>CM066164.1:77703743-79022243 GCA_033629205.1 Lithocarpus polystachyus
CCCGCTTTATTATATTCTCTTATAGTCCAAATAAAAACAAAACATAATAAAATAATGAGAACAACGTCTAAGTTATATCCATTCAAAAAAAAAAGAAAAGTTATATATATATATATATATATATATATAATCCTCATTTCAACTTCTTTATATTACTAGAACACCAGCTGTATTGCTATTATTCGTATCTATTTTGACTCTCTCAAAAAAGAAGAAAAAAAAAAAAAAAAAAAAGAATCTCAACCTCATAAATAAACTTTTAAGTTTTAACTACTAAAATCCCCGGTGGCCCTGAAAAAAAAAAAAAAAAGTAAAAGTAAAATTTGAAACCCATTAAACGCGTCAGATGTATAAAAAAATACACTCTGTCGGCACCACATCAGATCTCATAGTTTGTAAAACCCTAATTACGAAAAATCCTGTATATTTTGGATCCAATTCACTATTTAAAATAGTTTCTCATTTAAATAAATTGAATTGGAATAGTTATGAACTGCATTTAAGTGTGGATATTCTTATATTATTTATTATTTTTTAAGTCACTCCAATTGATTCTAGATTTTCAGTTGTAGCAAATCAAAACAAGCGTGATTTGATAGGTTGTATAAAATTCTAATTTCAATTCATGTAGATTGTTTAGGATTACAAACAGGTAAATTCACATTTCATTTTGATTCCAAGAATATGACTGGCCTAAATAAGTTGCAGTTAAGTTCGTCTTGGCCAGTTCATAATACGCCAAACAATATACCTAATTTTGTCTAACAAAAAAATATTACTGCTCCCATAAAAAAAAAATTATATATTACTACTTCTACCAAACTTCATTTTATTGGATAAACTAAACATTCGTGATAAGTTTATGTAACACTTAACGAAAAATATGGACAAAGAAGCTGCAGATGCAAACTGAATAAAATTTCATAATGTAAAAGTTAAATATTCTCAAACTTCAGGGGATAAAATCTAAATTCTGAAACTTCAAAATATAAAATCTAAAAACTCCCAAACTTTAAATTTGTAATTTGCAATTTAGCCTAAATAAAACAGAAAAAGACGTGAAATTAACATTTCCAGGAAGCAAAATTGCACACTAAAAAAAAATGTCAATAAATGCCCTAAAGGCATTGGTTTTTGAAATACTTTCAAAAAAATTTTATGAAAAAAGAAAAAAGTAATTGTTTTTGAGAAATGTTAAAGATTGCCCTAAGGGCATTAGTTTAAAAACTATTTTTATAACATTTTATGAGAAAATAAGAAAGCAATTAATTTTATTAACAATTTTTTATATTTCCTATGAAAATAGTGTCAAAATATTCTCAATATGATTTATTAACAATTGGCTAAAGACACTTGTTAATATGACATATTAAAATCAAGTAGTTTTTTTTGTAATGGTATCAAAACTTTCTTAAAATAATATCTTCAACAAATGAACCAAGAGCATCCTTTAATTGACCCAAAAAAAAAAAAAAAATAGACATGCAACGAACATTTCCACCAAGTATATGAGACATTGACTTGCAAGATATTGACGGCCGGCCCTAACAAACCCCGCTTGAACAAATCTACAAAAAGAGTTAAATCCCCACTTTAGCCCATAAAAGCTAATAAAGCAAAAGAACAAAAAAAGAGAAGAGATAATGAACAATTAAATACAAAGAAACCCAATTAAATTCGTGTCATCGATCATTGCCACAAAGAAAGAAAAATAGAGTACCCATAGACAAAATGAGAAATCAATGTTCAATATTCAATACCCCCCCAATCCCAAATCCCAAATGTTAACTTTCATTGTAAGCCAATTAAAAACAAAGGCTAGCAAGTCATGAAATCAAAAAGTTCTATTGAAATCAAAAAGTTTCACCTTTCAAAAAAAAAAAAAAAAAAAAGAAAAAAAAAAAAAAGCAAAGGCTAGCAAGTCATGAAGACAAGCGTCATAATCACAGCCCACTTTATTATATTCTCTTATAGTCCAAAATAAAAACAAAATAAAATTAATGAGAGCAAGAACAACGCCAATGTCATATACATCACCACCTCATTCCAACTTCTTTATCGCTAGAACGCTATCTGTATTGCTTCTATTCGTAAGCTCTTGAAACTACTAAAATCCCTGGCGGCCCTTAAAAAAGTTGAAAGTGAAAATCCAAAAACCCATTAAACGCGTACTCTCTGCGACACATTTATCAAACCAAAAAAAACACACACTGTGTCGGCACCACATCATCATCAGATCTCATCTCTTTTGCTGCTTTCAATGGATACTTCTTCTTCTTCGGAACAAAGAAGAAAGAGAAAGAGAGTGGGAAGGCCGTACTACAACTATTATTCACAAGCGCACTATTTCTCGCTTAGATCTTTCGTTCTTTGCTTGTCTTTTTTGGTCTTCTTGCTCTTCTTGTCCTCCGATCGTTTCCCGCTCGGTCCGGCGTCGTTTCATCCCGTTCTCAAAGCCTCCACTTTGCTTTCTTCAGCTACTTCTTCTTCAATTCTTGACTCTTTCAACAGCAACAATAACAACCGGTTCTTGCCAATCCTAGTGAACGACCGCGTTTTGTTCCCCGACCACGTGCTGCTAATAGTTTCCAATCAAGTCCTCCGAGCTCAAGACTTGGACTGCGTTTACTACAGAAAATTCAACGGCTCTGATGACGAAGTGGTTAAAGCTCGGCCGGCTCTGTCTGCCGAGCAATACGGCGCGTTTCGCTCGATCGTGAGGTGCCCGGTTCCCGAGGCGAATTATTCGGGCGTTGTGGATTTGAGGAGGCGAGTTGGTGACGTGGCGGAGTCTGATTGGTCCTTGAGGGTGAGAAGCAACCAGAGTAGTCAGACGGTGTATTCGTGGGAGAAGGTGGTTTACGAGGCGGTTTTGGATGGGGACACGGCGGTTTTGTTCGTTAAGGGGCTGAATCTCAAGCCGCATAGAAGATCCGACCCGACCCGTTTCAGGTGCCATTTCGGGTTTGGTAATTGGGGCGGTGAACATGAAGGGTTTGTGCTGACGACGGAGGCGGTCACGGCGGCGCAAGAGGTGGTTAGGTGTTTGTTGCCGCGTAGTATAAAGAACATGCCTGAGAGAGCTCAGGGAATTAGTGTTACCGTTAGTCATTATAGCAGTAGAGCTCAAGTGCATGAGCAGCCTATTGGTTCTGTGGCTAAGATTTATGGTCCAAAGGCTGAGGAGGTGAGGAGAGATAAGAGGAAGTACGAGCTTTGTGTGTGCACAATGGTGTGGAACCAAGCTCAAGCTCTAAGGGAGTGGATTACGTACCATGCTTGGCTCGGTGTTGAGAGGTGGTTTATCTATGATAACAATAGTGATGATGGGATTGAGGAAGTGATTAAGGAGCTTGAGAATTACAACGTTAGTAGGCAGAGTTGGCCGTGGATTAAGGCGCAAGAGGCGGGTTTTTCGCATTGTGCTTTGAAAGCAAGGGATGAATGCAATTGGGTTGGATTCTTTGATGTTGACGAATTCTTTTACTTCCCGTATGGCTTTCGGCATTTGAAAGGAAAGGGTCTTCCGGGTCATAATTATCTCAAGTCTATGGTCGCGAATTTTTCATCTTCGAAGACGATTGCAGAGATCAGAACGGAGTGTCATAGTTTTGGGCCGTCTGGGTTGAGTTCATCTCCGGAGCAGGGGGTAACTGTTGGGTACACTTGCAGGCTGCAGAGTGCCGAGCGGCACAAATCTATTGTGCGTCCGGATATGCTCGACAGTTCTCTTCTTAATGTGGTGCATCACTTTCTACTTAGGGAAGGGTTTAGGCACCTGAATGTGATTGAAAGAAGGGCTGTTATAAACCACTACAAATACCAGGTGTGGGATACCTTTAAAGCCAAGTTTTACAGAAGGGTTGCCACCTATGTTGTTGACTGGCAGAAGGACCAGAATAAAGGGTCAAAAGATAGAGCACCTGGGTTAGGGACTGAGGCCATTGAACCTCCAAATTGGCAGCTACGCTTCTGCGAGGTTTGGGATACTGGCCTGAGGGACTTTGTTCTGGCCTATTTGGCTGACCCTGTAACTGGGTCACTGCCTTGGCAGAGGTCTCTTCTGTGACAAATATACAAGCCAGGTACTTGCAGCTTAGGGCATATACAACAGATATGAGCAGCTACTGATTCTTTTCATTGTTTTTACTTTTTGGCCTTTTCATAGCTTACTTTTTTCTATTTTTTTTGTTTTTTATACATGTCATGAATCATTACAGGGATCACATACAGTTGTAAATTTGTGACGACATAAAATGAAAGTTTATTAATTTTTGCTTCTATTCTTGTAGAATGATTTATCAATTTATTTCTCCTCTTCTTTGTTCCATGTTAAGGCTGAAGTATCAGATAAAAAGTAGGACAAGTGGTCATTCCGCTGATAAAAAACTTGGAAATAAATGCAGTGTGTTTAATCTACAACATTTCTGTACATTAGATAATACACGCGAATACGCACTACGTTTGTAAAGCGGGTACCTTGGAAATGGAAAAATGAATGGACTAGTTTTGCAGCTCAAGACATTGTAGAGCATGATCATAACCTTTACACAAATACAAAGCTATGGTGAGCAGGTGAAGTACGATAAGTGAACACACTCTTTTACATGAATCTGATGTGCCTCTTATCACTTTAGTTCTCACTCTTAAAAATGAATCTGATGTGCCTCTTATCACTCTAGTTTGCAAGTTGTTGCCATAAATTTCGCTGGAAGGGGAAGATAGGCATAAATTCAAGTCAGTTTAACCATGTACATCCATAACATGGCAAAACAAAACACACATGCAGGCAGTTTAACCATATTCAAACATATATTTTTGCTGACGTGTCACGTGGGTGCCTAGGACTCTTCAAGCACTAGACTAATTTCCTGGATGTGAGTAGTTCCCCGGTCCCACACACACTAGGTACTTATTCACAGGGAAGAATCCTTTGGGGGTAGCCCAAAGGTATTGGCTAGGAAACTTGAGCCCAAGTATTTATGGATGTCATGAGAGTTGGAAATCACTAGGCCAACCACTTGGGGTTAACCATATTCATATATAACATTGGCAAACAAAGCAGTTAGGTATTCAATAATTCAACACCTAACAACATGTTCAACATGTTTGAGTTCCTTTTTTAAATTGTATACGTACATTTGTTAGAAAGGAAATGCAAAAGTTTAGAAAGAATAGATTAACTACGCAAGTTATTCCCCTCTTTAAAGTTAGATTACTGCTTGCAAAATCTACAACAGGAAAATAAAGTATAGCACCTCACCTCAAAAAATTTTCAAAGCAAGTTATTCCTGCTTTAAAGTAAAGACTGATGCTTGCAAAATCTAAAAAAGAAAAATAAAGCATAACACACCTCAAAATTTTGTGTGAGAGAGAGACAGAGAGGACGTGATCCAGCATACATTGAAGTGATTTCAAAGGGAAGTATAAGGTAATAATCTGAACAAGAATTTTTATGCTTTTAATTACTGGATAGGTGGAGTACAAGTACAGCTTGTGATGGCAAACAATTGAAATGAGGCCACAATTAACTTAATTTGGAAGACACTAAAGAGTCTTTTTTTCCCTACTTACTTTGGTAAGAATCTATTGATATCTGCTACACTAGCAGTGAAGATAACCCATTCAATAAGCCAAGAATAGAAAGCATTCTTAAAATTTTCAACAACTAGGGTTTTTTTGTGTGTGGGGAGAATTTCACATATTCAGAAGAGTTCTAATGATTTGACCAACAGCTTGGGTATTTGACATTAGATTAGTCTTTGTTTTGCCACTGATGTTCCATGCTAGCTAGGTTGCTATAGGTACATCTAGACATGGAGGCGGGAGCAAGGGAAAAGGAGGGAGTCAAAGTGGCTAACTTTGATTCTCTTAAAAAAAAAAAGTGGCTAACTTTCCGATTATAATGGAATTTTCAAATGTTAGACCTCAAGTTTTCAAATGTATTGCATAGACTAATTTATAATGGAATTTAAAATTTTGATATCAAAGAGGTCTTTTCATGGAAGAAAAAGTACTGGGTTAATCTTCTTCATTTTGGTTTTTATCTTCTAATTTTTTGTGTTTGCCCAGGCAGAAATTCATAATCACAGGAAAAACTATCTCATGAAAGTACAGGACAAGATGCACTGTGTCAAACTTTGCACCCCCTTTCTTAAAGTAATCAATTGAAACATCAATAACAAAATTTGCTTAAATGCAGCAAAACAAGAATGAAAAATTACCTTGCTTAAAAGGCTACACAAATGTTATACGCACATGATATTGATAAGCTTTAACTCGGTAGTTCTTTCAAAGTCAATCTTGGACGGCCAATGGGAGGCTATTCAAGTTCTTTGCAAGCGTAGCATCCAGCTTCTCTCCAATTAACGTAATCCATGCCTGTCATCATATAAATATTTACTCCAATCACTAGCAAAGACAAAATAATAATAATAATAATAATAAAATCCTGTTCACAAAATTGATTCCAGTGTGTTAACAAGTTTGATCAACTGGCGTAATGAAGTTATCTGATTCCAAAGTTCTTTTTCAGAAAAGATTAGCGACATGTGTAATCACATTTATGAAAGACAAAAAGCACGTTCCATTAGCTTGTTGATTCAAGTCTCCTCTATCAAAAGGACTGAAAATGATTTAAGATTAAAAAACCTACTAGTATGAATGGACTTGCCACTCTTGAAATAGGGATAGAGCCTATATAGATCACAATGATGTGTCACTGTGCAGACAAGCATGCAAAAGTGACCAAAATATGCAAGTTCTAGAAAAAAAGTTTGATAAAGACCCCATGATCACTTGATTTCAGCCAAGTGATAGCACATAATACGAATATGAACATCAAGGCTTTATGGTAAGAGGAATGTCAGGGCCACCTCAATTTTTTATTGAGAATATTTTTAGTCAAAAGTCTAAAGGAATGGAATGATAATAACACTAGTGATTTGTCATGCCAAGTATGTTATGACAAACAGATACACGGAGGTTAAAATTTGCAAGCTAAACACCTGGTCAGAACTCGTGAAACCCCTGATTGTGTCACCACCAATTATTGCAATTCCTTTCTCTCCAAGTGGTTGCAGAATTACTGCCTAGCAAATTGAGACTTGTAATAGTGAAACTTTGAAATGAACCTTTCTAAACCTTGTGGTTGCACAGCACAATCAACCTGAGTACATGCGGGATACCTGTGTATTTGAAGGCAGAAATGGCAGCTCAGACTTCCCAGGATAAAGAGATAGGTTGGCCAAGTAGCTCTCTGCAAAATTAGGTGCAAATGGGTGGTTTTAAGATCATATGTTTTGGTGGACCTCTTGCAATAATTATATCACGTTCTAAATACTTGAAACCTCCAATGAGTAATATGAAGTTAATAACTTACGAGCTCCAGATTTTATAACACCCTGACAGAGAGATCCTTGCATTAGTTTATTGGCATCCACAGCCACAGCTTCACCATCACCAAATGAAGATTTGGCTGCACAACCAATTTGAAGGATACAACGGCTGTCATAAACAACAATTAGAGACCTGCAGCACGTCACATTTGACATAGACTCCCAGACCCTGTGGAATAAGCAATGAAAAGCACATATTAAACAGGCTGAATAGTTTCTCTACCTGCAAATCACAAGAACTTTTCTTTGATAAAAGCAAGACATTATTATCCTGTAGATTGGCTCACTATTTAATATCTCTTTATTCATTAGGAAACCATGCCAGTATTTGAAAGAAACAGGGAATTGGGGCTAGTGGCTTTTAATTAAAATATCACAAGCGAGACATCCAATTCGCATTTTAAGTCCCTATCTTTTGAAAATTAGCACTGTAGAGAATAAAATTAGCTGTATGATATCTGTTGTCTCTCAGTTGATAAGATGATATAAAAGAGAAGTAGCCGTTATTCTGTAACAAAAAATGGTTATGAATTTTACAAGTGAGTACAAACCAATAGAGTAAAAAAAATGATAAAGCAGATTATTAGAGAATAAATATCATCGTTGAACATTATAGAAAACGTAAAATAATGTCTATTACCACAGTAACTCAGAAACCACAGAATCAGGGAGATTAGAACATATTCTCTGACATTCAACCCCTTGAGGACTTACCTGAAATCAGAACAAAACTATTAAAAGCAAACTCTGATATAATTGATTGAAAATTAGATCTAGTGAGCCAATCAGCTAAATGAGAGAGAAATTAGGGTTGA
Source organism: Lithocarpus polystachyus (assembly GCA_033629205.1). Lineage (NCBI taxonomy): Eukaryota > Viridiplantae > Streptophyta > Magnoliopsida > Fagales > Fagaceae > Lithocarpus > Lithocarpus polystachyus. The sequence continues at coordinate 77,711,956 of CM066164.1, forward strand.
AAAGCAGGTGCGAAGCCCTCACCACAGATATAGATTTTGGTCGGACTGACAGCCACACCAGACCAGTTAGGATGTTAGTGACTGCCAAACCAAGCGTCAAAAGATCAGATCTTGACTGTGAACTGCATAATAGATCTCACGTGAATATGAGGACATAATAATAAAGAAAATGATTAGATTTTAGTCTAAACGTGCTTGGGAAAAAATGTAAGCCAGCAAATCAGAGCAAGACAACTTTGAGGAAGTTCTATCTTCTATAAAAGTAAAATAAGCATAATTTATTTGATGTATAGTCTTCTTCAAAAAATAAGAAGCAATATGTCCCAGCTTGATTTCAATTCTGAATATGTCAGGGCTTTAAATCTTTGTTAGCCACAAGCATGCTATGTAACCCAACTTTATGCCCACTACACAGAGTCACATGCACGTGCACACACAGACTTAGCTAGAAGGCATTACCCGCAAACTGAACAGAGAAATCCCATGTGTTCCAGGAGCTATAAGGCGTTTTTATGAAAAGCAAAACCACCAAAGATTGTATTGACTTTGAGGATAATCATGCTTGCTTGTAACTATTAACATGGGTCACTCTTTTTGATCAGTGAACACAAACACATCTCTTCATGAAGCAAATGAAGCGGCAAGCATTGTCTTAAATTTTTTACACAGTTGATCCCAAGCCTAGAAGGAGCATTGGGGTAGGTCGGGAGAGCTAGTGTAAAATTATTCACTTTTTTACGAGTTCTCTATCTTGAATTGGAACATACCAGAATCCTAGTTAATGCAAGCAAGTTTCTGAAAAGTACACACTAAACATGCTATGAAACTGAACACTATGACTGCAACACAGAGTCACGTGCACACGCACAAACTCATCAAGAAGGCATTACCTGCAAACGGAACAAAGATATTCAACAGCTCTAGGATGTTTTTATGAAAAGTACAACCACCAAACATTGTATTGAACCTTAGAATCATAAAAGCTAGTTTGTAAATATTAACATAAGCCATTCATTATTCAAAGAAATCACACAAATTCATCTCTTCATGAAGCAAAAGAGGCGGCAAGCACAAGCTGTATGCTACGATAAGCTCAAACTAGTTTGTAAATATTGAGTTAAATTTTTGTACACAGTTGATCCCAAGCCTAGAAGGAGCATTGGGGTAGGTCGAGAGAGCTAGTGTAATATTATTCACTTTTTTACGAGTTCTCTATCTTGAATTGGAACATACTAGAATCCTAGTTAATGCAAGCAAGTTTCTGAAAAGTACACACTAAACATGCTATGAAACTGAACACTATGACTGCGACACAGAGTTGTGCACACGCGCAAACTCATCAAGAAGGCATTACCTGCAAACGGAACAAAGATATTCAACGGCTCTAGGATGTTTTTATGACAAGTAAAACCACCAATCATTGTATTGAACCTTAGAATCATAAAAGCTAGTTTGTAAATATTAACATAAGCCATTCATTATTCAAAGAAATCACACAAATACATCTCTTCATGAAGCAAAAGAAGCGGCAAGCACAAGCTGTATGCTACGATAAGCACACATTCTGGTTTGTTTGATGCCCCAACGAAGATCCAAAAATACACTATCCACCACTTGCAATCTCCATCTAATAAAAAACAAATAAATAAAAGAATGCCAACACAAACGCGGGAGCAAATAAATTGATTTTGGCAACTTTTTTAGGTTCCATATAGCACTAACCAATTTCTCAATAAAATCAATTCATATAGCCAAATTGTCACAACTCAAAAAGAAAAGCACCAGTCACATCTGCGATTTTGGGCGCGCGAAAGCACCAATTTAGGTTCCATATAGCACTAACCAATTTCTCAATAAAATCAATTCATATAGCCAAATTGTCATGACCCAAAAAAAAAAAGCACCAGTCACATCTGCGATTTTGGGTGTTTATACGCGAAAGCACCAGTCAAGTTACAATTCGACACATGTTCGCTTAATACACACTCACATGAGTTAATCCAATCAAAACAATCCAGGCTATTATCACACAAATAAAGCTATATTAAATTAAATCGACATTCCATAGCACATGCACAACCACATTTAACACAGCAATTCCATCAAGTGATTCAATTAAAAGAAAATTCAGCTAAAGAATCAAGCAAATAACTACTAGACCTAAACAATGCCTAAGAAAATGTTCAAAACAACAAGCCAAGCACAAATTCAATGAATGCTGAAAATTTTTTTCGAAAAATTTGATATCTGAGACTGAGAGCAATTTACCTGCTAGCATCAGCAACAGGAGCAATGCCCGAAACGGTGCGGTTTAACAGAACAGCCAAGAGCGAGACTCCTCCGACGTAAATCGGCAAGCTCCGAACGACGTCGTCGTTGTTGGAGACCCAATCGGCGACCCAATCCCTCTTTGGCTTTGGTCCTCTGTAACCTCGCTCTGAATTTGAAGAAGAAGAAGAAGAAGCCCTAGAAATGAAGAAGAAGGGCGGGAAAGAGGAGCCAATACGACGACGTCTTGGGGGTTTGGGTGGGTTCCATGGAATGTGACTATGGAGGAGACTTCCCGCTTCCATCGAAACGAAATATTAATATGCGTGCGCGTTTGCCGTTTTGTTAGTTTCGTTATCATTTTTGCAGAGGGAAAAATAAATAGGCTAAATGACAAATTATATTTTCTAATTTTACTTAAAATTCAATTTAATCCTACAACTTTTTTTTTTTTTTTTGAGAAAATAATCCTACAACTTTTAATTTATTTATTTTGAGGAATTTCTCTCTAAACTAAGTTGAAGAGAAACTTTATCTTAAATTGTTTTGCACTCAAGACAAGATAAGTATGGATTTAGATTACCTCATCTGTCTTGCCTTGCATATATTTACAAAAATGTCATTTATTCTATTTATATTTCCAAATAGCCGATTCTCACTTACTTATATTATTAAGTAATAAAATATTTGGATATTAAGACTCTTTTTTATTGTCTTTTTAAATACTTTAGTTTATATTATTGAGTTTTTTAGTAAAAATTAGTTTTATTGGTGAGATTAATTTAATTATAATTTTTTTTAAATATAATTTTAGATTATTAACAAATGTGGAAGGAGATGGGCCCGTGGAGTAGGAATGGGATTAGCTTGAATTGACATGCAAGCAAAATTGGGCAACAATCCTGTGAGATGGAACACCCATAATCTAGTTCCACTTCATCCCATTGTCATCCCTAATTTGGTAATGATCCAACTTTATTATGCCAAAACATCCTTTACTACTTTTCCCATGTCAAAACATCTTACAATGTCAAAGGTCGAATAGACTTACAGGCCTCCTAGTTTAAGGCTTCAAGAGATATTCTCAACTTTCCCACTAAGAGAGAGTTTAGGTTCGATCCCAAGAAGTTGTGCCTCAACGCTTGGCATAACAGAAAAGGAGAATGACAAAAAGGAAAAATAAAAGATGGAATAAAATTAGTGATTTTTTAAAAACTTTTTATAACACTTTACTTACCCTATTATGAATTTTAAATGAATCTATTTTGTAATGAACCAATTTTACTATACCAAAACATCATTTCCTATATTCCCCGTATGATGGAATAAAATGGGTCTCTCTCCCTCTCTCTCACAAGAATGCTATTACCATTGAAATATCAGTTACAACCTCAATGATGAAATGAAAACTTTTACGTGGAAGAAATTATTAGTAATTTATTTATTTATACGAAAGTAACAAATTTTGCTCCAAATTTAATATTTATCCTGGTACATAATGTTGTTGACTCGTTAAAAAAGGGCGCTTTCCCCCTTATTTTATAAATTAAAAAAGAAAAAGAAATAGATAAAGGATCATATCTTATGGGATTGTTCTCATGCAAAAGATACATGGGCTCTAACAGATGTTTTCCAAGCACAGGGTGGGGCTTCATTTGTAAATTTTCTGGATGTGGTATGGAATTTGGTTGAGGACAGGCACTGTTGTAAAGAAACTTCAGAAAAAACGATCACAGTAGCTAGCTTGGGTTAACTTAAAGAATCAGTGGCAAAGGTGGTGCAGTGTGGGCATCCCAAATCCCCAATATATCGCAGAATTCAAAGCAGTTAACATCGCGACTCGAACACTGATTCAGAAGGCTGTGGTGAAGTGGTATCCTAGCTCCATGGGGCCAGTTTTACAAAGCCAACATAGATGAAGCAGTGTTCTCTCAAGTCTCAACAAAAAGAACAGGTATTGGCGTTATTATTCGAGATATTCAAGGTCATGTGGTTGCTACTTTGAGCAAGAAATTCTCAGTGCCTTTGGGTGCAAAGGAATTTGAAGCCAATGCCTTTGAATAAGGTATTTTGTTTGCAGTGGATGTAGGCATCAAGGATCTTATTCTTGAGGGGGGACTCTTAGCCAGTAGAGGTTAATTCTCTATCTGGGAAACTCCCTCCTCCTCCCTCTATTAAGACTATCATCCAAGGAGCACTCGATTATAGTATCGAGCTTCAAAATTTTGAAATTTCACATGTGGGGCGTCAAGGAAACAATCCAGCAGATTCGTTAGTAAAACATGCTTTTAACATCGATAATTACTTTACTTGTATGGTGAAGAATTCATGTTTTATACATAGAACACTATCTACTTGTGTACTTTATTTCTCTCCTTGAATAAAGTTCACAACTCTCTGATAAAAAGAAAAAAAAAAAAGTACAATAGAATATTTGATATTTTCTTTTCTTTCGAAAATGTGCATAGAAAGGTCAACTTTCTTTATTAAAAAAAAAAAAAAAAAAAAAAAAAACTACTCCAGCAAAGGAGAAAATATCTCATTAGATAATTATATACATCTCCTTAGAATATGAGAATGAGAAACAGGATAATGCATATTAGTTGGGTAACCCGTAGAAGATATTTATCCAAGCAAATTAAGGAATTGCCGACGACGCACGTACATAATATTTTTGATGACAATCACTGCTATTAATCTACATATCTTTAATGATCTTATTCGCCAATCCCAAGTAGATGTCCCATCAAAGATCTTAACTTTCACAAGATTGCTGCATAGACCAAATATTGATTGAAGGACCAACGATTCTTAATTGGATAATATCGTCAACTTATTCTAACTCCGTAGTGGATCTTGCATCGCATCTGATCTGCTTGACAATGACACTTATTTCATTCATACTTGCACCTCATATTTTGAGTGACAGTGTTTGTTTGTGAATATGGCATGAACTTAGGGATAGAGGTAGAACTTTGAGTTATGGATGGTTTTAGGCCAAAATGGGAAATTAGACCAAATTTCAGAACTATTTAGTTAGTAGGTATGATTTTCAAACTATATTTTTTACTAGCATCTCGAGTCTAAGAGACTCGATTTTGGGCTTATAAATCGAGTTTTTGATGCTCGATTTCTATGGTCCGATGAGTCTGACATGGCGTTTGATCTGACGTGGCGAACACATGAAAATCGAGTCTTAGAGACTCGATTTCCAAACCAAAAAAAAATTTAAGTTTAAGTGTACAACCCATTCCCACAAAAAAAAAAAAAAAAAAAAAAAAACAACAACAACAACAACCCAGAAACACAACAATCCCAGCAACGAAACAGAGAAGATCTGATCGGAGGAGAAGATCAGGCCACACGCGGCCTGGGCTCGCGAGCTCGGCCTGGGCTCGCGTGCGGCCTGAGCTCGCGCGCATTCTGGGCTCGTCCTCTGATCTGATCAAAAAAAAAAAAAAACGACCCAGAAACACAACAATCCCAGCAACGAAACAGAGAAGATCAGATCGGAGGAGAAGATCTGATCGGAGAAGATCAGATCAGAGGAGGAGCCCAGAACGCGCGCGAGGCCAGGCCGCGCAGGAGCCCAGGCCGAGCTTGCGCCCAGGCCGAGCTCGCGCCCAGGCCGAGCTCGCGCCCAGGCCGCGCGCGAGCCCAGGCCGAGCTTGCTCCCAGGCCGAGCTCGCGCCCAGGCCGCGTGAGAGCCCAGGCCGAGCTCGCGCCCAGGCTGCGTGCGAGCCCAGGCCGCGCGTGGCCTGATCTTCTCCTCCGATCAGATCTTCTCCTCCGGTCTGATCTTCTCCTCCGTGGGTTGCCCAGGCCGCGCCAGCCCCTTCTTCTCCCCCGATCTTCATCTCTCTCCGATCTATCTGTTTCTTCTCCAATGAGTGGGTTTTTGTTTCTGATTTTTCCTCTCTATTTTCTGGGTTTGGATGTTGGGTGAAATGGGTTTTTTATTTTAGAAATCGAGTGTTAGATACTCGATTTCCACGTAGACGCCACATGAAAAAAAACGCCACATCAGACATGATCAGACTATAAAAATCGAGCATTAAAGACTCGATTTATAGTCCCAAAATCGAGTCTTTTAGACTCGAGATGCTAGTAAAATATATAGTTTGAAAATCTTACCTACTAACTAATTAGTTCTGAAATTGGGTCTAATTTCCCATTTTGGCCATGGTTTTATTGTTGGTTGTGTATGATGATTTTAACTTTTGATTCTGTTATTTAGCTGTTTATTTATTTATTTTTTTTTTTTGTGGGCAAGAAAAAAAAAAATTGTTTAGTTGGCGAAAGTATGCCCAATAGTGATGAAGATTACACAAATCATTTTACATATATAATTATTTATATTTTTATTATAATTTTTGGTTACTATTGAGCATTCACATCAGTTAATGCAAAAATTATTGTCTATTTTAGAATAAGAATTCACTTTTTTTGAAAAAAATATTAACTAATCATTTTCAAAACACATACATTTAATTATCTATTTTATACACTAGTTTATTAAAATATTAAAATATCTTGATTTTTTAAATTGTTTCTCTTTTTCACACAAAATAACCGCCATCTACTCATTTTTTCACTTTCAGGGAATGCAAAGAAACAATAAAAAATCATTTTCCATAAGTTGCAAGTGACTTGTATGTTTGCACAAGCCCCATAGCAAAATCTTATTTTGTGTAATCAAGTTATAATTTAATGTTTACTAAAAAAAAAGTTATTATTTAATGTCGATGATTTTTGGATTTTATGTTATTTTACATGAGTTGGTGTAACTCTTACAGTGAGAAATACCCTAATAAAAAAATATAAAAAAAATGATAGAATCAAATTAGGAAAACGATAGATTTTATGGAGAATTATAAAAACCTTTCCATAAATTTTTGAAATATACTTTGCTCATTCTATTTTTTTTTTATAGATAGTTTTAACCTTGTCAAAATTATCACGTAGAAGAAAATTACAATAAATTGTAGCTTCAAAATAAAAAGACTTAAATACCCACATAGGGATTCATTAGAAAAAGAAAAGTTCAAGTCTTATCTCAGGTTCACTTTCAAGTTTCATCACATTATTCCGCTCTCCCTCTCTTTATTTTCTTCAATCTCACAAAATAGTAAATAACAATAACTATTTTGTTTCTCAAAAAAAAAAAAAAAAAGATTATTTGTTAAACAATTTTAAAAAAAAGTTGCCAGTGGGTTATTTGAATCAGTTATTATTTTCTTTCCAATTGATTATGTCCATATCTTGTTTCTAGAATGAAAGTATTTGGGTCAATTTTAAGGTTTAAATTAAATATTACAAATCTAAAAATGTATCAAGATCTTTTGAGATTTATATAGAAATTGTTAATTTTGGGAAAAGTTAGAACATAACTACAGTTATGATTTTTCAGAAACTATGAAGAAAAATACTCAGTTGCAAATTGATTCTTAAGGGAGTATTCTTCTACCTATGAATAGCTTGATAAATCCCTTTGATGGAAAATATATGTTTGCTCAAAATATTGTTTGGGGTCCCTTTGTGTTTTATGTTTTAATTTTTTTTTTTTTTGGGCTCATTCCATCAAGAAGTTTGAGAGTTGTAGGGGTAAAAGGTCTAATTCCAAATAATGGGCCGTGGGTCTGTCCGAGAAAACTGGTCATCCGAGGATAGTATGTCACGAGGACTGTACCTAGTTTAACTCCTTCTTGTAGTAAAACTTGTGTGAAGGAAGAAAAGAATGGTCCGAGGAGCATTGTCTGGTCGGATGATCAGAGGGACGGTTCAGATGAATGTCCCAGCATTAATCTTGTCATTTCTGGAGAACCTTTAGGTTCATGTGGGCAAAGAAGGCAGGTGGCAGCAAAGAGATATTATGCGAAAGGCTGCTGCCACCGCATTTATAACCCTGCATCTAACTTCCTGGCCGCATTAATGGGGAAAAGAAATCTGAACAGTGACCTTCATCCTTTACAGCTGCCATATGGAGATTTCAAGTGAAGGTTGATGGGACAAGTATCAACGGAGACTCACCTAACTGGCACGTGAGACAAATTGGCCTATAAATAGAGCAAAAAACAGAGAGAAATGGCATCGAACAACAAGGAGAAAGAGGGAAGCCCTAAAAAAAGAAGAACAGAAAAGAGAAGGATCGAATCACTCAAAGCAGTTGCCTAAGCTTTCTCCTCGAACTAAGTCGAGAAAGATCCTGTGTAATCTCAATATTTCATTTATGTTAATCTGGTCGACACCATACTTGGGCCATCAACCCATTCACTCTCAATCAAGTTTTCTTCGACCCACTCTCTCAACAAATTCATTCCAAGGATACTGTATACATCATGGGCTTCAATTTTTTTTGCTTGTAGGCCCATCCGTTGATTTGTGTCCTTACAAGAGTGATCACATAACTGTTCCAATTTAAAATCTTAATCAGTTGTGTATTTATTTATTATTTATAATATTAAACAAATGTCGAGATTTAATAATTAGTACTATTTATTATTTATAATATTAAATAACTAAAATAAATACAAGATTTAATAATTTGTATTAAAAATGAACCATGTTACATCTTCTAACATAAATATATTTTTTCCGTGTATATGATTTTGGTTTTGAATTTACATCTATGCTATTTATAAGAAGATTTCTCTTTTTTGACTGGACTTTTATGTGGTTCAGAAATATCCCTAAACTTTAAGTTTAACGGAGAAAAAATTTGAGAATAACCCAGTAAAAATATATCTCCAACTCCACTTAAAATGTTTACAAAATATGATATTTTTCTACTAATCCATATCTTCAAAATAAACTTATCCAAAGAAAAATAATGACAATAAACCAAAAAAAAAACTCAAAGCGCATGTAATGAGGCTAATAATATATAATTTTATTGAGAAACAAACTAAATTTTAACATAGATTGAATGAAAGTTGTGTATTAAAAGATTGTTAATAAAATTATTAAAAGCAGTATATATACATGTTACATTTAATTAGGCATAATTTCAACCTAACACAACTGCGACATTTAGGACTCAATTTTATTATATAGCATATAATTATATAGGATATAGATACGTAGATATTGTATGTGATCTTCCATTATATGCAAGATTAATAGAAAATGAAGGCAAACTAATTAAAAAAAGAAAGCAATGATCAAAAAAATGAATCTTGTAAAATAACCCATTGTAAACACAAAATTTCTCAGTTGCAGAAAATCAAACAACTAAAAAAAGTGTTTCACAAATATAATTTTGTATTAATCAAGTAGTAGGTACAATTTTTGTTTTGATTCGTTTTCAAAAGAATACTCCTCTGATTTTATCCTCTATCTTGACTCGAATGCGAAATCTCACTTTGGGCGGAAGATGGATCAAACGGTCTTCACAACTAATCTTTGGCTTTGAGTTTGTTAGAGATTTGTTGTTCTTCAAGTCCTTCGAATATTCTTCAAGTTCGTCAAAGATTCTTAAGATAGAAACTCGAACGCAAAATCTCACTTTGGGCGGAAGATGGATCAAACGGTCTTCACAACAAATCTTTGGCTTTGAATTTGTTAGAGATTTGTTGTTCTTTAAGCCCTTCGAATATTCTTCAAGCTCGTCAAAGATTCTTAAGATAGAATTTTTCTAGAGCTTGGGCCTCTTGAAAAACTTTGTGGTGAAAATGTGAGGGAATGTCCTCTATTTATAATAGTTTCAGAGGATAAGCTCCATTTGAATTGATATACTTGAAGATATGTAGTAAATTCTTGATTGGCCCCAAATTTTGTTTAGAAATAATTATCTCTATTTATCTATTTTGATAAAGATAATAATCAATAAAGATAAATAATTATCTCTATTTTATTTATTTATTTTAATAAAGATAATTATCCATCAATTATGAATAGAAAATTTATCTTTATTTTATTTATTTATTTTAATAAAAATAATTATCCATAAACTTTGAATAGGAAATTATCTTTATCTTGTGTGCCAAATGACACATGGCAAATTTCTATATGCCAATGTAATATCAATTTGAATGACACATATCATTATTTGATTAAATTAATTTAATAACATATTAATTTAGAATTTGTCACTAAATTTTGAGGTGGCATTTCGTAATTGGCTTGACAAATTTGTACCTCCTACACCCATCATTAACAAATGAATCACATAAACATTCATGAAAAAAAAAAAGAATCATATAAACCAAATTAAAATTTAGTCTTAGAAATAACATAAAAAGAGGAGGGAAGAATACATAATTTATAACTGGTTGTTATTAATTAGAATTTTAGATTCTATCTGGAGTTACAACACCATAGCTATATGTTTAAAAAAAATGTTGTGGCAGTAGATAATTGAATGGATTAAACATTGTGTTTTTAATATAAATGATTTCTATTAGTTCTTTATTAAAAAGCCAAATAAAATGAAAATGCAATTGGACATGCAAATCTAAATAATTAGGCACCAAGACAGAGTGGTTTTTGTATGATGATGATTAAAGATAAAGATCAAGGTTAATTTACCCGACTGGCACATCCAACGCAAAAAAGAAGAAGCAAACTACCAACAATATGTATCCAAACCTTTGAGCAAAGCCTTTGATTAGTCAACCAAGTATTCCACCCTAAAGCATCATCGGACGCCACTTCTATATCTATATAGAAAGAACATTAATGATAAAAAAAAAAAAAAAAAAAAAAAGGGTTGCAATAAGTTTGCATAGATAATTGAAATTTGAAGATCATAGCCAAAAATTGAGCTACTCTTAACTGCAAGCATGTTATTAAGAGTAAGACTTTGGCAATAAGTTTGCATAGATAATTGAAAATAACTTCATCAACATTCAAATGTTACGGGAATATGATAAATTATTGATTGTTCCAAAAGTTTAAATGGTTGAAAAATAGTAAATTTAATTATTTAACTACATATTTTTAACAAATAATTAAGAAGCAATAGCAAGGTCCTGCATACTGAAAATAAATCCCTTGGGCTATTCTTGTTAACAACAATTTTTTTAAGAGTTAAACCAAAAAAATATTTATTTATACACACATTACATAATAGAATGTAACAGATACAATGACTATATCACCCATATTAGTAAAATATTGCATGAAAGCAAGAAGAAAGTTGGATAAAAATACATCTCATTATAAAATGAAAACCATAAAAAATAGGCTAACCACAAAATAAAAAATCATCTCAAGCCTTTAATTACTTAACCACCCAATAAGCAGGATTGAATTGTGACAAATTTGAATAGGTTTGCCATAAGACGAATGGATTATCCACCACATAAATAATATGATAGTTGTGAAAGCTAAGGTCATCACATAAGTGCATTAGTTATTGGGTTACAGTTAAACAACTGAGTGAGATTTAGGTCTAATGCATCCAGTGCAATTGGACACTAGAACCAAACCTCACCCAGGAAACCATACCAAGTAAAAAGATATATATGACAAAACTTTTTCAAATTATCGTTAAAAAATATATTTGGCAATCAAACTTTTGGAAGACTTGCATCAGATATAGAATTTCAAATTATAAAAAAGTTAGATTTTTAATCAATAATTAAGTTTTTGTATCTATTCTAAGAATTGATAAGATAGTAGAAAAAAATTTGATAAGGAAAATTAAGTTGTTGTTTTTATCTTAAAAATTGCCACAATTTGATGCAATTACCAATCTATTAAACATAGTTTACATTTCGTATAATCACAACTTCTAAACCTAGCTTTTATTATATGATAAGTATATCATGACGAGAATGTATTGTATATATAAAAAATAACAATAAGCATGCTATATCAAATATATTCACTACGTACCTTTTGGTATTCTTTTGTCAAAATCCAAATGGCAGTTTAAAAAGTGATATTTAAAAAATAAAAAATGCAAAGTAATTCTTAAGATAATGTAATTTAGATGGTCTTGATTCTCTTGTATATCATCCGTATGCATTTCTCATTTCATATTGAAAATGTGGATATCAATAAAAAAAGTGTATCTTAACATGTGAAATTATAAATGTTATATATTTAAAGTGTACAACAACGAGTATTAAACAATATTTTCTGATTTAAAAAACAATAATATAAAATTTATCGAAACACCTCATTTTTTTTTAATTTATAAAATACTGCCTAAAAATCTACGAAATACATATTCATTATAGATTCCAATTTCCAAACAACACTTATATTAACCTTACTATCACGCCCAGCCAAAAGAAAGAAAAAGCTGTATTTTCAAACATCAACATCATCCTATGTGCAAGTTGAAAGTAGTCGTTATTATTGGCCGTCGAAGATGCGAGTTGTAGAAGATTCTGACGATAGTGCAAGTAGGAAAAAAATTTGAAACAGTAAAAGAAAGCAAGCGGAAGAAAATTGTTGTGAGCAGAGACAAAATTGAAACAGAAGCAGAAGAATAATAATTGGACGAGAGAAGAGAGAACCCACAAGCATTGGTGATGAAGCATTAGCCGCCACAAAAGTTTCTTGAGTATCAAAGCGCCTAACGAGTAAACGCTACGAAAGTGTTTGGCAAGCTCCACTTTTTTAGTCTTTAGATTTTAATTTTTATGTTTTATGTATAGTTGTTTTTAATTCTTTTTTTTTTAATTTTTTTAAAATATTAATAAATTTTAATAGACTTCCAATAAAAAAATTTTAACAAAAAATTAAAATAGCGATTCTCAAACAACCTTTTCGGATCTTTTGGGAATTGTTTGGTAACGTTATTCTAGTAATTTTGTAATATTGTTCTAAAAACTATTATTCTTGATTCTAAAAAAAAACTATTGTTCAAAATATACCACCAAATTTTTTCAGAACATGTGATGAGACAGAAAAACAACAAAACAAGGTGCAGAAGCTTAAAATAAAACGAAACGCCGTAGAAAATAGAAAAGAAATGATAACAAGGACAATGAATTCAATGAAAATGGACAAGAAAACGACGCTCTGTCACTAACACGGCAAGTGAGGAACACGTGCCCAATAAAGGGCAAATCTAATCTTACATCCTCGTCAATTACTTTACATAACAGCCAGTGAAAAGGTTTATTTATTTATTTATTATCATATTTATGATTTATGAATACCGACCTTTCTATTTCCCACGTGGTTTAACAATGCTGTACTCCGGAATAAAAGCTTAAGGGGGTACTTGGTGAAATAGTTTGAAAATTGTTGTTTATTGTTTTTTAAAATACGTGCAGGTGAAAAAGTGTGTTGAATACGTAAAATGCTGTTTAAAAACTGAAAATTGTTGTTTAAAAACACAAACCAAACGGGCCCTAAGTATTTTACTATCAGCCTAGCATCAACTTTTAGCTTCTGCTTCTAATTTTTATATACAGTTTTTTATTTTTTTTAATGCAAATATAAAACATTTTTTTGTAAAAAAAAAAAAGCTTTTAACAAAAAACTAAATAAGATATTTCAAATTAGATAATAAAACTAAAAAAATGCTTTGTCAAATTTTTTTTTTTTTGGGTTTCATGCTCTAAAAAGGAAGAAAGATTTGTCAAAAATAGTCATAGTTAGGGTTTTGTAGTTTAGTAGCCGTGTCAATGATCTAAAAAGGAAGAAAGTCTTGTCAAAAATTGTCATATTTATTAGGGTTTTGTAGTTGAATAGTAATGTTGATCTGAATCCATGTCCCTCATTTGTATAACAAATTAAATTATATAAAAAAAAAATATTATAATCATTAATATTGATATTGTGTAAAATTAATATTGTTACGATTACAACTTGTTACAACAATAATTTTTTTTTTGAAAAATAAACACACACACAGGGGAGAGAGAAAGATGTTCTAACACAAAGACATACTATAACTCCACTCAAAAGTCATAATAACTTTTAATGGAGGGTGGGGTAAGTTATACTTACTTTGTTACAACAATAATTGTGAAAATACTTATATATGTCCATGACATTACTTAATTTAATATAAGATCATTAAAAAAAATGAAAAGCGATAAAACATGGCATATCTTTCTATTTTATTTGGGAGTTTATAAAGAAGTAATGGAAATTGAGGGAAACAATTGTTAGCATGACTTTGCCCTTTAATTCATTTTTTCTCTCAAGATAAAGGGAAAATGAATATTTTACTTTCATTATATAAAGGAATTAGTGCTTGGAAGATAATAGAATGGGAAGTATTCGGTCATAACATGTTCACTCATTTGTACTAAACTTTCAACCAAGTGATAGATGGAATATCCATTCAAACATCTTTTGTTATTCCAAATGGAGATTTTTTTTTTTTATGTGGAGAAGAACTAATATTTAATGGGGGTTTCATTTCATTGAAAGGTGAATGAAAAAATAAAAATAAAGAATGGATGTAAAGGAAAACCTCAAACTCTCCTTTTGCTTTTTTAAGCTTTTAAACTCTCCAAAATACAAAAGCAAAAGGCATCCCATCCACCAACAAGAGCACCACCACGGTCCACATACAAAGGTTGAGGTACTAAAGAAGAGTGTAGGTGATGAGTGGGCTCCACGTTTTACTTATCCTCCACAACCCATGCCCACAGCTTGGGACAGCTATTAAAATAAGGCTTGTGAGGACATCAACTATGAGACAAAGAAATCTTTCTCAAAGCTTCAAAGGAGCAGCGAATATGCCCATTTAACGGTGGAGAAAGCACTTTCCTCCTCCACCATCCCCTTTTAATTTTTATTTATTTATGTATTTCTTTAGAGAAATAGTTTTTAACTTCCAACCTATAAGATCTGTTTTTGATGATTACTCTTTATTATTAAACCGATACACCAATTAGTTTTTTGATATAAACGGGACATAGACACCAATTAGTTTTTTGATATAAATGGTGATCGAAACTCCAAATTTCTAATTTGACTACAAAAAAACTTTACCAATTAAATTAGCTAAAACCCACTTGTGTATTTTCATTTCATTTAAAATTTTCTACTTATTTTTTTGGTTTCCTTTTAAACGTAGACAGCCTCACCAATAATACTTAACTTTCAAGGTCAAGATAACATAAAATGACCTTATCTCAAATCAATTATCAAGTCATAAAATTCTGTTGTTCAATAGGCATTGGAGGATCATGCACAGTTGCACATGTTTCAAACCTCGACCACCCAAATACAAGAAACATTTATGATGAAATCCTAGAATGTAGGTGTGCATTTTAGATTAAGATAATATGATATATGTTGCTTCATGATAATTGCTATTTATTATCATTATATATCCAAAGTCCAAACGTACGAATTAATTTTTTGATATGATCTCTTATCCTCGTGAATCATGAATTAGCTATTCACCAATTTGTTTCTTTGTTGAAACTTGACTCTATCTAAAAACATTACTAGATGTATTTCAAAAGAAAAAAACAAAATTTTGACAAAATGATTATATTAAATTAAAAAAAAATTACCTTTAGACAAATTGTATTCTTGTTTATTTTTTTATTATCATGCTCGGCAAACAGATGAGTTTCACCCAAATAAAAACAATAATGGGATATTATTACTAGAATATTTGGCCTTGTTTACACCGAGGAGGCGTGACAAAATTGGACGGTCCCAATTTATGATTTGAAAAAAAAATGCACTAGATACGGCACATTATTGGTACAACTATATAATATAATATAATATAATATACAATGCACCTGCAAGTCATTTTAACATTTCCCAAGTAACCAAAAAGAAACAAAAAAAGTCCATGCCAAATTGCGCACAAACCCTAAATATTACCGTGTCTATATCAACCAAAGCAACCCTCATTACTCTTTTCCATTAGACTCCACAATTTCACATCCTCTTTCTCTCTCTCTATTCTCTACCTCCTTTTTTTTCTCTCTTCTTTTGCATGGACTGAGAGAGAGAGGGAGAGACTTGAAAGACTATATTCCAATATAATATATTCATTTCAGCCTTTGCGTTCTCATATTATTTTGTGTTCTGTGCTTTTCTACCTACAAAGATGTCTCGCACGTGCTCACAGTGCGGGAACAACGGCCACAACTCGCGCACGTGCACGGAGGCTAGCAGTGGAGGCTGCGGTGGCGGTGCTGGTGGCGGTGGCGGCGATGTGTCAGGAGAGAACGGAATCATGCTGTTTGGTGTGCGAGTCACTGAGGGAAACTCGTTTAGGAAGAGTGCTAGCATGACTAACCTCTCACAGTTCGACCAGCAGCCTCAAGACCCCAACGTCGAATCTGGCTATGCCTCCGACGACGTCGTTCACCCCTCCGGCCGTAGCCGCGAGCGCAAGAGAGGTGCTTTTCTTATATTTGATTGTACTATTTCCTATCAGTTTAAGCCTATTTAAGCTTTTAAAACTCGTGATTATTTATCTCATCATTTCTTATCAATTTAAACTCAAATATCAGGGAAGAAGTGATATTTGAGTTAGAATTAATTGGGTTTATTTTAATATTTTATTATTGTTTTTTTTTTTCTTGGGGTGTGTATAGGGGTGCCATGGACTGAAGAGGAACACAGGCTATTCTTGCTGGGGTTGCAGAAGGTAGGGAAAGGAGATTGGAGAGGGATTTCCAGAAACTTTGTGAAAACGCGTACACCTACACAGGTTGCAAGCCACGCTCAGAAGTACTTTCTACGGAGGGCCAACCTGAATAGGCGGCGCCGGAGATCTAGTCTCTTTGACATCACTACTACTGATACGGTAATAAAAGTGAGACAAGAAGATTTATACTCGTACAGTGTAAATCTCAACAAACAGTCCAGTTATTATCCAACTTTTGTGTGTGGCAATTAATAGTTTTTTTTTGTTTTTTTTTTGGGGTCATTTTTTGGATTTGAATGACAGTTTATGGGTTCTTCAATGGAAGAAGAGCAAGTCCACCAAGAAACTGCCCCACTACCAAAGCCAAAGCCACATTTAAGCCATAATCTCGGTGGGTTCCCAGTGTCAACTTTTCCTGTGACGCTCTCTGCAGTACCACACGTTGGTGAGAACCAAGTTGAAAATCTCTCTTTTATGAGGACGACAAGTAAGCCCATTAGGCCAATACCAACTCTTCCAGTCCCTCCATCTTCAAAATTGGCTGAACTTAATCTGAATCAGAAGGAGACCTTGCCTTTGTCACTGAAGCTCTCTCCTGCATCGTCGGACGAGCAGTCACCGCCGCCGCCGCCACCGGGGAAGCACTCTTCGGCTTTTCAGGCCATGTCAGGCAACTTTAGCAGCAATGGGGATAGCATTATTAGTGTTGCTTGAAGAATTATTATTATTATATGCTAAAAAAAGTCTCTGTAAAGGTTGAAGAAGATGAAAGTTTGGATTAGATATAGGTATGACTAAAATTTAATTTGATTAGGCCAAGAAAAATTAGGTTATTAGTAGGTACTACTAGTACTAGGTGATTAATTCCTTGTCTGTATAGGTTTAGGAAAATACAGAGAACAGGGCATGTCGTTTTCAATGTTGTGATGGATTCTTGTTTCATTTGTATGGTCGCTTTTGGGGTGAAATGATAAGAGGACCAGGTACCCTCTTGTTTCTATGGTCTGCTGGCATGTTGGAGCTTCAATTTGGCAAAAATATCTGAAAAGTTTGAATCTTTCTCTTTTATCTAATAATCCAAGCTATTAAATTCTGTAGCTTTCTCTGTTTCTTAGTATGCCATGAGTAATTCAAGAAAAGGTCGATTGGCTTCATTACTGAAAATATTTATAATTAGACAAATAATTAATGTGATTTTTATACATATACATCACAATATTACTAGTGAAGTTTTAAGGAAGTAGTAGTTGATATTGTCTAGACTTAATTATTATGTAAGAGCATTTATATCAGTTAGTGCAAAATTTTCTTTTATTTTGCAAGAAAAATCATACTTTTTAGATTTTACACACTCACTTTTACAAAACACCTATATCGGTTTATTTATTTTACACATTTATTCGATAAAATATTCATTTCTTTAACATTGTCATCTCTCTCACAAACCCCACACAACCCACACAACCACCATCATCAAGCAACCACCATCATCAACCCAACTGTATGAAATCCCAAAACTCACTAATCAAACAAAGAATCAAAAATGAATCAAAACAAACAATGATCAACAATAAAAAAAAATGTCCCCAAACCCACTAATCAGTGCTCCGGCCTGAGCATTGAGCCCAACAGATCAACCCTGCCAATCAACCATCCTACCACCGATCAACCCCAACAGAAAATCAATTAGCCACCATTGTTCTTCTACCTTTACAAATACAGCCATCAGTGAATCTGTAT
Source organism: Lithocarpus polystachyus (assembly GCA_033629205.1). Taxonomy (NCBI): domain Eukaryota; kingdom Viridiplantae; phylum Streptophyta; class Magnoliopsida; order Fagales; family Fagaceae; genus Lithocarpus; species Lithocarpus polystachyus. The sequence continues at coordinate 77,730,497 of CM066164.1, forward strand.
GAAACTTCCAAAACCCACCAAAAGAAACCCATCTCCGGCCTGAGCATTAAGCCCAACAGGTCAACCCCACCGATCAACCATCCTACCATTGATCAACCCCAACAGAAAATCAATCAGCCACCATTGTTCCTCTACCTTTGCAAATATAGCCATCAATGAATCTCAACGAAACTTCCAAAACCCACCAAAAGAAACCCATCTTCGGCTTGACCTGAAACAAATCTACACCCATCCTTACTCGACAACCTCCTTACCACCACCAAAAAATCCAAATGAGCCAAGCTCTCCTAGACCTTGGTCACCGATGAGGAAGAAGACAAGCAAGAGAGAACAGAGAAAAGAATAAAGAGAGACTTGGTTTGCTTAGAGGAGAGAGAAAAGTAAAACTAATAGCAAAATATTAATAAAATATTAAATACACAGCTACAGTAACTGTGTAAATATACACGGTTACTATAACTAATGTATATATTTACATACTTTTACACCTACTGATGTGGGTGTTTTTTAGCTCAAAATATGTAAAATGAGTATATTTTTCTATTTTAGAAGACTATACACATGCTGACGTGGTTGCTCTAAGAAAAGGAAAAAAAAAAAGAACTTTTTTTACATTTCACTATTCATGTAAAGTGTACAATATTATAGTTATAAGAATTGTACACTTTCTCCCAATGTGGTAAATATTAACTACATTTTTGCTTACAAGTTATACTTTACGTGTTACTATTTATGTAAACCTAAATATATAGGAAAGCTAATGTTATTGTCAAAACTAATATGGCTGCTTTTGATTAAGTTGTTCCTTAAACAATGACTTGCATGATATACCAAAAAGGACCACAAAAATGGCAAAAACTTTCTTCAATCAACTGTGTGTCAAAAGGAGAAATACTAAATGTGCTTTATGCCTTTTCCTTTTGTAAGGTCGGTGCGTTTCCTTCACCACACTAGCTAGCTTAATTAAACATGCACGCTCGTTTTATAAGTTCATGGGGATTGCCTTTACGAAAAAAAAATGCATCATGAAATATGACAAAGACTATGTGCTATAGTAGCTTTATTTTAAAAAAGCATATATGCTGCAGTGCACTGTGCCAATGCAAATTTCCAAATGGTTTTTCATATATACACGCTTCACGGTTCTGAAAGTTTTTGAAATAACGTTATTGTGTTTTACCTTTGTAAGCAATAGGGAAAAAAAAAATTATATTCTAGCTGCCATATTCTTCTCTGCAATGTAATGTCTAGAATTTGCCAAGTTTTGTAATCTGCTAGGAAACTAGTAATGTGTTGCAGTAAAAAGAGGCTATTTTATCAAGATTTTTGTATCTCAATTAATATTTTTTAATTTTCAAATGAGATCGATATTCAGAATTTAAATTCTTCTTCTTCTATTGTAACTATTAAATTTATAAAAAAAAAGAGAAAAGAGAAAGAAATAGGCAATTTCCATAGTTTTGTTGGTATGGGTTACTAATAATTTTAATTTACACCGAGTAAATCAATTAAATCATAAAGATTCTCTCTATTTTAAATAAATCAATTTCATAAGTTTGATTAAATATTATAAATTCAAAAATATGTTAATGTCCCATTATTTAAAACTTTAAATAGTATAACATCATTTACACAAGTAAATGTAAAAAATTTAAATTTTTTTTTATGAAATAGACTCCCTCTATTTAAAATAAGATGTTCTTTAATCCCTAACCACCAAATTGTACTACTACTACAAAAAAAAAAAAAAAAAAAAAAAAAAAATTTGTAAAATAAGATGATTTTTAATTCCTAACCACCAATATGATCTTTAATTCATAAGTTTGATAAAATATTATAAATTCAAAAATATGTTAATGTTCCATTATTTAAAATTTTAAAGAATATAACATCATTGATCATTTACACAAATAAGTGTAAAAAATATAATTTTAATTATGAACTGGACTTCCTCCAACCACCAAAAACAAATGTAAAATAAGATGATCTTTAATTCCTAACCACCAAACTCCACTAGGATTCTAGCACTACTTTTTTATAACTAGCTCCTTTCCACAATTACTACTGTAGGCAGCGGAAAGCTTAAGCTAGTTAGCAAGCCGTACCTCTCACCCCTTACTTTACTTGTGCTAAACACATTAAGGCAAGTTGTCACGTCAACAAGCAAGTGGATCTATGAGATGGTCCTACTGACAAAATTGGTGGCCAAATTTAAATTGATATGTAATCCAATGGATGCTAACAAAAAGACAAATGAAAATAGAGTGATAGTAAATTTCTAAAATATCATAAATAAGACAAATTAAAATAGAGTGATAGTAAATTTATAAAATATCATAAATAAGACAAATGAAAATATAGTGATAGTAAATTTATAACATATTATAAATTTTATAAATTGATGTATAAATTTTTTTAAAAATTTAGAAATTTATCTATTATATAGTTGATGTGTCACAAATTTTTATTTATTGTTTGCCTATCGTTTTCCTTAGACAATATTTGCCCCCCACACTTTTGTTGCTAAAGAGTTATCGCAAATTTGTCTCCAGGATACAACCAAGATGTTGGGTTCTTCAGATAACAATTCTGGAGAATGACCGCAGGATTTCTTGTGTTTCTCTCCAACTTTCCTCTATGGGTTATATTTTTTTTAAGAGAACAAAAGTCTCTATTTATACCCATAAGGTTATGTTTCATGAAAAGGCATGTATGGAGAGTTAGTTATTTTTCAAGTGAACATAAGCCTTTTTTATGAAAAGACACATGTTTCATGAAATGTATGGAGAGTTAGTTATTTTTCAAGTGAACATAAGCCTCTATTCATGAAAAGACACGTATGTTTCATGAAAAGACACGTATGTTTCATGAAAAGGTACGTATGGAGAGTTTGTTATTTTTCATAAAACAGTTAACAAAGATTGAAACCTCTTCAATCTTTCTCAATAGTTACTAGAAAATTCTGCAGAAAATTCTAAAAAATTCTGCAGAAAATTCTAAAAAATTTCAGAAAATTCAGATTTTCAAATTTTCACTTAGAAAATTCTAAAACTTGAATTTTCACTTTATGAAACCATATTCTTCAAACTCAACCATCATTATTACAACCTATCCTTGTATATACCTATATATACAACAATTCCCCACTAGGTTGTAATAATATATGTTTCACTTGATTGATATCCTATCATGCATAATGGAAGGTGTCTTTCAACTTAAACCTCCCTTTAGTGTAATTGCTCAAGAAATCAACAGAGTTAATGGTGGCTTGGTGCTTAAACCAAAACTCTTATGTGTTAAAATCGGAAACAACACACACATGAGAATACCCATAACACATTTAGAAATCCACTGTTGTTAGCACTATTATGGCCTTGTGCTCTTCCCGGTTTAGTGAACATGTACAAGAGAAAACCCTTTCACTCTTGCTAGAAGCGGCACCACTCCTATGTTCACAAAGGTGAAGTTCCTTCTTATGTCTCTGTTACACAGACATTTATTCTTTATGAACTTCATTAAGAGTGTAAAACTCATCATCAATTACATCGTAATAGTCAACACTAATCCATCCTGAATGAGACACAAAATTAGTGCTTTTACTAACCACGTATCAATAGCTTGTTGTTACCTTTTAAACCTCTTAGATATAATCAGTTCGAGGTTGGGTTCCCACTATTGGTGATTCTCTTAAAAGAAGGGTTTTAGTCCCATTCCAATGGATGTTATCCTTACCAAGTCTCGAGACACACTTCGGTAAAGGACTTATTTTATATATATAGAATTACGTAGGCAATGTACTAGTCCAACCACACTTGACTTGCCTTACATATTCTTGTCTTAGATTTTTAAGTCTAAGTTCATATTGTATACAACTCATGTATACCATATGCATTGTGGTTTCACAATTACAGTACAAGGAATGGGTTACCATGGTCGTGGCCACGACACTTTATCAAAACCTTAGCCATTTTCTTTCCTTGCCCGTTACCATTATAATCAATGCTCTCAATTTAATTCTATAGTAGAGTAAGAAATACACCTTATTTCTTTAATGCTTACACATAGCACCCCCACATGTAGTGATTATCTAACTAGACATAGATATTATCACTCACATCAATAATAGAATTAAACTTGAATATTCTATATTATAGATATTCATCACAATTAAGTACTTTCTAGTGATCAACCTCAAGTTTTTTAAAGAATTTTGAAAGTCAACATACAGTGAAGGCAACATCTAATTTAGATTCATACATGATTCGTAACATGTATTTAATACATTAGCAAACTCGAGCTATGCATCCACCCTTCCAGTAATCTCTTTATTTTTTATTGGAATCAGAGTGTCTTTGCCTCTTTAAAGATATTAAAATCTAAGAAACAAGTTCTCAATACTAATCTCAACACAATGAGATTAATCAAATCTCAACAAAATGAGATTAATATAGTGCACATCTCCACTATATTTCTTTACTTGATTCCCATTCATAAAAGACTTTCATTTAATTAATTAAAGAAGTACAAACCTATAGGTCTTTTAAGAAAACTTCTTTACCAAGATCACTTTTTTAAGAAAGTCACTTCACATATATATGATACATACTCAAATTATATGTGGAGACACAATCCAATATTATAGTATTGATCATTGAATGTTCAATTAATGAACTCACTTGTACTCTCCTTATTTCACAAAGCGGTACTTTCAAAATAGGATCACAAAATGTGCTTGTTTAAACTCGAGCCATCTACCACACATGGCAAAATTTAATCACAATGAATTTAACATCCCTTGATGTTTATTCTCAATTCCTTTATCAAGCACATCTTTGACGAACATTAGCATCCTTATGAGTGCATGACTCATTTAAGGGTAATACCCCACACTTTCTTGGATATCATAATTCCACAATTTGAGTTTCTAAACCTCACAATTTGGGTTCTCAACCATTTCAAAATTCACACACATACACACACACACACACACACACTATAATTACATATATCAAAATGTAATAATAGAATATAGTGAATTTCTTTAAAATTATATGAATGGTTTTAAAGATATCAAACTAATAACACAAATAGTTACTAGTGTATAGATATCAAAATTTATCTTTTTCTTGTTATAGCCATGCCGTGCAGAACAAGCTCCAAGCAATGCATTCATTTGGCTCACACCACTTCCTTGTTACAGCCAAGCCGTACAACACAAAGTTCAAGTGGTGCATTAAAAACCAAGTGGTGCAATAACTACTTTCATGCATTGGACGGTTATTTATTTATACCGTGCACATGGCCATCTTGCAATCTTGGCTATGGATTCATACACATATCCTTTGATGAACCAATATATATCACATATATTAAACGTGCATGGCACTATTCAAAGAAAGTAAACACCATGTGAATGAATTCATTCGATGCAATTAAAACAATAACAACGGTGTCAAATGCATCGACAACATCAAGAAACTATTTTCCTTTATTCTAAAATTCAATCATATGTTATACAATCATGAGATGAAAACCTGGCTTTGATACCAATTGTTGGAAAATCTGGTTTTGTATTTCATACAAAACACACAGCGGAAGCAACAAACATGGATCTATTTCATTCATGATTGATAACATGCACTATGTAAATTTCAGAATTCAAGAACGATATTGCGTACCTTCAATGTTCAAACTATGAACATGGCTTTTAATGCATTCACAATGTGAAAGAATCATCACATTGTCTTGCCACCGAAGAAACTTGTTGCTTTAAGCCTTATTCCATTGAATCTTCTTTATGATCGATTCATCATTTGAAGAACTCTTCAAATCCAATCCAATTGGTCTTTCTATCACGTAAAATTGGTTCCATCAAAGCAATCCAATTTCACCAAACCATAGTTCAACATCTTCAAAGTTGTATCATCGTTTACTCCTTGTCTTGTAGTCAAATATTGTCTAAGATTGTTGGGGAAATTACACAAAGTAATAATAGAAGAACAAGATTAACAGAAAAGACAAAGAGAAAATAAATATCTTGGAGGCACTATATCGTTTTCCTTAGACAATATTTGCCCCCCACACTTTTGTTGCTAAAGGGTTATCGCAAATTTGTCTCCAGGATACAACCAAGATGTTGGGTTCTTCAGATAGCAATTCTGGAGAATGACCGCAGGATTTCTTGTGTTTCTCTCCAACTTTCCTCTATGGGTTATATTTTTTTTAAGAGAACAAAAGCCTCTATTTATACCCATAAGGTTATGTTTCATGAAAAGGCATGTATGGAGAGTTAGTTATTTTTCAAGTGAACATAAGCCTTTTTCATGAAAAGACACATGTTTCATGAAAAGGCACGTATGGAGAGTTAGTTATTTTTCAAGTGAACATAAGCCTCTATTCATGAAAAGACACGTATGTTTCATGAAAATGTACGTATGGAGAGTTTGTTATTTTTCATAAAACAGTTAACAAAGATTGAAACCTCTTCAATCTTTCTCAATAGTTACTAGAAAATTCTGCAGAAAATTCTAAAAAATTATGCAGAAAATTCTAAAAAATTCCAGAAAATTCAGATTTTCAAATTTTCACTTAGAAAATTCTAAAACTTGAATTTTCACTTTATGAAACCATATTCTTCAAACTCAACCATCATTATTACAACCTATCCTTGTATATACCTATATATACAACACCTACTTAGTTTGTAAGATTTTTGTAATAAAAGTGATAGTAATTTCAATAATTTCATGAAAAAAAAAATCATATTAGAGATGTCATAATAATACAAATTAAATAGTGATGTGTGTCATCTTGGCTAAACATACCAAGTTGATAATTTTGTAAGTTGGATAGAGGAAAATCCTAATATAATTGAGTTAGTGGTGGCTTAAGATGTGTTGAATTTATCTTCTTTTTAACAAATGTTACAATCTTCCCATAAAAAAATAGTGACGTGTGTCATCTAAAAATTCTCAAAATTAATATCATTTTAGCAAATTAAAAATTATTATATGTCAATTGGATTTGAACACAAGTAAATTTTTACTCAAATTTAAATAATATTTTATTAATATTTATCTCTAATAAAATGATTAAAATTAGAGATAATTATCAACAAATAAAAATCCTAGTAGAATTCTTTGACTATTTAGATTTGGTAAATTCATAAGGATAAACCATAGTAAAAGTGTAAAACCACTCAAAAGATAAACCATAGCAAGTGTAAGAACTAGAATTAGACCCTTAGTCCACTAATAATGGATGATGACTGAACAAGTTCAAAACAATATATTTGTTAAAGAATGTATTTTACAATGAAACGTCTCAGCAAATTAAGTATGGGCTTTAACTAACTGAATTCGTGCCAAGAAGACAAGAAAACACAATTTAATAGAAATAACACTCTTCGGTCAGGTCTGAGGATGAAGTGTTTTTATATTTACTCAAGTTTATCTAAGTACAAGATGTTCTTTTCTTTTTTTCTTCCTTCTCCGATTACCTCCCTATTTTTTTATGGGGGGCCGTTCCCTTATATAGTCCTTCCATCCTTCATCCCAACCTTCTACTTGTTGACCTTATAGATGATCTCTTGGATGCTGATCCCATCCAAAACCTCCTGCAAGCTTTATGAATAGTTGTAAATTGAGATATCACTGTTCAGATGTCATTTCCATATAAATGTGGACAGTTGGTTAGGTGCAGAGTATTTAATGTGGTGGTAGCAGCCTTCTTCCTAGATATTTCTCCCTTTGTTGTTGGCTACCTTCCCTAAAGCTTATTTTCAAAAGACTGATTACCTTTTGTACAGCATCCCCTTGGTGGCTAGGTTCCAGCCTTCCACAATGCTTTCCTGAGGAAGGTCGACTCCTCGGGAACTACCATCAGTTCGTTATTATCTTTCCTTGTCTTCGGCTCGTTGACCCCAAAACTTAATAAACCTTAAGACCATCATCGGGTTTCTATGTGTTCTCGAGCAAGGCCTACGGCCCAACTCACTTACTCGGCCTATTTATCCTCACAGCAAGTATTGAATGCCAGTCAAGTTCTAATGTTTTGAAGAACTTTAAAATCTCTCAATATTGAAGTTCTATCATATTCAAGCTGATCCAAATATTTATCCTTTTTAAAATCTTCAAGTTGAATCACTTTTGAAGAAAAGAAATAATTTACTGTATTTTTAAAAGAATAATAATCCAAATTTGTTATATATTTATTAGATCTACAACTACAGTTACTAATTATAAGCCATCTGTTAACATTGGGGTGTCCAAACCAACCCGTCAACTGACCCACTTGGCCAATCCAGTCGATCCGATCCGAGAACTGGCCAACTCGACGTCGGTGACGGGTTGACGGTGGGTCGCCTCCCCCAGAATCCGAGACCGGCAGGTCAGTTGACGGGTCTGAACGTGAAAAATAGAAAAAAAACCGGCCTGACTGTATTACACTGGAAAAAGTCGTTGTTTTCCATCGATGGGAGCGTTTCGCCGGTGGTTTTAGTCCGAACAGTCGAGAAATGGCCTGATCTTAGATCTCGTCGGGATCTAGCCAGATCTCAACATATCCGACTTGATTTGGTACAGATCCGGTGGATTTCAGCAGATTCCAGTATAGTTTTACAAATTTCAACCCTGGCAGAGGACCGACCGGTCTCTAGGGAGGTCCGACCACCAGAACTGACCCCTTTTACCGGTTGGCAGCGGGTAGACCTGAAGTAATTGGGTCGATTTCGGGTTGGGCACAAACCCAACCCAGACCAACCTGTGGACAGGCCTATGTTAACATCCGGGCTTTCAAGAAAATCTAGCATTTTACTATTGTTTTAATCATACACATGCATGAAAGAATATAAGGTTAATTGCACACTCTCTTGGGAATATATATATATATATATATATATATATTGAGTCCGTCTTTTTTTTTTTTTTTTGAGTGAATTATTGTATCATCTTAATTCCCCCGAATTGATTTGCAGTATGCAAATACCCACATGTCGTTAGCAACTTCTCTAGAATGCAAGATTTTTAATGTCAAATTCCTTTTCCTTAATTTTCGCACCAAATAACTTTAGCATGCCACTAGCATTTTGGTGAGATGCAATCCTTGTAATGTGGTCCAAGTGGGCCAGTGATAAAATGCCAAGTCATTACAAAGAACGTCTCAACTAAGTCAACTAAGTCAGCAAGCTGATGTGACAAACAAATCCCCACATCTTTTAAAACTCAAACGCTACTAAATTTTTTCTATTTTTCTTTGTCAACAAACACCCTAAACATCCATGGCTGGAACAACTATAATCCAGAACCTCACCGTATGATTGAAAATAAATTTATGCCTAAAATGACTACTAGAGAGAGGCTTCTGAAGGAGAAAAAAACGAATTAGTGGGCTGTGTGAAGAATATTAAAGGAAGAACAAGAGTTTTGGGGATAATAGTAGCTAAAGGCCTAAAACTCTTTCTACAAGTGATTTGAAATGGAGGCATAAGGTGGATACTTATAGGCTCAAACTAGAAGGGGTTTTGGGAGGGGTTCTAAAGCTCCCTAGATGATTTTGCTATCCACCTTCAATATTGAATTATTTTGGGACACATTTATGGAAAATTGGGGTTTCTAGTGTAAGCAGCTTGCGCAGGCTTTGGAACCTTGCTTGGGTGCTTACACAGCCACATGCATATACATGCTACGTTGAAAGCATTGTTTCCCTAACTTCAAACAAGCATTTACATCTTGTTTTAAATCCAAATTGGGTTAAACTTATGTCCATTTTAAAACCCCAGATGTCTATTTTCCAATGAAACAAGTCTCACTCAAAAATTTGTTTTGATTTAAGAGATATTGGCATAAGATTTAGAAAATGTCATTTTTTCAATATCAATTTTGAAGCAATTTTGAGCCATATTGAGTTATAATTATTTCCAAACTATTGAGAATGCCTTAATTACCATTGGTTGACATTTTTTAAAACTTCTCACTAGGGATGGAGATTTAAGATTATCAACAAATACAAAGTGGGGTGTCTACATAATTCATGATAATAAGGATTGGAATTTGCTAAACGAGCAATTTGTCAAGAAATTAGAAGATATTGCGTATTGTAGTTTCACCAAACCTTGGATTGATGAACTTGACATCCACATCTCTCTCCCTCTCTCTCTCTCTCACAAAAGGAAAACGTTTTGCACAAGTTATGTTTGCTTTGGTATTGTGGAAATCATTATTTGAACTTTGAAGGTTTTTCTTCCCCCCCCCCCCCCCCCCAAAAAATTGAACTTAAAAATACTAATTGGTTGTTTTAGTTAAAAGAATATTGGACATTTTGGGAGCATAATGCTGAGTTCGAGTAATTTAAAAACTTTCAAATATTTGACTGTCTGTGTTCTTTTTTTAATACTTAGCAACAATATTTGGTTTTTAGTTAAAAGAATAACTTTTATTGATTTGTAGATAATGGGAAAATCAACTTTAATATTTGACTTTTTCATAAGAAAATTTTAAATTAGTCAAAGACAAGGCTGGTGATGTAGCATACGGAGTTACTGATATCTTAGTTTTTGAAAATCTGTATGCAAAATCACGAAAAATTATAATCAATCAAATTAATATTAGTTCTTTCAAGCTTGATCTTAAATTTCATTCACAACTTATACAGGAGCAATATGTTGATCAGTGTGATGAAACCTGTAAGGGCGGGGTTTGGATCCTAAGCCCAAGATGTAATTGGATTAGGGCCCAAAGAGCCCAACACAATGAATTTGTAGAGAGTGAGCTTAAAAACTAGGCTTCAATGGATTGAACAACGCACACATTGGATTAAAGACAACAAGAGAGCAAAGAAAAACATGCTTTATGCAAAGAAATCCTTCCTCAGCAAAATCCGAGGAGAATGGTCCCTAAAAATATTTCTTTTAGACTTAGATACAACTTCCGTTCTTGTTGCTACAGTGTTTTCTCTATAGAATTTCTGATAATTCTCTTCCCTTGGGGATCTCTTACATAATATAGCCTCTTTCAACTGATCGTGACCTTCCACTTGTTAATCGTGCAAGACAATACTCGAGTGATTGTCCTTTCAGATGCCCTTCCCAGATCCTTTGTGAGTTACGGCAACCAAGACAATATTGTTCAGGGGTCTTCTCCACATAAATGCGGCTAGAGGGTTAGGTGGGGTGCATTAAATGTGGTGGCAATTACCATTTCTTCAGATATGTCAGGGCTAATCCCCTCTCCGAAGTTCTTACTCTACTGTGAGGTCTCCTCTGGTGATGTGCCATTGACGTTGCCATGGCTCTCCTCCCTAACCTTGCCGTCGAGAATATGGCCTTCTCGGAGTTACACCGACCTTCTCGGCATCAGGTATGGCATGTGACACTATTACCATATTAAATTTCTATATCCCACAAAACCATTAATTAATAATTATTTTATGAATTTTATTTTGTTTATATTTTGTTAATATTGAATAGATTCAAGTTTTCTTTTCATATATTAATTAATTTAAATTATTAGTATATTCATCACTTGATTAATAAAAATTGGGTATATCCTTTGATCCCTGTGGTGGGTCTTTTTGTACTTTTGGGCTGGGCTGCCTCTTAATGCCTTCTGCCACGCTGAGATCCAAGTGTTATAGGTAGGAGAGTTAGGATCGGTCCAATTGCAACTCACCTTGGTTCCACTTGTGCGCAAACTATTCTCCTTTTGCTGAAACTTTGATCACATGCCCATAGCAGGTGTAGCTGTTACAAAAGAGTTATGACAAGTAGATACAATGGGACAATGATAAAGGCAACACACTTGCTGTTAGACAAAACGAAACTCTTGCAAAAGAGTTACGGCATAATAATAAAACAATAATAAAAGAGATATGTTTACTGCCAAGCAAGACAAATAGGGGATCTTTAATTAAAATAAGGAAAAGAACGATATAGCAACAATGAACACATTATAAGTGAAGTTGCAAAGACGAGAAAGGAAATAATAACGATAAGTAATGAAATCAAAGAAGAAAAATGTTAGTTTGCTGTATTCAGTTGTGTTACGGGACTAAGACCAAGGAGGGATCCACTCCCTTAATGTGAATAACTTCTAAGGAAGATCCTGCAGTAGAAATTATTCACTTTGAGAGAACAAGCCTGAATGGCTTATGCCCAAACGAATCCTTTATCCTTAACAGGGGGTAGGCTTTTGGAAGGAGAGAAGAGATTAGCTTATTGATGTATACCTGCCTTTCTACACTCTCTATTTCTCTTCCTGATTCTCTTTTTCTTTTTTCTCCGTTTTGCTATTTTTATTCTGTCCCACTATTTTCTTTCTTTCTTAGTGCTTACTTGTGTAGTGTTATGGTAATGATGGTACTGTGATTCTCTTCTAGTGGTTGCTACTGTTGCGATAATGATACTGTGCATGGCAGGGACCCTTTATATACCGCTGGCCGTGACTGTTTTTTACCATTTTACCTTTTAACTACTTTTGTCTGGATTTGGGTGTCTTTCTCGACCAACAGTTGGTTTGTCAGTTGCCCAGCCACCACCACTTACTAGTGCTGGTTATGCCACTCCTTATTACCAGACAAGGAAAACTGTTTTGTTTGCTTATTCACCGTGACATTCTTATCAACCATAATGTGGGTATTCTCTTTTGCTATCCCTCATGGCATGCACCTAATGGTTCCAACTCATAATTCCCTCTTTTGGGTGGTATGTCATCCCAGCAGGATATTTCCCCCAAAAAAGCTTGAGCGGGAACCTTAGAATAGGCTTTTCCTTCTCCCCACCGCCAGACCATACCCTTTCTTACCTCTGACCCATGACCCACCACTCCTGTATTGGTTGGATACAGGTTGGTGTGCTTGGGCCTTGTGCGTGCTCCATTTCCGCGTATGTCCAAAGCTTGTCTGCTTCTCATACGTTTGCCATGGACTGGGGGTTCGTCTGCGCGTTCTGCTGCTCATTCTTGACCTCTTATAGCGTGAACTGTTTTCTGATCCTCCATTCTTTATGGCTTGCTTCTTCCAAGGGCTAGGCTTTGCTTGATTGTAGGCTTTTCTCCCTTTTAGCCCACTGTTTACTCCTTCTGTTGGCCTACCAATATTCCTACCATGCCATTTTGTTATTTTTGCTATGGCGCCATTTGATCGATGCTTGTTGGGCCTCTTTCGGGCCTACTGTATACTCTTTTCTCAATTAGTTACAATGTCCTAGTTTGGTCATTGGGTTTATACTTATTCTACTTTAGGCTTTCTTGACCCATTACATTGCTTGTGGGCTCCTTTGGCCCATTTCTTTTTCCTTGGGCATCCTTGGCCCATTTTCTTTCCTTAGGCATCCTTGACCCATTTTCTAATTCTGCATTCCCATGGGTTTTTACTAACTTTTTGGGCTTTCTTGACCCAATTATCATATCCTTCATCCTTGGGGTTCATGGGCTTTCCATCAACCCCTTACTTTCTTAATTCATTACTTTGGGCCTGCTGTAGCCCATTCTTACTCTTTTACATCACATAATGCCCATATGTTTACTATTTCTTTCTCTGAGCCCATTTGCTTTCTTCAAGATTCATTTGTTTGCTTTATGGGCCTATGACTCATTATTCCTGACACTCGGGCTTATGAGCATTTTCTCAATCCTGCTAACTTTTTCATGCCCATATTGTGGGCTTCTTCTTGCTGTTAGGCTTTTTCAAAATGGGCATCAACAATTACAAAGATATAATATTGGTTTGTCCACATCTTTGAACCAAGAAAGGCGCAGTTGAAAACTTGAAATAGCCCAAGATGATTTCTCATTAAGATAACAATACTAACATTGCACACATGAAAAAGGCAAAACTTCTATCCAATGCTCCAATACATTAGACGGGACACAATGATAAAACATAGTCAATTTTAAACACGTATTGTGTCCAATACATTGGAGCATTGCTACAAGCCAAACCCCATGGAAAATGGCTTGATTTAGGGGATCCATATTCTATTACTAAGAAGTTTCATAAGGACATGTCCTTCGGAAATAGGAAGCTCTAAACTTAATGGAGCAGGCACCAAGATGATTATTTCAACCTTGCTCTAATGATTCTAGCAATTGGAAAGAAACTTGCCAGCCTTCTCCTGGGGCTAAGACTAATAATGTCAGTATATAAATAAAAGATCTCACTATCTTGTTTCACGTAATATTTGTCATGTTAATGATATGACATAGATTGAGACAAAAACAACTTTATATTGCAATGATTAGAAGTTGTAAGTACAAAAGACCATGTAATAGTAAGGACAAAGGAAGCATTTGACAAGAGAATGAACTATGCATAGGGGATATGCTTTTCTAATCTTTAAGGGGTGAGAAAATATACTAGCACCCATGGTAAATACAGAGTTCTATTGCTGAATATGTTTACATATTGGCAAAAGTGGATGCAGGCCAAGCCTCTATGAATTATCTTTCCCTACTTAGGTTGCTTTGAAGCGTTTTGGCTAATTAGAAAGAAATGAGAAAGTGATATATGTGTGTGTTAATATTTATGTACTTATGGACAACAAATTAAGATAACACAACTAGGAAGCATACTTGGCTATAGGAGGAGCGATACTGATGAGAAAGCTGCAGTGTTCAAATCATTTCGGTTCCTTTCATGTATCCTCTTAATATATTCTGCAGCTTTCTCATCAATATCTCTCTCACAAATCACATACGATGAACTATCCTTTTCTGGTTCAACTAAGTAGGAATATTGCTTTGGATTGCTCTCTGGCTTCTGGGACCTCTGGCTTCTGGGAAATTCAGACACCATTGAAGCATTCACAGAAGGAACTTCAGCTGTTGCAGGCACACAATCAATGGGTGGCTGTTTGAAAGTTGTTCCAAGAATCATTCTTGCAAGAGAAAGAGTCAACAATTTTATGATGTTTGCCACCAACATCATGGATTTCTTACAAAGAGATTTTTTCTTATGACTGGTCCCGTTAGTCATGGCGCGCGCAGATAATGATGAACTTTTAAACTATTTTCAAGAACACAGATGAACTTATAGCAGAAAATAACAACGAAGTGGGATTTTAAATTAGTAATGGTCATTGTGCCTTCCAATTTCAAAAAGAAAGTTATTAAGGAATTAAAGTCATATTGTTCTGTGGGGTTCCATGAAATTGGTGGAAAGGCATGATTGAGCCAAAGAATGGACAGGCTGACAGGCATAGCTAATGGGCGCGCGGGTCCCTAACCATTCCATAAATTGAAGCCTGTTGTCTTGGAAAAGGACGAGCATATCTCGTTCCCAAATTAACCAAGTAAATATCTATGATTTATTTGCATCAAAAAGTATCTATGACTTCTACTCCACGCAATTAGATTCCTTTTCTATTGTCTATTATTGACCATGCAAGAAGAATTTGATGCATACACGGATAAACCTATCCCTCCCTTGACAATGCTTCCATATCTTGTAGTAATGACTTTGTGACATTTGTGGAATTAGCTAGATCTTTGCATACGTTAATAATTAGGATATGAAAATACCAGATTATTGCAAAAGCTTAAGCTGTTAGGAAATTTTAAATCTAAGCAGTTAAAAATTATTTTGAAAGTAATTCATAATCCAAACAGCAGACTTGGCAGTACCTACGTTGCACTCACTGGTAACCATGTGTCTTAAAAGCTTGCTATTTTAATAGGGGCCTTTTCAAATTCAATACATTCTATTTTATATGATGCTAGTTGTAAATTTCTTTTGCTAAACTTGAATGGCCCGCATGAGGATTTCTAGAAGTTTGATGTATACTGTTGAGCAAGATGGTCAAATTCTAGGAGAACACACACTTATAGAAGAATGATAAGTAGATGTGGCTTTCAGTTTCAACTTTGTCATCTTTGAATATCCTGCAATAACTAAAGGAACAGTACTGATTCTTACTATGCCATGAGCTTCCTATTCTGTCTCTGTTGCCAAATCTACATGCAATGTTCATACTCCAATTTGCTTTTCACAGATATGCCAAATTTGAACGGTAGAAAAACTTTGGAGAAGATTCTTCACTGAAGTGATTCTCTTGGTTTTGCTTTCTCTCATCACATCATCTGGTCCTTTGAAAAAGGTGGCCTTTCTGTGCTTGATCTAATTAGAATCTGCGAAGGCGTGCCTACATGACTGCAGGTAGCATTGCTTCTTTCCATTTGATGGTCATGGTCCCAAATACTCCATCTTCATCATCTTTGTTCATCCAAGCAGTACTGTCCAAACTCTAGATACCAGCTTTTCAATGCAGATACTAAGGCCTTGTTTGGTTTAAAAAAATAGTCACTCATCACTCATCACTCAATTTTCATCACTCATCACCCATCACTTATCACTCATCACTCATCATTCTAAAATATCACACCCAAACAACATCATCACTCAGTTACCATCACTCAATATTTTCACACTATTTGTGGGTCCTATATCTGCATTGCTACAGTTTTCTTTTTCTTTTTCCCAGTACCCAGATCACCAGAACCAGTGAAAAAAAAAAAGAAAAAAGGAAGAAGACGAACTAGATCAGAAAAAAAAAAAAAAACAAAAAAAAAAAAGAACGAAGAAGACGAGTGAAAGAAGAAAGGAAAAAAAAAAAAACTAGATCAGAAGAAAAGGAAAAAAAAAAAAAAGAAAAGAAGAAAGAACGAAGAAGACGAACTGGATGAAAAAAAAAAAAGAGAGGAGGAAGAAGAGCTGAAGACTGAACCCAGAAAAAAAAAAGAAAAAGAAAAAAACGTGAAGACCGAACCCAGGAGAAGAAAGAAAGAAAAAAAAAAAAGGTCAAACGGTCAAAAAGTGTGGCTGTGGGGTCCTCTATGTGTGTTTAATTACAAAAATGTCATTGAGTTATGAAAACTAAAAATAGATAAAATGTGTTTTCAGTTTTCATAACTCATCACTCAAAAATCAGAGAATTGAGTAATGAAAACCATAACTCAAAACATCTTGCAATTGAGTGGAAAACTGAGTATTGAGTGATGAAAATACCTAAACCAAACATCACCTAATTCTTTGATCTTCTGCTTTTTTTCTTTGGGCAGATTCTGCTACAATACATTTGAATAAGAAAATATATTTGTTAAGCAACTCAGCCAAGCCTAAGGGCCTGTGTATTATTTGTAGCTTAAATTGGTTA
Source organism: Lithocarpus polystachyus (assembly GCA_033629205.1). Taxonomy (NCBI): domain Eukaryota; kingdom Viridiplantae; phylum Streptophyta; class Magnoliopsida; order Fagales; family Fagaceae; genus Lithocarpus; species Lithocarpus polystachyus. Next base: position 77,747,640 of record CM066164.1, read on the forward strand.
ATTGGTTGCAAATTAGAGTATAAGAGCGTGGATAACTCACAGGTGTGCCTGCATGAGCTCAAGTAGCTCACCACCACAGATAGCATATAGCATGACGATTTTATTATGAAGTATAACCCCCAAGCTGGGCCTTATAAGCCCTTGAAGGTATGAAGCCCACTTCTAACGAAAGGAAAATCTATTCAATTAAAAAAATAGAAGTAATGCCATATAAACAACAATTTTACAATATTTTTCATAATAACTGAATTGACAAACTTTTATTAGTTCTTATATAAATTTATTATTGACGAATGCAAGTCCACCATCCCGCTTTTTGTATTCCATTTTATACGGTACACACACAATTTATAAAAGATAAATCATTCGGTCACGAAATAGTATAACAAACTATCAATTTATATTGATTTGTATATATGTGACTTCCTTTATATGACTATTTACAATGAAAGGATATAATGAACTTCTCTGATTCAATCTCCAAGAAGCTTTACGCAGTGGCGGAGCCACATGGAGACTGAAGGGGGTCTTGGCCCCCCAAAATTTTTGAAAAAAAAGGATATATATATTTGGAATTATCCTAATTAATTTTAAATATTTTGAAGAACCCTTATCATTTTTATTTTTGAAATTATTCTAACTAATTTGAAATTTTTTAAAGAACCCTTATCACTTTGGCCCCCCATACCTGATAATATGCACATATATATATATATATATATATATTTAAGAAAGTCTAAAAAAAATAATATAACTTTCATTTAAATAGAACACAATCCAGTTAGTGATAAATATATATATATATATATATATGTGTCAAAAAAATTACAATAATTAGACATTTAGCATCTTTAAAATGAACACATAAGCATTTTAACAATTACCTCAACAAATAAAAGGGAAAAAATTTTAGTTTTCACCCCACTGCCTCAAAAACATTGCTTAACTTGTGCCAGTAGTAGAATATTGGAAGGTTAGAGGCTTTGTTGATTTGCTGCACCACTAAGTCCACCACACGATTGCAAAATATTTTGATCAGTGCTCATACAGGTGACTCTCTCTTTCATTCTCCCTGTCTCCATTTGCCTTTCTTCTTCTTTTTTCTTTCTAGTTCTTCTCTCCTTTAGGCTACAATGCTGCAGTTCTGGGATTTACAATGTAAAAACTAACAAAGCTTCAATGTGAATGTGTGAATAATAATGACATATACTAGACAAGACAGACAAGGTTCCCTAAGTTTCCGTGTAGGCCCTTGTGTGGTTGTGCCATTGACCCACTCTGTTACCCACTTTCCCAATTACCAAGTAATGTACTTTTCTTTTCATTTGTTTTCTTTTAATTTTCCTAATAATATATTATTTGTTATTAAAATAATCAATATATATATATATATATATGATGCACAGAAAATCAGTAGACTGAATGCTTTGGATTTCAAAGGGCTGGTATTCTCTTAGAAGGCCTGAAAAGAAAAATGAAACAAAATCAAAGGAGATCGAGATGAACCAGCCAAGAACCCTCTGATGCTTAAGTTAGTCTCACCCTTTTAAACTCAAGAACTCCAACTTTTTTGGGAAATCATGGAACTTGCCTACGTTTGATGAGGATGAGTACTTATATAGTGAGCTTTGGAGTGGTTACTTGTTTTGTAACTTCCCCCATATTTATGGAAGTCTGAAGGTTCAAACTTAACTATTACAACCGCTATAGAAGTTATAACATTTACTCTTATCTTCTATAACTATCATTGGAAGTTAAGTACTTAGCATGAAGTTATAGCGATGAATCAATATCTTACTCATGTATTCAAATAATTACATGTAGTTCGATTCATAAGCTCTTGTAGACAAATCTCACATTTAGAAATATTCCCAAGTGTTGAAGGGTCGTCCATGTTTGGACGACTTTCCTTAGTCTAGACAGGCTTCTCATAAAAAATTAAGACAACCTATGAATGATATAATGGACAAGTAGGGGCAGGACCAATTTGTTGTGGTAACCTACATTCTGTGGACGACAACCCAAGGACGAGCTACACTTATCCTTCCCCATCAATATATATATCATATGGCATTATAAATGTACTTGATTAAAATATATTACTATAGTACTATATAACATTTAATTTATTGATAAAATAATATAACATATTAACATGTATTTAGTTGTTGTTTATTAGATTTTTTTTATGGGTCAAAATTTGAATGATTTTTTGTCTTTTATTTAGCAATCTTTAAATTATTAGTATTTTTTTAGTATATTTTTTTTTATCTCAGCCATTTTATTTAATGGGTGATAATTTATTTTCATAAATCTAGATTCATAGATAAGTTTAGGACTATTGACACATTCTTGAAATGTGTATTGATTATTAAATTGTAGTATACATTACTATTCTAGATTTCATACACCAAAAAAAAAAAAAAAATAGTTGTCTAATTTTATGTGTGCCCCCCCCCCCCCCCTTCCAAGATAAATTATTGGCTCTGCCATTGGTTTTATGATCCAAAGGGGCTATGAAGCTTGATCTTGAATCGTGCCTTGATGTCTCCAAGTTGGATGTGTGATTGGATGTATTTGATTTAAAATCAAGGGCCGTTGGCTTGATCTTGAACTAAATTGAAAAAAAAATCCCTTCTTTGATTTGAAGAAGTAGAAATGAGCCTTGATTTTGAGGGAGCAAATGTGCTGTTTTGGACTTAGAGATGACTTTCTATTTTGGCAAAGTGTCAGTAGAGTTTTTCTCTTTGAGTTTCTGTCTTCTTTTTCTCATATGAGAAGCTTTTATTTATTTATAAGTAACTTAATAGCATTTGATTTAGAATTTTCTCTCAGCATTTATTGAGAGTTAATTATGAAGTATCAATTTTAAATTCAAATTTGAATTTGAATTTGAATTTAATTTGGTTTTCTATTTAATAAGAACTTTTGACGTTGTCACATGGCTTTCTTAATTTAATGCTGCCAAGTGGCTTGTACACGTGTCATTTCTACATGAGTGGTGGTAATTTAAAGACTTGACATGTACCACCGTGCACCCTTGGTGCGGTGATCACTTCGTAAGTATAAATATTTGTGGGGTGTGGGGGGTAAGAGCTGGGGTTCAAGTTTCCAGGAGGGAGCTTCACACACATATATACTTAGATTAGGCTATAGTAGAAATTTTATCTTATAAAAAAAAAAAAAAAGATTTGACATGTGACTTGATTTCATTTGCTAGCTTTCCATTGTTGACACATTATCAATTGAAAATTAATTTGGTCACAAATAATTGATCATGATCAACCGAATGCATTGTGTTCCATTTTATACTTCATTTTATACTCTAAAAATTACAACATATATATATATATATATAGACACATAGGGGCGTCAATGTTCAACCCAACCCGTGGACCGACATGAACCCGACACATGTTTTCTCAGGTTAGGGTTGGGTCTAAATGAGTTTGGGCCAATATCGGGTCAACCCGAAAGCGACATAATAAGAAACGTGTCATAAGCGGGTCAACTCCCGTAACCAGTAATAGACACGTTTGATACGCCAATTTATTTGTGTCAATCTGAAATGACCTACTTAACATAACCTGTTTAACTCGTATAACAAATAAATATTTATTTTATTTTAGATTTATCAAATACCTTTTATATCCAACATATATTATAAATTTTAAAAGAAAAGTGAGTAATTACAAAAACTTAAAAATGATATAATTGGAAATTGAAACCTTACAAACCCTAGATCTCTAAACTCTACAAACCCTTAATCTCTAAACCTTCTTATAAATATCTTCTTCTTCTTCTTCTTCTTTTTCTTTTTTCTTTTTTTATTTTTTTTTATTTTTAAATTTCAGTCGTACTACTCACTCTACTATCTTATAGTTTCACGTCCAATTCTCAAACCGGTTATTGTTCTCTCTCTCTAATGTGATTATTTTTTCTGCATAATGCTTTTGTTTTATAAACTCTGAACCCATGTGCCATTATTAATATATGAGATATATTAATAGTTCATTAAGGCCACGGTTGTTGCTTTTGTCTTGTGCCGTGTGTTTTTTTTTTTTTTTTTTTTTTGGTGTTTGTATTGGTATTGGACACCATCTGCATATCTTGCAAGTGGGTTTATTGAGATAGTTTATAAATTAGATCTGATGGGTAATACTTTGAAAGATTACAACAATGTGGGTTGAAGACTTAAAGTGTATGCATTGCTTTTGGGATGTAAAAAAATTATTTCTAAATAAATGTTATATTTAATATTATGCATGTTGAAATGAGTTGTGTTACAGTTGTGTCAACCTAACATGACTCATTTATTATGCTTATCAAATGGGTTGGGTCAGGTCAACCCGCCTTATTAACAAGTCGGGTTAAGGTTGAAGAATCATGATATAATTATTAAATAGGTCGGCTTAAGATTGAGTCATTTAGTCGAATACCCCTATCTCGACACAACATGAACTCAACACGCTAATTCGAATTGACACCCCTAAGACACACACACTCACGTGCCCTTATCCACACAAATCCTTACTTAGTGGTTGAAAGTACCTCTAAAATAAGACAATTAACTAATACAAATAAAACTATTTCATTACATAACAAAATAATAATAATTTTTTTTGCTAACTAGTAAAATGCAAGAGGAGAAGAGGTTTGACAAAATTCACTTACGTTTTTCTATAAAGATATTGATAAAACATATTTATATATACTACATTTTAATTAATATATGAAGTTCAAATTAGAGAATTTTTACAAAAGAATTCACTCAATTTAGTTAGAATTTGTTTAGTACTATTTGTGACTCTTAAACACAAATTAAAAAATAGGAGTATAGGTTCCGTTTGGTATTGGCTGAAAAAGACATATTTTTTTACTATTTAACTTATTTTTGTTATTATTTAGCTTATATTTGCTATTATTTATAGGTCTCACTGCACTTTTTGGTACTATTCATGGATTTTATTATACTATTTCAGCTAGTTTTTAATTTTATCTAACGTACTTTCAACAAAATTTTTTTCAGTTTTAACTAAATAAATTATTTTCTAACGGACACATATATTAAAATGATGATGTGAAATGATGTTAACTTTTAAAAGTTAATATGATAATATTAGAACAAGTCATCAAAAAAGACCAAGACTTGCATTTTATATTATTACTAGTTGCTAACTCGTGCGATGCATGGGATAGTTAAATAAAATTGAGTTAAAAATGAAGGAAAATAAATAATTTAGTTCAAAATAAAGGTTCAACTAAAAAATTGGTAAAAAAAAAAACAATTAGTTTTTACTTTCTTCGAAATTGAACCTAAAAACAGAACCGTACACATGCGAGGACAATGAAAATGATATCAAAGACATTAAATTCACAACTACATTAAATTTAAAGAACAAAGACATCTGTTTCACAGCATTATATTAAATGATTAAAGCCTTTAAAATGAGTGAGGAAGACACAAACTTTTGCAGACAAAGAACAGAGAGTAATTTGGTAGACTTGTAAAGTAACACTTTCTTTCATAGGCAAAAATATCATCCAAAGTATAAAGTGTCTAATGGAACCATAGAACATGAAAATATATGCTCACTAAGATACAAATAGCTTAATTAAATTTATGACTAATCAACAACAGCATGGTGTGGAAATTGTTTACTAAAAAAAAAGAAGGCATATCTAACGATCAAACATATGTATCTAACAATTCTAACCATAAAGCAACTACAACATGAGAATTTGGTTCAAAGTATTAAAACAATAACTAAATTTACAAAATGCACTTTATATATATTTGTAGTGATGGTGTTCTTTTAGGAAAAGATGGACAGATGAAAATCAATAAACTTACTATTATGTATTGAACACTATTTTACAACTAAAATCTCATACTACTTTTAATATGATTCTTCTTAGTTTTTTTTCCTTGAACGCTTAGGCTCTCCAAGTGCCATCACTAGTTGGAAGAATTGGAGCTTGAGCTTCGTAGCTTTGGTGATATAAAAGCTTTTCCCAAATCAAACAAATGTTAGACATGTTGGTGAGAATCTATAATTCCATTTAGTTTTGGTGAGAATTTGTATCTTCCCAAGCAACATTGTAACAGTTGCACAATATGACTCTACACTATATCCCAAACCATAATAAGAAATTAATGTGCAATATATTTTTATTTCTAATTGAAGAGACAAAAACACAAACCAAAATAAGAATTAATGTGCTAAAAAAAAAAGCAACCGGTGACAAAACATGACATTATGGTTGTGGATTTAAAATACAGCATGTGACCACAAAGAGCATTGAGCGCCAAAAATATTGAACTGTAATGATGTAATTGAAGAAGCTGATAACCAAATATGTTACTGCATATTAAATTAACAACACAGTATAGAATATAGTGTGTTTGGGGGCAGATTTAACTATACATTTGAACCTAAGATTTAAATCTTTATCAAATTTAAATAAGTCTATAATCATTTCTATTAAAGATGAAGAATAATTGATTGATAGTTGCTATCATAGGCGGTCTGCCAGCAGAGGAAATTACTGCAGAAGCAAAGAAGTCTGAGTTTTTTTTTTTTTTTTTCAAAAATATAACGACTCTAGAACCGTGCAAAACTTCATTGTATAAAGTCAAAAGTTATATATTCTATACAATTAAAAGTTATATATTTTACTGATAGATTGAGAAATAAAACTACAGTCAAGAAAATGAATAAACTTGACATCTACACACTTTAAAGAGCAGAAAAGCAACATTGTGGCTTAATTTATTTGATACACTCATCATTTGCTGATCATAAAGGCAAAAAAAATATTAAATTCCCATATCATTTGCATCTTTAAAAAAAAAAAGCTTCAGCAACGCAATCGACTATTGCTTTTGTTCATTTTTATTTCTAATTGAATTTGAGCTCTGCCCCGAATTCCCACCTACATGCTCTATATGCCTTTTTTTTTTTCTTTTCTTTTTCTTTTTCTCTTTGCTTTTGCTTTTTTATATTTTAAAGTTTTTGAAACAAATATTCAAGTTATTTGGTTCACACATTATTTCTGCTTACTTATGCATAACTTTTAATTTCTCACAAACCAAAAAACACAATAAGTAAATAAAGTAAGATCAATCTGTATTTTCTTCTTTACACAACATTCAAAGCAACCTTAAAAATGGTTTGCAGACAACTATCTGGAATTTCCTAGCAAAGAAATTCATTTTTATTTCTAATTGAAGAAACAAAAACACAAAGCATAATAAGAAATGAATGTGCTAAAAAAAACAATTGGTGAAAAAACATGACACTATGGTTGTAGTTTTAAAATACATCATGTGACATTATTGGCGGTTTTTCTGTAGCGTCTGTCAGAATTGAACCAAAGGACAGAGCTCCAATTAAAAACCACAGGAATCAAAACAATCATCCACGCCACAGCAAAGCAATTCATTGTTATTTCTAATTGAACAAAAAATTACAATGTCTGCACCTCTGCTAAGCCTGTCCTACTTGGATTCCAAAAGATAAGTTGCAAAACAACAGGGCTTTGAACATTTACATTCCAAGTTATTTCCAATCGGTTGGTGGGCATGGTTGCCCAAGCCAGAAGGACAATTTCACCACAAATAATTGGTTATTAATCCCACCTATAGCTTATTTCATAAATTAAAACCTCCCTTAAGCATAAAAATAAGACACAGAAAAGAAAAACAGTAGGAAGGAAAGTATAAAAATAAAAGAACCTAGGAAAGTACTATGGCTTTGTAAAAGACTGACTTTTACATTATATTTTGGAAGTAAAACCGAACAGCTTGTGGCAAGATACAATGTTTTGGATGAAAGTTGACCCAGAATTCTCTAATTTGCCAAAGCACACTCCATTAAACCCATGAATTACAAGATATGGATGAGACTTAAAGAGTCCATATCCGTATCAATTTTCTTGGGCTTCTCTCTCTCTCTCTCTCTCTCTCTCTCTCTCTCTCTCTCTCTCTCTCTCTCTCTCTCTCTCTCTCTCTCTCTCTGTTTCTCAATTAATTGATTATATCTCTGTCAAAGACCCAAACTCTCAGACCATTAATAAAGATTCAATTTTGAATGTGTGTTTGTCTTCCTTATAATCTCAAAAACCGAGTTGTGTGTTCAAAACCGAGCAGCAAACCATTACTACCAATCCATATAACAAAATGTAATAAGGGAAACAAAAATCATCAAGCAAAAGAATGGAGAGATACCTCAACTGAATCAGCCACGTTCTGTGAGGAAACGAAGACAGGAAGGAAGGAACTTAGATAGGCGAGGAAGGAAGGAACTCAGATACACTGTGAGAAAGAGAAAGGCTCTTCTTCGATCCAAAGAGTTTGTGGTTGTTATGGGTGGTGGTGGTGGTGTTGTTGCCTGCTGAGTTGTGGTGGTTGTGGGTGATACAGGAAAGGAGAAGGGGATTAGGAGAAATAGGGTTTGAGGAAGGAGAAATAGGGTTTGTGGGTATGGTGGGTATTGATTGAATGGGTTTTGCATTTATCGGGATTTAAGAAAAGTTTTAAGATGCGTGAAAAGTTTTTTTTTTTTTGAGTTTTTTTTTTTAATATTGTGCTGACGTGAAAAATTGTGGGAGTTTCAGAAGCTTCGGTTATATATATATAGATTACTAGACGCTAGCTTTTTTTTTTTTTTTTAAGAAGCATACTAAACCCTAGCTTATGCAATACATAGAAAAGTTTGGGAATATATTTACATATATAACAACCAATATTTTGTCTCAAATTTTTTGGGAATTGTTATGGATTCTTAACCAATCAGTAATTGATCCATTGAAATTTTTGGATTTACGACAAATCCTTCATCAAGTTGATTGAGTCAACCATCCAAGTGCCCCGAAAAAAAGTATCTATTTAACTTGTTGAGAATGTTAATTTGATTTAATATTTACTCTTTCTTTTTATTATTATTGAGAACTACTACCCTCTTTCTTAATTAATACTAGAATTTTCTTAAATATTGGACAAAGATTCCGAATGATAAGATAAGTGGAACTTGACCTAATTAACTATTTCATCTACATTCTCAAAAAACTATTTCATCTAGAACTTCCACATCCATCCTTGATAGTGATAGAGCAAAGAGTCTAGAGACACCAATCTAATTAGAGGACTCACCTACTTTCAAACTTTTTTTTAGCTAATAATAATGCAAGTTGAAAAAAAAAAGGAACTACGTGTCTGTCACAAACACACACTTTCCAACTAGCTATAGCTTGCCAAGTCAGTCAAGTTTCTATCCTAAACAGTAAACGTCGTCGCTTCTCACGTTTCTTAAGACACAAACAAACAAAAACTAGGAAAAAATATATTATCTTTACTGCATTTTCACACCACTCTGCAATAATAAATACTTTACACTAAAAATGTTATTAATTTTAATTTTTTTTAGAGAGTTTCAATCTATAGCGTCCGCTTTTGATGATAGCTCTTTTATCAGATCAAGACACCAATAAGTTTTCGGTGTAGGCGGGGATTGAACCCAAAATCTCTTATACAACCATCAGAGACTTTATCAGTTGAGCTAACTGGAACCCACTTATTAATTTTAAATTTAAACTTACATTTTTATCCTCGACTAACATTCAATAACAAACTGCCTTATATATAAAAAAGGAAGATGTTAACCAATGACCTCAGGAGCTATTTTTAGAAATATTTTATTGAATGAATAATAAAATAATAAATATTATTGATAGTTTTTTATATTTCTCATTAAAATAGTGTCAAAATTTTTCTATTATAATTTATTAACCATTGTTTTAAGGTCATCTGTTAACGTAACCCTTATAAAAATATCGTGAAAATTACAATTCTCAAAACTAAAACTCAATAACCACCACGAATTTTTAGCATGATGACCACTCTACAAATACAAACTTCTTGTGGGCAAGAGAGCAAGGACTAAGATTCAAGTACGTGGCATCAACTACTGCACACTTTTGGTGTGACGGTCACTCTATAAGTATAAGTGATTGTGGGGTGTGGGGAGTAAGGGTTAGGGTTTAAGTCTTTAGGAGGGAACTTCACACATATACTAGTATGCGTTTGAATACTGCTTATTTTGCTGAAAACTGAAAAGAATAAAAAATATTTATTATTATTGTTCATATTACTATTTAACACTATTTATTAGGCTATTTTTACTATTTATGGTCAATAAACAGTACATGATGCGATGAGTTGAAGAAAAAAAATAAAAATAAAAAACGTAGACGTGAAAAGCAGACAATAGATTATACTAGTCATTAACTCGTGCGATGCACGGGATAGTTAAATAAAAATTAAAAGTACTTATTTTACTTGAAGGTATATGTCTTAAATTTTAAAAATGTATAATTTGAAAATGAATGAAAATAACTAATTTTTTCAATATAATGATTTAGAAAAATTCTTTTTCTTTCATATCATTGGTTTCACATAACACATTTCGACGTGGGCTATTCTATGGTGATAACTTTACATAATATTCAACTACAATTATATCTACTATCTACTACCAATCTAATCTATGTTATCTTGATAGTAGATCTACAAATTGCATTCTCGTATTATTAGAGCTTGCCACATTATTGTTATTATCTATATATAATATAAAACTGAAAATTTTAACTTTTTAAAAGACTTACATTAGAATTAGGATTAAAAAATAAATTTTTTTTAAATTAGACCTCACGTTAGTTTTTTTTTTTTTTTTAAGGGCTCACTTTAGGTTAAAAAAAAAAAGACTCACGTGAAAAAAAAAAGAGAGACTCCTATTAGGATTAAGGAAAAAAGAGAAAGACTCCTATTAGGACTCTCTCACTATTTAGTTTAACAAATTAAAATTTTTTATAAATTAAAATGATGAGGAAAAAAGAGGGAGAGAGACTCCTGTTAGGACTCTCTCACTATTTAGTTTTAAAAATTAAAAAAAAATTATAAATTAAAATGATGATGTGAAAAATTGTGGGAGTTTTAGAGGTTTCGGTTATATATATATATATATATATATATTTATAGATAATAATATCTATATATAATATAAAACTGAAAATTTTAACTTTTTGAAAGACTTACGTTAGAATTAGAATTAAAAAAAATAATTTTTTTTTTAAAATTAGACCTCACGTTAGTTTTTTTTTTTTTAAGGGCTCACTTTAGGTTAAAAAAAAAGAGAGACTCCTATTAGGATTAAGGAAAAAAGAGAGAGACTCTTATTAGGACTCTCTCACTATTTAGTTTAACAAATTAAAATTTTTTATAAATTAAAATGATGAGGAAAAAAGAGAGAGCAAGACTCCTGTTAGGACTGTCTCACTATTTAGTTTTAAAAATTAAAAAAATTATAAATTAAAATGATGATGTGAAAAATTGTGGGAATTTCAGAAGTTTCGGTTTTTAATATATATATATATATATATATATATAGATAATAATATCTATATATAATATAAAACTGAAAATTTTAACTTTTTGAAAGACTTACGTTAGAATTAGGATTAAAAAAATAATTTTTTTTTAAATTAGACTTCAAGTTAGTTTTTTTTTTTTTTTTTTTTTTTAAGAGCTCACTTTAGGTTAAAAATAAAAAGACTCACGTGGAAAAAAAAAAAAAAAAAACTCTTATTAGGATTAAAGAAAAAAGAGAGAGACTCTTATTAGGATTCTCTCATTATTTAGTTTAACAAATTAAAATTTTTTATAAATTAAAATAATGAAGAAAAAAGAGGGAGCGAGACTCTAGTTAAAACTCTCTCACTATTTAATTTTAAAAATTAAAAAAAATTATAAATTAAAATAATAACGTAAAAAATTGTGAGAGTCGAAGAGATGAAAAAAAAAATAGTAAAGTACGTAGCATCAAAATAAACGAGTAGATAGATGAAAAATCAACTGGTAGTCAAAAAGCTGCATTGTCTGTGAGTGTTTTTTTAGTTTAACACAGTCAAATGGGCGCCCACTCTCATTTCTTCATCACCAATCTTTGTATCTCACTCACCCTCAAAAACCCAAACTAAAATCAACAAAACACAAAACACAAAAATCAAAATCAGAACGCTGACTCTAAAACACTATGAAGATTTTTCTGATTCTCTCATTAGCTTCAATCTTCTGCTTTTCTCTAAGCAATTCCATTGAAGACGATGTGATGTGCTTGCAAGGCGTGAAGAACTCGCTCTCCGACCCGGCCAACAAGCTGAGTTCGTGGACCTTCACTAACTCGTCCGTCGCTTCAATCTGCAAGCTCCAAGGGGTTGCGTGCTGGAACGAGAAGGAGAACCGGCTCATCAGCCTTCAGCTTCCGACGATGCAGCTTTCCGGCGAGGTTCCGGAGAGTCTGAAGTATTGCCGGAGCCTCCAAACCCTAGATCTCTCCAACAACTCCATCTCCGGCCCAATCCCTTCTCAAATCTGTAACTGGTTGCCTTATCTCGTTTCGCTAGATCTCTCCAGCAACGTTCTCGCCGGACCGATCCCGCCGGAGATCGCAGACTGTAAGTTCTTGAACAGCTTGATTTTGAGCAACAACCGCCTCTCCGGTTCGATCCCGTACGGGCTCGGCCGGTTGAACCGGTTGAAGAAATTCTCGGTCGCGAACAACGATCTCTCCGGTTCGGTCCCGGCCGATTTGGCGAGCTTCGACGGTTCGGACTTTGACGGCAACGGTAAGCTCTGCGGGAAGCCTTTGGGCTCGAAGTGCGGTGGTCTGAGTAGCAAAAGCCTCGCCATTATCGTCGCCGCTGGTGTTGTCAGCGCCGCCGCGTCTTTGTTCATAGGGTTTGTGATTTGGTGGTGGTTCTTCGTTAGGTCTAGTAGTGGAAAAGGGAAAAGCTATGGTTTTGGTAATGGTGGTGGTTTTAAAGGTGATAGTAGTTGGGTTGAGCTGCTTAAGTCTCATAAGCTAATTCAAGTCTCTTTGTTTCAAAAACCAATTGTCAAAGTTAGGCTATCGGATTTGTTAGTTGCAACAAACAATTTTGATTCCGAAAATGTTGTGATCTCGTCGAGAACTGGGGTTTCTTACAAGGCTGTATTGTCAGACGGGTCTGCCTTGGCCATTAAGCGGCTTAATGGGTGTAAGCTAAGCGAGAAGCAATTCCGGTCGGAGATGAATAGATTGGGGCAGTTAAGGCATCCCAATTTGGTGCCTTTGTTGGGATTTTGTGTTGTTGAGGAAGAGAAGCTTTTGGTGTACAAGCATATGTTTAATGGGACATTGTATTCTCAATTGCACGGAAGTGGCAATGCTAATAGTCAGTATGGTTTTTTGGATTGGCCGACGAGGTTAAGGATTGGTGTGGGTGCGGCTAGAGGACTTGCTTGGTTACACCATGCTTGTCAGCCACCTTATATGCATCAAAACATTAGCTCCAATGTGGTTCTTCTTGACTACGATTTCGAGGCTCGGATCACGGATTTTGGGTTGGCTAGGCTTGTGGGTTGTTCGTCTCGTGATTCGAATGATAGTTCGTATGTGAATGGGGATTTGGGAGAGTGTGGTTATGTGGCTCCGGAGTACTCCAGCACAATGGTCGCGTCGTGGAAAGGAGATGTTTATGGTTTTGGGGTTGTGCTTTTGGAGCTGGTGACAGGGCAGAAGCCTCTTGAGGTGACTACTGGAGGGGACGTGTTTAAGGGGAGTTTGGTGGATTGGGTGAGTCAGATGTTGATCCATGGTGGGAGCAAGGATGCCATAGATAAGGCTCTAAGTGGGAAAGGTCATGACGATGAAATCGTGCAGTTTTTGAGGGTTGCTTGTTCTTGTGTTACTTCTAGGCCCAAGGATAGGCCTTCTATGTACCAAGTTTATGAGTCATTGAAGAGCATGGCTGAGAAACATGGTTTTCCTGAACAGTATGATGAATTTCCTATGATATTTGGCAAACATGATCCTGACTATAAGGAGTAGCCTAGGTTGGGAAAAGATAAGAACCACCCAAAAAAAAAAAAAAAAGGATGAGCCTTGAAATGCTTTGAGAATTGCAGCATTAGGACGTATCTGCATTTTGTGTTATGATCTGAAAGGCGTTTTTAGCCATTGGTATGATTTCCCGGTTCTAATGCTCATTTGTTGTTGGGCATAGCTGTATGATACAAGAATTTGTTATGAACTGTAGCTTTATTTAAGAAAATTTCTGTTTTCATTTTGGATTCAATTGCTTCTGAATTATAGTTGTTTGTAACATGCTGTTCTGAAGACTGACCAATATTGGTTGAACATTATGGTACTAACTTGCGAAAGGAAGTTGTTTTGCCATATTGTTTATGTTCAAATTGCTGTTGATGCCTCAAGATTCTGATGTAACATTGTTATTCTTATTCAAACTAACGCACTGGGATCCCATTAGAACATAGTTATAAGTTATTCTTGTTCATTACCAGATCCACTATTCCAAAATGTTTCTAAGATCATACTAAATATTAAATATATTTCTTCAAAGCTATCAACACACATTATGAATTGATATCATAGTGAGTTCAGTAAGCATTTTATATGTAAACTAAAACTGAAAAGATTGGAATGTGCGGGCTGCTTTGAAGTTGCATTGTTTACTTCTGTAGATAATTCCAAAATTAGTAAGGACTACACCACATAAAGGTTTTTGGAACTGGTAGTGAAACATTTTCCTTATATTAAGGCAATAATTGGAGGTGCTGTTTATTTAATATTATATTTGTCACATTTCATCTTGCCTGTGTAGGATCAGAATATTGTGGATGTTGAGAAATTTAGTTTGATTTGAGCCTGAATCATGGAGAAGCTTCAATGATTTGGTGGAAGTTTTGGTTAACGACATGCTGGGAAAGAGAATGGTCAAATCAGTTCCAATTTCTTTTTCGGTCAAAGTTCAGTTCTGAAGCAAACTCAGAGGTATATAAAAATTTAGAAATGTTTAAGTATTAAGTACACAACATTTTTTATTTTTTGTGTGCATAATTTATTAAAGTTGTATCCCTCCTCCCCCAATTGCGATGTACCCAAAATATATATATATATTAGATATAGTGGTATCAAATTATCAATTGTGAAAAATATTGTGGTCCCTAACTTTACTCAAGCCATGGGCAGTTCTAGTAAAAAGCAATATAGGGGCTCAATGAAGCAATATCGCTGACCAAATACCAAAAGTTAATGTCTCCTTGGCAAGAAATAGTAGTATTAAAGGTTCCAATAAAGAATGCGAATAACTGAATTTAAATACTAGTATTAAAGGTTCCAATAAAAAATGCGAATAGCTGAATTTGGTACATTTTCATATACGAAGTGTTTGGAAGTTTCGAAGAGAAAGGGTTCGAGGAGAAAAAAAAAAAAAAGTTCCAATCAAAATGCTTGATGAGCAAGAGATGTTATTAATTATAAGCTGAATGATTATACCTTAAGTTTTAAATTCCTCATTAAACAATACTAATGCAGGCAATATTGCTTTTACACTTTTCAGAATGCATTAGTTCCCTAGTTAGGCACATGGACTGTCCAAATAGACAACATGATTACCAACTCCGGATCTTGATGCTTTTCTTCTTACGTGGTTAATGTGAAACATGATATGATGACAAAAAAGTAGATGTGTTATCTTCTCAAGCATTGATGTAATTGCCCTTTTACCTAACGTAGTTCTAGACATAGACATGGTGACAAAAACAAACTAGTCATTAGCTCTCTCATTATTGATGATTTGCATTGAGATAATGTCTTCAAACAAGCCACAAGTTTTTGGTGCTCTCTGACCCACCCCACACATAATTGCATAGGTGGCCTAGACATTGAAAGATATCTTCAATACCTGCTCCCGCTGGTCACAATTTGTCAAAGTGAACAGATTTGCATTATCAAAAAAAAAAGGGCTATCTTACATAGTCTTAGAGCACTGCTCTGGAACCATGGGATCTACCCTTATGTGAGAACTCTCTAAGACTATCTATGTTTTTTTATGCTGCAAATAAAACTTTGTTTGACATAATTGACCTTCTTCTCATGCGCTTGGCACATGTGAATTTTATTGAAGTGCCATGTATCCCTTTTTTTTATCTTTAAAAATTGAATCCTTCCATGTTGGTCCAGCCCAATTTACCAGCTCATACATTCTGAAAATGAATGAAACAACCATATGAACGCTCAGCAACACAGTATTCTCGTGATAACATTAAACATTTTTGCAGGAGAGTTAAATAGCGGTCTGCATTATCTGGAAACTATAAATTTTTGCCTTGTCTTTTTTCTGTGGGCCCATAATGGGCCTAATTTGACCCAACTTTGCAATATCGGGAGGTGCACAAGTTGTAGTATACGTATCTGTGCTGTTACTAGTGGCCAATTATGGCATTTCTTTGGCCTCTGTGCTCAGATTGCTTGAGCACATGTTTATGGCCCCACACTCGAGTGAGAAGTATATCGTATATGTATTATCTCTTTTTTTGATAAACAAAAATGGGAAGAATGATGATTTGAATTGAGTTCTTTTACTTAGATGTGATTATAGTGACACTTTATTGAGTTTATTCATTGGGCCTGGGCATGGAGGAGCAGGAGATTCGAACGATCTATTATCTTTTTTACAATATAAAGATCTCATATTTTATGGAACAGGAACCCATATGTTGAGAAATAATTATTGCTTGATTAGTCCTTTGAACTAGATCTCATAGTTTATAATTTAATATGTGGTAAGCTAAGTCCCTTGCCAATGACGTTAGTAATTGATAAATGCAGCATTAAAATTAATAGCTTGCTCAGGCCTTAGTCCTACACATACCGTGGCCAGGAAGCACCGGGAATTTTTTTAGTAATCACTTTTAATGTCAGGTGAATTTCTGGAGGACTGGCTAGAATGCCAAAATGGTCATCTTTAATTCATTTTGTTTGTAAGGGAGATGGTGACTTAATACTTTTCCTTCTGGTTCTTGTGTTGGTTGTTGAGAGCAGAGACCATGAAAATAAATTGGATGTGACGGAACTATGGAAGCCTTTTGAAGAGTATGATTGTGGTGCATAGAGCTTCCAAATCTTTGTCAGCTTTTGCATACATATGGAGCACAAGCCGTCGAAAAAAATCGACTACCACGCACTTTTTTCCCAATTTTAGGACAAATTTGATAAAACAAATTGTGAGTGATAAAAAAAGAAATGATAAATTTAAATGAAAATAATTAATAGTTTGTCGTAGTCTACAATATAAGATATTTGTAAAAAAGGTTGTGGTCAAGAAATTTGCGAAGCTAATTTGCATGGACTCATACGTGATATATGATACAACCTCTTAAATAACAAAAACTTTTCAATAAAAGTTAGTCAGAAGGCAGAACTACAAGGTGCTAAGCTGATTGTCGATGACCATTATTACTTATTATATACCAATGTAGCTAGGACCACCTTTCAATCTGCCCAGCATTTCCTATTTTTCTTGTTATAATTACTTCAACATGAAAGATGTTCAATTCCAAGATTGGATACCATTATGAAAAATTGGCGAAGTATGCAATGATGAAATCAAACAAAGGACATCAAATTGACACAATAGGCTTTCAGAAAAACTGTCTTTGCTTCTATGATTTTATTTTCTACTCCAATTATGCATACTTATACGAAGTCCCGTGATCAAAGGCCATTGAGAAGAACTATGAAACTTAGCAAATTACCATCTTGATAATTTCTTTGTGGGAGAAAAAGCATTGAGAGAGAGGCCTCCTCTTGGGCCACATTATAACACTGGGCTTTAAGACCCAGTCCATAAAATGACTAGACATTATGCATCAGGCCACAAAATGCACGAACGAGACGAGGCCCATTTAGGCTAAAAAATGGACCGATCGGGCTGAAGGCCCATTGGCCTAATACACCCATCAGCTGGGGCAACCGCACTTGCCAAACAAAAATCCATAACGGTTTGGACGGATGGGGAGCTTTCAGCATGGTTATAACCTACTAGCTTCATTGCGCGCGCGGTTCAGTGTCATAATTTTTTTATTCATTGTAATTTGAGGTTTAAGTATATATTTGATGATATTATGCATTTAACTACTATACAGCTAGGAGTATTATTAGGCTAACTCCAAAAAATGAACACATTCACACATGATCATATGATTTCAATGTGTTTTTGATGTTCATTTTTTGGAGCTAGCCTAATAACACTCCCAGCTGCATAGTAGTTCTCAAATGCATAATATCATCAAATTAGTGGCAAAGCTAAAAATTTGGGCCCTAGGGGGCAAGATTAAAAGACAAGATTGACAGTAAAAAAATTAATCTGAAAAAAAATTAATCAATATTAATAACAAAGTAAAATAAACAACTATATGCTAATGTAATTCTCATTCACAATCTAACATAAAATGTATACTTTAATTTATTTTCTCAAATCTAGTTTAATTTACTTAATTGCCCTCGACGATTTTTCATATTTTGAAACCACTATATAATTTCTTCATACTCAATAGTTTTGAATATATTTTTTTTTCAATATATGTGACTAAATAATCATTTATCTATTAATCTCCCATTTGATTGTGTAATAGATTTTTAATTATGTTCCTTGCAGAAAAAACTATTTCAACAGTAGCTGTTGCAGTTGGTAAGATCAATGCCAATGTCACTACCAATGGATATTAAACAACACCCCCCCCCCCCCCCCCCCCCTCTCTCTCTCCGCCCCTACATCAAGCATACACTTCAACCTCAATTTTTGTGTTGCTTCTAATGTGGTTGTTAATTAATAGATAAATTTTTGAAACCTTAATATAATTAGAATTAGAATTTGTAGAAGATTTTTCAAATTGGGTGGTACTATAACTGCGCACTACGTGTGTACTCAACCTTCTAATCTTTTTAAAGGGTATTTTTTTATTGTTTTTGTCACATTCAAAACATATGATTTTGTCCATTGATCACATGACTACAATATGTGACGAACTCACAAAGTAAATAATATTTGAATGAAAAAAATGTATTCAAAAAATTCCATCCACCCATATATATGACAGTGAATGATAAAAGAAGTTTATGATTCAACATCTTTTCTTGAGCCTTCCTTCCAATTGTTTTACAGCAACATTTGCAACTAACCTGTCATGTAATTGCAAGAGGCAAATGAAGCCACGTTAAAATAACTCCATTGCCACATTAATACATAGAAATTTTTTCCCCCTTTTATCAAAAGACACAATTCTAATACAAAGCAATATAGCATACATAAACCATTTAAAAAAAATTAAAAACCATAAACAAATAAAATATAGACAGTCATAAGATTGGGTTTTGTCGCCACCTAATTTTTTAATGGGTAATATAACATACATAAACCATTAATTTTTTATTTATTTAAAGTACAACATTGGCCATACACAAGAACAGACATAAAAATTCAAATTTTAAATATCTGAAGAACTTAGAAATTTGGTCTCAAAAATTTTGATTCTTATGAGCTAAATTCTTAGAAATTTATCATTCTTAGCAACCGTACATGGGGTTGGATGTTTAGTTGTGTTCTTTACCATATTATTGTTAGAAATTAATTTGTAATTTTAATAAAGAAATTTCTAGATGATGGCTGTTAGTATTTCAAGACTATTGGTGTTCTTCCTAAGGGTCAATTACTTGTATCTAGAAGTCTAGAAGGCTCTTTCAAGTATAAATAAGTGCTATTGTACTGGTTTATGCAGATCAGAAAAATCTGCCTAGCATTGTGCAGGAGTAGCAGCTCTGCATCGCAAAAATAAACCTTGTAATCCATTGCTATTTATCAATAAAAATGCCGCATATGCCAACAAATTTGGTATCAGAGCCAGCATAATCATCCTATTCAACCTATTCACCTATAAAGCACCTGATTTTTCTTTGTTCACCCACTTTTAAACCTCTCTTTAGTTAATCCATGGATGCCAAATCTGGAGATGTCTTGTTTCTTATTCAACAAACCAGGTTCCTATTTTCAATGGAGAACACTATGACTACTAGAGGTCTCAATTATGACCATTTTCATTTCCCAAGATCTATGGGATTTGATTGAAGATGGTTTCCAAGACCCACCTGAAACTGGGAATTCTCCCTGGACTGATGAAAATCAAAAGGAGTACAAGGAGAAATTGAAGAAAAATGCTACTGCCTTGAGGATCATTCATCATGGGGTGAGCAAG
The DNA here is from genome assembly GCA_033629205.1 of Lithocarpus polystachyus. Taxonomy (NCBI): domain Eukaryota; kingdom Viridiplantae; phylum Streptophyta; class Magnoliopsida; order Fagales; family Fagaceae; genus Lithocarpus; species Lithocarpus polystachyus. The sequence goes on from CM066164.1 coordinate 77,767,792, forward strand.
TCTATCTATCCTAGAATCTTTGGTGTTAAAAAGGCAAAAGATGCATGGGAGATTTTGCAAAAGGAGTTTCAAGGCTCAAATAAAGCCACCTCCGTTAAGCTTCAAAATTTGTGGAGAGACTTTGATAATTTGACAATGAAAGAAACTGAATCTGTCAAAGATTTCAATTCAAGAGTTGCTGAGATTGTTAATCAAATCAAGAGCTATGGAGATACTATTCAAGAGCAGAAACTTGTTGAGAAGATACTTCGTTGTTTGCCTCAAAAATTTGATCATGTAGCAGCAGCAATAGAAGAATCTAAAGATCTATTAGTTCTTACCATGTATGAATTGATGGGGTCTCTTGAAGCACATGAAGGAAGGATGAGTAGATTTTCAAGCCAGCCATTGGAGCAGGCATTTCAATCAAAGCTTAATGTTTCTCATAATGAATTTTCCAAAGAAGAACAAGGGAAAAGAGGAGGCAATTACCAAAAGAAGGGTTAGTATGGAAAAGGCCGAGACAACTTCAAAGAAGGGCAGAACAGAGGACGAGGAAAGAATGGAGAAAAATACCAGCAAAAACTAGGTACCTTTAGTGGTCAATGTTTTATTTGCAAGAAAGCTGGTCATGAGTCAAGGGAATGTGTTTCAGATGCACTGGATGCAAAATTTCTAATCAGTCTAAAAGAGATTGCTGGTACCAAGACAAACAAGAGAAAAATGATGCAAATTATGTAAAAGAGACAGTCAAGAAAATCAGTTATTTTATTCTTGCTTGAATGCTCAACATGAAACACAAGATACATGGTTTCTGGATAGTGGATGTAGCAGTCATATGACAATGAATTCCAAGTCTTTTGTGGAACTTGATCGGAGCTATACTTCTGTAGTAAAGCTTGGAGATGGGAAGCTAAAGAAAGTTGAAGGAAAATGAACCATTGCTGTTCACACAGAAGAAGGTAACCAAAAATTTATTCATGATGTTCTTTATGTGCAAGCTTATCACAAAACCTTCTTATTGTTGGTCAGTTACTTAGAAAAGGTTATTCTTTATACTTTGATGATGGTGTGTGTATTGTGTATGATAAGAAAAACAAAAAGACAGTGGAAAAGGTTGGAATGTCACAAAATAATGTTTTTCCTCTTAGCATGCCATTACATGAGAAAATTGCTTTGAAAAGTGAGACTGTTGATGAGTCTCATCTTTGGCATCTAAGACATGGCCATTTGAACTATCAAGGCCTTCAATTGTTGAAGCAAAGAAATATGGTAGTTGGTCTTCCTTCAATTCAGAAAAATGACAATGTTTGTGAAGGTTGTATATATGGCAAGATGCATCGTCTTCCATTTCCAAAGACAGCTTGGAGAGCTCATGCTCCTTTAGAGCTTGTGCATGCAAACATATGTGGGCCAACTAGAACTCCATCACTAAGCAACAAAAGATATTTTCTTTTGTTTGTTGATGATTATACAAGGATGATGTGGATTTATTTTCTTGATCAAAAGTTAGAAGCATTCTCATTTTTTCTTCAGTTTAAAGCTCTTGTTGAAAGCAAAGTGGTCATCAAAAGAAGACCTTGAGAACTGACCGTGGTAGAGAGTTTATCTATAAGCCATTTATGCAATATTGTAAAGAAAATGTTATACAAAGGCAACTCACAATTGGAAGAACTCCTCAACAAAACAGAGTAGCTGAATGGAAGAATCAAACAATTGAAGAAATGGCTAGAAGCATGCTCAAGGGCAAGGGATTACCCAACATGCTATGGGCAGAAGCTGTCAACACAGCAGCATATATTCTCAATCACTCTCCAACAAAAGCAGTTAGAGACAAGACTCCATTTGAAGCCTAGCATAAGCAGAAACCTACAGTGAATCAGTTTAAAGTCTTTGGCTGCATAGCATACGCTCATATTCCCTCACAAGAAAGAGAGAAGTTTGATGAAAAGGGGGAAAAGTATATCTTCATTGGATATAGTGATGAGTCTAAGGGATTTCGCCTTTTGAATTCCAAGACAAACAAGCTGGTGATTTCAAGAGACGTTATTTTTGATGAGTTGGCAGCATGGCAATGGGAGGAAAATGTCCAAGAAAGCAAAAACTTGGAAGTTCCTATTTCTCTTGATTTTCAAGACAAGTCTAATTCACTTCCAAGCATGAATTCTGAAGAAGCCCCAAGAGCAACATCATCTTTAACTAGATCTTCAAGCACCGTCTTGCCAAATTCAAATTCTTATGATTCAGACAGCCCTCCAAGGAAGTTTCACTTATTGTCAGATATATATCAATCTTGTGAATTTGCATTATTTGCTAGTGAGCCACAAACCTTTGAAGATGCTGCAAAGGAGAATGTGTGAGCAAAAGCCATGGATGAAGAAATTGCTAGCATTGAGAAGAATTAGACATGGGAGCTTGTGGACCTGCCTAATGGAAGAGATGTGATTGGCATAAAATGGATTTACAAAACTAAGTACAATGAAGATGGCTCAATTCAAAAGCATAAGGCACGTTTGGTCACAAAAGGCTATTCACAACAGCTGGGAGTGGATTTCCCTGAAACATTTGCACCCGTTGTTCGCATGGAAACTATTAGAACTTTCTTAGCTCTTGCTGCACAAATGGAGCTTGAAGTATTTCAGCTTGATGTTAAGTCAGCATTTTTAAATGGGGACTTAGAAGAAAAGTGTACGTAGAGCAACAGAAGGGATACATGAAGAAAGGCAATAAAGGCAAAGTCTATCGACTTCGAAAGGCATTGTATGGCCTAAAGCAAGCTCCAAGAGCTTGGAATAACAGCTACTTTTGCCAAAATGGTTTTCAAAGGAGCATATGTGAGCCATCGCTTTATGTCAAGCGTGAAGGTACTAGAGATTTTAGAGTAATTTGCTTATATGTTGATGAATTGATCTATATGGGCACAAATAGGAAGATGGTTGAAGATTTTAAAAAGGCCATGATGAAAGAATTTGAGATGACTTATCCGGGTTTGATGAAATACTTTCTTGGTTTTCAAGTGCGACAGTCTACAGGTGAAGTTTTTATTTGCCAAGAAAAGTGCATTGAAGATTGCTTAAAAAATTCACATGGCAGCATGTAAACCAGTTCCCACACTTATCTCTTCTAATGAGAAATTGCAGCAAGAAGATGCAGTGGAAAAGGCAGATGCAAAGACATATTGAAGCCTTGTTGGTTCTTTGATTTATCTTACAAATACAAGGCCGGATATTGTTCATTCAGTTAGCCTTATATCAAGGTTCATGAATCAGCCCAGCAAGCTGGATTATGCAGCAGCAAAAAGAATTCTTTGCTACCTGCAAGGCACCAAGAAGTTAGGCATTTTGTACAAAAAGGAGAATGGTAACAATCTTGTTTGTTTCACTGACAGTGATTGGGCTGGATCACTTGATGACAGAAAAAGCACGTCTGGCTACATCTTTTGCTTGGGATCAAATGTGATTGCTTGGAGTTCAAAGAAGCAAAAGACAGTTGCCTTATCTTCAGCAGAAGCTGAATGTATTGCAGCAACTGATGCAGCATGTGAAGCTATTTGGCTAAGGAGATTACTTTCAGATTTGCAACAAAAAATTGAAGAACCTGCTGTTATTTGCTGTGACAATATGTCAGCTATTGCAATGACTAAGAATCCTGTTTTTCATGCAAGGACAAAGTCACAAAGCACATTGAGCTTAGGCACCGTTTTATTCGAGACTTGGTTGGTGAAGGTGAAATCCAACTGCAATTTATCAGTACCGATGATCAGCTAGCAGATGTTCTCACCAAAGCAACTACAGTTGACAAGAAAAACACATTAAACAAAAAAAAGTTAAACAACCCCACGTTTGAAACATCCTCACGTTTATCTTCCTATCAAAAAAAAAAAAAAAAAAAAAAAATCCCCACGTTTATCCAAAAAAAGAAAAAAGAAAAAGAAAAAGTTAAATAACCCTACGTTGAAACATCCATACGTTAATCTTCCTATCATTTTTTTTTAAAATAGATATATACACGTTTGATTACAATTTAAACTACTTTTAACTTCTTTTTAATTAAAAAAACTAACTGTTCTTAATTTCTTCTACTTTTCTTTATTTATTCACACGCACTCAACTTAAATTAACAATATCAAATCCTTCATTGTTCTTAATTCTATCTCTATAGGTTGGAAGTCTTGAATCCAAGAGGTTTAATGTGATTTTTTTTTTTTTTTTGTGTTTAATCATTAATGTTGTTTTGAAAGTCATATTCCTGATTTTAAGTTCACCGCTAATGCATTATGTTGATATTTACTTTTTTTTTTTTTTTTTTGTGTAGATGAATTTCTTGGTTAAGATTTTTGCCTTGCAGATTGTGTTGGGACCTCAGCTATCAGATCTCTTTAAAGTTTCAAGTTTATTGTTTCAAATTAAAAACAAGGTCAAGATTTAATCTTGCTTTAGATAAGCCTTCACGACGTCTGTCATGTTCTATCTTGCTTTAATTTTTGATCTCTCACATTCTGTATTTTTTTCACCCGCAAGTTAAGGTTGGAGATCTGTTCTAGTCTAGCGATACTGATAGACTATGGAGGAACCACAACTAAAGCATATGCTTTGATGTTTTATGACAATGCAATACTAAAGTAGTTGTGTTCGAGTCTATCAGTAGTGTTGGGGTTGTCATCCACCGCATCACTGGCTGATCTACAACACTACATGTTCTTTACTCTTTTTCTTTTTCTTTTTTCTATTGGGGGTTATTAACTTTGATTTGGGTAGTAATGCAAAAATGCATTGGATAAGTCTTCACATGTAGAGAGTTAGGAAGTTTTTTATTTCTTATTTTCGAGAGAGTTAGGAAGTTAATCATGAAAGATACAATAGTATTTTTTTAAAAAAATTATTTTATATTGCCCGTTTGAGAATTACTTATTTGGATAGTTTATTTGCATATATAAGACAAAAAAAAAAGTTAAAAAACTAGCTAACTTATTTCCAAAAAATTGAAACTTAGTTTGTGTTTGGCAAAAACTATTTTTGTCAGCTTATTTTACTATTTAACTTATTTTTGCTACTGTTCATGGGTTCCATTACATTTTTTGATATTATTCATGGTTTTTTTTTTTTTTTTGTATGACTATTCATAGGTTTTACTATACTATTTCAGCTAACTTTTACCTTTATTAAACCTTTAAATGATTTGAAATAAAGTTGAGATAGAGTAATGTGAGACTCACTAAAAAGTACATAAAATAAGTAAAAAGGCCATCCATATATATTATTTAAACAAATTACACAATTCATTAAAATAGTCATATAACTAAAATTATACATTGATAATTTTTTCAATTGCCACATAGTGGGTTTGAGAAAAATTTTTCCTAATCGATTTGGAACAAAACCATTTCCTAAAATAATATCTGCATTAAGGACTAGATTGATTAAGGAAAAGTAACTTATTTAAAAACTAGCAATTTAATTTTTAAAGTAATATTCCAAGTGAATTATTTTATGGAAAAATATCAATGTTATGTATGAGAGGAAATTATTTCAATAGCTAAATCAAGAGATGTGATAGTATTTTGCAATGCTTTGATTAACAAAATTGTATTGAATACAAAATTTTATCAATGAAATATTGAAATTTATCCAGCACAACTTTGCAAAGAAAATATTGATAATGAATTGTATCAAGATTGCATGGCTTAAAGACTTAAAAGTACATATTTAATTTTAGTAATGTACCAAAAAAGTGCATTGATTCAAGTTAATTAAGGAAACAAGCTCTGAGCATGCGTGTGCTTAGAAGCTTTTTTATTTATTTATTTATTTTTGTAAAGGTTAATAATTTGCATCCATTATAATTTGGGATTACTACATTTTCCAATTATAAAAATACCTAGGGGTGTGATCAGTATTATGCGCTTTGGATGAAATAATTTTTTCATCACACTCATAGGTATTTTTGTGATTGGAAAATGTAATAATTCCAAATTATAATGAATGCAAATTATTAACCTTTACAAAAAAGAAAAAGAAAAAAAAAAGAGCCTCTTAAAAAATTTCCCCATCATTATTTAAAAAGTTAGTTACTTCTACCTCTACTTACTAAAATACCCTTAATATCTCATATTATAATTACACTTAAAAAAATTGGGGCATATGAGAAAATGCAATAGCTAAATTCGAAAATAAATTAAAAAAAAAACTCGTATACATCCCCACTACCAAGCAGTTACACAACCTTTTAGAAAATTTTTAGGGTTTTAATTTTAAATTGACAAATTTAAAAAAAAAAAAAACCTACAGAATAAAAACTCCCCCTAAATATTAGATAGATACAAAGATACTATATATATATATATATAAAATAAAAAAAATCCTACACGTTACTTTAAAAAAAAAATTCCCACACGTTAGTTTTTTTTTTTTTTTTTTTGAAACTCCCACACGTTAGTTTTGATTTTGTTCAAAATTAAAAAAAAAAAAATTTCCTTTGGCAAAATTTACAGGAACAAAACACCTCACGGTTACTTTCTTGTTTATTACTCATCCTTGTCTGATCACATGCAGTTTTAAAAACTCAGTAAAATAACTGATTATTCTTATTCAAATCAACTTTGAAACCCACTATCAAACTCAAACTTATCTATTAAAGCAACCGATGCACCAATATATATAGAAAGAATTACACCAACCAGACTCTTTACTCATTTTCTTTGGTTATTCATTACTAGCCTTTGAATACGCGCTTACACGTGTGCTCAGAGGTTTTTCTATTTTTTTGGTAAATGTTAATAATTTGAATCCATTATAATTTACTATTATTACATTTTTCAATCACAAAATACCTAGGGGTGTGATAAGTGTTATGCGTTTGTGGTGAAATACAAGAGGTGAGTTTAAACTCATTCGTGGGCAAAAGAGTGGAAGAATTTTCAGTAGAGTATTTTTTTTATTGTTCAAAAGATAATTGTTGTGATAATTGTATGGATTGAGATAAGAATTGTGGTAACATTTACTTTTTTTTTTTATAAAGGTAATTGAAGTATTTGATTTCAAATAGATAACAAATATAGATATGAATTAAATATTTAAATACAAATGCAGAAGTAATTTGGTGTTTTTTTTTTATAAAGATAATTAAAGTATTTGAATTCAAATAGATAACTGTAGGGACACAATTTCGTGGTAACGGCCCGGAGATGGTTGGATTACCCAAAAGGGGCCCTAAACAATGAATTTGTAGAGAGTAGGTTGAGAAGGACTGGGCTAGGAATGGTTTAGATTATCAACTGGTTGGGACTAGATCATCCACCATGATAAAGATCTGGTTTTTGACTTAAAGTGTTATATCTGTTCTACGTCCGAGGATGACTCTCTTTTTTCTCTGTTCTCTCTTCTTTCTTCTCCTTCCAAAAAGCCCCATTTTTCCTCCTTCTTCCTCCCCTTTTATACTTCCTCTCCTCCTTTCTTGGCCATCCACGTGTGGATTTTCTCCTTTGTCTTTGGACACTTGTCTCCCCAACTTTTTCCAGAACCTGCTTCATAAAAACGATGGGATTATTTACCACTGTTCAGATGTCCCCTCCACATCAATGCGGCCAGGGGATTAGCTGTGTGGCATTCAATGCGGTGTTGGCAACCTTCCTTGATATTTTGGGGGCTTTCTTCTAGTGTACGTCTCCACAGAATTGTTCCCACCCGGTGGGGTTTCCTCGGAAGTTCTTCTCGTTGGCAGAGCTCCAAGCTTTACCTCGGCCATATCATTTCGAGGTGAATCATCCTCAAACATTCCACAGTCCTCGGCTTGGGCCAGTAGGCGCGCTGCACGAATTGGTAGGAACCTCTGAGCCCATTATCCTTGTTGGCCCAACGCCTGTTTCGGCCCATCTCTGCTAGCAGCCCATCGTCCCCACAATAGCCCATCGAGATACTTCTTTCTGGGTCCTCGGACAGAAAGGAGGATTTCGATGCCCTTGTTGCTGACATAGTCTACTTCGAACTTGTCTTGTCCGCGAGGGGGTCTTTTTGACTCCCCAGAGTGCGCTCCTGTTGACGTAACCCTCGAGACGCGCGTTTGTTTAATTCTGACGGCTTCTTGTCCTCTCACGTTCTACGGTGAGATGGGTATCGTACGGCTGGGCATTTTTTGTGGATATGGGCGGGGCTTTTCCCGCTTCTACACGGTTCTTCGATATAAATACCCCCTTTTATTAACCATTTACTTCACTTTAATCTGCATCGAGTTATAGCGCGCCTTCATTGAACTTGCCAATTATCCCCTCATTTGCTTCCTTACAAATCCTAGAAGCCAGTCCGAGGTGACTTATTTCACTCGTGTAAGTCATTCGAGTCTTTAAATTTCTTCTTTTGTTACATAGTCGTCTGTTCTTCACACTTCTTTTCTCCTCGGCTCTGTTTTCTTCCCCCAGTTCTTTAGTATTCTTTCGAGATCTCCTTAAGAATGGGTAGATTTAAGTATTTGGTAGAGTCCAGGGAGACCATAGAAAATTTTAAGGTTCAGTATAGGATTCCAGCGGGAGTAGAGATTAGATATTGCAAAGAGGGTGAGTGGCACGAGCAGAGGCATGAGAGGGAAGTAGTAATCCCAATGATTGCCTTCGTAGAGGGTGGAATGAGGATTCCCATGAGGCCGGTCACTAAGGGAATACCTCAGTGCCCATAGGTTAGCGCCTACCCAGTGCGCTTCTAACATGTTCAGGATCCTCGGTTGTGTGGATGCTCTGAACGAGAAGTTAGGACTAGGATTGACCCATCACGACGTAAACTGGGTCTACAATCTCCACCATCTTAGGGGTCAAGGTTATTACCTTAAGTCTAGGTACAACGAGGTCCGACTCATCCAGTGTCTTCCCGATTCCAATAAAGGGTTGAACAAGGATTTCCTGATCATATCAGGTGACTGGCATGATGGCCTCCATTGCCCCACGAGAAAGGGGGAGCCAGGTGGGGTTACTGAGTCTAGGCTTATGGATCTCACCTGTTTGTGAAATGGCTTTTTTCATAGTTTGATGTTTTGCGTTATTTGTTTATTTGCTACTACTGCCATTATATATTTTTTTGTTACTAATAAGTCTCCTGTGCCAAATGAACAGATAAACATTCAAACGTTCCCAACTTCGGCTTAGTTAACCAAAAGAGCCTAGACAAAGTATTAAGGTCCGAGGTGTTCGTGCACTCGGACGGCCAGTTGAGAGCGGCGCATCTCATCCTACAATACACCCCTATCTCAACTGCATTCCAGGCGCCGAAGTGCGTTATCAAGGCCCGGACCCCCGTCTTCGGCAAATTAGTGTAGCCGTGCCCGGATTTCTGCTTCCCGGCCCAATCCCAAGGGAGACTCTCACAACCACAGCCATTCTTGACGGCATTCCAAAGAAGCCAGAGGCGTCCCCAGCACTTCATTCTTCAACCACCGAGGTCAGTTCAGAATCTGGGGACGAGTTTGAAGTCTTCGGCCAGGACTTGTCTGCAGAGGATCTGATTCTCGACCCAGTTCCCCAACCAGCTGAGACGCACGACGAGATGGGCATCCAGAGGAAGCAAAGGTCCAGTCTGCTAGACCTAATTGAGTCCCAGCCCGGGCGGGCTGAGCCACCAAAGGCAACCCAAGTGAGGCCCCCTTCCTTGCCACCTGTAGTTCCTACTCCTACTCAGACTCTCGGATTGCATCCTGTCGAGCTGAAGAGGAAAAGGGAGGCGAAGGGTAAAGAGCCCATGGATGCTGGGAAGGCTTTGCCTGCCCAAGAAGACGAATCCCAAAGAGTGGGCAAGCACCCCCGAACAGGACACAAAGAAATGGAGAGGAGGAGCAGCCCGTCAACAGCCCCTGAGGCGTGGTTGCCGGCGCCCATGCTAGATGGCGCCCCTCTTCCGGCCACCGCCTCCATTCGTGACTTTCAGGGGGGTAAAGGTGGATACGTGGCCGACGCGGTGGAGCAAGCTTTGCTGCTCCCCGAGGATATGGCCGAGCTCCGAAACCTCAGGAGACATGAGGTCTTCCTCGGTCTGAAGAGGTATCTGGGCATGGTAAGTTTTGAGTTTTTTTTTTTTTTTTTTTTTTTTTTTTTTTTTAAGTCCTTTGATTTTTTTTTTTTGTCAGGCCGTCCAAGCTTCCTTCCGAGCTGAGGAGATGGTCAACTACTGCCATCGCCAAATGAAGGAGGAAGAGGCGAAGTAGAATGATGCCGATGACCGTCTAAGGACGGCGGAAAAGAACCTACAAGAAGTAAAGAAGAAGCTTGTAGAGGAGGAAAGAGGCAGAAAGAGCGCTGCGGCCGCACTTGAAAACGCGGAGAGGCAGGCAGAAGGCCAGAGGGTACTTCTACGGCGCGCCGAGGACGATCTGGCTGCCTCTAAAGCGCAAGTGTTGGCGCTGCAGAAAAAGCTTGCCGAGTCCGAGGCGGCCAGAGAAGAGGCCGAGAAGGCACGGGATCAAGCCGAGCAGGAAGGCTACGACGTCGGTGTGGCCGAGACCGAGGAAGCCCTTAGGGCCGAGGTTTCTGGGGTGTGCCGCACTTACTGCCGGCAAGTGTGGCTGGAGGCTCTCAACCAGGCCGGGGTTGAGGCTTCATCTGCGCTACGGAAGGCAGAAAGTGTGTACTACCCCGCCGCAATCCGACCATCGCTGCCTTCCTTGCCTCGGCTCGATCCTGTTCCCGTAAAGGCCGAGGAGGGCGAGGTAAAGGCAACCAAGGCCTCTGCATCTTCCGAAGTGGAGTCCGAGCCGGAGGGACAAATCGAGTCAGGACTAAGTATGAAGGCCTCAAACCCCCCGATCGTGATTCCGGACGACACCATCGAGAAGGACGCAGGCAAGGGGTTGGAAATAGTTTTGGTTAGCCACACTCTGCCTGCCCCAACTGATCAAGTTGGCAAGGAACAAGGAACCTCGGATGCTGCAGGGGCTCAGGTCGACCCTCCTCTTCCGAAGGAGAAGATAGTTATTAAGAAGAAATAAGTTTTAGCGTAGTTTGTAATTGCTTTTTGATTTAGTCCTTCATAGTTATTGTAATGTTATCGTTTTAGAGTTGGCTCTTTTTGTACTTAAAAGACCTTATTAAAAGGCACATTATGAATGAAAGATTTGCAAGAGTTCATTTTTATTCTTGTGATCATGTATAAGTAGTTACGGTGTTTATTTTTGTCTATGCTTAAGATGACGTTCTACAGTTAATTTCTGTAGAAGAAAAAATCTATTTGCTTGGAGCAAGATAAAGCCTGTATTAGGAATTGCATAATATTAACCTCGCCAAGACAGACGATCCGAGGAACCGTGTATTAATTGGATTTGTTTAATACTTAGAAAACATGATAAGTAGTACTAAACTCATTTCAAGGCTGGAGGTCCGAGGGACCAAAGGTAGCTTGAATATGTTTAATACTGGAAAAAATGAATCGTATTAATTTTTCCAAGGCAGATGGTCCGAGGAACCAGGCGTAGCTTGGATCAATTTAATACTTAGGAAAAAAAATGAATCGTATTAATTTTTCCAAGGCAAATGGTCCGAAGAACCAGGCGTAGCTTGGATCAGTTTAATACTTAGGAAAAAAAATGAATAACAGTATTAATTTCATCAAGGCAGGTGGTCCGAGGAACCAGGCGTAGCTTGAATCAGTTTAACACTTAGGAAAAAATGAATCGTATTAATTTTTCCAAGGCAGATGGTCTGAGGAACCAGGCGTAGCTTGGATCAGTTTAATACTTAGGAAAAAATGAATAACAGTATTAATTTCATCAAGGCAGGTGATCCGAGGAACCAGGCGTAGCTTGAATCAGTTTAATACTTAGGAAAAAATGAATAACAGTATTAATTTCATCAAGGCAGGTGATCCGAGGAACCAGGCGTAGCTTGAATCAGTTTAACACTTGGGAAAAAATGAATCGTATTAATTTTTCCAAGGCAGATGGTCCGAGGAACCAGGCGTAGCTTAGATCAGTTTAATACTTAGGAAAAAAAAATGAATCGTATTAATTTTTCCAAGGCAGATGGTCCGAGGAACCAGGCGTAGCTTGGATCAGTTTAATACTTAGGAAAAAAAATGAATAACAGTATTAATTTCATCAAGGCAGGTGGTCCGAGGAACCAGGTGTAGCTTGAATCAGTTTAACACTTGGAAACTTGGTAAGTATAACCGAGACTCATTCATGATAGAATTGGGTAAGAAGAAGATAACGGGCACTTTTATTAATAATAGTACCTTTTCAGGTTGTTTACATTTCAGGGATGCAATACTGTTCTGTTTTCTAAATCCTGCAGGTAGTACGCCCCTATCCCGGCTACGGATGTGACCTGGTACGACCCCTCCCAGTTTGGTCCCAGTTTTCCCCAAGATGAGTTCTTTGCGGAGCCGACGACTTTCCTCAACACCAGATCCCCAGGCGCTAAAGGCCTAGACTTTATATTTGCATCATACCCTCGCTTGAGCTTATGCTGATAAGAGGCCAACCGGACCATGGCACTTTCTCTTCTCTCCTCAATCAAGTCTAGATTTTTCTCAAGGAGATTGTCGTTACTATCCGGTGTGAAAGAGCTAGTCCTTAGAGTAGGGAAGCCCGTTTCCAATGGAATAACTGCCTCGACTCCATAAGTTAACGAAAAAGGGGTTTCGCCTGTAGACTTCCGAGGAGTGGTCCTGTAGGTCCACAGTACGTGTGGTAATTCTTCAACCCATTTGGCCTTGGAGTCGTCCAACCTCTTCTTAAGTCCACTTACAATAACTTTATTTGTGGCCTCGGCTTGTCCGTTCCCTTGAGGGTAGGCTGGGGTGGAATATCGATTTGTTATTCCCAGTTTGCAGCAGTATCTTCGGAAAGACTTGCTGTCAAACTGAAGTCCGTTGTCGGAGATGAGTGTGTGCGGGACCCCGAACCGGGTGATGATATTTTTCCAGATAAACCTCTTCATGTCGGCATCTCGGATATTGGCCAATGGCTCTGCCTCGACCCATTTAGTGAAGTAATCTGTGTCGACCACTAGATATTTTTTATTCCCTGCTGCCTTTGGAAAAGGTCCAACGATATCCAAGCCCCATTGGGCAAAGGGCCATGGACTGGATAAAGGATTAAGCTCTCCTCCTGGCTGATGGATGCTCGGTGCGAACCTCTGGCATTGGTCGCACTTCCTCGCATATTCCTGAGCTTCCCTATGCATGTTGGGCCACCAATACCCCTGGGTGAGAGCTCGATGAGATTGGGATCTGCCCCCCGTGTGGCTCCCACAGATTCCCTCGTGTAGTTCCTCCAGGAGAACCTCGACAGCCTCGGGATGTACGCACAATAAGTACGGTCCAGAAAAGGACCTTTTGTAAAGTTTCAGATCCTCGGACAGCCAGAATCGAGGTGCCTTTCTCCGTATTTTATCAGCCTCCAACTTTGTTTCAGGTAATAAATCGTCCTTGAGAAAACGCACAATAGGATCCATCCAACTGGGAGCCGCTTCTGCCTGATGGATGGATGACACCTCTTTCCCCAACCGACGGGGTTGTAAGAGATCCTCAACAAGAATCACCCTAGGCAAACCTTGCGCCGAGGATGTAGCCAACGTGGCCAGGGAATCAGCATGGGCGTTTCTGCTTCTGGGGATCTGCATCAAGTTGAAAGACTTGAAACCAGATTGTAGGTGCTTAACTTGGTTGAGGTACTCTTGCATTCTTGGGTCCTTGGCTTCTAGCTCTCCTCGGACTTGGCCTACCACCAATCTGGAGTCCGAGAATACGTCTACGTCTTTTCCTCCCATCCGTTGGATCATGGCCATCCCTACTAATAGGGCCTCGTACTCTGTCTCATTGTTCATGGCGGAGAACCCAAGTCTTAGCGACTTTTCAATCGTGATATTCTCGGGCGAGATTAGAACTAGCCCCACTCCGGACCCCTTGAGGTTTGACGCGCCATCAACATATAGCCTCCATGGTGATACCCGTTCTATGGAGTTAACTCCAACTGAATTTTCATCCATGCGATGATTATTTTCATCCTCTTCCAACGGGGTCTCAGCAAACTCAGTTAGAAGGTCCGCGATGACCTGGCCCTTTACTGAGGTACGGGGCATGTACTTAATGTCGTAGGCTCCCAACTTAGTCCCCCACTTCGCAATTCTCCCCGTATAATCAGCGCTTCGAAGTAAGGCCTTGAGCGGTAGTTGTGTTAAGATAACAACTGTATGCGCCTGAAAGTAATGCGGCAGCTTACGAGTGGCATGCACCACAGCCAGGACGGCCTTCTCCAATGACAAGTATCTGACCTCGGCCTCGTGGAGAGACTTGCTAATATAATACACGGGTCTTTGTACCCCATCGTCAATCCTTAGTAATACCAAGCTGACCGCATAAGCGGCAACCGCGATATAAGCAAATAAGACCTCGTCCACTTCAGGTCTGGACATTATCGGTGGCCGAGAAAGATAGTCTTTCAATTGTTGGAAGGCTGAAGCACATTACTCGGTCCACTCAAAGTCCTTCCACTTATTCAACAGAAGATAAAAGGGTCTGCACCTGTCTGCGGATCGAGCTATAAAGCGATTGAGGGCAGCGATCATTCCCGTCAGCCTCTGCACCTCTTTGGGATTCCGAGGTGGTTGTAATCTATTAATGGCTTGGATCTGGCTTGGATTCACTTCAATTCCGCGGTGAGTGACCATGTAGCCGAGGAACTTCCCTGAGCCTACCCCGAAAGAACATTTAGAGGCGTTGAGCCGTAATCTGTACCCTCTCAGGATTTCAAAAATGCTTTTGAGGTCGGCAATGTGGTCGGACTCTTGCATGCTCTTGACCACCATGTCATCGATGTAGATTTCTATATTCTTGCCAAGCTGAGGCTCGAACACTCTGGTCATCATCCTCTGATACGTGGACCCCGCATTTTTAAGTCCAAATGGCATCACCTTGTAGTGGTAGTTGCCAATTGGAGTGACAAAAGCCGTCTTCTCCTGGTCTTCCACGGCTAAAGGTATCTGATGATAGCCTTGGAAGGCATCCAAGAAACTCATTCGGGGATGTCCCACGGTTGCATCCACCAGTTGATCAATCCGAGGCATGGGGAAAGGATCTTTTGGACAGGCTTTATTCAGATCCGAGTAATCCACGCACACACGCCATTTGCCATTCTTTTTCTTCACCACTACGGTGTTGGCTAGCCATTCGGGGTAGAACACCTCTTTGATAGCCCCAGCCTGTTTAAGCTTATCCACCTCTTCTCTAACAACATCGGAATGTTCCCTTGAGGAGCGCCGAGGAGGCTGTTTTTTGGGGGGAGCAGACGGACTTACATTCAAACGGTGGCAGATGAAATTTGGATCCACCCCAGGGGCCTCATAGGCCTTCCAAGCAAATACGTCGATATTGTGCCTCAGGAAATGCAATAGCTCTTCTCTTTCTTGAACGGGCAGTTGGGCGCCGATTTGAAAAAATTTCTCTGAGTCCCCATCGATAGGAACTTTCACCAGATCCTCACACTTCGCCTTTTCGGCCCCCATACCGGACATTGGGACCGTTGACTTTGATTGCTATGGATCCTCGCTGGCCAGGGCCGAGGGTCCTGACTCAGGTTGGTGCATAATGGCCGCCACTAGACACTGCCTGGCCACGGCCTGACTCCCAAGCAACTCCTCGACTTGATCCCCGGATGGGTATTTGACTTTGAGGTGAAGGGTGGATGAAACTGCCCCAAGGGCGTGAAGCCAAGGTCGCGCCATGATAGCTGTATACGGGGAGAAGGCGTCCACCACGATAAAGTCTACCTCCACTACCTCCGAGCCAGCCTGAACTGGCAATCTGATCTGTCCCCTTGGAACAACCACTCTCCCATCAAAACCGACCAGAGGTGATTCGTAGCTGGTTAGATCCTCTTGCTTGAGATTGAGGCCCCTATACAGGTCTGGGTACATAATCTCAGCCCCACTGCCTTGGTCAACCAGTACTCTCTTCACGTCATAGCCCCCTATCCTGAGAGTTATAACCAGTGCGTCATCATGGGACTGTATGGTCCCGGCCTTGTCCTCGTCCGAGAAGCTCAGCATTGGGTGGGGACTCAATCTAGCCCTTTTTGGCTCCTGGCCGGGATCCCCAGCATACGCCCCAGCCACCGCCATTACCCTGGAAGGGTACGACCCTGTCCTGCCGGGCGCGGCGAGGATGACATTGATTGTTCCTAAGGGAGGTCTCGAGGAGTTATTCCCTGGAACTCTCGCGCCGGCCTGGTTGTCCTGTCCGTTAGGCTGAAGTAGGAACTGTTTCAATCTACCCTCTCGGATCAGTTGTTGCAAATGGCTCCATAGAGTCCTGCAGTCCTCTGTCGTATGACCGGGTTCCCTATGATACTGACAATGCAGGCTCTGGTTACGCTTGGAGGAGTCTCCGCTCATCTTGTTCGGCCATCTGAAGTATGGCTCGTTCTTATTCTTCTCCAAGACCTGATGCACTGGTTCTCGGAACACGGTGTTAACAGCCTGGGCGGCTCTAGACCCCGCTTCCCCTCCAAATTCTCGCCGAGGTCAGTTATTGCCGTAACGATCCGACCTGAAGTCCCTCCTCTCCTGAGGGATAACCTTACCCTTTCCTTTCTCTTGCAACTGATCTTCCTCAACCCTCTTATATTTGTCAATGCGGTCCATGAGCTGACGGACACTGGCGACTGGCTTTCCTGTCAGGGATCTCCGTAAACCGTGGTCGGCAGGTAGACCGACCTTAAAGGTTCTGACGGCCACATCATCGAAATCACCCTCGATCTCGTTGAACATCTCCCAATACCGGTCCGAATAGGTCTTCAGGGTTTCTCCCTCTCTCATGGATAAAGACAGCAAGGAATCCAAAGGCCGAGGAACCCTACTGTTCGTGATGAAGCGGGATCCAAAAGCTTGAGAGAGCTCCTGGAAAGAGTTAATGGAACCCGTTCCAAGGCCGTCAAACCATCTCATCGCCACGGGACCCAGACTGGACGGGAATACCTTGCACATTAAGGTCTCGTTATGAGAGTACACCGCCATTTTCTGATTAAAATAGCTAACATGCTCAACTGGGTCGGTACGGCCGTTGTAGAGGGTGAACGTTGGTTGGGTGAACCGCTTGGGGAGTCGCCCTGCATCAATCCGGCGTGTGAAGGGAGATTTGGATATCCGATCGAGCGCTTTGCTCATGGCATCGTTTCCCAATCCTCTAGAAGACGCGCCTCCTCCCCTACGTTCTCGGCGATTGTCCTCCTCATAGGAGAAGGTCTCGCTCAGGGGCGTACGTGACCTGCGCCTGTAGTTGTCATCTTCCTCGCCATCGGAGGAAGGATCAGAACCTGAAGGACTCCTCTTCCTTCGCTCTCGTTGCAACTTCCTCTTCAAGTGGTCAATCTCCTTCTGCATGGCTTTAGCACGGTTGTCCTGTGAGACATGGCTATCGCCTCTAGATTGACCTTCGCCAGAGCAAGTGGTATGTACGCTTCCTTCCTGGCCTTCCTGGAAGTGCTCTTCTCTTTGAGATCCCAAAGATTCTGGATGGTGTGGACCTGAGCCAGCCATGTTAAAGAATCTAACTAATCTAGTCAATTAGCCCTTCCCACAGACGGCGCTAATTGTAGGGACACAATTTCGTGGTAACGGCCCAGAGATGGTTGGATTACCCAAAAGGGGCCCTAAACAATGAATTTGTAGAGAGTAGGTTGAGAAGGACTGGGCTAGGAATGGTTTAGATTATCAACTGGTTGGGACTAGATCATCCACCATGATAAAGATCTGGTTTTTGACTTAAAGTGTTATATCTGTTCTACGTCTGAGGATGACTCTCTATTTTCTCTGTTCTCTCTTCTTTCTTCTCCTTCCAAAAAGCCCCATTTTTCCTCCTTCTTCCTCCCCTTTTATACTTCCTTTCCTCCTTTCTTGGCCATCCACGTGTGGATTTTCTCCTTTGTCTTTGGACACCTGTCTCCCCAACTTTTTCCAGAACTTGCTTCATAAAAACGATGGGATTATTTACCACTGTTCAGATGTCCCCTCCACATCAATGCGGCCAGGGGATTAGCTGTGTGGCATTCAATGCGGTGTTGGCAGCCTTCCTTGATATTTTGGGGGCTTTCTTCTAGTGTACGTCTCCACAGAATTGTTCCCACCCAGTGGGGTTTCCTGGGAAGTTCTTCTCGTTGGCAGAGCTCCAAGCTTTACCTCGGCCATATCATTCCGAGGTGAATCATCCTCAGACATTCCACAGTCCTCGGCTTGGGCCAGTAGGCGCGCTGCACGAATTGGTAGGAACTTCTGAGCCCATTATCCTTGTTGGCCCAACGCCTGTTTCGGCCCATCTCTGCTAGCAGCCCATCTCTGCTAGCAGCCCATCGTCCCCACAATAACAAATACAAATAGGAAAAAAATAATAATAATAAAAAAAGTTAAACAACCCCACGTATAGTTAAACATCCCAACCTTTATCCAAAAACAATTTTAATTTTTTTAAACTTGTTTTTCTATTTTAAAAAAAAAACAGTTGCTTTGAAGAAGTGAATTAGTGGAAGAGTGATTCTATTTTGTAGAAAATGTTTTAGTTGAGAGTTAGAAATATATTTTTAAAATGTCATCCTCAAGTTTTGTCTCTACTTAAATGTAGGCTGTAAGGGTATTTATGAACAAAAAAAATCCGGTTTAAACAGGAGAAGTCTCTTAAATAGTAGTATAGATAATCAAAATATAATAAAGTACGCAGCAAAAAAACAAAAGGTGCTACCACGCATAAAAAAAATGGTGCTCCCGAAGATGATTTTCCCATGGTTGGCTCCTAAATCCTAATGAGTTTTGGTAAGTTTTTTTTTTTTTAACCTTTTTCTTTTCACTTCTTTAATTGTTTTATTAGTTTCATCGGTATTAGTAATTTAGTATTCACCAAATTTGATGATTTTAGTTTTATAGTTAGCTGATGAGTTTGTTGAAAGATGGCTCTCTTAGCTTGCATCATCAACAAGAATGAAAAAGAAAGTGGAAAGATACTCAGCAATATCTGGAAATGAGGATTGAGAAACGTAGTAGCAACATGTAAATGGAAACCAAGTTTTGGATCATGGCGCATTGATAGTGTGAACTTTGTTTGTAAATGCAACTTCAGCAAATTTTACTGCTTTTGAGTTTTAGGTCCTCTGTTACAGAAAGTTTGGCTTCAGAACACACCTCCTATAGCAGGAGATGATGTATACATATGTATTGAAAGTTTAAGATATTATGACAAAATTTATGATATTCTACTTTCAAAAAAAAAAAAATGCACATTTATTGTTTTTAAATTTTCCTCACGATCTTTTACAATGTTCTGCAATGGTTCTTTTCAAGGGTTTGAAGATCCCAAAAATAATGGGAAGAATGAATTGATTGGCTACCTTGAAAGTATATATAGTGCAATTTGAACCCAACCAAAATATGTGATGCTCATGATTTTTATTTTTTTTGGTGATATTCACGATAATGTTCAAACCAGGAACAAGGTAAAAGGTTTGGATTAATCGCAACTTAATTTTATTTTTAATTTTGTTTTTAAATTATTATAATTTGTTCAATAATATCATTCATATTTATAATCATTATTTTATTTATTGAATTAAAAATGTGCAATATTTCTTTTTTGAGAAACATGTGCAATATTTCTTAAATATAAATTTGGATGAAATATTGTATTTCCAATATTTCAATGTGCTTTAAATTTATAGTATCTTTAAGACAGAATGATTATGAGAAGTTTGAATCTAAAACTGACATGAGTCTGTGTATGTGGCTAAATTAATTTGGATTCATTACTAAATCCTACTGTGATTTTTTTTTTTTTAAGAATATCCAAATGTGATTTAATTGAATTTTTTTAAAATAAGGAAACATGGGATGTGGATAGTAAAACTGAAATACCGAGCTGGTGAAGGTCTTTTTGTTTTGTTTTGTTTTTTTTTTTTTTTTTTCTTTCTTCTTTCTAAATACTCTTATAATATTAAACAAAAAATTCACCATTGGCGTAGAATGGTGCTTATTTATATCCTTAGTTTTGATTTCATTAATTTTGTTAAAGAATTTTAAAAAAGTTAGAACTATATCCTAAATTTTGATTACATTAATTTTGTTAAAGAATTTTTAAAAAATTAGAAATAATTTTGTGAGTGAAATAATTTTTTCATCACACTCCTAGATTTTTTGTGATTGAAAAATGTAATAATCTCAAATTATAATGGATCCAAATTATTAAATTTTACTCAAAAAAATAGACGAGCCTCTAAGCACGTGTATGAGTGCGTGTTCAAAGACTAGTGGATAATAATATGTTTTGAATTTTACATTTGTGTGACCTATTTTTAAGGGCAAGGAATGCACCCAGCCATTTTAGAACCCCATTGGCTTTATATTCACCAT
Source organism: Lithocarpus polystachyus (assembly GCA_033629205.1). NCBI lineage: Eukaryota > Viridiplantae > Streptophyta > Magnoliopsida > Fagales > Fagaceae > Lithocarpus > Lithocarpus polystachyus. The sequence continues at coordinate 77,788,130 of CM066164.1, forward strand.
GATCATGATCATAAAATTCAAGACACAGCAGAGAGATTTTAAAATTCTAAAATTTGGGTTGGGGTAGCCATCAAATTAAGAAAGACTTGCCACGAGGGGTGACTCCACATTGGGTTCTAGGTGGTCACAGAACTATCCTGATCTGGAAAAAAAATTATTATTATTATTATATATAAAATTTAAAAAATTTATGATTTTTTTATTCTTAAAAATTTTTTTGACCATCCTAAATTTTTTTAGGTCCAACATAATCACACTTTGGACAAATTTTGACAACAAACTTGATTGTAGATTAAGCTACAACTCCACTCAATATTTTTTTTATTGGATGTAAATTTTGAAAAATCCATCATTGGATTATCTTTTCTTCTTATATCCTCTATATATACTTGCAAAATTTTAAGAAAATCAAAGATCAATAGCTATGTCATAAATTAAAATTAAAATTTCAAGTTTTTGTGGTTTAAAATTATAGATAAAAAGCCAGTTTATGGATTGAATAGTAAATAACATCTGATTAACATGAAATTTGACATGTGTTTTAAAAATATAACGAAAATGTAATTTAACGATTATATTTTCAAAATATATAGTCATGTTAATTTGTTTAGTGATAGTTGTAACCAAATTTTGTCCTTAAACTTTGATCCATGTAACAATATGTTAGGTCCTTACAAATAAAAAGAAAAAGTCCAAGAAAAATTTTATTTAACTAAAATTTTGAAAGATATGTAGCTTGTAACATTTTAATAATGAAATTATCATACAATAATTTCAAAAGAAGGAAATTTGTAAAAGGAAATTGTATGGCTTTATATATTTGTGTATGTATTTTTTTTTTTATGAAATTTTATATAATTTAAGTTTTTTAATAATCACTTAAAAAAAAAAAACCCATTGCTTGCCACCGATATTGTGGCTTTCTTTAATCAGTAATTTGTATCAGCTTCAGTGCCAGCTGAACCTATAGGCCATTTAGGCCACCGCCTAAGGCCCCCACTTGTAAGAGGGCCCCCAATAGTACTAATATATTATATAATGTTGTGAAAACAGAAAAACAAAAAGTAAGGCCCGCCCAAAAGATTTAAGACCCGCTCAAATTATTTAAGCCCTTAATTGAAAATTGAGAAGAAACAAGTTATTTCTAACTGTTTCTTACAAAGCAAAAAAGGCTGAAAAGACATGAAGTCCAATCAAATCACCAAATCTTTAGCTTTTTCAAAAAAAAAAAAAAATCATCACATCCAAGTAACAAAATGCAGAAGAAAAAATAACAAAAGACAAAAAAAAGAAAAAATAGACAAGTAACATAAGGCAGAAAAAAGAAAGAAGAAAAAAACACTCACACTCTCCATCTTGATTCTAAAAAAAAAAAAATTCTTTTTAGTTGGCTTACTCGTCAATTGGTGTTGGCAATAGACTTGGTGTGTTCACAAATCTTTGTTTCAGGTTCGTTTTTTGTTTCTCTTCAGTCTTCCCTTTGCCTCTTTGGTCTTTTTTATAGTTTGCTGCTAGGTTTTTATTCTCTTTTTTTGCTTAACTTTTGTTGTACTCTTTAGTTTTTACTCTTTTTTGTTTTTACTCTTAAATTTTGATTTCTTTAGTATTCTCTAGAAGACTATGGAATGGACCCACTTAAAGCATTGATCCTAGTCCTACAGTTTTTTTTTTTTTTTAATCCGATTTATTGGTATGGTGGATAGTGAGCTGGTCTCAGTGGATCAAGTTTAGTAATTTCTGAAAGACTATAAATTTATAATTAAATAAATAAAAGGTCTCGTTTAAAGCTTCACCAAGGACCCTGAAGCCGTTGAGCCGGTCCTGATCAGCTTACCAATAAGGAACAAAAAACAATGTCCATATTAGATTAAAGACTTGCAAATCCAGTGACTTGCCACGTCTGATCACTTAGGCCTTGTTTGGTTTAAAAAAATGGTCATTCATCACTCAATTTTCATCACTCATCATCCATCACTCATCACTCATTTCTCATCACTTAAAATACCTTACTTGTTTGGCACTATCACTCACTTGTCATCACTCAATATTTTTTACACTGTTTGTAGGCCCCATACCTATCATTCAGCTTTTTTTTTTTTTTTGGTTGTACCCAAACTCACTGAACCCAGTGAAAAAAAAAAAAAAAAAAACTGAAGACTGAACCAGTGAGTAAAAAAAAAAAAAATGGGAGGAAGAAGAGCTGAAGACCGAACCCAGGAAAAAAAAAAAACCTGAAGATCAAACCCAGAAAAAAAAAAAAAAAAAAAAAAAAAAAAAGTGGAGGGAGAAGAGCTGAAAGATCGAACCCAGGAAAAAAAAAACATGAAAAAAAAAGCTGAAGACCGAACCTAGGAAAAAAAAGAAAAAAAAAAACCTGAAAAAAAAAAAAGAAGTCAAACGGTCAAAAAGTACGGTTGTGGGGTCCTCTATGTGCGTTTAATTACAAAAATACAATTGAGTTATAAGTTATAAAAACTAAAAACAGATAAAATGTGTTTTCAGTTTTCATAACTCATCACTCAAAAATCAGAGAACTGAGTGATGAAAACTATGACTCAAAACTCATCCAAACAAAGCATCTTGCAATTGAGTGATGAAAACTGAGTATTGAGTAATCAAAACACCCAAACCAAACCAAACAAGGGCTTAGAATCTATATCACTGATGTCAGCAGTGCCATGCCACGTCTGATCACTTAGAATCTACACCACAGATGCCGCTGCTGTTTCAACAGTCACTGTATGAGGAAGTTGTTGTCATTTTTCAAAACAACAGCTGGCATATGTCTATTGGTTAGGAGGAGCTGGAGGACCACATTTGCGGGGATGCCCTCTCCTTAATTTTTCTTCAACTGCGTCCCACTGACCCCTTATATAACTTTGGTCAGATTAATGTTCCTTCTCATCTAAAAACATATTAGAGACCAGAGAGAAAATTTGTTCTTTTCAAGTGCTCCATATTTTCCAATAATGGCCAAGATAGTAGGTGCTTTTATTTGTCTGTTGATAGTGGTAATGGATATCATAGCCGGGATCCTAGGCCTTGAAGCCCAAATTGAACAAAACAAGGTATGCCATTTTATTTCCTAGGCAGAAAAACTTTGTATTTAAATTTATTAAGGTCTTTATGTTCCAAGCAACTCAAAAATTTTGTCATTTCTTTATCAACAGGTCATGAAGCACCTAAGGGTATGGATATTTGAGTGCAGAGACCCAAGTGAAAAGGCTTTCAAGCTAGGTTTAGCTGCAGCAAAACTTCTGGTTCTAGCTCATGTCATAGCCAACATGCTTGGTGTGTGTAACTGCATTTGTTCTCAAGAAGAGCTCAGAAGGGCTTCCATAAGTAGGAAACTGTCAGTGGCCCTCCTCATTTTCGCTTGGTATGTCTTAATTAAGCCTGGACTTGATTCTGATTACATACTGAATAGTAATACGCACTTAGGCTTGATTTTTTTTTTTTTTTTTTTTTTTTTTTTTTTTTTTTTGTGATTGATCAGGATTGTATTTGCTGTGGGATTGTCTATGCTGGCGATAGGAACTACATCAAACCAAAAGACAGAGGCTTCCTGTGGTTTCTTAAGCCATCATTTTCTGTCCATTGGAGGGAAATTGTGTTTTGTGCATGGCCTATTTTCTTTTTTATATTACGTTTCTACCGTTGCTAACCTTATCTAATAAGAATTGGATGGCCGGAGGTCATAATCATAAACATCTACTTTGCTTGTACTTCTCTTTACATCAGCTGCCAGTATCTCTTGTCCGAATAAATCCGCTTGTAATGGTTCAAGTATAGCAAAAATCAATAGTTACATCGAATGATTCGAATCATAGTACTATTTGATTAACCCTATTTTATTGGGAGAGACCTCTTTTTGTTGGTGAAAGCAGAGGGAATGAAAAACAATGAATTGCTTGCCTCGAATAGGACACTTGAATTGAACTATTGACTATTTTCTTCAAATTTAAAGCAAAAACTTTTATACTGGTAAATAAAAGTGTAAAATTGAAGGAAAGTATGATTATCTTATCAAAATAACTTGACATTAATAAAACTGGAAGGCTTGGATTAAATCATGCGATTTCGTATTTTTCTAAAAAAAATTGTTGACTTTTCCTGGTTTTTTTTTTTTTTTTAAGATTCGATATATCTTTTATACCAGCTAGAATTTTGTATGATTCATTGATTTGACGGTTTAATTACTAGTTTGATAGAATTTTGACAGTTATTAGAGCATCCGCACTGGAAAGGTCAAATGCCAAATGCAAAGAAAATATGGCATTTCAAACTCAAAAATCTCAGCAGCTGGAAAGCCTGGAATTGTAAAAGTCAACAATTGCAAAAGAAAATATTAATATTTTATCTCTGTCTCTCTCATCTCTATCTCTCCATCGAGCTTCAGCAGAAGCAACCCACAGCACAGCCAACCCAGCACCACAGATCAAACATCGACCAAACCCAACACCACAACCACGACCCACAACCCACGACCAAACCCACGGCCAAACCCACGACTCACGACCAAACCCAGCACCACAACCATGACCCACAACCCATGGCCAAACCCAACACCACAATCACAACCAACAACCCACAGCCAAGCAGACGATGACACCCACAACTCACGGCCAAACCCAGCACCACAACCACGACCCACAACCCACGGCCAAGCCGACATTGACACCCACAACCCACGGCCAAACCGACGACGACGCCATCGAGCACGGCCAAACCCATAAATCTGACCCCCATAACCAACAAAAACCCACCAAAGCACAACCAACAAAAACCCACTGCCGGAGCACAGACCCATGATCCACAACCGGAGCACAGACCAGAGCATAATCAAACCCAGATAAGTAACAGAGAAGTAAGACAGGAGAGAGAGAGAGAGGAAGGAATGAAAAAAATGAGAGATGAGGAATAAAAAAAATGTTTTTTATGTTGACTTTCTGGACTTAAAAAATAATATTTTAATAAAATGGTGAAATAATAAAGTTTTTGGATGTTGGAGGTATTGTAAAATGGTATGTTATAAGTGATAAAGTGGCTTTTTGAGATGGTAAAATAAAGTACAATTAGAATTCCTAGTGCGAATGCTCTTATAAGAGTATGAGTAGAATTCTAATAGTTAAAATAGGAGTACAGGTAACTTTCTATTGATGTTGTAGCCCCATTCTTAGCCATGTCTTAACTTAGTGCAAACAAGCTAATACTATGAGTTGTGTCAGGCTGTTGATTGATGCATAGAAATTTGAGATTTAAATCACACACATTATGTATCACAAATGGTGTCACTATCACTAAGTTATCACTTAAATCATATTAATTAAAATTAAATTAACACAAGTAATAGTGAGTTCATCCTCTTCCAAAGAGAAAAATAGTGAACTTTATCAATGGTTACAAATTCAAATCAGTAAATTGTCAAAGATAAAAATAAAAATAAATTCGTAATTTAACAATTTCTAGAGAAAAAAAAAATTGGAGTATAATTGTATAAGGTGAATTATGTACGTTATATGAAATTTGAGATGTTAATCAAAGAAAGAAAAATGTAATATACTATTTGATGATGCAAAGAAAATTAGTAGGCTGAATGCTCCAAGTTTCAATAGGCTAATGATTGCTTAGAAGGCCTGAAAAGAAAAAGACAAGATTAAAGGTAACCGGGGTGAACCGGCCAAGAACCCTTTGATGCTTAAGTTAGTTTTATTTTTCTCTGGAACTTAAGAATTTCCAACTTTTTGGAATAGTGGAAACTTACCAAGATTTGATGTAGATGAGCCATTATATAGTGAGCTTTAGAGCGGTTACTTGTTTAATAATTTCCCCAATATTTGTGGAAGTTGGAAAGTTCAGACTTAACTTTGACGTAGGACAACCAAAACAAAACTAAAACAACAATAAAATAAAATGATATGACCTAGGAGTCAGCACCTAGGCCTTGCTTGGAGTCAGTACCAAGCGAGGAAACTACTAGGAGTCAGCACCAAACCAAAGAAAAACTAAACGGCCATTTTTTTCATTCATCAAAATATCAATTATCTCTTCAAGGAGTACAATAGTTTGCTTATAAAGGATTACTAAACCCTAGTTCTAATTGGCTAGGAAACTCTAATTGCCTTATTACGAAAATAACCTTGCTTCCAATTAAAATATTAATAGCCTAATAAACTACTAGGACCTAAAACATAAAAAATCAATTGACTTGTAAACATAAATAATACTAAATAAAAATCTTCTTGCGTCTCCTGCATCATTCACTCTGGTTGGAGAAAACTCGACCTCGAGTTTTAAAGCATTAAAGAATTAGGATGCTGACAAATAACACTTGCTTTAAGTCTGAAATCACCTTAGGGAGCATAGGGAAAAGAAAAACCTTGAATTCCACCACATCAAACTCATTTGGAATAATGAAATCAATGTGTGGAATCAGTATAATCTCTTTTTGAACCTTATCAACCACAGGAAGCACTGCGGTTTTAACCTCTACTTCACCAAGATGTTGATCTTCAAGGACTATGGAGGGTTGATCAAAAGCACGTTCAACAACTTCAACTTTCACATCATGTGCACCTTCAAGCTTGCTGCGTAGTTTTTGAGTGGGTGTCATTATCTTTTCTAGCTGGGCATTAATCATAGTGATTATTTGCTCCCCCAATGTCCACGAAATATGTGAAACATCCTGATTTGCCTTTCTTACAATAGCGAAAAGTGAACTAAGAAGATCCAAGGAAATGTCTTCACTTTCATTTATGACTAGACTCATAATTGTTTCCATGGCTGAAAGTACAGCAAGTGGATGGTTAGACCTGATCATCTTCAAGAAACTTTGAAACATCTTAGCAACCAATGCATCACACTCAAGATCCAACATCACCAAGCATAACTTGACCTTTGCAATGGTATCAAGAATTGAAGTCACCTTCTTATAAGAGTGAGTAGACACATGAGACATATTTTCACATGCTGCCACAATCAATTGAAATATTTCCTTCATTTGCTCATCCTTATATGGGGCATCTGGTGGTGTTATTCTTGTAATCTCAATAATGCAAGATACAACTGAAACCTTCACATCCATTTCAGCATGTCTCAAAAGTTTATTATTGATCAGAGCCTTTACTAAGGGAAAAAGTGCATCTTGCATTGATTTGGATGGTACTTACTCCACGTATGCTAACAAATTTTCAACTTCATCAAGAGGAGTAAGGAGGTCATCAATGGAGGAAGGAGGGTTAAAGAGTCTATTCCTAACCTCCTTAAGCTGCTTTTCAAGTTCACTATGAAAGAAAGTCTTCTTTTTTTTTAGCTCAGACTTAGGGGCACAAAACATAGAGATTGAAAGTTGAAACTGATGTTTTGATTTTGTGTGTGTGTGTGTGTGGGGGGGGGGGGGGGGGGGAGTCTTCTACTTTTAAAGGAAAATTGATGTTGTATAAGCTGGGCTTAGGGCTTGTTAAAAGGATCGGGCTGTGGGTTTTTGCAATAGGATGACTTTTTTCTTCTTCTTTTTTATTGGGTGCTGGCCTATTGGATTGAGCTAAATTTATAATGGGCTGCGTTGGGTTTTTTATTTGGGCTGGGTAAAATTGTGTTTGAGTGGCTAACGGGTCAGGTACAATTTCGAGAGACAAATGTGCTGTTTTTTTTTTAACAAAAAGCTTGGTTATGTAAATGGCTAAAGAAGGGAAATAGGGGAATTTAGACAGGCCATTGGGTTACCTCATGAGATTGGATAGATGCAGGTTTGGCGTTGCAGTAGAACCAACGACGTGTGAGGCTGAGGCTTCTGATGGTGTTGCGATTGTGGTGGTTGGCCCTTAAGGCAGCTTGTGATGGCTGTAGGCAGCGGCTTTGGAACGACAGGGTGAGATTAGTATTAACGAATTATTGCGGTACTGTTCTGGTGGAGTGGGTTATGGGTTTTCTGGATCTGGCTTCCTTTATGGTGGTTGGCTTTTGTGTGGGTGTTGTGGTTTGCTGGGATGAGAACACGGCAATGAAATTTTTTTTTTTTAATTTTTTTTTGGGGTGATATTTTCTGGTTCTTTCCTGTGGTGATGCTTCAACAGATCGGTGTTTGCTCTGATACCAAAATTGACGCATGACAACTAGAACAAAACTAAAACAATAATAAAATAAAAGGATATGACCTAGGGGCCAGCACCTAGGCCTTGCTTGGAGTCAGCACCAAGTAGAGAAATCACTAGGAGTCAGCACCTAGAGTGGACCTAGAGTCAGCACCAGACCAAAGAAAAACCAAATGGCCATTTTTTTCATTCATCAAAATATCAATTATCTCCTCAAGGAGTACAATAGGTTGCTTATAAAGGATTACTAAACCCTAGTTCTAATTGGCTAGGAAACTCTAATTGCTTTATTATGAAAATAACCTTGCTTCCAAATTAAAATATTAATAGCCTAATAAACTACTAGGACCTAAAACATAAAAAAATACAATTGACTTGTAAACATAAATAATACTAAATAAAAATCTTCTTGCGTCTCCCGCATCAAACTTCCACAACTGTTATAGAAGTTAGAATGTTCAATCTTATCTTCTATAACTACCTTTGGAAGTTAAGTACTTATTAAGAAGTTATAGCGATGAATAAGCATCTTGTTCATCTTTCAAAATCATACCACGTGGTCTGAATTTCAAGCTTATGTATATAGATCTTATTTCTAGAAATTTTCTAAGTGTTGGGAGATCGTCCAGGCACTTTCCGGATGGACAACCCTTATGTCCAAGGACGACCTTCTTGTGTTGGGTTGGTCCTTGGCCACGGACGACTCTTGTGGACAAATTGGAGATGGTTCAATTTCCCATCACTATTTTGGTCCCTAAATTTTTACCAAAAATTTGTTTTGTCCCTAAACTTTAAAACAGATTCTTTTCATCCTAAATTTTGTAAGGAGTTTTTATTAATAGCTTAGAGACAAAAAATTGAGATAAAAGAAGAATTTTTTAAAATATTTTTGGGACGAAAAATAAATTTTCAGTAAAGTTTAAAAACAGAAAGATTTTCAATAATTTATGGATGGACGAAATACAAAATTTTTAATAATTTAAGAGTGAAAAACGAATGGTTTGTTTGTAGAGTTTAATAACTGAAATAATATTTTACCAAGAAAAAGGAAGAGAAGGGTGTCTTCAGAAAAAGTCAGGTGCTTATAAAAAATAATCAGGTGGAAAGTATAAATGTATAAAAAAAACTGGCTCGAAAGGAATAATAGTATAATAATACAATTCCATGAAAAGTTTGGGGAAAAAAAAAAGACAAGCATAGTCTTCGAATTGAAAATCCAGAAAATTAAGTAAAGCCCAGAACCAGAAGATGCGGAACCAGAACCAGAACCAGAACCCATAACAAAAAATGACTCCAAGTTCACCACTTTCTCTCCTCTTCTTCTTCTTCCTTTCAATCACTGTGCAAACCCTATTGTTCCAAACGTAAATTAATCACCAGAACAGTTATATATATTATTGGAGTTGATCTGTATTGTTTATTTGATCCAGTGCAATTGAAGTTCCAAATTTTATATTTTGAATTTGATTTTTTTTTTTTTTTTTGGTGCAGAGTTTGTGGAAGTGAAGAAATAGAGAAAGGAATTGGGCGCAGAGGTCTGCTGAGTTTCATAGAAACCCCTAAAGGAAGCAACGTTTCCTTTGAATGCTCTCCTTCTGGTCCTTGTATTTCCTGCCTTTACTCCGAAAAGGTTTGATTTTTCGGCTTTTTCAACAAATTTGAAATACTGGGTTTTCATTAATTATCGTAATTATTGATATATGTGGTGCATATTTGTTGGTTTTAATCAAATTTATGCTTATTTAAGGAACACCCAGTTTAGAATTGTGTTAGATTTGATGAAATTTTGTTATATATCTGGGATTAATTGGGGTTTTGCTTATTGGATCTTTTGGCAAACTAAGAACAATTGGGAATTTTTTGAAGTGGTATTGTAGTGAAATGCCTAAGAATAATGGCACAGTTGGATTGGATACCCCAATGAAAATTGAACCACTTTCTGCTACTTCATTTTAAATGAAACGAATCATTTTTGCTATATACTTGCTTGGAACATTCTATTCTAGACCCACACTAGCGATGCAAGACAAAACTAGGATCGAAACATGGCTCTAAATACCAAATTTGATGTAGGACAAAACCAAAACAATGCAAAAACAACACTGAAGAACAAAAAACTAAAGGATATATAACCTAGAAGTTAGTACCTAGGCTTGCTTGGAGTTAGCACCGAGCAAGAGAGAACCTCCAAACTAGTGATGCAGGGAAAAACTAGGATCGAAACACGGCTCTGATAACATTTTCAGAAGAACAAAAAACTAAAGGATTTATAACCTAGAAGTTGGTACCTAGGCTTGCTTGAATTCGGCACCAAGCAAGAGAGAACCTCTAGGAAAATAAAAATACTAGTAAACCTATTTAACTACTAATACCTAAAATAAAATTCAATTCACTCCAATATTAAATAAGACAATTAAAATTAATATTTTCGTGTGCTTCCTGCATCACACACTCCCAACTCTAGTAGGATTCGGGTTATATAGCAATTCATGATGCAAATATTTATTGTCATCCTCACCCAAAAGTAGGCCCTATGATCTTACTACCACTGCTACCAGGATGTGGAGGAGAGATGTACGGTATGTTTGTTACTGTGTTTTGGGTTCCCTCTATGGAGAATGATCTGTTTCTCAATGGCTTTATCTTGTTTCCAACTTTCTATTACTACTTCAGAACTGATGTTTCCTGGTAAGATGAAACTAAAGGATGCATTAAATAAGAAAACAGTAGATCATGCTCACAACAGTCAATATTACCCCAGCTGATTCCACATCATCAACCACCATTACTAATGGCAGCAACCATGTATTGGTTCTCAATTTGTATAATATTAACTATGCACAACCTAGTGTTTCCAATGGAGACATCTAAAGTTCAAATCCCCTCTACCCATTGTAATTATCGAATTATTAAAAAAGAAAAAAGAGAGGCGCGATTCCTGTTATTTCCAATGTACAATTTTAAAGAGACTTGTGGCTTATCTAACACTTCCTTTATTTCCAACGGAGACATCAAAGGTTCAAATCCCCCCTCCCCCACCCATTGAACTATCAAAAAAAATTGTATAATGCATTGTTAGTCGCCGTGCAGCACTCCACTTTTCTTGTATTTTGTATTGTGTCCACATGTTGCTCCTTTGATCTCTGTGAAATGCCTTGGCATTTATCTTCTATATTTATTTTTATGCAGACTGATGAGAAATATCGATGCAGTGAGACTGGCTATCGTATCCCTTTGAAATGTGTAGAAATCAAAGATAATTCAAAGAATGGAAATGGGAATGGGAAAGGGAAGAGTTCTCGGAACAGTCGATCTACTCTGGAAATCTCTCACGGCAATGAAATATTACTTGCAGAATCTCTTGATGCTGGAGAACTCACTACTCCAATGAAACATAGAAGTTTACTGGAGGACCCATCAACACCAGAGAGTGGACCGCAAGCTTATATTACTTATAGAAGCTGTTTACCACCAGTTAATGAAGAGAAGTTGTCAGTGCTTGGGTTTGAGGTACGCGTGATTATCTTTTGTCATCCCTCTTTTCTTGTAGTATTTTATTCGTTGATTAGTTCATATGCTTGATTACTTTTAACAAGAATAAAACCATATAATATAGGAAGTAGGGGATTTTTTATATACTTTGAACTAAATGTAGACAGCTTAAAGGGTAGTGTTTTATTGGAATGTGACCAATTTGACGATGCTATGGGTCTATTTGGTTGTGGCCTACTAGTATCAATCTTTTGATTTCAAACAGAATGTGCATTTTATAATCCCATGCTCTTTTGTTTTAGCCTTTTAGGCATTGATTAATATTATGTTTCTTCACTTTGAACTTGTATGCATCACGAGCATCTGAATTGTGATTCATGTTTTCATTATAGCCGTGATTGTTTTGATCAAATAAGTTTCTTAAAGCAAAGAGTGTTGACAATCAAAAGGCAAACATAGAAAGACATGAAAGTTCTTGACTTCTTGTGAGAAGTCATGTAAGGTCAGCATAATCTCTTGGATGAGATATCTAGGGCCTCTTGAATACCATAAGTTAACATTTTAACAGCGCATGATTATTCGTTTTTCAATCTCTTGGAGTTCAAATACAAGCTCAGTTAACCTTATATGTGTTTTTACTTGCATTGTAAAAAAGGGAAGAACATGATTATTTGTGTGTTGACTTGTATTTTGTGTGCTACTCTGGACAGGGGATTGTGTTGTGTTTGTTGCTCATTAGCAGTTCAATTATATACTTCAGAAGAAAGCGGACCATTTCCATGACTACTTTTGGAGCAGGGAGGATCCAGACCAACTCTAGGTTTTGATTCAGAAACCTGTGGGTATGAAGAGTTGCTCCGTTTGAGGCCAATTTGTAACACTAACTGAGTGATGTTAGGCTATTGATTTTAGAAAGAATCAAACCAAGTGTTCACTATATGCTGCCCACAGTTTGTTCCTCTTTATTTTTTTTCCCAATTTCCTGTACCTAAATGATAATTTTTCCTTTGATTTTTTCTTCTGTAATATATAAAGCCATATTTACACGTGGTCCACATGCATCTTTAATTTTGCAGTTCAAGGCAAAATTTCAAAAATTTCAATCCTGATCTGCTGGGCAGCGACGGATAAGTTGATTGGCGTCTCTTCTCACGTGTTTATGGCTTCCAAGTGTGTAGATGCTATCCAAATACGTATTATAATGTGCAATGTTGGGGTATCTGAAAAAAAATCCATTTGGGAACAAGTTTGATGGATGCGAATTTTGCAAAAACAAGGGTAAGTGGGACAGTGGGATGAATTTTGCAAAAACAAGAGTTAAATGCAGGAGTAGGTCATTGTGGTAGACTCAGGCCCTCGTAAAACAATGTGTAAAATGACCCCAAGTTGGCCATCCATAGGTCATATGATTTAGGATATGAAGGAAGAGGCCAGAGTTTAGGAGAGTGGAGTTAAATAATAAAACCCAAAATCTCTGATCTCATCCCAACTCTAACACTAGAAACAAGAGCTTCAAGTTCAAGACCCACAAAACCCATCCGACCAAATCCCAGTCCAAGATGACTCATAAACAATCTCGGTTCTCTCTCCCCAAACTACTTGCTCTCACGTGTCCTCTTGCCAAGCTCCAAAGCGCAGCAAGAACAACTCACATAAGAGAAGCTTTTGAGGCAGCACTATTTGTGCAAATCAGATGCTTTTAAGGAGAGTTGGAGATTGGAATGAAGGGGGTGTAGGTGGAGGGTTTCACCGACAGAGAGGGAAAGTGAGTGGAGGGCTGGAGCAGCGGTGACGGTTGTTTGAGAATTTAGTTGGAAAGTGAGATTGCAAATGGGTGTGTTCAAAATTAAAGCTTTGGTTGATTTCAAAGGAACCACCAATGGAACTTCATTGATGGTGAGAGTTGGAGATTTGTGGTGGTGTTTAAAATGCCATCACAGATTGTAAATGGGTGTTGTTCAAAATTGAAAATTTTGGTGATTTTGTAAGGGGAGGTCAGATAGTGAGGGACTGAATCTACTGGGTTTTGTAAGTGATAGGGATAAAACTCCTACTAGACGCCGGCAGCCTACGCGGGATGACGGTGCAAGGTATGATGACGGACGCTGGATCTTGACGACACGACCCTTAAACGGGGTGACGGGAGAGACCGTCGACGGTGGGAAGCATGGGGCACCAAAGCCTATCTTGCCATGTACGCTTCCCTGAGAAAATAAGTCTTGTCGCGTACGCTACTATATGGACAGATATTTTGTGGAGTACGATTGCTCCTAAAGGGGTGTCTTGCTCAACACACTTGATTGCCCAAGAAGTATCTTGCGCTCCACGCTACTCAGGGGCAATTCCGGTAAAATGGTATCTTCTCCAGCACGCCTTGGCCAAGAGTCCCTATTACTATAAATACTTCCAAACCCTCCCAAATCGAGGTACGCATGCTTCTACCCGGACTCTGGCACTTTAGAGTTGTGAGCAATACTAACTTAACCATCCGAGGGTCGTTGGTCGGTACCACGCCGGTACCTTCCTTCGAGGTACTTTCTACTTGTGCAGGTTCGTCCGAAGTACGTGAAGTCCTTACAGTTTACTGAGTTAATTCTTGGTATCATAAAAAGTTGTTTGCATTAGATTTTTTTTTTTTTTTTTTTTTTTTTATTCAATAAGTCAATCTCAACTCAAAATCTACAAAATATGATTCAATTAGTAATCATGCATGGGGAGAGTGAAAATGAGACCGTAGCAACAATTGAGGTGGGACCAATGGAGACGAAAAAGGGTTGGGGGATCACCGAAGAGAAAGAATGGGATTTTGCTGTCGGGGGTAGTTGACAGAAAGAAAAGGCCAAAATGGTTAACTTGGTAAAATTGGTCATATATGTACTAGGACACATGTCAACTTTATATTGGACCACCTAACCCCGTTTGGAAGAATTACCAGTTTGCAACTTTGCAATTAGCATATAAAATGTCCAACCAATAATGAGTACAGCCATGAAGACTCAAATACCGATGTTTGATGATTGTTGTGCACGTTTATGTCGTACCACATATTATTATTATTATTTTTAACAAAAAGAAAATACTTATTTAAATCTTGTCCAGCCAATTCCTCTTACAAGTCCAGCTCTAACATCATGTTGCGTCTATAAAACCATAAAATAACAATGACCTATAATTCACCTATAAGCTATAACCTCTCATATTGCGCCCCAAAAGAGCACTGGCCTACCGTCAAATGACTCAAATCCAAGCATCCAATGACACTTGCACTCTTCCGTGTTAAAAATTGGATAAAATCCAGAGAATTGACAAGAAAACGTTTGGGTCAAAAACTTTTTAAAGCAAATACCTAAGAACCTTTCGACCTATAAAGCATTCTTCTACTTTGCAAAATTGTAAACATTTTATGCAGTTTAATTGTCACCTCAGGAACTCTGAAATAAAATACAACTGTGTTGAGAAATCTGCTCTCTCTACCTTAAAATTGCAAAATTACAGAACAAGATATACCATGTTATTGCCGCTTCCTCCTCCCGAAAATATACAAGAAAAACAGGCCTTTTGGTAGCTTTTTGCAAGTTCTCCTATGAGTTTCTCGAGGAAATCAACAAAGCAGCAGCAGGACAAACTCCAAACAAAAGAATCATGTTGATGATAACCCTCAACTTAAAAAACAACAAAACTCCTCTTTTTAAAGACACATCTACAATAACACAGCAGAAAAATAGGGAATTACAAGCAGCAGACAGATATATGAAATTACAAAAAATAATCGGGAGTCTTGCGTGTGGTGTCTGGCTCAATTTGCCGAGGGGCTGGATCAAACTGCAGAAAATTCTGGTCCATATTCTCCCCAATCTCCAGTATAGCAGCCATATTCCCACAACGGTAACAATAGTTTGGAGCACTAAACACAGTCACCACATTCTTCTCCTAGAAAACAAGTAGATATGAAAGTTAACAAATATGCTGTAGAAAGAAGTTCGAGTACAAACACCCCCTTCTTTTTTTCCCCAATTTTCAAAGAAAATTTATAATTCATGGGTTCACACACCTGACACCAATTGTACCCTTCCATGACAAGCTGGTGGGCTCTTGAAATCAGTGAGAGCCCATTGGTATGGTTAAACTGAGCAGCTATATCCTGTCCAAATGTATAACCAGCACCACGAGGTGATATCCCCCATCCACATCGGTCATCAGGATCAGACCATAAGAGGTCACACATTGGTCCTTCATGTGGAACCTGATCATGCACATACAGAGGCGTCATGTAGTACAGAGTAACCAAAAACCTTGTACATTAACATTTAGAAAACAATGGATATATATTCCAATTCTAAATGACTGTCATGCATGTATATGATTATCATAAGGAAATAGGAAGAAGACGGAAATTGGATGCCAATTTGACAGACTGACACACATTGCTTTTAACAAAAGGAGGAGAAAAACTGGACAATATCGACAAAAATATTTCTGTAGTGTAAGCACTCGTAGAAAATAAAACAGAAATGCATACCATCAATATAACATTCCATACATATAAAGTACAGATTTAAAAGTTAAATAAATATCAGTATTCAGAGAGTATCAATACTGCATTCTAAAATATTTGCTAAAATTTTTTACTCCAGTGCGTATAATGAACACTTGAAAATGTTAGCCAAGCGTAAGAAAAAATGTTAACATGCAATGATACACATACCTCCTGTATACGGTCCAAGGCTCGAACATTATCCAATGTATCCAAAGATGGTGAAAGACCTCCATGCAAACAGAAGATCTACGATGATAATGGACGTCAGAAGATGTCATGAATATAATC
Source organism: Lithocarpus polystachyus (assembly GCA_033629205.1). Taxonomy (NCBI): domain Eukaryota; kingdom Viridiplantae; phylum Streptophyta; class Magnoliopsida; order Fagales; family Fagaceae; genus Lithocarpus; species Lithocarpus polystachyus. The sequence goes on from CM066164.1 coordinate 77,804,540, forward strand.
AAATAAACTATCAGCAACATATCTAACTCAAACCTGACTCTCAATAAGGGCTGTAAGGGGTAGATAATCAAATAAATCAGTGAAGAACTTCCACACATTGGCATTTCCATATTTTCTCAAGCATTCGTCATAAAAACCATACCTGAGAAGGTGAAAACAAAGCAATGAATAAGGAAATACGGGGAAAATTCTACAAAATTGATTAAGAGGTGTTTGGATTTCTAGTTTTCATAACTCATAACTCTGTTAACATAACTCATAACTCAAAAATGGTAGAACCCATGACTCAAAAGCTTGTTTGGATTTTCATAACTCTGTTTCTAGTTTTTGTTTCCATCACTTGATTCTCTGATTTTTTAGTTATAAGTTCTGGAAACTGAAAACACATTTTACTTATAAAAAAAAAACTAAAAACACATTTTAGGTGTTTTCAATTTCCATAACTTAGTTTTCAATGGCATTTTGGTAATTAAACACACATAGAAGGACCCACTAGTCAAAGTTAGCCACAACTTTTAACTTTTTTTTTTTCTCCACTGTTCTTCCGTTGTTCTTTCTTCTTTTCTTTTTTTCTTCCTTTTCGCTCTTGTCAATTCGTTCTTCCTTTTTTTTTTTTTTCTTTCTTCTCCACTGTTCTTCCGTTGTTCTTTCTTCTTTTCTTTTCTTTTTTTTTTTTCCTTTTCACTCTTGTCAGTTCGTTCTTCCCCCCTTTTTTTTTTCTTTCTTCTCCGCTGTTCTTTGGTTGTTCTTTCTTCTTTTCTTTTTTTTTCTTCCTTTTCGCTCTTGCCAATTCATTCTTCCCTTCTTTTTTTTTTTTTTTTTGTTTTCTTCATCACATAATATTTTTGGTCTTTGCTCAGTTCTTTCTTTTCTTTTCTTTTTTTTCTTCTTCTTTCACCGGTCTCCATTGGCTGGTTTTTTTTTTTTTTTTTTCCACTGGGTTCGGTGAGTTTGGATACTAGGAATTAAAAAAAAAAAAAAAAAAAAAAAGGTAAAAGCTGCCCCAAGTGACAGGTATGAGGCCCACAAATAGTTGAAAAATATTAAGTGATGATAAGTTGAGTGATGGTAGCCAAACAGACTTGTGTAGAGTGATGGGGTATTTTGAGTGATGAGTGACGAAAATTGAGTGAAGAGTAATGAGTGATGAAAAAATAAAATCCAAACAGGGCCTTAGTGTGTGTATGTGAGAGAGATGGAGCCTAACTATATCTCTTACCTAAATCGAGTTTTTATTGGACAGGGCCAACAATATCCACAACTCTCTCTTGTACTCAGTTAGCAAGATTTATCAACACAGTGACTTGTGCTTTGACCAGTATACAACTTCATTTGATCTAAATGTCATTACAAAAATAAAACCATGAAGAACATGTCTTACACTTGAGTTATTTGCCGGCTCTCATGATTCCCTCTAAGAATTGTGATCCTATCTCTATAACGAACTTTCAGAGCCACCAAAAGTGTGACAGTCTCAACTGAGTAGTATCCACGATCTGCATACATGTAACCAAGAGAATAAGAAATACTAGTACCTTAATAAATATAACACTTCAAACGGGTATAGCAAATTTGCAACTCATATCACATGGACTTCACTAACAAAGGCAAGAATAGCCTTTTTGGTGCTTGTTAAGTAATGAAAAAGAATAAAATAGAGAATTAAGATGGCCACATTAAAAGAGAAGGGAATGGTAGGGGGCAATATATTTCCACAGAAAAGCACACGACATGGTAACACAATCCAGCATATTATCTCAATAATGATATTTTCCTCTTCACCTTCAACTGAAAACGAATCATTTATTCTTTGAAATTTAGTTATTAGTTGGACATCAATAAAAACCAAGATTGAATACCTCCAAAACAGAAACCCCTCATCCTACTTCTTGAATACATTACTTGTTATAAAAACAAAGACTGGCTTTGCAACAGTACAGAAAATTATGCTGCTATTAACACGTGAATCTTCACTTGATCCTCTACAAGCACTATTCCAATTCATCTATCAGTATCACCCAATGGTTTTATAAATGACATATTACCCATTCTTTTTTGGGGGGAAGGGAGGTTTTGGATATGTAAAAGGAAACGATGCATCCTTCATGAATTATTGAACCACCAACAACAACAACTAAGCCTTAGTCGCAAATTTGTTGGGGTCGCCTATGAATCCTCAACAAATTAATCAAAGTTATCCACATATATTCTTTTCCATCATTCTATTTTATCCGGAGCCATATTCTCTATTACTTCCATGGTTCTACCAATATCATTTTTGGTCTTCCTCTGCCTTTTTTTGTTTTCTCATCTTGAATCGACTCATTTTTCTAACCAGTGCATTAATTGCTCTCCTCTGAATATAATCAAACCATCTCAAGTGACTCTACCTCATCTTCTCAACAATATGAGTCACCCTTATCTTTATGGGAATTTCCTCATTTTGAATCCAATCTTTCCATGTATTTTCACTTACCCATCTTAACATTCTCATTTCAACTACACTTATTTTATATTTTATGAATACTGTATTTTGTTTCTTAATTAACAGCCCAACATTTAGCACCAACCAAAATAAAGAAGCAAAAACATGGGAAGTATGTACAAACCAAAATAAATTAAAGTGACTCCCTCATTCTCTAGATAAAACAAAATGGATGTCTTAGAATTCTCGGAACTAATCCATATTGCTCATTTGTTGCACATGCAAATCATCCCCAATATTAGCTAAGCAGAGCATAGCTTAGCCTCTTGAACATATATTAACCCACAAAATGCACTTTCAGTACAAAGTCTTTACAGTATCATCATTGGAATTTTTACAGATCTTGAAGATAAAACACGAACCAAGCTATAAAATTTCCATAAACCAACCATTAGAAATAGAAAATTTCCAAAATGGTGCCTAATTACAGCCTTGAATGCTTACAAAACTGCACTAGCATATGCATGAAAAACTCTTCAAATAATCACGATTAAACAAACTGTAACAATTGAGATCCCCTACTCGCCCATTTAACAAATTGAGATTGATCATCAAATGCTTTTATATACAAAATTAACACATAAATTTAAATCTAATTACTTAAATATATACATATATATATATATACAAAACAAATAATTATACACGAATATATGTTTATATTCAACCATAGCTAAAAAGCATTTCTTCCTCAAAATTTCAATAGCTAAAAAGCACAAATTTTCAAAAAAAAATTGAAAAACCAAATAAATTAAACGCATCTAAAGCAAAATTCAAAGGAAAATTGAAAAAAAAAAAAAAAAAAAGAAGCTAAAAACTGCGTCTGTGTCATACTGACCTACATAATCGCCCATAAAGAGATAATTGGTATCGGGAGCATTTCCTCCTATCCGAAAGAGCTCGATGAGATCGTAGAACTGGCCGTGAATATCGCCGCAAACTGTCACCGGACACTTCACCGGCTGTACGTTCCACTCCTCGACGAGAATCGCCCTCGCCTGATCGCAAAGCGTTTTCACCTCCGCCTCCTGCAACGGCTTGCACTCCATAAGATGCTCGATCTGACGGTCCAGATCCGCGTGCGACGGCATCGTTTCGTGTCTTTCTCAGTCACTCACTCTCTCTCTCTCTCTCTCTCCGGTCAGATCTGCAACCGCCGAGATCGCCGATTTCACCGATCGAAATCAAAATCAATACCGCGAAGGTCACACCGATCTCCGAGATTCAATGATTTTCTTCAATCGAAACGAAGAGTCGTCATCGAAACCATCGATCTGTGAAGCGATAGGGCTAGGGTTAGGGTTTCGGACGAAACGAATCGTTTTGGAGATCGGTTGAGTCTCGACCTTTCGAGCATTCCTCGCTCTACTCTCTCTCTCTCTCTCTCTCTCTCTCTATCTTTTGGTGGAAGAGAAGAAAAAAAAAATAAGAAAAAAAAATTAGAGAAATTAAATCAAAATCGTATTTATGTGAATGAGAAAAAGAAGAGGGAAATGGAGGCAGCCACAAAAGAAAGAAAGAAAAAGAAATGAAAATGAAAATGAAACTTTTTTGAAATGCGAAATGAAATGTGAGATTGCGATGTTTCTTTGAAATGAAATACACACAGTGTGTGTTTTATTAGAAGAATTAATTAATTAGTAATTAAATGATTTTTTTTTTTTTAATTTCGTCAAAATAATTGTAAGGAACGAAAGATTTTCTCTCTCCGGTTGGCTCCGCCGAGTCAAAATCATAAAAAAAGGAAGCGACGCGTGTCACCCCAGCTCTTCTTTTTGGACGTTTCAAACCGACTCACCTCGCGCAAGTTAGCAGTCCTTCGGCGTGCTGGCTTTTTCTTCTTTTTCTTTTTTAAGGAAAAAATTTCTTATATTTGGATCTTATTTATATTATTAACATACATATCAAAATTAATTATTTGACTAATAAACTTATTTTTTATGCATAATTTTATACTATAAAAACTTAAAAATTTAAGCGTTTGATTAATAACCTAGTTATTGATTTTTGACTTTCTTAAAATTTTTATGAAATATATGTTAAGAACATAAAATTCAATTGTTAGATTTTGAAAATTTATATCTAATAAAAATAAATAAATGAGTTTGAAGGGCTTTTTTTATTTATTTAATTTGGGAATTTATTTAGCTCAGATGTCGGTATTAAGGAGTTCAATTAGATGTTGGTATTAGGGGGTTCGATTAGTCAAGAGGTAGAAAGTGTTGAATTTATTCGTTCAAAGAGAGGTACATAAATAAAAACCAAAGTGATGGACTTGAGAACTTTAGTCAAAACTTTTATATTTATTTAAATATAATAAAGTTAAATAAAAGGCTAAGCTAATGGCATGTTTTTGGGCTTGATATATATTCTTGAAATTTTGGTAAGTATGGAAGGTATAATAAGAATATAAAATTCAATAGTTATATTTTCATAATTTATTTCCAATAAAAAGATATAGAGGAGTTTGAATGGTTTTTTTACAAAAAAGTATTTAAGTTGGGGATTTATTTAGCTTAAAATATTGGTATTAGGAGGTTTGATTAGATGTTGGTATTAGAGGGTTCAATTAGTCAAGAAGTAGAAAGTGTTGAATGTTTTTTTACAAAGAGAGGTACAAAAATAGAAACCAAAGAGATGGACTTGAGAACTTTAGACAAAACTTTATATTTAGTTAAATGTAATAAAGTTATATAAAAGGCTAAGTTAATGGCATGTTTTTGGGCTTGGCATATATTAAATTAGTATATTCAATTACTCGTGCTTCATTAGAATAGGAATTATTCTATTTGAATGAAGTCAATTCTCCCAAGGTTCTCTCTCTCTCTCTCTCTCTCTCTCGTCATTATAGTATTATCTATTTAGTTATTAAAATCTTGTTTTTGAAGAGTTAAACTATTTATTTTGTTTTTCTTTTTCTTTTCAACATCAGTTTACAAAGTATCAAATTATCAATTTACAATTCTAATCTATTTTTTTCAAGCTCAACTTTCTTTACTTGAGAAAAAAAACGTAAGCTATGCATTTCTTTATTCCAATCCTTTAAATCCTCGAACCATTTGGGGCGTAGGCCTCCCAAAAGGTAACGGAGGCGTGCAAAGGTTTCCTCGGGCCAAACAGAGATTGGCTCTCAACTGCAAAGGCAGAAGGGAGCTTGAGCGGATCCATTTGCAACTCCTTTAGAAATATTGCCTGAATGGTATTTCTTTCATATATTTTAAATACTTCGTACATATTTCAATGGGAACCTGATAAGTCGATCCACCTACACGTCTTGCTTTTACTGCTATGTCGAGAGTTACTCGTCGAGAGTTACTCCTCTCCAAAGAGCAACTCTTCTCAAAATCTTGAAAAAGAATGCTGAGTTGGATCTTAGTTCAATTCCCATTCTCAACCCATGACCAATATGAGCTCGAAGGATGAGAACCAACTATGTAGCATCTACATCGAGAATTCAAATATTATATGAGTCATTGGTCCGATCCTTTGTAAGAACTACCCGTAATAACGAACTTGCAAAAAGATTCAAGCCCAACTTAAGTTTGTAGAAGAGAGGAAGTTGCAAATAGGGTTTGCCTTCATTACAAAGGTAGGTAGCAGGTTTTTTTTTTTTTAATGAAAAATGATAATTTATAAAGGAGAGATGAGGGAAAAGCATCCTCTTCATCTCTGATTTCTTTTCCTGTACAAAAGGCAACTCTACAGCCAAATTGTGAGTAAAAAAAAAAATCTAAGTTCTTGAAACAAAACAAGACCTAAAAGTGTTGTCCATTTTTTTTAGGTAAGAAAAATCATTTCTAATACAACCTTTAGCAAAAACTAGAAAAATAATTGAACTTAATTACCATTTGATATCTATTAAGGTGATCAGAGACAATTTTCCATGCTGTGTCCTACCAACATAGAATTCTATTCTTAAGTAAAATAAATAAATAAAAAACGAGCTTGTTATGACATATAGGCATAGCATCTTAGCACAGTGGGGGCATTCAGCCATACCTCACTCCTTTTTAATAAAATTAATTTAAAAAAAAATCATCTTAAAACTAGAGACATTCAGCTATATCTCATTCTTTATGTAAATAATAAAAATCACTTTTTTTTTTTTTAAATATAGTAAAAGAAAAATCGAGGGATTTGACTGTGCTTCATTTTCATATCAAGGGCATATGGCTATGCTGCATCCATGTTTGATAAAATACATTATTTTTTTAAATGACAAAATTTAGGTGCAGTACTTAAGTATTATTTTTTAGGTTTTCCTCTTAAGATTCAGTTATATAACTTTTTTTTTTTCATGAGATGAAAGTCTATTTTTAGTTAAGTACAATCACATGGTTGAAGCTTAAAAGTGAGAATCTAAAGAACATCACCTAAGTATTAAATCTACGTTTTGCCATTTTATAAAACGTCACCAAACTAGGGGCATTCGGCTAATGTCTCATTTTTTTCAAATCAATCAATAAATCAATAATAATAATAATAATAACCTAATTTCCAACTCGGGGCATTGAAAATTTTGAAATGAGAAGTTTTTTTTTTTTTTTTTTCCCTAGCTATCAGGTAAGTTTCTACATGCCAAGATCTACTAGGTAAGTTCTGACGGAAATTAATTTTGATTGATCACTAATTAAATTTAATTAAATACATTTTTGTGATTGGTTGAGTCTTTGTCTTAAAAAAATAATTGGTTGGATGGGATTAAAATAAGTAAGTTGATAAGATTTAAAGATTGTGAGGTTAAGGTTTTGATATGGGCCACAAAACCAAATCACTATATATAAGAAAAGGAAACACCAATAGAAATAAGTAGATTGGACTTGTTTTAGGTGGCCAAATTAGGCCCTCAAACCAAGTCCAACATGTTACAGAATTGGCTGGGACAAGCCTTATTAAATGGCGGAAACTACAGAAAGGTTGCCTATTTGTGGAGCTGGGCTCCTATTTATTGGACCCCTTTCTACACCGCTAAATTCTTTGAGGACCCCCAACTCCAATTGCAATTGATGACCCAAATGGTTTCAGATTCATCCTCTTACTGTCAGAAAATTATTATGTATTTTCGGATTTTAGGGAATTGATACTCCACATTCCACAAAAATAAAAATAAAAGTTATTTATTTAATACAAACATATGACATAAACTCAAAAATTAATACATAAAAATTAATTATTAAATTATTATTACATATTTATTGAAGTGGACTATAGATAGTCATGTATTTCTAGACATGACTATGAGAATGAAAAGATTTTTCTCTAAACTAGTTAGGAAAAAAATCATTCAAACTCTTCCTATATTTTTTAGGGTCATGTTAACGGATGCTCTTAGGGCAATTGTTAATAAACTAGTATAGAAAAGTTTTGACACCACTTTTATGGGAAATATAAAAAGCTGTTAACAATATTTATTGTTTTATCATTCTCCTGATAAAATATTTCTATAAATAGCTCCTAAACCTGGTTAACATTTCCCATCTTTTTATTGGATATGAATTTTGAAAATCTAACTGTTAGATTACATATTTTTATTATATTCTTCGTGCTTGCAAAATTTCAAGAAAATAAAAAATCACTAGTTTTGTTATTAATGATATGTTTGAATTTCAAGTTTTTGTGGTAAAAAATTATGCACAAAAGATAAGTTCATTGATCGAATAGTAAATAATATTCGATTTGAGAGAAATTTAATATGCATATTAAGTACATAAATAACATGTATGGTACCGTTTGGATTGCGTCAACACGTTCATGTCTGGCGTTTTTGGTTTTTTTTTTTTTTTTTTTTAAGTTCGGCGCCTTTTGCGTTGTTCATGGGACATGAACAGTGTAAATAGGTAAATGAACAATGTTTGTAAGTATGAACAGTAATTGTAAATTATTTTTTTATTGTTTTCAGTATTCAGTTTTTAGTTTTCAGCAAAATAAGCGGTATCTAAATACACCTGTAATCTAACGGCTGAATTTTTAAAATTCACATTTAATAAAAAATATAAAACAAGTTTAGAGGGTTTCTCTCCAGATTAATTTGGAAAGAAACATTGGCCTTCTGAAAATACCTAATAATTAATTCTCTCACATGGATCAAAATGCACCAGTTTAAATCCCTTTTGCTTTTTCCCCTTTTTTTCATAAGCATCCCAATTTGAATCTCATTTTACTTTGGTCCCAGTCTCTCTGCTACTCAATCTAATAAAAACAAAACAAGAAAGGTGAAAGCAAATAAAAAGCTTGAGTATGCCTCCTTTAAGTTTCACTTTGAAGGGAATGACCGTATGTGTTTGTGCCTCCTTTACCTTTTGTTCATTTATTTATATATTTATTTTTCCTTCCTTTCGTTATTTGATTGCCACGAGACTAGAGAAGAATCTCATGAAGTTTATCAAGTTTGAATGGACCAAAGACCAAAACAGTCCAGCACCCCCACCAAAGAATCCAGAGAAAAAGACCAACACACAACTCAGTTTCGAGAGCAACTTTAATTTTTACAGGTACAGGCACCTTTAATTGGTGGGATTCACTTTAGTTTTGGAACTCATGCCACATCTTTAAAGTAATTAATGGAATAAAATATATGTTTAAAACTCTGAACAAATCCAAAGCCAAAGATGACTTAGATAGATAGTGACCGGTACATGTACCCTTCCCCTGCATGCATATCACTGCTAAGTATGCCAAGACATCTTTTAGGTTCTTCAAATCTCCCTCGTTGATATGCATGCTATGCTTACAATTAACTTAATTATATTTTTGGCCTTTTACTTGCAAAGATTGATACTCATATGCTAAAATTGCTCACTCTCTATTTCTCACTCTAAAAAAAATAATCAAAGAGAATGCAAAAAAACTAAAGTGGAATTTCTACAAAGGCTGATTAATCTTCGTCTGGGATTCTTTTGAGTGTATTTTGTGTGCGACAAGCTTCCTTTTCTTTACTTCCCCATAACAAATAGGTGTAATTGTAAAATAAGATTTGCATGCATGATTGGATTCTTGAGTATTTTTCAGGATTATCTATAGGCCCATGTCTAAGAAATACAAACATGCTTGTATCATATCCTGCAAATTAATTGAGTTTCATGAAGCTTGTTGAACTTGATGATGTCTAGGATTTTTGACCAGGAGGTCTTCCAGAGTTCCCAGCTCTCCTGAAGAAAATAAAAAGTGAAAATAAGAACATGCCATAATTCTTAAAGTTGAATAATTACTTTTCCCTATGGTAATTGAGGGAATGGGGATTTGATCCCAAGTTTTTCTTTACTAGAAGAATTGTGTAATGCCATTGAGCTACTAGACTCTTGGCAACTTAATCAAATCTGTTAGTTGGTAAAGTTTAGTGAATTAAAAACTCAAGTGGAGGCTTATGGACAAAGGTTAACAATATGGAAGATATGTTCCTTCCTTAAGAAACAATCCTTCAAGCATCAACTTATTTTAATTCAAATACTGCAAAAGTGTTTAAAATAAGCTATACAAGCAACAATGCCTTCAGTTACGTTTGATGAGTAATAAGAAATCCTGTTGAGAAAGTTCTAGCTTACTGATATTTGTAACAGATACCATTGCTAATCATGACAAACTCTGAGTTGAACTCGCGAATTATGATAAAGGAAACAAGAAAGTGATAAGAAAGGCAACCTAAAAAGCTTGAAGGCTTCTTACGTAGAAAATCAAATGAAATGTTAATTAGCTTTAATTTGAATAATCATGATTAGGGGATGGAATAAAGTGAGTAGACAAACTTTATTTCCTTTTTTCCTTTTATGGACTGGGGGTTAGTAAACTGTAATATATAATAAAGTATCTGGAGACCTTCAATCAGCACCTCAATGTAACAGTTAAAGCAGGAAAATCCTAATTGTTTATACTTAACCAACAAATCTTCTCATAGTTGGAAGCCAGATAAAATATAAAAGAAAGGAAAGGCCATTAATTGAGGGAATTTTTGCAGGCAGTTCAATAATTAAAGATGGAACAAAAACATTACTATGGTTCTATTAGTTGAAAGGGATCACTCAATAAAGCTATGTATTCTTGTACGATTTGGAAATCCATAGCATATTGACTGAGTGTGATAAAAAAAATTATAAAAAAAAGTTTTCAATTACATATGTTTAGCAAATAAATAATTATTTTGTGCTCCACCTTAATTAAAATTCTTCAACCAATAGCGTAGCATAGCGACATTACTTGGCCTTCTTTAATTAATTATAAGAAGAACTAAGATTCAAATCCCCGTTCTTAGTTAGTACTTAGTGCAATAACCAAATTATAAAAATTTCTAATTGCTTTAGCTAGAGATAAGGAAACTCTGGCAAAAATTTTCACACATGCATACACCATGGATACATGCAAATTAAACAAACTAAAACTTTCTAACCTCAGAAAAGATAGCACATAATGAAAAATAGAAATTAGATGTAAACCGTGTATATGTACAGAAATATATAGTACATGTACGTGTTAGTAATAGTAATATACCTGTTATGTATAGGATCTGGTCCATTGGGAACTCTTCTTTTGCTCATGTAGTTGAGATCCAACTCCGGATGGTCGACAAGCTTCTCCTTACCTTTGAAATTTGCACCAGACTGAGTCGATAATGTTGTCTCCATCTTTGCTCTTCCACTTTCCTGGTTACCAACGAACAAAAGAAAAATAAACCCCACTAATGCTAGTGCTCCAAGCATGATCTTGAAAAGCAAAGAAGTACGACTACTAGTACTACTGCCACCCATATTTTTCATTCTATATTTTATTTTTCTAGGAGAAGATGCCCTCTGTATATCAAAGACACAGATCAAGTAAAAAAGTACTGAACAAGACTATCATTGCATGATGAATGTGGTTATAATAATCGGGTATATAAAAGAACTGGAGGAAGGAAGAGAATAGGAGAGAAAGGGAAGGTTATCAGATTAGCTAAGGCAAGAATTTTTTGTGAGGGTTTGGGGTTTGTCAGTTTTTTTTACTTCATGGAGTTAAGGGTGATTGTATTCTTTATAGGTTGGATTGGATTCTGTTGCATACACTTTCTCGAACCTAGAGAGAGAGAGAGAGAGAGAGAGAGAGAGAGAGAGAGAGAGAGGGCTTAGCTGGTTTCGAACGTGACAAGGAGGGAACCCCCTTTGCTTTATGCTGAGAAGGTCTCAATACGACTCTTCTTTTGCTTTGATTTGTGTATTTTCATGCACCTACGATACCAAAAGACCCTCTCGGCTCTCGTTCTATCATCCTTTATGTACAATAGGGAGAAAAGGAGAAAATATCGGCTGCCCACAGTGTCATGAAATCTCCATGCCACTGTGGATTAAAAAGGAATCGAACATGTGCAGCAAGCAGAGTAAAATACTCGTATTGGAACATAAGGAATGAAGTGTCTTAATATACCTAGTTGATAATTATGGAACTACTTATTAACAATAAGCTGTGCACTGCGTTTATATACCATTTTGTTAGGTATATATAGACTCAAATTCGATAATCTATTAGAGTTTTTAAAGTGTGAAAGGAAAGAATCTTTGTTGTTAAAAAATTAATTTAGTAGTATTATTCTCTCAAACATAGATAATAAAATTTTATATATTACCACCATTGTAAAAGTTTTGGCGACTTTATCCCAAGTGGAGGCTTTTTCCTAAGTGGGATTTTGGTCTGAGATGTTCCTACCGTATATGGAAATTATTTGGTAGTTCCTTGAAACTGAAATAGACGTGCACGAACAATATATAAATATAATATGATTTTATTCGGAGGTTTTAAATTAAATTCATAATGCGATTATGTTTGGAGGCTGAAGGATCTTAGTAACATTTGGGATTGAAAGATACTCATATATGTGAGTTAGATGTGATTTGGGTGTAATAGTTTTGAGTTAGTCTGTCTTTTATATATTTCTCAGTATAATTTGTAAGTAGGATGATAATGAGACGGGGATTTTGCGAGGCACTCTTTGCCCCTGTCTCACTTAAACATTTTGTACTCCATTCTTGTCTTAGTGTTTTTTTTACTCTCTTGTCGGCAGTCCTTGGATTATATAAACTAGTTTTATGAGACGTGACTATAAAAGTGATTGAGCCAAAGTTGAGTGGATTCATGTTGACCCAAAGTGTCTGGACATGAATGTGAGTAAATAATTTTGCTATTGCGGTTAAGCATGGTTTTGAGTTGGTTAAAGCACATGATGACATGAGCGATCAAAAGAACCCAAATCTGACATGATTAGATAGATTTAAGGCATAGCAAGCCATTTTTTGTTGTTGTTTCATTTAGGGGTTATACTATATGTTGATTTTGATTAAACTTAATTATATGTCTTGGTCATGCAGTTTTGGCTTGTTAGTTGTATGGACAATTTCCAATTGTACGTGCAGAATAAACTGATGGAGCAGATGCGATGAATACATTCTGGATAGGTGCTCAACTGCTCATCATGGTTGAGTGGGTGGATGTTGGCATCAAGCCATGCTTTAAGGTCAAATGAGTGCCCATGGAGGCAGCCTACCATTGAAACCCTAGTCCTAGAGTTTAATATAGGGGGTATTTAAACATAGGGAGAAACTTGTTACACACACAACCAATTATAATTGAAAACGTAACTTTAAATCACAATTTCAAACTTGAAAATGTGACTTCACATTTTTAATTATAATGGACAGTGTATACAACAAATACTACTCTTAATTGAAAAAAGATACTAGAGCAGAATGGTCAGCCCCAATAACTAGCTATAGTGAAAACCCTAGCCCATTATAATCTAACTAGAGTAGAGTGGTAGATTATACATTACAAACTATCTATTAATTTGAAACATTGGATTTCAATAATGAATTATTCTGAAAAACTATTACTTCTGAGTTTAATTTAAATATATATATATATATAGAGAGAGAGAGAGAGAGAGAGAGAGAGAGAGAATTCTCAAAATCCTAATGCTTGAATATGTGTTTCTTGATCTCAATAAAATTATAGAAGCTTGAAATTAAGATTGAGACTGCGCGACAAAGGGCCATCATCACCCATGCAACTATTAGATTACTCTACAAAACAATTAAAACCCAAGTTTCAAGGAAATGAAAAGAAAGCATGGGGTTCTGTCATTACAAATTTACCAAAACATTAAAGTTGAGGGAAAAAGAACCAAGGACAGGAAAAAAGAGGATCACACTTACGGGCACACGTTTTTCAGTGAGTTTTGTGGCCATGCTTTGTAGTATTTTCTTGGGATGTGATGGCAGTCCTAATTATTAAGATGCGTCCATAGTCTTATTGGTTAAGATTCATGCCTTATGTTTTTAGATTAATTATTGTTTGGGACGTTTTGAATTTCAAAATTTTATGGAAAAAGTTAACGGATATTTTAAGGGTATGTTTGGTAGATTGTAATAGCCACTGTAATGTAATAGTTATTCCCATGATTTAGCAATTTAATAGTTTGGTTATGTTTTTATTACATGGAATAGTCATTCCTTATAAATAGCTATACTTTAAAATGAGAAATAACTATTCATCTCTACAAGGATTGTAATAGCTATTCTTTAGTAAGTGTATTAATTTCTAAAGTTAATATATTTTCAAATAAATAAACTTTCCATATGCACATAACAATTATGAAAATACAAAAATCATAAAAAATAACCAATCTCTCATTCAAATTTAAAAAAAAAATTATTTTTAGGAAATATAATTATATAAGTAAAATAAATCTTAATTTTGAAAAAAAAATGCTTTCATTCCATTGTCTTCAGGGTTCTATTATTTTGTTGTCACCAAACAACTAAATAGTGACAAGTATTACATTGCAACATTTTTTATTTCTTGTAATACCTATTTTTATTCTTATGTAATTACTGTTACAGTCTATCAAACGTTCCCTAAGTATATATTTTGTGGCCATGCTTTGTATACTCTAAGCACATTTATTGGTTAAAAATCATGCCTTATATTTTTAGATGAATTACTACTTGGGACAAGTTTTGAATTCCAAATTTTTATAGAAGAAGTTAAAGTATACTTTAAATATATTTTTTAGTGAACTATTTTAGGAAAGTTTTTATGTAAAAAGAAATAAAGCAATTAATATTTTGACAGTTTTTTTCAATTTTTCATAAAAGTGGTATTAAAATTTTCCTGAAATTGTTTATTAACAAATTATCTTAAGGGCAACTCGAACCCTTTCTCCCCTCCCCTAAACCCCAAACACTTTGTGAATGAGGAGATGTCAATTTAGCTAAGACTCTTGTCTTGTTTGAGTTAGTTTGTAATGTATAATCTACCATTTAATTTATGTAAAAATCAATAGATTAATAGGAAGTTATTTTCCTAAATTACAAGAATACTTAATGTGTACTTTAAAGTTTAAACTATAAAATTTTTGCAACAAACATCTTAATTTTAGATTAATCTGTTAGTTTCGGTCCTAACTTGAATGGTGTGATAGACATATCTTACTAATTAATCTTGAGAATTGATTGTAAACATTCTCTCATAGCTTAAAGTGGATTACATGCAATTATTCCCCTCCCCCACCTCCCTATTTTTACAAATGCAATGTATAGTTAATAATAATATTTAAACAATTTAGAGTGCTAAACTTACCTTTGCTTTGATTTATTAATTATTTATCATTACCAATGGCTACAGTAGTGACATAATAATGCAGCATGCATGGCATATGTCAAAGATCAGGCTCACTCTTGAAACTGAAACAGCCAAAGAACCCAAAAAAAAAAAAAAAAAGGAAATTAAATGCAAAGCATGATTTGTTATTTCCAAAATAATGGCATCCATGTGAAGTTTTTTTTTTTAATAATTTTTTTTAAACACATCTAAAATTTACAAATTGTACTTTATAGTAACATGTAGCAAAAAAGTGTAAGTAAATGGAAATGCTCCTAGTGCTCATCTTCTTTATTGAGTGACTGTTTGTGGCACCAATTAAGCAACCCCCCTCGTTGCTCTCAAGAAAAAAAGAAGAAGAAGATACAATTATTAAAAAAAATAATGTAAGCAAAGAAAAAGGCGTTGGTGATATCTTGCACAGTTGCAATAATATTGATCATGTACAAATTTTTTTTTTTTTTACAAAGCTAAAATTATTGCAACCTGGGGTCAAGAACTTTCTAAGGACTTATGCATCTGACAGGCGTGGCAGCTTTCGCCCAGTACACAACAAATTTTACTAATTTCTTAACATAAAATAGTCGATCATGAGTAGTGAATATTTTCTATTCATAACTTTTTTATTTTTCTACCACTAACAATCGACCATTTTGATAAATTGTAAAGTTGGGTGTGTTTGTAATACTATTGTAGAAAATTTGATATTAAATGAATTTCTGAACTTCACATTGTTCTACTTGTGCCCTTTTCCATGATCAAATGAGAAGCCACCACTTAGGAGGCACAGAAAGATTCTACTACCATGGTTGAGATACGAAATTTTCCGAACAAAAGATATATACAACTTTTTTATTCTCAACAAAATACTAGTTGAACATACTTTATAAATAATTGAACATACTGATTCGTGTACTTTATATATAATTGAACATACTGATTCGTACGTGTAATTTTACAATTCCGACCAGCCATGGGCCACAAAATTTATGCCTTAATCACCTGAACCACTCTTAGTTGCGACTTGCGGCTGCAAATTTAATATGTCTTTGTACTATTGGAATTTGAGGATATAATGATCATTACATAGAAGTATATGAATATGAACTAGAATAGACTGCACATAGAAGCTGGTTCCCTCCCATAAGGCTTTAATTAGGGGAATATGGAGTGCAATACTCCACAAGGCCAAGCATATGGTACAATATTTTGTGTTATCCAATCTCTAAAGATCTCACAGTAGAAACAAAAAAGTTAGTTTGTGTTTTGGAGAATCTAATGCTTTTATTTTTTACTATAATAGCTTGTGGTTCAAGGTAGAAAAATATTGATGCACAAAAGAGGATGATCTAAAATTCCTCACGTCTAACTGCACATGTTGGGTTTGTATTATTTTATAGTGAAGATGTTGACAAGCAGAAACAAAGTAATTTGTGAATCAAAGGTGCCCTGCCTTCCTCTAATGTTGTCATTGTACTTAACTCTATATTTGGAATCCTATGTTGAAGCAAATAGCTATGTCCAACCTTCTGTTTTTGTTTTGACAATTAGTTTAATGATGTTAACTATTTTCACAGTTGTTAAAGTGATACGTTATAATTAGTATTAGTGGTGGGTTCATATGAAATAATATTACTTCAATCACAATTTGTCATATCAGTACTTATGTAAAAGATTGTAACTGGTTTTGTGTCTCTAACACTATTGTTAGATACTTTAGACCCCAGTTGTGTGGATTAACCATTTATTAAGCTAAGTTTATTAATTATTTATGGGAAAACTATTCCAAAGGAATCAACTGCACGGACTTTGCCGCCAATCCCAACACAAACAATCACTATATAGGATTGATGTTTTTACAATATAGAATAACTTTATACTAAACCACTACCACTTGTAGAACTTATTGTAGTTATCCAATATTGCAACTCCAAAACCATGAACTCTTCTATATATGAATTTTTAAACATGAATCTCCCGTTCACAACTTCAAATACTCACTTAAAGCTTTTCTTCTAACAACTTGATAATTCTAGAGGCAACAACTCACCGAATCTTTAGTTTCTTCAGCCTTGATTACTGGTTGATGCTTTGAGAGAGTTTTGAATACTTTATCTCCAGATGTACAAAGCGCAGCTCTCAAAAAGTCTTTAATCACATCCTCTAGGTTTTATTTTATTTTATTTTTTCAATTTTTAGCTTAGCTTTGGTGGCATGGAAACCTAGAAGTTTGGACAGTTGATGGGCTTAAATTATAACCTGGTATAGTCATCTCGATCAATCAAAATTATTAAATCTCGATTGATTGACTAAGTGTTGAAAAGGTGTCGAAAACACATAAACAACAATCTTCCTGGGTATTAGTCTTGACTTCGAGATTTATTTAAAACACACAAGACTTATATTTGTTCATGGTTTGTCAACCTTTAACTATAGCTAGAATCAACAATTATTTATTGTTGGTTTGACGAAGACACTATGACTGTAATCTGTGGGGTTCTCGTTTGCACAAATATACAAGGTTGAATAGTGTTTCACTAATTATTACGAAAGGAAAAGGAGCAAAGACCATAAAGCATGGAATCGCAACATATATAGTATATATATTGCAGTCGGGAAGCATGTTTATTGCTTGTGCAATAATGCATAACTTAACCCAGGGGTTAGCCGAGTTGGTTGGGCTCTCAGTCTCAAGATGCTTGTACCGGGTTCGACAAAGTGTGCTCCCCAGTTCGAGTCCGGTTACCTGCACTTTGAAAAGAATTTTTTGAGCCAACGCTTTACTCCTTTGTGGACCCACCCAGCGTAAATAATGATTATTCTCGGGTTGAAAGTTTCAAGGATATACTACAAAAAAGAAAAAAAGAAAAATGATGCCAAGAATCAACTCAGTAAGCTGCAAGGCTTTCACACACTTCGGATGAACCTGCACAAGTAGAAAGAACCTCGAAGGGAGGTACCGGCGTGGTACCGGCCAACGACCCTCCGACGGTTAAGTTAGTATTGCTCACAACTCTAGAGTGCCAGAGTTGGGGTAGAAGCATGCGTACCTCGATTTGGGAGGGCGTGGAAGTATTTATAGTAGTAATAGGAGCCCTTGGCCAAGTCGTGCTGAAGAAGATACCACTTTACCGGAATTGCCCCTGAGTAGCGTGGAGCGCAAAATACTTCTTGAACAATCAAGTGTGTTGAGCAAGACACCCCTTTGGGAGCAATCGTATTCCACAAGATATCTGTCCAAATAACAGCGTACGCGACAAGACTCATTTTCTCAGGGAAGCGTACGTGGCAAGATAGGTTTTGGTGCCCCATGCCTCCCTCCATCAACGATCTCTCCCGTCACCCCGTTCAAGGGTCGTGTCGTCAGGGTCTAGCGTCCGTCATCATACCTCGCACCGTCATCCCGCGCAGGGTGCCGGCGTCTAGTGGAAGTTTTATCCCTATCAGGTGCCCCCTTAGCCCATCAGTCCGTGAACGCACAGGAGACGGAGTAATGGGATGACGGTTCCCATTCGCAATGAGAGAGTTGAATAGATAGACTGTCATTCAGTAATTAATGCTGGGTAATTAATGCAGGGCACGTGTTGTCGACTTAATGTCTGTGTGCCAAAAACGAGGCGTCTCCTCGCCTTCCGTGCTACCCTCATATATAAGCCTTCCTTCTTTTGCCTCATTTTTCACTTTTCACTCAAATCAAGCGATTAGAGCGCATTCGTTCACCCAGCCAAAAAAGCGCTTGATCCGTCAACATTTACGCCTGTCACGCTTCCGCAACCGTCGACTACATCTTCCACCAGCAGACGTAACCGGTAAGTCTTTTATTGATTCATTCATTTTTGTCACCGTCAAATGCCTTTAGACTAGTTAAACTTAGGGCTTTCCGTCACATGTAGGTGACAGATGTCTAGCGCGTCCAGTAACTAGTCGTTTGTCCGCAAAGGAGCGGGCTACGACGAAGTTCACCTGTCAGGTCCGAGAGATCCTGATACCTCTAGTGAAGACAGTTCTTCTACATCAAGTAGTGACAGGGCAGAGAGTAACCTTAGTGACGGTCTAGGGGAAACCGAGCCACAAGTTCAATCCGTCATAAGCTCTGATGGGATGAGGAAGTTTGTAATGCTCTCACTGTGGACGGTGAACGATTTTTTGTCCACAATCAAAGAGTCTCACTTTAAGTCACTTAGGAGCAAATACCAGATATCCGTCAACATACCCATCCGTCTACCCCGCAAAGGAGAGAGGTGTGAGGGTCTAGCGTCCGTCATCATACCTCGCACCGTCATCCCGCGCAGGATGCTGACGTCTAGTGGAAGTTTTATCCCTATCAAAATCTTTGTTATTCTAATACACAGTTCATTGCCAAGACCAACACTTTAAATGATTTATTACAGTCAAATGCAGCAGCCGGTAGTTGCTTGTTTTAACAACATGATTACTCGTTGAAGCTTTCATAAAAAGCTTATTTGGAATGGAATCCAGATCTGAAATGGCTTCAGCTGTACAAACATCCAGTTGGCAGCCATCTTAAGCTGCGCAATTAAAAAGGTCTTGTCTATGTAATTGGATTTTCCGTATCTTTCAGGATTTGCTTTGAAAAGCTTCCTCTGTAGCCGGAATTAATGCCTGTGCATAGGACAGACAGTAAATCGCCACTGCTTTTAAGCTTGGATATAATGTTGGAATGAAAATAATGGCCGGCCTAACCAGTTCCCCAACTTTTATGTTGGAATCTTGGAATCTCTCTTTTTTTGTAAATAATTATTTGGTTCTAAGTATGTAAACAAATCAAACCATGTATTTGGCTTGGTTAGAGCATCATTATCAGATGTTGCAAAAAAAATGCCATTTTACAACATCAAAAGCCTACTTTATTATTTTACCATATTATTTGATGTTCTATAATTCAATTCTACACATTAAAATAATATTTACTACCTATTAAAATAATATATCCTCTCCTCCCTCCCTGTTATCATCAACAATAGCAACAGCAATAACATCACCATCAATGCCGATCAATAACAACACCAACACCAACAACACCAACAAACCAACAAAATCAATAGAAACAACAGCAACAACACCAGCAAATTCCAAATCCAAAAACCTCAAAAATAGAGGAAAAAAAAAAAAAAACTCAACAAACCAGAAACGATCGACCTAAAACCCCAAACGCAACCAACGATCGGCCTAAAACCCCAGCCCAACCGACCCACAACCCACCCAACGCCGATCCAAAACACCGACCTAAAACTCACATCGAAACCCATCCTAAATCTCACGCCCACAACCCGATTAAGAGAGAACTGAAGGTCGGCGGTGAGGGCCGTGGATGTCTGCGGCGAGGGATGGAGCATGAGGCAGCAAGATCGGCGGCGAGCTGTGAAGAATGAGGCGGCGAGATCAGCGGCGAAGACTGGCGAGATCGGCGGCGAGGACTGGAAAGTGAGGCGGCAAGATCGGCGGCGAGGACTAGAAAGTGAGGCGGCGAGATCGGCGGCAACTTTCTTGCGAGTGATCTTCAGCAAATCTCTTGAGCAGGGAGGAGAGGGAAGAGATAGAGAGTGACAGAGAGAGTGAAATGAGATAGACCAAGACGGAGAGAGAGAGAGATATATCCATGAGTGAGGAGAGAGAAAAACGAAATAAAATAATATTATTTCATTTTGCAACAGCCGTCCGTACCGTTCCAAATATATGAGGACACTGTAGCAAGTTGCATAAATTTTGGCATTTGCAACATTTGATAAAGCATTGTTTTTGGTGTTTGGTGTGGCAAATGTGCCAAATATTTGGGATTTGGCACATTTGCCACATCTGGTGTGGATGCTCTTATAAGGGTGTAGCAAATCAAACTATTTATATGATTTGGTTCAAGAATTTCTTTTTTAAAAAATATTTATGTTTACTTAACATACAAGTCAAGTTTAAGCTCTTCTTTGAGAACTAATTAATTAATATTTGAGATTATGACTAATAAGGAATCTAAGCTCAAGATATACTCACTCATGCATTCGTGAACAAGTTTATGAACATGAAATTTGACATATATATAGACACATGTTATATTATAATGTAATTATTTATTTATAGGGATAAGAGAAAAAAAAAAACATTTATGTTTGTTCGGTTTGCCTATATACAAGCCAAGTTTAAGCCCTTCTTTGAGACTTGATTAATAAGTCTTTGAGACTTTAACTAGTAAAGAAGTCAAGCTCAAACATTCTAGTATATGCTTTTCTGAAAAATCTTTTGAATATGAAATTTGACAAGCATACACACATGTTTGTATTATATTATAAATATCATGAAGTTCATATTGGTTTATATGAGATTGTAAATTATATCATTTTAATCTACTTAGTTTATGTATTAAAGATACGAGGTTGATGAAATTTATTTTTATAAATTCATAAATAAAAAATCACTGTGCCTAAATGACTCAGCCAATAAGACCTTAAATATAATTTTAAAACCAAAAAGTTTGGATTTATGAAAGGATTAGGCTTTTAACCATCATATTCATTTTATGTGAATAGAGAAATATTAATTAAGTACTTTTGTGAACAAACTCTAGCTAGTTGGAAAAATAAATGAACTAAACTTAAACATGTAGCATGGCTTGATGATGGGTTTGAACTCAACTCAAATTTGAAAAAAAGATGTAAACTAATCTTGAATTTCAAAATTTTAATTCAGCTTGGTTTAATTATTGCCCTATTAAATAATATCAAGCCGGCTTTGCCATCTTTCATGGTTGAGTTCATTGAGGGCCCTTCCATAAAGTAGGAACTAAAAACCCAGACGAAATAGTAGGTGTAAAGTACATTGCCTAATTTTTCCAAATTAGTCCAATTTTAGTACATTCCTGTCATAAACCTTATATATATATTAAAGAGTGGTCATATATATGTGTGTGCATGCGCGAAGATCATTTCCCACCAAAAGATTAGTCCTATAATACCATTTATTGATAAATAGCACAATATTATAACAAGTAGATGTAAATCCTGTCGTTTAATCTAAAAGAAAAAAGTAGATGTAAATCAAATGAATAATTACTATAACAAGTACCAACTTTTCCTAAGATATGTTTGAGTCAAAGAGGTTACATTAACTTATTTTAAACTTAAATTAAAAAAAGTCCAAGTATAACTACTTTAATTTTATATACACAATGAATCTTACAGTCTAATAAATTATCTCAAAAACATAATTTAGACGGTTATTCATTATGTTTGTCTGTGGATCATATTCATTTTAACTTCAGTTTAAAAACTTTTTGTAGTAGCTTTTTGTATTTGCCTCTACCATGTGATTGGTTTCACCTTAACCAGCCTAACTTTGAGGTAGAAACTTTAATTGTAGTAAAAATTAACAAGCCTTTAATCCATCAGGGCATCAAAACTAGTATTTAGCTAGGCAAACCTACTTCAACTCATGCTTATTACACATAGGCAAAGAGCAAAGAGCGTCGAGCTTGGGCTGGCCCCTACTTGTGGCACATCATACAGGGGTCTCATCTTCTTTAAGGATTCGTACACAGACAACTTTATGATATGTTCCCACAAATTGCAAGATATGATTATGTATTCAAGCTCGAATAACCCGACATAGTCTCTAGAGACAAAAGGCCTTCCAAGTAACGATTCTATGCCACGGAAACCAATAGATTTTTTGGTGCGAATTTCATGCACTTTACTGCTTAATCAGGCACCTTGGCCTTACTCAGCAAAGCATAATCAAAGTCAGTGGCTCAGTTCCAGAGACATTTTTTTTAATCATCTTCTGGTATATCGGCATACGGTGCTGGCATATATAATTAAGATATCAACAGCTTCTTAAAGAACTAAGTCTTATCACTATCTTTTCTAAATTATATACTTTCAACGTTGTGTTTGTGTTTGAATATATATATATATATATATATATATGACATTTATATGTGCATTTATAGCAGTGCATGCATCGTAGATAACCGAACCTATTGAAGCGAAAATTATATCCTACAGCAGTTGCATGGAACAGTACTCTTCTAACAAATGATGAGACTCTTATTTTCTGAGAGGCCAAATATTTTTTTTTTACACTTATTTATACCCGTTATTTCATATACATAGTTACAATTGATACCAAAATGTACACAATTTAAAAAATGAGAAAAAAAAAAAGTCCACATTTAATGATAAAATTAAATAAGGATTATGCTAATAAGTACTCTTAGGGCATTGGTTAACAATGTATTTTAGGAAAATTTTGACACTACTTTTATGTGAAATGAAAAAAAACTGTTAAAATATTAGTTGTTTTTTTTTTCTATAAAATTTTTCTTTAAATGGATTGTTATGCTCTAAGGACATTTGTTAATATTTTTCATTAAATAAATATTAAAAAATGAATGTTAAAAAGCGGATGTGAGAGAATAAGAATCCATTAGATTCGGCCAATAATTTCTTTTGGTGCTATTTTCTAATGTTTATGGCTGAAGAGTCTCTCATGACTAAACCCTCCCACTGCCGGCTTTGGCAAGCCTACTGCATGAAGCTAATTGATCAGCACGTCTAGTTTGGGATGTCAAAAAACTTCTAATTTTGTGATTTATGACACCCCTCGTGATTAGCCTTTGAATGTTTTATATGAAATTCAGTTTGTTACAGTGAATAGTGAGGAATGCAGCTCATAGTATTCAGCTGATCAGCAATGATGCAAGTTGCAAGCATATCTCTGGTCATAGTCTTTAAGGTCTCATTATAGAATATAGACATATTGTAACTTATTAAGATATGATCAATGATGAGGCTCAAGAAATTTAAAAAAGCTCAGGAGAGGCGGACATAATATAAACATGATGTGACAAATAGCAGATCCACAAAAGATCTAAATCAAATGCATAATTCACTGAAAAAAGGGAGCATAGACGTACGTGAACGATAGGCATGAATTCATTTTCCTTTTCCCTTTAGTACTAGAAGACGAATCCGCACATCCACGCGTATTCGGTTGGACTCCCATGTTCTTTTTCATTGCTCAAAATGAAAAATCAAGACCACGCTAGCATAATTTAAAAAAGGACAGATTTTCTGCACATTGCTGCAAACAAGAACAGGTGTCAAAAAAGAAAGACACATATGCAAAGGTCATGGGCAATGCTCATGACCCATTTTAAGATAAAACTGTCAGCCTAAAGTTAATAGGTCCTTTTCTCTTTCATCTAAAGCTAACGGCACCCACACACGACAATGCCTCTCTACTCTCTCTCTCTCTCTCTCTCTCTCTCTCTCTCTCATCCTACTCCTCCTCTTTTGTTTTTCTCAAGAACCCCAGATGAAAATTGTTATTGTCTATTCTTGAAGCAATTGAATAAGCAGAAGAGAGTAGAACCAACATCCCAAAAATCAATCCTGCTGGCAATAATTATAATCCATTGGAAGGAAATTTTCTTATTTTGGGTGCTTTGGTTTGTTATATGTTCTCATACTGTCTAGTGGTCCTGTACTTCTGAATGCCTTCATATTGGCATATGAGGGAAAAGATAAATTCAAGTATGAAGGATACTTACTTGCAATAGCATTTTTCTTTTCAAAGATAAACCAAATAAAATAAGAAAAAAAAAAAAAACTTAATCAAACAAGCATGAACATATGAATATCTTTTTCCCCATACAAACCAAATTGCTTTTATGTTTTGACTAAACAAATTAGGTCTCAAGCCTTATAATATTCCTCTTGGAATCAGGATCTTTTAGAGATTTTAATGTAATTTTAATGTGTTCTTAAAATCTATGTAATTTTAATGTGTTTTGAAAATCTAAATCACCAATTGCAAAGTGAGTGTTAAGAACTCTTTTTTCGCCCCACATGACATTACTTCATAGACAACCCACACCACATCAACACATTATTAATTTTTTAAATAAGTCTATTTAAAGCCCAAAATAAGCTCATATCTCATTCAACTATATGGATTGAGCTCACATGGCCCGCAAGATCCTTACTTCAAGAGGCGGATTCATGGTCCACATTTCCTCTTCATCCATTGGAATCATAACCCATGACATTATCAACATCAACATATGGATTGGCTCACACAATCAATCAAAGCTCATGACTCATATTACCTCTCTTATATTCATGGAAAGCGGCTTCTCCAATAAGAGCCCATATTTAGACAAAATGACAATAAAACCCAAGCTATGTCATCTCATCTTTGGCTTATGATCTAAGCTCATGAGTCTCTTAGAAGAAACTTTAGCAGTCGTGGTTTGGAGGGCCAAGAGGTCTGTTCAGTAAAGCTCCAGCGATTTAAAGTTGATAAAAGAAACATGTTGCTTAGCGTGTCTTCTCCAACTCCATGACCTCTGACGAGTCCGTGTGTAGTGGATAACATATGGTAAGCATCTCTTATCACATAACACTTAAGATGATAAAATTCCCCATTACTCTTTTCCTAAAACTTAATATTCATTATATGACACACACTCAATATTTCTAGCCATCTAAATGCTGAACAAATAACTATTCATTCAATCTTCAGCTGTTCCTATACAAATTTAGAAACTTAATTATATTATTCTACATAAATTTTATTACTACTTCCAGTTAAAATCCAACTCAAACACATGGCGTATTCTGATTGGCTATCTTTAATCTCTAAATATATAAAATATTTATGATATCTCTAATATCCAGCTTCTGTCTGCCACAATCAGACCAAATATTCCTCTGCTAGCTGCTAGAGTAGAGCATTAAATGCTCTTCTTGCTCACTAAGATTAAGTCACAACATAATGAGACCTTAACTAGATCTCTAAAGCTTTATTAAATATCAACTAACCATTCTATTACTTAATAAAAATGTGTTGTAATAGAACCATGGACCAAAAATACAAACATCCAAAAAAGGAAACATTTACAGCAGAACACCAGCAATGTGTTCAGCACTTGACACTTGGCTGAAAATGATATCATCAACCATTTAATGCTGAAATCCCAGTAGCCTGACATCTGACCTCATCTACTTCTGCTCCAAGCAATAGCTGTCTAATGA
The DNA here is from genome assembly GCA_033629205.1 of Lithocarpus polystachyus. Taxonomy (NCBI): domain Eukaryota; kingdom Viridiplantae; phylum Streptophyta; class Magnoliopsida; order Fagales; family Fagaceae; genus Lithocarpus; species Lithocarpus polystachyus. The sequence goes on from CM066164.1 coordinate 77,830,688, forward strand.
CAGCTGTGACAGCTTTTATGACTTTTTTTTTAGAGAGTTTTAACTTATGGCATCCGCTCCTAATAATAGCTCTTTATCATCAAACCAAGAAACCAATTAGTTTTTGGTGTAGGCGGGGATTGAACCCCAAATCTCTTATATAACTATCAGAGACTTTACCAATTGAGCTAACTGGAACCCACATATATCTATGACTTAAACAAGGTATAATTTGAATTTATATATGTGTAATTGTGCTGTTTTTAATTGTACCATGCATATGCATGTATTATACATCTGTATGTGTTAATAGGTAAAGCTTAGAGAAAGTTTAGTTAGAATTTGAAATTAGAATCTAATTTTGCACTATGGTGGCGTTTGGGTTCCGTGTTTCCTACGGAACCCACGTTGCGTTTTTTTTTTTTTTTTTTAACAGCTCGCAAAGGTTGACTTTTCAACTGTGAACAGTGCACCCGTGCACTGGTCACGGACCCCCAATATCACTTTTCAACAACTTTTTCAGTAAAAATGAGTCCCACGATACTATTCACACATTTAAAAATTATTTTGTTACAGTGTTTTCAGTTTTCAGTTGTATCCAAACGGACCCTATATGTCTAAATTTATGTGGAGACCACACCATAATTATCCACTTAAATTTGTATCATGTGTCAACTTAAGTTTTTTAATCTCTATGTTAATTAAGTTAATGAGTGCAAAATATTAAGAATCTAATATTAATGAACTATAAAATAAAAAAAAAAAACAATCACAATACTCAATAAAAATCACCACCAAAAAAATCACATGTTCTATCTTATTAAAAATTAGAAAAAAAATGATCATTAGTATTAAATTTAGGTAAAAATTTTAATATGTGACTATTTACGTTTACTTATAAAAAAATATATAGTTTGACTAATTATCTGTATTTTTATGATAAAAATTGTGTTTAATTTTAAATGTATCTATATGTATGCATTAATACATATGTTGTATGTTGTTTTTTTTATTTTATATATATGATAATTTGACTAATTATTTATATTTTTATAATAAAAATTGTGTTTAATTTTAAATGCATCAATGCGTTTGCATGGGTAACATGCTAGTATTTCTTATACTTGTAACTATTTGTTCTTAATTAATAGATTCTTGAAAGTGGTGACTTGAAATTCACCTGGTAGGGTTTTTGTATTGTAAAGATTTTCTTTATTTGTCAACAAATTATCGTGTTAAATTTACTTTTCACTGCACTCTATTATAGATTGGTGATTTGTTCTTGCCTTCACGTTATTGCATGTTTATTGAATAATTAATCAATTAGGTTAACTGAGTTCGATTTATAACCCAACATAATTGACTACTAGGAAAAAAAAAAGTGGAATTCCTTTTTTCTTTGTACTTTTGGATTAATAGAACGTTTATTTTTGATGAATTTATAGAATAGCTAGTGAGATAGATTTTCTAAGAGTCCGTTTGATTGGGTGGATTATAAGGAGGATGGAAAAGAGGGGAGATAAATCTTTTTTGGAGTTTGATAAGAGAAGAAAATAGGAGAGAAAACAGGTGGGGCTTAGGTGTTTTCTCCGAACCGACCAAAATGCTATCTTCCCAAAATGGGGAGAAAATTGAAGAGAAAGCATGTGGGACAAAAAAAAAAAATATATATATATATATATATCATTTTGGACAAATTTATCCCCCTATGCAATAGGTTTTTGTTCTTGTGCTTTTGTGATTCTTTCCTTCTCCTTCTTCTTCTTCTTCTTCTTCTTCTTCTTTTTTTTTTTTTTTTTTTTTTTTTTTGTCTTTTTCTTTCTACTAACTTATCATTAGTTCTCATCTCACTTAGTTTATTATTTTTGAGTTTCATCTCTCTCTCTCTTGCTTTTTTTTTCCCCGTTTTTTCTTTTAATATGTTTTAGGGGTTTATTTTTTCTTCCGTTTTTCCCCCTCATTTGTTTTGAGTTCTTGTGCCATTTTTTTTTTAATATAATGAAGTACCCATTCATACATAAATTTTTAACAAAAGAAATAATGTGTTACATTTTTTTATTATTTTTTTATCTAATAGGGGTATGAGTAAATTTATATAATCTACATTTTCTTTCATTTCATTTTTCTTCTAAACCAAATAAAAAAAAAGTTTTACATTCCTCTACTTTTCCACTCATAACCAAATACCACGAGATAAAATTAAAATTTTTTATATTCTCCCACTTTTTTACCCCTTTCATATTTTTTATCCTCCTACTTTTCCATCATCCAACCAAACGAAACCTAAAAGTTGGGATTCTAATAACATTTGGTCGGTGGTAGGATTTTCCTTGGTTAAGGTCATTGTCGAGTAGAGGCCATGCATGAAGGAATTGAGCATGGGGTATGATATTTCCGAATGATGCTAGCACCACAACTTTACCACAATTTTGCTGCATGGTGAGTTGTGAGTAGTGAAGTAAAATGGTGGATCCATGTTGTGGGTCTACAACTCTATCACTCACAACTCGTCATGTAAGCAATTTATGATAAAAGTTACGGACTTTGTTGTGGTATTAACATTATTATTTCCCTTTCCACAATCTATTGTGAATAGAGTCGAATCGTCTAGTTATTTTTTGATGTTTTAGTTGGATAATAGTGTACCAACTACAAACTATGGAGTATTTTGTTGGAAGAATTGCATACCTTTCCAAGTCTAGGCCTCTATTTATACTAGTCTTGTACTCTTGAATTGCTTTTGTTCCATGATCCTTGAAAATTGTTCTTCTCTTGATTTGTCCCATGCCCAATCAAATTCCCTCAAGCCCATCAATTGGTTAGAGAAGTGGTTGGAAGTAGTATTGATGCAAATCAAATTTTAGGCTTGTTTAGGCATAGTTCATTTTCTATGGTCGACTTGACTATCTTGTTGAATGGCTCGGATGCTCTAACCTCAAGCGTTCGAACTAATTTCCATCCCATGTTGGTTATTGAAAGCTCGAATTTGTGTTAAAAACACAAGAGCAGTTTAGACCCCCAAATTAAAAGATAACGGCTTGATTGATTTTACACTAACTTAATACTAAGTGCGAAATAGTGTAAATGAGCGGATAAACAAACAAGCTACTCTAATCCATAAAATAAACAACACAGCAGTAAAATGGAATGTAAAAGAGTAGGGGAGAAGTATGCAAACACAAGATAACAAGCCGATGTGTTATCGAATAGGAAACCGAAGTACTCTTCGTAAAACCTCTCCGCCACCCTCCAAGCGGTAAATCGATCCACTAGAGAATAAGTTGGAGTACACGAATAACAAAATACCCTCTAAGCCTAGTCTACCCATGTACTCGAGCCCTCCAAGCTCCTGCTACCAACTGACTTTGTCAAGCCTTGTCTTTTCTAACTTTCCAGATCACGCAATTCAGCCCGATTGCATCCGCCAAACATATGGCTTCTTCCAATGCTTTCCAACAGCTCCAAAACCTTACTTTTCACTCAAGATGGATATGGTAAGTGTTTAGGCTATCAAACTCTCAAGGATTTAGAAATGGAGAGGTAAGAGTTGAGGAAAACCATAAAAGATTGTGTAAAGATTTGTGGGTATAACAATTTCTAACTCTCAAGGGTTTGTGGCTAGGGTTTTCTCTCAGAAACTCTCACTATCATCTGTGGGTAATGTGGATATATATAGTGTAGGTACAGAAAGTGTGTATCAGATAGTACAATCTGGTAAAACAAAATGTTTCGCAAGTGTCTCGCAGGAAGGCCTGACCCGCGAGCTACTTGCGAAACACAATTGCTCCATCTATCTTGATTCTTCGCATTCCAGTCATGTGCAGGGTACATGCATCATTTCGCAGGATGCTTAGTCGCGAACTACCCGCGAAAACTCTTCTGTCTTCAATTGCTTGAGTCTTCACACTCTCTCTCTCTATCACACAACCCTTACAATTAAATCCCACAATAAATACAGGGTATAAAAAGATTGAATAAAATTACAATCAAATTTGGCACGGAATTAAAGCCAACAAAACGCATAGTTGTAAATTACAACTTTACAGTTTTTGACCTTTATTTCGATTCTAGTCCCTCCACTTATTGAACAATCTTAATTACATAAATTTCGAGGATCATAAATATTTAAAACTTAAAATCTAGGATGATGCCATTGATATTACCCGATAAATTTGATAGTTTTTTCTCAAATTAATGATGTTCTAACTTCTAAACCAAAAATCTCACATGTATGCCCCCTTGGGGGCGTGGCGCGTTAGTAGGAGTCTTGAACTTGGTCACATTTGCGAGTTTAGGTGTTGTCGGGTTCGAGTCGTGTGCTTTGCAGAAATGTTGTGCCACGACGCGGATAGCCAAGGGTGCCCCACGCCATCAATAGCGGGTTTAAGTGAGTTGGATCAATGATCACACGCATGAGACTATTTTTTTTATTGAAAAAAAAAATCTTATGTGCATGTAAAATTTGTGAATAAAGGTAAAAGTTAGCTAAAATAGTACATTGAGACTTATGAATAGTAATAAAAAGTGCAGTGGGGCCCATAAATAGTAACAAAAATAAGCTGAATAGTAAAATAAGTTTTTTTTTTTTAAATAATCTGGAGTCAAACTCACACTAAAGCTGAGTTTGGATTGCACTGAAAACAACCCACGTCTGTGTTTGACGTTTTTTCCTTGGATCTCGTGCACAATTCACAAGACCCGCAAATACGGAAAAACGTAAATTTTGCTTTAAAACTAGGTCCCATGACACTATTTACACATTTAAAAATTATTTTGCTACTGTGTTTTTAGCAATAAGTGGTATCCAAACAGACCTGTAAGTGTCAATTTGGCAAAAATTATTTTTGCCAACTTATTTTACTATTTAGCTTATTTTTTCTACTATTCATGAGTTTCACTGCACTTTTTGATACTGTTCATGGGTCTCACTGTACTATTTTAGCTAACTTTTACCTTTATTTATAGTATTTTTAGCAAAAAATTTTTAATTTCAGCAAAATAAGCAGATCCTAGACAAAATCTAAAGACGAAGCAAACTATAATTTTTTTTTATTTATAATTTTCTAAAACGTGCACTTTTCAAAACATTAAAAAATTCATTAATTATGTCCAAATCTTATCAAAGGAAAATCCATTAGCGCCTGGCAAAACAAATCCCAACCGAAACTCGCAAACAGCGCAAAGCAATGTTTTGTCACTATATAGCAAGGGCAGGGAGGCAAATGATAAGCAGTGCAAAGCAGGTGGTGATGCTCACCCAGGCGCGCACGTTAGCATCACCACCCACACCTCTCTCATCGCACCCCACTACCGCACGCCACGTACCCGAACCCAACCGCTCCTTCGTAACCATGACCACCAATAACGACGATCCTCACGAGGTCGACGCAATATTTCAGCGAAAGCACTCGCTCCGATCCAAATTACGCAAGGACCTCAAGAATATGGACCCAATCCGGAGATCCGAAGAAGGTCCAAAAAACTTCTAATTTGTCCAATTGACTTTAAACTGTTTGTATTTTTGCCTCAATGAAAATTTTATTTTATTATCGTAAACTTATCGACTCTACGCCACGTGACAGTAAAGAAATGTCCGTGTGCTAACGTGGCTTGATATGGCTATGGTTGTGGAATTTGTAAACTAAAACAACGTTGCATTTACGTTTGGTTTTTCATTTTCAGATAATGCCATTCAGAGTATTGTATTAGAAGCTCCATGGTTTAAGGATAGTAAGAGTTTATGTGCTTATATTAGCTGTGCTGCTTTAAGAGAGGTTGACACATCAAGAATTGTGTCACAAGTTTTATCCAAACCAACCCAAGGTTCGTTTTCAGTTTTGCATTGAATTTTATTGACATTTTGGCATGTGAGATTAATGCTGAGTTGATTCAAGTTGAGGAAATTAGTAAAGGTAAAGGAAGACCAAAAATAACATTAGTATAACTGTAGAAGTAGTTAAAAAGGACACATCAATTAAAAAGTTACAAAACTATGACTTCAGATATAATAGAATGGGGGAAAAAAAAAAAAAAAAAAACATTTGGCTGACCTTATTGAGAATTCATGACCAACCCTAAAAAAATTTGAGATTAAGGTTTTGTTGTTGTTATTGTTGTATATTGAAAGGGCTACCTTTATATAAGCAGGAATAGTACTGAAATACAAGTATAGTACAAGATTAAAATAGTGAAGTACAATAGTACAACGGGCTTGAGCGTTTTGGGATTGGTATTCTAAAGTATTATCTAATGTATATTGAAAGGCCAAAATGATTGAAACACAATTTTCTGTAGTTACTAAGATGATCTTGCATTGGATTTCATATTACAGTAGGCAAGTAGTGTTCAAGCTCTTAGTTCATATTCTATGTTACATATGGACATTCCATGTATGTGTTGTTGTTTGTTACACTTTTAGAGATTGTTACAGTGGAATTTTAACTTAAAAAGGGTAATTTGCAGAACAGAAAAAGCTTTATGTTCCTCGTGTGGAGGACAGGAATAGCAACATGAGAATGCTAAAGATCTCAAGTGTTGATGATCTGGTTATAAATTCGATGAACATTTTGGAACCATCTCTGGTAGATTGTGATGGGAAGCAATGTGAAGATGGTACCATGTTTCTATCTTTACTAATCTATTTTCTTGTACCCAATGTGAAAATTCACTTTACTTAAAAAAAGAAAAGAAAATTAGCTTTACTATTTGTTCTTGTTGCTCATCAATTCCTAATTTTCATCACTCTACATGGGTCACTTGCATGAATCTATTTGCATTACTGATGCTTAATGCTAGTATGTCCTTTGAGCTTTCTTTGTTTCCTGTTGTACACCAATATGACAGGGCAACTCGGACTCGGTAATAATTTTTTGTTTAAAACTCATCAGTTGACATGTGGTGCAAATAGATTTCTGATTTGACACCATCAGAGGGATCATGGTTCTGCTTAAATTTCCTCGTGTAGAGGGATCAGTATCCTGATATGGATGCAGCACTTATAATGTAAAAATGTTGGATTTACACATTCAAAGTCATGCAGAGTTCGCCACATATTAGATATAATGGGCCAATTCTGTATTGGTATGAAGCTCAATAGTCAAGAAGCCTTCAGTTGCATTGAGAACTGTATTTACAGTATGTATTAGTAATTTTTCAAGACTAAATAGGTGGGTTTTCAGCTTTCCATGTTGATCATCAATAATTTTGCTTTGAGAAATTCGATTACTTAATCAATCAGCGAATGACCAAAATTTTCTTTTTAAATATCAATTCTCTGGTACTCTGCTGCCAGATTAGTTTACATTTAAGGAGGTTGATGATGCCATCATGAGAGAGAGAGAGAGAGAGAGAGAATTCAAATGGGTTAGTCCATCTTTTACACTCTCTCTCTCTCTCTCTCTCTCTCTCTCTCTCTCTCTTGCCTATGAGACCTAGCTAAAATGACAGGCCCTTCTTCCATAAGAATGGGTGGAGCATGAGGTTGTGAATTCAAAATCCACAAGGTGCATATCTAAATTACCACATTAAACAGAAATTCTCACTCTCTCTCCCTCTCTCTCTCTCTCTCTCTCTCTAAGACTTCTTTCAAAAATTTTAACAATGTGGGGCCATTTTTCTTCACCATGGTATAATTAAACTGTAGCTTCTTCCGGAAGTTGATAATTCATTTTTGGTGTGGTTGGTAAAAGCTGTTAATTATCTGAGTGAAATATTTGTTGCAGTTATGGAGGCAAGCAATCCAGTTGATTTGTTCATCTTACCTGGTCATTCTTTTCACCCCTTCTCTTGGTTGCCTACCAGTACTAGATGCATAGGGAGGCCTCTAATATATTTCCGTTGTCTCATTTCACTTTTTATTCTGCCAGGGCTTGCATTTGACAGATCTGGAAGACGTTTGGGCCGTAGTGGGGGGTAGGTTGATGCGTCTCTTTTTATGTTTAACTATTTTATTATTAGCTAGCAGTCATAATATTGGAGGCCATGGCCTCTAAAACCCTCTATATCAGCTTTGTTGATTTTTGTTTGTTAGTTTTATGTTTTAACATTGATTAAGAATATATTTCACTTAAATCGCCATTAATAAACTTGCAAAGAACTAGGTCGACAAAAGTTACGGCCATCTCAACGACACTGCTTGCCAGTACTTACGGTCACTTTTGGTGCTTTATTCGTCTATAATATTTGAGCAATGGACTCAAATATGATTAGTTTGACCAAAAGAGATAATCAGAGTGGAAATATGGATGATATAATCAATGTGAAAGTGTTGAACCCCCAAACGCATTTAGGGTCTAGAAATAGAGACATGATCATACAGGCACTCTGTTGCATATATATAAATATCTGGTCTAGTTTTGTATCTTACATTCTTACTTCAACGCATTGTCAAATCTGAAAGCTACTATGATTTGTTCCTGAAGAAGTACCAAGAGCTTGCAAAGCAGCAGAAATGGAAGCAGCCCCTCCTCGGTAAATGCCCACTGCTGTTGATCGTTTGAATAATTCCTTAGTAACTATGTAGCTACACCGTTAAGATGTATTTGTTTGTCTTTTTATTGAGGCATGCTTGATTGTTACTTGGTTGCAGTTGCTCTATCATATTCTCTGCAGATTGTGGATGAAGGAGCTATAGCTGTCACTTCCAATGATGTTCCAGTGGATGCTCTTGTGTCCCCAGCTGGTTTCATTCCTATAAGCCCAGCTGCTTTGGACAGGGGTTAATGTAAAGAATCTCTCTTTTCTGCTCTACGTGATGAAAGTTTGCCTATAATTAAATTGAAGCATTTAAGTGATTTCTAAGAATCTAAATCCACTGCATCTTCAAATTAGCATGAGAGCTGCCTGGCGATTCACAGGTCTCCTTCCCTTTTTTTAGCTGAAAACAGGTTTCCTTTCATTTGCCTTTAATTTGCATTAGCGATGGAATAAGATTAGACTGAAGTGATTAATAGTCTTCAATGTTGGTGTTTGCAGGATTGAAAGTAATATGGATCAGGGCATTTCTCTTGCTTAAAGTTGTATAACCATCTTAAATTAGATTGAATCCTTTTGCAGCTTGAGAGTATATGTTTGACTGCTTTGATATAACAACAATCAAATTCTAGTCTCAAAATTTTGGAGTCAACGATGACTTCTCAATAGACTAATCATGATCGGTCACATGTATTCTTTTCTGTTATTCTATTCTATCCAAAGTCATACTTTGTTAATTGCATTTTTTTTTTTTTTTACTACTACTAAGTTAATAAATTATCACTGGCTAACATGTCCATATGATCAGTGATTATCAAAACAAAAATGTCCGCATGATCGGTGAATTTCACTGACAAAATGCACCAAGGAGAAGGGTTTAATTCGTACCCGTAAAATCGATCTTGTTACTGGGCATTCACTCGAGTAAAACCATTCTTATTTGTCTCAATTGTTTATATTTCGAGGATGATGCTTACTAAAGTAAAAGATTAAACTAATAAGATGAATGCACGTTATGCCTCAAGTAAACGCTGATGCTTACTAAAGTAAAGGTTGAACCGTATGCGTAAGGCTAAATGCAAATTCGACTAACCGCAGGATAGATGGCAAAGAAAGCATATATATCACACACTATGGCATTGATAATATAGTATTCCTCCACATAACCTTGGAGAACCAATGAAAAATCACGAATATTTGAAAATAGAAAATACAAGTATACGTGGGTTACAATTAACATAATAATTACTAGTCTTTTATCATACCTAATAAGGATTAAAGAATTTGTAATCGATTTAAAATAGAAAAATCCATTGATATATATATCTTGTGAAAAAAACTCCCATGACATGTCTATTTGACTAGAGCTTATACGCTCAGCTTTTAGTTTTTAATTTTTATATACAGTTTTTTAAAACTTTACTTTTTCTTATTTTTCCGAAGTTCAAATATAATTTAGCACACTTTCAGCAAAAACTAAATAAACTGTTCATAAACAAATGTCTCACATTACTGTGACTAATGAAGGAGCCATATACTTCTCCCTCGCCCTCGCCCTCTCCCTGCATAGGCTGCATGGTGTTGTCTTGCCCCATCTCTGTCCCTTAGGGCCTTGCCCCACCCTGTAAAACTCTTCTTTTTGTTAATTTGCCCCACAACTATTAATTTTTTTAAAAAATAAAACATGTTTCATTATAAAAATATACTTGAAATTATAACTAAATTTATTCCATCAAATCAAACTAAGTTTTAGGAAAATCTAAATAATATTATTAAAGTTTTTAACAAGGCAATATCACAACAAAAAACAAAAATTTCATAGTATGAAAAATAACAAAATAGAGATAGAGAACTATGTTGGATAGAATAAAATAAGCTAATATTGATATGTTATAATTATTACTTTTATCACCACGGGGAGGCGGACGGGTTTAAAAAGTCTAAACCCATCCCTGCCCCACCCCGTAATACGGGCCAAAATCTCACCCCATTCCTGCTCACCATCTTTGCAGGGTGAGAAACACCCGAGACGGGCGAGTCAAGTAGGGCAGGGCAAAATTGCCAAATTGTAATATTGGGCTAATTGCTACATGATCAGTAGTGAATGGGGAGGGGAAAAGTTGGGTATTAGGTTTTAATTTTTTTTTATCAATTTAAATAATAATAATAATAAAATAAATTGTTTGGTATTTTGGAATTGGGGTCACATCTAAAAAATATATTTTTTTATTCTTTTAATATACTCAATGAGTTTTTAAAATCCTAATAGAATTTAATCTTTAAAAAATATTCTTATAATTGACTCCATCAATTTTTTCCCCGCCAATAGGTGCAAGTGTAAAAATGTTCCAATTCTCTTTAATGTTTTATTTATACTTTTTTATTTTTAAATTTCAGTGGATGCAATTGCACCCAGGCCCATGTGTATGTGGCTACTCACTGTTGTGGTTAAAAACACTACATCAGTTAAAGCGTTCATTTCTGTTACTACACAGAAGTTTGATGTAATAGATATATATGATTATTGATTAGGTGAATGTGGATTTTTTTAATGACTTCAATTTGAAAGAGAGGCTAATTCTCAAATTCAAAAACGTGACATGCCGCTTTGGTATAATTAAGATTTTTAAGAGGCAACTTGGCAATAAACAGTATGGATATAAGTTAATTTCTAAACAGGTTGTTGCTTCAATTTTTTGAGAAGTGATTTTGATGTAATTGCAATCAAATATCTGACCATTTATATACTATGCAAAAGCTTAAGCATTTAAGCATGGTATTTATTATTATCACTCTCCTATTGAGCCACATCAGCGTAGCATTTTAGTCAACTTCAGTTCATTTTGGTCCATTTTAGTCCACTTTGGTTAATTTCGTTTCATTCAACCCACTTTGGTATATTTTAGCCTACTTTAGTCCATTCGTTCCACTTCAATGATGCTTTAGAAGGAGAGGTTTGTGTAAAAACTAAAAAATTAAGCTACTTTATTGACAATTATTTCACACTCTCAACATAATGTTGGTAAGTTTTTTTTTATAAAATTACATTTTTTATGTTATTAAAGTTGTATTTATTTTCTAATACAAGTGATGGATTTACATATATTTAGTTCATCTTTAGGTCATTCAATACTTATAGATGATACTGTTTGTAAGAAACACTAGAAACAAATTCTAACCACACATTACATTATTTACAAAATATCTTGCCTTATAGAATAATTGAATGTAAAATGTATTATATTTCCTTTAAAAAATACTAAATTTAAAACACTTTCAGATAACAAATATAAATAGCTTAATTTTAAAAATCTAATATATTGTGTCAGCTATATTTTGTTAAAAAATAATTATATAATTTTAAGAAAGGTTTAAGACTAATACTTATAAGTCTTATCTACTATTTTCATTTTTCACTTAACAAAAAAACAAATTGTCAATTTTTTCCCGTGCATCGCTTGAGTCTCCAACTAGTTCCTTATAAACTCATGCTGCATGCACATTTTACACCCTACTCAAGCATTGAGAATCTAAAAGATACAAGTCAGATCATACAACATTTCTTATCAATACAAAATTCATTTCACTCTTGTTAGTTAAATTTTTTTCGAGGAGCATTGTTAGTTAAATCTGCCTTAACCAATACAACATTTCAGTCTTGTTATGAGGATTTGAAATGTAATGCTTTTATTTACACGTATGCCACCATCCTTTTAAAAAAACATAACATGTAAGCTAAGAGCATGGTTTTGAAAGCCGAACCGTTCAAAGAACTATAACGTGTTATTTGAGGTTCAAAGTTTTTGAGGTCGGATCGAGATTCAATTGAGGTCAAACCATGAATATATTTGGTACTTAAATTGTCTTTATATTTAATAATGTTTCGTTCCTAACCAACCAAATAAGAGTGGTAATTTGTATTCATGTGTCGGGTTTGTGTCCTGTCGAGGCATGAGTATTTGGCGATATGGGTTGACTCGAACTCGACCTATTTAGTAAACGTGTCAAGAATCATCGACCTTAGCATGACTTGTTTATTAAACAGGTTGACCTGACACGACACATTTAACTTGTTTAAGTCATGTGAAGGTCAATACAAATGACCCATTTATAACATGTTTGATTAATTGGTCATACTTGACTTGAATAACCTGTTATCAATTCTCATATATCTAAAATTAAAATGCAATTACAAACATAAATATAGTAATAAACATATAATCATAACCATAAATTAAGCAATAATAATAAATAATATTAACAAAAGTTAATACCTTTATAAGTTAAGCGGATCAAACGGGTTCACATGTTGAACACGAACATGACTTGTTTATTAATTGGGTCAACCATGACGAACCGAATATAACCCAAACCCGTTTAATCTCAACCCATGAATTATTTATAAACTGGTTAGTTGTGTCAAGTTCGTGGGTCGTGTTAGATTTTGCCACCCCTACAACTAGATGCGTGTGGCCCAATGGTTTGCACGCTGGAGATGTTATCTCACCCAATGAGGCATGTTCAAATTAAATGTGTATTTAGTGTCACATCATTTCAAATTATAAATGATGTGGGTAATCCAAGAAATAAAATTTTAATTGAAATCGATTATCTCAATTTTCAATAAAAAAATAAAAATGGAAAGGATGGTAGACTATGCAAGAAACATAAATCTAATATGTAGCTAAAGATGGTTGAGGTGAGGTTCCCTAAAAACGCATCAAGTCTTTTTAGATTGACAAGAAAAGAAGCGGTATGGAATCTTATAGAAACCATTTCTTCATCCAACGGGCTTCCCATCAATCTTAGTAAGAATTTATTCTTTATGATAAGTAATGTAACTTCTAGAGCAGCATTAGGATAAAAGTGCAAAGGTCAAGAATAATTGATATCTTGGCTAAGGAATATATATCCTATGTTTTATTTTTTGTGTTCAATTTTATATTCCACCAATTACAACCTATTATGTATTTTCTTAATTAGTAGAGTATCAAGTGAAACACAAAAAGTGAGGCATAACACATAAAATTACTAATAAAAAAGGCAAAAAGTGGAAAAGAAGATTACTAATTAGTAGGGCAAACTATGACACATTATGTGAGGAATATCTTGTTGATGTGCTTCTAAAACTTCAAGAGTTGAGGGAGCTCAAATTTGAGATCACAACCAAGCACATCAAAGTTGTAACTTTGGTATGCCTTATAGATTTGATACTAAACTCTTTTTTCATCTTTTTTTTTGGGGGTTGAATCTAAAGTCTTTTCACGTACTAACTAGTAACAAGATCTATGTAAGATTGATCAAGATCCAATTAAATTCAACCTCATAGTTGCATTGATCAATATAATAAAAAAATATCATATTTTCTAAGGACAATTAAATTCTACCACATGATTGAAATTAACAATTGAATAGTCTTAATGACCATCATTAAGAATCAAGTAAATTTTTTTAAAAAATATTATAGATTGAATTCAATAAATATAATCACTAAATTCACACACATATATGCCAATAATCTTGTAGTTCAACTGACACCTCTTAGTATTTTCAAGAGATATATCTAAGCTTAAATTCTCCCACCTCTAATTATCAATGTATCAAAAAAAAAAAAATTCATACATATATGATGTGGGTTAATTGTCGTTTGCAAATTTTATTTCGGACAAAGTTTGGCTACAAAAATAATTGTAGCCTAAGGCTACAACTTCATTTAAAAAAAATTAATATTGCTATATATTTTGAAAATTTATCAGTTGGATTGCATGTTCTTTACATTTTTAACGCATACATCAAATTTTGTGTCAATCGGATATTATTTATTATAGGATCAATAAACTTATTTTTTATGCATAATTTTAAACTATAAAAACTTTCAATTTAAAAAGTTACCAATTTTTGATTTTCTAGAAATTTTGAGAGCATGAAGGATATAAGAAGAAAATGTAATCTAATAATGAATTTTTTGAAATTTCTATGTAATAAAAAAGATATTGAGTGAAATTGTAGTTTTAGGCTACAATCAATTTTGTAGACAAATTTTGCCATTTTATTCAATTATACGTGGCAATTAAGCTACAAATCACTAGACAATCATTTGTGGGATTCATTGTTAGGTAAAAGAAGGGAGTTACAGGTACAAGTGTACAACATGGAGATGGCCTAATGATAATAAGTCCTTCGTTATCTGTTACACTCACGAGTTCGAGAATGATTGGTTTGAGCCCCATTAAGTGCCCATATTTATTGATTTTTTATAACACCCGTTACGTGCCCATCTTTATTTATTTAATTATTTTGATAACACCCGTTAAAAGTGTATGTCCAACTTCCAAGCAACACATGATTAATGGGGAAGAAAAAAAAATTTGAAGGGAGTTCACTGTAGTGACTAAATAATTACTCAGTTTTTATCTGGCGGGATTGTCCAACTCCCAGTTCAACAAAGAACAAAGTTTCTCTCCAAAACTTTGTTCTTTAACAAAAGCTTTAAAAGTCGAAGGTACCCTGAAAAAGCAAAAAACTTCCAACTGCACAGAAGAAATGGAGAACAACAGCAACGCCGTTTCCACTCCATCAACTCCGGGAGCTTTCAGGGTCCTATGGGACGTGTTCCTGAGCTTCAGAGGCGAAGACACACGCCACACCATCACCAACACTCTCTACAACGCACTCACCGAGCTCGACATCCGCGTCTTCCGCGACGACGAAGGGTTACGCCGTGGGGACGTGATCGCTTCAAGTCTACTCGAGGCCATCGAGGACTCTGCTGCTTCCGTCGTCATCATCTCCCCAAACTACGCGTCGTCGCGGTGGTGCCTCGAGGAACTCGCGAAAATATGCGAGTGCCGGAGGCTCATACTCCCCGTGTTCTACGGAGTCGACCCCTCGGATGTTCGGAGACAGACAGGACCTTTTCAAGAACATTTTAGGAACCATGAACAGAGGTTTGAGAAAGACAAGGTTGACAAGTGGAGGAATGCCATGAAAAAAGCCGGTGAAATTGCTGGTTTCACCAATCGGTAAAGTGGTTTTTTTGTTTGTTTTTTTTTAACAAAAACATTGATTACTTAACGTATTATAGAGATGGATTATACAAATACGGTGGAACTAGATTGAGATTTGCGATTGAGTAATTGCAGAGGCATGAAGAAGAATAATTCGGTGTTGGAAAAAAGTTTGGTAGTCCCGAGCAGTGCTCTGGGCTCTCACAAAGGGTATGACCCCATAGCCCATGGAACACATACCCTTTGTGAGAGTTCAGAGCACTACTTGGCCATAGGCTCACACCCTTTGTGAGATGCCGGAGCACTGCTTCAAAACTACCTAAGAATTGGCTGGTGTTAGTTTAGTGAGTTAGATGGTGATTGTTCATGAGTTGAAAACTTAGGCAGATTTTAATATTTTTTTGGGCAACTTGGGATTTGGTATATAAATATTCAAGATAGTTGTGGTTTTAATATATTTTTCATTCAATTTGAATTTTAAAATTGCAATTGGGTTTTCTCTCTTTGTTTATGACTTCTCAATGTTTTACAAGCCAAGAGTTTACGTTTTTCTTTATAATAAAGTTTAGCTCGATCATTAAGAAAGTTATATGTTTTGTTTTTGTTTTTCCTTTATAAGCTTACTTTTTCATTATACTAATGTCCAACATTTAGTATTCTCTCTGCTCCATTTTGTTCTCTGGAAACAAGATACACAATTCATTCAAGTCCCTTCTTTTGCTATTTGAAATGTTAAATTATTCTCATCCCTGTGGCCTTATATATTCTGATGCAGTAATCGTGTTTATTGACAGCGAAGATGAACTATTGGTTAAAAATTTGGTCAAAACGGTTTTGATTGAATTGAGAAAAACTCCGGTGGGTGTGGCTGCATACACTGTTGGACTTGACTCTCGTGTTGAAAAACTGTTGAAATTGTTAGATATTAAATCTAATGGTATCCGAATTCTGGGATTTTATGGGATGGGTGGGGTTGGCAAGACAACCCTGGCTAAGGCTCTCTATAATAGAGTTGTTGGTCACTTTGAGCACCGGTGTTTCATTTCAAATGTTAGAGAAATTTCAGCTCAGGATAATGGTTTAGTATCTCTTCAAAATCAACTTATTAATGATCTTTCATCTAGTAAGGTGCTTACTATAAGGGAGGTTGATGCTGGTACTGCAGCCATCAAAGGAATAGTAAATGAGAAGCAAGTTCTTGTTGTTTTGGATGATGTCGATAATATAAACCAACTAAATGCTCTAATTGGTAACAGAGAATGGTTTTATGAAGGAAGTCGAATTATTATTACAACAAGAGACATTGAAGTATTATCCAAGCATCTTGTGACCGAGTTCTACGAGGTGAGAGAGTTGGATTTGTCCGAGTCACTGCAACTTTTTAGTTACCATGCACTAAGAAGAGAGAAACCCACAGGCATTTTTTTGGATCTGTCCGAGCAAATTGTGTCTCTTACAGGAGGGTTACCATTGGCTCTGGAAGTATTTGGTTCTTTTCTGTTTGATAAGAGGAGATTAGAAGAATGGGAAGATGCTCTACAGAAATTAAAACAGATTCGTCCCCACCATCTTCAGGATGTGTTGATGATAAGTTTTAATGGATTAGATGAACAAGAGAAGTGTATATTCCTAGATATTGCATGTTTATTTGTTAAAATGAGAATGAAGAGAGAAGATGCAATTGACATATTGAGGGGTTGTGGATTTAATGCTGAGATAGTAGTCTCAGTCCTCACGGCAAAGTCACTCATTAAGTTCACTGGGGACAATGTTTTGTGGATACATGATCAAATTAGAGACATGGGAAGACAAATTGTTCGAGAAAATAACCTTGTGAATCCTGGCTTGCGAACTAGACTCTGGGATCGTGATGAGATCATGAATGTCTTTAAGGACAAAAAGGTATCAATTATAGTATGATATTTCTTATCAAGAAACCTCTATTACGTATCCTTTATGTTTCATGTGTGTATGCCGGGCAATGCTGTGTCTAAGCCCATTTGCATGTTACCTGTCTTTACCGTCCCCTGCCCCCAGAAGGGAAAAAAAGAAAAAGAAAATAAAAGGCAGAAGATGGTTACTGGAATTCCAGTCTAATTTCCATTGTCCAACATTACAATAAAGCTTTCAGGAAAAAAAAAAATCTGAATGTTCTTTCTTCTTATAAAAAATTGGATTCCAGTTGCCATCTTTTTAGTAGCCTTTTATAAATTCTCAGTCCATTAATATTCTATCTTCTATGAAAATTTTAGGTGCTCAATAATATGTTAATTGTTTCCTTCTAGCTTGGCTCTACTGTTGATTCTTTAATACTTTCCATTTGATTGACAATAGGGAACACGATGTATAGAAGGCATTGTCCTAGACTTCGAGAAAAGATTAGAAAACTCTGTCAAGGATATAAGTGGTGACACAATTTCATGGTATAACCTTCAAAGAAACCTCAATTTCACCTCTGCAGTCACATACTTAAAGGAAAGGTATAAACGTTATCTTGAAGATCGAGCAGAGAAAGAGAGAGAGGTTGTAATTTTCACCAATTCCCTTAAAACCATGGTTAATCTTAGACTGCTCCAAATAAATTATGTGAATTTGGAAGGGAAATTCAAATATCTTCCTGTTGAACTGAAGTGGCTACAATGGAAAGGTTGCCCCATGAAAAGTCTTCCTTCTGATTTTTGTCCTCGCAAAGTTGCTGTACTTGATTTATCAGAAAGCAAAATTGAACAATTGTGGGGTTCACACAATAACAAGGTATGCTTTTATTAAAAATCCCATTGCGATTATCATTATTGTTTAGCTGAATTATTTTTTATTTTTGATAGGGTTTAGCTGAATTATTATTATAGGAACAATCATAAATTTTTTTAAAGGAACAATCATAAATCATAAATCATAAATATAAATTTTGTCATACCAAAATGAAAACAATACAATTTTTCTTAGAAATTCAAAAGAAAAGTTAACAAAAATATTCTTTTTTTAATAAAAGTTTTGGTACTTATTGTAAATCGCATTAACCCATAGTAGAGTTTTAAAGAATATAAAGAATTATCAACTTAATGCAAAGATGCAAGAAAAATAAAAATAAAAAACCCACCAAAAAATTGTGTGAGAGAGAGAGAGAGAGAACAATATTTTTTTTTTTTTTTTTTTTTTGGTGAGGGAAAACTATGCATAGAATGGAAGAGATATTGACAAATTTATAGTAAGATGGTGTAAATAAGAGGAGACAAAAATAAAAGAAGATGAAGAAAAAGGGGAAGAATGATATTAATATAGAGAATAGTGGGGAGATGAAAAGGTAAGGGAGGGAGAAAGGTTGGAGAAATGTAAATATTAAAAAAAAAATGTTAAAAACAATTATAGAAAAATTGAAAAGAAAAAAGACAATGACATGGATATTGATATTGATATGGCTCAACTGAAGCGTAGTAACAATAAATGTTACACTTCAGTTTTTAGATATATATAGATTACTGCAAGAATAGGAAGCTTGACCTACAGCAATAACTTTAAAGTTTAAGCCGGCTTTCCTTGGTTATCTCTTGCTTTTCTTTGTATTTTAAGTCACTGAAGGCTCCCAAAGTAATTATGGTTTGTTCAGCTCTACATTTTGATAGAAAATCCTGATGACAGTTCCTATTTTAAAAGAAGAAAACTTGTCGTTTGCCAGGTGCTTGAGAACTTGATGGTTTTGAATCTCCATGGTTGCTATAATCTAGCTGCTATACCAGATTTATCTGGACATCGAGCCTTAGAAAAGCTTGTTCTTGAGCGTTGTGATAAGCTGACTAAGATTCATGAATCAGTTGGGAGCTTGAGTTCATTACTTCACTTGAACATGAGAGATTGTTCAAACCTTATTGAACTTCCAAGTGATATCTCTGGCCTGAAAAAACTTGAAAGCCTTATCCTCTCACTTTGCTCAAAAATGAAAGAGTTGCCAGAGAGCATAGGCCGCATGAAATCTTTAAAAGAACTTCTCCTTGATAAAACTGCTATAGAGACCCTTCCTGAATCTATGTTCCGCCTTTCTAAGCTTGAAAAGCTTAGTTTAAATGGTTGTAAACTTTTTAAACAGCTGCCCCAGTTTATAGGAAAGTTGTGTTCTCTGAAAGAACTATCCCTTAATCATTCTACATTAGAGCAAATACCAGATTCCATTGGATCTTTGGAAACCCTTGAGAAGCTAAGTTTAATGTGTTGTAAATCACTAAACAGAATTCCTGATTCCATTGGCAATCTCAAATCATTGTCCAGTTTTTTCATCAATGGTACTGCAATCAAAGAACTACCTTGGTCTATTGGCTCGCTATCAAATTTAAAGCACTTATCAGTTGGAGAGAATCATTTTCTTAGCAAACTGCCTGATTCAATTGGAGGATTAGATTCTATTGTTGAGCTTAAGATGGTTGGGACATCAATAATAGATCTGCCAGAACAGATTGGTGCCTTGAAAGTAATTCAAAAGCTTGAAATGAAGAAATGTGAATCTCTTAGATCATTACCGGAATCAATTGGAAGCATGTGGACACTTAGTACTTTGATCATATCTGAAGCTAATATTAGTGAGATTCCAGAATCGATAGGAATGTTGGAAAATCTTATTATGTTAAGATTGGATGGATGTAAACAGCTGTATAAACTTCCAGCTTCAATTGGAAACTTGAAGTCCTTGCAAGACTTGTCAATGAAGGAAACTTCTGTGACACATTTACCTGAAAGCTTTGGGATGCTCTCAAGCTTAATTATATTAAAAATGGCAAAGAAACCTCATGTTGCACTGCTTGATAAAAGTAGGCCGGAAGTTCCTGTTGTTTGCAGTACAATAGAGAAACGTACATTTTTTGAACTCCCAACATCTTTCTCAAATCTGTCATTGCTGAGTGAATTTGATGCCAGTTCTCTGGAAATATCTAATAAAATTCCTGATGATTTTGAGATGTTGTCATCACTGGAGTTTTTGAATCTAGGCCACAATAATTTTTACAGCCTTCCCTCCAGCCTGAGGGGCCTGTCCATCCTCAAAAAACTTATCTTGCACGATTGTAAGGAGCTCAAGTCTCTCCCTCCACTGCCCTCAAGTTTGCGAGAGGTGAATGTTGAAAATTGTTTCGCGTTGGAAAGTGTATCTGATCTTTCAAACTTGGAAAGCTTAAGTGATCTGAACCTTACTAATTGTGAGAAGGTGGTGGACATTCCTGGCCTTGAATGCTTGAAGTCCTTGAGAAGGTTGTACATGAGTGGTTGCAATGTGTGCTCTTCAATAGTAAAGAGAAGACTATCTAAGGTACTCTGTCTCTCTCGCAATATTATATTAAGCTTTCATACGAACCAAAAAGAAAAAAGTTTGAACTCTTTGATTCTTTTTGGCAGGTTTCTTTGAGGAACATGCGCAATCTAAGCATGCCTGGAAGCAAGATTCCAAGTTGGTTTTCTCAGAAGGAGGTTAGATTTACAAACCTTAGAAACCGTGAGATCAAAGCTGTTATTATAGGTGTTGTTGTCTCGCTCAATCAGCAAGTATCAGATGACCTTAGATATCGTCTCCCTGCAATAGTGGACATCCAGGCAGAGATACTCAAACAAAATAATTATGTATTCAAAACAACATTGAACTTGAATGCAGTGCCAAAGACGAATGACGATCAAATTCACTTGTGCCGATACCCATTTGATCGTCCAATTGTTTGGTCATTGAAAGATGGTTATAAGATACAAGTGATAACAAGAAACCCACCAATCATGAAGGGTGTTGAGCTAAAGAATTGGGGGATTTATTTGGTTTTTGATGGTGATGATGATTACGAGGGAGATGAAGAATCATTGAATGAAAGCCAACAATCCATATCAGAAAGACTAGCAACGTTTTTCAACACTTTTGAAGAAGACGATTGTGTCTCTAAATCTGTTGGTGAAGTTGAGGAAAAAGTGGAAAAGAATACATTTTTGTGTACACCCTGTTTTTTGTCAAGAACCTGATGTTGAAAAGTGGAAGAGATTGAAGGAAGGGAACAGCAAAGTGAAACTTCATTTGTCAAATTTACTATGTTTCTGCTTTCATTGTTCTTTCTTTTGTCTTTCTGTTGAGTTGGTCACATATATGGTGTTAACAGAGACGGTCTCTAGAGTACCTGTTTATCTTAATTCAAAATCAACTCTGCAAATGACAACCTTAGCAGCTCTGAAGTTAAGGGAATTTTGAATTTTATGCTTTGAAATTTCAGATTTTAGATTTTATCCTGAAGTTATATTTCATATGCATTGACAACTACTCCGTCCACATCTTTCATTGAGTACCACCTAAATTTGACACATGTTTACAGTTCACTTCATTTAATAAGATGATGCCACATCATTTTCATTACGCCACATCATTTTATGATGATGATATGACATTATTTTATTGGATGAACTAAATACACTTGGAAAACTTATGTGGCACTTAATAAAAAATATGGACAGAAGAGTTGCTAATGCAAACGTAATACAACTTAAGAGGGCAAAATCTATATTTTGAAATTTCATGGTGTAAAATCTAAAGACTCTCCAAATTTTAGAGGTTCAGTTTACAATTTAGCCTATCATTTATTTTCACAAGATTACCTTCAATTTATGGGCATTACATTTATATTTACTAGCATGTAGTTCGTGTTTACGCACAGAAATATTAACAATTGTAATGATAAAATGTTCATCTTGGTAGATTTAGTTTCCACATTGAGTTTGGAATCTTTATGGAGACGTCAATGAAGCGGTAATGTATAAGAGTGTAAAGCAAAGAAGAGTAGGATTGAACATTGTGTTTGAATCTGGCTTTATTCTTAGAAATCCGAAAGGAGAATGAGAGGGTAATGTATGGATTTAGTTGGTAGAGGTTGAGAGAGAAGGAGAAGACATGGGATGACGATATGGCATTAGGAGGAGATGATGTTTTACTTTTATAGTCTTTCTTGTTGGACTCCTTGGTTCTGGTAGTGGGCAAGTGAGATGTTCACCCATAAAAGTGTGCAGGTGAGATGTTCTTGCTTAGGCCAATGAGCATTATCATTGTGGTTTTCTTGCCTTCCGTGTTAAATGTTAATGCATCATTTATTTGGGCACAAAAATTAGAAAATTTAGATAGGATACATGACACAAAATTGGAGTCCAATTTATAATCTAATTAGATTTTTTTTTTTTTTGAGTTTTTGTAGGACAAGTGGCGCAAAATTGAGAATCCAAATCTAGACACATGGCACAAAATTAAAACTCTAATTTGAAATTCTATTTGAGTCTCTCTGCTTCACCTATTATTATATATATAGATAAGCAAAGAAAAATCTATTACAAATTTTAAACTTATATAATATTTAAAAAATAACATGTAATATGTGAATAGATTTGGAGATGTAATTTTTTTTTTTCTTTTTATATTCTTCAAGATTATGGAAATATTAAAAAAAAAAATCTCTTTTAATAACATCTTCTTAAAAAATGTAAAACAATATTATAACTATGAAATTCAAATCTTTTAATCAAATTACCCATTTCATCTAGATATCATTATATTTTGCTTTGAATGAAAATTTCATTGTATATTAAATTACATAGCACTTATAAAAATAGAAAATACTTTAAAAAATGTATATACACACTATTTAATAACATCTCTTTTAAAAAATCTCTTTTAATAACATCTTCTTAAAAAATGTAAAACAATATTATAACTATGAAATTCAAATCTTTTAATCAAATTACCCATTTCATCTAGATATCATTATATTTTGCTTTGAATGAAAATTTCATTGTATATTAAATTACATAGCACTTATAAAAATAGAAAATACTTTAAAAAATGTATATACACACTATTTATCCTACAAGATTTATATTATACTATATTATATAAAATAATTATCACATTTTCCTATGCATTGCATGAGTGGGTTAAGTCATGTTGGTGCCTCTCAGTGGCGACTCTAGGAATTTTGTCCAGGGTGTTCCTATTCTACTTTGAAAAAATTTCGGGTCATTTCGGTCTATTTTGAGTGTTTCGGGACATTTTGGTAAATACCGGCCGAAATTCAAGATTTGACCGGCGTGAAGTTTGTGCTTAAAAGAAACAAAAAATGTTTTTAAAACCAAAACAAATTTGCATTCTGTACACCGAAAAACCTTAAAAAGAAAAAAAAAATGAACAAAGGTAACTATATAATAAACTATAAGTTCATTTGAAATATTAATAAAATTATTAATCACTGTTATTTAGTTGTTTCATCAATTTATTTGTCTTTTATAAACTATAATTATAAAATTTGTTGTTTCATTAATTATAAAATTATTAATTGTTGTTTAGCCTAACATAATTTAATTTATTTGTCTTTTATAATGTATTAGTTTATTGTACTGCTTTAATTATTGTTGTTTAGCCTAGCAATAAACTATATTGTTTTAATTTGTTTATCATTAATTATATTGTTTTAATTTGTTATATTGTTTAGTCCCATGTGCTGACATAAGAGCCACTGATGTGCACGTTATTTACACATCCCATATACAGCACAATGTGCCCATCCCACCCCACCCCATTCAACAGATAAGTCTAATAATGCTTGATGCCCCTGTCAATCAAAAAATTTCACAATCACACTACAGAGTTTAAAAGATAATTAATATCAATACCAACACACTACACACCAACCTAACAGATAAGATATTAAGATAAACTGACAAACACGTATGAAAAGCAACACATTTTCATTAAAAAAAAAAAGCTACACTTTCAAAAAGACAAAAGTCTAAAACAGACAAAAAAAATAATAATAATGGTGAAGTTGGTTCAGCCAATGAGAGACGCTGAGGTGAGACACGGTTCAAAAGCCACACATAAAAAGCAACACATTTTCAGCCAAAAAAAAAATAAAATAAAAAAAAAGCTAGTATCACATTCAAAAAGACAAAAGTAAAAAACAGACAAAAAAATAAAATAAAATAATAAAGGCGTGAAAGACACTGAGAGCTCAAATTTCAAAAGAGTTATTAGGCATTTAGGCTTAATAAGGAGTAAAGAGAGAGAGAGAGAGAGAGTTAAGAGTTTCATTCAAGAGAGAGAGAGAGAGAGAGAGAGAGAGAGAGACTAAGAGAGAGTCACCGAGAAAAAGAGAGAAAAATGAAATACCTTGATGGAGGAATCTCCGACGGCGATGAGGGCGAGCGGCGGCCGACGAGCGACGATCTAGACAGCTGGACTACCGATCTTCGACGAGCTACGTCCTTCGATGAAGGTTAGCGTCAGTGACAATGACGCGGAGCGGCGGAGGGCAAGACCGATCCGATCCGATGTGACGCGGAACAATGAGCTCAGCTGTGACCGATCCGATCTCCGACGAGCAAGCTGTGACCGATCCGATCTCCGTCTGGCGTTTGTTGGCTGGAGGCTCAAGCGGCGTTGCTCTGAGGGACTGAGTTTAGGTTTGCTTTAGGCTTTTAGTGGTTTCTTTTCTTTTCTTTTTTTTGATAAAGCCTTTGCCCTTCAGTGATTTCTGATTTAGACTTAGGATTAGGGATTGAGTCATTGAGACTTGAGAGGCGTTGGTTGCTCTGTTTTTTTTTTTTTTTTTTGGGAGAATCCGTGGGCTTGCTACCCCTGTAATCTGATGGGCTTGCCGTGGGCTTGGCTTTGTTACAATTTTTTTTTTTTTTCAGATTTTAGTTCAATTTTTTTTGGGCTTTTTTTTTTTTGGCTTGAAAGTAGAACATATAATTTTTTTTTTTAATTCAAGGGTGTTCCTAATTCTGTGATTGAGGGTGTTCCTACTACAGTGTAAATATAAAAAATTAAAAAAAAATTTCAGGGTTTTTTTCAGGTCAAGGTGTTCCTGGGAACACCCTGAGTTGCATGTGGCGTCGCCACTGGTGCCTCTCAAAATGACGATTCGACTAATAATACCTTCCCCTTATATTGAGATTTTTACATGGAGTTGTCATTTATTTTTATTTAATGGAAAAATAAGAAAACATATTAAAAATGCATCACTTTTGTTGATATACTAGTCGCAGGCTCACATGATGCATAGAAAAATGTGTACTCTCTCAAGTCACGCTTTTCAATTTTTTTGGGCTATGTGTAGTAAACACTACTCATAAAATAATATAATAAAATTTGAAACGCATGATAATGATTTATTACCATATGTTAAGTTATCAATTTCCATTTTTGTTTTGTTGTTTTTTTTTCGTGCCAAATTTGTTGTAACCTCATTCATTTATTTCCTAGTATTTTATGGGATTTAATGTACTTGAGTTTGGTCTAGAATTGGTGAAGATTTGCATATTCAATAGAACTTTGGAAAACTTGCGAGTGGCTTCGGACTGCAACACCTAAGATTTGTTGCGGGATCTGGGAAGCTAGTGAAGATAATGTTTTGAAAAGTCCGTTGATAGTTGGAGTTTGAAAGGCTCAAGTATATTAGATAGCTTAGGCTTGGAAAGTCTATCTGTATTCTTGTACTTCAACTCATTCACTAGTAAATTATTTTCGGCTTGTAAGGTTGTAGAGAGGTTTTTTCACCAAGTTTTCGATTTTCCTCTTTGATAACACATCGAGTGTTATCTTTGGTTTGCACATTCGGACCTTGTTGTCCTTTACTTAGTTACTTTGTTCAATTATGTTTATCCATACAATTGTAGAGTGCTCCAGTTAATTAATTGGCTAATTATATAAATTTCACTTTAATTAATTGTTGTCTGGGGTGGTTTTTTGCGTGTTGCCATGTGTCTTTTGCTAGAAGTGTGACTTTGCTAAGCCCAGATTTGTTTTGGGGAGTTTAACCCGGAACTCGACATCGGGCCGCATAGATCAATGGCTTTCGGTGTATTTTAAAGCCTACAAAATAAATGGAACCCAAAGTCTTAGAATCATGATAATAGTTGAAATAAATAAATGATATGCTTAGCATGCTAGCTTTGATTAGATGGTAAGTTGATACGTTATTATCATGTATATTAAGTGATGTTCAATGTTAGAAAATAATTAATTAGGTGTTAAATGTCCAACAATGAGATGAGTCCAGTAGTCCATGTCTAGTTGTGGTTCATGGTTCATGTTTAATATAATAAGGTATGTCCGGTAATGGTCCATGTCCAAGTAATGTATGTCCATCAATGGCCTATATCCATCTAATACAAGTTTGATAGTGATATGGATTCAATTTATTAGTACCTATGTTTATTAATGAAGCATTAGTGGATCCATGTTTATTAAATAGTGAGGTAATATTAAAGTAGTTTGCATCCAGCAGTAAAATAGTGATGAATCAACATGTACTTAATAATGTTATTTCAAAGATGGAGAAAACATTAACTTATTTTTTATGTTCTGCAGCTCCAGCCGTAACATCAGTGGACTTAGCATTTCAGCAACCTTCATATTTGAAAGGGAAAAATGGGTGCAACTGGAGGGAGAGAAAGCATGTCCAGCCGTGTGCATCGGTTTGTTAAGTTTATCCCCTTTCATCATACACTTAAATGACTTTTCTCATGTAATGCTTTTTTAGTTTTTAGTCAAATATGAGTGATATTGCCTTCCATAAGAAGAGCTTTTGATTTTATAAGTTTTTGCCTTTCATAAGAAAGGACTTTTAGTAATAAGTTCTTGGAAGAGTGTTTGATATATCTTAAGATGTGTGGAGATGATAAGAAATATGTATATATTGTGAGATATGGTGTTTGTAATATGTATGAGAATTATATGTAGATATTTTATTGGACATGAATCTTGCATATGTATACTTTGAGAGATAGGGAATTTAAAGATGTATGAGAGGTATGTATGGGTATTTTGTGGGGATGTGTTTGTGAAATATATGGAAGTGTGAGATAGATGATATGAAGGTTAAATGTAGTAAATACATGAGATTAGAGCTGCTGTTGGAGTGGTTTTTTGTGTTATGTCATGGGTAATGTTGCTTTCTAAGAATGGAGATTTTTGTAAGAGAGATGAAGAAGAATGGAAGAGTTTAGAGATATATGCAGCAAGGTGAAGTTTTAGAATAATGGAGATGAGAGAGGGGCCCCCTTAGTGTGTAGCTTGGTCCTCTTTATATAGAGCCAAGCTATGTAATTAGATCAGAACTTAGTTGAAGGGAAAATTAGCAAATAAGGAAAAGTCCTTGACAAGGTAAGTGATCTTTTGTTTTTTAACCAAAAGAAGAAAGTTTGGGGCATTAATGTTGCTGACATAGCTGGATGATGTCATCTGAATGACATCATTTGCTTGGAGGATAATACTTGACATTAAATTCATGGTTTAGCTAAAAATGGTAAGATAATCTTTATAGGATCCTCTTGTTTCTTTGGGTATGACAGCAAGCTACTGAGATTAGGCATTAATGAGCAAGTGATGTCATTTTTAGGACATATGTCAACTTGCTGGAGATTCTGCAACTTAGCTGAAGCTGTTACAGTTTCTGCAGAAACTGTTTGCAGCTTCCGCTAGAGCTGTTTTTGGTATTTTTAGCTAAGTTTTCTCTTTTAAAAAATTATATGCTTAGTCCATATATAATTTTGGTAAGTAATAGACTAGTTGGTTGATATTTAATGAAGTTTTAGAGACGTAATTATGGTCTATTTGTATTTTAACCAAATCTTGAAGAGTAAAGAAAGCATTTAATGCTAGATATGAGATACCAATATATATTTAGCCATGTGTTTGAAATTGATTTATATGAAAATAATAATATGATATAATCTATATGTTACTAAAAGCTGAAACGTATCGTTTAATACTACTGTTGCTCTCACGTTGTGCCACATCAGTTGCCACTTCATCTTTAAAAAATATATATATAATTTTTCCTACAATTTTAAAATGGTTTTTACAATTTTCAGCCCTATAAATGTAGCTCACTACTTATTTATTTACTTCCACTATCACCCTATAATAAATCCAGTCCACAACTTATTTATTTACTTCTATTATCACCCTATAATAAATCTGTATAATTAATTCAACCCACCTCTTATTTGTTTAGTTCCACTATCAAGCCCAACCCGAAACCTTTTCAGTTCAGTTTTAGGGTTTTGTGTGAGCCTTTTTAGCTTAAAGCAAAAAAAAAAAAAAAAAAAACGTTGAAGCCTTTCAAGCTTTAGGGTTTTTTTTTTTTTTTTTTTTTTTTCTTTCCAATTTTCCTATAACTGTTTTTAACATTTATTTTTTTAATATTTATACTTCTCCAACCTTTCTCTTTCCTTTACCATTTCATCTCCCCACTATTTCTACAATCTTTCTCCCTCCCTTACCTTTTCATCTCCCCACTACCCTCTACATTAATATCATTCTTTCTCTTTCATTTCATCTTTCGTTATTTTTGTCTCCTCTTATTCACACCATCTTATTATAAATTTGCCACTATCTCTTCTATTCTATGCATAGTTTTCCCTCAAAAAAAAAAAAAAGGTTCTCCCCCCCCCCCCCCCCCTCTCTCTCTCTCTCTCTCTCTAAATTTTTTGGTGAATTTTTTTTTGTTTTTCTTGCATCTCTATTTTAGGTTGAAAATTTTTTATATTTTTTAAAACTCTATTTTGGGTTGATGCGATTTAGTTTTTTTTTTTTTTAATTGTTGTTTTTTTTTTAATTTTTTATTCTCTTTAATTGTTAAATGTTATCCTATTGCATTCTAAAGAATTAAATATAGCATATAAAAATATAATATTATTCTATTACATAACATGATTTGGATAATTTGGTATTTATTTTGTTACATATCATGATTTTTTATTGTGCTGAATTTAGATGTAAACTATGAGACTTTACAAATTTTTGTTTATTTTCTAATCTTTTGTGGTGGACAAAGTACTCTTAATAGTTGTATTAGAAGTACTCTATAATGTCATTCATTTAAAGAAAAGTAAAGATTAGCCAAACAAAAATAATCGGATAGGTAACAAATTTTAACTTTTGCAATTTTATTTTAATTATTATTATTTTATAACAATGCATGTATAGAAATTTAATTCTTAGATTTTGCTAATAATTTTTTATTTGATAATATGTTTTGGGTGGCCAAAATTATAATTTCTACAAAAAAAAAAAACAACCTTAATAGATTATCAAAATCAAAATTTTATCCTAATATTGGTTCAATTAATCATTGTTAAGTTTTTTTTTTAATTTATGTTTTTTTGGTGTTTTGGATTGTTCCTACATTACATTTATAATTATTCCCATAATAAATAAAAATATAATTACGAAAAACATTGCTCATTATTAGATTAGTTTAAATTGTAAAAAAAAATTAATAAAACCACATAAAAATAATTATTACGCGCAACGCGCGGGTTCGCGGCTAGTTATATTTTAAAACTTATATTATATGATGGATATTAATTTTTATGTAAAGAACATGAGGAGTTTTATCATTTTAAGTGTTATGTAATATGAAAGGCTTACTAAATGTTACCTATTGCACACTGACCCGTCAGAGTTCAGAGAATTGGGAAAGACATGCCAAGCAATATGCTTTCCTTTGTCAATTTTGAACCACTGGAGTTTTATTGAACAAATTTCTTAGCCCTTCAAACCACGACTTCCAAAATTCCCCCGATGAAACTCATGAACTTGGATCATGAATCAAAAATGAGATGATGTGCTATGAACTTGAACCATGGGCTTTGACGCCTTTTTTTGTGTAAATATGGGCTCTTTTGGACTTTAGAATAGATTTTTCCAAAATCTATGTTAGTGTTGACGTGGTATAGGTCACCAATGAAATGAAACTATGTGGTGTGAAAAATTTGTCCTCAACAATTGTTTAGCCTAAAATTAATTAAGCCGTAACTAAAATTTAGGGGTCAAAATTAACATAAAATAAAATGTGTTGTAATGAAATAACTAAACTTATTCATAAGTTTAGTTGTGAGTTGTAACATTAGAATAAAACTTAGGATCTATTTTAAGAAGTATTTTACTCATACAATTATATTTCTTAAAATATAATATTTTTTTAAAATTTGAGAGAAATGAGTTTTTATTTTTTTATAATTTTTTATTTTCATTATTGTATTATGCATATTGAAAGTTCATTTATTTGAAAAAAAAGATTAATTTTATAAATTATTACAATAACTATTACAATCCTTTTAGAGCATTCATATTCAAGTTTGCATAAAAATTGTTATTTTACTATCTAAAAAGTTATTTTATCTATTATATTATCTCACATTACAATACACCTAACATCCTAGTTTTAACGTCCAACACATTAAAATAATATAAAGAAAGAGAAGAGAACAAAAAAGTCATTAATCCTTGGAAAAAGGGAAAAAAAAAAGTCATTAAATGGAGAGAGAGAGAGAGAGAGAATAAAATAATACTGGAGTATATATTATTTTTACAAACTCTACTATAGTAGTTCTTTTTTTTTTTTTTTTTTTGACTGAAAGAGGTAGGCTATAGTAGTTCTTAAATATCCTTGTTCATAAGAAATGATTATTTCCTGTAAGAAAAACATAATCAAACAACAAAAGTTAAACTATAAGAATAACTATTACGTTAGATGACCTACTAAACATACCCTTTATTCATCATCTAATCAAGACATCAATAGGTGGGAATGCCATTTTTTCTAAACCCTAGCGCCATATCTGTAACCAACTCAATAGACAGGCAAAAGAAAGAACAATGAAAGCTAGAAAATTCTGCCATATGAAAATGCTCTTTGTTGTTCTCTTCCTTCAACCTTTTGCAGTTTTTCTTCAACTTCGCCAACAGATTTAGAGACACAATCATCTTCTTCTTCAAAAGTGCTGAAAAAGGTTGCTAGTCTTTCCGATATGGACTGTTGGCTTTCATTCAATGAATCTTCATTTCCCTCATAATCATCATCACCCGCAAAAACCAAATGAATCCCCCAATTCTTTAGCTCAACCCCCTTCATATTTGGTGGGTTCCTTGTTGTCACATGTATCTTATAACCATCTTTCAATGACCAAATAAATGGATGATTGTATGGATATCAACACAAGTGAATTTGATCTTCATTTGTCTTTGGTATTCCATTTAAGTGCAGCGTTGTTTTGTATATCCAATAATCCAGTTTGCAGATCTCTGCCTGAATGTCCACTATTGCTGGGAGACGATATCTTAGGTCGTCTGAGATTTCCTGATTGAGTGAGACAACAACACCTATAATAACACCTTTGATCTCACGGTTTTTAAGGTTTGTAAATCTAACTTCCTCTTGAGAAAACCAGCTTGGAATCTTGCTTCCAGGCATACTTAGATTGCGTATATTCCTCAAAGAAATCTGCCAAAAGGAATCAAGAGTTCAAACCTTTTTCTTTTTGAATTTTTCGAAGTTTAATACGAGAGAGAGAGAGAGAGAGAGAGAGAGAGAGAGAGAGAGAGAACCTTAGACAGTCTTCTCGTTACTCTTGAGGAGCACGCACTGCAATTACTCATGTACAACCTTCTCAAAGACTTCAATTTTTCAAGGCCAGGAATATCCACCACTTTCTCACAATTAGTAAGGTTCAGGTCACGTAAATTTTCCAAGTTTGAAAGATCAGACACACTTTCCAATGAGATACAATTTGCAACATTCACCTCCACCAAACTTGAGGGAAGTGGAGGGAGAGATTTGAGCTCCGTACAATCAGGCAAGATAAGTTGTTTGAGGATGGACAGGCCCCTCAGACTGGAGGGAAGTTTGCAAAAATGATTGTGGCCTAGCTTCAAAATCTCCAATGACGACAACTTCTCAAAATCATCAGGAATTTTACCAGATATTTCCAAAGCACGAGCGTCAAATTCACCCAGCAAGGACAGATTTGAGAAAGATTTTGGGAGTTCAAAAGGCTTAGGTTTCTCTTTTGTAATGCAACTAACAGAAACTTTGGGTGCACTGTTATCAAGAAGTTCAACATGAGGTTTCTTTGCCATCCTTAATACCATTAAGCTTGAGAGCATCCCAAAGCTTTCAGGTAAATGTGTCACAGCAGTTTCGTTCATCAACAACTGTTGCAAGGACTTTAAGTTTCCTATTGAAGTCGGAAGTTTACGCAGCTGTTTACACTCATCCGAACTTAACACAATAAGATTTTCCAACATCCCGATAGATTCTGGCATCTCACTAATATTTGCTTTAGATATGATCAAAGTAGTAAGTGTCAACATGCTTCCAATTGATTTTGGCAACGTTCCAAGAGATTCACATTTTTTCATCTCAAGCTTTTGAATTACTTTCAAAGAACATATCTGATCTGGCAGATCTGTCATTGCTGTCCCATCCATCTTAAGCTCAACAATAGAATCTAATCCTCCAATTGAATCAGGAAGTTTGCTAAGAAAATGATTATCTCCAACTAATAAGTGCTTTAAATTTGATAGCGACCCGATAGACCAAGGTAGTTCATTGATTGCAGTACCATTGATGAAAAAACTGGACACTGATTTGAGATTGCCAATGGAGTCTGGAATTCTGTTCAATGATTTACAACACATTAAACTTAGTTTCTCAAGGTTTTCCAAAGATCCAATGGAATCAGGTACTTCCTCTATTGCAGAATGGTTAAGGGAGAGTTCTTTCAGAGAACATAACTTTCCTATAAACTGGGGCAGCCTTTTAAAAAGTTTGCAACCATTTAAACTAAGCTTTTCAAGATTAGTAAGGCGGAAGATTGATTCGGGAAGGATCGCTATAGCAGTTTCATCAAGTAGAAGTTCTTTTAAAGATTTCATGCAGCCTATGCTCTCTGGCAACTCTTTCATTTTTGAGCAACCTGAGAGGATAAGGCTTTCAAGTTTTTTCAGGCCAGAGATATCACTTGGAAGTTCAATAAGGTTTGAACAATCTCTCACGTTCAAGTGAAGTAATGAACTCAAGCTCCCAACTGATTCATGAATCTTAGTCAGCTTATCACAACGCTCAAGAACAAGCTTTTCTAAGGCTTGATGTCCAGATAAATCTGGAACAGCAGCTAGATTAAAGCAACCATGGAGATTCAAAACCATCAAGTTCTCAAGCACCTGGAAAACAACAGGTTTTCTTCTTTTAAATAGGAACTGTCATTGGGAATTTCCACCAAATGTATAAGCTGAACAAACCATAATTACCAAAGCAGCTTTGGGTGATTTAAAATAGAAAGAAGAGTAGGAGGTAACAAAAAAAGCCAGCCTAAAAATGAAAGTTATAGCTGTAGGTCATGCATCCTATTCTTGCAGTAATGATAATGATAATTTAGTTCAAACATTAATGATAATCACAATGGAATTTTTAATAAAAGCATACCTTGTTATTGTGCGAACCCCACAATTGTACAATTTTGCTTTCTGATAAATCAAGTACAGCAACTTTGCGAGAACAAAAATCAGAAGGAAGACTTTTCATGGGGCAACCTTTCCATTGTAGCCACTTCAGTTCAACAGGAAGATATTTGAACTTCCCTTCCAAATTCACATTATTTATTTGGAGCAGTCTAAGATTGACCATGGTTTTAAGGGAATTGGTGAAAATTACAACCTCTCTCTCTTTCTCTGCTCAATCTTCAAGATAACGTTTATACCTTTCCTTTAAGTATGTGACTGCTGAGGTGAAATTGAGGTTTCTTTGAAGGTTATACCAAGAAATTGTATCACCACTTGGATCCTTGAGAGGTTCTCCTAATCTTTTCTCGAAGTCTAGGACAATGCCTTCTATACATTGTGTTCCCTATTGTCAATCAAATGGAAAGTATTAAGAATCAACAGAGAGCCAAGCCAGATGGAAACAATTAACATATCATTGAGCACCTAAAATTTTCATAGAATATCGACTATTAATGGACTGAGAATTTGTAAAAGGCTACTAAAAAAGTGGCAACTAGAATCCAATTTTTTATAAGGAGGAAGAACATTAGGATTTTTATATTCTGAAAAAACTTAATTTGTAATGTTGGTTGCCTTTTCTTTTCTTTTCTTTTCCCCCTGTGGTGCAGGAGACGGTAAAGACATGTAACATGCATATAGGCTGAGACTTGGTATTGCCCGCATACACACATGAACCATAAAGAATAATTAAGAGAGATCTCTTGATAAGAAGTATCATACTATAATTGATACCTTCTTATCCTTCAAGACAGACATGATCTCATTACGATCCCAGAGTCTAGTACGCATGCCAGGATTCACAATGCTGTTTTCTCGAACAATTTGTCTTCCCATGTCTCTAACTTGATCGTGCATCCACAAAATATTGTCCTCAGTAAACTTAATGAGTGACTTTGCTGTGAGGACTGAGACTGCTATCTCAGCATTAAATCCACAACCCCTCAATATGTCAATTGCATCTTCTCTCTTCATTCTCATTTTAACAAATAAACAGGCAATATCTAAGAATATACACTTCTCTTGTTCATCTAATCCATTAAAACTTATCATCAACACATCCTGAAGATTGTGTGGACGAATCTGTTTTAATTTCTGTAGAGCTTCTTCCCATTCTTTTTGTCTCCTCTTATCGAACAGAAAAGAACCAAATACTTCCAGAGCCAATGGTAGTGCTCCTGTAAGAGACACAATTTGCTTGGACAAATCCAAGAAAGTGCCTGTCGGTTTCTCTCTTCTTAGTGCATGGTAACTAAATAGTTGTAGTGATTCAGATGAATCCAACTCTTTGACCTCATAGAACTCAGTCACAAGATGCTTGGATAATACTTCTCTGTCCCTTGTTGTAATAATTATTCGACTTCCTTCATAAAACCATTCTCTGTTACCAATTAGAGAGTTTAGTTGGTTTATGTTATCAACATCATCCAAAACAACAAGAACTTGCTTCTCATTTACTGTCTCTCTGATAGCACCAGCATTAACTTCCCTTATGGGAAGCACCTTCATAAGTTTATTTTGAAGAGATGCTAAACCATTGTCTTGGGCTGAAGTTTCTCTAACATCTGATATGAAACTCCGGTGCTTAAAGTGACCAACAAGTCTATTATAGAGAGCCTTGGCAAGGGTTGTCTTACCAACCCCACCCATCCCATGAAGTCCTAGAATTCGAACGCCATTGGATTTAACATTTAACAATTTCATCAGTTTTTCAACACGAGTGTCAAGTCCAACGGTGTATGCAGCCACACCCACCGGAGTATTGCTCAATTCAATCAAAACCCTCTTGACCAAACCTTGAACCAATAGTGCTTCTTCACTGTCAGTAAACATGATTACTGCATTAGGATATAAAAGGCCACAGTCATGGAAATAATTTAACATCTCAAATAGCAATAGAAGGGACTTGAATAAGTTTTGTTTCTTGTTTTCCTGTTTGATTACAAATAGAAATTGGTTTCAACATGAAATAGAACACCAACAAAATGGGGCAGAGAGAATGGTAAATTCCCCTCCCAAGTGAAGTTACTTATAAGTTATAACCAGTTTTGTGATATGCCCAACCATCCTTTTATTCAAAATGACCATTCACTGCGCATGTGAATTAATTTAGACCTTTCATTTAAGCCTATTATGTTAACTTTTAATTTTTCCATATTACCTTTACATGAGATTTCACACCCTTTACATAAAGTACCAGTTTATCCAAATATTCATTCTCAAGTAGGGTTTTTCCTTCTCTCTTCTCTTTCCATTTGGAATTTTTGGACACTATATAATGGGAAAGTAAGCTTATGAATTTGGAATAAAACACCACCAAATCAAAGGAGCCATCTTCTCGCCAATGTGCAGCACTTGACTTGTAAAATATTAAGAAGTCAGAAACAAAGAGAGAAATCACATATATAACTTCGAATAATACTTAGGTACTCTTGAAACTTGGAGAATGGCATCCTCTCTTCTCACATTCATGATGGGGTCCACCATAAATGTGAGAGGGATCACCATATATCTATCTTTGGAAGTACTTAAGAATTTTCCTATAACTTCAGTGAAGAAACAAAGAGAGAAATCACATACATAAGAATAACTTTAATAAAAAAAATCAAATTGAATGAGAAAGATATGTAGTGAAAAATGGGAAAGTACCATAAATGTGTATTTTCTCCTTTCACATGAATAGTAGGTCTCACTAATTAAATTCATGGTAGGATCCACCATTCATGCGAGAGGGAGGACTACGCATTTATGGTATTTCGGAGTACCTAATAATTTTTCGTGAAAAAGATACTTAGGAACGTGTACAAGTCTTTTTTAATTCGTTTATCAAAAAAAGTCTTATTTAATTCCACCGAGTCTTGAATATTTATATAGCAAAACCCAAGTTGCCGATAAAATAATATAAAATCTACCAAATTAATTTTTCAACTCATGAACAATCAGATCTAAACTTACTAACTACCATTGTATATTTGCCTCTGCAATTACTCAATCACGCACAAATCTCAGTCTAGTTTCACCTTATTTGTATACTAATCCATCTCATTAAGATTATATGAACTAAAAGTCTACAACTTTACATGAACGACTAGCATCTAAGTGTTCATTTTTATAACAAAAAGTACTAATAATCCAAGGTTTCAGAATGTTTATGTAATTCTGTCGCTTTACCTGTTGGTGAAAACCCAACCAGCTCTTCCACCAACAGTTTCCATGGCTTTCCTCCACTTCAAAACCTTGTCCTCCCCAAACCTCTCTTCATGTTTCCTAAAATGTTCTTCGAAAGGTCCTTTTTGTCTCCGAACATCAGACGGGTCGACACGGTAGAACACGGGGAGTATGAGCCTCCGGCAGTCGCATATCTTGGAAAGTTCCTCGAGGCACCACTTCGACGACGCGTAGTTAGGGGAGATGATGACGATGGAAGCCGCCGAGTCCTCGATTGCTTCGAGCAGACTCGAGGCGATCTCGTCTCCACGGCGTAACCCGTCGTCGTCGCGGAAGACTCGGACGCCATGGTTGTGGAGGGAGGTGTAGAGGTTGCTGGTGAAGGTGTGGCGTGTGTCTTCGCCTCTGAAGCTCAGGAACACGTCCCACAGAAGCCTGAAAGCTCCCGGAGTTGATGGAATATTGTAAACGACATCGTCGTCCTCCATTTTTTATGTGCTGTGTTCTTGACTTTTGAGGTACTTTCTACTTTCTTTCTTGTTTTTTGAGGAGGAGGTGCTTTCTACTTGGTAATATATTCCTGGGCTGTGTTTAGTTCACCAATGGTGTGTTCCACTATTCATTAAAAAAAAAAAAAAAGGTTTGTACCATAATTTATTAAAAAAATGTGAGCTTTGGGTCCAGTTTCAGTTGTACGGACCGTTAAAATTATAATACATGTTCGCTTTTCAACGAATGTCGCCATTTTAACAAGTTCACCACATGCACTGACCTAACCCTCTCCTTAAAAAATAAGGTGTGTTCCACTATTCTAAAAAAAAAAAATAATAATAATAATAAAAAGGCGTGCTCCACTAGTGTTTTTTCATAAACAAAAGTCATGATTTTGTAAACAAACTAAAATCATGACTTTACATATCAATAAATAAATAAAAATAGTTTATCAATATATATATATATATATATTTTCCTTATATTCCTTTCCTAATCATCCAATATAAGCCAAGAGGCTTATTGTTGAATTAGCATCTCATTATGCACAAAGTGCTTAGAAGTTTAGAGAGAAACATGAGGGTTCGAGTTGCAGAATTAGCAACATTTTGTAACTATTTCAAAAAAAAAAAAAATCATCCAAAATAAGGATCCCTAGAATTAGAAGGAAAGTCTAGTGGTTTGAGATGCAGTTTGGATCTTTGGCAGTGCTGGCAATGGATGGCCGTAGATGGCAACTTTGTGACTCCAATGAAGATTGGTAAACGTGGTGATAGGGATGTATTGTGTTAGATCCACCCTTCCTTTCTTCGACTCTCCCTCTCCCAATCTGCTTAAAGACCTTGGTGATGGTGGACGACCATATATGGGGAGTGTTGATGTTGTTGGTAACCATTGCTAGTGGTGTCCGTAGTAGTTGGGGTGACAGTAAGGATGTGTTGAGTTATATATTTATTTTAGGAAACTAAAATAATAATAAGTATAAAATTATGATGTGCTTAAATAAGTGGACACAAGGCAAATTTTTATTTGTGGAACATAAAGTGGTACAAGGAGAGTGAGATAGAAGATGTTGATTCTAATTTGTTTGTAACAAGGTGTGTAAGAGGATTTACTCCAACCACCCTTCCTTTGACGACCATAAATGGGAGTGTTTGATGCTGATGGCAACCACTGTTAGTGGTGCCAATGGTAGTTGGTGGTGGCAGCAGGGATATGTTGAGCTATATATTTATTTTAGGCAACTAAAATAAGAATAAGCATAAAATTATGATGTTCTTAAATAAGTGGACATATAACAAATTTTTATTTGTGGAATATAAAATGGTAGAAGAAGAGTGGGACAAAAGATGTTGATATGTAAGTTTGTTTGTAACAAGGTGTGTAAGAGGATTTACTTTATATGGCAGAAGTGAGGCAATTTTGGGATTTCGAGTTTTTAAACCATTGAAATAATTTATTCCACATCCAATTGAGAAAAATTAACTTATATCTATAATTCTTTATTTTTTTCATGTAATTTTTGGAGTTTTAAAGCTCAAATTGACATTTTAGCACACAAATTGAGACCAAACAAAATACGATATTGACACTTATACATTTAACCCAAGCTGGTACCATTTCAAATAATCACTAATCTTCTAAATAGAGTTGTAAATTAAAAAATTAATTTAGAATTATAAGTTAAGTAATTAATTGTATGCCGCCATGCAAGAGATGTCGAATTTTACTTTTTTTTTTTTTTACAAACATAATCAGGGCACAAAATTTTTATATTTTTCTTCAGAGAGGTTGTGTCTTGTGTGGTTGCAAAACCGAGATGGATCTCGAGCTTATAATTGTCAATGCAATTAACTAAGAATGAATACAATACAAGTTATTCTCTTTTTCTCACTCCCTTTGTCTCACTCCAAATTTTTTTTTTAACCCTGTTCTTTGGGAGAGAGAGGCATCTATTTATACTACTCTCCCTTGCGCCCTCTCCTACCTCAGTAGTAGTGGATTCCAGTGGTGGAGATATAAAGATGCTTGTCCCATCAGGGGTCTCATACTCTCCTCCATCTTTTAGAGGAAGTGAGATGAGCTTATGAGTGAGCCACACTGTTCAAGCTGGTCATTCAGCAATAAATGCAACATTGTTAGGTGGGGAACATCCATTTAATATGGAGATGACCTTTGCCAAATTTAAACACTACCTTCTGCGGTTCGTTGGACATATCTCATCGTGCGGTGAACAACATCTCAATTGTATTTGACTAGTTCAACAGCTACATGAGTGAACCCATTGGCCATATGCAAACTGTGGAATTGTAATAAATTTCAGAAGTTACTATTCAGTCATCTGGGCTCCCCCTCGAAAGCTTAAATGGGTTGTGATGTGGTTCCTTGGGCTAGGCTTAACTCATTTATTCCCAACTACTTCACAACCCTAAGTACCATGGGCTTTACTTACGGCCCAACGTAGTTGTAACCACTCACAGAGGTGATTAGTAAACAACCTTATATTAATTTTTTTTTTTTGAAAAGACTATTTTGCAACTCCAACCTATAACATATCACATGCCAACACACCAAAGTCTAACCTTTACATAGAACTTTATGACTTAAAAAAAATAGAATTTACTTTAGAAAAATGGATTTAGCAAATGATAGATAAAACAGTAATATATGAAAGTGGAAAAACTTGTTAATGATGGCTCAATAATCATTGCATATTTACATACCAATTTTAATTCAAAAAGTGAGAGCCTTTAACTCTTTCCCAAAAAAAAAAAAAATTTCCTTAGCGTGCAATATTGGTCAAAACTCCAAAGCATATTATACATAATAGTAGAAGCCTATGAATGCATACAAGGGGGAAGAAATCAAGTTCGAAGGGGTAATACTTTACTTACTTTTTAGCATTGCTTCCTCTTCTCATAAGAGGGTGGCCCCATGTGATTCCCACCATTAAGCCCACCCTCATGTGAGAGGAGAGAAGCTCCAAACTATTTAATAATTTTTAGGTTTGAAATCCCTTTAAACTTTTTGTACTACAAAATTAAATTTGCGTCAAAAATTCAAGAAAATTACAATCTGAACTAGCAGAAACATGGAAGATCACAATGACGTCGCCATTTCCGGTTTTGAAGCTTCGAGGCTCTGATGGCACATGTTCTTGAGCTTCAGAGGCAAAGACACATGCTACCCCTTCATAAACAACCTCTACACCTCATTCCACAACAAAGGCATTTGAGCTTTCGTGACGACGATGGGTTATGCCATGGGGACGAGATCGCACAAACTCTACTTGACACAATCGAGGAGTCTGCAGCTTCCATTGTCATCATCTCACAAAACTATGTGTCATTGAGGTGGTGCCTAGAGGAGCTTTCAAAGATATGAAAGTGTAAGAGGCTTATTCTCCCTATGTTCTACCAAGTTGGCCCTTTGGATGTTCGTAAACAAGGACACTTCGTCGGAAAACATTTCAGGGAGCATAAAGAGAAGGTAATTGAAAAGAAAATTGAGAAGGAAAAGGTAAAGAAGTGGAGGGAAGCCATGGAAACAGCTGGTGGAAAAGCTGGTTATGTTTTCCAAGACAAAGACAAAGACGCGTACTATGTTAATATGGGATTTTTTTTTTCCAATTTAACTCCAAAATGCTAACAATTTCGTTAGTTAGCATGGTTTCCAAATTATTTAGGAAAGTAACATCTCGAGTTTGTCAAACTCGAGTCTCAAAGACTTGAGTTCAATGCGCTGGCAAAGCTTAGGTGGAAATTTTTTCCACGTTGAACTCAAGTCTTTAAGACTCGAGTTCCCTTAGTAAAACCTAGAAAACACATGCTCTCATCTTCTCTCAACAAACCCACAGACCCAGAAAACAAACAATCTCTCATCTTCTCTCAAGAAACCTAGAAAACAATAACAAAACAAGAACCAAAGCTTAAAGAAACCCAGAAAATAGGAACTAAAGCTTAAAGAAGAGCATAAACTAACAACGGTGGAAAATTAAAAGCAGAGAGAAAAATAAATTCTTAGATAATTTTAATTTTGAATTGTAAACAGGAGGCAAAGCTTAAAAGAAGAGCTTAGAGTAACAATGGTGGAAAAATGAAAAATAGAGGGAAAAGGAAAGAGAGATTGTATTGGAGATGAAAAATTGAATAAATATGAATCAAACGGATTGAAATGAAATCCTCGTCACCTCCATTCTTAAAGAGTGAAAAATTCCTTGGACTTCATCTCGGTCTATAGAGGAAGCACCGTACCGTCAAAAACACCATTGTCGCTAATGTCATTTTCACCAAAACCACCGTAACCTATATTGAATGCCTTCTTTCTTCTTCACTCCTTCTTCACCCAGTCTGTATGCCTTCTTCTTTTCTTTCAGATATATGGAACTTATGTCTTAAAGACTCGAGTTCCACAAGAAAAGTTTTTTCCGCATAAGCTTAGGACTCGAGTGTTATAAGCTCAATTTTTACATTGAACTTGAGTATCTTAGACTCGAGATGCTAATTTTCTAAATAGTATCGAAAACCTACTAACCAACAAAATGGTTCCTAAAATGGTGTTAAATGGCAAAAAAATCCGAGAAATGAAAGAGTAATCTGAGATATTAGAACAATATATTGGAATTTTTTTTCCATTTACCCTAAATTTGTAAGAATTTCGTTAGTGGTCACGTTGCCAAAATAGCATCTCAAGTTTTTAAAACTTGAGTTCTATTAAAAACTCAAGGCTTAAATGCTCGAGTTCTGGAGCTGCAACCAACCAATGTGTGTTGACACGTGTAATATTTTCCACGTGGATGCCACATAGAGCTCGAGTTTGTAATACTTGAGTTCTTTATAATTCGAGCTACAAAAACTTGATTTCTTTAAGCACTCAACCTACAAATTTTCAAAACACCCACAGTCATAGTTAGAACTCAAAATCTCAAATTTCAAAGCAGCCACACTCATAGTCAGAACACTCAAAGCGCATTCTCTTTCTTCAACCCTTCAATCTTCCCTCCACCGAAAGTCATAGTCAGAACTTAGAGCAAA
Organism: Lithocarpus polystachyus; assembly: GCA_033629205.1. Lineage (NCBI taxonomy): Eukaryota > Viridiplantae > Streptophyta > Magnoliopsida > Fagales > Fagaceae > Lithocarpus > Lithocarpus polystachyus. The sequence continues at coordinate 77,873,185 of CM066164.1, forward strand.
TCCATCTTCAACCCTTCTTCCATCCCTCCACCAAAACTCAAACCCAAACCCCCAAACATTCGAAACATCCTTCTCAGAGCAAACCTATTCTCCTTCTTCAACCCTTCCTCCCTCCCTCCACCGAAACTCAAACCCCAAACACCCAACCATCCGAAACATCCTTCTTCAGACACCAAATAGTGAAAGTTCGTGCATTTCTAATTCCCCTACAATTCTATAAGGTACAATCCTCACAAATTCTCTTCCAATTCATTTTATTTTTTAACTGTTAATCAAATTGAACCCTAGTAGATCTTTTAGAAATTTAATTTTGTTTACAAAATTCAAACTTGAAGTCATTTTCTTTTCAAATTTGATATTTTTTGTGCGATTTTTGCTAAATAGTGAAAGAAAATCAAATAGGTAAGTTAAATGGGACTTTGACTGTGAATGTTTGTGTGTTTTGGAAAAAAAAAATTGGAACTTTCCCATGTGTTTGGCTTTATATGGAATGGCTAATTTGGTAGAGCTGGTATTGCCTGACTATCAATCTTGAATTTTGGATCCATTGAGTTTGGTTCATTTTGATATTGAGGCTACGTGGTTTGCTACAGAAGGAATTGGGAGTTTCCTGTTTGTGTGATCCTCCACGCAAATTGCAAATTTGAAATGGAAATTGGAATGCAATTTTTTATGCAAGAATTAACAACTTCAGATAATCCATGTATTAGATCAATATTGAGTAGGTATTTAGTAAGTATTCAAGTATTAATGAAGTATGATATGTTGCAAGGTAGCTCAATGAACTTATTACTATCAATGTTTGAAATTTGTCCTATTTCTTATAGTTTTAGCTTCTTTGAACACATGTATGATCCTTACTATACCTAGCTCAACCCTTTTCCACACCTTACTATACCAATAAAAAAAAATTCTGGATAACCATTGCAGTATGATTTGTTTTAACATTTTTACGTCCATTAAAATGTTACAGTGTGTTTATATGATCTCACATTTACACTCTGTGCAGTATGGAGCCCGGGATAGTTCAAGGTCCAAAGACCATGCGCCTTTGTCCTATTGATGACTCAGTCTTGACACAACAACCAAATCATCGTTCAACCGATATTTGGAATGGCGAGGCAAAATATCTAGTTCTAACAACCGCTATAATTTATATGTTCTCTTTGACTTAAAGTAAGTTCTTTCAAAGTTGTATATTTTATTGATCTATGTAGTGGCTTATGTAAGGTATATTTAGTCTTGTTTATCGATTTTGTAGGACTCGGGGGCACTTGATTGCCATGGTCGCTGGAAGGAGATGGCAATAAGAGACCTGATGTTGGACGATCGGGTGATTAATATTATCAAGTTGGTGGGTTTAGAAGGATTGTATAGGGCCCTGTCTAGAGAGATAGATCATGGTCTAATATCAGCCTTAGTTGAGCGATGGTGGCCGGAGACAAGATGTGGAGGTTATCTTGGGACTTCCTATAGATGGTGAGGTCTTGGTTGAGCCAACTGTTGAGAACTGGCATAGAATGTGTACGGAGTTGCTTGGTTTTACCGTTCCACAGAATTTGCCTACGCTAGTGGGGCAAAGAATTCTCATCAAACAGCTTCTTGAACACATTGCAAACCTGCTGCCTGTGGATACAGTAACCGTGCATATATGCACGGCTACTATAGCATTCTATATGATTATTTTTTTTTTCTCTCTACTCTCGCTTGCCTTGTTAGACTTTCTCTCACCCACTCTTCAATGCCAAGACCACCAACATCCATCCACCATCACAACTAACCAACCACCACCACCACCACCACCACAACCACAACCAACCCATTACAACATCAATTTAATTCAAATACAATCAACACAAAAGTAATGAAAATCATCACAAACCCAGCCTAAAATCAACTTAAAGCAAAATCAACTCAAAATAAAACATATCATAAAACCCATTTGGCAAAATACAAATCAACCCAAAATCCAAGCTTGCTGCTGCCATGAGAGAGAGTGTGAGTGTATTGAGCCATGGAGGCTTGGTAGAGAGATATTTTCCAAATTTGAAGAGAGCACCGATTTGATAGAGAAAGAAAGGGGGAGAAAGAGAGAAATTTTTTTTTTTTTTAGAAATGAAGAAGAAGAAGAAGAAGAAGAAGAAAGAAAGAATAGCAAAAGAAAAAGAGGAAGAAAAAAAGAAAGAAGATACTAAGAATAAAAAATGTAGAAGAAGAAAGAAGGAGAAGAAGAAAGAAGAAAGTAGAAAGAAGAAGGAGGAAAAGGAAGAGAGAGAGTGTTCAGAGAAGTGGTGTGTGGTAAGGTGGTGGTGCCGTGTATGGGTAAGGGAAATAAAAAAAAATATGTGAGAAAGTATTATTTTAATAAAAGATGGTATATTATAGATAATCGAATGTGGGTGTTTTTGCAAATTGATTGTATAAAATAGAAAAAATAGGTTTTTATTGTAAAATAAAAGGAAACTTTTACACATACTGATGCTAATGCTCTTAAGGAAGACATTACAAATATTGCAAAGCCTTAGATGTGTGTTGCAATTTAAAAATATTGTAGCAACTTCATCACCCCCATATCATATAACGATGGGTAAAATTGGGATTTTCAAATAAAACTATGGGTAATTTCGAGATAATACACAAAATTACTGTACAACAGCTTCCCTCAATTTCTTATTTATTTATTTATTTATTTATTTTATAGAATTTTAATCTATTTATGATGATTGTGCTCTTTATTATCGGAACAAAATACCAATCGATTTTTTATGTAAGCGAAAATTGAACCCCAAATCTTAGCTTTTCAAAACCTTAAACCCTCCCCCCCCCCCCCCTTAGTAGCTATTTCAGCAACTAGATCCTTAAAATCATGCTCCATCCGGATATGTAAACCCAACAAATTTTCCATCCTAGCTACGGTAAGGTTGCATATATGCTCATGGGGTTGCAAAGAAAAAAAAAACTTTTTTAATCTCTCACCCTCTCTCTTTTCTTACTTTTTATTTTTATTTATTTTTTTATTAAGTAGTTTATATTATTTTATTAGGTTGTATATAAAAATAAAAACGGAAATGTTAGGTGTACTGTTGGATGGGTTGATAAAATAGATAAAGTAGTTTTTGAAGATGTAAAATAGATATTTTTTTACTTCTCCGTTGCTAGTGCTCATAATGTGGCGTTTTCTAAATGCTAACCTGAAAAAAAAAAAAAAAAAAAAAAAAAAAAAAAAAAAAAAAAAAAAAAAACAAAACAAAACAAAACAAAACAAAACAAACAAAACAAAACAAAAACGAAAGACATTGCTTCTGTGCCCAAATAGCCTTAAAATAGTTTTGTAACCTCTCGTTACTTTTCCTTTTCCATAAGGTATCTGAATCCTGGTGGTACTTGTTCAATGCTTTCATCCATTCTCTTTTATAGCCTGTTTGGGAGTTAAAAAAAGGAGGGGGAGTAGAGTAGAGGGAGGGAGAGTAATCCAATTACCTTGTTTGGAAGTTTTTTAAGGAAGGAAGGGGAGGGATTTGGAGGGGTTTGGAGAGATTTCAACTCCCTCTAACCCCTCATTTTTAATTCCTCCAAATTGGAGAGATTTGGAGGGAGAGTAGAATAGATAAGTTATTGGCCAAATAAATTCCCTAACTTACCCTTTCTAAATTAACAAAATTACCATTTCTAAAGGGCTAATTACTCCATTCCCCCTTCCTAATTTTAAAAACATCCAAACAATGTAGAGGGGAATCATTCTCCTCTACTCTCCTCCTCACTACTCTCCTTCCCTCTACTCTCCTCCCTCTCTAAACTTCCAAACAAGCCATTAAGGTTCAAGCAAACAAAGACGTCGGTGCTTAATGTATATAAATATAATATGCCTTTCTTTTGATAACTAGTAATAATGCCTGTACTGTTTATCCCCCCAAAAAAAAAGGTAATGCCCGCACTAAAGATTCCCAGGAACCGGACTCTTAAAATGAACATACTTACTGATCAACAACATGAAGCATAACAAACAAACAAGAAGGTTTACACCTCCACAAGGAAGATAAAACAAAAAGTTCAAACCATTCTAATTCAGGTATGTATGGTGTGAGATTAATGTTCATGTTTACTCTTCTTTTAACCGTTTTCTTAAGGCAAGTCTATATACACACACACATAACATTTTCCCAATTGGTTTCTCGTTTTTCTTGTTTCATTGTCGTTTGGCATAAAATAATCCTGATCTACCATGAGTTGTCAAGTCATGATTGGAATGTTAGGAAGAGTTACATTTTCCAGAATGCTAATAGCAAACTAAAAGAAAAGGCATAATCAATTGTATGTTTTTTTTTTTTTTTTGAGAAGCAATTGTATGTTTATATACCTTTCTCTAAAAGATGAAAGAAATACTATTCAACTTGGTGCGTTTGGATATCGCTTATTTTGTTACAGACTGAAAACTGAAAACACTGTAGCAAAATAATTTTTAAGAGAACTGCTACGTCCACAAAATTTTTCACAAAATTTTTACAACAAATCCTAGTTGGCAGGTTGTTACAAGTTTTAAATTTAAATCTAACACTGAAATTACTTTCTTACCCACTAGTAACAGCAAATAACAACCTGTCAACTAAGATTTGTTGTGAAAATGTTGTGAAAAATGTTGTAGACGTAGTATTTCTCAATTTTTAAATGTGCGAATAGTGCCGTAGAACCTATTTTTAATGAAAGTTTTAGTTAAAAAAAAGGTTTGTGAGTCCCGTGAACAGTGCACGGGACCCACTAACAGACACATTTCAGTGGAAGTGGAAGCTTGTCAAAGAGGTAGTGGATCCTGTGCACAGTGCACGGGACCCACTGATAAACAACATCCCACGTGATGGAATAAAAAAAAAAATAAAGAAGAAGAAGGAAAACGCAAAAACATGAAACGCTGGACGCATCATCTGTATCCTAACGTAGGCTTAGAACACTCACAGCAGTAGTGCTAAATAGTTATATTGCTAAAAATATAACTATTTAGCACAAAAGGAGAGCTGCAGCAGTGGAGGCAAAGTTAAAAAGTTTAACTTCTCAGCTACAGTGCACATCTAAAAATAGATGTGCACTGTAACTCAAAGCTAAAAAATATATATATATTTTTTAATTGATTTCTCTCTCTTTCTTTTATTAAATTAAACTTTTCTCTCACCTACTTTCTTTTCTCTTTCTTTTTCACATTTGGTACTCTTTCTTCTTCACCGAACCAAACCCAGCAAAGTCTTCTCCCTTTCCATTTTCTTTTTTGTTCCTTCCTCCAACCATTTTTTCTCTATTTTTTCTTTCTACTTCACCTTTCTTCTTCACTAAACCTAGTCCTTCTCTTCTCCACCTTCATTTTTTTTATTTCTTTCTTCCTCCAACTCCTCACCACTCCTTAGCCACTGCCCGCCAAGCCACCAGCAACCCAAGTCCTAAGCCGTTGCCAACACAAGTCCCAAGCCGCCGGCGATCCAAGCCTGGTGGTGGTGGTTTTTTTTTTTTTTTTTTAAATCAGAGTTGTGGGTGGTGGTTGTTGAGGTGGGTTTGTGGTGGTGGTGGTGGTGGGTTGTTGATTGGGTTGTGTTTGTGGTCTGTGTTCATGGTGGTGGTGGGTTGTCCCAAGCCATTACTGTGGGCGGTTGTTGTTGGCTGTGGCGGTGGTGTGGGTTTTTTTTGTTGGTTGTCCTTGGGTTTTTTTGTTGCTAGATTTGTGGGTTTGTTGAATTTTGGTTGTTTTTATGTGTGATTTTAGTTGGTTTTTGAGGTGATTTTGTTGCAAATTTGATGGATTTATGTTGTGTTAATGGTGGCTTGTGGACAGTGAAGGTGGTTGTGGGTGGCAGTGGAGGTGGCTGGGGTTTTGGGTTTGCTTATTGTTCTTCAAATGATAGTTTGTGGTTTTTTTTGTTTGACAGTGGGGTGTATTATTTTATTTTGGTAGATATATTATTTTATTATAGTGTTTATATTATTTTATTGTATTGAAAGTTAAAATAGATCCACTGATGCAGCATGTGTGTAGGTAAAATAGATAAAGTAACTTTTAGTGGAGCTAAAAAGCTAAATTTTTAGCTCCACTACTGTGGATGCTCTTAATAGCTAGGTCGATAAGCATTTTATTACGTGGGGTGAAAATTGTAGGAATCTTTTTTCCCTTCTTATTATGTTCTATATATATATTTTTTCTTTTTTGTTTACTTTCAAAACGATATACTACATAATCTAGAAATTGGAATGTTGATTAATGATTACTTGGGCGTAAACTTAGGATTTCTATTGCCAAACATATATAGTAGAACTTCTCGTTTGTTTGGATTAAGTTGTGAAAGAATTGTTTTTTATTTGAGTGTGGAAAGAATTAGGGCAAATTACATCTTACTCTCCTGTGGTTTGAAATTTGACTCTTTACCTACTTGAGATTAGCTCAGTTAGAGTTCTATAACTTGTTAAAAACATGATTAAATATATCATTTTGCTCCACTTTTATGTCTCTCCCCTCCAAAAACACAAAAAACATAGAAATACAATATTAAAAAGATTCTAGCGAAACACTTGCATCATGGTATTTCAAACCATATGTAAGTAACTTAAATTTAGGTTAAACCTCAAGTAGATAAAGTATCATATTTCAAACCATAAGTAGGCAGCTTAAATTTCGGTCAAACTATAGGTGGGTGAGTTTGTAATTTACCCAAAGAATTATTTGTGTTAGGGTCGTGTGCTTTGGTATTGTCAAATCATGCCAAATTATGTATCTTTTATTGAGTTTTGATATGTCTTAAAGTTATAATTGAAGACCAAGTTGAAGACACAAATTTTACTCAAGAAAAGGTCAAGAAAAACACATTTTCACCACTTTTTCAGCATGTACCTCGATTGTAGCTCCATACCTTTCAATAGAAGTTTGAAAATTATTGTCTCCTCAATAGCAGCTCGATTGATTGAGCTTCACAGATCAATAAAAATTAACAATGCAAAAAAACTCATAACTTATTCGTTTGAAGCCTAAATTTAGATCCGTTTGAACTGGTATTTAAAGGATATCATAAGCCATCTATTAGGAGGTTTTTTTTTTGGGAGAGAAACACTCCGTTTATGCAGCTAGGGTTTTGTAACCATGTTTTCTCTATTTCATCAAATCAAAGAGTTTCTAAGTAGATCTGAAGATTCCATTGGTGAAGAAGTTGAAGTCATAGCAACCACTACAGACTTGCCACTATGAGGAAAACCTTTAAGAGGTTCTTGAAGTCAATTGGAGGTTTCAATTGTGATTGTGGGTGGAACATTCATATATTGAAGAGTTCAAAGGTTCTGAAACGGTAGAAGGTTTCTGCTGTGAGTTCATCTATTGGGATTGTAGAGTCTAGGGACAAAGATTTTGTACTAGATCTGAAACTTCTCTTTATTATAGTGGATTGCTTTTTAGGAAGGTTTAAGCTCAGATTTTTTACTGTGAAACTAGTTTGTTTCATTTGTTTTCCTAGGTCATCATATCTTGTCTTATTTATAATTCCGTTATGCATGATATTGATGTTTGTTTGTTTGAACAAGGATTATTCATAATAGATTTAATTAACAACTTTGGTTTAAAACTTATTAATTCTATCAACCGAGGTCTAAATTTCCAACCGAGGTCTAAATTTCCCACCAATTTGCTATAGAGGGAAGTCACCTATCACATATAAGATTATGTTTATTAATAAACTACAGGTATATAGATGAATCTTCCAAAAAGAACTATATGCATGTCTATAATATATAGATGAAGTGCTTCTGTTTAAGAATAGATCAATTTGGCTTTATCATATCTTTAGAGTGTGATACAATAAGTGTGTCTTCTGAGAGCATTACTATCAAAGATTTGTGCCACTCTCTCATTTCAAACAAAATTGTTTGAAATGACAATATAATGTTACCTTCTTTATTTTTAAAAGGAAAAAAAAAAAATTATTTAGGTTACAACAAGCTCCGCTAAAAATAATACCAAGATAACTCAATTGAGCTATATTTATAAGACATGATATTTTACCCCCTACCCCCCCCCCCCCCCCCCCAAAAAAAATCTTTAAAATATGATATATAGATGTACAAACTTTCTTGATTTATTATTATTATTATTATTATTATTATTATTATTATTATTATTATTAATTTGATAGTTGTAAGAAGAGAGATTTGAATCTTGAATATATTTATTAAAAATATCAAAATTATTGTGGGGATAAAAGCCTAAAATCGTGTATTAGGTCTTAAGCTTTATCCGAGGATGGTGTAGTGTCCGAAGAGAGGTAAATGAATATGAAGAATTCTAGAACGGAATTTGGTACGCTTAAGATGGGTGGGGTGGTTCGAGGAGTGATCCTCGTATAACCCTAATTATGGAGACGTGTATCATGACTGAAAGAAAGGTAGCCCTTCGAAAATATCTAAGGAAAAACTGCTATTACCATATTAAATATGTTGTACCAACTCTTCTGTCCGCATTTATGTGGAGAAGACCCCTAAACAGTACGACCTTGGCCACCGCAACTCACAGAAGGTCAAAGAAGGTGCATGATGGGACAATAATTCAAGTGAAGACTCAGATGATCAACAAGTGTAGGACCAAGATGATTTGGAAGAAACTATATAATGTGAAGAAATCCTTCATAGCAAGGGGGAGAAGAAACAAAAAGCACAAAGACTGTATACATTAAGAGTGGAACCTGTATCTAAACTAAGAATAGTAAATATCAAAATCGACCTCCTCGGACTCTTGCCGAGGACAATTTCTTGAATTTAAACTCTTTACTTATTTCTTCTTGTGATCCTAACTTATCTTACTGAATTGTCTAACATAATCTAGCCCAGCTTTCTTTCCCCACTCTCTATAAATTCATTGTTCTTGGGCCTTTTGGGCCGATCCATCAATCTTTGGGCTGGAACGCCAAATCTGTGTGCTAACAATTATCAACCAGTTAAGCTAAAAGACATTGGCCATATATTCTTTCTTTTGATTGCCCATAAATGGTGAACAAAAAACTGGATCTTAAACTTATCTAAAATCCCAACAACACTATAATTAAACCTTAAATGGGAATTAAATTAGGTCAAGTATAGTTAACGTGGTAACATGAAAAAAGATGGATTTGATTTAGTTTTATACCTATTAAAAAAAAACATAAACATATGGTTTCAAAAATTGTATACCAGGAAAGAAAATTTTAAAACCTTAATAATGATTTTAAAAATGTATGTAATGATTAAAGAGTATTACCAATTCATCACACTACCATAGTCTCACCATAGTGTTACATTTAAATATTTCTATATTACGTCATTGGATGACAATATCATGTGCAATCACAAAACTCACACAGTTTAATTTTTATTTTTATAATGGAACCTCACACATAGTTGACACAGCCATTTTATATGATTTTCATCTATATTCTACTTCAAGACACTAGCTAGTCGTAACATTTATAATGTATATATATACACTATAAAACCGAACCTTTTAACCTTTTTTGACTTCGTTAAAACTTGCGACGCAGACTTTAAGTAAGCAATATTTTTTTTTAAATAATTAAAAAAAAAATCTCTCTCTCTCCCAAATACAAAACCCAATAAAACTACACTCTTTCTCCCCAATTCTAAAACTGTCGAACGATAAAACTATAGTCTTTCTCCCCCAATTCTAAAACTGTCGAACTAAAACCCGAGTCCCATCTCCTTCTTCTTCTTCTTCAAGTCTCTCAGCCTCTCCATCATTTTCCCCATGGAAAACATAAACATGAGAAATCAAGCAAATCAAGCACAAGATTCAGCAACTACAACTGATCTGGCGGACTGATGCAAGGGATAACTCTCCAGTCTCCAGTTCCACCCATTTGCACAAATGACTTTGCTCCATTCAATCCGTTCCATTCCTGTGTAATGTCGTTTTTTTCTAAGTAAGAGCACAGCTCCGAATCTCTCTCTCAGACCCTCTCACAAATCTCATTAATATATATACATGTATGAAGTTATAAATAAAGAAGGTGAAAAAAAATGAAGCAGTGGCGGTTTTACTTGTGAAAAAAGAAAAAAGGAAGAGGAAGAAACAGAAAAGGAGGAAGGAGAGGAAAACAAACCTGAGAGACCATAGTATTGCTGAGGTATGGAGGAAGAAATACTAAGAGTAAAAGAAAGTGTCATAAAAAAAGTAAAAGAAAGAATATGGGTTTGTGGTTAGCGGATTAGAAAAGTTGGAGGATAGAAAATGACGAGAGAATAGAAGTGGAATGATAAAAAAGATTTTTATTTTCTTCTTTTTTATTTGGTTAAGAGTAAAAAAATAGAGGGATAGAAAAAATAAGTTTGAATAAATATACTTATATACTATTGAAAAAAATTATGCCCAAAATGTGACAAGAAAAAAAATAGAAAAGAAAAGGAAATCATAAAAATTTATTAAAAAATAAAAATCATGTCCCTGAAAATAAAAATTATGTCTAGTCAAAAAAAAAAAAAAAAAAAAAGGAGAAGAAGAAAAAGACAAACAAAACAAAGCACCACGTCAGAGCTCAAGAAATCAAAAGAAAAAAGGAAAAATAAAAAAAATAAAAAGAAGGTGAAGTCTCAAGAAAGTTAGTGTCTGTTTGGAAATATCTTATTTAATTAAAATTGAAATTTTTTTGCTAAAAATGTAAAAAATTGGTTAAAATATAAGTTAAATAGTTCAGTGGGACTCTTGAATAATATCAAAAAATGCAGTAGAACCCATAAATAATAGCAAAAATAAACTAAAAGTGTAGATAAGCTAAATTTTTCAGCTCATCCTAAACAGATGCTTAAAAAAATATTAATAAATTTGGGTGAAACCCATGTGCATTGCCCAGGTAAAGCAAAGAAAAAAGAAAAAAAAAAGGGCAATTGGATGGCAATTTCGTCATTTATCCTTAAATTTCTCTCTACCCAACATTTTGGTAAGCTCGAAGAGAAAACATTCAGGCTCCACTATTTTTTTTCCCTTCCTCTCTTCCAACCAAACACACTCCAAAAAAAATTTCCTTCTCATTTACTCTCCTTTTTTATTTATTTATTTTTATCCTCCCTAAAATCTACTATACTAAACACATCCTAAGGGCTCGTTTGGTTGGAGAGGTGAAAACTTTTTACTAAAAGTTTAGAAAATAAGTTAAAAAATAAGTTGAATAGTATAATGAGATCTGTGAATAATATCAAAAAGTACAGTGAGACCCATAAATAGTAGTAAAAATAAAGCAAAAGTGTAAATAAACTGAATTTTTTTAGCTCATCCCAAACGGATGCTTAAAAAAGTAATTAATACATTTGGGTGAAACCAATGTGCACTGCCCAGGTAAAGCAAAAGCAAAAGCAAAAGCAAAGAAAAAAAGAAAAAACGAAAAAGAAAGGGGCAATTGGATAGCAATTTCGTTATTTATCCTTAAATTTCTCCTTACCCAGCTTTTTTGTGGGCTCAGGGAAAAAACATTTGGATCCCATCATTTTTTTCTCTTTCCTCTTTCCAACCAAACATACTCCTCCCTAAAATCTATTCTACCAAATAAACTCTAAGGGTTCGTTTGGTTGGAGGGGTAGAAAAGTGGAAGAATAGAAAATGGTGAAATAATAGAAAAGTGGGAGAATAAAAAATATTTTAATTTTCTGCTTTTTTGTTTGGTTGAGAGTGGAAAAGTAGAAGGCTGGAAAAAGTGAGTTTGTATAAATTTACTCATATACCCTTTGTTAAAAAATGATGTCCAACTAAAACCAAAGAGTGACAAACAACCAAAACAAAAAAGTAATTATCCAAATTTATTAAAAAATAAAAATCATATCTAAAAAAAAATCATTTCGAGGTAAACAAAGAAAAATAATATAGTGAGTTCTAGTTAGCTCAATTAGTAAAGTTTCTGAAAGTTGAATAAGAGATTTGGAGTTTAATCTCCGTGTACATCAAAAACTGATTGGTGTCTTAATCTAATGATAAAAAATTATTATCAAGAGCAGACGTCATAGATTAGAACTCTCGTAAAAAAAAAAAAAAAAAAAAAAAAAAAAAACAGAATACAAAGGACTATTATGCCACATCCCAGGAAATCAAAAGAAAAAAAGAAATAAAAAGAGACATCGTCCAGAGGAAGAAAAAAAAGAAAAAGAAAAAGTAAAAAAGGGCAAAGTACTGGACAAAACTCATGTGATAAATAAATGAAACTCAGGCCCCACCTTTTCTTTTTATTTTTTAATTTTTATCCCCCCTAAAATTCTCCGTACCAAAGGCACCAGTGCCGCATATATAAATATAATATGCCTTTCTTTTGATAACCAGTAATGTCCGTACTGTAAAAAAAAAAAAAAAAAAAAAAAAAGGGTAACGTCCGCACTCCCAGTGACCTTTTTCTCTTTCTTGTTTCCTTCCTAGGTAAGAAAGCTCCTTCCTTTCCTCTGTGTCTATAAAAGTGTCACAGAGAGATGGCCAAATGGGTTTTTGATGTGAATGATTAATATATATATTGAATGCAGATATAAGAAGAAATGATTATGGGAGAGATTTCAAAGAAGATGAGCGCAGTTCCTAATGATCATGGCTTCACTGAAATTGTGCTCTCTTGGTCCCTTGAACAAATTGAAGATAAAGACCTTTTCAAGGACCAGGTTTGCCTTCTTCTTTTGGTTTACCTCTCTATTACAATGTCAGTCTCTGTTGGTCTTATTTTTATAGCAGCTATTTAAATAATTTATTGCTTTTTTTTTTTTTTTTTAAATTCTCCATGAAGCATTAATGAAGAAGTTGACGCTTACAAGAGAAGATATATCATATATGTGTTATTTTTATTATTTCTTCACTTTATCCTTTTTGTCTTTGTGGGCTTTATTATTTTAGGTCCAAGCCGATTTCACCAGTTTTCTCTCACGAGTACGGTTTATTATTTTTTTATAGAGAGTTTTAATTTATGGCATCCGACAGTTCTTTATCATCTAAATTATTTATATAATTATAAAAAATTTTACCAATTGAGCTAATTAGAATCCACTACTAAAAAAAAAAAAAAAAAACTTCTTTTGGCAATTTTTTTCATTTTTGGAATTATATTATTTTCTTTACTAATGGACCTTTTTTTTTTTTTTTTTTTTTCTGGTTACTAATTCAATAATTACATCAATAGTGGTGAGTGATTTGAACTGATTCTCCCTGACTCTTGACTAAACTTTTTTTTTTTAACTTCTACACGTGTTAGTAGTGATATTTTTTGTTTGTCAGTGGTTAAAGGTTTCATTTGTTGCCCCACGTTAAAATTTTGCCCCAACATTTTTTAGTTGTTGAAAATGAAGGAAAAAAAAAAGTTCATTTTCCAAAATGAGATGGAAATTTTTTGGAAAACTATCTTATTTTTTAGTGTTTTTGGTGAAAATATTTTGTGGTGAGATAGGGATGTATTTTGAAAATTTTCGGGAAAACCATCTTTTCAAAATAAGTCATTTCTAATAGGGTTTTCCATAGACCGTAGATAGTTATTAGTTAATTGATTTTTCCCGATGTTACCAACCATAGGAAAACACAGAAAATTATCTTACATTGAGAAACGCTTTTACCCCTAGATCAAGGGTGTAAAATGGAGTCATTACTTATTTTATTTAAACAAAAAGTAAGAAAAACATAAATGAATTGAACATCTAGATTTGCATTGAGACTTGAGAGTAAAATTACATTTTGGTAAAAATATTACAAAGCTTTGATCTTAGTTACAATCAAAAGAAAAATATATTGCTTTGCTTCCTAATTACAATCTACCAAAATGAAAAATTACATTGGACAAGATACCGATCTAGAACCCAAAATCTAGGCTAGGAGATTAAGTTACAAAGTGGTAAGGTATTATGCACCCACTTTATTCGGTAAAAACCGATCTTCTAGACTAAAGATGACCAATCGCATATCCACAAGGCATAAATTGTAAAAAACACACATTCATGTTGACTTTGAATTTAAATATTGCATGCATTTAAAATTCATGTAATTTATTTGCTAGGCTTTTAAGATCTAAGATTAATCTTTGAACTGAAAAGTATTCCATAGATCTATTTTGAAAATAGCTTAATTTACAAAACGGAGTTTGAGATTTGAAAACATGCAGAAAATTAATTGAAGAAAAATGGATCTGAATTGTAGAAAATCAAATCTGGAATTTTTATTGAAAGAAAACCTATTTGAATGAAGAAAAATCATATCTGTATTTTAATGTAGAAAACTTATTTGAATTGTAGAAAAATTAGATCTGGAATTTAATGATTGAGAATACAATTTTAATATAGAAAAAATCAGATCTGGAATTTAAACGTAAAGAAAACATGTTTTGTGAAGTAAAACATTGGATCTGGAATTTAATGCAAAGAAATATATATTTGAATGTAGGGTGAATCAGATCTGAAATTTTATGCAAAGGAAAACATATTTGAATGTAGGGAAAATCAAATCTGGAATTTAATGATTGAAAAACATATTTGAATGTAGGGAAAGTCAGATCTGGAATTTTATTGCAAAGTAACAATTTTTATGATGTAAAATAGTAGATCTATGAATCAATTTAGCCAAAGGATAATCCTAGATCTAGAAATTACATTGAGCTATTTTAGATCTAAACATAAATACAATATAAACTTAAGGGTAAATTGCAAACTTAAGGGTAGATCTAAACATATATACAATATAAACACGTTATGAACAAGAAGAAAAATATACTTGCATAAAATTAAGGATAAATTGCAAATTAAACCCTCAAAGTTTGGGATTATTTGAATTTTACACTCCAAAATTTTAGATGGAATTTACCCCCGACGTTTAGGATATTTCGATTTTACACCTTAATGTTTCAGAATTTGTATTTTACTCCTAAAAGTTTGGGAGTGTTTGGCCTTTACACCCCCAAATTTTGAAACTTTAGTAGGGATGGCAAATATAACCCGACACGTGGATACCCGACTTGACCCGACCCGTTAGACAATAGGGTCGGGTTTGGATTTTAAAAATTAAACCAGATACAGGTTCAGGTCGGGTCTAGGTTTTATGCATATCTGGCCCGAACCCGACCTGTATATATATATATATATATATAATTTTAAAAAAAATTTAAAAACATTAGTATAAATACTCTATTTCCTTTTCATATTTCATTTTCTAAACCTAACCCTCACCTCCGACCACCCTCTCTCACCCTTAGACGCTCCCCTCACGGTCACAGCCTCACTCCACCTCGCCGCCCCTTACCTCTCTTACTCTCACTCTCGTTTTCTCTTAGTCGCTCGTCACCTAGTCACCATAAACTCTCATTCACTCACCGACCCACCCTCACCCTCACCCTCCCTCTCACTCTCATCACGTGGTGGTTGTTGTTTGTCACGAAGGAGCATAGATCTCGTGGTGGTTGCTGTTTGTCACGGAGGAGTACGGGATTGTTAGATTGGAGCATGGGATTATTAGATCGGAGAGAGATCAGATGATTAGAGGACGGGATTGTGAATTTATTTGTGATTTTTTTTTTTTTGATGAGTGAAAAATCTGTATTAACAAAGAAGAGCAAAAAAAAAAAAAAAAAAAAGGCTTATTTGTGTTACTGTTTATGTTTGGGTTTGTGATTTGTGTTTCTTTTTTTCTTTTTCTTTTTGAGTGAAAAATCTGTATTAACAAAGAAGAGCAAAAAAAACAAGTTGGTTTGTGTTCTGTTTATGTTTGGGATTGTGATTTGTGATTTGTATTTTTGTTTTTGTGGTTATGATTTCTGGATGTAAAATCGATTTTTATTTTTTATTTTATTTTTTATGATTGGGTCGGATTGGGCCACGACTTTAGATTAGGCTCATAAGTGGCTAGACAGGGCCTGCGGGGCTTGTGGAGCCCGACAAGGTCGGCTTGGGGTTAAAAAAAAAACCCTTTATTAAACGGGCTGGGTTCGGATAATGGGGGAGGACTCGCGGGTTAGGTTCAGGCATCAAAAAACTTGCCCCGAACCTACCTGTTGCCATTCCTAAACTTTAGGGTGTAAAATCCTAACACTTCCAATATTTAGGGAGTAAAATCCAAATACTCCTAAAATTTAGGGGATAAAATCCAAATTCTGAAATGTTAGGGTGTAAAATTCAAACACCCCAAACTTCAAAGAGTAAAATTCAGATTTTGAAACTTTAGGGTGTAAAATCCAAACACTCCCAAACTTTAAGGGTGTAATTTGCAATTTACCCTAAAATTAAAATGCAAAGGGGAATTTCTCTTTAAAAAGCAAGAGAGTTTAGAAAATAAAATCAGTCACTAACCTAACGAAGAGATTGTAATCTCACGAGTGCCTAAGGGAGAAACCTGAACTAGCGAAGATCAATATTTTTGTAGATCTTCTCAAAAACTAGGAGAAGGGGTGCTTTGAAAGCGGTCACATCAGTTTGTGTTTAATAAAAAAAGGTGTAGAATTTACATAGTTTTGCCTAAAAAATGACCTACATCAGTCCGTGTATCATTGAATAAATTTACAAGTTTGCTACTGGAACTGTGTAAATTTACACTGATACTATTAATTTTGCATTTAGTTGTTTATTCTTTCTTTATGAATCTCAAGGATGACGAAAGAGAGTAAATGATGGTTGTTTTGTGTGAAGAAAGAGAAACAATTAATAAAATCAAGAAAAATTGATATTTCAATAAAATGTAATGTAAAATAGATAATCTGATGTGGAACATCTTGAAAAGTGAGTATGAAAAAGAGAAAAAGTAAGTTTTTATACTAAAATATATTAGAATTTTTGCACGAGCTGATGCGAATATCCTGACTGAAGGATGCTCTCCTCTATTTATAGAGTGAGTAACATAATTTTTAAGCTGAGTGCTTAGAAAGTCAGCACCCACGAAGTGGTGGGTGAGTGACTTATCTTGAAAATAACGAGATTTGGGTGAGGAAATGGAGCAAAAAACGTAGTTTGTGTTTGGATACAACTTATAAGCTAGTTGTATTAAAATTTCACTTTTCTCACCTTTTCAAAATACAATTATACTTTAACACACTTTTAGCAAAATCTTAAATAAGTTGTTCCTAATACACGCGTAATCTAAGGAAATTTGCTGAAGTGCCAATCGGCACATTTTTCTTTTTTCTTTTTTCTATATAGGGAAAATCGGCACTTCTTGAGTGCCACTTGGTACATCAATGATAGTTTCCTAGTTTAACCGTTTCGCTTGCTTTGCATGTTTTCTAGTGTTTTTTTTTGAGTTGGAAAATGCATTTGGACTAAATTTTGAGATATTTTCGTTATAAGGAATCTTTCAAAATGATAATTATGATTTTTAAAACAATTTTCATTGGGATAATTACTCAAAAATCACATTATTTGATAGTGGTTTGTTTTTATTAGCATATAAATTTTATTCATTGCACTAAGCCACATATTATAATATGAACTCAACTAATCACAAATTTCCATCTAATTAATTTTAATTAGTCATTTTTAGTATCCAATCAAAATTAATGATCATTAATCCTATGTAATTAGCCTCATGCAAAAATATATTGACTGTTAAAAATTGATCTTGCAATATCTTCCAATCCGATTATTCAATTGAGGCATTGGATGTGTGGTTGTGATCGTTGAAACCTCAAGATCATGAAGTGTGATTGATTAATTAGTGGTTAAATTACCTTTGTACCCTTGGATATGTGAAATGACCATCTTGCTTTTTTCAAGATTGAATTATGGGTGCGAAATGGGGTTTCTACAACATAAAGTTTTCCAACAAAATATACGGAGTCATAGTTTGTATACAATGGGAAAAAATATACTATATGATATATAATGTATACAACATGGAATATTTAAGTGTTTCATTTGTGTAAATGTTTTAAAAGTTTAGCATAAAAATTTAAAAGGAAAAAAAAGGTTAAATTGAATTACATACAAGTATATTATAGATTTGAATGAATAATAATTGATGGCTTTATATTATATTATTTCTTTTACTATATTCCAAATGAATAGCATAGTTATGTTATATTAAAATAAATTTGTAAGTTATTATTGAAGAACATATAATTTAGGACACTATTAGGTAATGTCATTTATATCCAATTTATAAGCTTTGTATTTCTCTGTGAGAGTGGGGATCGGAATTTTCATCGAATCTGCCTTAGGACCCATGGCTTTTTTATTTTTATTTTTTATAATTAAAAAGGATTGTTTCCCTTTTCTATTTTTTCCCAAACTATAGTCAAGTGTATATTCAATTGAGAATCTAGTACAAAGTTTCCTCTAAGAGATTCTATCCTCCAAACTTGGTGGTCTCTTTTAACCCAATAAAGTGTAGAATTTTACATGCCTATTTGTTGCACACTCTGCCGGTAGAGTAAAAGCCTAAGCCGTTACTTGATTCTTCTAGCAGACGATGTTTTTTAAATTACAAGAAATTATAGATTAGGAAGACAAAACTATATACTTGTTCTTATCATTTTCCTGGTGGAAGAATTATTGAATGTACTACAAGAAAGTCAGTATCTTGTAAAATTGCTATTAATACTAAACTGTCCTTTATATTGAATGCTTATTATAAATTGAATCTAGCATTTTCATGAGATATTTTATCGAGAATATAAGTGAGCTTAGCAGCTTATATATTTAAGCGTATAAACCTCCATTGAATTTCTTTGGTACTCATTTTGAGTTAACACCTTATTTATTTTTTATAGGTAAAAAACATTCCGCAGTCCTTCGAATCAGTTCACCAGTATTTTGGTTCATATTTTTACCCTTTATTGGAAGAAACTCATGCACAACTCAATTCAAGTATGGAGATTATATCAACAGCGCCTTTTGCTAAAGTAATTGAATTTGATGAATCTAAGCCAGACGGAGGAAATTTGTATGATGTTCAGGTTGATAACTGGAGTAACCAATGCAGTGATCGTAGCAAGAAGCCATACAAAACGTTGCCTGGAGATATTTTAATTTTAGCAGATGCTAAACCCGAGCGTGTTTCTGATTTACAAATAATGTCTTGGGCTTTTGTAATGGTCACTAAAATCCTAGAGGATGATATTGATGAGGATGATATTGATGAGGATAATATTGATGATGATGATGATATTCGAGAGGATAATGATACATCTACTACCTTTAAAGTCAAGGCATTGAAAGATATTGATGTTGATGGTGGGAAGAAATCATTTGTGGTTTTCTTGACAAATACAATCCCTAACAAGAGAATGTGGAATGCACTGCACATGCATAAAAATCTGAATATCATTAAGAAAGTCTTGTCCACTAGTTCTTTGGTAAGCAATTTGGGTATGAATGTTGAAGATTTAATACTACTGAGCATTAGATTCAGTTGAAAAATGGAATTGTCCCATTATGATTGACATACGATTCATGTGGAAACAACAGAATACTTAGCATGGATTATAGTATACTGATGTTGTTTTAATTATTATATGACAAAACAATTTACTTTAGAAGAATTAAGAGGAAGATAATTTTTTTGTGCATTACTCTAAAGATGTTCTCTTAGTTGATCCTTAAGCAACAGTGCTTATTTACTTATCATACCAATGGAAGTTCCTACTTTTCTCTTTTAGAAGCTAGTATCAGTATTCACACCCCCCCCCCCCCCCCCCCATTTACATCAGTTGTGCCTTTAAACTGTTGTGATAATATGGTTTGAGTTTATTAGACCTCTCTGTCCCTCCCGCACCAAATTTTGCTAATGAAATATCATGCACGTGCATTTCGTTAATTTATCTGTAAGTCAATTGCAATAAGGGAAACTTGTTTTGGTTTTTCTAAAATTTTACTTGTTTTGCCGTCATTTGTTGCTAAGACTTTCTTTAATTATTTTCATTTTCTCATGTTAAACAACAGAATGATGAAGACTGTGATCTCTGTTCTGCACAGAGTGATGGCAGCTGGGATGAGAAATTGGCAACGAGTATTACTTCAAAACTGGATGAATCCCAAAAGAACGCAGTTCTTGCTTGTCTACGTAAGATACATTGCAACCACAAGTTGTCTGTGGAACTTATATGGGGTCCGCCTGGTACTGGCAAAACAAAAACCACTGGCACCCTGCTTTTCACCCTTCTAAGAATGGGATATAGGACTCTTACTTGTGCCCCAACAAATGTTGCAATTAAAGAAGTGGCCTTGCATGTCCTAAAGCTGGTGAAAGAAACGGACATTGGAATTGATGCTTTGTTTCGCTCATTTGGAGATATTCTCTTATTTGGGAATAAGCAGCGGCTCAAAGTTGGTTTGGGCATGAAAATTATATATTTGGATTATCGGGTCCAAAAGCTTACTAAGTGCTTGGGACGTCTGACTGGTCGGAGGAATTGTTTTACTTCAATGATTGATCTTCTTGAAGATTGTGTTTCTCAATTTCACATCTTGTTGGACAATGAACTGATCAAAGAGAGAGAACAAAACAATGAAGAAGAAATTAAAGAGATAGAAAGTGAGGCTGAAACTGATGGTGGCAAGGGGAAATGCAAGTCATTTCTTGATTTTCTGAGAAAAAGATTTGTTGCTACTTCATCACCACTTAAAAATTGTCTTCGAGTTTTTTGTACACATTTACCCATGAAATACATTCTCGAGCACAATTTCCAAAACATTTGTTCTCTTATTCGCCTACTTCAGTCTTTTGAAACCTTGTTGTCTAAAGATAATGTGGAATCTGAAGCACTGGAGGAGCTTTTTTCACATTCAGAAGTAGTTCAAGATATTTCTGAGCCATTTATAAATATACCATTCCTGCTGAATGTAAGGAGAAAAGAATGCCTTTCTCTTTTAAAAAAACTTCAGGGTTCATTTAATGAACTTGATCTTCCGAAATCTAGGAACAAACGGTCAATAATGGATTTTTGTTTCAAAGCAGCTTCCTTAATTTTTTGCACTGCTTCAAGTTCTTATATGCTGCACTCTGTGAAAATAAACCCACTGAACATTCTGGTTATTGATGAAGCTGCTCAATTAAAGGAGTGTGAATCGACCATTCCCCTGCAACTTCCGGGATTAAGGCATGCTATTCTTGTTGGTGATGAGCGCCAATTACCAGCAATGATTACAAGCAATGTATGTAAATGCTATTTGGTTTTTTTGACACATTCATACCTTTGTTTACATGTGAATTGGTTTTCTTTGTTTTTATTTTTTAAATGTTCTTTCAGAATATTTTAATTTTCTTTTGTAGATTTCTGAGGAAGTTGGTTTTGGGAGAAGTTTATTTGAGAGGTTGAGCTCATTGGGTTGCACAAAGCATCTTCTCCGTATACAGTACCGAATGCATCCATCTATAAGTTTTTTCCCAAATGCACATTTTTATGACAACCAGATTTTAGATGCTCCAAATGTTAGAAGAAAAAGCAATAAAAAACAGTATCTTCCAGGGCCAATGTTTGGTCCCTATTCTTTCATTAGTGTAAGAGATGGTAGGGAAGAGAAGGATGATTCCGAGCGTAGTTGGAGAAACATGGTTGAGGTTTCTATTGTGATGAAAATACTGCAGAATTTATACAAAGGTAACTCCTCTTGAAGTCTCATATTCTATGCCAACCTCGAGATTGTCTTTAATTTGAAGAATAAGTTCAATCAGGCTTTATGTTGCTGATGGGCTTATTTTCACAATTGCCGTTGTCTTTGCTGATGGGCTATTTGTTCAATTGCACTTCATTCTTTCTACTCTATGATCTTATTCTTGACTTTCTGCCACCTTTAAGTCATTCGTTTGATGCCAGTATAAACTGATTTGATTGATCTCTCATCCCCTAGAAAATACAAACTGGAGGAAGTTAATGAGTTTTTTCAAATGAACTTTGTTATTCTGTAAGAAATGATACAATTGCAAAGGTAGGAAATTCTATTGAGAAATCTTATAATGTATGTGCCTTGTTGCTTGTCAAGCAAGATACATTTTGATCCTTGTAGATCATGTACATTTTTTCCTAAGAGTAAGTTAATTCAGCATATGTTAGGACTGGAACATAATGGAGTCTCAAGGAATTGGAAAGTCAGCGTATTAAATCTTTTAAAAGACTATAAAGTACACATTTTCGTCATTTAGAATAGTCATGTGTCTGTATCCGTTAGTTGTATGACTTTACCTCAATTTGTTATGATGGAATCACCTCTGTTAGAGAAAAAAGTTCTTAAACTTTGTTTTATTTTTTTTTTATATTGATTTATTCTTTCCCTCTTTTGGCTTTTGCTTTTAATTCAGCATGGATTGGCACTGGCTTCAAACAGAATTACCGCATTGGTGTAATATCTCCTTATGCTGCACAAGTAGTAGCAATTCAAGAAAGACTTGGACGGAAGTATGATGCTCCTGATCAGTTTACAGTAAAGGTCATGTCAGTAGATGGGTTCCAGGGTAGGGAAGAGGACCTAATTATAATATCGACAGTAAGATCTAATACTCATGGATCGATTGGGTTCACATCAAATCAACGAAGAGCTAATGTTGCTCTTACAAGGGCTAGGTAATATTTTATGTAAGTTCTTTCGAGAAGTTTGCCTTTGCTTCCATTTTAACCAGTATTGTAAATAACAATTGGCCTTGTAATGCCTTTCAGGCACTGTCTATGGATATTGGGAAATGACAGAACACTAGTGAAAAGTGGATCTGTTTGGAAAACCTTGGTCCAAGATGCTAAGAAACGTCAATTTTTCTTTTACGCTGATGGGGACAAGGATTTGGCTAAAGCAATATTAGATGTGAAGAAAGAATTTAAACAGTTTGATGATTTGCTTAATCATGATAGCATACTTTTTAGAAGTGCTAAGTGGAAGGTATTTGGCAACCTCATATCTATACTTTTGATTATATATTCTTAATACTGTTTCTTAATTTGCTTATGTATCCTTTTTGCAATCTCCACAGGTTCGTTTTAGTGATAACTTTTTGAAATCATTTCAAAAACTAAAGTCTGACCGTACAAAGAAGTCAGTTATAAACCTTCTACTGAAAATTTCCTGGGGCTGGAGACCCAAAAAGTTGAGCGTAGATTGTGAAAGTTCTTCTCAGATCTTAAAGCAATTTAAGGTTGAAGACCTTTATATTGTTTGTGCAAATGACATAGTAAAGGAATGGTGTGACATTGCAAAGGAATTGAAGTACTTTCAAGTTTTGAAGATCTGGTATATAGCACCTATAGAGGATATTCCAAAATTAGTGAAGCGTCTTGATAGTATGTTCGGAAAATATACAGATGACTTTATTAATCTCTGCCAAGAGAAATGTCTTGAGGGGTATGTATATTCTTTTGCAGTCTTGTAGATCCATAATAATGTTTCCAATTTTGAAACTTGGATGATGCCTTATTTTGATAGTTTAAATTTACTAGGATTTCTTTTTTATATTTTGAAACTTTTTCACCTTGCTTTGTGTCTAGGGATTTGGAAATTCCAAAGAGTTTGTCAATCTCTTTTGATATTGTCCGGATTAAGATTCTGGATGACCATAAAAATGGGAGTGATCTAAGTGGTTGTGCTGCTGATGGCGGAAGTTATGTTGAGAATGCTAGAGTGAGTGAGAGTCTTATGCTGATGAAATTCTACTCCTTATCACCAGTAGTAGTGACCCACTTGCTTTCTAACCGTGATGGTGGTGAATTGGATCTACCATTTGAAGTATCTGACCAACAGCTAGAGATAATCCTTTTTCCTAAAAGTGCATTTGTACGGGGTCGATCAGGTACTGGGAAAACTACTGTTTTGACTATGAAGTTATTTCAGAAAGAAAAACTGCACCATATGGCAAAGGTGTTATTGCATGGGGAAAAGGAGGTTGAGGAGACCGCTTCTGGGATGAAGGAAAATGTATTGCACCAACTTTTTGTGACAGTGAGTCCTAAATTGTGTTATGCTGTAAAACAAGAAGTTTCTCATTTGAAAAGGTGTGTAGATTATCTAATAAAATGGTTTTCGTGAATTTACTTTGCTTCTTTATGAATTAGTTTGCTTGATTTCTGACTAGAAACAATTGAACTCAGTATATACTTTAATTTCTTCAGGTTTTTGAGAAATTGGAAACATGACATATGTTTGATATTTCTTTTTGTCCTTGACGTGGATTGGTTGTTTCATTTCGTAAATGTGATCTGCACTGTTCTTTCTAGGCAATAATGTTGGTTAATATAAAATGAAAAGCCTATTGTAACAATTTTTTTTCCACATGCAGCTTTTCCTGTGGTGGTAATTCTTCAAAAGGAAGTAGTTCAATTGATATGGATGATTTTGACAATGCCTCTCAATTCAAGGATATCCCAGATTCTTTTGTTGATGTCCCTCCCCTGTCATATCCTCTTGTCATAACATTTCACAAATTTCTGATAATGCTTGATGGAACTGTGGGTAATTCATACTTCAAAAGATTCCATGAAGCAAGGAAACTTTCTAATGGTCCAATATGTGGTAGTTCAGTTTCCTTACAGAGCTTTATAAGGATGAAAGAAGTTAATTATGAAAGGTTTAGTACATCATACTGGCCCCGTTTCAATACCCGGCTAACTAAGAAGCTCGACTCTTCTAGAGTTTTCACAGAGATTATTTCCCATATAAAAGGTGGCCCACAAGCTGCGGAGGCAGGTGATGGTAAACTCAGTCGTGAGGACTATGTTCTACTATCAGAGGACCGGGTTTCCTGTCTATGTAGACAGAAGAGAGAGATAATATATGAGATCTCTCAAAATTATGAAAAAATGAAGAATGAAAAAGGTGAGTTTGATTTTTCTGATCTTGTAATCGATCTTCATCGTCGATTAAGAGTTGAAAGATACAAGGGCGATGAAATGGATTTTGTATATGTGGATGAGGTGCAGGATCTTACATTAAGCCAAATTGCATTATTCAAATATATTTGTAAAAATGTTGAAGAGGGTTTTGTTTTCTCTGGTGATACTGCTCAGACGATTGCGAAGGGAATCGACTTTAGATTCCAAGATTTAAGAAATCTATTCTACAAAAAGTTTGTGCTGGAATCAAAAAGCAGTGGACAAGATGGAAGAAAAGAGAAAGGAATAATCTCAGAAATCTTCCCTTTGAGCCTGAACTTCCGTACTCATGATGGAGTTCTTAAGCTATCACAGAGTGTGATTGAACTTATTTATCGTTACTTTCCTCAATCTACTGATGTTTTGCAGCCTGAGACTAGTCTTATAAATGGTGAAGCTCCTATTCTGCTTGAATCAGGGAACAAAGAAAATGCTATCATAACTATTTTTGGCAATAGTGGAAATGCTAGAGGAAGTATTGTTGGCTTCGGTGCAGAGCAGGTAATATTGGTACGAGATGATTTTGTTCGGAAGGAAATTACCAATCACATTGGGAACCAAGCTCTTGTTCTGACTATTGTGGAGTGCAAGGGCCTTGAATTTCAGGTGCATAAAATGCATGTTTACTCATTTGTTTATTACTTTTTATTTATATGTTTAAATATTATCACTTGTTTGTTCAAATCGAAATTCATTAACATTATCAGTTACTTTTTTGGGTCATATTTTTTTGCCCATTTATGACTCATAATTTCCTTGTGTAGGATGTATTGTTGTACAACTTTTTTGGCTCATCACCTCTGAAAGATCAATGGAGGGTGATATATAAATATATGGAAGAGCAAGATTTGCTCGACCCAACTTTACCCATCTCTGCCCCACGTTTCAATGAGGCTAAACACGATTTGTTGTGCTCCGAACTGAAGCAACTTTATGTGGTTATCACTCGTACCAGGCAGAGGTTGTGGATTTCTGAGAATTCAGAGGACTTCTGCAAACCAATGTTTGACTATTGGAAGAAAAAGTGTCTTGTCCAAGTCAGACAACTGGATTATTTACTTGCTCAGGCAATGCAGGTTACTAGCAGTCCAGAGGAGTGGAAATCCCGGGGCACTAAGGTTGCTATTGATTGTGACCCTATCTGAAGGATCTATTGCTGTCTTCTCTCTCTCTCTCTCTCTCTTCTTTGGCAAAACCGTTACTGCGGATGTCCAATTCTTGTATCTGTTTTTTTGCAGTTGTATTTGGAGCATATGTTTGAATTTGCAACCATGTGCTTTGAAAGAGCTGGAGATATTTATTGGCAAAGAAGGTCCAAGGCTGCTGGCCTCAGAGAAGATGCTGACCATATGCGTGGTTTAAATCTTGAAAAGGCAAATGTTATGCTTAGGCAAGCTGCCGAAATATTTGAAACTATAGGCAAAGCTGATTCTGCTGCACAATGTTTTTCTGATTTGGGGGAATATGAAAGAGCAGGTATGCATTGGATTCTCTGACTTTGGTTTAATATAACCTAGCATTTTTTATGTACATTTTGTTATTGCTCTAGTGTTGCAACTACATCATTATTATGGCAAATAACATCATCTAGAAATTTAATGTTTGAAAATTGAAAGTTAATTTTTTGAGTTTTAATGTAATAAAAATTGGAGAAGATAATTCTACATTAGAGAATGGTGTTTTCCCTGGTTTTTTAATATTTTTATCTTTTATTGTTTAGAGGGAGAGGGTTTGTTTTCTAGTGCAATGTCTAAGTCTCATCTTGCAAAGTGCAAGTCCAAGTGCAAGTGCATAGTCAAGGTTTGAGAGCAGACACATTATAAAAAAATTGATAGTTAGGACACTGTTCAAGTTATCCTTCTCTAACCCTCACTTAAATGGGACCAACATTGGAATGACCCCTTCTTGAATAAGTTGAGGAAAATATTTAAGAGGGGAAAGGTCCTCCACATAGACGTAATCAGGAAGATTTTCTTGTAAGAGAATACTTAAAAGACCAAAACTATTTGAAGCTTTGTTTGAAACCAAAACTGTTGAGTCCACATGACGAGGTTGGCAAAACATGATCAAATGTAATCAATTTTTAAGAGTCTTAGTCAGTATTTTGTGTGTTTGAAGTCCATTAGATTGAAGAAGTTCACAAGTTTATGGAATCTTGATATGTGCTTGATCAAGAATCACTAATCTCAATCTATTGAGATTCGTGTGGAATAGATTCCAAGTATGTTTCAATCAGCCCTCATGAAGCTAGCGTATCATGGTTTTCAATCCAAGGTTAAAAAAAAAAAAAAAAGCAATTCTAGGGCTCGCTTTTCAAGATTTTTGGAGAGCTGTGTGGTGTAAACAAACTATAGGAGATTTCCAAGTTCTCTCAAAGCATCAACCAAGGATCATTGTTCATGTTTTCAAAGATTTGGTGATCAAGGTGAAGTTGCTAAATCCGATTAATAAAGAGTTATTGGAGTGAATCTTCAAGTGGGTACTTGAAGTTGTGAGTGGGTGTTCACATTCAATAGAGTTTGCTTGTATTAGATTTCGTGGATTTGAAGCTGTGTATGGTCACGTTAGTAAATACTACTGGAGATAGCAACATGGAATAGGGTAGGGGTGTCCACCCACCCACTGTGCTCGACCCATCCTCCGAAACTGACTAGAATTGACCCACTTGCAATCAACCCCAAAAACCGACTCCAGCGGTTCTCTCCTCAAAACCCGCCTCAACCGACCCGACCATGAAACTTATCAAAATTTGGCGATCCAAGCTTTTTCTGGCGAGTTTTTAGTCAAAATACTTCAGATCCTACGAGATTTATGTCGGATTTAAGGAGATCTCATCGAATTTAGTGAGATCTCAGCCAAATCTAGTGGAAATCTCACCAGACCTAGCGAGATCTCATCAGATTCGGTGAGCTCTCCGTCAGATCTAGCGAGATCTCACCAAATTCGGTGAGATCTTCGTCGGATCTAGCGAGATTTCACCTGAACTGCATTGTTTTGGCTAGCTTTCTTTGCTGTTGATGGTTTTAACCAAATTGGACTGCTAACTGACGCGAATCTGACCACTCCGATCTAACTCCCTCGCCGATCAGTGGTGGGTCTAAACTTCCTCCACCCAATTTGGTCAAGTCGGTAGCAAGTTGGGCACAAACCTGACCCAAACCGACTCGTGGAAACCCAAAAGGTAGGGTTATTCTATTTGTAAAAACTTCAATTCTACATGGTGGATCTGTTTGCATCAAATTCAAATCCTAATCTTTGTTGGAAAAAGATTAGGAGTAGTCTATATAAATACTTTTACATAATTTGTCAAAGTTAACATAGGCATTGGGTTTAATTAAATCTTTCTAGCTTTGTTAAAGTATTTAGTTGTAATTGCCTGTTCCTTCAAAGTTGTGAATGCTTAGGAAATCTTAGTGTGGTTTCCTAGAGTTTCTCTTTTTCTCCTTCAATACACTAATTTAAAACTAGACAATTACCTAAGTACTACCACTTAACACAAAGGATGATGTTTCTTGTCAACCTATTTGGCCGGATTTCAAGAAGTTTATTAGAGAATTTTGTTTCTTTGCTCTTTTTAGTTTTTCTAGAAAATAGACGTAACTATCCAACTCATTTGACCTCCTGATTAGATCTATTGGACTAAATCTTTCCAATTTTCTCGTTCTTTCAATGGTTTGGTCTCTAAAACATTGGCAGCTTAAATGCTCCAATCCATATCTATATATTTATCTATAATCTTTTTTTTTTTTTTTTTTTTTGAGAACCAGCCCCTTTGAGATGGGCGATTTATTAAGAAATTCGACTAAGATCATAGTTGTAAACATCAACTTCGTCCAGAGGAACATCCTCCATCCAGACGAGAAAATGATTACAAATTGATCTTCTAGCTAGCCTATGGGCCACGCAATTACCTAAACACCTTACATGCTAAAAAGAAACAGACTGAATAGTAGATGTGAGTGAATGAATATCTTGCAGAATGTGTCCAAGCTTGGATGAAAACATAGTGGCACCACCTTTGATGGCATTAATGATGACTTCCGAGTCCTCTTCTACGATCAAACGCTCAAAGCCTAGCTCCCGCGCAAACAGGAGAGCCCGACGGCCTGCTTGCACTTCCACCATCTCTACCGAGGTAGGCAGTGGAATTTGCTGTGACAGAGCAGCCATAACCAGTCCGTGTTCGTCACGGACTATAATACCAAGCCCAGCGATGTTCCTGGTTGGGAATAGAGCGCCATCAAAATTGATTTTTACTAAATCAAAGGGTGGAGGATGCCATCTGACTGATTTGGCAGTCCTCGGGATCTTAGCATGGATGGGTCTGAGTTGCTGGAATTCCTAGAGGGAGTTCGAAGACTATTTCCCCTGCTCGAGATTTGTTTCTTCTTATCCAAATTAGAGATACCATCATAGCAAACAGATTAGCGTGGCCTTTATCGTTCTAAGTGAGCTGAATGACATCAATGAAGATCGAAACGGAACCGGTTACACTCATAAGTTCAGCAAATTGCACCTGCCATATCAAAGACAGGGAAGGGCATGACCATAGAGCATGGAGAATGTCTTTTGGGCCAGCCTTACAGCTTGGACAGCAGGAGTCTGTGACCAATTTTCTACAAAATAAATTGGCTTTTGTTGGCAAAGAATCAAACCCTGCACGCCACAGCAAGGAACGGACTCTATTTGGGACTTGGAGTTGCCAGATTTTTTCCAGACAGTCTTCATCACCTCAGCATCTGATGAACCAGGACTGGCGATCTCATCACCCTCCATGAGAAGTTTATTACCAATTTTAACAGAGTATACTCCATTTTGGATTCTTGGCCAGAAAATAGCATCCGAGGACCTGGTCAGACTCAAAGGGATTGCCTTTACTATGTTAGCTTCGAAAGGCAAGAACATCTGATCAACTACTTTAGTTTTCCAGCAACGAAGTTCCTCATCAATCAATGAAGAAACCCTGGTCTCTGGGCAGTGGACCCCAATCAGAGACAGAACTCTATCATGATTCTGGTGTGGAAGCCAGTGGTCTTGGAAGATCCTAACAGAGCAGCCATCTCCAATCCTCCATTTCATGCCTTTCTTAATGGTATCACGCTCTTTAAGGTTGCTCTTTCATGCAAAAGAGCCTCTATTTTCTTTGGCATCAAAGATCGTCCCTTGTGGGAAGAACTTTGATTTGAAGAACCTGCCAAAGAGGGAGTCTTGGTTGGTCATCAATCTCCATACTTGTTTGACGAGCAATGCATCATTAAATTTTTGTAATTCTCTAAAACCCATGCCCCCTTCAATTTTTGGTTTACAAAGCTTGCTCCATTTAAACCAATGAACCCTCCTTCTCTATCCTCTTTGACCCCACCAAAAACAGCTTATAGAATAGGTAGGGATAGCTTGAACCACTGCTTTCTAAAGGACTTCTCTACCTGCTTGGGATAGTAATTTCTCTTTCCATCCCCTAATTTTTTGACCACACCCTTTCTTTTATGTATAGAAGACTTGCTTTTTTCCTTCGACCCACAAAGGAAGGGAGACCCAAGTACTTTTCATATTGCTTGATTTCCGGAACCCCCAACAAGGAGATAATGCTATCTTGGATCGCTTGAGGAGTAGACTTGCTAAAAACAGAGTTGTTTTCTCCCTGTTTAGTTGCTTGCCAGAGGCGGCCTCATAGAGAGATAGAAGTTCTTGAATGTGAAGACATTCTTGGATGGATGCCCCGCAAAATAAGAGGCTATCATCTACAAAAAATAAGTGGGTTAGTCTTGGGCCATTTCTGCAGATAGATACTCCTCTAATACTACCTGACTTAGCGGCTTTGGAGAGCAAACCATGAAGCCCTTCACTGCAAAGGAGGAAAAGGTAGGGCGAGAGGGGGTTGCCTTGTCTGATGCCCTTGGTGAGTCTGATAATATCTGAAGGCTCACCATTGAGAAGAAGAGAATATGAAACAGTAGTAATGCACTCCATCATTAAGGCCACTCAATTTTCATGAAAACCCATTCTCCTCATAACTGATCTTAAAAAAGACCATTCTACTCTGTCATAAGCCTTGCTCATGTCAAGTTTGATGGCCATAAAACCTGACTTTCCAGAATGATGACGTTTCATATAGTGAAGAGTTTCAAAGGTCATTTAGACATTATCCGTAATAACCCGTCCAACTTGGAAAGCACTTTGGTTTTCTGAAATAAGTAGAGGCAGAAACTTTTGTAATCTGTTAGCAAGGACTTTATATACCAATTTGTAAAAAACATTACAAAGACTAATTGGTCTAAATTCAGATTTTTTTTTAGGACTCTTAACTTTGGGAATAAGAGTAATATAAGTATGATTGACTTCCTCAGGCAAATGACATCTATTAAGGCAATCCAACACAGCAGCTGATATCGTCACCCACAACAGACCAATAAGATTGAAAAAAAATGGGGGGCATACCATCCGGTCTCGAGGCCGTGAGGGGCTTTATGTGCTTCAATGCATACTCTGCTTCTTCCCTGACAAAAGCCTTGGTTAAAGCTTGGTTTATGTCTGGTGTGACAGTTGGTTGAATGGCCTCTTAACACTGATTGTACATCCACGGGTTGAGAGGTGGTGAACAAATCTTTGTAAAAGTTCACTTCTATCTCAGCTATTTTATCATTAGAGGTGCACTAGACATTGTTGTTGTCCCTAAGACCAAGAATACGGTTCCTTCTGTATCTATGGGAGGCCCTGCTATGAAAGAAGCGGGTATTACTATCTCTAGATTTCAGAAATAATTCCTGGGACATCTATTGCCACATAAGACACTCTTTGTCCAACAACTCATTAATTTCCAGTTTGAGAGCTTGGACAGGTTCGTAAGGCAATCCCATAACTGCTACAACTTCGGCTTGCTCTAGTTGCTTGTTTTTCTCCACAATTTGCCGTTGAAGACAACCAAAGGATGACCGACTCCATTTAGTAAGATTTTCACCACACCTTTTAATTTGTGACGTGACCCACGGCATAGAACTGAAGGTGGATGAGTCTCCCCAGGAAGCTTTAATGGTGTCCAAGCAGCCAGGTTCTTTCATCCACATTTGCTCAAACTGAAATGGTCTGTTCTTGCATGGAAGGATGCCTTCAGGTCTAATAATGATTGGGTTATGGTTCAAAGCATTGGTGCGGAGGTGCTGGACTTTTGTAGCAGGAAACGCCTCTAACCAGCAAGACGTCGCAAAGGCTCAGTTAAGTCTTTCCAACACAAGCCCACCTGCTCTCTTTCTATGCCAAGTGAACTTGTGACTTGTGTAGCCTAAATCAATGAAACCACACTCGTCCACAATATCTCTGAATGCCTTCATCTCCTCTTCAACTCTCGGCAAACCTCCCATCTTCTCATGGCCCCTTAAGATTTCATTAAAATCCCCGGCGCACACCCATGGAACATCAAATTTGTGATGGAGTTGTTGCAGAAGCTCCCACGTTTCATGTTTCCTGCCCGTTTCAGGGAATCCATAAATACTTGTGAACCTCCAAGCATCAACCTGCCCATCATTGAAAATTGCATTAATATAGTTTAGAGAGGAAGCAACTATTTTAACGTTCAAAGAATTCTTCCATAGTAAAGCAAGGCCCCCTGCTCTAGTCACTCGGCCTACCACCCATTTTTCATCAAAACTTAAATCATCACAAAGTTTTGATAGCCTAGCTTCATCTGCCCATGTCTCGGCCAAAAACAGGATAGAGGGATCTTGTGCCTGTACGATTTTTGCAAGCTCTCGAACTGTGTGCTAGTTCCCAAGCCCATGCACGTTCCAACAAAGGCAACTCATTGCGATAGGCGGGGCTGGAAGCCAGCCTCCACCGTTGAATGTAAGAACTCATACTGGGGACAACCATCCATGCTTTTGCGTTTTGATGGTAGGTTTTCATCGAGAGGGGGTGAGAATGTCCCTTTCCCCAAGGGTTCTAGGGCCACACCATCATTCGTAGCCCCTATGCTTCTATTGATCTTGCACCATCTAGGAGTATTAGCTGGCTTAAGTTTTGGATTGGGTGGACTTAGGTTGGTAATGTCTCTGAGTGGGCCGGTTTAGTGGGCTTCAAAGAATTTGGGCTAGGCCCTTGTTCAATATGGTCAACTTTGGAAGGGCACGGATTAGTGTCATGGGGTAAGATGGTTTTCTCGCCTCTACAGATAAATCAAATTTTCTTATCTCTTCATCAATTTCATTTATCTTAGCCGTGAAATCCTCGGATTTACCAAAACCGTGAGTAGGAGATGGTAGGTCAGCAACTAGCACATGGGAATCAGGAATAACGTATCCGAGGAGGATATTCCCGAGATTTCCGCCCCCAAACATGCATTTTCCTTTTCAGTTCGTGTCCTCATCGAAACAAGAGTGGAGGTTTGATGCGTCACCTTTGGTGGTTTACCCCTTGTGGCGCTGCCTGACTTCATTGCGTTTTTCTTCAGATCCTCATAGTACCCGGACACATGAACCAGGTTCCTGCTGGAAGGGAAGATCGGCTGTGCCCTAATGCTAGAGTCATACTTCTTCTTCTTCTTCTTCTTCTTAGGGTCCAACGTGCCATCACTTTGAATCTACTCCTCGCAATCCTTGTCATCGTGGGTTAAACATCCACACCAGTAGCACAGATTAGGGAGCCGTTCATACTTGAAAGAGACCCAAGAGTAACCTCCATTCTCCATGGTAACAACCCTTCCATGACAGAGAGGCAGTGTGACATCAATCTTAACTGTGACTCTAATAAAACCTTCGCCACCCGAGTCAGTGTCACCTTGGCTACGTATAACCTTACCAGCTGCTTCACAAATTCCTCCGCCGTTTCCCTCTTCATGTAGCAGATCGGTATGTTATGCACCTGGACCCACATCGTAGTCTCTAAGGGCACGGCCTCCTGGCTAGGGTTATACTTGTCATATCGTCGGACCACGATTAGGTGTTTGTCGAAAGACCAAGGTTCGTTTTGCATGACCTTGTCTACTTCTGCTTCATTATCAAAGATGAAAAGGAGTTGATGGTCCCCCAGGTTTTGAATCTTGAAGCCATTACGGCATCACCAAAGCGGTTTTAAGGTCCTGGCCACAGCGTCCACGTTCAAGGCCCTTTTCATTAAGAACTTGGCTAAAAGGTAGAATTCTTGTGACGGATTTTTCTTCCGCAGTAACGTGTCGTCTCCTTCCCTATCGGAGAGAGAGAGACTGTTCCATCCGTTTGTGATATCTTCCATAGGAGAAGAGAAAGGGGATAAGAAGAGAAAAAGAAAATAGATAGAGGGAGGAGGGCACACACAAACTGTTCACCACAGCCCCAGAAAAAAAAAAAAAAAAAAAAAAAAAAAAAAAAAAAAAAAAAAAAAAAAACCAACAGCAAGCCCTAGAGATAACACTATTAACATAGGGAACAATAGCCTTCCAAAGAAGGGACTTCAATTCTACTGTCGAAGGAGACGAGCTAGAGAGAAAAACCTAGCTATCTAGAGCGACAGAAACCTTTTCTATCTATAATCTATAAATACTATGTTACCGAAACCTTCGACTTTTCTTATATTATGCCACACTGTTTTACAAATCATCTAATTTTTGTTATTTTTTAATGCTTATTGTCTTTTTTTTTCTTTTTCTTTTACTGACTAATTCTTATTTTCGGCTGATGTTCCCGATACTTTTTCTTCCTCTCTTCTTCGACTCTCAGATCTCATTGTCTCTGTTCAAAGCCAAAAGCCCTCCCCTTATGTCACTTTAGGTCCCAACTTCTCCTGGGTGCAATATAATCTCTCCTCTTTTTCTCTGTTAAATCTAATATTATTGTTGGCAACGCGATGTGATTTACCATGTTGTATATGCTAGAGTGAATGCGGAAGGAGAAGCATAGAATGGGAACATCAAGAACACGAGGGTTACGTGGTTCAGCCTTGTCGGCCTACATCCACGGAGGAATCCCTTAAGGGCTACATCTTTATTGTATAAGAGTGTAGTACAATAACCTGTGTTATAATGAACCCTAACATGAGTATATATAGGCGACTAAACCCTAGACTACTAGTACAAGTAGGAGTGGGCTTGGGGCCTATTACATTGGGCCAATATGTCTAATATATATCTCCAGAGGCAACTAAGAAGGAGGAGACACATGAGGTTCTCAAGCCAACTGCAGTACATTCGAAGAGCCCGATCAATGCCTTTGAATTGATGTTTGAACTTCCAGAGGCTGGATTTGCATGAAAGGCAGACTGCCTAGAAGATCCTTCAAGCAGCTTTAGTGAAAGAGAGGATGGACCAGCATGACCGATAGATTCTCCTAAGCTCAGTTTTGACATGCCAACCAGCTCATCAACATTGATCGGGCTCTTCGAATGTACTGCAGTTGGCTTGAGAACCTCATGTGTCTCCTCCTTCTTAGTTGCCTCTGGAGTGTTGTATCCTGACCAATATGGCAAAGGAAAGGGAAAGTATGGAGCGACATAAGCAGGATATACCACTGGGTAGCAAGGTTGTGAGCTCTCTGTCTTCGGAGGAATAGGATCTCCATCACTGGAGTTGATAGACTCCATCGATTCACATTCCTCATCCAGGGCAGGAGGAGCAGGCAATGGAGGATTGCTCTGTGTTTCAGCCTGTGACTCGTTGACAGATAAGAAGTCATGAGGTACCATCTGAGTGTCGGCTGATTCATCTGCGATAATATCAAACAGGCTGGAACGTCTCTTTCTCCGAGATACATTGGTTTGCCTGATGAAATATTTTTGAGCATGGCTGGCCACTTGAGTAGGTGTCGGGCTCTTCGAATGTACTGCAGTTGGCTTGAGAACCTCATGTGTCTCCTCCTTCTTAGTTGCCTCTAATATATATCTCTAACACCCTCCCTCAAACTCAAGGCGGAAGCTCAATGAAGGCTTGAGGTTGGATAAGCATGAGAAGATCACTTGGAGATGCCTTGAAGAATGCCTTTGAAGAAACCACAATGAAGAATGTGCCAATTGACCAATTTTGAAGAATGCCTCTCTCTCTCTCTTTCATTCTCTCCCATCTGCGAAAGCTGAAGGGAGAGAAGAAAAACACAACTCTCATCGATATAAGCCTTTCTTGGGTCATAAAAACCCAAAAACCCACAAAGGCTCTATCTATCGGATCTTATCAGTCGGATCCTTAATCGGATCCAAACCAAATCTAATTATCTTTTTCTATCCTATCTAACATATCATTTCTTGAATTCTAATCTGGTTTTGATTCGAGGAAGCGATGACTCGGAGGTGCTCGCATTGCAGCCACAATGGGCATAACTCTCGGACCTGCCCGAACCGCGGGGTCAAGCTTTTCGGGGTCCGGTTGACCGACGGGATCCGGAAGAGCGCCAGTATGGGCAATCTCAGCCACTACGCCGGGTCGGGTTCGGGTCTGAACCAGAACGGGTCGAATACTCCTGGATCACCCGGCGAGACACCGGAGCACGGTGCCGCTGCCGACGGTTACGCCTCTGAGGACTTCGTGCCTGGCTCCTCCTCTAGCTGCCGTGAAAGAAAGAAAGGTGTTCCATGGACTGAAGAAGAACATAGGATGTTTTTACTTGGATTACAGAAGCTTGGCAAAGGTGATTGGCGTGGAATAGCTCGCAATTATGTTATATCAAGGACACCTACTCAAGTGGCCAGCCATGCTCAAAAATATTTCATCAGGCAAACCAATGTATCTCGGAGAAAGAGACGTTCCAGCCTGTTTGATATTATCGCAGATGAATCAGCCGACACTCAGATGGTACCTCATGACTTCTTATCTGTCAACGAGTCACAGGCTGAAACACAGAGCAATCCTCCATTGCCTGCTCCTCCTGCCCTGGATGAGGAATGTGAATCGATGGAGTCTATCAACTCCAGTGATGGAGATCCTATTCCTCCGAAGACAGAGAGCTCACAACCTTGCTACCCAGTGGTATATCCTGCTTATGTCGCTCCATACTTTCCCTTTCCTTTGCCATATTGGTCAGGATACAACACTCCAGAGGCAACTAAGAAGGAGGAGACACATGAGGTTCTCAAGCCAACTGCAGTACATTCGAAGAGCCCGATCAATGTTGATGAGCTGGTTGGCATGTCAAAACTGAGCTTAGGAGAATCTATCGGTCATGCTGGTCCATCCTCTCTTTCACTAAAGCTGCTTGAAGGATCTTCTAGGCAGTCTGCCTTTCATGCAAATCCAGCCTCTGGAAGTTCAAACATCAATTCAAGTAGCAGCCCAATCCATGCAGTTTGATGGACAGCTTTCTGAGCTCAAGATCATAGGTTAGCTCGATGATGGATGAGCTTTACAGTTTACTGTTAATACAGGACTGATAATGTGCAGTTTGGTTTGGTTTAGTATTGGACTAATAAGGTTGTTTTTAATTAAATTAATTAACTAAATTCAGTTCTTAGCTTGTAGGTCACAGCATCCTAGTGCATCCACCATTAGAGACATTGTTCGAGTCCTTGAATTTTGTGTCTAATATATATCTCTAACACCCTCCCTCAAACTCAAGGCGGAAGCTCAATGAAGGCTTGAGGTTGGATAAGCATGAGAAGATCACTTGGAGATGCCTTGAAGAATGCCTTTGAAGAAACCACAATGAAGAATGTGCCAATTGACCAATTTTGGAGTTTCAAATGAAGAAACGGAGCCCAAAATCGTAATCTACGCGAAAAACTGAGCAAGATAGGCCTTTTCAGAAATTTTAACTTTTGGTCAAAGGTCAACGCAAAAGTCAAAGTCAACGAAAGTCAACAAATTCTGGTCAAAGTCAACGGTCAATGCTCACGGGTCAGATCCGGGTGGTCCGGGTCGGGTCGGTCCGGGTCAACGGTCAGCTAGGTGACGTGGCGCTGACGAGGAGACACTGCTGACGTGGCTGATGACGTGTCGAAGGCTGACGTGGCTTTTTGCTTGCGTGGCTGCTGACGTGGAATGATGACGTCATCCGATGACGTCAGATGACATCAGCAGCAGTTTTCCGGCGCGTGCGAGTTGTCCACCGGCGCGTGCAGGAGATGCCAGAAATCCTAAAGGCGCGTGAGGGCGCGTGTACTGTCAGATTGTGGCCGGACTCTCAGGTTCTGTAGATCGCTTAACGAGGAGGCCGTTTTGGCGGCGCGTGTCCCAAGAGACGATCTGGAACTCAGGATCTGAGGCGGCGCGTGGGAGATGTCCCGGAGCAAACTACGGCGCGTGGAGGCGCGTGGCAATTCGTTGGCTGACCGGATTTCTGGGTTTTGGTCGCGGGAGGTCTTGGAGCACGTCTGTGGTGTTGGTTTCATCAGGCGAAGCTTTGATTTGCGCAGATCTAAGATTGATGTCACGGGTTTGCTTAAGTTTGTGAATCTTGGACGCTGCACTGAGCCAAGGTGGCTGCGAGATGCGGTGGAGTCTAGATCCAGCAGACAATTATGTGTGACTGCAGACGATAGTGTGCACGTTAGAATCTTCTTTGCTGTGTAGAGATGTTTGTTTGATGCCAAGAACGAAGTTTGGCTCTGATACCATGTTAAATCTAATATTATTGTTGGCAACGCGATGTGATTTACCATGTTGTATATGCTAGAGTGAATGCGGAAGGAGAAGTATAGAATGGGAACATCAAGAACACGAGGGTTACGTGGTTCAGCCTTGTCGGCCTACATCCACGGAGGAATCCCTTAAGGGCTACATCTTTATTGTATAAGAGTGTAGTACAATAACCTGTGTTATAATGAACCCTAACATGAGTATATATAGGCGACTAAACCCTAGACTACTAGTACAAGTAGGAGTGGGCTTGGGGCCTATTACATTGGGCCAATATGTCTAATATATATCTCTAACATTCTCAAACCTCATCTATTGGAAGAAGTATGGGCTGTCTCTCCTATCTCGGTCTCTTGTCTTCTTATTCTTTGTATTTTCTCTACTTTGCGTTGCTTCTTTTTCTTCGTTTTCTCTGCGTGCTCTTCGGTCTTCTATATCTTCGTTTCTTCTCTAGCTCTGATCTGTTTCTCTCTCTGTGACTGCTTCTTTCCATTTCTTTGTTTTTTCAATTTTGGTTGCTCTGGCTCTATTGCATTAGACATTCTGATACAGAGTCCCAGGGATTTGAGGGATATGGAATTCGAGGAATTTCTTATACATCCGATTGTACATGAATGGGCTCCAACAAAAATTCCTCAGATAGCTAAATCTCTAACCTCAACACTAACCAAGAAAGAGAGTTCAGAGAGGCCAGTAGTGAAGCATCAAAATACTGATTGGCTTGGTAGGATGTGAAGTGCACTGATGTGGTGGCATCTCTTATTGCAACTATGGCCTTTCAAGCTGGAAACTTAAAATGTTGAGAGAAAAGGTGGATGAGAATAAAAGAAGGTTAAAAAAATGTTGGTGGAATAGTTAGAGTAAAAAAATATAAATGATGCTAAACATACAACAAATTTCACCACCTAAATGTCACCAGTCATTAAAAAAAAATTGATATTTGTTTATATTATTTGTTATGATATTGCCATTTACCAATCACAATTATTATTATATCAATTTACAAAATGTTATGTTATAAAATTTGTAGTATCTTTAGCATTTTACAAAACAATTAGTTTAGTGTATGTATATAGTGGTAATTTTGAAATGGTCTCCAATATGAAATTGACTTCTTGCAATGTACACTATGTATTTGACAAAATGTCTCACTTATGCATTAGTTTAAGTGAACTTCATGGTTTGTGCCTCTTGTTTAGTTTCCACTGGCCATCTTCTTCTTCCTTTTTTTTTGTTTTTTTTTTTATTTTTTTTTTCATGTGCATTTAGGCATACTGGACCATCAATATTTGGTATTTTTAGTACATTAGAACTTTCATCAAAACAACCCAAATTGCAACTTTAGAATAGTAGTCTTTTTACAATGGAATGTTTTATGAATTATGTTTTTGTATTAATATACATTTATTATAAAATTGATAACATTTAAACATTATGGGATAAGACCATTACTAAGTGAGAGATAGAGGGAAAAATTTCTCTGGAAAATATTGGCACTATTTTTTTAAAATATCTTTAAGTAGTTTTTCCGTGCTATGCACGGCTTAGCGACTAATAATATATAGTAGCAGAAGACATTTGACTATTAGTTAACCTTTTAATATTTTTGCCACATAAGCTTTAGTACTCTCACAATTTTACACCATTTTTTATTAATTTATTTATTATGTCAAAATGAGAGTTTTAAACTGACTACTACTCAACAAATTAAAGAGTTTTAAACCAATTACTATTTAGCAACATGGAGAGTTTTAAACCAAACTATTATTATGTCAAAAAGAGAGTTTTAAACCGACTACTACTTAGTAAACTGAAAAGTTTTAAACCAACTACTACTCAACAATATAGAGTTTTAATCCAAACTGAAGACATTTGACTATTAGTTGACCTTCTAACATTTTGCCACATAAGTTTTGGTAGTCCTACAAGTTTACACATTATTTTTTTATTAATTTATTTATTATGTCAAAAGAAGAGTTTTAAACTGACGGCTAATTAGTAAACTGAAGAATTTTAAACCAACTACTACTCAGCAACACGGAAAATTTTAAACCAAACCGACCTACTACTATATATATACAGCACCACACCAAAACCCTCTATTCAATTTACCCTCTCTTTGCCATTTCTGATCTTTTGTTTTTACAAATTCTTCGTCCTCGGGCCTCAAGATATCTTTTAATATTTTGTATTTCTGTAAATTTTTGTATTTTTACTTCTATTGCCCGTGTGTCTTTGTAGTAGTTTATTAAGAACCAAACTTCTAGACACCATGTTTGATTCTAGAGTTTTTATAGATGGAGTAAATATTAAAAGAAAGCTAGAGGTAAGGGATGTCACCAAAATATCTTGATTTTATTATTCTCATGTTTGACATCTTAGTTTTGTTAGATGAATACTTTGTGCCATAGAATGTTATTTTTGTATCACTCTATTTGCTTTTTTCCCCCTACAAGAGCCTTATTGGAACTTTTAAAAAATTTATCTCCAAATTAGTTTGGACTTTGGAGAGAAACTCTTCAAACTCCTCATATAACTTTATATTGAGTATAAATTTTGAAAATCTAACCGTTAAATTGAATGTTCTTATTATATCTTTCATGCTTGTAAATTTCAAGAAGATCAAAAATTAATTGCTATGTTATCAAACAAATGTTAAAATTTTAAGTTTTTGTAATCTAAAATTGTGTATAAAAAATAAGTTTATTGATTGAATAATAAATAACATCTAATTTGAATGAAATTTGATATGTGTGTTAAGAACATAAAAAACAAGAAATTTAACAATTAGATTTTAAAAATTCACACCCA
This sequence comes from Lithocarpus polystachyus, assembly GCA_033629205.1. Classification (NCBI taxonomy): domain Eukaryota; kingdom Viridiplantae; phylum Streptophyta; class Magnoliopsida; order Fagales; family Fagaceae; genus Lithocarpus; species Lithocarpus polystachyus. The sequence goes on from CM066164.1 coordinate 77,914,303, forward strand.
AAATTTTCAACCGTTGGAGAGAAACTTTGTTTGTAGAACTTCGAAAATTTTCTTTTGTCATCAAGTTATTGTATTTGTTGTTCCATGTTTTATAAAAGTTTAAACGTGGTAGAAACATAAGTAGTGTGTCTTTATTTCATCCTATTAAAAAGACACCATATAGTTATTTTTTCAAAATATATATATATCTTTGTTTTAGTATTATAAATATTAAATAATGAAAATATTTAACCATCGTTAAATATCCGGTGCGTTGCACGGGTTAGCAACTAGTTTGTTCTTAAAATTTGATCCAAATTTGATTTTTGTACCGCAAATGTAAATAGTTGCAATGTCATCCCTGAAAATTTATTAGGTACAAAGTATGTCCCATATATTAACCGTTAATTTTAACTTCTTATTATTGCAGGAAGGCTTTATTTAGAAAAGTGTGGGGAGTCTGAACTTCAAAGAGCTGGGGAATGCTTTTGTCTAGCAGGATGCTATGAACTGGCAGCTGAGGCGTATGCCAAAGGAAAATTTTTCTCTGAATGTTTGAAAGTTTGCACCACAGGAAAATTATTCAACACGGGTTTCAAGTACATTCAGTATTGGAAAAATAATGCAACTAAGGATTTTGGCATGGCTAGAAGAGGACAAGAAATAGACAAGATTGAACATAAGTTTCTAGAGAGTTGTGCTCGTCATCATCATGAGCTTAAAGATAGCAAATCCATGATGCAGTTTGTCAAAGCTTTTCAATCCATAGATTTGATGCGCACATTTTTGAAATCTTTGGATTGCCTTGGTGAGCTTCAATTGTTGGAAGAAGAATCAGGAAACTTCTTAGAGGCTGCTAGCATTGCAAAGCTGAGAGGGGAGATTCTAAATGAAGCTGATCTTCTAGGGAAGGCAGGGAATGTCAAAGAAGCGTCCATGCTATTGCTCTTCTATGTGTTGTACAATTCACTTTGGACACCTGGAAGCAAGGGCTGGCCACTAAAGCAGTTTACACAAAAGCAGGAGCTTTTGGCGAAAGCCAAGTCATTTGCTAAGAATGACTCAAACTTTTATTCTTTTATTTGTACAGAGGCTGACATTTTATCAAATGAGCTGAGTGACTTGTCCATAACAAAAGAGTATTTGAATGCTTCTCAGAGACATAATAGTGTTGGAGGTGAAATAATTTCTGCTCGAAAAATTCTAGATGCTCATCTTCAATCAAACTCTGCAAAGTATGTGTGGCAGGATTATTTTGTTTTTGATCTGACAAAGCATTCAGAGCAGGTGATCTCTAGAAATCAGATTTCTGTAGAAACACTGTTTTACTTTTGGAATTTTTGGAAAGATAAGATTCTGAGCATTTTCAAGTATCTCAGATGTCTTGACACTCAAGATGTTAATGAATATAGAAGTTATGGAGATTTCTGTTTGAATTACTTGGGGGTGCGGAGGCAGTTTCATAATCTTAATGCAATCTATGTATTGCTCAACTCTGATGCGGATTGGGTCAGAGAGGACAGTAGATTCATTCGTCGAAATGGAAATTTGGTTTATATTAATGTGAGACATTTTGTTGCAACTGCTCAAAGTTACTGGTGTTCAGAATTACTTTGTGTTGGTATCAAGGTTTTGGACAATCTTGAAGCCCTTTACAATATCTCATTGAATAATTCCCTCTCCCCGTTCTGCCAAAGCAGATCTCTTACATGTATCTATGAGGTTGCAAAGTTTCTTTTGGAATCCAAATATCTGAATTGCAGTCACTACAATAAGACATTGCAGAGATTTGTTGAACTTTGTAATAATTCTTTTTTTGGCTGTATATTTCCCCTAGATTGGCGGAAATCATTGGCAGAGAACATGTTTTCTCTGAGAGAATCGAAGGTTTCAAGGAATTTACTAGAAGAGGTCATAATTGAAAACATCAGCTTGAAGGGTAAGCTGACATACGGGCAAATTGGAAGAGTTGTAGTGATAACTCTTGGATTGGGTAAGATAAACAATGGTTTATATAAGGAGATTTTGAAAAGGTTTGATGGGACTTATGGAAATCCACCATGGAAGGCATTCATTCAGGTTCTCTGTGGGAATATGGGACCAGAATTTCATCAAGGTACTTTAACTGACAATAACTCTGAATTTTCAAGAGAATTGTGCGTTCTGCTACAAGAAGCTTTGATGGAGACTTATGATTTAAATTGGAGAGAATTCGACGACTATATTTCACCTGGTTGTTTCTTGTATCTTATTGAGCGCCTCCTAATCTTGGCATCATACTTCCAAGGATACTTTTTCACTTCGAAGTCTTCTTTTGCTGAATGGTTTATCTATCAAGATGCAGATACCAACCCAAATTCCACTTTAGTGGCTCAAATGAGGCCATCCCATGATATCTTTGATTTTATTTTCAATGTTGTTGATCAGCTGCTTTTTTACAAGACAGATACAATGGATTGGATCAGAAGGTCTAATATAATTGTGGAGGACTACTATCCACTGCTGGTATTGAGATTGATTTCTGCAATATGTTTAGTTCATCTGAATTCTGGGGAATTTTCGGAATCTCTTGTTGCATCGCTTGATAGGAGCTATATTTCTGAGCCACTTCCAGGGGAATTTTATGATGTCATTATGGGAAAACATAAACATATAAATGTGAATGCGCTTGCTAAAGCATTTAAAAAGATTGACAATCCTCTTGTAATTGTGAGTTTGGGAGGAAATTGTTCAAGGTTTCTATGTCCAGATGCCATATTTGTGGACATGACGGTAAAACAGTGCAGGGAGGACATGTTAAAAGTCCTGTTTCCAGAGACAGTGACAGCATCACAAGGTCAAGCTGAGACATTTGAAGTAGAAGCAACTAACTCTGGCAATGAAGTGCTTTCTTCAGGCACTTATGATCAAGATAGTTGTAATTGTAAATCTGCACCTTCAAACTTTGCTTTGGTGGCAAATCCGGGGGACTCGAACAACATAAATGGAAGCAGGCTGCAAGTGAATTACTGTTGGGAAATATATGAAGCTTTTGACGGTGTTGGAGAATGGTAAAGATCCAAGGAGCTTTTTGTTAAATGTCCAAATGATGAAGGTAATGCAAAATTTTCATAAAATATTCAACTTCAGCAAAAAGCATTCGCAAATGAGCATCATACTGTATCTTTTATCTTTTCCTATGTAAGCTAATGCCAAATTTTCATATAATATTTGACTTTCAGCGAAAAGCATACACAAATGAGCATCATACTAAATTTTTACTCTGTTCCTATGTACATAGCAGGTGAACGTGGAGAAAGGTATTCACCTTGTGATGCGGGAGACAAAAGAAGATTATTATTTATTATTATTTATGTTTGCAAGCCAATTGTATTTTTATGTTTTAGGATTTATTAGTTTATTGGGCTATTAGTATTTTAATTTAGAAGCAAGGGTATTTTTGTAATAAGGCAATTAGGGTTTCCTAGCCAATTAGAACTAGGGTTTAGCAATCCTTTATAAGCAACCTATTGTACTCCTTGAGGGGATAGTTGATATTTTGATGAATGAAAATAATGGCCGTTTGGTCTTTCTTTGGTTTGGTGCTGACTCCAGGTCTACCCTAGGTGCTGACTCCTAGTGGTTTCCCCGCTTGGTGCTGACTCCAAGCAAGGCTTAGGTGTTGACTCTTAGGTCATATCCTTTATTTTATTGTTTTTTCAATTTTGTTCTGGTTGTCCTGCGTCAATTTTGGTATCAGAGCAAACTCTGATCTGTTTCAAGTATCATCGCAGTCAATCCAGAACCAAAAAAAAAAAAAAAAAAAAGCATTCACCGTATATTTTCCACCACCAGAAATCCAGCCACCACACCAACTGCCAGAAAAGCCAGTCACCACAAAAAAAAAAAAAAAAAAAAACACAAAAAAAAAGAGAGAGCGACACACACAAGCCATCAGCCACCAGACCAGCGACAGGGAAGTTTGAAAGCCAATGGGAGTCGCCGATGTCAATACCAGATTCGCGCCGCTGAGAACCACCTACGCCGACTCGCCGTCAACACCGCTCCACCGTGCCGCTTCATGCTTCGCCGGTTCCATCACTGCGGTCTGACAAGCGAGTTCCGATCTGCACCATCGAGCACCGCCGATCATGACGCCGGTGAGCCCAGGTCGCCTCTCCGCCGTTGACTCCAGCGCCACTTCATGTTTGCTCCGCCGCCCTTTTCTCTTTAGTTTCTGTTGTCTTTCTTTTAAGCCTGTGGTTTGTTTCTTTTAGAAGTTTCTACTTTCTAATGCCTTAAGTTTATTTTTAGTGTATTTTCTTATTTTGGTCCAAAAAAAAAAAAGAAAAAAAAAAAGAAAAAGAAAAAGAAAAGTATATCAGCAACTAGCCCAGTCACAGCAACTATTTGTTGGAGCTCTGTTTTAGAAAATCATGGCAATATTAGAAGCACCTTATTTTGATGGTTATGAAACTTATCCACGAGATTTTGTCAACTGGATGAATGGGATGGAGCAGTTCTTTGAGCAAGCAAATTTTGCAGACAACAAATATGTTAGGTATGCCAAGTTGAAGTTAAGAGGTAAAGCACAAAGGTTTTGGGAGAACCTTGAATATTTCCGCTATATGAATTATGAACCTGCCATTAGTGTGTGGGAAGATATGAAAGAAAAGCTTTGTGATGAGTATTTGTCACCGTACTATCGAGCTAAGTATCTACCCCAATCTCAGTGTGGTACTTTTCAAGTTGAAGCAAATACAATGAATCCTCATCCTCATCCCATTTCATGTCCTCAGTGCATTTTTGAACAATCTACCAAGGAATTAAATGAATTATCTAAACAGCTCATGAAAAATGTTCAAGACATGATTGTTCAGATGAAGCAAATGAAGATAATTGATCACAATGAAGTTATTGCTGCCCCTATAGACGACAACATTGATGATGATATCTTGGTTGTGGAGAATCCTCACGCAACACCAAAGCCTAATGTTGACAAAGACGTACATGCCTCGGCAAGTGCTGCTTTAACATGCGTGCAAGGAAATGAACCTATTGAAGAGCTGCAAGGTGAAGAGATGGTTTCTACAGAGAGTATTATGTTAGAGGGTGCACATGATGTGATATTGGAAGCTAATGAATCTACTTTTGATCAGCCTTCTATAGTGCATGAAGACAAACAGTTTGCTAAAGTGGAAAAAGTGGATAACATAGTGCTGCCAATAGTTCAAGATAAGATTATGTTGATTCCACATATTGATTTTATTATTCCAGAAGAGTTTGACATGGTGGAATTCAAGGTTTTTCTTTTCTCTATGCTCCCAAAGGTGATTCCAGACTTGAAGCAAGTGTTACTTGTCAGCATCCTAATCCTTCAACGCTTTAGAACTCGAGGTCGAGTTTTCTCCAACCAGAGGAGAATGATGCGGGAGACAAAAGAAGATTATTATTTATTATTATTTATGTTTGCAAGTCAATTGTATTTTTATGTTTTAGGATTTATTAGTTTATTGGGCTATTAGTATTTTAATTTAGAAGCAAGGGTATTTTTGTAATAAGGCAATTAGGGTTTCCTAGCCAATTAGAACTAGGGTTTAGCAATCCTTTATAAGCAACCTATTGTACTCCTTGAGGGGATAGTTGATATTTTGATGAATGAAAATAATGGCCGTTTGGTTTTTCTTTGGTCTGGTGCTGACTCCAGGTCTACCCTAGGTGCTGACTCCTAGTGGTTTCCCCGCTTGGTGCTGACTCCAAGCAAGGCTTAGGTGCTGACTCCTAGGTCATATCCTTTATTTTATTGTTTTTTCAATTTTGTTCTGGTTTTCCTGCGTCACCTTGTTAGTACTGTTATGCAAGAACGCCTTCAGAATGCTATCGACAATGTTGATGAAAACCTATTGGAGGATGTAGACAGCATGGTTGATGAACTGAAGCAACTTTCTACTGCGCTGGATGTGAGGTCAGTATGTACATTGACTATGATATGCCTAGCCTTCTTTTGCTTTGTCCAAAAGGGGTCCTTACTCAAACTTACACATCATTGATGGATTATATGGACAAATTTTTACTTTGTTTTATAACTCGTGTACGTGGTAGCAATGGAATATCAAAAACTTACCTATTTTACTGACCTTTTTTTTCTTCCCTCTCTTTTGCATCGTGTTCTTGATGAACCGAAACTTGGAAACAATATGTCAACAATTCAAGAACTTTGCAAGAGATTGCTGTCAAAAAGGCCAAATCTAGAACCTATGTTAAGTAAACAATTGTTGCAACTGAGCACAAACCTTATGGTTGAGACTTCTGGCAGTATATCAAATGAGCAGCAGTGTGATGTCGACAGTGATAACAAAGCTAAGGAAAATAGTAGTGCTGATGTTGCATCGGTCTCCTACAGCAAAAACTGCCAGGAAACAGAGAATAAGGTGAAGGGTAACAAGTCCAGGAAAAATAAGAGGGGTAAAAAAGGAGGAAGTAAGAGATAAATAGATGTGCATGAGTTGAAAGTTTTATGTATTGTGCATTTCAAAATTGTCTTCTCTATGCACTCGAAAGAGACAAACAATCTAGCATTTCAGAAAAGATCTTTGGATCTCAATATTTAGCACTTATTGTTGTATAAGGCAGTGCTATAGAAGTTGCAATTCAAGGGCAATGTGATTATCAAAGGAGGTTGTCTTGTCCCATCTTTTTGAGCAGGTGTGGGGTCATAGGAAAAAACAGATAAACTTTGGCACCTAAGGTTGTTTGAAGTTCACACCACAGGATAAAAAGAAAATAAAGTTTAAGAATCAATAATTAGGGTTGCATGTTATTCTCAATATTTAGGGTTCTTTGAAGTCGATACCAAGCCATTGGAAACCAATTCCTAAAATAATAATAGTATTAAAGAAAAATGTATCAATATTAAATTTTGGAGCTTTAAATGCGATTCTCAAGTTTTATGAGAAAAAAAGGAACTACCTAGTGAACAAATTTTAAATACCGCTTTTATCATAATTCATTTTCTGGGTATCCCAAAAATTCCTAACATCAAATCCAACCCAGTACCATCTCAATTAATACCCATATAGACCATAGAAACTATCAAAATAATAAAAGGACCAAACTAAAACAAAAATCACAATTACTCCACAAATCGGTGAGGCCAAGAGAGAGAGATAGAATACCAGTACTCAAAGGGCTGGGCTACTAACTTAAGGCTACTGTGGTTACTCAAGATCATCACCCGCTCATTTCATCCCCAAGTTCTTCAACTTCTTCCTTGCTCTCTCCGGCCTCGCTATTGCTACTCATCTCGATTTGATGGTGGTTTCAAAGATCGGTGGCTAGGAGATTCACATTGAGATTGGAGAGCCCATATCTGGAATCATGGTATCTCATCGATGGCTTGGCGAGCACTGGAGAAGAGTGGGTGATGGGCATTTTGGTTTCGTTTTGATGGGTCACGACAATTAGTGGGTAAATGGGTTGTCTTTTTCATTAAATCTATTTCAATTTTCCTAGGTTCGATTATTTCTTCATTCCAATCTTATGGTTGTGTTTTTCTGGGTTTGAATCTACTGTGGTAATTTGTTTTTTGTTGGTTTGAATTTTTGTGTTTGATTTTTCTGGTTTGTTCATCGTGTTCTGTGTTTTTTATTTTTCTGGGTTGTTCGCCAGTGTTCGTCGTTTTTTTATTGTCTGGGTTTGTTCATCCTATTAGGTAAAAAAAATAATTAATTAAATTATTGTATTTTTTGAGGTAAAAGATAGAATTAAATTATTTATCTGAGATGTAATAATTAAATCCACGTGTTGTGTTTCAATTGGATCATTAGTACACTTCATAAACTTATGTGGCACTTAACAGACATGTCAGCAAAAACTAACGGGGCGGCTGCTAGTGCAAACAGAATGTAACTTCAGGTGTAAAATTCATTTTCTGAAACGTTAGGGTGTAAAATTCAAACACTTCCAAACTTTAGGGGTGCGTTTTGCAATTTACCCTTTCATTTTTCTTAATTCATGAGTTGACACTTGATACATTTTCTAATCACAAAAATACTTATGGGTGTAATAAGAAATTATTTCACCTGTAAATGCATAAATCTTATCACATCTTGAAGTGTTTTTGTGATTGAAAAATGTATCAACCTACAAATTAGGATGAATAGAATTTAGAAAGTATACATTTAGTATAAAAAAAAAAAAAAAGAAAAAAAGAAAAAAGAAGAGCATCTAAACACATGCAAAGAGACTAGTAAGAGAAAAAAAAAAATCCTTTTTTTTAAGAGGAATAAGAGAGAATCCTAAGCATTTTTTAAGTTTTATTGGTGAAATAACAAAAGATGAGAGATTTTTCAAATTTTGAAACTTTGAAAAAAAAAAAAAAAACTACAATAAATATGATAGTCGTTAAACAATCAAATGATAATGGGCAAGTTTGACTAAATAGCCAATGGGGGTTTGGCTCAGTTGGTAAGGCTCGGACGCTTCGTCTAACTCACTTAAGTTTAAGTCCCATTGCCAATAAGAGACCGTTGGTGAGCATCCACACGAGTTGGCTAAAACTATCCAACTCTAACGCTCTGCCCGAAGGCTAGCGTAACTCCAATTTTCCTTAACAAAAAAAAAAAAAAAAAATTTGACTAAAGAAATGAGCACTAATAATTTTTTTTCCCATTAATTTAGAAAAAGCCTAAGAGCCACAAAAAAAACTTTTTACCTTCATTTTACCAAGATTAAAAAAAAAAAAGTGCTTATTAGTTATCACATATATGAATCCAATTTTTTTTTTTATATATATAAGATAAAAATTCTACTTTAGTCTAATTTAAGTGTATATGTGTGTAAAATTTTAACTTGGAAACTTGAACCCCGGCCCTTGTCCTCCCTACACCCCACAAGCACTTATACTTGTAGAGTAACTATTGTGTCAAAGGTGTACAATGATGCGAATCCAAATTATTAAAGACAAGGTTGTTAAATGAACGCCACAAGGTCCACAACTTAAAGAGAGAGAGAGAGAGAGAACTCATCAAAACAATAAATCTCAAGGATGATGAACACTTAGATTATGTTTTGTTACTGACCTAAAAAATATATATTCATATCATACATAATTTTATATAAATGTATTATTAATAAGTGATGAGTGTTAGTAAATTAGATACATAATTAATTGCTTAATTCGGGAATTTTTATAAAAAGATTTCATAAAAATCCATGATAACAATCCAAAGGAAAATAAAGCAAAATAATAATTAAATTATCCAAAATTTGAAATTGTTTCATTAAAAATTGGAAACACAGACTATTTATGAATCACAATAGTGCAATGACACGAAAATTGTTGGAATAATAATAATAATAGCCTTCAAGTGTTCCGAACCCTTGCATCTTGAGTGTTATAGGCCCTTGGAATTTGAGTAAATAACCTTATGGTTCGCAACAAATGCAAGTTCCTCAAAAAAAAAATTTAAATATCTTCATGTGCCCAAAGGTCGACCTGACCAAAATACCTAACAATGCGTTACACCTTTGATTATCCCAAACGACATCATACTTTTTCTTCCTTGCTAAACATATGCTTCATCATGTGTTTATCTATAAAATTATATATATATATATATATATTTTGTATATTATACAAAGTTTTGTAATGTGATATATAATATCAAAACTATGTAATCATATCATATATCATTTCATACACATGCCTCTATATACATAATTAAAACCAAAGTTAAGAGAAAATCTAATTAGATTCTAAAATTGGATTCTAATTGTTGTTAAATTTTGCGCCATGTGTCATATCTAATTTTTTTTAGGTGAGTTAATGTTGTGTAAAAGACGAAGAGTCTAACATAAATAAAGCATAAAAAACTTTCTTCTTTTTTTTTTTTAAAAGTAAATCTTATGTATATATCTATGGCTTAACTCTTACATTAGGTATAATTTGAACTCATATATATATATATATATATGTGTGTGTGTAATTGTGATTGTTTTTAATACGTAATTATTTTTTACATGAACAAATCATGTGTATAATTAAATTATATACATACTTGACTAAATTCAGGAAATTTAATACATAATTATTTTTTACGTGAAAAAGAATTTGTCAAAAACTAAAATAAAAATTCAAAGGTAAATAAAAAAAAATCAAAAGACATGATTTATGAAACAATTAAAAGACTATTTATGAACCACAATAGTAGAATGACATGAAACTTTAGAATGACTTTGATATTTGAATGTGTTAAATCTTTATATTTAGAGTGTCTCCTAGGCTTTTTTTTTTTTTTTTGCCAAATATATATATATATATATATATATTTTTTTTTTTTTTTTGAAAAAAATTTATTGAGAAGCCTTTACCAAAACATATTTAGTTATGTAGCATATTTTTAGAACTCGAGTTCCAAGCATTATAGTAAAAAAAAATGTTACATAACTAAAAAAGTTTCAAGATAAGTCAAACATGAGTTCTAAAAAGGTGCTACATAATTAAATAAGTTTGGATAGATCCAGAATTTTTTTTTTTAGCAAGAAACAGAATATTTGGCAAAAAACAAAAGCTTGTTTCAAGCCCTTGACCTCCAGGAAAATGCATATTATTCTTTTTATATATATATATATATATATATATATCTTCAAGCGTCCAAATCTCTAGTTAGTCAAAATTCATAATAAATAATAAGCCCTTGGTTATCTCAAATGGACCATCAATATGTCTTCTCCCATGATAAACATATGTTTAATTATATCGTTATATTTATGGTTACACATATTTTGTTGTATATTGACAAAAAAACTCTATAAAAAAATTAAGGAATGAAAAATTAACTTTTTAAAATTAGGGATGAAAAATGAACTCTATGCAAACTTTAAAGATAGAGACAATATATGCAAAACAAAACTTGAAATTTGTTGTACCCCATTTTGGTTAAATAATATACACATTGATTAGCTTTTTGTTGCACTTGGAAATCTAGGAAGATAAACCATGACTAAAAGAACAAATCCAAGTTTCTATTATATTTATATAAAAGATGGATTTTTTTACATTTCATAGGGGAAAGTACACTCATTATTCACCCCTTGTCTAATAAATGTTAGTACTACCAAAACTTACATTTTTCCTTTACAATGTACGGTGTTAAAGACCGATCTTTGTCATGCGCTCCCATCTATGGCATTTGTCTTCATTCATATCAGATTCTTAAATAATTTGAATATGAACAATTCTTGCATAATTGTGGCTGACGAGGGTAAAATTCATTAGGGTGATAGACCTGAGTTTGATTGATTGATATTGATGTTTGTGGTGGATGGATCTATAGAGAACGGGAACTTAGTGGGCGGTTACATGTGTCATCAATGGGAATAACTTGCGCTATACGCATTGCTAAGATACGTAGAATCTCGATGGGAATAGAATCCAGATATAAAAAGGATTTCGCAATGTTCGCCCAATCAATGACAAGTTTTATATGGAAAAGACTTCTTACTCAAGGAAAGAAAGTCGGTTTTGTTGGGAAATATATATGTTTGCATCGCATACAAAACATACGCAGCGGAAAATAAACGGATCTACTTCTTTCGCAATTGATAACATGCACTATGTAAGTTTCAGAATATAAGAACAAGAGAGTGTACCTTGATGCGGTGAAATTCAAAACCGAATGAAGAAGTACTCGGGAACACTTTCAATCTTCACTCCAATTCCACTTGATGCCTAAGATATGTGGTCTCTCAATCAGTTCTATGTTTTCTAGAGAGTATATGAAAGAGTGTCTCTCTTCCTTATTTCATTTATTATTACACATATTAAACATATAAACCATTTTATTCTATATAAAATTCTGTATGTTTCTCTCCACATAACTGATTATTTAATTGGGCTAACCTTTTGGGCCTTCCCAATTGGGCTTTAGTGTGTGGCTTGGAGTGGGACCAAAAGGGAATAAATAAGACACTAGCTCCAATGGGCCTTGAACTTTTCTGTCAACTCTTAACAAGTCCAAAGTTACCATTAATTATATTTAATACCACTATATAAATATAATTGCACTCTAGACCTCATTAATAAATTATATCCCAATACTTTATTATACATGCAACCCCTTCATAAAATATTCGTAGTAATACAAAGTCATGAATATAGACTGCCACTTTGTAAATTACTACATCTTAATCCTTGAGTACCCGGTTTAATCCTTATGAGTTATTCACCATACATTTATGAAATCCAATTTCATAAATATATACTTTAGTCTTACTAAAGTGGTTAGGCCTAACTCTCTGAATGACTGTACCTATTAAACTTATCTCAAGGGAATATTTTATATCTCCGTTAAGAGACTATGAATTCCATCTTGAGAATATATGTTTCATCAACACTAAATGTGGCTGCCCAACATACTGAAGTTTTGACCGTTACTTTAGATCTCACTCCTGATATATCAAAGCAACCTACATTTCATGATCAGATTCATTATTCTCTCAGGATTAAGAGTTCATGTGAATACAAGTCGTGAGATTTATTATTCAATTGACAGTCGTTAGGAGAATAATAAATCTCACAGCGGTCCAGTTCAATATGTCTTAACTCTTAAAACATATCAACATATTAACTAGAAGTCATCACTTCCATGATCAAGATAAATCATCGTAGTTAATATGTTATAGTCTTCGCAGATGAAATGCCCAATTTCATCACCGACTACGAACCAAAATTCTGAGTTTACAAAGAACTTGTGATTTATATCTTCTGTGACTTTTCACATAAATCACATACTATGCATCTCATGGACTATTTGATAATGTCCGAATATTCATGTTACCATTATTTTAGATAAGAATAAAACAACTTTATTAAACACTATATTAAGTCATACATCATTTCTCACATAATGTCATACATAGCATCATCATACAATATTCTCACTCCTGATATATCAAAGCAACCTACATTTCATGATCAGATCCATTATTCTCTCAGGATTAAGAGTTCATGTGAATACAAGTCGTGAGATTTATTATTCAATTGACAGTCGTTAGGAGAATAATAAATCTCACAGCGGTCCAGTTCAATATGTCTTAACTCTTAAAACATATCAACATATTAACTAGAAGTCATCACTTCCATGATCAAGATAAATCATCGTAGTTAATATGTTATAGTCTTCGCAAATGAAATACCCAATTTCATCACCGACTACGAACCAAAATTCTGAGTTTACAAAGAACTTGTGATTTATATCTTCTGTGACTTTTCACATAAATCACATACTATGCATCTCATGGACTATTTGATAATGTCCGAATATTCATGTTACCATTATTTTAGATAAGAATAAAACAACTTTATTAAACACTATATTAAGTCATACATCATTTCTCACATAATGTCATACATAGCATCATCATACAATAGGATTTAAGGGCACATATCCTAACAATCAGGTTTTACACTACTATAAAAACCCCAAGGGCTTCCACAGAAAAGGTACGCATACTATTCTCCAACTCTGACATTCTAGGGTTGTGAGCATTTACTAACTTAACCTTCGAAGGGTCCTTGGCCGGTACCACACCGGTATCCTTTCAAGGTTTTTCTTGTTTTGTATTTTACAGATTGCATCGAGCGCGAGGAGAAAACTCCGCTGCTTACTGACGATATTTTGAGCATCATCAGTGGCTGCCAAGTCAAATAAAATTTTTGAACCCTGCTTACCCTTTGTATTCTTGTATTTTTTATGGGATCAACTTCCTAAGTATTCTTGTCTTTTCTTTCAATAATAATAATAATAATAATAATAATAATAATAATAATAATAATAATAATAATAATAGTAGTAGTAGTAATAGTAGTAGAAACCCTCAATGCCCTCACTTTTGAAATACAAATTCATATAAATTCTACTTAGTTATTTTAAGCATGGATATTCATTTTCCCCTTATTTAGTATAATAAAATTAAATTTAAGAATAATTAAACCTAAATGACTTCCTTTTATTTATTTATTTATAACAAATTAAACAGTTTAAAAAGTTAATTGTAATGCTTACTAATTGGCAATGGGCCAATACTCATCTTTCTTCTCCTTGCTTGGATTTTTGCCGTGAGAGTGGAAAAACCTGTTCAACAATGGCCCGTAATCATTGCATATTTGCATACCTATTTTAACTCAAAAAGTAAGAGCCTTGCAAGTAGGGGTGGCAATTCGTGTTCACGTGTCGGGTTCGTGTCGTGTCAACTTATACGTATCCAACTATATGGGTCAACACTAACCTGACCTGTTTATTAAACGGGTCAAGATTCCTCAACCCTAACACGACCCATTTATTAAACGGGTCAGTCGTGTCGACCTGTTTATCTAATTTTATCAAAAAAAAAAAAAAACATTTATGAAAAAACAAACAAATAAATATTTTAAATATAAAATTCAAAATTAATGAGTAACTGCATCACAAATAATATTCAAAACTAAAGCATATCTCAATATCATAAATAATCAATCACAATATGTTAAAGAAAATAAACTACAACAACTAATAAGTTTATATACCTAGAGTTTGAATGGTATATTGGTAAAATTTTATTTAATTAAACGGGTCAGACGGGTTAAACGGGTTCCATAGGTTGAACCCTAACCCAACCCGTTTATCAAACGGGTCCGCCGTGTCAACCCGAATATGACACGAACCCATTAAGCCTCAACCCATAACCTGCTAATTTCGTGTCGTGTCGTGTCGGGTTCGCGGGTCGTGTCCAATTTTGCCACCCCTACTTGCAAGTCTTTCCCAAAAATAAAATCCTTAGAGTATTCACATTTGGTTTCTACAAAAAATTCTATTTTATCATCTCAAAAGTTATTTTATTATTTATATCATACTAATTTACAATACACTTAACATCCCAACTTTTATTTTACCATACTACACATTAAAATAATAATAATAATAAAAATAATATAAAAATATTTTTCACTTCTCTCTCTAATCTCTATTTCTCTTACTAGACATTAAAAAAGTATTAACTTAGGACAATTGTAAATTTTTTTGGGTTTACAAGTCTGAGTAATGGGGTTTTTGGATCTTTGATACTAAAACATAGGATTTTTTTTCAAAATGACTATAAAAGCCCAACTATATAGTTAGTAAGCAAACGTTTTAAACAATTTTGGTTTATAGCAATTCGAGTTCAAAGGACTCGATTTTGGGGTCAGAAAGCTGGTCCAGGTAGGCTGGAAATCGAGTTCAATGCACTCGGTTTTGCTTCATAGAAATCGAGGTCAAGGGACTCGTTTTCCATTCATAAAAATCGAGTTCAAAGAGCTCGTTTTTTGTCCATGGAAATCGAGCACATAGGACTCGGTTTCGTTCATAGTACTCACAGAGACAAATGAAGAAGAAGAATGAGATGAACAAACGAAGAAGAATGCCCAGGTGCCGATTCTCAAATGAACAAACGAAGAAGAAGAAATGCCCAGGCGCCGATTCTGACCAACAATGAACAACGATCCCAGGCTCCGATTCTGACCAAACCCCGGCGAAAGCTTCAGGCGTGGTTTCTCGCCGCCGCTCCAGTGGAAGAAAGAAGCCACTGATTCTCACCAAACCTAGCAACCCAGGCATCGATTCTCACCAAACCTAGGCGGCGAAAGCTTCAGGCGATGGAGATCGGATCGGACGTGAGGTCGTCGGCGCTCCAGTGGTCAGTGGGTTTGATTTGTTTTGGATTTGATTTGTTCATGGGTTTTTGGGGCATTTGGAGAAAGGAAAGGGGAAGAACACGAAGAAAAATTTGTGCAAGTTTGGCTGAACTGAAATCAAGTCCTTTGGGCTCGATTTTCATGAAGAAAAAGCAAGTTCTTTGTACTCGATTTTTCTGAATAGAAAGCGAGTCCATTGAACTCGATTTCTATGAACCAAATCCGAGTGCATTGGACTAGATTTCTAGCTTACGTGGACAACTTCTGAACCCAAAATCGAGTCCTCTGAACTCGAATTGCTAGAAACCAAATTTGTTTGAAACGTTTGCTAACTAACTATATAGTTGAGCTTTTATAGTTATTTTGAAAAAAAATCCTAAAACATACCATGACATTTGGAAGACCCAACATGAATGCTCAATGTGCAACGTTGGTCAAAAGTGACCCCAAAGCATATTGTACGTAACAGTCGATTCCTAGGAATGAATACAAGGAAGAGATCAGGTTCAAAGGGGTATTACTTTACTCTTGAGCATTGCTTCCTCTTCTCGTATGAGGGTGGCCCACGTGAGTCCCATCATTAAGCCCACCCTCGTGTGAGAAGAAAGAGACTCCGAAGTCTGAACTATCTAACAATTTTACGGTTCGAGTTCCTCTAACTTTTATGTACCACAAAATTAAATTTGCGTCAAAAAGTCAAGAACACTACAGTCTGCACTAGTCAGAACCATGGAAGATCACAACGACGACGCCATTTCCAGTTCCGAAGCTTCGAGGCTCCGCTGGCACGTGTTCTTGAGCTTCAGAGGCGAAGACACACGCTACCCCTTCATAAACAACCTCTACACCTCGCTCCACAACAAAGGCATCCGAGCTTTTCGCGACGACGATGGGTTGCGCCGCGGAGACGAGATCGCTCCGACTCTACTCGACGCGATAGAGGAGTCCGCGGCTTCCATCGTCATCATCTCCCAAAACTACGCGTCGTCGCGGTGGTGCCTCGAAGAGCTTTCGAAGATATGCGAGTGTAAGAGGCTTATTCTCCCTGTGTTCTACCTAGTCGACCCCTCGGATGTTCGGAAACAAAGAGGACCCTTCTTCGGAAAACATTTTAAGGAGCATGAAAAGAAGGGAATTGAGAAGGAAAAGGTGACGAAGTGGAGGGAAGCCATGGAAACAGCTGGTGGAAAAGCTGGTTATGTTTTCCAGGACAAAGACAAAGACAGGTACTGTGTTAATATGCATATGTATGTATGTTTAATCCTTTTGTTTGAATTGTGATTTTATTGATATAATAACAACCAAATCTTAGTACCAAATTTTTTGGTTTTAGTTATAGATCTTAACAAACTAGTCATGCTTGGTCACGTATGCTTTTTTGCCATCTATCTGTACGAAGTCATTCCCTCTGTTTTTTCTTTAATTGTCATTTCATTTTTTTATTACATCTGTTAATGTTATTTTTGTCTTTTCTCTACATTTTTTTGGTTGCCCCAATTTGAATCAATTCATTCTTTCTCATTTGGGCATTAATCTCTTTCCTCTAAACATGACTAAACTATCTCAAGCGATTCTCACTCTCCCACAACTTTTTATCAAAAGGGCCACCCCATTTTTGTTGATTAATTGTTTAATTGAATTTTAAACAAATTTTTAAAAATCGAATTTATAGTCCTATAAGGTGTGCATTAACAGAAGCTAGAAACTGGCACATCTGAACTATCGATGATATTCATTGTAGCTGTGGATATGATGTACAGGACATTGTGATTTGACCCTATATGGGGTTTACTTAGAACCATAACAATGGGAACACGGTATATGATAATGCTCGAACCACTCAAGTATCTCAATTTTTCTATCAACAACTTAAGAGTCTAACATTGGATATGACCATGAAGGGAGATGCGACCATCTGGTGCTTCACGCTCATATTTACAATTTATGTCGTCTACAGTCTTTATCTCAACAAATGCTCCTATGCTTTGTAGAAGCCAGTAGTATGGCAGTAGTATGGCATCATCAGAGTTGTCATTTAGCAGTTGTGGCTCACAGACTTCACTCAAGGTTTTATGTACACAATCCAAAACATTTATGATAAAGTGAAATAACATGCTAGGATAATGCTTATACATTTCAGTCTTACCTATGATTCTGTTTTTATGCACATAATAGCTGTTTCCCTTATGTACTCCATTGTTGAACATTGTGGTCATCCTTTGGAAGGCCATAGAGTTTGAAGCACTTGTATTTATCAAAGTAGGCACTTGATACATATCTTATCTAAGTTTCTCTCTACCATTTGACTGTTGATGTTTTTATTTTATTTTATTTGTATCTCCTTGCTAGTTTGTTTCCTATGGACTCATTTATGTTTATTGGCAGCAATGAGGCACAAGCAAAGTTGATTCAACTTTTAGTCAAACGAGTATTGGAAGAACTAGACAGTACCCCACTGGATGTGGCTCCATATACAGTAGGACTCGATTCTCGTATTGAAAAACTGATGAGCTTGTTAGATGTTAGATCCAATGGCGTTCGAGTTTTGGGATTGCATGGGATGGGTGGGGTTGGTAAGACCACACTTGCTAAAGCTCTTTACAATAAACTCGTTGGTAGCTTTGAGTGCCTCATTTTCATGAAAAATGATAGAGAAAATTCTGAAACAGATGATGATTTAGTGTACCTTCAAAACAAACTTATCAATCATCTTTCTCCTGGTACACCTCCTGTGTATATGATTGATTCTGGTATCTCTGCAATCAAAGCAATGGTCCATGAGAAGAGAGTTCTTGTTATTTTGGATGATATTCGCAATGTAAGACAGTTTGAAGTGCTAGTCGGGAGAGATTGGTTTTCTGCAGGGAGTAGAATTATAATTACCACAAGAGACAGTGTAGTTTTACCCGGGCATCTTGTGAATGAGTTTTATGAGGTCATAGAGTTAGCCCCTGCTGATGCGCTAAAACTTTTTAGCTACCATGCACTAAGAAGAGAGAAACCCACAGAAAGATTTATGAATCTATCCAAGAAAATGGTCTCTCTTACAGGAGGTCTACCATTAGCCCTGGAAGTATTTGGTTCTTTTTTGTTTGAAAGGTGGAGAATAGAGGAATGGAAAGATGCTTTGCAAAAATTGGAAAGGATTCGTCCACGCAATCTTCAGGATGTATTGAAGATAAGTTATGATGGGTTAGATGTACAAGAACAATGTATATTCCTTGACCTTGCATGTTTATTCATTAAAAAGGAAATTGAGAGAGAGGATATACTTGATGCATTGAAAGGTTGCGGTTTTAGGGCTGAGATAGCAGTTACAGTGCTCAGAGCAAGATCACTCATTAAGGTTTTTGAGGACAATTCCCTGTGGATGCACGATCAGATTAGAGACATGGGAAGACAAATTGTTCTAGATGAAAGTCCTGTAGATCCTGGTATGCGTAGTAGACTGTGGGATCGTGATGAAATCATGACTGTCTTAAAGGGTGAGAAGGTATGACTGATAGTGAGATACCTCATCTTCTTCTTTTTTCCTGTTCCTTTTTTGTTAAAATTGCAAGTTTAAAACTTTTCCAAGCAGCAAATTTAGAAAAGTACTTGCATATTTCACTACATGCGTCATTTTGCTATTTATAATCCTCAAGAGAAAAAAGGAATACTAATGTTTGTGCTCCACTAATAGCTTCATGCAGTAGTGTATTTTCAAATTTCCTTCTCATTCTCAGGGTAGAGTTCCAGTTGGTGAAGATTGATGGGAGATTGCAAAACTTTCAGAGAGATGATAAAAATTGTTCAAGCTAACATCTTCAGACTATACCATTGATAAGAACAGGAAGGATTGGGATCTTCTAGATCTCTATCGTATTCCACAATGAAGTTCTCCAAATCCTAATATTTCATAAATTAAAGGCTAAGATATAACATATCTATGGTTCAATTGACATGAGACCAAACAATTTGTTGAACCTTCTTAGCCCTTAAATGGCCTACTACACAAGCATATTCAACTTGTCGTTCAATATGTTCTCCTCTTCGCTATCCTCCTCACCCTCCAACAATTTAGATGGGTTGATCTTTTTTGTTCCTTTAGTCAGGTCCTCTTCCATGGAGGGAAAGTTTATTTCTTTCCTCTACTTACTAAACACAGAGAGAGAGAGAGAGAGAGAGAGAGAGAGAGATTGGCTAATTATTTCTGGATTTGAAAATTGGCAAGAAGAGATGGTTGAATTGAATAATGCCAGTTCTATATTTTACTTCCAAAAAAATTATTAAAAAAAAATCTGAATCTTACAGTTTGGCCCCATTCCAGCTCCTTAGATGTTCTAAGTTTTCAAAGGATGGATAATATTCTTATGTGATTAATTAAAATCTTACAGTTTTTAACTTGATAACTATTTGTTTTTTGTCTCTGTTTCACTTGGCTACATTCAAATTTTTAAGTTTTTTCTATATGATTGACAATAGGGAACAAGACGTATAGAAGGAATTGTCCTAGACTTTCAAAGGAGGCCCATTGTTCAGGATACAAGTGGTGAGAGAATTTCTTGGGAAAACCTTCAAAGAACACCCAATTTCACCTCTGCATTAACATATGTGAAAGAAAGGTATAAGAAATTTCTTCAGGATAATGCAGAGAAAGAAAGAGAGGTAGTACTTTGCACTAAGCCGTTTGAATCAATGGTTAATCTAAGACTTCTTCAAATCAACCATGTGAGATTGGAAGGAAAGTATAAATATCTTCCAGCCGGACTGAAGTGGCTACAGTGGAAAGGATGTCCTTTGAAAGCTCTTCCTTCTGAATTTCTTCCTCGAGAACTTTCTGTTCTTGATCTCTCCGAAAGCAGAATTGAGCAAGTGTGGGGTTTGTATGGTAACAAGGTGGCTGAGAAGTTGATGGTTATTAAACTCCGCAATTGCTACAATCTAGCTGATATTCCCAATTTATCAGGGCACCAAACCTTGGAAAAGCTTGTTCTTGAAGGTTGCTGTAGACTGACTAAGATTCATGAATCAATTGGGAACATGAGTACATTACTTCATTTGAACATGAGAGATTGTTCAAATCTTATCGAATTTCCTACTGATATCTCAGGGCTGAAACATCTTGAAAACCTTATCCTCTCTGGCTGCTCAAAATTGAAAAAGTTACCAAATGACCTAGGTAGCTTGAAGTGTTTGAAAGAATTTCGTCTTGACGAAACTGCTATAGAGGAGCTGCCTACATCCATTTACCACCTAACAAAACTTGAAAAGCTTAGTATGAAAAGATGCCAATTTTTGACAACACTACCCAAGTGCATTGGACAGCTGTGCTCCCTGAAAGAACTCTCTCTTAATCATTCTGCTATTAAGGAAATACCTGATTCTGTTGGATCTTTATCAGACCTTGAGATCCTAAGTTTGATAGGGTGCAAATCATTCACCACAATTCCTGATTCTGTTGGCAATCTCACGTCTTTGACAAAACTTCTAATTTATGGTAGTGCAATTGTAGTACTGCCTCCTTCTATTGGCTTGTTATCATTTTTGAAGGAGTTATCTGCTGGAAAATGTCTGTCTCTGATTGAATTGCCTGATTCAATTGAAGGACTAGGATCTCTGGTTGAGATTGATTTAGATTGGACATCAATCACACAGCTACCAAATCAGGTAGGTCATTTGAAAATGCTAAGGAAGCTTGAAATGTTGAACTGTAAACATCTTAAATTTTTACCAGAATCAATTGGAAGCATGCTGGCTCTTATGACTCTGAACATATCCAATGCCAAAATTTCTGAATTGCCAGAATCCATAGGGATGCTGGAAAATCTTATTACATTAAGATTGAGTAATTGTACACAGCTTTATAAACTTCCAGCATCAATAGGAAATTTGAAGTCTTTACAGCGGTTGCTGATGGGAGAAACTGCTGTGGCAGAATTGCCTGAAAGCTTTGGGAAGCTCTCGAGCTTAATGATATTAGAAATGCCTAAGAAGCCTTATTTTGAGTTACCTAGAAACAGTGTGCCTAATTCTACAGTACTTCCAACTTCTTTCTCCAATTTATGCTCACTAAAAGAACTAAATGCTCGTGCTTGGAAATTATGTGGGAAGATTCCTGATGATTTTAAAAAGTTGTCATCATTGGAGATTTTGAATCTAGGCCACAATAATTTTTTCAGTCTCCCATCCAGTTTGATGGACCTTTCCAAGCTCAAAAAACTTTTATTGCCCAACTGTGAAGAGCTCAAGTCTCTCCCTCCGCTTCCCTCAAGCTTGGTGGAGGTGAATGTTGCAGACTGTCCTGCTTTGGAAAGGGTGTCTGATCTTTCAAACTTGGAAAGCTTAGAAGAGCTGAACCTTACAAACTGTGAGATGGTGGTGGATATTCCAGGCCTTGAATGCTTGAAGTCCTTGAGAAGGTTGTACATGAGTGGGTGCAAAACATGCTCATCTGTGGTTAAAAGAAGACTTTCTAAGGTTCTCTCTCTCTCTCTCTCTCTCTCTCCACATATGACCTATTGTAGGTCAGAAACTTTCTTTTCATGATATTTTCATATAAGAAGAATCAGCTAAAATACATTTTATCCCTCCAAATTTGATCTCTAGTGTCAATTTTTGCAATATCATTATAGTTAAAAGTTCTGTTGGGACTTGGCACTTCTTGCTCCAACTCAGTTGAGGTAGCTCTCAATGCAAAAAGGTTTTGAGGGCCTTCCTGGTCTTGCTCAGAAAGCCTGTGGGGTTTCCATTCCTAATTTTATTTAGTTTGATCTAGTTTTGAATTCCTGTGTGCTGTGAATATGATTGCATTTTAGATTGATCTTTGTTGTTCATGCAGTCCTTTTGATCATGGATGTCAATTCCTCAGTATTTTTCGTCCAATTCAACGTGGTATTACTGTCATGTGGGGCTCATGTGATACTTAATGTTTCCAAGATTAATAGGAATAGATAGGACTAAATTGATGGTAATTTAAAACTTTAAGATTGATATTGCAAAATTGCTACAAGACAAGAGGACCAAACGGATAACAAATTCAAATTTGGAGGAACCAAAATGTACTTTAACTAAGACAAAGAATAAGGATTTATTTCTCTAAAAAAATTTTATTGCAGGTTTCTTTGAGGAATATGTTCTCTCTTAGTATGCCTGGAAGCAAAATTCCAGATTGGTTTTCTCAAGAGGTAGTTAAATTTTCAGAACGCAAAAACCTTAAGATCAAAGGTGTGATAATAGGTGTTATAGTCTCTTTCAGCCATCGAATACCAGATAACTTAAGAGATCAAGACCCTTTACTAACAGGTATACGAGCAAATATTGTCAAAATGAATAGACCTGTGTTCAATGCAATGCTGGACATAAAGGGAGTTCCAAAGACACATGAAGATCATCTTTACTTGTCTCGGTTTCCAGAGTGGCATCCGTTATCTTTTTCGTTGAAAGATGATTATAAGATACATGTGACAATAGACGACCCACCGTACATTGAGGGACTTAAGCTGAAAAAGTGGGGGGTTCATTTGGTTTTTGAAGGTGATGATGATTATGATGGAAATGAAGAATCGTTGGATGAATCCCAACTGTCCATTTCAGAAAAACTAGCCAAGTTTTTCAGTTTTCTTGAAGAGGAAGAAGATCACATCCCCGAATCAGGCTGTGAAGTCGAAAGCCAAGTGCAAGAGATTGACGAACAAGAAGAAATTGAAAGAGAGCCCCATTGGTGGCACTTTTTGCGACTTTTTCGAAGGTGCTTCTGCTTTTAAAGGAGGAGAAGCCACCTCCAAGGCTGCAGCCCCTTCGGAAAGCAACTAACTTCTGTTGCAACAGGAGCAGATACAACTTGTAATCTTCATTTCTATCTTTATTTTCAGCTATAATTGTTAACTTTATTTATTATTCTATTTCACACACCCTATTGCACACTTTTTTTTTTTAATTGAAAATGTGTTTTCAACTCACAATTTCAGTTGTTACACAGTTTTTTGATCTGAAATTGTGAGTTAAAGATACAAATTTTGACTTCAGATTGCCTTTTCAATTCACAATTTCAGTTTAAAAAAAAAAGTGTGTAATAGTGTGTGTAAAATTGTGTATATAATACCACCATGTGAGTTAAAGATACAAATTTTGACTTGAGATTGCCTTTTCAATTCACAATTTCAGTTTTAAAAAAAAAGTGTGTAATAGTGTGTGTAAAATTGTGTATATAATACCACCATGCACTTTTGGTGAGGTGGCCACTCTATAAGTATAAGTGCTTGTGGGGTATGGGGGCAAAGGCTAGGGTCAAGTTTTTAAGAGGGAGTTTCGCACACATATACACTTAGATTATTCTAGAGTAAAATTTTTATTTTGTATATATATTAAAAAAAAAAGTGTGTATATTATAATAAAAACTACCCCTGAAAACATGATTTTACTTAAACTATCACAATTTTAGTAGAATCATACTTTGAAAATTAATTTTTCTAAAAGAACTAAAAACTATACTCCCAAAATAAACTAATTTAAATAATTATTTTTGAAAATTCTTTCTTTGAAATTAAAATGGAACCAAAATGAATGTTGCTTGCTTTGTTCGGTAGAACCCGCTTACATAAATAACATAAAAAACTCCGAAAAGTCTATGCCTACCTTAGCTGACTTTTCTCTTTTTTTTTTTTTTTTTTTTTAAATACCTTAATTTAGGGGGTTAAAAGTGAATTTTACACACATATATGTTTAAATTATTTTAAAGTAAAATTTTTATCTTTTATATATATATATATATATATATAAAAAGTGTATATTATAATAAAAACTACCCAATCTTTTTTTTTTGATGTGAAAAACTACCCAATCTGAATACATGATTTTACTTAAACTATCACAATTTTAAGAAAAATCATACTTTGAAAATTAATTTTTCTAAAAGAACTAAAAACTATACTCCCAAAATAAACTAATCTAAATAATTATTTTTTAAAATTCTACCTTAGAAATTAGAATTGAACCAATATGACCGTGGGCATGCTCTGTTCATCAGAACCAGCTTATGTAAATAACATAAAAAACTCCAAAGTCTATGCCTACCTTAGCTGACTCTTCTCTTTCTTCTTTTTGTATAAGTTCCTTAATTTAGCTTGACTCTTCAGTCTTCACATTCCAAATATACACATAGAATACAAATCATCAATTGGAATCCAATCTCGTAGAACGCTGCAGCTAGCAGAAAATGGATGACAACGACTCCGTTTCCGTCTCGTCAACTCCACCACCACGACGGGCTTTCAGGCTCCGCTGGGACGTGTTCCTAAGCTTCACAGGCGAAGAAGACACACGCCACAGTACTTTCACTACCGACCTCTACAGCTCCCTCCAGAACCAGGGCGTCCGAGTCTTCCGCCATGACAGTGCGTTGGGCCGCGACGACGTCGTGGTCGAGGCCATAGAGGACTCGGCTGCTTCCATAGTCATCATGTCCCCGAACTACGCGTCGTCGCAATGGTGCCTCGAGGAGCTCTCAAAGCTATGCGAGTGCCAGAGACTACTCGTACTCCCCGTGTTCTACCGAGTTGACCCGGAGGATGTTCGGAGACAAAAAGGAGCTTTGGAAGAACATTTTAGGAACCATGAAGAGAGGTTCGGGAAGGACAAGGTTGTGAGGTGGAGGAGAGCTATGGAAAAAGCTGGTGAAACTCCTGGTTGGGTTTTCAACAACAGGTAATTCATTTCATAAAAAATGGTGGAACTGGTTTTGCTTTTGGTTTTGATTGTGGTTGTAAGGATTCTGAGATTAGTGGTTGAGTTGAAAACGTTAGCAGATTTTAATGTTTTATTGCCCAACTTGGGATTTTCTGTATAAAAATTATAGGTAAATATACAAGATATTGTAGAATGAAGCCTAATACTTTATCACATCTTTAATTATCATGTCTTTATTTTAGGTTTTTTTTTTTTTTTTTTTTTTTTTTTAACCTCTTTCCGATTTCTCGACTTAAATCAAATCACTATAAACATGTTGCTACATATATAATTTCAAATTTTTTTATTTATAAAAGTTCACTAATTGTAATTGATACAACAATGACAAAATTTACTGTTCACCTTCTTGTGATAGGGCTACACATGGTGTAAATAATTATAAAAAAATAATGGTACAGTATTAGTTGAGTAAATAGGGTTATTCTTGTTGTACACAGTTTATCACACAATGCCGTACGTACAAATGGTTAAAATTATATTTTCAAAACATGATTTCACAATTTGAACTTAATAACATATGGAAATAATTAACAAGAAATGCGCTGCTAACTATTAGTTGGTATTAACAGTAACTCTGCATTTGAATTTTCTGTCGTCCATTGTCTTCCATCTTGGTTGGATCCAATTTAGTGGTACCATAGATTTTACTATATAGCCTTTACAAAATGATGTATCACCAATCACAAAAACGTAATTCTGACATTCATTTATTATGTTTTGAAATTCACAAATCACATTCATTGCAACTTCAGTTTGTAAAGGTTATGTAGTAGAATTTATAAGAGTTTGGCTTACCTCCAGTAAATTTTTAACTGGACATTTCCTGTTGTTTTAAATATGCATTGGCAAGTAGTTATGGGTTTTAGGGTCTGTTCGGTTGGAGAAGTGGAAAAGTGAGAGGATGGAAAATTGTGAGAGGATGGAAAAGTGGGAGGATGGAAAATATTTAGTTTTTCCTCTTGTGTGTTCGGTTGGGAGAGTGGAAAAGTGGGAGGATGGAAAACCCTTGTGTTCGGTTGGAGAGAAAAAGGAAATGATGGAAAATGTAATTTATATAAATTGACTATTATACCCTTGTTACATAATATGTAAGAAACATATTTATTTTTTAATCATTAAATAATATAAAATTTATCACATCATATATATAAAGTTGAAAAGAAAAAAAAAAATATCTTTGTTCAGTAACGTTGAAAAAAAAAAACCAACGTAGAACAACGTTGTTCACTGAACAACGTTGTTCAGTGAAAAAAAAAAAAAAAAAGAAAAAAAAAAGAAAGAAAGAACAACGTTGCAACGTTGTTCAGTGGAAAAAAAAATAAATAAAAAAATAAAAACAACGTTGCAACGTTGTTCAGTGGGAAAAAAAAAAAAAAAACAACAACGTTGCAACGTTGTTCAGTGGAAAAAAAAAAAAATAAAATAACAACGTTGCAACATTGTTCACTGAAAAAAAAAAAAAAGAAAGAAAGAAAGAACAACGTTGTTTGTTCAGTAAAAAAAAAAATTTCAGGTCAACAGAAAGAAAAAGAAAAAAAAAAGAAGAAAAAAAAAATGTTGAAAAAAATAGGTAGAAAAGGGTATTTTTGTAAAAGTGCTGCTATAGAACTTTTCTCTCCAGATTTTCCTTCCGATTTGGGAGGAAAAAAAAAGTGGGCCTGGAGAGAAAACTTTCTCTCGAGTTTTCCATCCTCCCTATTTTCCTTCCCCAAACGAACAGTGGAAAACAGCACTTTCCACCCTGTTTTCCATCCTCTATTTTCCATCCTCCCTATTTTCCTTCCAAACGAACGCACCCTTAATCTCCTCCCTTTATTTAGTTAATGGGTGATGTGGCAGTTTCTCATTAAAACAAAAAGAGATTCCAGTTAAAAAAATACCGGAGTTAAGCCAAACCCAATTTATAATATCTTTAGCTTTTTTCATTTATATTTGTCGTCAAACTGGAAGCAGTAATAGTGTACACATTTTATTCAAGTCTCTTCCATTGCTATTTGAGGTGTTATAGTATTTGCATCTCTGTAGCCTTTTATATCCTAAATTCCTAATGCCGTAATCATGTTTTTGTCAGTGAAGAAGCACAGTTGGTTCAGGCATTAGTCACAAGGGTTTTTATTGAATTGAGCAATACTGCAGTGGGTGTGGCTGCATACACTGTTGGGCTTGATTCTCATATTGAAAAGCTGATGAGATTGTTAGATGTTAAAAACAATGGACTCCAAGTTTTGGGATTTCATGGGATGGGTGGGGTTGGTAAGACAACCCTGGCTAAGGCTCTCTATGGTAGTCTTGTTGGTCACTTTAGGTACCGGAGTTTCATTTCAAATGTTAGAGAAACTTCAGCCCAAGACAATGGTTTAGTATCTCTTCAAAATCAACTTATTAATAATATTTCACCTGGTAAGCTGTCTCCTATAAGGGAGGTTAATGCTGGTATCACTGCCATCAAAGAGATGGTAAATGAGAAGCAAGTTCTAGTTGTTTTGGATGATGTTGATAATATAAGCCAACTGAATGCTCTAATTGGCAACAGAGAATGGTTTTATAAAGGAAGTCGAATAATTATTACAACCAGAGACAGAGAAGTATTATCCAAGCATCTTGTGAATGAGTTCTATGAGGTCAGAGAGTTGGATTCATCTGAGTCACTACAACTTTTTAGTTACCATGCACTAAAGGAAGAGAAACCCACAGGTGCTTTCTTGAATCTGTCCAAACAAATTGTGTCTCTTACGGGAGGATTACCATTGGCTCTGGAAGTATTTGGTTCTTTCCTGTTTGATAAGAGGAAACCAAAAGAATGGGAAGATGCTCTACAGAAATTTAAAGAGATTCGCCCGCGTTCTCTTCAAGATGTCTTGATGGTAAGTTTTAATGGATTAGATGAACAAGAGAAGTGTATATTCCTGGACCTTGCCTGTTTATTTGCTGAAATGAGAATAAAGAGAGAAGATGCAATTGACATATTGAAGGGTTGTGGTTTTAATGCTGAGAGAGCAGTCACAGGCCTCACCGCAAAATCACTCATTAAGTTTACTAAGGACAATATTTTGTGGATGCATGATCAAGTTAGAGACATGGGAAGACAAATTGTTCGAGAAAATAGCCTTGTGGATCCTAGCATGCGTACTAGACTCTGGGATCGCGATGAGATCATGACTGTCTTGAAGGATATGAAGGTACATATCATATCATGATACCTTTTATTAGTTAACGGTTTATGTGTGTGTCAGGCGATGCCAGCATCAAGCTTGTATGCATGTAGTATAGCATGTTTATTTGTTTGACAATCTGCCGTTAATTCCTTAATGACAGTTTTCAAATTGAAAATTGCTAGAGATGATTAGATCAGATTGTGGTATGATAGAAATTGACTCAAATTCTGATTTGACTTATTTATCCTTTAATGGTTCATGTGTGTGTCAAACAATGCCTCTGTCAAGCTTGTTTGCATGTATTATTGTATGTTTATTCATTGTCAAAGAAGTAATTTCGTATTTCTTGTCCACCAATGAATAAGAGTTGGAGTAAGTAAGTAGTCCTGTAAAGTCTAATTGCTTTTGCATTAGTGGTCTTCTCACATGGAAAGAGAAGACTTTTATATAAACATGGAGTTTCTTTGAATATTAGTTTGGTAGTTTCTTGGGGTTGAAAGATACCCATGCATGTGAGTTGAGAGTTTGAGACTGTTGGATGTATTGGGTGAGGAAGCATCATTGGGTGTATTGAGACTGTTGGATTGTGTGTCTTGTTTGTTAAGTTTGTTAGATAGTATTGAGAATTTATTTTGGGTATATTGAGATTTGGGTTAGTTTGTGTTTGTGAGGTTTTTTAAGTGTTGTTTGCTAGTATTGTTTGGTTGAGTGTGGTTGTGAACAATATTGTTGATAGAGAATTTTGGTTAGTATTGCTAGTGCATGCAGGTATGGAGTTGGTCAAACCACGTTAAACTTTGTTGTCTATTGTGTATGTTTAATTTCTTGTTCATGTTAAGCTTGCCCCAAATTACAACATATGGTATTATTCTAGAACTAGGGGGAAACAAAACAGATAGTTGCAGGAGTTCATTCTATATGGCTGGACTACTAAAAATGTCAATTTTTATCCTATTAAATATTTAGGTGCTCATTAATATGTTAATTGTTTCCTTCTGTCTTCTTGCTTGCTACACCATAGCTGATTAAATTCCACTTGATTGACAATAGGGAACACAGTGTATAGAAGGCATTGTCCTAGACTTTGAAAAAAGAAACATTGTCAAGCATCCAAGTGGTGACAAAATTTCTTGGGTTAACTTTCGAAGGAAACCCAATTTCACCTCTGCAGTCACATACTTAAAGGAAAGATATAAAAGTTATCTTGAAGATCGAGCAGAGAAAGAGAGAGATGTTATAATTTGCACCAAATCCTTTAAAAACATGGTCAATCTTAGACTGCTACAAATCAATAATGTGAATTTGGAAGGAAAGTTCAAGTATCTTCCTGTTGAACTGAAGTGGCTGCAATGGAAAGGCTGTCCCATGAAAACTCTTCCTTCAGATTTTTGTCCTCGCAAAGTTGTGGTGCTTGATCTATCAGAAAGCAAAATTAAACATCTGTGGCGTTCAGACAATTACAAGGTATGTTTCTCTTAAGAATTCCATTGTGATTTTCATTATTGTTTGAGCTAAATTATGACAGCAAGGATAGGATGCTTGACGTGTGGAATAGATTTCATGTTTAAGCTGGTATCCCCTTATTATCTCTCACTCTTCTTTCTATTCAAAGACACTGAAGTGATTGTGGCTTGTTCTGCTTATACATTTGGACGTTGAATCTTGATGACATTTCCCTTTCTGAAAGAAGAAAAACTTCTTGTTTGTAGGTACTTGAGAACTTGAAGGTTTTGAATCTTCGTGGTTGCTATAATCTAACTGCTATTCCAGATTTATCTGGGCATCAAGCCTTGGAAAAGCTTGATCTTGAGCGTTGTGGTCGGTTGATAAAGATTCATGAATCAATTGGTAGCTTGAGTTCATTACTTCACTTGATCCTGAGAGATTGTTCAAACCTTATTGAACTCCCAAGTGATGTCTCTGGCCTAAAGCAACTTGAAAGGCTTATTCTCTCACATTGCTCAAAGGTGAAAGAACTGCCAGAGAACATGGGCAGCATGAAATCTTTAAAAGAACTTCTTCTTGATGAAACCTCTATAGAAATCCTTCCTGAATCTATCTTCCACCTTACGAACCTTGAAATGCTTAGTTTAAATGATTGAAAACTTCTGAAAGGGCTACCCCAGTTTATTGGAAAGCTGTGTTCTCTGAAAGAACTCTCCCTTAATCATTCTGCATTAGAGGAAATACCTGATTCCATTGGATCTTTGGCAAACCTTGAGGAACTAAGTTTGAAGTGTTGTAGATCACTGACCAGAATCCCAGACTCCATTGGCAATCTCAAATCGTTGACCAATTTTTTTATAAATGGTACCAAAATAAAAGAACTACCTTGGTCTATTGGCTCATTATCAAATTTGAAGCACTTATTGATTGGAGAAAATTATTTTCTTAGCAAACTGCCCGATTCAATTGGAGGATTAGCTTCTATAGTTGAGCTTAATATTGAGGGGACATCAATGACAAATTTGCCAGATCAGATCGGTGCCTTGAAAGTACTCAAAAAGCTTGAAATAAGGAAATGTGAATCTCTCATATCATTGCCAGAATCAATTGGAAGCATGTTAACACTTACTACTTTAATTATATTTCAAGCTAATATTAGTGAGTTGCCAGAATCAATAGGGATGTTGGAAAATCTTATTGTGTTAAGATTGGATAAATGTAAACAACTCTATAAACTTCCATCTTCAATAGGAAAGTTAAAGTCATTGCAGTGCTTGCTAATGGAGGAAACTGCTGTGACAGATTTACCTGAGAGCTTTGGGATGCTCTCAAGCTTAATGATAGTAAAAATGGCAAAGAAACCTCATGTTGAACTACTTGAAAACAGTACGCCTAAAGATGCTGTTATTCACAATACAAAAGAGAAGTCTAAGTTGATTGACTTCCCAACTTCTTTCTTAAATCTATCCAGACTCTGTGAATTCAACATTTGTGCTTGGCAAATATCTGGTAAAATTCCTGATGATTTTGAAAAATTGTCAACATTAGAGATTTTGAATCTATGCCACAATCATTTTTGCAGCCTTCCCTCCAGCCTGAGGGGCCTGTCCATCCTCAAAACACTTATCCTGTCCCATTGTGAAGAGCTTAAGACTCTCCCTCCACTTCCGTCAAGTTTACAAGAGGTGAATGTTTCAAATTGCATTGCATTGGAAAGTTTTTCTGATCTTTCAAACTTGGAAAACTTATGTGACCTAAACCTCACCAATTGTGAAAAACTGGTGGATATTCCTGGCCTTGAATGCTTGGAGTCCATGAGAAGGTTGTACATGAGTGGTTGCAGTGCATGCTCCTCAGCTGTTAAGAGAAGACTTGCTAAGGTTCTCTCTCTCTCTCTCTCTCTCTCTCTCATTATATTTTTGATAGGTAACATAAAATTTAATTAATAAAAATCATAGCTAACCCGAAAATACTTCCAATATCTAATTGTGTCTCTCTCTCATTATATTAAAAAACTAAAAGGAAAGAAATTTGAACTCTTGTGATATATATATTTTGCAGGCTCCTTTGAGAAATTTTCGCAATATAAGTATGCCTGGAAGCAAGATTCCAGATTTTATTTCTCAAGAGGAGGTTAGATTTAAAGACTTTAAAAACAGTCAGATCAAAGGTGTTATCATAGGTGTTGTCTTCTCTGTCAATCATCAAATATCAGAGGACTTTAGACATCCCTTCCCTGCAGCTGCAATAGGGGACATTGAAGCAAGTATCCTCAAACTAGATTGCAAAATATTCAGCACAAGCTTGCACTTAATGGGAGTACCAAAGACAAATGACAATCAAATCCACTTGTGTCAATATCCAAACTGCCATCCATTAGTTTCTTCATTGAAAGATGGTTATAAGATACATGTGACAAAGAGAAACCCACCATTCATGAAGGGAGTTGAGCTGAAGAATTGGGGGATTTATTTGGTTTTTGATGGTGATGATGATGATGAGGGAGATGAAGAATCATTGAACGAGAGACACAAATCCGTCCCAGAAAGACTAGCAAAATTTTTCAGTGACCTTTGAAGAAGATGATTATATCTCTAAATCTGGCAGTGAAGTTGAAAGAAAAGTGCAAAAGATTGAAGAGAACAGAACAGCCAAGAGCATCTTCATATGGCATGAATTACTATATTTATGCTTTCATTGTTCTTGCTTCCATCTTTGTGTTTAGTTTGTTATACTTATTCTGTTAGTGATTAAAGTTATTTGCACCTCCTGTATACTCCTTTCATTTATATTGTTTGTTGTTTAATCATATGTATCGTTAATATCACACTCACTTATTACAACAGCTTTTATAGATAACTTTTTAAAGTTACACGTTTTTTTTAGATGCAATTGTATTTTGTCAATTCTTAGCAAAAAGTTAATCCAAACATATAATTCTTTTTCTTTCTTCTTCGGGGTTATGTATTGGGGCAATTGCAGACAAGTTATTGAAGAGAGTTTATTACTTCAACTCTTCTACTCAATTTCTCTCGGAAATACTTATTTGTCAACCAACAAAGTATAGGTATACAAATTTTTAAAAATTGTTGGCATTGTTTATTATGATCGATACATAAATCGATATTAAATGGATTTTTCTTTGATAACAAGTAGTGAAAAGGTAAATTAATTGAGGGAGAGTAGGCTGGATTTTGGATATTAGAAAATCCTGGAAAACTGTTGTAAGTCAATTAATCATGTTAAATAAACCGTTGCTGTGCTTTGTTAATCAGAATCAGCTTAGATAACTATTACATGTACTGTATAATAAGTAAAAGATATCATCTGTGTGTGTTTGGCAAAAATTAAGCCAGCTTATTTTATTATTCAGTTTATTTTTGTTACTATTTACGGCTCCACTGCACTTTTTGATACTATTCATGAGTCCCATGTATTATTTCAGCTAACTTTTACCTTTATTTACAGTATTTTTAGCAAAAAGTTTTCAGTTTTAGCAAAATAAATGGATCCCAAACAGACCAAGCTAAATTGTCCAGTGTTCAGTGCATTAGAGGAAGCCAAATCATTATATAAACTAGTAAGTTACCCATACAATATATAATTAATATTGTAATGTTTTATGTAAGATAATTTTGGAGAATTTTGTGCATATATTATACCATAATTGTCATAGAAATTTGTTAGTAATGAGTTCATTATAAAAAGTAACAAAAGCTAAACAAAATAATAAAATAAAGATGAAATTTAGAATTAAAAAAAAAAAAAAAACTTAATGAACCAAACGCTAAAACCCTCAATTCATACATTATTGAAATTAGCAGCGAACCCGCGCTTTGCGTGTGATAATTATATTTATGGTGGTTTTATTATTTTTATTTACAATTTAAACTAATTTAATAAAGAGTAATATATTTCATAATTATATTTTTAATTATTATAGGAATAATCATAATGTAATATGGGAACAATTATAATAAAGAGTAATGTATTTCGTAATCATATTTTTAATTATTATAGGAACAATCATAATTGTAAGGGAGGATTTTGTTCCAGCCCCCGCAGGCTGTTTGTCCTCTTTGGGGAGCTAAGCCCACAAGATTTTGTTTTCAAGCGACATGGGAAGTGGCAGTTTTTTGGATTTGCTCCAACAGTCCCACATCGGCAAGAAACGCGCCCTACTTAGTGGTACACTCATGGCTGCTCCAAGGGCTTATAAACCATGAGTGGGGCGCGTTTCTTGTCGATAACCTTGCAGGCTTGGCTCCTCAAAGAGGACAAATAGCCTTCGGGAGTTGGAACAAAATCCTCCCCTACAATAATGTAATATGAGAACAATCATAAATTATAAATATAAATTTCGTCACACAAAAATGAAAACAATACAATTTTTCTTAGAAATTCAAAAAACAAGTTAACGAAAATATTCATTTTTTAATAAAAGTTATTTATAACATTTTGTAAATCATTAAAAATAATATAAATTTAGAAATTATTCATTTAGTTTTAAACAAACTTTCTCAAACCTTATTTTTTCTGCCTACAATCCAAAACATTGAAAAACGTAACTAAAAAAATTAATAAAACTTAACAATGATTAATTAGATCAATCAGGAAAACAATTTGTTATTGATAATCTATTAAGATTATTTTCTTTGCAAAAATTGTAATTTTGCCCACCCAAAACATATTATCAAATAAAAAATTATTAGCAAAATCTAATAAAAATAGTAATTAAAATAAAATTGCAAAAGCTAAAATTTGTCACCCATCAATTATTTTCATTTGACTAACCTTTACTTTTTTCCTAAATAAATGACATTATGAAGTACTTCTAATACAACTATTAAGAGTATTTTATCCACAAAAAATGATTAAAAAATAAACAAAATTTAGTAAAGTCTCATAGTTTAAAATCAAAATTGAGCACTATAAAAATCATGCTATGTAATAGAATAAATACTAAATTACAATAAATATCAAATTATCCAAATCATGTTTTATAATAGAATAATGTTATATTTTTATATGCTATATTTAATTCTATATAATGCAATAGGATAACATTTAACAATCAAAGAGAACCAAAAAAAAAAAAAAAAACAACAACAACAATATAAAAAACAAAACTAAAATCGCATTAATCCAGAGTAGAGTTTTAAAGAATATAAAAAAATTATCAACTTAAAGCAGAGATGCAAGAAAAATAAAAATTCAACCAAAAAATTGAGAGAGAGAGAGAGAAACAACTTTTTTTGAGGGGAAATTATGCATAGAATGGAAAAGATAGTAACAAATTTATAGTAAGAAAGTGTGATTAAAAAGAGACAAAAATAAAAGGAAGATGAAGGAAAGAGGAAGAATGGTATTAATGCACAAGATAGTGGGGAGATGAAAATGTAAGGGAGAGAGAAAGGTTGGGAAAGTAGTGGGAAGGTGAAAAGGTAAGGAAGGAAGAAAGGTTAGAGAAATGTAGTAAATATTTTTTTTAAAAAATGTTAAAAACAGTTATAGGAAAATTGGAAAGAAAAAAGATAATAACGTGAACGCTGATGTGGCTTAACTGGAGCGTAGCAACAATAAATGTTATGCTTTAGTTTTTAGATATATATAGATTCATAGAAAAGAAAGCACACACAACATATAGATCATTATACAATCACCATTAAATCAAAACTCAAAAAAAAAAAAAAATTAAAAAAAAAAACCATTAACCCGAAACTCAATTTATTGTAGGAAAAAAGTCAATATGTATTTCTTTATTAAAATATCAAGATACTTATTCGAGAACGAAGCTTTGGAATCTAAAGAATGCGGATTGAATAGTCATGTTGTTTTTCCCCTGTAAATTCAATTGCCATTGACTAAATCCCCTCTACCCTATCACTGCACACCCTTAGTGTGATGGTTATTCCACAAGTATAAGTGCTTGTAGGGTGTGGGGGGAGAAGGGCCGGGGTTCAAGTTTCCAAGAAAGAGCTTCACACACATATACAAGTAGATTAGGATAGATTAGAATTTTTGTCTTGTATAACAAAAAAAAAAAAAAAAAAAAAAAGAAGAAAAAGAAAAACTCCTCCACCCTAGATGATAACTGCTTGATCCCTATAATCCAATTTATGATTTACAGCAGGTTTAGTTTTTGTTTAGTTTGAAAAGACCACACTCAAGCCATATGCTAAGATTAAACAATCTTGAAAGGACAATGACAATGAGACTTTTGCACTACGATAATTAACAATTATCGACTTCTCAATTCTAGACTTCAAGCATCTTTTGGAAATTGATATACATAATAACACTACCTATAAAAGAAAATAGCAAAACACAGAATCTCACGATCTTAACCGTACTGATTGTAAGTGAAGAACTCAAATTTTGAATGTAGCAAAAGATAGCTTGAACTCGTATATGTCAAAAGATAGCTTGAACTCATACATGTCAAGTCCACTTAATGTGCGATGGATAGCCACTGGCTACAATGAAAGATAACAAGAGCAATAGGTTTTTTCTATTGGCCTAGTGTTTTAAAAAATTGTGAGTATGGAAACAAAATTTGGGAATAGCAGTAGTTTAGGAAATTTAACTATTAAAGGTTTTTTTTTTAAGAGAAAGAAAGTTTTTTTTAGAGAGAAAGAAAGAGAATGGAGGCATATAGTCAAAGTTGAGAGGGGAAGACAAAGTGTGAGAGAGAGGTTGGGGAGTCAAAGGTTTAGGAAATCCTACATTAATCATTATAGCAGAGTATTGATAATGTACATCATGTGAAAACAAAAAGGCAAAAACCAAACGTCATTTTGAAGGAAAGCTGTGATTAATGCATCTACACAATTATAAAGGCGAAAACTTTTAAAATAACTAATGTAAAAATTTGCCATACCAAAAAAAAAAAAAAAAAAAGACTAATAAAGGAGGGAGACTTTGTTTATGAGATGATTGTATGTAAATCCATTACCATAAAATAATAAGGATTCCCATAGGATAAAATAAAATAATAATGATT
This sequence comes from Lithocarpus polystachyus, assembly GCA_033629205.1. Classification (NCBI taxonomy): domain Eukaryota; kingdom Viridiplantae; phylum Streptophyta; class Magnoliopsida; order Fagales; family Fagaceae; genus Lithocarpus; species Lithocarpus polystachyus. The sequence goes on from CM066164.1 coordinate 77,951,303, forward strand.
ACAGCAAATAAAAGATATGAATTTGTGTAATTTAGGCAACAAAAATGCTAGAAGATTATCTATCTCAATCTCATTAGTTATTAGTCCCTTTTAATATATATATATATATATATATATATATATATATATATAGAAACTGAAACATTTGATATACTAAAATACATTAAGAAGAGAGAGAGTTGTGGTGTAAACTCAGGCAATTGATGGGAGAGTTGGATGATTGTAGAAAAACTTTATAAGAGGTGCCGGCAAAAGCTTAGACCCTCACACAATGAGGTCTGTGCAATGAGTTCATCATAGAAAACAACAATTTTAAATTGTATACGAATATCTATTATAATTATTCAATTGAAGTAATGAGGATTTTTTTTTTGAGAAATATTATAGAATAAAAGTTGATATATATAGAACGTGCTTTTCTCTTTCTCCTTAATTCTTAAACAAATACATATTTCAAACATCTACAGTCAATCACATTATTTACAAAACTCATACATCTATAACGTCTGACCTTAACATCAAAATCGTAATTGCCGTTATCACTTAATATAAAATGCAAGTCTCCCTTCCTTGGTTGTAACCAACTCATATGGATTAGGATTAAATGAGACAAAAATGCTAGAGCTAGATAGGTGTCATTGAAAGATTGAAAGTAAATGACAACATTTTTGGTCTGTGTATTTGACATGAGATGACATGAAAGACTACAAGTAGGTATATATAAAGGGGTAGAAGTGTAAGAGGTGAAAATAGTAAATTAAAATGCAAAGAGTTTTATGCATATGTGTGAGGGATGAAAAGTCTTGGAAAATTGAACCAAATGATACAAAGAATTTTTTTTTTAATTAGAAAAATTTTAAAACATTGAACCTAGTGAAACAAAATGTCAATATTTAATTTGTTTTTATCTCTGATGTGGTACTTGAGAATATTTCAATTCTCTTTGCATAGAATGCGTCACTTGACAGAATCTCATACTTTCTCACATGAGATCTCTACTTTTATATATATATATATATATATATATATATATATATATTGATTGATTGGAATCTAGCCACTCTCAACAAAAAACAAAAAACAAAAGAAAGAAAGAAAGAAAGAAAGTAGTCCTGCTGGACGACCCCATTTTGGTTGCATCATTTTCGGGAGGGTTTGCAAATGCCTCTTAGTCAATTGGTCTAGTGGTGTCTCCCACTTTTCCATCGAAAGAGTGGGCTCGATTTGATCCATCTAATTCCTATGGTAATAAAATCTTAATCAAATTTAGTTTCTTAAAAATTTCTCTAATGATTGAATTGAAAACCTTTAGTAACAGCTTGTAGTGGTTTATTTGATTCAGCCACAGTCAAGGATGAAACAAAGATTCAAACTTAAGGAAGGCTGGGCAAAGTGTTTAAAGATTCAACACTAGAGGCCAGCAACTTCAATATTGGTTTATGAATTATTTGTGCTTTTTCTTTGAGAGAAATTACATTTTACCACCTTAAATTATACTTTATATTACACTTTTCACCATAGACTATTCAAATACATAGTTTGCACACTAAACTATGACCCTTATTAAACTTTGAACTCCGACATTAGTTTTATTATTAAGTTGGATGGAAATATGAATCAAGTAGCTTGCACAAGTGTATTGCTCAAATAACACAAACTTAAAAGACCAAAAACCCCATATTCCTAATTAATTAAAAATTGTTAATGTGTATAATGTTGTGGGCTTTAGGCCCAACTAGATTATTTGTATAACACACATTCTTGTACTACACTCTTACTTGTACTGCACTCATATGCCTCCTATATATAGGCACTCTTGTATATTCTTTCATTGAGAAATACAATACAATTATTCAGTATTTCTAACATGGTATCAGAGCCACTGCTCTGACCCTTTCTTAGCAGTCTTGTCTTTATTGGTGTTACTCCATTCCCAACATTGCTTCCGCCATCACAGTAGCTGTCGCAGCCTTTTGCCGTTGAACCTCCGACACCTTCCAGCCGTCGTCCTTGGGTTCTGGACCTGCAGCCGTTGCCGTTAAGGAGTTTCACACTGCAAAGACCACTGCCCTTTGCATCACCGCCACGAATATTGCTCCGATTAAATTTCTGAAAGTACTACTGAGATCGTCTTGTGCCGATCTACAAATCCGTGGAAGCCTCGAAGCCATCGGAGACCGCATGTGCCCCCACGCGCCTCTCAAAGGTTCTGTTCTGCAGCTCATGTGCCTCATCTGCTTCCTCGCGCCATTGCACATCTGGGTTGTTTTCCATGCACTCCTATGCGCCGCATCTACAAGGTCACGCGCCTTAACTCACCTGCTGACGTCAGCCCTAGGTGACGTCATCTGCTAACATCATCCATCCAAACAGCTGACGTCATCATTGACCGAGCCGTTGACTAGAGTTGACTTTGACTGTTGACTTTTCTCCAGCGTTGACTTTTTGTAGTTCAGGTGCTCTTTGCCCAGTTTTTCGCGTAGATTTCGTTTTTGCAGTCTATTTTTGCACATTTTGCTTCTAAATGAAGAATAAGGACAAGTTTTCTTCCTTTTGCAACAATCGTCGCCGAAAATCCAACAAACGTTTTTGCAATTTTTGCAAACGTTTTAGCCATAATATTGAGACTTGCTATTAATGCAACAAATCAGTTGTTTTATTTTCAGCTGCTACTATTGCTAACACTGAGAGTGTCCAACCAATGGCTCCCGTCACTGCACAGTCTCAATCTTCTGGATCCACTTTCACTATTTCCAGAGATGACCTTATAAACATCATCGCTAATGTCATTCATATGGTTGGTAATGCATCTTATTCCTCTTCTCTCTCAGCTTTATCTGGTATGTCTCCTTCCCCTTGGCTTATGGATTCTGCTTGTTGCAATCACATGACACCTCACTCGTCCTTATTTTCTGAACTTCAACCTGCACCACACCCTCTTAATATTCGCACAGTAAATGGTTTCACAATGTCTGGTCATAATATAAGTTCTGTTTCAACCTCCAACCTTTCGATTCCTGGGGTCTTTAATGTTCTTGACCTTTCTTACAATTTATTTTTTGTGGGACAATTAGCTGAATTGGGTTATCACATTATCTTTGATTATTCTGGTTGTATTATGCAAGATCCGAGGACGGGACAAGAGCTTGGGACCGGTCCCAGAGTTGGGCGTATGTTTCCCGTGGACAACCTTCGTCTTCCACTTGTTGCTCCTTTCTCTGTTACTGCAGCTGCTGCAGTTTCTTCTATTCCTTCCCTTACACTTTGGCATGCCTGACTTGGTCACGCACCTTCCTCTCGGGTACAACACTTAGCTTCTAGAGGTTTGTTAGGTTTAGTGTCCACATAAAATTTTAATTGTGTTTCATGTCAATTAGGAAAACAACCAGCATTGCCTTTCAATATTAGTGAATCAGTGTCCACTGATATCTTTGACCTAATTCATTATGATGTTTGGGGACCTTCCTCTGTCTCTATTATTGGTGGATCTCGATATTTTGTTGTCTTTGTTGATGATTATTCCTATTATAGCTGAATTTTTCATATGAAACATTATTCTGAATTATTGCAACTATATTCTAATTTTGCAAAAATGGTTGAAACTCAATTTTCCAAACGTATCAAAATTTTTCGATCTGATAATGCTTTTGAGTACACTCAATATGCTTTCCAAGTTGTTTTGCATTCCTATGGCACTGCTCATCAACTAACTTGTCCAGGTACCTTTCAACAAAATGGTAAAGCCGAACGAAAATTTCGTCATATTCTTGACACTGTTTGTACTCTTCTTCTCTCTGCCAAAGTTCTTGCTTTTTTTTGGGGTGAAGATGCACTTCATGCTGTTCATGCTATTTATCACATTCCCAGTCTTGTCATCCAAAATCAAACTCCATATGAGCGCCTTTTTGGGTCATCTCCAGATTATCATCACCTTCGCTTCTTCTGTTCTGCCTGTTTCGTTCTTCTTCAGCCACATAAACATAACAAACTTGAGCCTCGATCAAGGTTTTGTTGTTTTCTTGGCTATGGCGAAACTCAAAAGGGGTATCGGTGTTATGATCCTGTTTCTCATTGCCTTTGTGTCTCCCGCAATGTTGTCTTTTGGGAACATCGCCTCTTTGTCGAACTGTCTCACTTCCATGCCTCCCTATCTTCCTCCTCTGTCTTAGATCTTTTTTCAGATGAGGCATATATTCCTTCTGTAGCTGCTCCTAATCCTCTTGTTGTTGCTCCTGATTCTCATGTAGACTTCTCTGTCCAACCACCAGATATTATTGATTCCTTTCCTAGTTCACCCTTTAATGAACAGGTGGAAGATAAACAGGTTGAAGATGAGCTACCCAACCCCAACCTTGAGTTTGGGTCCCCTGCTCCTGCTCCACTTGAGGATCTTGCATAAGACATTCCACCTCATCACTCAACTCGGGTAAGATCCATTCCTGCACATTTACTTGACTATCATTGTTACACTGTCCTTACTACACTGCACGAGCCTCACACCCATCGTGAGGCTTCCACTAACCCTTTATAGCAGATTGCAATGAAAGAGGAACTTGATACATTATCTAAAAACCATACTTGGGATTTGGCGACACTCACCCCTGGGAAATTTGTGGTTGGTTGTAAGTGGATCTACAAGATTAAGACTCGCTCTAATGGGTCCATTGAGTGCTACAAAGCTCGTCTTATTGCAAAAGGCTTTACACAGGAGTATGAGATTGATTATGAAGAGACCTTTGCTCCGGTTGCTCGTATCTCATCTGTTCGTGCCCTCTTAGCTGTTGCTGCTGCCAGTAAATGAGACCTTTTCCAGATGGATGTCAAAAATGCATTCCTTAATGGGGATTTAAGTGAAGAAGTTTATATGCAACCTCTTCCTGGTCTCTCTATTGAATCAAACAAGGTTTGTCATCTTCGACGTGCACTTTATGTCCTTAAACAAGCTCCACAAGCTTGGTTTGCCAAATTCAGCTCTACCATCTCTCGCTTGGGTTACATGGCCAGTCATTATGATTCTGCCTTATTTCTTCATCGGACTGACAAAGGCACTATTCTACTTCTCCTGTATGTGGATGATATGATCATAACTGGTAATGACCTCAGTGGCATTCAAGAACTCAAGAATTTTCTCAGTTAGTAATTTGAGATGAAAGATCTTGGACATCTCAGTCACTTCTTGGGTCTTGAAATCACTCATTCTACAGATGGACTTTATATTACTCAAGCCAAGTATGCCTCTGAACTATCGTCTTGAGCTGGACTCACTGATAACAAGAATGTTGACACTCCAGTTGAGCTTAATGCACATCTGACTCCCTCATAAGGAAAACCATTGCCTAATCCCTCTCTTTACAAACGCTTGGTTGGCAGCCTAGTTTATCTTACTGTTACTCGTCTAGACATTTCTTATGCTGTTTATCAGGTGAGCTAGTATCTGTCTGCTCCACAATCGACTCACTATGCTGCTGTTCTGTGCATTCTTCGATACCTAAAGGGCACTCTCTTCCATGGTCTTTTCTACTTTGCTCAGTCTCCTCTTATTCTCCGTGCATTTTCTAATGCTGATTAGGCAAGAGATCTCACTGATCGCAGGTCCACCACTGGTTATTGCTTTCTTCTTGGTTCTTCTCTAATTTCTTGGCAAAGCAAGAAACAAACTCATGTAGCCCACTTCAATATTGAAGTAGAATATCGTGCCCTTGCTGATACCACATCTGAGCTCCATTGGCTACGATGGCTTCTCAAAGACTTAGGTGTGTCTACATCCTCTGCTACTCCTCTTTATTGTGACAACCAGAGTACCATTCATATTGCTCACAATGATGTCTTCCATGAACGGACTAAACACATCGAGATCGATTGTCATTTTATCCGTTATCATCTTATCCATGGTGCTCTCAAGTTGATCTCAATCTCCTCTAAAGATCAACTTGCAGATATCTTCACCAAGTCACATCCTAAGGGGTGCCTTCGTACTTTGGTTGACAACTTCAAGTTGGTTTCACATCCACCTTGAGTTTGAGGGGGGCTGTTGATGTGTTTAGTGTTGTGGGCTTTAGGCCTAACTAGATTACTTGTATAGCACACATTCTTGTACTACACTTTTACTTGTACTGTACTCATATGCCTCCTATAGCACTCATGTATATTCTTTCATTGAGAAATACAATACAATTATTCAGTATTTCTAACAAAAACAATTTCTTTTTCATCTCTCTCTCTCTCTCTCTCTCTCTCTCTCTCTCTCTCTCTCTCTCTCTCTCTCTCTCTCTCTCTCTCGCACATTCGTGCATATCAGCCCCTCTCTGCAAATCAAAATCCATGCACCCCTAAATCCCCATATCAAAATCATCTTTGGCACAACTGCTGCTTCACCACCGCAACACCACCGTTAAGCATCAGTCTCTAGAATTCATGTTTTAAATAGCTTTCTGGAAAGGGAAAAAGAAAAAGAAAAAGAATTGATCTATTTTTCCATATTTGTTGCAGCTTAGTATTTTTTTGCTATTCATATTTATATAGTTGGTAACGTGGTCTCTTTGGTGTGCTTCAAGGATGGGAGAGGTGTGTAAATATGGATGACAATTGAGATTCTTCGATTCTGATGGCTAGGGAAGGAAAAGAAGATACTATTCTACGGTATTAATAATTGGATTATCTACAAAGCTTTCAACTAAATTTCTCAATCATCATTTGTTGTTCTTTGTTGTTTGTGCACATTTTTACAATAATCCAGCAACATAGCATGGAGGGTTATTCTAAAAACCATTACCCATTGCTCCACTGTAACAAATTTTCCTTCAAAATCATCTAGGAATTTTCACTTGCTATAATGCAAAATTATCTGCTTATCTAAAAGTTGATAAATAAAATGTGTTTCTCCACTATTTTTTTTTTTACAAGATAGAATTTCTACTCTAACATAATCTAAGTGTATATGTGTGTGAAACTCCTTCCTGGAAACTCAAACCCCGGCTCTGCCCCCCACACCCCATAAGCACTTATACTTGTGGAGTGACTATCACACCAAGAGTATGCAGTGGTGTGTTTCTCCACTATTAAGAGTGGCGTTATGGTCTCATTTAAAAATAAATAAATAAATAAATAAGAAAAAGAGTGGTGTTATGGTGGTAGAGCAATGGTGGTGCCGAAAATGATTTTAATTTGGGGATTTAGGATTACAAGGATTTTGATTTGGGAAGAGGGTCTGAAATGCAAGAGAGAGACTTGGGAAAAAAATTGTTTTAATTGATTGGGAAAAGGGGAAGTTTTTAGTCTTTTAAGTTTGTGTTACTTAAGTAATACACATGTGCATGTCACATGCTTCATATTTCCATCTAACTTAACAGTAAACCTAACGTCGGAGTGTAAAGTGTAATAAAGGTTATAGTTTATGGTGCAAATTGTGCATTTGAATAGTTCAAAGTACAAAGTGTAATTTAAGAAATACTTTAGAGTAATAAAGTGTAATTTTCCCTTTTTCTTTAGAAAATAAAGTAAACATAGTAGTTAGCTTTTCCATTATCTATAAATCGAATAAAATTTATATTAATGATTGGGATTTATCATGGTTTTAAAAATCGGATTGAACAAAGAATTTTTTTTTTAAAAATGTAGTTCTTGATTTTTTGGTCTGAAGGGGATTTGATGGTCAAATTGGTAACTTCATAAATATTATTAAAACATAAAAATTCAGCTTAATTCTTCTCACATTATTCTATACCCAACATTTTATAATGCTATCTATCTATTAATAACTATATATAGTTCAAAGTTTAAACTCATGTCAGCCACTTAATAAATAATAGCCTTTGAGCATAAATCTCATCTATCTTGAGATATTTTTGTAATTGAAAAATGCATCAACCTACGAATTCGAATGAATAAAAGTATTAAATTTTAGTTTTGAAAAAAAAAAAAGAGCCTTTGAACACGAACAACAAAAGCTAGTAAAAGAAAATTCTTTTCTTTTTTATTATTATTTATTTATAAGAAATAGAGAGAATTCTAACCATTTTTAAAATTTTATTGGTTAAATAAGAGGAGAAATTTTTCATAAGTTGAAAGTTTGAAATAAAAAATACTCCTACGATATATATGATAGCCAGTTCTCAAACAATCAAATGATAATGAGCAAGTTTGGCTAGATAAATAAATACCAATAAAAATTTTTCCATCAATTTAGCAACAGCCTAAGAGCCACAAATAAACTTTTTACCTTCGTTTTAGTAAGAGTTTTTTTTTTTAAGTGCCTATCACATGAGAAATGCTGTCTACAATATTTTTACAATGCTTTCACAATAAATCTTAAGTGAAAGATTGTTACATGTTGTTATTGATGGGACAAAAAGTCATTTCAGTCTGATAGGCCAAAAATGTATTGACCTATTTGGTAAATAAATTAATTAATTAGCCAAGTGAAATTAATTAGATTCAATTTCATGCAATAAGCGTGATAGTATAAACAAATCACCAACTAAGTTAAATGCAGCGAAAAATAAATTTTACACAGGTGATTTGTTTATGAATGGAGAAAACCACCGAGGCAAAACCTCACCGAGTAAATTTAAAGTCACCACTCTTGAGAATCCACTATTATCAATCACAAGCGGTTACAAATATAAGGAATCTTGCCAAATTCTTTGGCCTATCCCGAAATACTAACCTACAGTTGAACCTTTACTTCAATACCCAATTAGACTTGTATTGTAGCGGCAATCCCAGTACGTGACTAACTCCTTTGCACGAATCCCAGTAAGTGACTAACTCCACAGCAACAACAGCCAATAGCTTCACATAGAAACACTAATAAGATTTTCAATGATGGCGTGAGAGACTTTACTTGGTTACAGAACCCCCAAGGCATACAAGAAATGCAACAAGAACTCTTTCTTTAGTAGGAAGAGGCTAGAGTTTCAAAAAAAAAAAAAAAAAAACCTTATGAAACTCTGTAGGGTTAGGTTTTTCTTTTTCCACCTCTTTGTTTAAATAGGAGCTCAATGGGCTTTCTTATTCCAAATAGGTATACACAAACCTTAGGTTTTGCTAATCCAATAAGTTTTATACAAACCCATAAACAAATAGCCTTTTAGAATAAAAACATTGCTGGCTATAGTCTGAATCCCGTAAGCTCGATAGATTAAGACATGTGTCGAGTTTTAATGAATCTCGACAAATCAAGCTTCTGTCGAGGAGGTATCGAGACCTGCAAATTGCACTTTTCTTAAGCAGTTCTTGAGTAATCTTTATGTCTTCCATGTAACCATTTGTAATGATCATCTTGAATCTACTTAGATTTACCCAAATACAAGTAAAGTGCGTTTTGTCAAAGAATATGTCAATTATATAAAAATATGTCTCTTACACAGTGGTAGATTCAAATTATAACCAATAACAATTAAATACATATAATTAGTTATGAAAGTGCTGTGAAATGTTATGAACGTAACACTTCTCTTTATCATACACACGAATCCAAATTATTAAAAACAAGGTTGTTAAATAAATGCCACAAGGCCGGCAACAACTTCCAAAAAAAAAAAAACCGATAACTCATCAAAACAATAAATCTCAAGGATGATAAATACTTAGATCATGTTTTGTTACTGTCTTACTGACCTAAAAAATATATATTCATATCATATATCATTCTATACACATGCATTATTAATGATTGTTAGCAAATTGGATACATAATTGCTTAATCCAGGAATTTTTATGTATTATTATTTGTTACATGAAAAGATTTCATAGAAATCCATAATAACAATCCAAAGGAAAATAAAACAAATAATAATGAAATTATCCAATAATTGAAATTGTTTAATTAAAAATTGGAAATACAAATGTCAAAAAGAATCAACAATTGAAAGACTATTTATGAATCACAATAGTGCAATGACACGAAGCTGTTAAAATGATACTAATTATTGGAATGATAATACATAATAGCCTTCCAGTACTCTAAGACCTTGGAATTTAAGTAAATAACCTTATGATTCCAAAACAAATGCAAATTCCTCAAACAAATTTTAAATGTCTTCATCGGCCCAAAGGTCGACTTGACCAAAATCCTTAACAGGGCGTCACACCCTGATTATCGTAAACAACATCAATACATCTTCATCCTTGCTAAACATTTGTTTCATCACGTGTTTATCTTTAAAATTATAAATGTTTTTTTTGTATATTACACAAAGTTTTGTAATGAGATAAATAATACCAAAACTAGATAGTCATATCATACATCATTTCATACACATGCATTAATAATAAGAGTTAAAAGCGACCAAATTGGATACATACTTGACTAAAATTCAGGAATTTTAATACATAATTATTTTTTACATGAAAAATAATTTGTCAAAAACTAGAATAAAAATTCAATGGTAAAAAAAAAAAAATTCAAAAGACATGAAATGAATATATATATATATATATATATATATATATATATATACGAAACTAAGATGAAACAATTAAAAGACTATTTATGAACCACAATAGCAGAATGACATGAAACTCTAGAATGACAATGATATTTGAATGTTTTAAATCCATACACTTAATTACAGTGTTTCGAGGTCTTTTTTGACCAAATATTCTGCTTATGCCAAAAAAAAAAAAAACTAAAAACCTCTACTCAAACTTGTTTAATTGTGTAGCACCTTTTTGGAACTTAAGCTCCAAACATTATGACAAAAAAAAAAAAAAAAAAGTGCCACATAACTAAAAAAGTCTCTAGTTAGGTCAAACTCAAGCTTGGAACTTAAGTTTACTAAACTCGAACTCCAAAAATATGCTTCATAACTAAATAAGTTTGGATGGAGACTTTTCAGTAAATTTGTATTGCAAAAAACAGAATAATTGGCACACAAAAATAGGCTGTTTCAAGCCTTTGAAATCCCGGAAAATGCATATTATTCTTATATATATATAGCCAAAGCTTAAAAAAAATCCAATTAGATTTTAATAAGATTCTTAATTTTGCGCCATGTGTCCTATTTAATTTTAATTTTGTGCCAGGTAAATTATTGAGTGTAAAAATCAAAAAGCCCAAATCCAATTAGATTCTCAATTCAAGTCCAATTTTTATCCACGTGTACATCTAAGTTTTTAATTTTTGTGGCAAATGGATTATTGGGTGCAAAAACTGAAAAGCCTAAAACCAATTAAAATTTAAATAGTGTGTGTGTGTGTGTGTGTGTCTCTCTCTCTCTCTCTCTCTCTCTCTCTCTCTCTCTCTCTCTCTCTCTATATATATATATAATGAGAAACTATTACATATTTTAGAAATGTATGATTTAAAAAAAAATGTAAGCTAATACTATGTATAATTTGAATATTTTCTAAAATAAATATATAATTTGAACTGTATAATTGTGATTATTTTTAATAGCATCCGTGCAAATGCACAGGGCTACACACTAGTTTATAATAAATACTAAACCCTTGATTATCCCTAATGGACCATCAGTAATCTTCTCCCATGATAAAAATATGTTTAATTATATCATTATTTTTATGGTTACACATATTTTTGTTGTATATTGAAAAAAAAAATAAAAAATTAAGGGGTGAAAATTGAACTTATTTAAAATTAGGGATGAAAAAAGAAATCTATGCAAATTTTAAAGATAGAAACAATAGGTGCAAAACAAAACTTGAAATTTGTTGCGCTCCAATCTTGGTTAAATAATTTACACATTGATTAGCCTCATGTTACACTTGGAAAAACTAGGAATATGAACCATTACTAAAAGAATAGATCCAATTTCTATTATATTTGTATAAAAGATTGATTTTTTACATTTCATGGGGGCAAGCACACTTTATTATTCACCCACTGTATAATAAATGTTAGTGCTAATAGAACTTACATTTTTCCATTATATTGTACAATGTTAAAGGCCCATCTTGGTTATGAGTTTCCATAAGTTTCTGCTTTAAAAAGTTTTGTAATGAGTTTCCATAAGTTTCTGCTTTAAAAAGTTTTGTAAGAGATTTAAAGGGTGGGTAGCAATTCTTTTTGACTTTATTCTTGAGAGCTGACCATTCTGGCTCTTGTTGCTGATTTTAATTTGCTTCTGTGTGCTATGCTAGGCGCTGTTTCGAACTTTACCAAGTAAAAAAAAAATTTCGAACTTTATTAACACTTTGTACTCTTTGCAGTTTTTATGGGATCAACATCATATGGTTTCTTAACTTTTTTTCAATAATAATAATAATTGTTAAAAGACTTTGTAGGCTAGAGCTATTCTTTGTAGGTAGTAGTTAGAATTTTCGGGATCACAAAGTTGTTACATAACAGTTAATTGTAATACACATATAATACTACTAATTGGTCATGGGCCAATACACCTCTTTCTTCTCCTTGCTTGGACTTTTGGCATGAAAGGGAAAGATGAGTGTGACCCTTCTTGTGGCTTTTTTCTGCTAATGGTTCTCAAATGAACCCATGTTTTCTCTTCATGGGAACTATCCTTTTACCTTGCTTGATTGCATTGTATATGGCTTATGATAGATTAGCCCCTATATATTTTGATTAAATTTATTATATTGGATACAAATTATTATTCGGAGAAAAAAAATATAGCTAAGATCGAAAACAGTAAATCTTAACTTATATTTTGGAAAATTATTTATAAACATACTAAAGAAATGTTTAATTGTATGTTTATTGTTATAGTTATACATATTATTTTGTATTGTATTTGGAAAGTGCATATTCATAGCATATATCATTACATATACATGGATTACTATGATTCAAAGGTTAGTAAATTGGAATCATAATTGCGAAAGTCTAGAAATTAGGATATATAATAATTATTTGTTACTTTAACATTATTTCGTCCAAAACCATAATATTATTCCACGGGAGAATAAAACCAAATATATATACACCATAATTTGAAAATTATTTAATTAAATTTGGAAATTCAAATTTAGTGTCCCGAGCCCTTGGATCTTCAATGTTCAAGACCATTGAACATTAGGTAGCCCTAGGCCGTGGACTGCCAACAATTGCAGGTTCCTTGATCAAATTGTTAATATATCTTCAAGTTCCCAAAGGTTGCCTTAGCCAAAATCCCTAATCGGTGTTAGCTAAGCCCCTGATTGGAACGGAACATCAGTATATCTTCATTAGACTGAAAGTGTTACAAGTATCCAAGCAATAGTCGACAAAATCAACCCAATCAAGAGGATAGTTCATTTATTTCTTAAACTTAGAGTTTCATTTCAAAAGAAAATGCATTAAAGGTTCATCTATTGGAAACTCAAAAGGGTACAATGATAATGCAAAAACGTATAAAAGATGCCTTAGTAACATGCTCATCGTACCCAACTACCCTTGCACCAAAACAAGATTGGCTCATACCTTTCTTTTGTTGGCCTCTATCTAAAAATAGAAAAGGATGAATTAAGATTAAGATTTAATTATAGCCAGATTTTTTTTAAAAAGATTAATGCACTTGGATGTTAGAACTACTTTAATAGTGTCAAATGATGTCTACCGTATGTTTGGCTGGACAAAAATATAAAGGAAATAGTGGAGGTGAGAGAAGAGGTAAGAGGGGGGTGATTTGCACTTAAGTACTCTTTTTTTTTTTTTTTTTCTTTGATGGGAAATACTGAAAGTTTTATTGAAGAGAAGAGAATAGGCTACACAGCTTCCTGAAGTACAAGGGCGTCAAGAAATGGTGGGCTTTCCTCTAACCACGTTACAAATTCACTAATTCCTTTAGCATGTCGTGCTAAGGTATGTGCTGCTTGGTTGGCTGTCCGTCTCACATGTTGAAACTGAGTCTGTCGAAAGGCTTGCATTCGGTGAAGAGTTCCCTCAATGATGTCCACAATTGTGACTCAGGGTGCAATGGTACCACATATAGCATCAGAAACTTCCTTCGAGTCGTTCTCAAAAATCACCTCTCTGACCCCAACGTCCCATGCAAAGGAGACAGCTTCATCCGTGGCTTTTGCTTCAGCCTCCACTGGTCCCAACGGTAGTGGTAAGTGCTTACTCAAAGCGGCTATCACCAATCCCTCATGGTCACGTATTATAACCCTGATGCCAATGGTGTGAAGGTCTGAAAAGATTGCGGCGTCGATGTTAACTTTGTACCATAGATGTGAAGGTGGAATCCAACGAGAATCCGCTTGTTCCTTGAAGATAGGCCGAGCAAGGTGAGCTAGCTGGAATTCATCAAGAATGGAGCGAGCTTTGTGGATAATCTCATGGCTGGTCTGTCTAATGGAGCCAAGCCTTGTCTTGTTGCGGTTGTACCACATGTACCACACCACTATGATAATAAGCTCGATCAAGTCATTTCCCATGTGCTGAACAAAGATGAGGTACCAAAGAAGATCAATAAATTCCTTGAAGCTGACACCCGTAATATCGAAGGGTATTCCCGTGGCCAACCATACTTCACGTGCCTTGGTGCAATCCCAAAACAAATGTCCACTTGTTTCTTCAGCCCAGCTACATGCTTCACATGTGGCATTATCAATCGCTCCGTGACGGCAAAGATTTACCTTCGTAGGGAGGATGTTGCGGCTTGCTTTCCATCCAAAAGTTTTCAGTTTGTTTGGGATATCAAGGCTCCAAACTCTTCGCCAAAATTGTCCCATCATATCAGTGGTCGACACGCTCTTTGTGGTGGTGTTTGGTGACATATTGATAGCCACTCTGTAGGCACTACTTACCGTGAAACATCCTTTAGGTGTATAGGCCCAAACCATACGATCATTGATACGCCTTTGACTCCTTAGAATGCCTAGGATGCTCTGGGCTTTAGTAGGTAGGAAAATTTGCTTGATCAAGGCAGCCTTCCATTCACCTGTCTCCTCATCAATAAGCTCGAAGACCGTGGAATCGATGTAGAGCATATTTGGCAAAGTGATAGGGCGAAAAGTAGATGGTTGTGGGATTCATCTGTCTTTCCATACTCAGATAGTAGTACCATCTCCCACCTGCCAATGATGACTAGCATCGACAGTGTGTTGGGCAGCCATAAGGCTTCGCCATGCATAGGAGGGTTGACGGCCAAGCTCGACATGGAGGAAATCACTATTAGGAAAATAACGAGCTTTGAGAACATGGTATACCAGTGAGTGGGTGTTTGTCTGCAAACACCAGCCTTGTTTTGACAGGAGTGCCAAGTTAAAAGCACGAAGGTCTCGAAAGCCAAGCCCCCCATCCTTTTTAGGAGAACACATTTTATCCCAGCTCAACCATGCCATACTATTTTTTCCATTGGACTGTCCCCACCAAAAAGTACGAACCATGCTAGTTAACTCATCACACAAGGTGTCTAGAAGCTTGAAAACACTCATTGTATAAGTCGGAATGGCTTGAGCCACTGCTTTGATGAGGATTTCCTTCCCTGCTTGTAAGAGCATCTTTTCCTTCTACCCAGAGAGTTTATTATCCAGCCTCTCCTTTAATGCACAAAAAGTGTTTTTCTTAGATCTACCAACTAGGGAAGGTAATCCCAAGTAGGTTTCACGCTGCTTGATGACATCCGCTCCAAAACGGTGCTGAATATACTCCTTAGTTTCTTAGGGAGTGTTATGGCTAAAAAATAATGAGGTCTTCTCTCTATTGAGTTGTTGGCCAGATGCTTTTTCATACGTCTCCAAAATTTGTTCTAGGCAGCTACAATCATCACTGGTGGCTTGACAAAATATGATACTGTCATCGGCAAAAAAGAGATGTGATATCAGAGGGCCCTGTGGACAGGCGGCAACTCCATGCAATGCTCCATTTCTTGTGGCGTGACGGAGAAGAGCTGATAGTCCTTCTGCACAAAACAAAAAGAGAAAAGGAGATATGGGGTTCCCTTGCCGCAAGCCCCTTGTAGGGGTGATGTGGCCTCGATGGGTACCATTAATCCGAATAGAATATGTAACTGATGTAACACAAAGCATCATAATGTTCACCCATCTATTAGAGAAACCCATTTTTAGCATAATATCCTTTAGGCACCCCCATTCCACTCTATCAAAAGTTTTACTCATATCAAGTTTCAAAGTCATTTCCCCCTGCCGCCCATTTCGTTTGTTGTTTAGGTAGTGCATAGTCTCAAAAGCAACTAATACATTGTCTGTGATAAGGAGAGAGGACATGAAAGCACTTTGATTTTCACTGACAATATCTGGAAGGAAGCACTTCAGTCTATTCGCTAGGACTTTTGATGCAAGTCTAGAGATGACATTATTCAAACTGATGGGTCTATATTAAGTAATCTTTGTAGGGTTCTTCACCTTAGGTATAAGCACAATATGAGTTTCATTAAATTTGGGGGGGATAATTCCCAAGTTTAAAAGTCAAGTACTGCATTGGTGACACACTCACCTGATAAGGACCAAAAATGCTGATAGAAGAGAGGGGGCATGCCATCAGGACCTGGCAATTCTTTCTAGGTGCATTTGCTTTAGTGCTCTGTGAACTTCTTCATCTTGAAAACTTTGGCAGAGATACTCATTCATGGGGTCAGTGACAACGAGTTCAATTGCCTCAATTACAGCCACTGTATCCGTTGGGCCATTGGTTTGAAAGATACCAGTGAAGTAGTTTAAGATAACTCATTCCATAACCTGGTCATCTTCCTGCCAAACCCCATTCTCATCAGTTATACCCCAGATTGAGTTTCACTCCTTATGGTTAGAAGCTTTTTGGTGAAAAAAGGACGTGTTTCGGTCACCATCAGTTAACCATAAGTGCTTGGATCTTTGATGCCACATCGTGTTTTCTGCATCAAGCCAACAATTGAGAGAGTTTCGGACCTCATAAATTTTTGCATAATTTTGCTGGGGGTGCTGTTCCAATGATTAAAATGTGACCTCAAGCCGTTCAATCTGCCTATGGACATGTCCAAACTTTGATTTGTTCCATGCAAAGAGGCATGTTTTGCAACTATCCAAACAGTTGGAGATTTTGACACCATCCGGTCTATATAAGCCTTCCATCCATGCTTCTTCAACAACCTCAGCACAGCATGGGTCTTTAAGGCACATTGCTTCGAAGCAAAAAGGTGGATGGCAGCGTTTTTGACGTGGTTTCAGTGTTGGTAGACAGACTACGAGCATGGAGTGGTCAGATGTGGACATCGAGAGATGGTGCACCACGGATCCGAGAAAGATTCGCTTCCATGCAACAGTGGCGAGAGCTCGGTCTAGGTGGACATGGATACGACCTTCTGTAGGGTGGTTTCGTGACCATGTAAAAGGAGAGCCCATGTGACCCAAATCCACAAAGCCACAACGTGAGATGGCAGTACGGAATCAGTCCATTTGTCTAGTTGGACGTAGGCTTCCACCCTCCTTCTTTGTACGGGTAATGATCTCATTGAAGTCACCCAGACGTAGCCACGGCATTGCATTGGAGCTTCCAAGTGATTCAAGCAAAGTCCATGTTTCCTCACGTTTGCTCGTATCGGGGTGGCCATAGAAGCCAGTGAGCTGCCATTTCAGACCAGTATCTGCACAGACTACATGGGCATCAATAAACCAACGGGAAAAATTCTGGACATGTACCTGAGTGTTTTGTTTCCACAAGAGTGCCAAACCACCGCTCAAACCATCAGAAGAAACCACCAAGCCTTGGTTGTAATCCCAATTTTGTTTCATGTTATTCAGTTGCTCAGTGTTAAGTTTAGTCTCCATCAAGAAGACACAAATGAGAGCTTTTTTCTTCCATGCTCTCTTAAGAGCACTAACTGTTCGGGGGTTCCCAAGCACCCGACAGTTCCAGCTTAAAATACTCATTGTTCCCGGCGATGCTGCCAAGCAGCCAACACCGATCCCAAATTATCTGCCTTGAGTTTACCCAAGGTTTTTGCATCCTTATCTAAGAGTTTTTGCTTTTTTGCTTCCTCTTCTAAGGGCTTTTGTTTCTCATCATAGAGTGTTTTAGCTTCAACGTCTAATAGTTTTTGTTTCATATCATGGAGTGTGTCTGCGTAGGAGTGTTCTGTATGGATTTTACATTTTGGGCCCACAAGGTGTCCACTAGAATCACTTGTGTCCATTATTTGTCTAGGTGGGCCCAGTCTACGCCAGGTCCTAAGTGGTAGGCCAGTGTTTGTTGTTGGGGTTGAGTATGTGGGGCTGGTGGTTGTTTTCTGGGTTGGTGGGCCAGTGTTTACTGTTGGGGTGGAGTATGTAGGGCTGGTGATTGTTTTTTGGGTTTCAAGAATGTCGGAGTTCATTGTTTCAGTGATGTGGGGTCCAGGTATGGTGTGAGAATTATTTGGGTGGGTGGTATTTAAAGTGTCTGGGTTTTCCTTTAATGGGATGGCTGACTTTGTGGAGTTCAAAAAGGAAAGCAGAGAAGTTTCTGTAACTGTACTTGGTGCCAGCTGTATGAGTGGATTTGTCAGGTTTGAGTTTGGAAAAGAATTCAAAACTTTGTCAATCTCCTTGATATGCACATCAAACAAATTCGGGTCAAATAGGATATCCGTGTTCGTTGGCACTGTGATGGGATTTGTTGCATGAATCACAGCAACGGCAGGTTGTATGGTGTTGGGTGGTTCTAGTTGTGGGTGCATATTATTTGTGACCGGCGGTGATGGGTGCATGGAGGGGGATGGTATGGGTCGGTGGGGTCGCAGTGGTGCCGAAGGTTTTGTCGTTTTGGTATGGACGACTTGTGATGGTTGGACATTAGTCATGGTGGCCCATAGCCATGGGCCGTATTGTTAGTCTTTCTTGTTCAAAGTTTCGCCGCTGTCAGACCATATTCTACAGTCTCATTCGTCGTGATTCAAGAGACCACACCAGTAGCAAAAGATGGGTATGCGCTCATATTGCAGTGAAATCCAATGGGGTGCCGAATCTCCTAGGTCCACATACCGGCCTCGGCAAAGAGAGTGGGTAATATTAATGTTAACGCGAACTCTGAGGCAGCGTCCGCGACACTTTCCAGTCGGTAAGGCATCAACTTGCTCAACAGTGCCGAGAGTATTTCCTATGGCTGTGGCGTTGGTTCTATTCATATGGCTAAGAGAGAGATTGTGGATTTGGATCCAAAATGAGGCGGTGTTGAAGTTTGCGTCATCCACTGACTCTTTCGCACCAGGTTTGTATAGGTCTATCAAGTACTTGTCAAAAGTCCAAGGCCCCTGAGAGAGGATTTTTTGTGTGTCGGCGTCGTCGGCAAACAGTAACAGTACCTTATTTGACGTAAGGTCTCTGACTTCGAAGTCCTTTACGAAGTGCCACATGCTCTTCAGTGTTCGTGAGAGAGCTTCCACGTTGACCCGACGCTTGGTAAAGAGCTTCGCTACAAGGATTCTGCTGTTGTCTTCCACGTCTTGTACCAAGGGGATTTTTTGACACTCTTTCGCATGGAGGGAGAGGCGGGCACACTGTCCAGCGAGGTCTTCCATGGTGAAAAGGGCAATGGGAAGAGAGGAAAGGGAGGAGTTTTGTATGGAAGGGGCTAAGGTTTCCACCAGGCGTGGGGAAATGGGAGGCCTATAGCAGGCAATTTGGTTTCATCGTCACAGACTCCCAGTAAAGAGCAAACGAGAGAAAAAAATGACATTATTAATGTGGACACCCCATTTTGTATAGACTAGTATCGATCAATACCGATGAAGAATCACAATCACCATTGACAAAGGACAAATCGATTCCTAACTGAAAACCCTTCCATTATAAACCCTAGTGTCTCTGCCTAAAGTGTAGTATACCACCTCTTGACAAAACACCAATTATCTAAAAACCATGCCCATTCTATTTTTCTTATTTGATTCTAACAAAAACTTCTAGAAGATTTCAAGATAGTTTTCAACTGATTTCTAAACAGGAGGGGGACTTCTTGGAAGGCTCGAAGGGCTTTGGGGTTGGTGAGCATTTTATGAACATGTTGGGACTTGCTGTATAAATATTATATATAGATAATTCTACTATATATCTTAGAATGAAGCCTAATACTTTGTTACTTTTTTTTAATTAACGTGTTTATATTTTAGTTTTTCCTCTCTTTCTTTATGTTTTCTTAGCTTGAATCGAATCACTATTTTTTACTAGTGCATTTGATTGTTCTCATTTTCACATAATTAAACCATCTCAAATACCTTTCCCTCATCTTTTAATCAAAGCTAATGGCCATATTTGTAAAACAAATTCTTCATTTATTATTATATCTTTCTTTTGTACTTCCACTTATTTCATTTTAATATTCTAATTTCAATTATGTTCATTCTATGAATATGTCATTATATATATAGTTTCGAAATTTTATTTTAAAGAAGTCACTAATTGTAATTGATACTATAATGAATAAATTTAATGTTCACCTTATTGTGAACAGTTCCATAATGTGATAATAATAATAATAATTGTAAGAGCTCAAAAATAGCCCTAGGCCTACTTAGAATAGTGGTGCTAGGTATTTCTGGCCCAACACAAGTAATTTATAAGAAAATGGACTTGCTAGGTCAACTTTAATGCTCTGTATGATCCAGATATAAAATTAATAGAGTTGAGGCTCGTGATATGATAGAGAGAAACACAAAACAAGTATAAAAATCTTCTTCGGGTTTGTCCAAGGAGGCAATATTCATACATAATTTGCTCAAGTCTTGGTACAAGTTGATACTCTCTGCTCTCTAATTCAAGTTCTATTGTTCCCACACCTTTCTTGGAGGGATTCCCTTCCTTTATATAGTCCCTCCTAATGCGTCTGAGTCTTCCACCTATACCTCTCTGGGTAGCAATTGGGATGCTTGTCCCATTAGAACCCTGCTGAAGTTGGTAGAGTATGTTATGAGTTGTGGAACTACTGTTCAAGTGTCTTTTCCTTATCAATGTGGTCAGTTAAGTTGGTGCAGTGCATTGAATGTGGAGGTGATGACTACCTATCACAGATGTTTTCTCTCTTCTTTACTTGCACGTCTTTGATGTCTTCCACGGTGCCCTGTCTTTTGGTGCAAGTGGCCAACTGAGGCATTCTCGAGGTGCATTCGTTCCTCGGGCTCTTCGGACAATGGGTTTGTTTGTTTTCCATCCTCGGACCTAGTCCACATGTCAGGTTTGAACTAGTGTAATCTCTATGTCTTCCCTTCTCAGACTTTAGCCCACGTGTTGGGTCCGAATTGGTGCATAAATGGGCCTTTGCCCATCCTTGGACTAGGCCCATAGGCTCTATGTTGTGTTCAGTTCCCTCCCTCCCAGAATAATAATAATAATAATAATAATAATAATAATAATAATAATAATAATAATAATAATAATTGTAAGGGCAATGGGCTGGTAGGAGAAATGGGCCGAAATAAACAACATGCCAGTAAGAATAATGGGCCCAGAATGCCCCATCCACTTACGTAACATGCCCACAAGCCCGAGCCGAGGACTGAGGATAGCCCGAGGACAATTCAATTCAGTCTAGGCCGTCCACGTCGGTAATCGGGAAAGTTGAATGTGAGCTCAAAGATCCCAGAATTCTGCCGAGGACTCTCGCCACCTCGGGCAAGTAAAACCAAGGTAAGACTTGGAGTTTCGCCAATCAAGAAGATTCCCCAGAAGATTCCATTGGACAAGGAAAACGCTGCGGAAGTGTGTACCAGGAAAAGACCCTAAAATATCAAGGGAGAAGGCTGCCAACCCCGCATTGAATGCCCCACAACTAACCCTCTGACCGCATTTATTTGGAGAAGACATCTAAACAGTGGTTTCCAGTCCCGCCACTTCTATTTAGAGAGTTCTGGAAAGGATGGAAGGGACAGATGTCAAGAAAGAAATCATGACATCCGCACGTGGAGGGTTCAGAGAAAGCGGGGAAGATATATAAAAGGGAGAAAGAAAGGAGAAAGGGGGGGGGGGGGATTGATTTTGACATTGCAAAAAAGGAACACTGACATGAGATAGTTATCCTCGGATATCTGACCAGATCGATCCTTTAAGTCAAAAACTCGTGTTTCCTCCCGATCGGTGATCGGAGCCCTTACCAATTAGTAATCTAAATTCCACTAGCCCAGTCCTTCTTAACCTACTCTCTACAAATTCATTGTAGTTAGGCCGATTTGGTAAATCCTCCCATCTTTGGGCCGGTTTCCCAAGCTTGTGTCTTTACAATAATAATAATAATAATAATACAACAAGGGAGGGGGACCAAACGCAAAGGGGCGGAAGCACCGGAAGCACAGAGATAGTATAATAAAACAAGTAAAACCGGCCAAGGAGGCGGTAGCACAATTAATAATCAAAATAACTTAAACAAGTAATAAGGCGGTAGAACCAGCCAAGTAATATATAAAACAAGTAAAACCGGCCAAGGAGGCGGTAGCACAATTACTAATCAAAATAACTTAAACAAGTAATAAGGCGGTAGAACCAGCCAAGCAATATATTATCAAAATAATTGATAAACATGAAAGTACTCGATTAATACTGAAAATAGTTACAATGATAAACAAGGGATAAACAGTGGTAACTTACAGAAGTAATGGTTACCGGATTATCAACAGTAATAGTTCCTGAGGGAAGTTTAGGAGAGGGAGGTAAGCTCTCTTGATACCTTAAACTCACTCAAGGAGGTTACTAGAAGTAGGAAAACTAAAATCTGAAAATTAAAACCTGGGTTAACAATAAGGGACATCCCCCCTTATATAGGTAAATAAAGTAAAAGTTCAACAGTGAATAGTAAAATGAACAGTGACTTTTTACTATTCATATCAGGACCCGTGAGGGGCAGCAGGGGCTTGATGGGAAGCCAGCAGATAAGGTTTTAGCGCTTTGTGCCGAAAGTAGTCAATAGTAGTCATTAAAGTAATCAACAGATTCCTTAACAAGGCTACTTTTGGCGCTTTGTGCCGAAAGTAGTCAATAGTAGTCATTAAAGTAATCAACAGATTCCCATGGGGGACAGTGTCAAATATCTCCTTGTTGTGGAGAATCTTCATCATGTCCAAACAGTCTTTGGTCATGGGGAAAATAGGGGTTGTTGGCCACAAATTCTTCAGAAGAAGCACTTGATTTTTCATCTTCAATAGTCCTGTTGGCAACCAAATTTTCCGCACATTTGAGAAAAGCAAACAAAGCATCAGGGTCTCTTCGTAAGTCATCAAGAGGAGATCCTTTCTTTTTGGATTTAATATTTTTAATAGATGAGGAGGAGGGTAAATATGCCTCAGTGGGAATTTGGTTTGGTGAACATTTGTCGTCAATGGTAAAATTTGAGAACTCTTTGTTAGTGATGGTAACAATCTTTTGAACATGAGGGAATTTATCCCACCACTTGACATACCAATACCTGGTAAGAGCATTTTCGTCAATATTAATCTCATATTGCCATTTGAGGATCCAAGGAACCTTGTAGTGTTTAACAAAATGGAGTAGGACAGGGAACTTAGCCTTAGCAATCTGAGGATTAGGCTTGTATCCTTTTGTAAACAAGTTTAAAGCATCTATTAGGGGAGCAGGCAATAGATCAATAATGAGGCCAAACTGTGACCACCATCGAGCAAACCAAAAGGGCAGGGAGCCAGTGTAGTTTTTGTCAAAATTAACAAACCAAGAATGAGTCATGGTGTCATTTTGGTGAAGCATAAATCTGAACCATGCAGTGATATAATCATGATAGGAATAAGGAATGGAGTGTTTGGGCATCATTCTTGTAACATTTGGGGAAGATCCCCATTCTCTTTCAGTGATGACATTAACAATGTAGACACTATGGTAAATAATTTTGGAAGTGTCATGCTTATCAGAAATGGTGTTAATAATAATAGATCTTTCATGGCGCAAAAGATCAGAGTAATAGGGAAGTTTTTTTTCTCCATGTTCAGGGATCCAGTGAATATTTGGAGGAAAGTAACTATTAGCGAGTTGCAGGGGGTCAACAATGGAGGACCTATTGGGTTCAATAGAAAACAGGTTTTGAAAGTATTGTTTCCTAATTACTGGGAAGTATTTTTAGGAAAAGAGGTTCTGATTGGTTGGTGAACAGGGGTTATGGAATAGGGATCATAAGAGGAGGCTAGAACAGATGAATAGTTGGGCTTAGGTATAGTACCTAAAGTAGTGAAACGGTTAATAGTTTGCAGAGAAGAGGTAGGTTCACGTTTAACAAGTTGGTTTTCATTGGCAGGGCCTTTGTCTTTCGACCGCCTACTTGCCATTGGTGATTTCTGCAGGAATTCACGAGTAAGGAAATCAGGGATGGTGTTTTAGGAGCCTTTAATATAATCAATATCAAAATCAAAAACACTTAAAATAGCTTGCCATCTAGCAAAGATATGTTTAGAGGCAATATTTTCAACATCTTTTTCAATAACATATTTAGCACTTTTGCAATCAATACGAAGTAGGAACTTTTGGTTTAACAAATCACTTTGGAATTTTGAAATACACAGTACTATAGATAAATTTTCTTTTTTGATAGTACTATAATTTAACTGTGCAGTATTCCAGATTCCAGAGTAGAATCAAGCAATTTGTTCGGATGAATCTGGGGAAACTCTTTGTTTCAGAATGCCTCCATAACCTATGTCAGAGGCGTCAGTTTCAACAATCTTGAAAGCATTAACAGTAGGAATACCAAGACATGGAAGGGTCTTGACATAAGTTTTGATTTGTTTAACAAGAGTGGTATGGACATTGGTCCAAGGAGGAGGATTACTTTGTAGCCGATCAAAGAGAGGCTTACATTGTTTCCTCAAGTCTTTATAAAAATCAGCAACATAATTCAGAGAACCAAGGAATCTTTGAAGCTGAGTTTTATCAGTAATAATATCTGGGAATTTATCACCAAATTGGATAGCTCTGTCAATAGGATGAATTTGACCTTCAGAAATATCAAAACCAAGAAAATGAACTTTTGTTTGGAACAGTTTAATTTTCTTAGCGGAGACAACAAGACCGTTTCTTTTGATGGTGTCTAGAAACGAATTCAAATGTTTCCAGTGTTCATCAATAGAACTAGAGTAAACAAGGACATCATCAATATAAAC
The DNA here is from genome assembly GCA_033629205.1 of Lithocarpus polystachyus. NCBI lineage: Eukaryota > Viridiplantae > Streptophyta > Magnoliopsida > Fagales > Fagaceae > Lithocarpus > Lithocarpus polystachyus. The sequence goes on from CM066164.1 coordinate 77,976,268, forward strand.
AATAGTGAAGTGACTAAAAGAGATGAATATGTCATTCATAATATTCTGGAATTCACTAGGGGCATTCTTGAGACCAAAAGGCATAACATTCCACTCATAATGTCCGAAGGGAGTGGTGAAGGCAGTTTTGTATCTATCATCTTCACTGATCTGGATTTGCCAAAAACCAGACTTCATATCAAATTTTGAGAATATCACCGCATCACTCAATCTATGAACTAAGTCATTTTTGTTAGGAATAGGGTATCTAATCCATTCTAAGACCTTGTTCAAAGGTTTGTAGTTGATCACTAGGCAGGGTGTTCCTCTCTCGATTTCAGCATTTTTTTTAACATAGAAAGCAGCACATGACCAAGGGGACTTGCTCTTTCTAATCAAACCTTTGTTTAATAAATCTTGAATTTCTTTTTTTCAAAACTCTACCAATTTAGAATTCATTTGTATGGGTCGAGCTTTAGTAGGAATATTCTTTTCACAAAAATCTTTAACATAAGGTAGATTAACAATGTGATTCTTTCGATGCCAGAAGGCATTAGGAAAATCAGAACAAACACTATCAGTCAATATTTTCTAAAAATTATTAATTTTTTATTGTAATAATTTATCAGAAAGTTGTTCAACAATTTTCTTATATCGGAGTTCTTGTTTGAGAAAGTTAATATGGAGTTGTTTTGCATGGATTAAAGCATGGTCACTATCAATATCAGATTTAGAGGCAAATTTGAATTTTACTTTTTGTCCAAACTGATCAGAAGTAATGCCATCATGTTCAACAAGAAAAGGATACAAAGCAGTAATAAATGGTAATCCAAGAATAACTTTATCATGCATATTTTTAACAAGAACAGAGGGAACTTTGAAGCAAACATTATCATGGCAAACATGAGTATTGTTCAATTCATATTTGATTCTCATTTGAGAACCGTTAGCAGAAGCAAGCTTTTCAGTTGATTTTTCAAAATATGTAGAAGGAATCAATCCCTCTTGGATACAATTCAAGTCAGCACCAGAATCGATCATGGCAACAACATCAAAATGATAATCATGGGAGACAACAATTTTTACTTTAGTAAACCATTTTGGAGGAAGGATTTTGTCAATAAGGGTAATGTGAAAGTTATCAATATTAGCAGAACTTTGGGTTTGGTTGTTATTGTCTTTTTTGCATTTGTTTTTTAATTCAGTTATATCTTGGTTAACAAGGGCAATTTCATGTTTGAGATCATTGATAGTTAATGTGTCTGGTTTCCTTTTATCAGCTTTGGTGAGAACATTAATGGTTTCAAAACAATATGAATTAATAGAAGGATTATCAAAAATGTTTTTTGTATCAACAGAGGATGATTCAGAATCTGTATTTTCTTTAAAAACAGGTTCTTTACCATTTCTTGGAATAGCAGCAACATTAGAAGTAGAAGTAATGCCTTCAGTTTTAATTTTTAAATCAGAAAGCATTTGTTCAACAATGTCAAGAGTTTTAAAAGCAATTTTTTCTCTTTGACTGGGTAAATCAATCAAAGGTTTCTCAGCTTTTGTAGAAACAGTTTGTTCAATAATTTTTTCTTCAATACGGTCAAGCTGTTGACCAATAATATGCAAAGACTCATTTGTAAAATTGTTTTGTTCAATAATTCCAGAAGCAGGAGTCTCAGCACCAGCAATCTTGAAAGGAGAAGCTTTCACTTCCGTCTTTTGACAGGTTATTATGACTGTCTCAAAGGGAGGGTGGCTAGACCTTACAACAGTTTTATCTTGTTTAACAAAATTTGATTTCTTGATTACGTTCAAATGATTTTGTTGAATAGGTTCTTTTGAAATGTAATGATTTTGAAGAAAATCAAAAAACAGAATATTTTTCTTTAACAAAGTCATTTTTTCTTTCCATTTTCGTTTAATACGATCTTTTTCAGATTGAGGGAAAGTATCTCTGTAATACTTTCTTATCTCTTTGTTTTCAATAGAAAGGCTCTCTTTATACAAATAAACTAAATCCATTTCAAAACTTTTAGGAAGAGCAGTTAAAACTCTCAATTGGTTTTGAAAAATAGGAGGTTCAACAGTAGCAAAATCAGAAGCAGCAGGAGATACAGACTTTGTATCTTCTTCTTCTTCAGCAGGTTTATCATCTTGTTTGGTTGAATAGAAAGCAGTGCTAATTTGGGAGTTATCACTTGAAACTCCTTTTAGCTTCAAATCAGGTTTAACAAAACTTTTTTGTAAATATTCATCAAGATCTTGATCTCTTTTGGAAATACTTTCAGATCCAGCAAAGGAATGTCTTCCTTCGTTGATTCTCAAAGGTTTTTTTATCAAGAAAACTTATTTTAACAGTTCCATCAAGATATTGTTAAATGTTTGTGAGATCAGTCTCATGGTAAATAGGTTTAGTAGGAGGCGAAACATTTTCCAATAACCATTCTTTAGGAAGGTTTACATCTTCCCAACGAATCATTTTTGGAACTTCAATTTTCGCATCAAAAGTTGAACATTGAATTAACATGGTTTTACCAGAAGGATCTTTAATATGAGCAGCTCGAGGATTCAACTGGGAACCCACAAGTCTGTAGTAAATTCGGTAAATAAGAGCAAAAGGTTTACTACCTTCATCCATATCATAACCAGAAGTTAATACATTTAGAGTTAAAGCTTTAACAATATTAGGACCATCAAGAGCAAGACAGATATCAGGGTAAACATCAAAGTAAATAGGACCATCATACAAAGATGCAGTAATCATGCCAAGATTGCTATCTTTAAACTTTCTAAATCTAGCATCTCTTAAGCACATCAAAGCAGAAGCATTAATACATTTTCTTGTGAGAGGTTTAACAGCAACTTGAACAAGACCGATATGTAAATATTTCAATTTAGTAGCAAGAAATTCGTTAATATTCTTTTTTGAAAATAAACAACATTTTTCATGGTGTCTGGAAATAGAAAATGTTTGTTCAACAGTTCTTACTCGGTATTGAGAAAATCCAGTATTCTCATGCCAAGAAGTATTGTAAATATTTTTAATATTAACCATAGGGATATTCCATCTTCGGAAATCCGGAATTTCTTTCTCTTCAACAACTTGATCATCTTCATTGACAATATCAGGAGGACACTCAGTCCTGGAGCTAATAGAAGAGTTGGATCTCCACATCTTATCCATATTATCCAAATTTTAACACTCAATTATCATGTTTTTCCTCACAGCCATTGCATTTCGTAACACATACCCTAAATAACCTTATATCCTTTCTCACGCCCTACACGCCCTCTCTGGCTCAAACGGGCCTTACTAAGATCCGATTCGAGGAATTCACTTTACACCTAGGGTGGCGCCAACGACAACAAGTACGAACACAATAACGGAGTACCAAAGGATCAGACGGATACGAACAAGGGAGCAAAGGGACCAACAAGGCTATCGGCAGCCAAGGAAGGAATGGCTCTGATACCAACAAGGGAGGGGGACCAAGCGCAAAGGGGCGGAAGCACCGGAAGCACAGAGATAGTATAATAAAACAAGTAAAACCGGCCAAGGAGGCGGTAGCACAATTAATAATCAAAATAACTTAAACAAGTAATAAGGCGGTAGAACCAGCCAAGCAATATATAAAACAAGTAAAACCGGCCAAGGAGGCGGTAGCACAATTAATAATCAAAATAACTTAAACAAGTAATAAGGCGGTAGAACCAGCCAAGCAATATATTATCAAAATAATTGATAAACATGAAAGTACTTGATTAATACTGAAAATAGTTACAATGATAAACAAGGGATAAACAGTGGTAACTTACAGAAGTAATGGTTACCGGATTATCAACAGTAATAGTTCCTAAGGGAAGTTTAGGAGAGGGAGGTAAGCTCTCTTGATACCTTAAACTCACTCAAGGAGGTTACTAGAAGTAGGAAAACTAAAATCTGAAAATTAAAACCTGGGTTAACAATAAGGGACATCCCCCCTTATATAGGTAAATAAAGTAAAAGTTCAACAGTGAATAGTAAAATGAACAGTGACTTTTTTACTATTCATATCAGGACCCGTGAAGGGCAACAGGGGCTTTATCAAAAGCCAGCAGATAAGGTTTTGGCACCTTGTGCCGAAAGTAGCCAAAAGTAGTCAACAAAGTAATCAACAGATTCGCGCCTTGTGCCGAAAGTAGCCAAAAGTAGTCAACAAAGTAGGTGGAGCTTTAACCATAGTGAATAATCAGTCAGTATCACAATAATCTGAGTAATTATCACGGGGATCCCAAGAGGGTTCATTGTTGCAGTCATGTTCATGGTAGGTGGTGTACTGATTGCAGAAACCACAATATAGCAGATGTTCGTAAACAGGGGATTTTAGTGGATTAGTGAAGTTCTTTGGGTTAATATAATCAGCAATAGAGAGATGCTGCGTAGCAATTCCGTAGGGCTTGAGACCAAAAACAGTAATTCGATCTGTATGTCCTTCGAAATGGTAATCTTTCCAAAGGTTTTGGATAACCTCAAGAATTTGATTATTGAAATAATTTCCCCAGCATTCAGCAAGAGCATAAGGATTTTTGTAGGACAGGTAGGAATCTCCTTTGTACCATGGTCCTTGGTGAGTGTATCCGTTAACAAGAATGAGATGCTTAGATGGTTGCACATTCATCCAATTATCAGTTTCCCATTTAGGAAGAGTGCTCCAACATCTAATGGTAACAGAGGGGCTCCTGGTACGAGCAACAGCTTGTTGAATAATTTGTGGGAGTTAATTAAGTTGAGCTCGATTTGAGACTCGGATCATTCTAATAAAACCAAACTCAAACATTTGGGATAACCAGTCTGGATCCATGTCTTCATCATCCATCTCATCATCCTCATAATTAATCAGGAGACCAAGAAAAGGGTGAATCTTTCTTTCGTAAACCCGGGAACTTTTCCCAAGGTATTCTTCCCAGTCTAGTTGAATAAAAACATTGTCGTCCTCATCTAGTTCATCTGGATCAGGAATGCTTGCAGTTACTAATTTTTTGAAGTAATCATACCATAGATCAAAAGATCTAAACATAGCCTTGCTTTCGAAAATACATTTCTGTATATCAGAAGGCAAGTTGGCAACAGCACATCTTATGCTAAATTCAGTCATAAGACTTAATCTAGCATAATCAGTACCCATCAAAGTCATTTTATCCATTGAATGGATTTCCTCTTTGCCAGAGAGTTGACTAGTGTAGGGATCATGGTGAATAGAATGGCTTGCAAAAGCCTCATTATGTGAAAGGGGTTGGTTAACAGGTTTTTCTTGAATTTGGGAATCAAGGTCAATAATTAGGCCTTCATAGACTTCATTTTGGGCAATAAGGTTAACAAGATGGATTTCAAGGGCCTGGAGGGTTTTTCTAAAAAGTTTGCGATGGTTAATAGTATAGGCCGCTTGGAGATTGTCAAGGAGTACTTTAACAGGAATGGGTAAATCACTGAAATTTCCATGATGAAATTGCAGTACTTTAGAAGTAACTTCCTGTAAAGTAATGTACATGTCATCACTGGAAAATGTCACCGCTGCCGGGACAGGTTCCTGAAGGGATGTTGATCTGCTAGGGTTTCTCATAGAAGATGCACCTTCATGCATTACAAAAGAGTGTTCCGCTGGAACTCTTTTGTCTTGAGGATAGTCCTGTGTAGGTGCTTTCCCCTTGTGTTTCCTCAATGCTGAGGAAGACATAATATTCCACTTGCTAGTGGTATGAATAGTTTTAATCCACTTATTAGTGGTAGTAGAAATATAATCAGCAGCAAGGATCCGTAGAGATGATTCTGCATTGTGATAGAAATTAACAGTGTGGTTAGTATTATGCTCAGGTTTTAGAATAAATTTGAATTTTACATTCTGTCCGAAAGGATCAGATGTAATTCCATCATGGTCAGCAAGAAAGGGATACAAAGTGTTAAGGAATGGGAGTCCAAGAATCACTTTGTCATGCATATTTTTAACAAGAATAGAAGGAATAGGGAAAGAAATATTATTGTGGTGAACATAAGCATTGTTCAATTCATGTTTAATTTTCATTTGAGAACCATTAGCAGAAATAAGCCTCTCAGAGGAATATTCAAAATATTCAGGAGGGATTAAATCTTCTTAAATACAGTTCATATCTGCACCAGAGTCAATCATAGCAATCACATCAAAATTGTAAGTAGGAGAAACAACAATATTTATTTTAGTAAACCACTTTGGAGGAATAGGTTTATTTAGAATAGAATTAATAGCATCAGTGATACCTGTATCAGAAGGAAGGGCTTGTTGACCAGAACCATCTTCTTCTTTAAGCTCATCTTGTTCAATATCAGACTATTGTTTATCAATAGATTTATCCATTTTTAAGATTAACAGTTCTTGGTTTATGTTAATGTTATCATTTTTAACAGTTTCAAGTTCATGTCTTAAATGTTGAATATTTTGTTCAACAATATTTAGTTTCTGTTTTAAGTCTTCAATGGTTAATTCTTTAGGTTTTTTCTTGTTAAATCTTTCCAAGACTTCTTCAAAACTTATAGTTGACTTAAGCTTTTTAGAATCTTCATTCTTGGTAAGATTTTTCTTAAACCTATCAAGATACTCTTTTTGGAGTTCAGGATTTTGAATCTGATTTATTAGAGAAATTAATAATTTTTCATTTTCTTCATGTTTTGTGAGAGTGTTAATAGATTTAATAACATTGCAACAAGAATCTCTGCATCCAAGTTTAATATTAGGTGAATCAAAAGATTCATCAGCAGAATGATAACAAGAATCTGATGAAGATAAATCGTCTTCTAAAGAATCAGACGAATAGTTTGATTCAAGAATTCGGATTAGATCTTCTTGATCTTTATCATTAATGTTTAACATGGTGAGCTTATTTTTAAATTTTCCAGGTTTGGCTTTACAGTCTTTACTGTAATGACCAGGTTTTCCACAATTAAAACATTTTCCTTTAGCAGGATTTTGTTGAACATATTTTTTAGGAACAGTTTTCTTTTTATTATAAAAATCATCAGGTTTAACAAAGTTGGTTTGTGTCTTTTATGGTGAATATTTTTGTGAACAATTTTATCATGTTTATCTCTCTTTTGTCTCGAAGGAGCAATAGAAGGTAAACCATATTGTTCGCAGAAATTTCTCATTTCATACTTAGCTTTTGTTTTGTTTTTTAATTTGTCTCTTAACAATTTTTCATCATTACACATGTTTATACCAAGTTTGTTAATAGTGATTAAAATGTCACCATAAGTTAAATTTTCATAGTCAATAGAATCATTTTTACCAATTAATTCTTGCTTTACCTTATGAGCAAAAAGAGGAGGCAGACCGTCAATAAACTTTTCTTTCCAATACGGCTTCTTGCAGTCTTTTCGAAGCATAACCCTAGAAAGAAAAACAGCATGGTACCACCTGTAATCAGACATAGTGGGACATCTCAAATTATTCAGATAATCAGAAACTCGAGATGAAACATTAGTTAGGGTTCCAACAAAATGTTTTAAAATTGTGTGAATAAGGGTGTTAACACCATCAGGGATACCAGAATTCCTTTTTTCATCAAAAATAGGAAAACCTTCATCATTCATTTTAACAGCTCGTTTAATAGATTCTCTGGAGTCTTCAGTGAGATACGAGTCCCACCATCCACGGAGAGTACCAGTAAAACCGGTAGAAAGAAGTTCAACAATTTCAGGGTGATCAAGGTCATGATTGTTCATATAAGTAATGGCAACCATGGACATGTGACCCATTTTGTTAATAATATCTTGTTCAGAAAGACCATCAATATTCCATTCATACAGTTTATCAGCAGAAACAGAGAATTAGGATTGAAAAATCCTTTCTTCAAACTGCATGTCAGGAGGAGTAGGTTTAGTATACCAGTTTTTTGTAAAAGACATGGGATTGGTTCCAACAAATCTTTTGATTTCTGGTAGACCATGACCAAAAACATTTTTTTTTTCAACAGAAGAGGATGATTCAGAATCCGTATTTTCAACAAAAATAGGTTCTTTATCTTTTCTTGAAATAACAGCAGCAATATTGGAAGTAGAAGTAGTGCCTTCAGTTTTAACTTTTAAATCAGAAAGCATTTTTTCAACAATGTCAAGAGTTTTTGACTGAGAAGTTTTAAAAGCAATTTTTTCTCTTTAACCGGGTAAATCAATCAAAGGTTTCTCAGCTTTTGTAGAAACAGTTTGTTCAATAATTTTTTCTTCAATACGGTCAAGCTATTGACCAATAATATGCAAAGATTCATTTGTAAAATTGTTTTGTTCAATAATTCCAGAAGCAGGAGTCTCAGCATCAGCAATCTTGAAAGGAGAAGCTTTCACTTCCGTCTTTTGACAGGTTATTATGACTGTCTCAAGAGGAGGGTGGCTAGACCTTACAACAGTTTTATCTTGTTTAACAAAATTTGATTTCTTGATTACGTTCAAATGATTTTGTTGAGTAGGATCTTTTGAAACGTAATGATTTTGAAGAAAATCAAAAAACAGAATATTTTTCTTTAACAAAGTCATTTTTTCTTTCCATTTTCGTTTAATACGATCTTTTTCAAATTGAGGGAAAGTATCTCTATAATACTTTCTTATCTCTTTGTTTTTAACAGAAAGGCTCTCTTTATACAAATAAACTAAATCCATTTCAAAACTTTTAGGAAGAGCAGTTAAAACTCTCAATTGGTTTTGAAAAATAGGAGGTTCAACAGTAGCAAAATCAGAAGCAGCAGGAGATACAGACTTTGTATCTTCTTCTTCTTCAGCAGGTTTATCATCTTATTTGGTTGAATATAAAGCAGTGCTAATTTGGGAGTTATCACTTGAAACTCCTTTTAGCTTCAAATCAGGTTTAACAAAACTTTTTTGTAAATATTCATCAAGATCTTGATCTCTTTTGGAAATACTTTCAGATCCAGCAAAGGAATGTCTTCCTTCGTCGATTCTCAAAGGTTTTTTATCAAGAAAACTTATTTTAACAGTTCCATCAAGATATTGTTGAATATTTGTGAGATCAGTCTCATGGTAAATAGGTTTAGTAGGAGGCGAAACATTTTCCAATAACCATTCTTTAGGAAGGTTTACATCTTCCCAACGAATCATTTTTGGAACTTCAATTTTCGCATCAGAAGTTGAACATTGAATTAACATGATTTTACCAGAAGGATCTTTAATATGAGCAGCTCGAGGATTCAACTAGGAACCTACAAGTCTGTAGTAAATTCGGTAAATAAGAGCAAAAAGTTTACTACCTTCATCCATATCATAACCAGAAGTTAATACATTTAGAGTTAAAGCTTTAACAATATTAGGATCATCAAGAGCAAGACAGATATCAGGGTAAACATCAAAGTAAATAGGACCATCATACAAAGATGCAGTAATCATGCCAAGAATGCTATCTTTAAATTTTCTAAATCTAGCATCTCTTAAGCACATCAAAGCAGAAGCATTAATACCTTTTCTTGTGAGAGGTTTAACAGCAACTTAAACAAGATGAGCTTAAAGAAGAAGATGATTCTGGTCAACAAGCCCTTCTTTCTGATACAGGTATCACTGATGCTATTAATAATAATAATAATAATAATAATAATATTATTATTATTATTATTAGTATAATAATAATAATAATAATAATAATAATAATAATTATTATTATTATTATTATTATTTTAGAAAAAAATTATCAAATTATGCCTTTTTTTAGAAAAGCTAGAAAAGTCCGAGGCGGCCAGGGTGGAAGCCGAGAAGGCCCGGGATCAAGCTGAGCAAAAAGGCTACGATGTCGGTGTAGCAGAAATCGAAGAAGCCCTTAGGGCCGAGGTTTCTGGGGTGTGCAGAACTTACTGCCGACAGGTGTGGATAGAGGCTCTCAACCAGGTCAGGGTTGAGGCTTCGTCTACGCTGCGAAAGGCAGAAAATATGTATTACCCTGCTGCTATCCGGCCATCTCTCCCTTCTCTTCCTCGCCTTGATCCCGTTCCCGGGAAGGCAGAGGTAGGCGATGTGAAGGCGGCTAAGACATCTGCACCAGCTGAGGGGGGGGGTCTGAGGTACCGGAGCAAGCTGCACAAGGAGCGGCTCCAGAGGCCCCGAGTCTCCCTATCGTGATCCAGGATGACCCCGCCGAGAAGGGAGTGAATAAGGGGATGGAGATAGTCTTGGCCAGCCTTCCTCTGCTTGTCCCAGCTGACCAAACAGGCGAGGGGCAAGCAGGCAAGGGACAGAAGCCCTCAGAAGCTGCAGCTGCTCAGACCAACCCTCCTCCTCCCAAAGACAAAATCATACTTAAGAAGAGATAGGTTTTTATTCAGTTTGCCTTGCTTTTTTTTTTTTTTTTTTTTGTTCCTCTTGTACTTAACCTGCCTCTTCAAGAGGCTTTTCATTAATGAAGAACTTCGCAGAATTTTCTTTTATTATGGTTTTTATATCTATGCAAATGTGATGTTTATTTTCATTTATGTTTAAGCTAAAATTCTACGGTGAGCTCCCATAGAATAAGAGTTTACTCACTTGGAAGGATTTATGGGAAGCCCAATTGAATTTGATTTACATTCCATCCACGTAAAATATGACCTGAACTTTAGGGACTGGGTGTTTAAGTACTTATAGGTACATGTGGGGTACCAAACGCTTTAAGTGATGTTCACAGGCATATGTTTAAACTAATTCATTAGGATATAGATCTCTTTGACGTTTAGAGTGATGAGTCATCCTCAGTGTTCACGCGGGTAATAAGAGGTATTCAATTGTCATGAGGTAATGACATTGGGAGTGAGTTTCTCCCTTGGCCAGCGGTGCAAAGAACCAGGCATGATTTACGGACTGTGTAGGACTTAGGACGATGTCAGATGGTATTAGCCTTTCCAAAGCAGATGGTCTGAGGAACCAGGTATAGTTTGGATCTGTTTTAATACTTAGAAAAATGATGTATAGTATTAATTTTTTCAAAGCAGATGGTCCGAGGAACCAGGCATAGTTTGGATATATTTAATACTTAGAAAAATGATGTATAGTATTAATTTTTCCAAAGCAGATGGTCAAAGGAACCAGGCATAGTTTGGATCTGTTTAATACTTAGAAAAATGATGTATAGGTGTCAATTTTCCCTAGGTATGAGGTTCAGGAGACCAGACACGGCCGTGGTTTTGTTTGACCCTTAAAATTAGAGTAATTGAGAATCACGCGTAAAATATTGAGCAAGAACAAGATAAAGCGCGCTTTTATTAATAATAATACCTTTTCAGGTTTTTTACATTCCAGGGGTGCAATACTGCCTTATTCTCTAGGTCCAGCAAGTAATACGCTCCTATCCCGACCATAGATGTAATTTGGTACGGTTCATCCCAGTTTGGTCCCAATTTTCCCCAGGAAGGGTTTCTTGCCGAGCCGACGACTTTCCTCAATACCAAATCTCCAGGCGCTAAAGGCCTCGACTTTACATTGGCGTCATACCCTCGTTTGAGTTTATGCTGATAGTAGGCCAATTGGACCATGGCGTTTTCCCTTCATTCCTCAATCAAGTCCAGATTCCTCTCAAGTAGGTTGTCATTGTTGCTCGGAGTGAAATAGTTAGTTCTTAATGTAGGGAATCCCGTTTCCAATGGGATAACGGCCTCGGCTCCATAGGTCAACGAAAAAGGGATTTCCCCCATAGACTTCCAAGGAGTAGTCCAGTAAGTCCACAGCACGTGTGGTAGTTCTTCAACCCACTTGCCTTTGGAGTCATCCAGTCTCTTCTTGAGCCCGCTTACTATAACCTTGTTTATGGCCTCGGCTTGTCAATTCCCTTGAGGATAGGCTGGAATAGAATACCAATTTGTTACTCCTAATTTGCAGCAATACCTTCGAAAAGACTTACTATCAAACTGAAGGCCATTATCCGAGACGAGGGTATGGGGGACTCCGAACCGAGTGACAATATTTTTCCAAATGAATTTTTTCATGTTTGCATCTCGGATGTTTGCTAATGGCTCTGCTTCAACCCATTTAGTGAAGTAATCCGTGCCAACCACTAGGTATCTCTTATTTCCTGTTGCTTTAGGGAAGGGGCCCACGATATCTAAGCCCCACTAGGCAAAGGGCCAAGGGCTGGACAAAGGATTAAGCTCTCCTCCCAGCTGATGTATGTTTGGGGCAAACTTCTGGCATTGGTCACACTTCTTTACATACTCTTGGGCTTCTCTGTACATGTTGGGCCACCAATATCCTTGACTGAGGGCTCGATGAGATAAAGATCTGCCCCCCGTGTGACTTCCACAAATTCCCTCATATAGTTCCTCTAGGAGAACTTCAACTACTTCAGGATGTATACACAACAAATATGGTCCAGAAAAAGACCTTTTGTACAGTTTTAGGTCCTCGGATAACCAGAATCGAGGTGCCTTCTTTCGTATTTTATCAGCTTCCAACTTGATCTTAGGGAGAGCATCATCTTTGAGAAATTGGATGATGGGATCCATCCAGCTGGGGCCCACTTTCGCCTGATGAATAGTTGACACTTCTTTTCTCGACCCATGAGGTTCCAGGAGATCCTTAACGAGAATCACCCTCGGTAAACTCTGTGCCGAGGAGGTCGCCAGCGTTGCAAGTGAGTCTACATATGCATTTCTGCTTCTAGGGATTTGCGTCAAGCTGAAGGACTTGAATCCGGATTGCAAATGTCTAACTTGGTTTAGATACCCTTGCATTCTTGGGTCCCAGGCCTCTAACTCTTCTCGGACCTGGCCTAAAACCAATCTGGAGTCAGAGAATACATCCACGGTCTTTCCTTCCATCTTACGGATCATGGCCATCCCTACCAGCAGAGCCTCGTACTCCGTCTTGTTGTTGGTGGCGTAGAATCCAAGTCTTAATGATTTTTCAATCGTGATGTTCTCGGGCGAAATTAAAACCAGCCCCACTCCAGATCCCTTGAGGTTTGAGGTGCCATCAATGTATACCTTCCACGATGATGCCCTTTCTATGGAGATCACTCCAACTGAATTTTCATCCATGTGGTATTTGTTTCCATTTTCTTCTGTTGGGGCATCGGCAAACTCAGCCAGGAGGCCGGTGAGAACCTGACCCTTTATGGAGGTATGGGGCATGTACTTGACGTCGTAGGCCCCCAGTTTTATTCCCCACTTCGCGATTCTCCCCGTATAATCAGCGCTTTGAAGCAAGGCCTTGAGTGGCAGTTGGGTCAAGACAACAACTGTATGCTCCTGAAAATAATGCGGCAGCTTGCGTGTGGCGTACACCAAGGCCAGGATGTCTTTCTCCAATGGTAAGTATCTGACCTCGACTTCATGTAAGGACTTGCTTATATAATAGACGGGCCTTTGTACTCCGTTGTCAACCCTCAGTAATACCAGGCTTACCGCATAGGCGGCCATCGCGATATAAGCGAATAAGACCTCATCCGCCTCAGGTCTGGACATTATTGGTGGCCGAGAAAGATAACCTTTCAATTGCTAGAATGCTAAGGCACACTCCTCGGTCCACTCAAAATCCTTCCATCTATTCAACAAACGATAGAAGGGTCTACACCTATATGCAGATCGGGCTATGAAGCGATTCAAGGCAGCGATCATTCCCGTCAATCTCTGCACCTCTTTGGGATTTTGAGGTAGTTGCAGTTCGCTAATGGCCTTGACCTGGTGTGAGCTAACCTCGATTCCTCGGTGAGTAACCATGTAGCCCATAAACTTTCCTGAACCCACCCCGAAGGAACATTTGGAGGCGTTGAGCCGTAATCTATGCTCTCTCAGGATTCCAAAAATTTTTTCGAGGTCGCCGACATGCTCGGACTCCTTTCTGCTTTTGACCACCATATCATCGATGTAAATTTTGATGTTTTTCCCTGGCTGCGGCTCAAACATTCGTGTCATCATCCGTTGATACGTGGATCCTGCATTCTTAAGCCCAAATGGCATCACCTTGTAATGGTAGTTGCCAATAGGGGTGACAAAAGTTGTCTTCTCCTGGTCTTCTAAGGTCAGAGGTATCTGGTGATAACCTTGGAAAGCATCCAAAAAACTCATCCAAGGATGCCCTACGGTTGCATCTACCAATTGGTCGATTCGAGGTATGGGGAAAGGGTCCTTTGGGCAGGCCTTGTTCAGATCAGTGTAATCCACGCATACACGCCACTTGCCGTTCTTTTTCTTCACCACTACAGTGTTAGCCAACCAATCGGGATAGAAAACCTCCTTGATAGCCCCAGCCTACTTAAGTTTAGCCACCTCTTCCTTGACGGCATCAGAATGTTCCCTCAAAGAGCGCCGAGGAGGTTGTCTTTTAGGGGTTGCGGATGGACTTACATTCAAACAATGGCAAATGAAACCCGGATCCACTCCCGGGGTTTCGTAAGCACTCCAAGAGAATACATCAATGTTCTGCCTTAGGAATTGCACTAGCTCTTCCCTCTCCTGAAGAGGCAATTGAGTGCCAACTTGAAAAAATTTCTCTGGGTCGTTGTCAACAAGAGTTTTTTCCAGATCTTCACATTTTACCTCCTCGGCCTTTCCATCAGATGCTGTGGCCGTGGGCTTTAACTGCTAGAACTCCCTGCCAGCCGAGGTCGAGGATTCTGATTCAGGTTGGTGTGTGATAACTGCCACTAGACACTGCCTGGCCATCGCTTGACTTCCTAACAACTCCTCAACTTGATCCCCGGAGGGGTACTTCACTTTAAGATGAAGGGTGGACGAAACGGCCCCAAAGGCGTGAAGCCAAGGTCACGCCACGATCGTTGTGTATGGGGAGAAGGCGTCCACCACTATAAAATCCACCTCCACCACCTCCAAGCCGGCCTGGACTGGCAATCTGATTTGTCCCCTCGAAACGACTACCTTCCCATCAAAGCCGATCAAAGGTAAGTCATAGCTGGTCAGATCCTCCTGTTTGAGGTTAAGGCCCTTGTACAGGTCTGGGTACATAATCTCAGCCCCACTGCCTTTGTCAATTAGTACCCTCTTCACATCATAGCCACCTATCCTAAGAGTTATAACTAGGGTATCATCGTGGGGTTATATAGTCTCGGCCTTGTCCTCGTCCGAGAAGCTTAGCAATGGACGTGCCTCGGTTTTGGCCCTCTTCGACTCATGACCGGAGTTTCCAGTATACGGCCCGGCTACAGTCATTACCCTAGAGGGGCATGATCCTGTCCTGCCTGGTGCGGCATGGATGACATGTATTGTTCCTAAAGGGGGTCGTGAGGAATTACTGCTTTGAACCCCCGAGCCTGTCTGGCCTCCTTGCTCGTTAGGTTGGATTAAGAAGTGCTTCAACCTGCATTCTCGGATCAACTACTGCAGATGGCTCCACAGAGTCCTACAATCCTCGGTCGTGTGCCCACGCTCTCTATGGTACTGGCAGTGCAGACTTTGGTTTCGTTTCGTAGGGTCTCCACTCATCTTGTTCGGCCATCTAAAGTATGGCTCATTCTTGATCTTATCCAAGACTTGATACACTGGTTCTCGGAACACGGTATTAAAGGTCTGGGAGGCCCTAGGTCCAGATTCCCCTCCAAATTCTCGCCGCGGTCAGTTATTGCCATAACGATCCGACCTGAAATCCCTCCTCTCTTGAGGGATAACTTTACCCTTCCCTTTTTCTTGCTGCTGGTCTTCCTCAACTCTCTTGTACTTGTCAATCCGATCCATAAGCTGACGTACACTAGTGACTGGCTTCTTTGTCAGGAACCTCCGTAACCCATGCTTGGCGGGAAGGCTGACCTTGAAGGTTCTAACAGCCACATCATCAAAATCGCCCTTTTATCTCGTTGAACATCTCCCAGTACCGGTCCGAGTATGTTTTCAAGGTTTCCCCCTCTCTCATGGACAAGGACAGCAAGGATTCCAGAGGCCAAGGAACTCTGCTGCACGTGATAAAGCGGGACCCAAACGCTTGAGTGAGTTCCTTAAAAGAGTTGATGGAACCTGGTCTCAGGCTGTCAAACCATCTCATTGCCACAGGTCCCAAACTAAATGGGAATACCTTGCACATCAAGGTCTCGTTATTGGAGTACACTGCCATTTTTTTGTTGAAATAGCTAACATGCTTAACCGGGTCTGTACGGCCGTTATAGAGAGTGAACATAGGCTGGGTGAACTGCCTAGGGAGTCTCCCCCCATCAATCTTGCACGTAAAGGGAGATCTAGATATTCGGTTGAACGCTTTGCTCATGGCATCGTTTCCCAGGCCCCTTGAAGAAGAACCTCTTCCCCTGCGCTCTCAGCGATGTTCCTCGTCGTACGAGAAGGTTTCGCTTGGGGCCGTTCGTGATCTGCCCCTATATTCGTCATCCCTCTCGCTATCTGAGGAAAGATCAGAGACTGAAGGGCTCCTCTTCCTTCGTTCTCGTTGCAGCTTCTTCTTCAGGTAGTCAATCTCCTTCTGCATGACTTTAGCACGTTCATCCTGAGAGACATGGCTATCGCCTCTAGACTGACCTTCACCAAAGTGAGTGGTATGTACGCTTCCTTCCCGGCCCTCCTGAGGGTGTTCTTCTCACTGAAATCCCATAGACTCCAAGTGGTGTGGACCTGAACCCGCCATGCTTGAGAACCTAAAAATCCGACCAATTAGCCTTTCCCACAGACGGCGCCAATTGTAAGGACACAAGCTTGGGAAACCGGCCCAAAGATGGGAGGATTTTCCAAAACGGCCCAACTACAATGAATTTGTAGAGAGTATGTTAAGAAGGACTGGGCTAGTGGAATTTAGATTACCAATTGGTAAGGGCTCCGATCACCGATTAGGAGGAAACACGAGTTTTTGACTTAAAGGATCGATCTGGTCAGATATCCGAGGATAACTATCTCATGTCAGTGTTCCTTTTTTGCAATGTCAAAATCAACCCCCCCCCCCCTTTTCTCCTTTCTTTCTCCCTTTTATATATCTTCCCCGCTTTCTCTGAACCCTCCACGTGCAAATGTCATGATTTCTTTCTTAACATCTATCCCTTCCATCCTTTCCAGAACTCTCTAAATAGAAGTGGCGGGATTGGAAACCACCGTTCAGATGTCTTCTCCACATAAATGCGGCCAGGGGGTTAGTTGTGGGGCATTCAATGCGGGGTTGGCAGCCTTCTCCCTTGATATTTTAAGGTCTTTTCCTGGTACACGCTTCCGCAGCGTTTTCCCTGTCCAATGGAATCTTCTGGGGAATCTTCTTGATTGGCGGAACTCCAAGTCTTACCTCAGTTTTACTTGCCCGAGGTGGCGAGAGTCCTCGGCAGAATTCTGGGATCTCTGAGCTCACATTCAACTTTCCCGATTGCCGATGTGGACGGCCTAGACTGAGTTGAATTGTCCTCGGACTATCCTCAGTCCTCGACTCGGGCTTGTGGGCATGTTACGTAAGTGGATGAGGCGTTCTGGGCCCATTATTCTTATTGGCATGTTGTTTATTTTGGCCCATTTCTCCTACCAGCCCATTGCCCCTACAATATATATATATATATATATATATATATATATATTGTGGGTGTCAAAAGCCACTAAAAGAAAAAGACTTAAGAACTGTGTAGGGGGTTGTGATGATTGACAAGCACAATTTATTTATTAGAAATATAGGGGGGAAGACTCCACAATGAGAAACTTAAACAATTGATTTATCAAACAGGACTTGTATTCATATTGAAGCATGCTCATTACAATGGAAAAACCACTTTTTCCTGTGGTATTGAATTGCAAGAGATAAGAATTTCTCTCTACATTCTCTCTTTCTTTCTCTCTCCTTTTTCTTTCGATCCCTCTCCATTTGCCAGTCCCCCTCCTTTTATAGACATATCCTCTACCCTTATTCTCCCAATTGTCCTATTTTTAGCCAGATTCTCTGAGATATTTTTCCTCTTCTTTATTGGGTTCTCCCTTTTCTTATCTTGAAACAGGACTTTTAGGAGTGTTTTCACTATTTAGGTTGTCTCATTTGTATTTAATGCAGCAGAAGTTAGGTGGAGAACCCCTCATTAATGAGGATAAAGATCTCTGCTATCCTTATATGTCTGGAGGGTTTCCCGAGATTATATTTGGACACACCATGGATTATCCATATTCATTACCTTGTATAAGACCTTGTGAGATGTAGTGTATTTTCAATTTCACGGGAACGATCCACAAGGATTCCCTTTGCTTCCTAAATAGATGGTCCGGTCCCATTCTACTCCACGGGATCTTCTAGGGATTTGGGCCTTATTTTAAGTAGATGGGTTTGGCCCATTCCACTCCATGGGATCCTCCATGCATTTGGGCCTTAGGCTTGGGTGAAATTCTCCCATCCCCCCATAGATATTTATATATATATATATATATATATATATATATATAAAACAGTAACTCCAAAATGGTTTGTCGAAATAGGCTGGTATTAAAATATTTCATTCTAATGACAAATCGGAATGCACTTTGAAACAATATTCATAATATTAGTATTAAGTGAAAAATTCATCTATTTTATTTTGAAAATACAATAGGTCTCGATTCTCATATGTGAAAGGTTTTTTTTTTTTTTTTTTTTTTGGTATGATTGTGTGTAATAATTGAATGATGAACAAAAGCATGAAAGAAAAAATACACATAAAGGTTTACGTGGTTTGGCTTAATGGCCTACATCCACACTGAGAAAGCTATTGACGATTACATATTATATTAAGTACTAGTGTTACATTAAATCCAATATAGGGCTTATATACTATAGAATACTTGACTAATTCTAGACTAATCATAGAATAAACTAAGATTAATATGTATGTTCTACAAATATATGGGCCTACAATTGGTTTGGACCATAATATATCTAACACCATAAAAGAAGATGAAAAAAGGTGGAATGTACAGTTTCACACTGGTGGCACTGGGTTCAGGCAAAAAGGAGAAATACAGACCGGCAAGAGATTACGTTTATGTGAACACATATTTTGTGGCTAATTTGGCTATATCTTTTTTTTTCTTTTTCTTTTTTGATGAATTGGCTATATCTTATTAACTAAATGTCATTTTGATCCACGTATCATTATTACGTGGGTGAAATTTGAATCAATCATAAGAATTGCATTGGTTGGTAATTTCATAGAGGTCCAGTTCTGTTGGAAATTAACAAGTGAATTGGAACAAGTTGTCAAATCATGACAACTTGTGTTAATTAAATGAATTGGATTAAGTGATAGGAGAAAATAGATGTTCGTTGCAATTAAAATCCCAAAGGAAGCAAATTTCGAATTGTAAGAGCATAGGCTAAAAATGGTTGAAAAGGATTGTACGCCAATTTGGAAACCGGACACACACCAACGCACTAAAGATAGACAAACACTAAGATTTTCATCCTAGTGAATTGTAAGTTCATAAATTTTCGTTCCGCTAATTACTTTATTGGCTTCATTTTTGGACACATGATATATCAATAACTACTTGTTAGTATTATTATTATGTGTAGCACATATGGTGATTGATAGTAGTTATGTTAATTTGTACATGCAATTGTGAAAATAGTGTACAATATAAGTCTAGATTGACTCGCCATATTCTCACATGACTGAATTCCATGAATTGAAGCCACAACTGATAACACCAAGATGCAAGAAAAAGTGGGAGGATTATAATTGTATGTTCTTCCTCAATCTCATGTAAATGAGTTTTACATGTGGATTGTATGTAAAGGAACTTTATTGCTGACCCCGGTTGCCCAGCCCACCGGATCAGTGTTCTAGCTATCAGATGAGGTAAGGGGAAGTCACTATGTTGTTTTTGTAAAATGTTATTTACCAAGTTTTTAAAGATAAAATGTTGTACAATTTTTTATAAAGGATTTTACAGGCAATGAAAAATACTTTACAGATTTGACCACATTTTACATGTAATAAACACTTAAAAAAAAACATTTCCAAATAAATATTTTACTTCAAAACAAACGGAGCGTAAGCTAATAACGTGCCCATGAGCACAAGATTTCAATCTTAAAACATGTGCACTACGACATGCATGGTCGTTGAATCAATGTGATTCGGTTGCTACATGGTCCGTAGCTAAGTTTTAATTGCAAAAAAAAAAAAAAAATCATATAAGTTTTAAGTGAATCACATATCATTTCATACACATGCATTATTAATAAGAGTTATGAGCTACCAAATTGGATATATACTCGACAAAAATTTAGGAATGTTAACATATTATTATTTGTTACATGAACAAAATTTTGTCAAAAATTAGAATAAATATTCAAAGGTAAATAAAATAAATAATTATAAAACCATTATTTGGAAATTATTTAATTAGAAATGATACAAAACTAAGATCAAACAGTCAAAAGACTAATTATGAACCACAATAGCAAAATAACGTGAAACTTTAAAATGACAATGATATTTAAATGTTTTAAACCCTTATACTTAAGAGTGTTTCCAACCTTTGAACTCCAAGAAAATGCATATTATTCTTTTCTTTTCTTTCTTTCTTTTTTTTTTTTTTTTTTTTTAAATCCGTGCCTTCAAGTTTTCAAATCTCAAGTTTGTCAAAACTCATAATAAGCACTAAGCCCTCCGTTATCTCAAATGGACCATCAATATGTTTTTCTCCAATGATAAAAATATGTTTAATTATATGGTTATTTTTATGGTTACACATATTTTGTTATATATTGAAAAAAAAAACTATAAAAAATTTAGGGATAAAAATGAACTTTTTTTTTTTAATTAGGGATAAATAATGAACTTTTTGCAAACCTCAAAGATAGAAACAATATATGCAAAAAAAAATTGAAATTTGTTGCACTCCCATCTCGGTTAAATAATTTACACATTGATTAAACTCTTGGTGCACTTGGAAAAAACTAGGAAGATGATCCATTACTAAAATAATATATCCTACTTTTTATTATATCCGTATAAAATATGGATTTTTTTTTTTTTTAATTTCATAGGGGCAAGAACACTACATTATTCACCTTTGTCTAATAAATGTTATTTCTAGCAGAACTTACATTTTCGTTATGAGTTTTGATGATTTTCTGGAGTTAAAAGTTTTGTAAAAATATTTAATAGGGTTGATAGGAATTATTTTAACCTTTATTGTTAAGAGTCTACTCCTCATGTTTATTGTTGTTGAGTGATTTATTATTCCACTTGGACTAAAAATAGGCTGATGACACTTGGACTAAAAATAGGCTGATGATGCAGTAAACTAGATATACCTCTCCTTACACTCCAAGAAATTCTTCGCAGTTTTTAGGGGATTAACTTTCTTAGCTTTCTTGACTTTTCATTTAATAAAAATAATAATAATTATACCCCCAATGCCCTCACTTTTGAAATACAAGGTAATATGAATTCTACTTAGTTATTTTAGGCATGAATATTCATTTCCCCTTATTTAGTATATTAAAATTAGAACTTACAAATAATTAAATCTAAATGACTTCCTTTTTTAATAAAAAATTAAACAATTTAAACAACCTATAATAAACCCAAACTGGTTAACTAATTAAAATTTTTGTTAAAAGACAATTATAGGCTAGGGCTATACTTTATAGGTAGTGGTTATAATTTTCTAGCTCAAAAGGTTGTTACATGAAAGTTAATTATAATACAACTCATTGGCCATGGGCCAATACACATCTTTCTTCTCCTTGCTTTGATTTTTGCCATGAAAGGGAAAGATAGGTATAGCTCATCTTGTGGCTTGTGCTCTCCTCATGGTTCTCACATGGACCAATGTTTCCTCTTCATTGAACCTTTCCAATTACTTTGCTTGATCAGTTGATTGGATTGAACATGACTTATGATGGACTATGTATTTCGATTAATTTCATTCTATTGAATACAAATTATTATTCAGTGAAAAAAAACTAAGATCAAGAACAGTAAATTATATTTCAAAAATTATTTATAAACATAATCAAGAAATGTTTCTTTATATATTTATTGTTATGGTTAAATATATTTAATTTTGTTGACTATTTATATGAGAAATGATATGTCCACAATATTTTTACAAAAAATTTTAAGTGACAGATTGTTAAATATCAACTAACCACCTTTGATTTGTTGTGAAAATGTTATGAACGTATCACCTCTCTCTCTCTCTCTCTCTCTCTCTATATATATATATATATGTATGTATATGTATTGAAATAGTTTCAACCTATGACATCCACTCCTGATGATAGCTCTTTATCATTAGATCAAGACATCAATCAATTTTTAGTGTAAGCAAGGATTAAACTTTAAATCTCTTATTCAACTATCAAAGATTTTACTAGTTGAGCTAATTAAAACCCACTTGTTGATTATATTTAGAAAGTACATCTTCATAGCATATATCATTTATATACATGTATTTCTTAGGGTTAAATGTTTAGCAAATAAAACTCATAATTACTTAAGACCTGGAAATTTTGATATATAATTATTTGTTACGTGAACATGATTTTGTCCAACACCATAATACCATTCCAGGGGAGAAGAAAACAAAAAAAAAAATTTTAATTAAAATACTAATGCTACTAAGAACCAATAGTTGAAAGACTATTTACACAATGGCCTTTTAGTGTCCTGAGCCCTTGGATCTTCAATGTTCTAAATGCTTGAACTTTACTTAGGGTGAGTTTGGTTGAGTTTTTTGAAATTGGACTTTTTGAAAAAAAGTAGAGTTTTCAAAAAATGCAATATGAAAAAGTACTTTTTCAAAAAGCTGAGTGTTTGGTAAAAGCTGTTAAAAAGTGTTTTTCGAAAAAGCTGAGTGTTTGGCTAGCATTGATAAAAGTGGCAGTTTGAGGGGTAAATTACTAAAAAGGACAATGTCTATATAAAGAAAATTCTTTGTTTTAATTACCTCTTTTAATGCAAATTATGGACACAATATTTTCATAAAAACTTCACAATAAAGTCTATGTAACAAGTTGTTAATGGTAAGAAAAAAAAATGTCACTAATAGGTCTAGATGAGAACTAATAACAACTTACTATGTAAATTTTACTATGAAATTGTTATAAAAATATTCTGTTAATAGTACTATTTTTTTTCTAAAGAAAAATAGTGCTAACTTAAAAAGTTTAGAGATATAATAAAATATCACAATATTTTCACAATATTAATTTAAAATTAATCTTTGAAAAAAAAAATTATTAACACTTATTTTTTAAATGAATTGTTCTAAAATTCACAATTTTTTCTCCACCACGTGCTCTATAACATCACAATTATGAAGAAAAAAAAAGTTGTAAAATAATTTGTGTTGTACTCTCTATATTTCCTTCACATTACTTTACCTAAACCCAAAAACTCTTTTCTTTTCTTTTCTTTTTTTCTTTCACTTTTTCTCATCCACACGTTCACTTCATCCTCGTCTTCTTTTCTTCTTTTCTTTTACTTTCCTCCACACAATTATGAAGAAAAAAAAAGTTGTAAAATAATTTGTGTTGTACTCTCTATATTTCCTTCACATTACTTTACCTAAACCCAAAAACTCTTTTCTTTTCTTTTCTTTTTTTCTTTCACTTTTTCTCATCCACACGTTCACTTCATCCTCATCTTCTTTTCTTCTTTTCTTTTACTTTCCTCCACACACACACACACACACACACACACACAAGTCTGAGCTCTCTCTCGAGCTCCATCTCTCTACTCCATGTCTCCAAAGGTTCCATTTATCAAAATTTCTACCGAATTCAATAGGTTTTCTTTTTTTTTGAGATTAGATATGTAAGACGTAAATCAAAAAAAAAAAAAAATAGAGAAGAGAAGAGAAGAGGAAGAAGCAGCACAGAAAAAGAAACCCAACTGCACAGAAAAAGAAAAAGAAGAAGAAGATGAGATGCCGCAGCACAGCAGCATAGAGGAGCAAGAAAAAAAAAACTATGGGCAATTTAGGGAAAAAAGAAACCCACCAACGATAATTTCTGTTTTGAGAAAACATGATTGTGCGTTTTGCAAAATGGAGCTCAGAGCTCTATTTTGCAAATGCACGTTTTCTTCACAAATCCAAAACGCAGCTTTTTGTTAAAAGCTGCATTTTGAAACTTACCAAACGGGCTTAAAGGGCTGGAGGTTTCAAAACGGGCTTTTTGGGGCTGGGAAAGTGGTAACAAAGAGGCACTTAGTCCTAGTCCTAGTCCTTGGACTTTTAACAATTGCAGGTTCCTTGATCAAATTGCCAATGTGTTCAAGTGCCCACAGTTTGACTTAGCCAAAATCCCTAATGGGTGCTAAGCCCGTTATTAGAACAGATCATTAGTATGTCTTCATTAGAGAGTAAGTGTTACAAGTATCCAAGTGATAGTCAACAAAAGCAACCCAATCAAGAGGATAATTCATTTCTTTCTATAACTTAAGACTTCATTTCGAAAGAAAATGCATAAAAGGTTCAACAATTGGAACCTCAAAAGGGTATAATGAGAATGCATAAACCTATAAAAGATGCCTTAGGAACATGCTTATGGTAACCTTGCGCCACAACAAGATTGGCTTATGCCTTTCATGCGCCAGCCTCTGTCTAAGAATTGAAAAGGAAGGAATAAGATTAAATTTCAATTATAGCCAGATTTTTATTTTTATTTATTTTTTAAGATTAATGGACTTGGATGTTAGAACTACTTTATCAGCGTGAAATGATGTCTAGATCTGACTATGTTTGGCTAAATGGAAGGAGAAAAAGATAAAGGGAAGGGAAGCAAAAATGTAGCTAAGTTTTAAGTGCAAATTCAAATGTATTGTGAGGATGGGCATCATACATAATTTATTCAGAGAGATTGTGAGAGCATGTGCATATGGGTGAACAAGGTATTTTTGATGTCTTTTTTACATATGCATGTGAATCTTATCATTACATCATAATGTTTGGTTTTTGTCAGGTCTTGTCATAATGGTCGAGAAGGATTTTTTTTTTTCAACGTAATTAGTTTTTCACAATCTAAGCATACAATCATCTCTTTTTCGATGGAAATGTTAAACTTTAAATGAATCTTATTGATTTGTTTGTTGCAAATGTACACTTTTATAAAATATATTATTTACTTATTTTTAAACTAAAAATAATCAGATTCACCTGAAGTTCTTTAATTGAGAGTGTATACCAAAAATTAAGAATTACGTGTTTGGAATATTTTTTTTCCTTCAAAAATTAAGAATTCAAGGGACTCAATAAATCATTGTATGATGACCATGTTAGTTAGGTCCTTTGCAAAAAGATGTAGTAATAAGAGCAAACCAATGAATGTTGTGTGTGATAAACCTGATATTGAAGTTGTGAAACGCATTTGTTCATTAAAGAGAAGTGAGAAGTAGATGATTGGCTTGCTAAAACATCAATGCTTCATCACATGAATGATAACATAATACCATTGTTTGAGGAGCATCAAATAGACAAGAAATTGATGAAAGCATTAGAAGCAATGGATGGGACAAGTAAATTAATGGAGGGTTGAGTGGAAAGTTGGCTGAGTAGCAGAAAATTTGGGAAAACTAGTTTTAACAAACAAAATTAAATAAAATAAAGCAGGGAAGGGTCAAAAAGAGAAAGTAGAAATAGAAGGAATTGGACCAATATAAACCGTTGGTTGTTCTTTGTAAAAGATATAATCTTGTTCCGTGCATGCTAGAGAGGTAAATAAAACCTAATACATATGAATTGGAAGCTAATCTCTCAGTAAAAAAGAAAGAAAAAAAGAAAGGAAAAACACTTCCATCAAAAGAGTGACCTCAATTTGATCCATCTATTCGTCTTGTAACAATTAAAAACTCTAGAAGTCCTCGAAAAGAGACAAGTCGGTGATAATCATGATTTCGAAGAGTCACTGATCCACACCATGAAATAGAAATAGAAATAGAACTGTAAATTTGTAAGTTAGTAGTAAATGAATTAGCCGCTTGTCAAGCATGAAACATTATGCCATACAAGAGATATGGAATTTTATAATTTTACATTTGAAAAAAAAAAAAAAACAAAAACAAAGTCATAATCAGTGTACAATTTTATATTTTTTTTTGTTAAACTTTTATTTTTTCTTAAGAGAGATTACAAGTAACTTTATCTTCAAATTTTTTTGAAAAGATTGATATGCTTAAACTCCAACCAACAATGTATTCCATTTTATGAACGGCATGTCATCACAACAAATTCCAACATTTATACAATTTTATGATTTAAAAAAATAAAATTAATTTTAAAAAAGTTATATCAAGAGTCTTATAACTTAATTGACACGTCTCTATGTATAACGTGTTTAGGGGTATAGTGGGAAAAATGTTTAAACTACAAAATTAGCAGCATATTGTAAATATTTTTTTTTTTTTTAAACTTTAGAAAAGTTGATTTAACCAAAAACACACCCCTTCTCACAAGTCACAACACCTCAATTACTTAAGTATGTTTTGCCAATTAATGCACTAATTACAAGTTAGAATATAAGTAAATTAATTGTGAATTTTTGAGTGTGGAAAGAGAGCCCATCTTTATGGCATGCTTCTCACAAGCAAGTGGGTCTCATGTTCCTAGATTTTTTTTTTCCTTTTTCTTTTTTGATTAGGTCCCTAGTTTTACTTATAAACGAAAGTGGAAAACCTGTTGTAACAATGATTCCTTACGTACCTACTTTAGAGAAAATAAGCAGCAAAATGGAGTATATTACTAAAAAGAAATCATCGGCGTGCAATATTCAGCATTGGCAACAACAAAAAAAAGACTAAAAACTGAAGGAAATGTTAAAAGAATGTCTCAAAAGTCAAAACATTGGTTTTGGACTTATATAGACATATTTTACGAGAAAAGGAAAAAACAGTTAATTTTGTTTAAAACTTTTTATATTTCTCCTACAAGTTACATTAAAACTTTTTTAATACAATTTATTAATAATAACTCTGAGATCTATCTGGTAATATTGTTTTAATAATATTACTTAAATTTTTTAAAAATAGTTGTGAAGGAAAAAGTGTTATAAAAATATTTATAATGTTATTCAAATATCGAAAACGGTTGGTTAAGCAAACCAAAAAGCATACAATACGTTACAGTTAAGCCATGACTTCTAAGTTCTAACCATACAAAGTAAGAGATCAGCGTCAAACTTCGAAGTCCTTTCAACTGCACCACACATATATAAAGCACGCTGCGTCAAAAAGTCAAGAACGCTGCACAGGGACAGCACAACCATGGCGGATCACGACGTCGCCGACGAAGCCATATCCAGTTCCGAAGTTTCCAGGCTCCGATGGCACGTGTTCTTAAGCTTCAGAGGCGAAGACACGCGCTACCCCTTCATAGACAAACTCTACACCTCACTCCACAACACAGGCATCCGAGCTTTCCGAGACGACGATGGGTTAGGCCGCGGGGACGACATCGCGCCGACTCTGCTCGACGCGATCGAGGAGTCCGCGGCTTCCATCGTCGTCATCTCCCAAAACTACGCGTCGTCGAGGTGGTGCCTCGAGGAGCTTTCGAAGATATGCGAGTGTAAGAGGCTTATTCTCCCTGTGTTCTACCAAGTTGACCCTTCGGATGTTCGAAAACAAGGGGGACCCTTCTTCGGAAAACACTTCAGGGAGCATGAAGAGAAGGTAATTGAGAAGAAAATTGAGGAGGGAAAGGTAAAGAAGTGGAGGGAAGCCATGAAAACAGCTGGTGGAAAAGCTGGTTATGTTTTCCAAGACAAAGACAAAGACAGGTACTGTGTTAATATGTATGTATGTATGTATGTTTAATCCTTTTGTTTGAGTTGTGCTTAATTATGTTTTTTGAGTTGAAGATTTAGTAGCTTCGAATTGCTTAGTGAAATGCGGCAATTTGCTATACAATAATAGTTAGCTTCTTCAGCATGATATGTCTGTGCTCCTTGCAATTCTTTAATCCATCTTTAATTTTTTTGCTTATTTAAATTAGCGAACGTTTTAGCTTTACATTTTTTTTAATCATGTAAGCATCTACTGAAATTTCAAAAATATAATATCTGCATCTTCTCCTTTACTGTCTTCTTTCTTTTAATCTTTTTCTTTAACAATTTAGCGATGGTACCAAAATTTTGGGGTTAGTTATATATGATCAACAAACTAGTAAAGGTTGGTCACATGTACGTTTTTGCCATTCATTCTATCTAATCCGAAGTCGTTCCTTAGGATACTTTCCTAATTGACATGTCATTTTTATAACATTTATTAATTTTATTTTTAGTCTTTCTCTACCTATTTTTTGGCTACCTCAACTTGAATTGATTCGCTCCCTTACTTGTGCATTAATCTTTTTCCTTTGAATGTAACTACATCATCCCAAGCGACTCTCTCTCGTCCCTTGATCAATAGGGGCCACCCCATTTTACTTTATAAATAGTTTAATTGAATTTTAACAGTTTTTTTTTAATCTAATTTATATTTGTTGTGTTGATCTTAAAATGAATCAAGTATTATGAGGTGCATAGTATTATTAACAGAAACTAGAAACTGGCTATCTCAATATTTCTATCAACAACTCAACTAAGATTGGATGTTATGCATGAAGGGAGATCCGGTGCTTCTTGTTCACATTTACATTTTATGTCATCTAACAGTCTTTGTCCTAACAAATACTACCATGCTCTGTAGAAGCCAGTATTATGGTATCATTAATGGGGTCATTCAGCAGTTGTCAGGTTTCACTTAAGGTTTTATATACAAAATCCAAAACATTTATGATAAAGTGATATAATATTCTAGGATAATCCTATACATTTCATTCTTACATATGATTATATTTTTATGCACATAATATCTGTTTCCCAGCGGTCATCCTTTGGAAGGCCATAGAGTTTGAGGCACTTATATTTATCATCAAAATAGGCACTTGATACTCTTTATCTATGTTTCTCTCTACCATTTGACAGTTGATGTTTTTTGTTATTAGCAACTGCCTTGCTAGTTTGTTTCCTATAGACTCATTTATGTTAATTGGCAGTAATGAGGCACAAGCAAAGTTGATTCAACTTTTAGTCAAAAGGGTGTTGGAAGAACTAGACAGTACTCCACTAAATGTGGCTCCATATACAGTTGGACTTGATTCTCGTATTGAAGAACTGATGAGCAGGTTAGATGTTAGATCCAATGGCGTTCGAGTTTTGGGATTACATGGGGTTGGTGGGGTTGGTAAGACCACACTTGCTAAAGCTCTTTACAATAAACTCGTTGGTAGCTTTGAGTGCCTTGTTTTCATGAAAAATGATAGAGAAAATTCTGAAACAGATGATGATTTAGTGTACCTTCAAAACAAACTCATCAATCATCTTTCTCCTAATAAGCCTCCTGTGTATGAGGTTGATTCTGGTATCTCTGCAATCAAAGATGTAGTTCATGAGAAGCAAGTTCTTGTTATTTTGGATGATATTCGCAATGTAAGACAGCTTGAAGTGCTAATTGGGAGAAGAGATTGGTTTTTTGAAGGAAGTAGAATTATTATTACCACTAGAAACAGAGATGCTTTACCTGAGCATCTTGTGAATGGGTTTTATGAGGTCAGAGAGTTGGCCCGCACTGAGGCACTACAACTTTTTAGCTACCATGCGCTAAGAAGAGAGAAACCCACAGAAAGATTTATGAATCTATCCAAGAAAATGGTCTCTCTTACAGGAGGTCTACCATTGGCCCTGGAAGTATTTGGTTCTTTTTTGTTTGAAAGGTGGAGGATAGAGGAATGGAAAGATGCTCTACACAAGTTGGAAAGGATTCGTCCACACAATCTTCAGGATGTATTAAAGATAAGTTATGATGGGTTAGATGTACAAGAACAGCGTATATTCCTTGACATTGCATGTTTATTCATTAAAATGAAAATGAAGAGAGAGGATATACTTGATGCATTGAAAGGTTGTGGTTTTAGGGCTGAGATTGCAGTTACAGTGCTTAGAGCAAGATCACTCATTAAGGTTTTTGAGGACAATTCTTTGTGGATGCACGATCAGATTAGAGATATGGCTAGACAAATTGTTCTAGATGAAAGTCCTGTAGATCCTGGTACGCGAAGTAGACTGTGGGATCGTGATGAAATCATGACTGTCTTAAAGGATGAGAAGGTATGACTGATAGTGAGATACCTCATCTTTTTTTTTTTCTTTTTTTTCTCTGTTCCTTTTTTGTTGAATTGCTAGTTTAAAACTTTTCCAAGCGGCAAGTATAGAAAAGTACTCTCATATTT
Source organism: Lithocarpus polystachyus (assembly GCA_033629205.1). NCBI lineage: Eukaryota > Viridiplantae > Streptophyta > Magnoliopsida > Fagales > Fagaceae > Lithocarpus > Lithocarpus polystachyus. The sequence goes on from CM066164.1 coordinate 78,006,388, forward strand.
CACTACATGCATCATATCGCTATGTATAATCCTCAATGGCAAATATAGAAAAATACTCACATATTTCACTACATGCATCATATTGCTATGTATAATCCTCAATGGCAAATATAGAAAAATACTCACATATTTCACTACATGCATCATATTGCTATGTATAATTCTCATGGAGAAAAAGGAAGCTAATGTTTGTGCTCCACTAGTTGCTTCATGCACTCGTGTATCTTCAAATTTCCTTCTCACTCTCAGGGTAGAGTTATTGCAAAGCTTTCAGAGAGATGATAAAAGATGTTCAAGCTAACATCTTCAGTCTATACCATGGATAAGAACAGGAAGGATTAGGATCTTCTAGATTTCTATGGTATTCATAAACCCGAGGGCTTAGGATCTTCTATAATTCTATTGTATACCACAATGAAGTTCTCTTAATCCTAATATTTCATGAATTAAAGGCTAAGATATATCATACCTATAGTTCAATTGACATGAGGCCAAACAATTTGTCGATCCCTATTAACTCTTAAATGACATATTCATCTTGTTGTTTGATATGTTCTCCTCTTTGCTATCCTCCTCACCCTCCAACAATTTAGATGGGTTGGTCTTTTTTGTGTTCCTTTAGTCAGGTCCTCTTCCGAGGAGGGAAAGTTCGTTTTTATTCCTCTACTTACTAAACAGAGCGAGAGGGAGAGAGAATGGCTATTTATTTTTGAGTTGAAAATTTGGCAAGATGAGATGGTTGAATCTGCCAGTTCCATATTTTACTGCCATTGAAAAATAAAAATAAAAATATCTGGATCTTACAGTTTGGCCTCATTTTAGATCTTTAGAAGTTCTAAGTTCCCAAAGGATGGATACTATTCCTATATCCTTAAATATAATTTTACAGTGTTAACTTTGGTAACCATTTGTTATTGTCTCAGTTTCACTTGGCTTCATTCAAATTTTTTAACTATTTTCTGTATGATTGACAATAGGGAACAAGATGTATAGAAGGAATTGTCCTAGACTTTGAAGGGAAGCCCATTGTTCAGGATCCAAGTGGTGAGAGAATTTCAAGGGAAAACCTTCAAAGAAAGCCCAATTTCACCTCTGCATTAATGTATGCAAAAGAAAAGTATAAGAAATTTCTTCAGGATAATGCAGAGAAAGAAAGAGAGGCACTACTTTGCACCAAGCCCTTTGAATCAATGGTTAATCTAAGACTTCTTCAAATCAACAATGTGAGATTGGAAGGGAAGTATAAATATCTTCCAGCTGGACTGAAGTGGCTACAATGGAAAGGATGTCCTCTGAAAGCTCTTCCTTCTGATTTTTGTCCTCGGGAACTTGCTGTCCTTGATCTTTCAGGAAGCGGAATTGAAAAAGTATGGGGTCCATATACTAGCAAGGTACGGTCCACAATTTGGGTGACTGTAATAATGAGATTTTAATGAACTTGGTTGATGTGTTTCTTATTACTGGGAGTTACCTGAACTGACTAGATTTTTGTGTGTGTTCTGCTTGTTCTACCCAACACCATCCCGTCCTCCTATTTTTTTTATATCAGTTCTTCATAATTCTCTTTTTTTAACAGAAAAATCTTTTGTTTGTCAGGTGGCTCAGAACTTGATGGTTATGAATCTCAGCCGTTGCTACAATCTAGCAGCTATTCCTGATTTATCTGGGAACCATGCCCTGGAAAAGCTTATTCTTGTGGGTTGCAAGAAACTGACTAAGATTCATGAATCACTTGGGAACTTGAGTACATTACTTCATTTGAACCTGAGAGAATGTTCTAACCTGATTGAATTTCCAACTGATATCTCTGGGCTGAAAAATCTTGAAATCCTTATTCTCTCTGACTGCTCAAAATTGAAAGAGTTACCAACGAACATAGGAAGCATGAATTCCCTTAAAGAACTTCTTGTTGATAACACTGCTATAGCAAAACTACCAGAGTCCATTTTCCGCCTTACAAAACTTGAAAAGATTGATCTAAATCATTGCCGACTCTTAAGAAGTCTACCCAGCTGCATTGGAAAATTGTCTTCTCTAAAAGAACTCTCTCTAAATGATTCTGCTATAGAAGAAATACCTGATTCGGTTGGATCTTTGTCAAACCTTGAGATATTAAGTTTAATGTGGTGTGGATCACTCATTGCCATTCCTGATTCAGTTGGCAGTCTCATATCATTGACACAACTTCTAATCAATGGTAGTGCAATCAAAGAACTGCCTATTTCTATTGGTTCATTGTCATATTTGAAGAAGTTATCAGTTGGAAACTGTAAGGATCTGAGCAAATTGCCTGATTCAATTGAAGGACTAGCTTCTTTGGTTGAACTTCAGTTAGATAGAACGCCAATAACACATCTGCCGGATCAGGTAGGTGCCTTGAAAATGCTAAGGAAGCTTGAGATGAGGAATTGTAAAGATCTTAGATTTTTACCAGAATCAATTGGAAGCATGTTGGCTCTTACTACTTTGAACTTTGTCGGTGCCAATATATCTGAATTGCCGGAATCCATAGGAATGCTGGAAAATCTTATTATATTAAGATTGAATAAGTGTACACAGCTCTGTAAGCTTCCTTCTTCAATAGGAAATTTGAAGTCCTTGCACTATTTGTGGATGGAAGAAACTGCTGTAACAGAATTACCTGAAAGCTTTGGGATGCTCTCAAGTTTAATGATACTAAAAATGGCTAAGAAGCCTTATTTTGAGTTATCTGAAAACAGCATGCCTAATTCTACTGAATTTCCTACGTCTTTCTCCAATCTATGCTCGCTAATAGAATTGGATGCTCGTGCTTGGAAACTATGTGGGAAGATTCCTGATGATTTTGCAAAGTTATCATCATTGGAAAGTTTAAATCTAGGCTACAATAATTTTTTCAGCCTTCCGTCCAGCTTGACAGGCCTTTTCAATCTTAAAAAGCTTTTATTGCCCTATTGCAAAGAGCTCAAGTCTCTCCCTCCACTTCCCTCAAACTTGGAGGAGGTGAACGTTGCTAACTGTACTGCATTGGAAAGTGTGTCTGATCTTTCCAACTTGGAAAGATTACAGGAGCTGAACCTTGCAAACTGTGAGAAGGTGGTGGATATTCGGGGCCTTGAATGCTTGAAGTCATTGACAAGGTTACACATGTGTGGCTGCAAAGCATTCTCTTCTATGGTTAAAAGCAGACTGTCTAAGGTTCTCTCTCTCTCTCTCTCTCTCTCTCTCTCTCTCTCTCTCTCTTTGTGGTTGACACAAACTAGGATTTACACACACCCACCCAAGGGTCTTGAACATACAAACTCACCCTCCACCTTATGCTTACAAACAGAAGTTGTCCGAGTGAGAGTTTATTGGCTAAACCTTGAGTTTTTAATAATCCTCTTATAAAATGAATTTATTAATCTACATTTTGGTCCCTCGTTTTGCAATGTAATCCCAAAAATATTAGGTGGTTGCCAATGTAATCCATGGTTCTTTTTGCACTAATAATTAGCAATTAAATGCCACCTGAACCTTTGTTTCAGATAGAGAGGAGTCGAGTTGGAAGTTCTGGTAGAACTTGCACTTCTTGCTCCTATTCTTTGGAAGTAGTTCTCAAAGCAAAGGATTTTTTATTTGCTTAATTATATTTAGAACCCCTTATTGCCTATTTTCAATTTGATTCTCAAAGTTCAATTTCATCCCTAATCTTGCAAACTGTACGTGTTCATGTGGTAAAACAATAGTTTTGATAATTTACTTATTTTTAAGTTCTAATAAAGAAAAAAGTTTGTAAAGATTCTTCTAAATAAGAAATCAAATATAAGAAAAATATTTATGAAAAAATCACCAAAGAAACATCGCTATAGTTGTTGCTCGCCACCCGCTATAGTTGTTGCTCGCCACCCACCATTGTCGACCAAAAACCATATTTTCTCCCTTGGCCAAAAGACAGCCATACCCATAAGCCATCAAAAACACCAGATTTATATAGTATTTAAAAGATGAAGCGTAGCATTTATTATTACCACAGTCTTATTAATCAACATCAGCATAGCATTTCGGTCCATTCCATCTAGTGCAGTCCATTCAATCCATTTTCATCCGCTCAGTTTATTTTAGTTCATTTGGTCCACTTCAATCCTTTCCGTCCAATTCGGTCCACTTTTGGTCCATTTCGTCTACTTCTATGATGCTTAGGGAGGAGAGATTTGTGTAAAACACTAAGCCACTTCATTGACAATTATTTTACATTCTCAACATAATATTAGTAAGTTCTTGATAAAATTACATTTTTTTTTATATTACTAAAATCTTGAATTGTTTTTTCCTAATAGAAATGATGGATTTGCTTATTCTTTAGACCATTTAATACATATAGAGGATGAACCCTTTGAAAGGAGCTCTAAAAACAAATTCTAGCCATACATTACATTATTTACAAAAAATTTCGTCTTATATAATAATTGAATGTAATATGTATTTGCTTTTTTGAAAAAAAAAATTACTAAATTTAAAAATAATTTCAAGTAACAAATATAGATAAATTAATTTTGAAAGTTTAATATATTGCATCTATGCTTTGTTAGAAAATAATCACATCATTTTAAGAAATGTTTGAGACTAACAGTTATAAGTTTCATCTACTATTTTCATTTTTCAGTTAACCAAAAAAAAAAAAATTTGAAATAGCAATCTAATTTCTTAGCAAAATATCTACTTGCAGGTTTGTTTGAGGAACATACGCACTCTTAGCATGCCTGGAAGCAAGATTCCAGATTGGTTTTCTCGAGAGGTGGTTAGATTTTCAGAACGCAAAAACCTTAAGATCAAAGGTGTGATAATATGTGTTGTTGTCTCTCTCGACCATCAAATACCGGATGACTTAAGAGATCAACTCACTATAATAGCAGGTATAGAAGCAATTCTTGTCAAAATGAATAAACCTTTGTACACTATAATGCTGGGATTAAAAGGAGTTCCAAAGACGCACGAGGACCATCTGTACTTATGTCGATTTCCAGATCATCATCCGATAGTTTCTAAGTTGAAAGATGGTTATGAGATAAGTATTATAGAGCATGACCCACCAATCATTAAAGGGCTTAAGTTGAAAAATTATGGGATTCATTTGGTTTATGAAGATGATGATGATTATGATGGAGATGAACAATCATTAGACGAAAGCCAACTATCCATTTCAGAAAAGCTAAGTAAGTTTTTCAGCTCTCTGTAAGGAAGAGAACGCCTCTCAATCTGATTGTGAAGTCGAAAGCCAATGCAAGAGATCGAAAAAGAAGAAGAAAGAGAGATCTGAGCCTGTACAGTGGGACTTTCTGCGGCCTTTGCAAAGGTGCTTTGGCCCATTAAAAAGATAAGCTACCTGCAATCCATTTCAAAAAAAACTTGGAGTTTTCAGGCAGCTTTTAATGAAGCTTGTAGCTACTTCATACTCTTTATTTTATTTTTTTCTTACCTCACTGTTTTTTTTCCTATATTGTTCTTTCTATTTCAAACCTTGACTTCTTTTTAGATGATCCAAAGGCTGAAAGATTTGGGCTGACTCATCTGCTACTAGTGCTCAGGCCAACATTACCTTTCGAGTAAAAAGCAGCTTGGATTCAAGCATTTTCAGTTTTCACCTCCGAGCACGCATACTTTTTTATTGTGAATTTTAGGCAAGGGACTGGGTCTCCACACAATGTATAATTCAGGTGATTTACACACAAATGATTTGAATACCAAGGTTATACACTCTACTTTCCCTGTCAAGATGGGTTTGAGATAAACTAATAACTGCCAAAGAATTTGTGAAAGGCTACCGTTGTATCTATTTCTTTGTGTGTGTGTGTGTGTGTAAAATAAAACAAAAACAACGTACAAACTACAATGCGCAAGGTGTAAAGGAAAGTTGAAGTGATTATGAGAGCATGTGCATTGGTTGAAATGGAAAAAGTTGCAATAATTTTAGATAAGGGGGAGGTTTGGGAGAAATTATACTATAGACCACGTCATTTGTCCACCATTTTAATAAAAGTACTTTGAGACCGAGAACCCAACCAACTCGGCCAACCCACTGGGTTAATTTAATGATTCCTTAGGTACCTACTTTGGGGAAAATAAGCAGCAAATGGAGTAATGCAGCATATAACCAAAAAGAAATCCTTGGCGTGCAATATTGGCAAAAACCCTGATTTCTAACTATACAAGTAAGAGATCAGGTTCGAACTTCGAAGTCCTTTTAACTTTTCGCAGCATATACAAGGCACGCTGCGTCAAAAAGTCAAGAACACTGCAAATGCTGTGAATTAACTATGAAGGATCACAACAACGAAGACGACGCCATTTCCAGTTCCGAAGTTTCCAGGCTCCGATGGCACGTGTTCTTAAGCTTCAGAGGCGAAGACACACGCTACCCCTTCATAAACAACCTCTACACCTCGCTCCACAACAAAGGCATTCGAGCTTTTCGCGACGACGATGGGTTACGCCGAGGAGATGAAATCGCGCCAACTCTACTCGATGCGATCGAGGAGTCCGCAGCTTCCATCGTCATCATCTCCCAAAACTATGCGTCGTCGAGGTGGTGCCTCGAGGAGCTTTCCAAGATATGCGAGTGCAAGCGGCTCATACTCCCTGTGTTCTACCAAGTTGACCCCTCGGATGTTCGAAAACAAAGAGGACCCTTCTTCGGAAAGCATTTTAGGGAGCATGAAGAGAAGGGAATTGAGAAGGAAAAGGTCATGAAGTGGAGGAAAGCCATGGAAACAGCTGGTGGAAAAGCTGGTTTTGTTTTCAGAGACAAACACATAGACAGGTATGTGTGTGTTTATCTGTATGTATATTCTTCACAATTATGTGCTTTGTTATTTTTTGTTATTGAGATTTGTGTTCTTTTGAAGGCATATTCTCTAATGAACCTTTGATAAAAACACTAGTGTGGTTATAATTATCATGATTTTTTTTAAACAGTGGAAACAACTAATAATACCAAAACCTATTGAATCCGTAATTTGTTCGAATTATTACATTTGGTCTTTTTTTTCTTTTTCTTTTTTGAGATTGTTGATTGATTTGGAGACGTTGTGTTAGGGCTTAATTGTGTTATTGAGTTGAAGATTAGCTTCTAATTGTTTAGTGAAATGTGGCAAATGGGTTTAAGATAATGGTTTTACGGAGTCTTTGAGATATGTTAATTAGTAGGCAGCTTTTTCGGCGTGTATGTCTGTGCAACTTGCAATTCTTTCTTTATTTAAATTAGCGGACTTTTTAAGCAACTACTGAAATATAATATCTGCACCTTCTCCTTTTACTGTATATCTAGGAGCCTGCAACCAATTCGCCAATTAACAAAAACCGACTTAATCCAACTCAACTTGTATTAATGCTCAATAAAAAATAAATAAATAAACTGTCCAACCCATGAGTCCAACCCAATCCTAGTGGATTGGATTCTTTTCAACCCAAACATGATGATTCAAATTGAAAAAACCTCTCAACCCGACCCATACACACCACTACCTAGATCTATTGGAAATACATTAAGTACTAATTGAGTACCAAGCTCTTGGCTATTGTGAGTTTTTTTTATTATTATTAATATAATAACAACCAAGCCCGAGTCGTAAATGTTGGGGATTAATTATAGATGCTCAACAAACTAGTTAAGGTTGGTCACATGTATTCTTTCTTGTCATTCTATCTAATCTGAAGTCATTCCCTAGGTTACTTCCCTAATTGACATGTCATTTTTGATTATATCTATTAATTTTTGGTCATCTTCTACCTTTTTCATTACTTTAATTTGAATGGATTCACTCTTTCTCATTCATGCATTAATCTGTTTCCTCTAAATATCAACTAAATCATCCCAACCTTCTTCGGAGAGGACCTAGTCACAAGCTTTAGTTCTTGCCTAAGCAGGGGCAACTCCACATGTTTCTCACGAGTTCAACTTGAAAAAAAAAAGTGTATATTGACTATATTCAGTCTATACACACACACACACACATATATATTAGTAATTTAACTTAAATATTTTTGCACACATTGGCTTAAATTTTCCAAAACCAAACAACAATATAAATCAGCTCATCCAAAAATTAAACAACAAAATACATATCACAAATCTCTCTCTCTCATTTTCTTTTGGTTCTTACTTTTTTTGAGATTGTTGATTGAACTGGAGAAGGGTTTAATTGTGTTCTTGAGTTGAAGATTGAGTAACTTTGACAGATTTAGTAACTTCGAATTGTTTAGTGGGGCAGAGGAGTGAAATGTGGCAATTGGCTTTAAGATAATAATTGTACGGAGCCTTTGAAAATTGTTAATTAACAGGCAGCTTCTTTAGCGTGATATATTCTCTGCATGTGCACCTTGCAATTCTTTAATCCATCTTTCTTTGTTTATTTAAATTAGCGGACGTTTTAGCTTTATATTTTTTTAATCATTTAAGCATCTACTGAAATATAATATCTGCATGTTCTCCTTTACTGTCTTCTTTCTTTTTCTTCCCAGTTGACTCTCTCTCGTCTCTTTGTTAATAGGGGCAACCCCATTTTACTAGATAAATTATTTAATTGAATTTGAACCCTTTGTCAATCTAATTTATATGTGTTGAGTTGATCTTAAAATAAAGTAAGTCCTATGAGGTGCATTTTATTATTAACTGAAACTAGAAACTGGCTCCTCTGAACTCTTAATGATATTCATTGTAGCCGTGGATATGATGTACAGGACATTATGATTTTACCCTCTATGGGGTTTACATAGAATCATGCAATGGAAACATTGAATATAATAAAACTTTGAACCAGTCACATATCTCAATATTTATATCAACTCAACTAAGATTGAATGTGATGCATGTAGGAGATCTAGTGCTTCTTGCTCGCTTTTACATTTTATGTTATCTAATAGTCTTTGTCTTAATTACAGGATTCACTTAAGGTTTTATATTCACAATCCAAAATAAAGTGAAATAATATTTTAGGATAATACATTTCATTCTTATCTCTGATTATATTTTTTATGCACATTTATATGGGTTAAACTAAAAAATTGGCCAAACAAATGCAAATCAACCCAAAGGCCCAAACAACAATAACACAAATTAGCCCAAAAAATTTAACAAAGAACAAAATAAAATAATATCCCTTTCCAAACTTAATATTTGCTTCGAATTGGTATCTTAGTAATCAATATTCAATTATCTCTCTCACAGATTGAACAGACTGAAACTGAAGTTAAAAGAGATTTAGTAAATAATACTTGCAGGTCGTTATTCATCAAAAACACCCTATGAAAAGATTTTTCATAGCCCTCTTTCTTACAATTACCTTAAAACTCTTTGGCTGTCTATGCTATACCTCTACCATAACAGTTAACAGACCTAAATTTGAACCAAGGGCTAGTCCTTGTATCTTTCTAGGATATCCTTACAATATTAAAGGTACAAAGTTCTTCATTTAAAAACTAAACCCATTTCTATTTCAATGTTAACTTCTATGAACAAATATTTCCATTTTCCCCTCAATTTTCACGTTTTGAACACACTACTCAATCTCGTCTTCCTCATTCCATTCCTATGCCTATATCTACCTTTTCTTTTCAAGATTACTTTCCAGTTATACCTTTAAATCCTGCATCTTCCACACCAATTACTTCTAATGTTGTACCAATATCTACTAGTCAGCCTACTGTTTTGATTCTATTCCACCTACTCAACCTACTCTCTCAATCTATTCCACCTATTTTAGATGTCCCACCTATAACACAAGCCCCACCTGCAGCTCCATGTGCACCTGCTACACCTTCTAAACCTGCTGCACCACCTGCACTTGCTGCACCTGAACCACCTGAACCTCTTCATCCACCTCTTAGGAGGTCCACTAGAAATATTCATAAACCCTCATACCTGAAATCTTATCACTGCAATCAGGTTTATTCCATTGCTCCATCCCCTGCTCTCTCTCCCCCACATCTCTTCAATTCTTTCTTATGACAAACTTTCCCCTAGTCAAAAGAGTTTTTGCAATATGATTTCCTCTCATGTGGAACCTAAGTCTTATACTCGAGCTGTTAAAGATTCTAAGTGGAGAGAAGCAATGGCTGTTGAAATTGCAGTTTTAGGGGCCAACAATACATGGTCTCTCACACCACTTCTCATAAAAAACCTATTGGTTGCAAGTAGGTTTATAAGATTAAACACAAGTCTGATAGCTTTATTGAGAGGTTCAAGGTTTGTTTGGTTGCTAAATGATTCACTCAAAAAAAAAAGTTTTGATTATATAGAGACCTTCTCACCTGTTGCAAAATTGTCAATCAAATGTCTCCAAGTCTTCTAGTTATTGCTGCTGTGAAATGCTCAGAAGCGGATCTGTGAAATGCTTACAAGTGGATAGTCATTTACGGTGTTTAGAATTGTTGTTTAGTGCATGGGCTAGTGTTGGGTTTAGTTAAATTCTAAACAGTGTGCGATGTAATTTGTTATTAGTTTTCTCAAATATTTCAATATTTTTTGCCAAAATTATTGTAGGTTAATTAATTGACGCCTCATAATGTTTATAATAGAGACAACCAAAGTTTAAATCCCCAACCCCAACTATATATATATGAGCAAGACTTAAGTACAATACTTAAGTGCCGTTCCTTAGGTTCCCCTCTTAAAATTCTGTCGTGTGAATTTTTTCACATGGAATGGAAGTATATTTTTTAGTAAAATAGCCACATAGTTGAATCTTAAAAGGAGAACCTAAAGAACAGTACTGTACTTAAGTTTTTTCCTATATATATATATATATATTTCAATAATTTTTCGTATAAAAAATTGTAATCTTTAATTATTTTATAGACAAAATAGAAAAACACTAAAGAGTAATGTTGTTATTTGATTATACTGTATATATATGTGTTTACAAATTGAAAATTATATGATATAGTGGCTAATATAGATAAGCAAGTTTCATGCCTACTAAAAAAATGCAAATATCCTCCAATTTTTTTCTTCTTTTTTTTTTTTTTTTAACATTCTTGACTGTGTTACTAAATTTATTTTTATTTTTCCTTTTTTTGGACTTGTTTCAATTGTTTTAAAAACAACCAAATTTGAGTAAGAATACCATATTTTAAATAATTTATTTCTCACATTTTAAAAAAAAAATCAACTATTTCTCATATAAATCTTAGAAAAATGATATTAAAATTTCATTATGCATAAAATAATTAATATAACAAAATAAACATATTTATTCTATTAGTAATCTTTCTAATTACAAAGAATAAATATTACAATGTTAGTTCCACACACAGACACATTTAATCACAAAGTCAATTATAAAGAATTTAATTTACAGTGTTAATTTTTTATGATTTCTGTGTCAATTATTGTCAAAGCAACTAAACACGAGAAAGAATGTCATGTCATATTCAAAATTTATTATTATTCCAACTAAAAATTATTTCTTATATAGAGTTTATAAAAATAATCATATAAATTCATTTAATATAAATAATTAATGCACAACTATAAGTAATTAATATATGCATTTACTCTATTGGTTAATTTAATGAACTTATACTTTACTATAAATGCAAACTTTGTTAAAGTAAAAGTTTAAATAAAGAGAATCTCAAAAAATGCGCCACATGGCTGAACCTCATTATCTCCAATATGAGATTATATATATATATATATATATATGTTGTTTACTTGGTCAAAAATTCTACTACCATACCTAAACTCGCGCTCAATTTCACAACTTGAATCTCATTTTTTTTTTATTGGATTTCAACACTTACACAAGGGACCCACACAAGAATTTAATTAAAAAAACTTTGAGTTCAATAATCACAAGCTTACACCTAAGCATGTTGTAGATTTGAGCGTAGAGTTGGGTGTATCTCTAGACTTTCTCTTAGTGTATATACACTTTATTAACCGAGGTAGTGGACTGTGGTCTAATGCAACAACAAATATTTGAGTTGAGTTGAATTCTTGATAGAATAATGTTATCGATATAACAAAATTTAAGTTTTAAGAAAAATCCTTCTTAACAGAGTAATGTTATGCATAGAACAATAATAATGCAACAAAAAATAATTATAGTTTAGTTGAATTTTCATCTTTATAGAGTAATGCTATGTACACAACAAAAATTCCTAAGACATTTGTGCTTGTTATGAAAATTTTGTAGGTAAAATTTTGAAGCTATCATGCACATGAAAAATTATATAGGAAATTGTAAAACTTTATATATTTCAAATATTTGCAAGTTTTTTTTATGTCAATATTTATAGGTTCTTTTTTATTAAATTTTGAATAATTTGAGTTTCTTGATAACCACCCTGAAAAATATTTCTAGAACTGCCACGGTCACATTATATTTTTTTCCCATATATTCTTTTCATAGTTGTACATCGTGGTCATCTTTCGGAAATGCATAGAGTTTGAACTTTGAAGCACTCTATCATGGGCACTTGATACACTTTATCTATGTTTATCTCTACCATTTGACAGTTGATGTTTTTTGTTATTAATATCAGCCTTCAAGTTTGTTTCCTACGGACTCATTTATTTTTATTGGCAGTAACGAGGCACAAGCAAAGTTGATTAAACTTTTAGTCAAAAGAGTGTTGGAAGAACTAGACAGTACTCCACTGGATGTGGCTCCATACACAGTTGGACTTGAGTCTCGCATTGAAGAATTGATGAGCTTGTTAGATGTTAGATCCAATGGCGTTCGAGTTTTAGGATTATATGGGGTGGGTGGGGTCGGTAAGACCACACTTGCTAAAGCTCTTTACAATAAACTTGTTGGTAGCTTTGAGTACCTCGTTTTCATGAAAAATGATAGAGAAAATTCTGAAAAAGATGATGATTTAGTGTACCTTCAAAACAAACTTATCAATAATCTTTCTCCTGGTAAGCCTCCTGTGTATGAGGTTAATTCTGGTATCTCTGCAATCAAAGACGTAGTTCATGAGAAGCGAGTTCTTGTTATTATGGATGATATTCACAATGTAAGACAGCTTGAAGTGCTAATTGGGAGAAGAGATTGGTTTTCTGAAGGAAGTAGAATTATTATTACCACAAGAAACAGAGATGTTTTACCTGATCATCTTGTGAATGGGTTTTATGAGGTCAGAGAGTTGGCCTTCACTGAGGCACTACAACTTTTTAGCTACCATGCGCTAAGAAGAGAGAAACCCACAGAAAGATTTATGAATCTATCCAGGCAAATGGTCTCTCTTACAGGATGTCTACCATTGGCCCTGGAAGTATTTGGTTCTTTTTTGTTTGAAAGGTGGAGAATAGAGGAATGGAAAGATGCCCTGCAAAAGTTGAAAAGGATTCGTCCACGCAATCTTCAGGATGTATTGAGGATAAGTTATGATGGGTTAGATGAACAAGAACAGTGCATATTCCTTGACATTGCATGTTTATTCATTAAAATGGAAATTAAGAGAGAGGATATACTTGATGCATTGAAAGGTTGCGGTTTTAGGGCTGAGATAGCAGTTACAGTGCTTAGAGCAAGATCACTGATTAAGGTTTTTGAGGACAATTCTTTGTGGATGCACGATCAGATTAGAGACATGGGAAGACAAATTGTTCTAGATGAAAGTCCTGTAGATCCTGGTATGCGAAGTAGACTGTGGGATCGTGATGAAATCATGACTGTCTTAGAGGGTGAGAAGGTATGACTGATAGTGAGATACCTCGTCTTTTTTCTTTTCTTTTTTTTCCTGTTCCTTTTCTGTTGAATTGCAAGTTTAAAACTTTTCCAAGAGGCAAATATAGAAAAGTACTCGCATATTTCACTACATGCATCATATTGCTATATATAATCCTCAATGGCAATTAGCAAATATAGAAAAATACTGACATATTTTACTGCATGCATCATATTGCTATGTATAATCCTCACGGGAAAAATTGAATGCTGATGTTTGTGCTCCACTTGTTGCTTCATGCACTAGTGTATCTTCAAATTTCCTTCTCACTCTCAGGGTAGAGTTCCTTCTCACTATCAGGGTAGAGATGATAAAAAATGTTCAAGCTAACATCTTAAGTCTGTACCACATAAGAACAGGAAGGATTAGGATCTTCTAGACTTCTTTTGTATTCACAAACCAGAGGACATAGGATCTTCTAGACTTCTATATTTTTCCACAATGAAATTCTCTAAATCCTAATATTTCATGAATTAAAGGCTAAGATATATCATATCTGTAGTTCAATTGACAGGAAACTAAACAATTTGTCAAACCTGATTAGCCCTTAAATGGCCCACCACACAAGCATATTCATATTGTTGTTTCCTCTACTTACTAAACACACACACACGCACAGAGTGGCTAATTATTTCTGAGTTTGAAAATTGACAAGAAGAGATGGTTGAATCAAATTCCACCAGTTCCATATTTTACTGCCAAAAATTATTAAAAACAAAATCTGAATCTGACAGTTTGGCCCCATTCCTTAGATGTTCCAAGTTACCAAAGGATAGATAATATTTTTATGTCCATTGTAATCGTACAGTTTTAACTTGATAACTTTTTGTTTATTGTCTCTGTTTCACTTGGCTACATTCCAATTTTTTAACTATTTTCTACATGATTGACAATAGGGAACAAGACGTATAGAAGGAATTGTCCTAGACTTTGAAGGGAGGCCCATTGTTCAGGATTTAAGTGCTGAGAGAATTTCTAGGGAAAACCTTCAAAGAATGCCCAATTTAACCTCTGCATTAACATACGTGAAAGAATGGTGCAAGAAAGTTCTTCAGGATAATGCAGAGAATAAGAGAGGGGTAGTACTTCGCACCAATCCCTTTGAATCAATGGCTAATCTAAGACTTCTTCAAATCAACCATGTGAGATTGGAAGGGAAGTATAAATATCTTCCAGCTGGACTGAAGTGGCTACAATGGAAAGGATGTCCTCTGAAAGCTCTTCCTTCTGATTTTTGTCCTCGGGAACTTGCTGTCCTTGATCTCTCAAGTAGCGGAATTGAAAAAGTATGGGGTTCGTATACTGGCAAGGTACGGTCCACAATTTGGATGTGACTGTAATAATTAGATTTTAATGAACTTGGTTGATGTGTTTTTGTGTGTGTTCTGCTTGTCCTTCCCAACCCCCCCCCCCCCCCCCTCTTTTTTTTTATAGCAATTCTTCATGATTCTCTTTTAACAGTAAAATGTCTTGTTTTTCAGGTGGCTAAGAACTTGATGGTTATGAATCTCAGCCGTTGCTATAATCTAGCTGCTATTCCTGATTTATCTGGGAACCATGCCCTGGAAAAGCTTATTCTTGTGGGTTGCAAGAAACTGACTAAGATTCATGAATCACTTGGCGACTTGAGTACATTACTTCATTTGAACCTGAGAGAATGTTCTAACCTGGTCGAATTTCCAACTGATATCTCTGGGCTGAAAAATCTTGAAATCCTTATTCTCTCTGACTGCTCAAAATTGAAAGAATTACCGATGAACATTGGAAGCATGAAATCTTTGAAAGAACTCCTTGTTGATAAAACCGCTATAGCAATGCTACCAGATTCCATTTTCCGCCTTACAAAACTTGAAAAGATTGATCTAAATCATTGCCAATTCTTAAGAAGACTACCCAACTGCATTGGAAATTTGTCTTCTCTAAAAGAACTCTCTCTAAATGATTCTGTTATAGAAGAAATACCTGATTCAGTTGGATCTTTGTCAAACCTTGAGATATTAAGTTTAATGTGGTGTGGATCACTCACTGCCATTCCTGATTCTGTTGGCAGTCTCATATCATTGACACAACTTCTAATTAATGGTAGTGCAATCAAAGAACTGCCTATTTCTGTTGGTTCACTGTCATATTTGAAGGAGTTATCAGTTGGAAACTGTAAGGATCTAAGCAAATTGCCCGATTCAATTGAAGGACTAGCTTCCATGGTTGAGCTTCAGTTAGATGGGACACCAATCACATATCTGCCAGATCAGGTAGGGGCCTTGAAAATGCTGAGGAAACTTGAGATGAGGAATTGTAAAAAACTTAGATTTTTACCAGAATCAATTGGAAGCATGCTGGCTCTTACTACTTTGAACCTTTTCGGTGCCAATATTTCTGAATTGCCGGAATCCATAGGGATGCTGGAAAATCTTATTTTATTAAGATTGAATAAGTGTACACAGCTCTGTAAGCTTCCTTCTTCAATAGGAAATTTGAAGTCCTTGCGCCATTTGTGGATGGAAGAAACTGCTGTAATAGAATTACCTGAAAGCTTTGGGATGCTCTCAAGTTTAATGATACTAAAAATGGCTAAGAAGCCTTATATTGAGTTATCTGGAAACAGCGTGCCTAATTCTATTGAATTTCCTACTTCTTTCTCCAATCTATGCTCGCTAGTAGAATTGAATGCTTGTGCTTGGAAACTATGTGGGAAGATTCCTGATGATTTTGAAAAGTTATCATCATTGGAGAGTTTGAATTTAGGCTACAATAATTTTTTCAGCCTTCCATCCAGCTTGACAGGCCTTTCCAATCTTAAAGAGCTTTTATTGCCCTACTGCAAAGAGCTCAAGTCTCTCCCTCCACTTCCCTCAAACTTGGAGAAGGTGAATGTTGCAAACTGTACTGCATTGGAAAGTGTGTCTGATCTTTCCAACTTGGAAAGATTACAGGAGCTAAACCTTGCAAACTGTGAGAAGGTGGTGGATATTCCAGGCCTTGAATGCTTGAAGTCATTGGCAAGGTTACACATGTGTGGCTGCAAAGCATGCTCTTCTATGGTTAAAAGAAGACTGTCTAAGGTTCTCTCTCTCTCTCTCTCTCTCTCTCTCTCTGTGGTTAACATGAACTAGGATTTACACACACCCATCCAAAGGTCTTGAATGGACAACCTTACCCTAAATCTTATTCTTACAAAGAGAGGTGTTTGAATTAGAATTCATTGTCTAAAAGTTGTGTTTTTAATGATCCTCTTATAAAATAAATTTATTAAAATACATATTATAATCCCTAATTTTACCTATTTTCAATTTGATTCTCAAAGGTCAATTTTGATCCGTAATCTTGAAAATTGTGCTCAATGTGGTAAAACAATAGTTTTGATCTTTTTCTTATTTTTAAATTCTAATATAGAAAAAAGTTACGAAAAATTCTTCTAAATAAGATATCAAGAAAAAAATTTATTAAAAAATCGCCAAAGCAATGTCACTATAGTTGTCACTCACCACCCACCATTGTCAACCAAAAACCATCTTCTCCCTTTTCCAAAAGATAGCCACGCCCATACTCCATCAAAAACACCAAATCAATACAATATCTAAAAGTTAAGTATTTAACTATTTATTGTTGTCACACTCCTATTAAGCCATATTAGTGTTGCATTTCGATCCACTTTCATCCACTCAATCCATTTCAGTCCATTCCATCCATTTTGGTCCAGCCGGTCCAGTTATGTCCATTCAGTTGAATTTGGTCACTTCAGTCTACTTCAGTCCATATGGTTCACTTTAGTGTCCACTTCAAGGATGCTTTGGGATGAGAGGTTTATGTAAAAACAAGAGCTACTTCATTTACAATTATTTCCCCTTCTCAGCGTAATGTTGGTAGGTTATTGATAAAATTTCATTTTTTATGTTATTAAAGTCTTGTATTTTTTATTTTTTTCTACCTCTTGTAGTCAAAAAAAAGTCTTGTATTTTTTTTCTAATATAAAAAATAGATTTTTCTTATATCTATTTCCTCTTTAAGCCATTCAATATGTATAAAGGATGAATGGTTTGTAAGGAGCACTAGAAACAAACTCTAATTATACATTACGTCATTTACAAAATATCTCGTCTTATATAATAACTAAATATAAAGTGCATTATGTTTCCTTGAAAAAAAAACTTACTAAATTTAAAATACTTTCAAATAACAAATATAGATAGCTAAAAATATATTGTATGAACTATAATTTGTTATAAAATTATCACATAATCTTAAAAATAGTTTGAGACTAACACTTATAAGTTTCATCTACTATTTTCATTTTTTACTTAACAAAAAAAAATTATCCAACATTTCCATGCATCGAACGAGTCTATAACTAGTAAATAGATAAAAGCAGCCATCAACTAACTAATACTCACCAAAGCCACCGCAACTGTTGTCATAACCTATCCATTGTTATAGATATCAAAGGTCCAATTCTAGTTCGGTCCTAATTCTATTATATATTCTAGACCAGGTTCAAAGTACTAGGACTTACTTGTAATGCAAGCAAAATAATACTAATCCTATTTGTAGTGTAATGTAACAGTGACTAAATTCCACTCCCCCTGAAAAAAATGAAATAGTCTTATTTCTTAGGAAAATATCTACTTGCAGGTTTGTTTGAGGAACATACGCACTCTTAGCATGCCTGGAAGCAGAATTCCAGATTGGTTTCGAGAGAGGGTTAGATTTTCAGAACGCAAAAACCGTGAGATCAAAGGTGTGATAATATGTGTTGTTGTCTCTCTCGACCTTCAAATAGCGGATGACTTAAGAGATCAACTCCCTATAATAGCAGGTATAGAAGCAATTCTTGTCAAAATGAATAAACCTTTATTCACTACAATGCTGATATTAGAGGGAGTTCCAAAGACGCATGAAGATCATCTGTACTTATGTCGGTTTCCAGATTGTCATCCGATAGTTTCTAAGTTGAAAGATGGTTATGAGATCAATGTTATAGAGCATGACCCACCAATGATTAAAGGGCTTAAGTTGAAAAGGTCTGGGATTTATTTGGTTTTTGAAGGTGATGATGATTATGAAGGAGATGAAAAATCATTAGACGAAAGCCAACTATCTATTTCAGAAAAGCTATCAAAGTTTTTCAGCTGTCTGGAAGAGGAAGATCACACCTCTCAATCTGATTGTGTAGTTGAAAGCCAAGTGCAAGCGATTGAGGAAGAAAGAGAAGAAGAAAGGGAAATATCTGAGCCTGTTTGGTGGGACTCTCTGCGGCCTTTGCAAAGGTGTTTTTGCCTATAAAAAAGAGAAGCTACCTGCAATCCTTGACTCATCTGCTACTAGTGCTACAAGGCCAACATTACCTTTCAGGTAAAATGCAGCTTGGATTCAAGCATTTTGACCTCCAATCACGCATACTTCTGCTTGTGAATTTCAGGTAAGGGACTGGGTCTCCTCCACCACACAACGTATAATTCCGGCCATTTACACAGCAATGATTTGAATGGCAATGTCATACACTCTACTTTCCCAGTCAAGATGGGGTTTGAGATAAACTATAACTACCAGAGAATTTGTGAAAGGCTACTGTTGTATCTATTTCTGTGTGTGTAAAATAGAACAAAAACACTAGTTACCCTATTTGGGACTTTCTCCAAGAACTCATATTTTGTTTTGATTTCCATTTTTTGTACCTATTTTCTGAATTTGAGAACCAAAAGCACTAGGTACCCTATTTAGGTCTTGATTCTTTAAATATGAAAAAGACCTACATTTTTCATTGATATGCTCGCAACCTTTTCCCACAATTTTCAGTTATTTTACAAAAATGCCACCAAACATAGTTTGCTAAAAATGAAAATGCCAAAAAGTTGTTTTCATATTCTGTTTTCATTCTCACTCTTTTTTTTTTTTTTTTTTTTGGGTATTGAAAATGAAAATGAGAACAAAAAAAGCAAACTCAAAAAAGTTTTCACTGGTGAGTTCCACAAAAAACAAAAAATGAAAACAAAATACACTATTTTTAAAACAACCAAACATGGTATGTAGACTCTTGTTTAAAAGTATTTCCTGAAATGTTTTCAATTGGCAGTAGACAAGAATGCAGAATAAGAAATTGTCATACCATTTAAGTGAATTGGTATGCCTTGAATTTGACATGTCTTTTGGTAAGAAGAACATGAAGTTCAAAATTATGGGAGTATTCAATACTCCCAAATAAAATGGGGAATTGGTCTATGGGCTCTTCAGTAACAAATAAATAGGAATTTCTAGTTCCACCTTGTGAAAAAAAAAAAAAAAATTCTTTGTGGAATTAACCATTCCCTTTCTTTTACTTTATAAAGAAATGAAATTTTGTTTATTAAAAGAAGCAAATTCTGTCTTACACAACATCCTAATTGGGTGGTGAAGACATGATACGGACTAGGAATTTGTGATTAATTTCTTTAACTTGTAATCTAACTTCTAGTCTTCTAGACATGGGAGGTATTGCAAGTTGTGGAAACTTTCTGAACTAGGGAAGTTTGATGTCCGATCTTGACTTATTTTTTTAATGTTTAGAAGGGTAATTTTCCTTTGAAAAGCATCTAGGCGTTAAGGTGCTTCAGAAGGCCTCATTCTTTTCTTGGACAGCTAACGTTGGAAAAAATCTAAAATATCATCTTTGGAACTAAAATATATTGATTACTTTCTCAGGTAAAAAAAAAAAAGGATTTTCCACTTTTGAGGTTATTTTATTTTATTTTTTTTAATTGGATTATCGACTAGCGTTGAATATGCAAAAATAGCACAAAATTTGTTAGATCTTCGTTTGCTTCATTGTACAATGGCAAGAGATATACGGCTGCTTGTTTAAAATGGTTGTCTGAGTGAAGGGTGCTTTTTCTTGGAGTTCTTACATAGCTTGCTTTTGTCTTTGTGATTTGTGATCTCCCTTTGCGCAAAGTCTTGTATTATGTAAGGTAAACAACCATTTTGGATCATATTATTGTTAATGCTGTGTCAAATTGTTCCCTAATATTTTAAATGTGTAAATTAAGTTCTTAATCTTTTGATATTGTGTTAAAAATAATAATAAAATTACTTTTATGCCATCTAGATTGCTTGTGGATTGCCACATGGCCTAAAAAAGAAATTAAAAGTATAATGGGAATCTTAAAATCCCAAAAATTAATAAGGAATCGGTGAGAAGAATGGAGAGAACGAGGCACACAAATATAACCAATTGATTTTGATTATACTGTTTTGCAAAGCTTTTCAGATTTTGCATAAGCACTCAATATCCTGAAATAGATTTTTGGAGGCAGGTTACTCATTTGTTAAGAAAATCTAGTTTTGTACTTCTCTCTAATTTTATTTTATTTTATTATATTGAGGAGGTGTGTTGTTTCCCTAGCAATTGTTTATATATAAATCTTGGGTTCAGAAGCCTTCTCACAAAGTTTTGGAATGATTTTTCATCCTTGATAGAAAAATTAAATTAGGGACCAAAATAATAATTTTCCCTATTACGTATTTTCTCTTGTTTGCTTTGAATAAAGGCATTTATTAATTAACTATTTAAAAATGTCACTTAAATCTCTCATCTAACTATCTAAGAGTGACCGCCGGGGGGGTGGGTGGTGGGTGGTGTGGCCGAAGGGGACACCACTGCTGCACATAATAAAAACAGAACTTCCTCTTCAGTCAATATATAACATCAAGCTGGAAACTAAATCAACTTGAACAGACCAAAAATTGCTCATTTGTATTTGTTAGATCAAGTACATGTACATCTGTAGCAACCCTAATAACCAGTATTTCCACGAGAACAGATTTATGGGTGAAGGAAAAAATGGACCCCAAAAAAAAAAAAAAAAAAAAAAAACAGTACGAGATATGGCACAAGCTAATTTTACATTCTATAGCTGACTGTCAAAATGAAAACTTTTGTACAATAATAACATTTCAAACTATTTCTTAAGGGGTATCTTTGGCCGAGATTTCATGCTGGCTCTTCGAGCAACATCCCATGCCTTCTGTGGGGCATATATACCAAGCTGTGCAGCAAAAAACGACTCATACCCAGGTGAGTCAAAAGCAAAGCCCGTGTGTTTTGATCTTTCTTGTGGGAGTAGAGATATGGCATATCTCCTTGCCTCAGCTGGCGTAAGTTGGTTCCCAATATCAAGCAAATCTGACCGGCCAGCACTTTCAGGCTCATGCCTGTGAATTTCCTGAACAATCTGATAATCATAGGGGAAGAACCATCTTTGAATCCTGTATCCAGATAATCCCAAAATTAATGGAGGCAAACGAAGCACACACACACTAAACAAAATGATCACAAACTGCAACATAAAAATAAAGATGTTCACATACAAAGTATTTATATATATATATATATATATAAAATAATAAAAAAAAGGGTTTACAGAAGGGATGCAAGAGCGCACACAAAGTGCGAAATGGGATGGAAGCTAGAACTTAGCTATATATGCTATATGCATGTAAATCTGTGATCTTAAGTTTCATACTATACCAAAACAAGTGTGAAGTTGTGAACATTGAAAAAGTATTCACCATAAAATACAAACAACATAGACCAAACTAAGTGGTTGACACCCTTGGTGAGTATCAGATGTTTTAATGCATGGAGACACGCCTATTTATTTCACCATTTAAATACATTGTGGCAAAAATGGGTATGCCCAATTTTGGACAAAGCAAATCCTCCCTTGTATTATCTTCCAAGCTTGAAATCAGCCTGTCTAAGTGTGCGTTTGGAATGAAATTAATTTTTCAGCTTATCTGCACTTTCAGTTTATTTTTGCTACTATTCATGGATCTCACTGTACTTTTTGATACTATTCATGAGTCCCACTGTACTATGCAGTTTATTTTTTAACCTTTTTTTTATACTTTCAGCAAAAAGTTTTCAGTTTCAGCTAAATAAGTTATTCCAAACGGACACTATAAAGTAACAAATAAATCTATCCGGATTAATATAGCCAGGAGACTTCTATTGGGTTATCCTAAGCAAATACTGACACAGAATTTGGGAAATATGAAGGAGAGGAAAATTAAAATCAATTGCTATTAAAGTGTTGTTTAATCATGGAATAGCTAACTAAGCAAACCACTATATAAGCCAAATCAATAAAGAAATTGTCACAAGCTTTACTGCTTTAATCAGTTGAACCTGACCCTACGTAAAACAACTAAAGCCAAGTTGTTAATTTGATTGATGACAACATGCATGGAGACAAGCTTAATTATGCATAAAAAGACTCATGACCATTTCCATTTATAAAAGCTGTGGAGTGCTTTAAGAAAACAATTTCTTACCCTTGGTAGATGAAGTCACCAAAAAGAGCAACAATGGGAACAAGAAGAAGTGTGACATAAAAATATAATGTACTCATCAAGACATAAATGACGAAATAAACATTCTCCTGCAGTGAATGCAAAAAAATGAGGAAGTTAGCATTTAAAATAATTTGAAAGGGATTTTAGGAAATATACCACAAAAAAAAGACCCACCTGTCGATCCATTGGGGTCATAATTCCTGAATAAATAAAAATGAAGATAAACCATGCTAAAATACTTCCCCCAACACTAATGTAATGCCACCTAGTAATCGAATTACACATCAGAAGAAGTCGCAAGTTGACCGTTACTACAACACATGTGAAGGTCATTGTGCTGACATCCCAGAGACCAAACATCTTCCCTGATGAACTTTTAGCACCTTTACTGGAAGTGGTCACAAAGCAAAAAAAGACGAGAGATTGGTAGAAAGAAAAGAAAGCCCATACTGCCACAACCCTCCATTTAAAAAAGACATTTTTTATTCCCTCCATATACAGTTCAGGGTACTTCTTAGAAAGGGTTGCACTGACATCCTGGAAAAGAACAAAAGTAAATAATCAAAAAACATTTCCATACAAAATAGTAAAAATACAGTGCACCTAGTAAATTATATTTGAGATATGGAATGGCCTTCCAATACAAGTTTTCCCAACATAAGTGATGAACCAAACCAATTGCATTGGCATCAACAGAGCTGCAGTTGTCTGAAAGAATACAGTACCTTATCAAAAAGCCCAACAATGATCACAGGCAGAGCTGTAAATATGACATTATACAGGGACTGAAACCAATCATCATAGAATCTCTGACCAGAGAATCCAGTATGAAAGGTGAACCAAAATTGAGTCAATGTGAACGTAAGATTCTTGTAAAAGAAGTATGTCACAACCTGCAATGAAAAAATTATATACAAGTAACCTCAAATTAGATATTAAATCATTTTTTTAAATTTTTTAATAATTGGTAAATTACACACGCACTCAGCCGATCTTGAACTTACTACCTCATTCCCTACCCTCCCAAAAAGAAGGAAGAGGAGCCATTTGAGTAGGGATCATTCACAAATATTAACGAAGTTTTGAAGTTACAGAAAATCCATACCTTGCATAATCTAAGATAAGACCACCGCCCATGCACAAGAAGCAAATCTGTTAGAAAGCGAAACTGAGCTATTGCAAAATCACTAGCCATCACTGCTTGCATCCCTTCCATCCCACTTATTCCAATGCCAATATGAGCAGCTTGAATCATGCTAACATCATTGGCACCATCACCAATGCTAAGTGTGATTTTCCGAGCACCTTTCTTGACCAGAGTTGTTACCTGTTAGGCACCATTGGTTAGTGCCATAAGAATTACATTATGCTTTTAGAAGCAAAAATGTGCCATCATTACTTTTACTTCACAGGAAAAGGTCAAGCTTAGAAGTACAAGGTCCAACCAAATGGACTTAAATTTAAAACTCAAGACTTGTCAAACAACTGATCAAGATTCTCTCAATTTTTCAACTCCAATGTGAGGAGTTTGGCCAATCTTACCTTTGAACCAATATGAATGCCCATATCCACAACACATTGGTCACGAATAAAAAAGGTTGGCCTTCAATTGAAAAAGTTTATTAAGCTTTTTTTTTTCTTTTTGACAGATGTGTGATCTTAATTGCTATATTGAGGGCTGAGATTGGTCAAATTCCAGTGGAGTTCCAGTAGGAACTTCAGAGAATCAAGATCACACATCCTCAGTGGCAAACCAGGCCCAAGTCCTTTGGAAAGAGATGCAAGAGAGTGAGATTGAGTAAACAAAACAAATCAAATATAGCTTGTCCAGGTAAAACAGCATTAAAATTTCAATCCATTTATCCAAGTATCCAGAGACAAGACCTTTTCTTATGGGACAGTTGCATAAGACAACCCCATTTCTCTCATGACATGGTATGGAATGCAACTTATAAAATTTTCAAACAGAAACCAAAGCCAAGCAAAGAAAAGAAGATAGCTCACTCAAACTTATACATCAATGGCAATGAAAATTCAGAAAGCAAAACTTTGTCAAGTATTCTGCAATGTATCAATAGCTCACTCAAACTTATATATCAATGGCAATGAAAATTCATAAAGCTTCACAACAATTCCTTTTCATGCCCCATTTGGTGCTTAGATAAGAAATAATTCAGTTACCATGACGAATCTTACCTGTGCTTTCTGCAAAGGAGAAACTCGGCAGCAAACAACTGAAGTACAATTCAAGCTCAAGTTGAGCAGCATCACTCGTAAAGTTGGGTCTAATGCATACATCAGACACTTTCCATCTATTACAAGTGCTAATTTTGGTCCGGAAACTGTCCGAAGACTGTGCTGTGCTTCCTCAAGGCACTTCTTCAGCTCTTTCTTAACTTCCTCTTTGATGAAGCGTGCAATTTCCACTTGGTCACCCTAACAACAAAATTTCAATAATAATAAATGAGCTCGAAATATAACTCTTTCCAGCCTATGTACATGTAAAAACTTGTTAGTTAAAAAAGGCAACTTACCCTATCTTCAACTTCTCTAATTGCATCAGTTTCAGAACTGATGATAAACTGCTTCATGTCATTGTTAATTAAGTTGCAGGCTACAGCAGATAGAAACAAAGAGAATACTCTAAGTTGTTGCAGACACATAAAAGGAAATGACAAATAGTTAAAATTAGAGAGAGAGAGAGAGAGAGAGAGAGGGGTCAGTCCTAGCTCTCATTTTATACCGACTCACCATAAGCTATGTTTATTGCTGTTTCCATCTTGTCCCCTGTCAACACCCAAATCTTAATACCAGCTCGGGAAAGAGTCTCAATACAAGCTGGAACTCCTTCTTGAAGCTTGTCTTCTATAGCAGTGCACCCAATCAAAATAAGATCCTTTTCTATGAGTTCTGCCACCTGAATAAGTTTTACGTTTTATTTCAATAACTATTTAAAAAAAAAGCATTAATTGCTTTATATTAAAAAAAAAAAAACAAAGGAACACAGAAATTAACAAAGTATAAAAGGCACTAACATCATGCTCATGTAAGAACACTTGATTCACAAAATTAAAGACTAATCAATATGAAACAGTATATAAAAACTTCAAATATGTATCATCAAAACCTAATACAAGAAAACGAACTTAAGTCATACTTCTATTGAGAGCATAAGTTCTGTAAAATATGCTATACAAAACTTGAATCATATTTTAACAAGTGTTTTCCAGTCTGTTTCTTTAGATCTTTTAAACAGTATCTTATTTCAAAAATTAAGAGTCTATAGCATGTCACACACAGCAGAAGTGTATTTTTTTTTGTAAGAAAAAGAGAGGTAAACACACAACAGTTGATATAAAAAATAAACCAGTGTCAAAATTTTCTGGGTGACAAGATTTTTTTTTTGGGGGGGAGGGGACACACTTTCACGTACAAACAAAAAGGTATTCAAAAATACCAGCAGATTAATATCCACAAATAAATGGTTGGAAACATCATTCTTGTGACAAAAAGGTATTCAAAAATACCAGCAGATTAATATCCACAAATAAATGGTTGGAAACATCATTCTTGTGACAATTCCCTCAGTTCAGATTTTGAATCAAGCATGTTCATATAGAACTCCCGAGACTATCACACACATCAGTACCCAAATAAAGACTTGGAAAAATCATTCTTGGGACATTTCTTCCCGCTTACATTTTGCTAAGTGATCAATTGTAATCCAGGATATCAACCACAAACGCATCAGTTATACAGCATCATTCAAAAACAGAACATAAAATAATGTCATTCGTAAAAGTGATAATTAATTTCTTCATAAAGAGAAGCATTCAAAAAGAATATTAAAGATTAGAAATTCTGTTTTAGCAGAGAAATGCAATCATATTCCAGTGAATTAACAAACATGTTTCCCAGAGGATATACCTCATCCAACTTCTTCTCACGATCTCGAAGAGAAGATTTAGCCTGGATAAATTTCTCATTCCAGCTCTCATACATATCAGGACTTAAATCTCTATAGGCCAGGCAAAGTGTACGTAAACCAGAAGATCCAAATTGCTCCAGTTGTTCCCTTGTTACTCTCCTTAAATCATCATTTACAGAAGCCAATCTCTCAAATATTACAGAATCAGCACCCTGTCAAAAGTGGATTCTAGTCAAGTGTTATTTTCTTTTCCAAAAGAAAAGCAATGTTCATAATTTTTAGAAGCCTTGCAAAACTATTACCTTACAGTACAACACAAGCCTACCATCTGGATAACGACATACAACGGACTGACGCTTCCGAGTACTAATTACAAACAACTGATGTTAGAAAGGTGAACGCTGAACTTATAAAGGAAGACAAATGACTCAAAAAAATAAAATAAAATAAAATAATGTATACCCACCTATTGAACTTAGAAAGGTGAACGCTGAACTTATAAAGGAAGACAAATGACTCAAAAAAAAAAAAAGAAAAAAAAAAATGTATACCCACCTATTGAACTCAAGGACATTCAAAATCTCATAAGACACATCTTGGATTTTACCCATCTTCTCAACATTAGATTCACGAACATATATCATGGTAGGTGTACGCCTGAGAATGAGAAAATCATTAGCCTCAAAACAAGCTGGATACATGGAATAAAACTTATTACTTGTATTAAAAGAAAAGGGGCTGGATATCCTGGAATGATAGCAGCTCTCTAAGAGAACTCATAGCCATATTGAAACATTTAAAGTTGGGTTTATGTATAAATATATAGTCCGTAAAGGTTTAAGACTATTTCTTATGACCCACACTCAACTTAACTTCAATGCTCAATGAAACGATTCCAAAGTCCTAAAAAGCCATCTGGTGGTAGCTACACCAACCCCAATGGGGTTGCAGATGATACACAAACCAATGGTGTCAGATTAATTAGGACTTGTCACTTTATGGTATTAAACAATGGGAAAAGTTAATGGATGCCCTAGGGGCATTGATTTAAGAACTATTTTTAAATAACTTTTATGGGAAAATGATAAAGCAATTATTTTTTTTTATGACTTTTTAAATTTCCCATGAAAGTAGTGTCAAAACTTTCCTAAAATGGTTTATTAACAATTTCCCTAAGGGCACCTGTTAATGTGACCCTTAAACAATATGGTATCAAGGCAGAAAACTTAAGTCAGGGAAAAAAAAAATCTCATTCTTCAACAAGGCATGGAAGAGAATGGCAAGTACAAACCTGTAAAAGAAGAAACCAAAGTTCTTTGCAGCAGTAACCAAAGCAGCCTCATCAGGGGATGCAGCTTGATATGTGATTTTTTCTGGGCTTTCTTCACCCTCAGGGAGTACAGTATGACATATAGCAAGGCATCTGAAAAATTCCTATTAAAAGAACAAATACTATACTCAAACGAATTGTAGTTAAAAAATTATATTAAAAAATAATGCCTGTTTCATGACGTGTATAAGCCTAAACACCAAACACAGTATATCAAAGCAAAAGTTGAGAGAATGTTCAATTTTGAAAACCCTAGAGCGCCTCAAGTTAGGCCAAGTGGCATACCTTCTAATAAAAAGGAATTGCAATTGATAAAAAGGAATTACATACAATTGGTATGATTAGAGTAGGCAATTACAACTAAAAGACTAACAAGCATAATTTAAATAGGTAAGTACAACTAAAATATTTGGTGTAGAGATATTCTTATATATACTTCCTTTCACTAATTTATTAATAAATTAAAACACGTGGGAGGAATTAAAAAAAATGAAGGCTACTTCAAAATCCATTTCAACAAATTCAATGTCTAATTCAAGAGCCACCACTCAGGTCGTCTTGCAATCTCAGCAGTTAGAACTAAAAAAGTAACAGGTTTAACTAGAAGAGATAACTACAACTAAAAGATTTGCTGTGGACATTTGTTTAACATTTTTTTTCTTTGACTATCAAGTTTAAATTTTAAACAATTGGGAGGGATTAAAAAAAAATGGCGGCTACTTCAAAACCCATTTCAACGAATTCAAGGAATGTTTGATCCCCTAATAGTTTATTCTTAGTATTACTATTATAATATATAAATAAGTTTGGCAAGTGATTGATTGTGAAATCAAATTAAAAATAGGAAAGAATGAAATAGGTTTCCTTGTGTTTAAGTTGGTTTGGAAGTAAGAAAGATTTTCATTTTTTTAAGTTATAACAATAGCACCTTGATTTTTTTTTTTTTTTTTTTTTGTCTCTATAAATCATTGCAAGTTAAAAACTTATTTTCAATTTTGTCTGATACTTATCATTCTCTTCATTTTATTGCCAAGGAGAGAATTAATTTAAAAAAAATTAAAAAAAAAAAGAGGTCATGAGAAGTTTATCAACAGATAGGATGTTTGTACTTCAGTTTATATTTAAATAAAGCCATACATTTCAAAATTAATTATAAATATAATCTAACGTATTATCCTAATAATAGGATTGTCAACAAAATATTTAAAGATGAATAATGAAGAAAAGTACCCGTGCATCGCACAGGTTACAGGTAGGGCTGTACAGGCACCGCCTGCCACTGTAGGAACCAGCCGGAGCCAAACTGACTGCCCACCTCAAGCCTCCATCGCAGGTGCCAGGCACGGTGGTCGGCAGCAATTTTCAAGTACCGAAGTCGGCTGGTACGGTTGTCGGTGAAAATTTTTGGATTCCAACAAACACCGAACCAAACCAATTTGCTTATATATAGACATCTATATATATTTCAACTTGAGATTTCTACCCCTCAAGTCAGAACTAAGATTTCCACCCCCACCCACAACATAAAACCCACTACCATTTCAGCTTCCGATCTTCAAGCCGCCACCTTTTTATTGCCACCCAGGTCAGATCTTCAAGTCGTCATCTCTGCCTCCATCGTCTGGTAGTCGATTGGACTTCAAAGGTGAGTCAATCGAAGGTCAGTCCCAAGAGCCTTGACCTTGTTTGTGTTTAATATTTAGAGGGATTACAGTGGCCATTAGGTGGGTTTTGAATCTTTTGATATTTAGATCTCATCCCAAGTTTTGACTCTGGGTTTGATTGTGATTTCAGTTTCAGATCTCTCTCACTCTCTCTTTCTCCCTTTCTCTCACTGTGACGGACTAGGTGGAAACCGACCCCACGCCGACTGGAACTACCAATGTTACCAGAGAACCATTCCACAGGAGCAGCGGTAGCTTGGGTTTTTAGGAAACCAAAAGGTCAGGTGCAGTGCAGAAACGGCCACGAAAACCGGCTGTGCACTGTGCTGTGTACAGCCCTAATTATAGGCAAATTAAAGGTTCTTACTCAATTAACAGCTAAACACTACTAGATCCTAACAAAAACGCCAGCACTATTCTTGATAAAGTGTGAACAGCATTTTCAACATTCCTTCTTACCCATTATATTAGAGTAAGAATCCGTATTAAACAAACTTCAACTGAAAACAGAAGGGAAAATCCTGATTAATAGAAGTTATATAATTAAACAAGATCCCAAAGACACCCAATACTACCCAATAATAAACTTCGTTGCTAAAAAGTTTTAAGCTCACCAAGAGAAAAGGAGGAAAAAAAACCATGGAATTCCCTGAAAATGCAGAGTGAGCAGACATGACAACATAGCAAAAAATTTGGAAAAAACTTATTCTATCATATAAAAAATCCCCCCCCCCCCCCCCCCCTCTTTTTTGATAATGTGGGAAACTTTTTAAAGAAGATCCATTACTCACCTCTAGCCAGTAAAACCAACAAGCAACTAACCCCACCCACTTGAAACAATTGCCAGGTAGGGGTCAGAAAACACCTGCCCATGACCCGCATTTTTTAAGTAAATCCTTACCCACCCATTTAAAGTAATGGGTTAAATGGGAAAATATTATTGGGTTTCTAATTTGAGTATTAATGGGTAAACCCGCCGGGTAACCCATCTTTTTCTTTTTTTAAAAACCTATCCTAAAATCTAAATTTTAATGTAAAAAAAAAAAATCTAAACCCTAACACAAACTACTGACACCCTCTGGTTGATTTTCTTAGTCTTTTCTCCAATTTTTCCAGCCACTAAATAAATCCTAAGATCGTAACCCCCCCCCCCCTCTCTCTCTCTCTCTCTCTCTCTCTCTCTCTCTCTCTCTCTTCCCGATCTGAGAAAACTATAGAAACTCACTCACAGGTCACAGCTATACCTTACCCAAGCACCAACAAAAACAAATCAAATCAAAATCAAAAACATTTTTTCCCTAATTTATCAAACTGAATCAAAAATTGAAATCATTCCCTGAGATCCAACTCGTTTCTGACTCTAAGTTCCTCGCCCTAAGTTGGCGAGTCAGTATCACAGCAACAACAAGAACTATAAGCATAAGCAGCAGATTTGAATTCCATTTTCAATGCTCCTTCCAGTGAGGGTATGATAGAGTCAACGGTGGAAGCTAGGGTTTGGTTTTGCCTTTGGATTCCTTTCGTTCTCAACTATGGCGTAGACAATGACCATTCTGAGTCTGACAACAACGTCGTCGAGCTAGCACAAGGGAATGATCTTGCTCTCTCGTCCAATTTCTTCATCGTGAAGAAGTAGTTTTTGCCTTTGGGTGTTTGTTTGTTTTTTAATTTTTGATGGAATTGGCGCTTGTAATTATGTGCACCAATCTAATAATGGTTAAATGGGTGGATTAGGTCCCGCCCAAATTAAATGGGCAGGGTGGGTGTTTAAAATTTACTTAACAGGTAATAAGTGGATAAATGAGTAATTATATACCCAACTCATTTATGACCCAACTCAAAACCCCCCCAACCCGCCTAATTGCCACCCTAAATGCTGGGTAATTCAGGAACATTCATTCCTGACAGGTTAAACAATTTACGCTTGTGCCCAAGAGCAGATCATATTGATTAATTCATCAAGTGAACTTTCAAATTACAAGTGTACAGACCTTCCTGTCTGTGTAGAATATATCATGTATGACAAGCACCAAGGCTATCTTAACATAGTTTCAGTAACTAGGACAGATTTGAGGACTATTCCATCAATGGCCAAAAAAATATACGTTCCAATATATATTCTAAAATAGTAAAAGTCACAAATCAGAATCATAGATTTAGCATAGTCCTCCCAACCATGCTGCTTAAAGATTCACTAAGCAATAGAACCAATACATCATAACTGGTTGAAAAATCTTATCCTGCAAAAAAAGAAATTTATCTGTATATCAGAACCATTGGAAATAGTTCTTCAGCCCAGCCATGTTAAGCCAGCAAGGCATTCCCCCCTTCTTACAGCAACTGTCAGAAACTCTTAAAAGACACATAGAACACATATAAGAATTGACGAAGGTAATATGAGAGGCAATCAAGATAAAAAAGATCAATGCCCTAGTACAAGCACCAACAGTTTGACCATAAACAAGTCTCATAATAGAAAGCATGCTAAGAAACAAAGCCTGACCGTAATTATTCACTCCACATTAACATACAGAAAATATATTGCATACAGTGCAATTTTAGATTAAACAATCTACCTTGCAAGTATCAGGATTAGGCTCATTTCTCCAAGCTCCTCGCATAAGCCTAGCATCATCAAAATTAAAACCCTTCTCATGTACTGCATTGGCTGATTTCCGATCCTGTAACAATTTAATAAAATCGAAGATATCTTTAGTTAAAACAGGAATCATGTCCATCTCCATAAAATGACAGCAATGTATACCTCCACTTTTAAGCCATTCCTCTGTGCTATTCCCTTCTCTATTTCAGTGATACCAGTTCCATACACCTCTCCTCCAATTGAACACTTAAAGAACTCCATTAAGTTTCTTGTTAAAGTTCCAGTTTTATCAGAAAAGATATATTCCACCTGATGACAAAGAAACAATTCAGAACAATATAACTAACACCTTTGAAAATCATCTTTGATTAAGAATATTAAAAAGTAGCAACTCAATACAGGCATCAGCAATATAATTCCTAAAGAAGTGTAACAGAATTAACTTTTAATGATGAAGAATATGGCAACAACAAGTGTAGTAATTGAAGTTTCTTTTGTTTGGTAATTTAAAGTAAAAAATATAAAAATATAAAATAAAATAATCACCACCACCACCACATTGCAACTCACTCAACATCAATATGACAGCAACTTACCTGTCCAAGTTCCTCATTCAAATTGGAAGTCCGAGCCAATGCTGGAGTGTTGGTTTCACTGTGGTACATATGTAAGTCCTTGTTGATGTATTGAGTGGACTGAATAAATTTGACCATCTGAAACAGCATTAACAAAAATAATAAAGAATTTTATATTCCATTTCCTGATGTTAGCAATGCGCAGCTGTCAAATAGGATCACTTTCTTATCAAGACCTTTTACTTTATTCAGCACACAGATAAGAATGCACTAAGGAACCTACCTCAATGGAAACATAAAGAGAAATGGGGATAATGGTTGAGTACAAAGTAATCAGCGTAAACATAGTCAGAACAGCAACCTGAAAAACCAATAAGTAGAATCAGATGAGGAAAAATTAAGAGGAACAAAACAACATGATCTCAGTCCATATTATTCAGCTCACTGTAGTAATAATACAATACCAAGACTCGGTTGCCAGGATTGAACTGATCATCCACACTTTTACTGAGAGATAAGTAATAGTACTTGCGGTCTATGAATATACCACTGAAAAATTTCATGAAGCCATAAACATCACAACATGGGAAAACTCCAAAGTAATGTGAACAATTTTAAGTACTAAAAAAATTCACAAACATGGTGACATATATAGTACAGACGGGCTAGCTTAATAGTCAAACCTGCCTATGGCTCCAATCAGACACATAGTAAATAAAACACCAAAAAGCATGAGAATGAGTTTGTCAAGTTTTCTCTCTAATGTACTTCTTTTGGAAGGAACATCATTGGCATTCATCATAACCTGCAATAAAATCCAAACATCCATTAACATCATTGGCATTCATCCGTTTTTGCTTCTCTCTTTTTTGTAATCTTTGATATGCTTTGTGCTTCTTTGCATAAAACAGTTTTTTGAATATACATTTTTCTTACTTATCAAGAAAAGACAGTAGAGATAAATGACACAACGGGGTGGATACCAAAAAATAAAAAGGACATAACCCATATAGCAAAAAAATTCTATGAAACTAATATCCTCCATCAGTTGCAGAAAGAAACAACTTAGTACCCAATTTTTTTCTTCCTTCTGATAATTCCCTAAAAATTTTTGTAAGTGCTGGTTATATTTACAAAAAATAAATAAATAATAAAAATAAACAGAACCAAGAAATTTTTTTTTAAAAGGTTAGTTATAAACCATTGAGTTAGAAGTGCAGGGAAGAGCATAAACAAGAAAGTTGATGCATCAACATAACAGAACACATCATAACACGGAACCTAAGAAGCATAGAAAGGCCTTTGCAGAAGTGTCACTATGTATGATACATGTTGGTTATTGGCAAGTATCGGATATGTTTTCAACACATCTGACCCGAAGGAAATTGACATGCATTAGATATGCCTCAACATGTCTGAAATGCTGTACATGTTCAAAATAAAACAAAGGACACATCCAAAGACAAGAAAAGATCATTTTGTGTAATTTCTATATTTTAAAGTAGGGCATTTGGTGGTAAATTAGAAAAGCAAGGGGTTTGCGAACACACACAAATTCTGGATTTCCATTGATCTCATTATGAGAATGTTGTTAGACCACACACAAATGTGTGTGCATGTGGGTGGAGAGAGAGAGAGAGAGACTTCCACTTTGAGCTTCACATTTTCCACCAACCTTTTTTTTCTTGTTGAATATCTTAGAAATTACATATGATGATATTCAGATCACATGCATAAGACACAGACACATCACAAGCAATATACACATGAAAACATAATCATGTCTACCCATGTCCTATTTTAAGATTTTCCACTTTTCATGTTTCTCCATGTTTCCAAGCATGGGGATGGGCCAAAGAGAGGAAAATAGGTTTTGAGTATATAGCAGTGCAGTTCATGATATCAAACCTTTGTTTCATGTCCTGTAAAAACAACAGCCCCAACAATGTACTCCGTATTCCTGAGACTGCACCCCTGAAAACAATTTAGCAGTGCCAATGAGCAAACATCAAAATCAACATTGACCAAATAATAAAATATTAAAAAAGACCATCAAAAAAAAATTCTTTCCTTACAGGTACTAAAAAAATTTATTAATAAAAGAGATATCGATGTAAACTATGCAGCACATACAAACTTTGCCAAGAATTACAATTTATTATCTAAAAAATCAACAAAATCTAGAAGAGAGGAAATGTGGGTGTTGCATAAGTATTTGCTCATATAAGGAGGGTTTAATTACAAAAATAGGCAATGCTACACTGCTAAATGTATGATGGTTCCACTCTCTGTCCAAATAATACACATTAGACAGAAAGAAGCTGCATTCCAAATGAAACCATTCCTTCATCTTCCTAGTCAACCTTTCCAGCAAGTTACACATCAGCATCACCTATTGAACTCAAAATACATCAAATACAAGAGACCAATGGTCAACTCTCTCCCACTGCACTTACACATACGATGCCAATTCACCATGATCATAATTAAACTGATAAAGGGATTCTGAATAACGCATAAACTGGTAATCAGTCCAGCTCAGAAAACATTTCATTTACACCACCAAGATCAATAGAATATTAAAGTGCAAAGGACTCTTAGCAGATAGTCAAGGGCAGCAAGAAAAAATTTCATGGCAAAGACTGAACTACTAGAAACACAAGGATGAAAAACAAACAAACATAAAGTGCAAATGCATGAGGAGGAAAACTCAATGTCATACTCGCAACAAGATTTGGTTTGGAGAGAGAGGCAATGTTTGCTTTTGAAATAAGAGATTGCCAGTGAAAGTGTACAATGAATTGTTTGGTTGCTCGCAGTGCACTTCACCTGCAAAAAGGAAAGGAATGCTTTTCAGATTTTTTTTTTTTTTTTGGGGGGGGGGGGGGGGGGGGGGTGGGGGTGGGGGTGGGGGGTTTATAAATGATAAAACATATTAAAAATGTCAAAAGGGGCAGGGGCAAAACCCAAGTTCACAGGAAGTATACATAGAGAAATAGCCCAGAATAGAAGCTTGTCAGGATTGAAACAAGCAAGAGATCTGGAGTTTAGTTTGATAAGCATATTGATTTGAAAAATAGGGAATGATGTTAAGTTTATATATTATATATCAATTTCTAGGATAATTTAGTCCCATGGCAAGTGTAAAAATAATTGTATAAATAAGATATTTCACAAATAAAACTTGAAAAACAGATCCGGAATTTTATTCCAATTTTACAACAAAACACATGAATAAAAATAGTTATTCCATTACAACATCTAATATTGCTAGTAATATGAATTTATATTCCTAACGTAATTCCCATTCAATGTAGGCCTTAAGTTTTTGGGACAAGTGTTAATCTATCATAGTATCAGAGTAGGTGATCATGAGTTCAAACTCAGTCTCCACATGATGGGCCCCACTAATTAAGGAGGAGCCTGGACACGCATGTGTGAGGGTGTTAAAATAATGGTTAAATGATTAAGTTCATAATTTCCTAATAGTTTGAACTTTTGGGACATATGGTAAATTATCAAAGCTCAAACACCTCAAACTTGGTCTAGCTCAATTGCAGACCTCGTAAAAAAAAAAAATTGTACCACTGGTAAATTACAGCCATTCTCTTAGGTGTATGGTTGTAATAAGTGGGGAAAACATGCACTTTCTCAAACACTGATTCGACATTTCCTATGAGCTTGTCCCCCTCACTTATGTTTGCCCAGCTTTTGTTTCTAGTTACTTCCTGGCTTAACAATGACATGGAATTAAGAACATTTCCTAGGGCTGGATTCCCTGTTTCATTTTTAGTTAACACTCCCCACTTGTAAACGACTGCATAACCGCTGGTCAAATTTCGAAGGGGTTCAATGAAGACTCTAAAAAATCCTATGAATGCAGATGACAGTATAAGCAACACGGTCAACAACATTTTTGACAAACAAGTGGAGCAACAAAAAAGCTAAACCTTTGAATTCAGATGCTTTCTCAGGAGTTAAGAAATCCCAGGTCCTTTCCAATGCCTTCCTAATTTTCAAATTTGTTTCCCCATCCAAATTTGCAGTCTGCAGCCGACAATAAAAACAAATTAAGGAAAAAAAGAAAGAGATAAAACTTAAGAAAATATTTTTTTTATATAGGTATATAGTGGGGAAGGTGATAAAGTTACAAAATTATAAATAAGAAAACCAAACATTCTTCAATCTTCTAGAAAAATCATGATAATAGTCATATTTAAAAAATAAGAAAAATAAATAAAATAAATAAAAACACCTCAATATAACAGACACCATCTGAGTTTGTACTAGCAAGAAAAAGCAAATCTGCAGGAAAGAATCCATCCTGCTTAACCTGCAACCATGCAAAATTCACATCATAAAGAAGCCTCTGACATAATTCTTGTGTTGTTGATAGAAAACTATGACATTACTAATAATAGCGACAGCATCAATATCAACAAGTAGAGCATTTGAACAGCTTAAAGACAGTGAGTTGTAGATAATGCTTGAAACGAAAGTATCATACAAAAATCATATAGGAATTACTTGAGAAGTGTTCTACTGCCCAACTCCAAGTCCTCACAACTTTAACTAGCCACATAGAAATTGAACCAAGCAAGAAGCAGAACAATTAAACCAATTTTGCACAGCTATTCGCACAACAAAAGAATAGCACACACATCATCAATATGAAATATTTGTTATAGTCCAAAAAGTAAATATTTGAGAACCAGTCCAACAACTAACTCATCAAGACTAGAGCTGCAAAAGAAAATCCAGAGAAACCCTACCAAGCAAAAGAAAATCCATTCTAACGAGAAATGACAAAAAGGCAAATCATATTTAAGTGCCACAATTACTAGTGGGCACAGCACAAACAATGCACATGGTAATGAGTGATATATTCGTACATACCATATATAAATTTACACATCAAAATTACTTATCAAAAAATATATATATTTATACATCAAAATTGGGGGACGAAGCTATTTGCAGGATATGAGAGAGGAAGAGGTGAATAGGATGCTCAACATGCACTATGCAACCTAGTAATATTAAAACAAGCATGAAATAATAGGCAGCACAGTTGGTTAACACTTGACCGCAACAAATTTGGCTCAGAAAATGAGAGAATGTCACAAACTAAATGGCATAATTTGCATACTTGTAATAATGCTACAGTCCACAGAAATGACAAACAACATAACTGCCATAATTTATCTTAAGGATGATATATTTCAGAAATTATATGATTTTATGCAAGTATCAAAACTCAATCTTAACATATAAAACACAAATACATGTCATTGCAAAAAACACAAAAATGTAGAATACTCACCCTGACAATGTCCCCAACCTGCAACTTCTTCCAGGGAATAGGCTCCCACTTTTGATCTAGCAAGACCTCTATAAGATTGCTATTTATTGACATGTCATTCTGAAGACGCTTCTGTTATACATGATTAAGAGGAATAATCAAAAAATAAGGAACTGAGCCTGGTCCTACAATTATACTCCAAAGCAGATAACAAAAGGAAGATAACAAAGTTTCTTGAAAGAAGCCCAAGCCAAATAAATAAATGAATACAAAATGCCACAATGAGCAAAGACTGCAGTACTCACCCAATCCTCAAATGCTTCTTTAACTAGAGAGACAAAAAGCACCAGACTCAAAGGGACCACATTCGTTATTGGAGACACAGGACTGCATAATCAAAATAATACTTAGATATCCATATTCACAAAAAAAATCACACATCGGTAGGATAGATCTCATGACCCTAGAAAAGTTATTTTGTATTATTTTGATCATTATGCCATGTGGAAGGAAGACAGAAAAGCAAAAAGCAAGGCTTGTAAAAAAACATAGAAAGGGAATTAATCCCAACATGAAAACAGGTTTCAACAAATGATAATAAACTTAAAAAATGAATCATATATTCAACATATTAGACATCACTTTTTTGTAAGATTTACAATAGCCCAAAGGGAGTTTTCAACAGTTAAATGTCTCAGCATTACACAAAACTTCATACTAAGCATCCTAGTAAGGAAGAATGGCTTGCAGTGAAACCAGAAGCAGCATTCCAAATATATTGTAGAAGTTCAATTCAAAATATTGGGGTGCATGCAATCTACCACTTCAAAAATGAAAAGCTAAATTCTTCAAAAGCACCGGACAGCCCAAGTCTAGAAAGAATTTTTACAATTTATTAGTTTGGTTACATAGTAACTGTATAAAAAAAAAAGGTCAGGATCTAACTGGGGGCAGCTATATAGAGGATTCATAGAGCACAACCAAATTAGTTAGGATAAGATCTTAGTTTTTTTTATTATGTTTAAGATCTAATAACTCTCACAGGCAATATAGTATGTTATCTAAGATTAATAGGGTACACATGAAATACATCATAACTAGTAAATATATAACATTACTTATGAAGAGTTGAATGCAGGTAAATTTGAAAGCCAGCCAACTGAGTATAAGTTAAAGACAGGCTTAAACTAACATACCTGATACTTGTTGCTGATAAAATTGAGATTGAAAGAAAGTAGAGGTTAGCCACCCGCCTGAACTGTCCAGTGTAAGAAAGAAAAGAAAAAAAAAATTCTCAGGAACATAACCAAAATAAAATCACAGGAAAGGTGGCAATGAACCAACCATAACCCATTAGTTAGATATGATTAACCATAACTTATCACTATATATAAATAATATTAATTTCCTAAACCCAACTCCAAAATTCAGTATTAAAGTCATGGTATCAAAGTCAAGTACTAAGCTTGCAAAGTTTAAATTAACCTAAGCCATTTTATTGAAGAATTTTCTGGACTCCATTTACTAATTTTTAATAAAAAGACAAGCAAGGGTTCATAATATTTTTTTTTTAAATTGAAAAAAGAGTTTCCAGGTGAGGTGCCCTATTATTTCTTTTAGCGCAATGATCAACAAACGGGTAAATATTTAACATTGTGTCAGACTACTAATGTTATTCATTTGTAAGCTTAAAATACATTTGAAGTACAACCGATTAGAAAAATCTATCTATGTTTGCTTGTGGTGGACCTGGGTTTAGGAAAATTAAGGATCTGGGGTTAAGAATTTAGAAAAAGATTAAGGCTACAAAATTGAATAGCAATTTGAAGAGAAAGGACAATAGCACCATCCTTTAAATCAAATAAGTTAATAAAAATTCTGGAGAGCAGCTTTGTTTGAGAACTTTACCTATTGTTTCATAGGCTATTTGATGGAGAAAGTATGTGAGATTAAAGGGCTTGATTTGGGGTTATACAGAAGAAGGAAAATAGAAAAGTTTGTTACCATTAAGGGCTGTGTTGAACAGACACATGAACAGTATCAATGTGCGAATGAAGAAGAGAGAGAAGAACACGAAAAGGCATAATCACCTCAAAACCCAAAAAGCTCATTTTTCCATTAATTTTGCAAATTTGAGTATAATGAAGCACTTTTATATAGACAATTCTCTTGCTTATCCTACTAAGACTAGGATTTCAACATGAAAACTGAAAATCAAATTAATTGAAAATTCCCTTCAGAAAGAATTCATATTCCCCATTTCCACCATACCAAGAAATAGAATAACCAATTCTATGCATCTCCACTTGTGCCTTCTAATACCTCAACACCAAACCAACCCCTTGATAGGTCATAGGTGTGTTCAGAAAAATATTAGGTTGAACTTCAAGTTTTAGCATAAATTGGTTCAGAAATTACCACACATAACCGCCACCTTCAATCATAAACTAACATTGAGGTAAGAGATTAACATAACAATCAATTTACCCATGTTATTGCCAGTATGCTTGAAAGTAATTTACCTGTTCAAACAGTCCTTTCGGTAGAAAAGTAAAAAAGTTGAACTTTGTGGTTGATATAGAATTTCCCTGACATAATTGATACATACAGATCAAAATGAAAGAAAATTTATTGGAACCAGATGCAAGCCACGTGTAATACAACATAAACAGAAGTGCAGAAATTCCCAACTTCCATATACAAACATTCTCATCCATGCAAAATACTAATTGATTTCAAGATTCAAAAATAGGTCTTTGAGTGCATAAGACAGCAGATTTATTTTTCTTTTCTATGTTATACTTATTTACAATTGCTTAATATCAGCCTCTTGACTTCACATGACTGACTGGTAAATGATAGATATTTAACGATTCTAGACTTGTAACTCAACTGATTTTAGCACCTTCTGATGTTTCCAATGGAGACATACAGGGTTCAAATCCCCCCACCCCACCACCAACAATCGATGTATCAAAACTAGTCAATAACATGATTTACCTATCAAAAGAGGAAAAAGACTCTTCGAGTGGGCATCACAATCTTTTACTCTATCCTTGTTTTCTCTTATGGAGTTCCTAGTTTCTTTATGACCCTACAGTTGATTCATTGGTGCTTGACCTTGTCACGATGCATATCTCTTTTCTTTCTTGCTTTCTTTTTCTCATTGTAAACTGCATGCATACGCTTATTTTTTTTTTTAGTGAACTGTACTTATTCGTCATAAAAGCATACAAAGCTTTGTACACTAAACAACCCCCTTCTTTCATGCCTTCCTCCTCTAAACTAACCACACCATAAATCAAAAGTTTCCCAATACAGTCAGCTCACCTATGGAAATTCGTATATCAAAAAGGCTGCAAAATGGGCACTCACTCCCCAACCTAAAACCCTCCTCCCCAACAATGGGTTAAACCATGCAAGTCCACAGGGCAATTTTCTACAAAGGCCTACTGTTCATTCGTTCATTCTTTTCTGTTCTGCTTTTGGCTGTATTGCTTATATGTTAGTACTAGCGTATACGTATGTCTGTATATAGAAGTTTCTGTTGCATAGCACAAGCACCCACAAGGAGTTACAATCTAATCTTCAACCAACACCATGCCTCTTAATCAAAGCACTTCCAGTTAAACATGTACAAGTTTCAACATCAACTCCATATCTAATTAATATATCAAAGTCACCGTATCCAATGACAGAACTATAGCTAAAAACCAGGCCGTGGCCCCGGCCCCCCTCGATTTACAAATATTAGATATCTATACCTACAATTTTAAATTTTCAATCCAAAAAAATTATCCTCAGCCCCTCAAAAATCAAAAATTAGTCAAAAGTACCCAATAAAATATAAAAAATAAAAAAGTCACATAATTTCATTATGTTATTGATGCAGTACTAATCTAGTTCATCATCACAGAAATCAGTAGCAACTTTAGCATTTTCAATGTTGATATTTTGTTAATACCAATTTGCATAATAAAAAACTATAAAAAATTAAAAAAAAAATCTTTATACTTTAGCCGCCCTAAAGTTCGAATCCTGATTTTGTCCATCATCAAAACCATGTAAGCAATAACGCAATCAAATTCAACAATTCTTCAACCATATAAACTTTCTACCTTCCTTCAAATTTTCTCAGCAACCAAACAAAGCCGAATTCAAAAAAAAAAAAAACTACAAAAAATAGCAACTTTAGCATTTGGATTCTCCAAACCTTGAATCTGACGGGTTGATTGGCCTCGCGATCGTTGCAGTAGATGGTGCGGTGACCAGGAGCCTGAGGCGTGACGCGGCCGAGTCGAATCGGCCGAGTGGTGGAAGGAACGCGCTCGTTGAGCGTAGAATAGTTATTGCGATTTCGACCCATTCTGGTTCCCAATCTCGATACCCTAAATTTATCCCACCCACTCATATTCTGTTTTTTTTTCTTTTCGATCTGATATTTATTCTTATATAATAAAATCAAATCATATCAATCTTTCTGGTTTGGAATGGCCGTTTTAACTGTTAAAAAAAACTAAAAAGAGAGCCTCGCTGGCTGGTACGGGGAAGTTGAAACAGAGAGAAGCGTGTGTACGCATTCAACGACCTCCCACCCCACCTCTCTCCGCTTCCATTTTTTCTTTTTCTTTTTTTTCCATTTTCCTCTGTTTTTTTACTTTTCTTTAGTTTTCTGATTTACGCGCAGTCCTTTGCGTGTGTTCTAGATTTTTTCTTATTTTCTTACACTTTTTCATCTACGTATTTTTTAAAAAAAATAAAATCTATTGTTTAAACAACTTTATCAAATGAGTTTCCAAACTTATTATAAAAATGGACAAAACTTTAATACTTGATTGCTGTTCGTTAGGTTCTTTCTTACGATTTATCCACATAGTTATATTTAACTATAAATACATTTCTATCTTATAATTTTTTTTTTTTTTTGAAAGCATTTCTATCTTATAATTAAGAAGCCGCATGGCTAAATATTAAAAAGGAAACTTAAAACCTAAGTTTTGCCCTATAAAAATATGTCATTTTAATGCATCAAAAAAAACTACTTTATTATTTTAATACACTATTTTACAATACATCCTACATTACATTTTATATTCTCTAATTCCATACATTAAAATAATATATACAATACATTAAAATAATATTTAACTAAAAACTCAACAAACACAACCTAGGCCGCATGTACACACAATTTTCATAAAAGATAAATCATATGGTTACGAAATAGTGTAACAAATAATCAATTTTTATTGATTTTTGTATGTGTGAGTACAATCTTCTATATGAATCTTTACAATAAAAGAGTATAATAAATTCTTCTGATTCGATCTCCAAGAAACATTACGATCCAAAGGGGCTATGAAACTTGATTTTGAATCGTGCTTTGATGTCTCCAAGTTGAATGAATAGTTAAACGTACTTGATTTGATGCGAGAGTCGTTGGCTTGATCTCGAACTAGATTGAAGGAGAATCCCCACTTTGATTTGAAGAAGTAGGAATAGGCCTTAATGAACAATAGAATTCTTGTAAACTTTAGAGACAATTCTCTATTATGGTAGAGTGTCAGTAGGGTTTTCTCTTTAAGTGTCTGCGTCTTTTCTCATATGAGAAACCTCTATTTATAGGCAACTCAATA
Organism: Lithocarpus polystachyus; assembly: GCA_033629205.1. NCBI lineage: Eukaryota > Viridiplantae > Streptophyta > Magnoliopsida > Fagales > Fagaceae > Lithocarpus > Lithocarpus polystachyus. The sequence goes on from CM066164.1 coordinate 78,050,447, forward strand.
ATATTTAATTTGAAATTTTCTCTCAGCCTTTATTGAAAGTTAATTATAAATTTAATTTGGTCTTTCATTTAATAAGAACTTTCCATATAGGTCTTTTCTTCTAACGTTGCCATATGGCTTTCTTATTTGATGTTGCCATGTGGTTTAATTTTATTTGTTGATCATCCACCTCATCAGTTGGAGATTAATTTGATCACAAATATTTTACCATGAACAATCGGATGGTTGTGAATACATCATAAAATTTTGATGTCTACACCGCAGCCACCTAACAACCACCGTCACAACCAGCTACCACTAACCAAAAGCCACCACCACACAACTACCACAACCTCCACAACCCAAAACACAACTCAAAACAAACCCAAATGCAAAAAACCACACAACTACATCCAAACCCACCTCCAAATCCAAACCCACTACCACAAATTGAACCACCGAGACCAACAATATCAGTCACTACACCCCAATCAAAATCAACGATAATCACCAATATAACCACAACAACTGCCCAAAAATAACCACCACCACAAACAATCACAAACTCACTACATTCACTTCTCAAAATCCATCCCAAAAAACAAAAACAAAAAAACCCCAACAAACCCATTAACTTGCCAATCAATAGAGAGAGATTTGGTGGCATGGGTATGGCTTGGCGAGGTGGAGGCATGGAGAGGTGACCATCGGGGCAAGGTGGAGGCAAAGCAGGTGAACGGCAAGGCGAGGTGGCCGACAAGGCAAGTTGGAGGCATAGCAGGTGGGTGTCAAGGCGAGGTGATCGGCATGGTGAGGCTGAGGTGTGAGTGAGAGAAGAAGAGAATGAGAGGCTGCGACCCAAGGGATAAAGATGAAAAAAAATATGTGAGGGGAGAGAGATAAAAGATTAAAAATTTTTTTTTTTTTTTTTAGCATTTGTGTCCGTGCCGTTCCAAATTTGGAACGATATTGTTCACCTATGCTAAATCTTTTAATATTTGGAACATTTGATGTGAGAAGTTTTTTGGTGTTTGGTGTGTCAAACGCCAAATATTTGGCATTTGACACACCTAATGCTAATGCTCTTACATGCAAGTAATTTATTTTGATATAAAATATTTTTAGGAAAATATTTTACACATTTTACTATGTTTGTTTTGTTTTGTTTTCAAAATTTGGTGACCTATAAAACTCAAGCAAGAACATGCAAAATGTTTTACACTCAAACAAAAGGGTAAAACGTTTTACATATTTCTCTCAAACTATCTCTTGCTTATCTACTATTGCTACAAGCCACCCATCTTGCACAGCTAGACAAAAGACTGCCAATCGACACCATCATCAGCACCATACACTTGAAAATGTTTTCACTACAAATATTTTACGTGTGAGATATTTTATTTCAAAACAAACAGAGTATCACATGACCTTTTAAATAAGTTATATGACTTGTTTAAATAGTATATATGGATAGTTTTATAAACTATCATATAATGGATTCGGGGATATTTTAGAGGAAACTTTGTCCAATTTATTAAGATAATTCATATTTTGAGTTCATTATCTCCTAAAACAACTGTAAAATAAGAATGAAATCCCATTTTTTGATAATTTGATAATTACAACGGTGGAGGATGGATGATTTGAAGATATATTCGTCGAAAATACCAACAGAATTATAAGGCTCTTAACAATAATGTAATTTTTTTTAACCAAATATCATTCATATAATCTTACTCAACATGAGCAGTCATAAACCTTATCATGATTTTATTTGTTGCTATAATAAAGAGACCTCTCAATTTCTAGGATAACCGAAGATCAAATGAAGCTCACTTAAAAGATGACCATAAAAGACAATACACTGTCCCCATTTTACCTTAAAAAGTGCTATGTTCACAATATTTTCATAATACTTTCACAACAAATATTAGGTGGTAAGTTATTATTAGTTCTAATTTAAACTTACCACTAAAATTACTCTTTTGTTCATCAATAACATGTCATTTACAATTGTTGTGAGAGTTTTATAGACATATCATTTCTTATTCTACCCTATTTGAGTAAACTTAAAATTTCTGCTTTTAAATATATATATATATATATATATTTTTTTTTTTTTTATGACATTGGAGAACTTCACTTAAATTATTTGTACATCACATAGTATACTGTACAACTATCTTCACTATTAATCAAGCTCTTACAAGCAACTGACTTTATCCACCAAAACCAATTACTAGGTAATCCAAGAGCTTTTCACCCCTACAAGTAGTTTGTTGCTTTCAAATATTACATCAAACACCCCAACCTCAAGGGCAGATCTAATCGTTAGACTATGCACTTAAATATTATAATTGTAAGGACATAAGTTGAGTCCCTAGCCCAAGGGATAAATGGGTTTAGGCCCAAAAAGCCCAATACAATGAATTTGTAGAAAGTGGGTTGGAAAACTTGGCTTTAATGAGTTGGACAACAAATAAAGTAGATCCAGATGACAAAAAAATGAAGACAGACTGGTTTAATCTGAATAAAATCGTCCTCGGTACAATCCAAAGAGATTAGTTCTTGTACTTTTTCTCGAGTTTGATTACTAGTTTAGCTCTTGATTGCTACAATGTTTTTCTCTTAAGATTCTCGATCCCCTTTTCCTCAGGGACCTCCCTCAATTTTATACCTTCATCTTCCTTTCATTTCCACATTCCACGTGTAGATTTAGATTGCTGGTGTTGATACTTATCCCATTAGCATCTTTCTGAAGTCTTTAGGAGTAACTGTAAGGATAAATATTACTGTTCAAGTATCATTTCCTCATTAGCTACAGAACATTCAATGCAATGGTAGCAGCTTTCCTTTGATATTTTAGGACTTCACTCTGTCCTGAGCTTCTACGAGGCTCATCCTTATCAACAAAAACTCCCGAAATGTTACCCTGGATGGCAGACCTCGCCTTCAAACCTTGGCTTTGCTTAGCCGAGGAAGCATTCTTCCTCGGATCACTCTTTTGGACCCTCATGACCATACCTCACATTTTCATTTACTAACACAGACTCCTCTGACAGTATTTCCCTGTCCTCGGACTACTTAATGTCCTCGGATTGGGTTCCCGGCCCAACATATACCTAAATACACACTACTGAACCTACCACCCCTACAATAATTAATACAAATAAATTATTATAAGGTAAGTGATTTTATGGACTCTATAAAATTAGTGACATTTTAGAGATATTACATGCACCTTATAAATTTATTTGTTAATTTTTAAATAAATTAAATTTGTGTTTTATTTGGGTTGAAAGGAAAGAGATCCTTTTAACATGGGTCTTTATCAAAAGTAATTTTGTGTTATCAAATTGACTCTTTTTTTTTTTTTATAATAACTTAATTGACCTTTCTACTACTCAACTTTCTTCATTTTATTGCCTGATTGATTTTTATTTATTTATTAGGGTTGGAACTCTATAATAATAAAAAATAAAAAATCTAATGAGGTAATTGTAAATACCACACGAGGTTCCATATATATATATATATATATATATGGTAAATGCTAACGAGTGCCCTAAGGGCACTCATTAAGAATCTATTTAAAGAAAGTTTGTATGGGAAATAAAAAAAAAGTAATTAATATTTTAACAGCTTTTTACATTTCCTATAAAAGTGAAATAAAAACTTTTTTTAAATGAATTTTTAACGAGTGCTCTTAGGGCACTCATTAGCATTTCCCTATATATATATATACACCACATGGTTTAAAAAGTCAAGTTACAGTTGAAAAAAACTCTTGGCAATGTGAATCTTTTTTAAAAACTCTTGGCAATGTGAATTTTTTTTAATTTAATGTTATTTATTCTATTGTTAGTTATAGTTCCAATAAATTTCATTGTCATTTTAATAATATGACAAATTTTGATTATAAATTTAGTTGTAGTTTAAGACTATAATTTTCACTAAAAAAAAACATAATTACATATTTTGAAAATCTAACAATTGGATTGCATGTTCTTTATGTTCTTAACACACATATCAAATTTCATGTTAATTAGATGTTATTTACTATTCAATTCATACACTTATTTTTTATGCATAATTTTATATCACAAAAACTTGAAATTTAAACATTTGATTGATGACATAACTAGTAATCTTTGATCTTCTGGAAATCTTGCTAAGTAGATAATATAAGAAAAAAATTGTAATCCAATTGTGGATTTATTAAAATTTGTGTCTAATTAAAAAATATTAAGTGGAATTATAATAAGTACGAGTAAAATTTATGTTCTTAACACACATATCAAATTTCATGTTAATTAGATGTTATTTACTATTCAATTCATACACTTATTTTTTATGCATAATTTTAGATCACAAAAACTTGAAATTTAAACATTTGATTGATGACATAACTAGTAATCTTTGATCTTCTGGAAATCTTGCTAAGTAGATAATATAAGAAAAAAATTGTAATCCAATTGTGGATTTATTAAAATTTGTGTCTAATTAAAAAATATTAAGTGGAATTATAATAAGTACGAGTAAAAAAAAATAATAGCTAACTTTCTTTTGTCAATTTACTATTTTAACCTCATTTTTAAGTTATTATTTAATTAATTTAGGGGTATTTTTTACAGCAAAAAAAAAAAAAAAACAATAACTAACTTTTTAAATCCTCTTAATATATACAGACTAGTCTTATCACACGCATTTTGTGCATGCAATAAGGCTCTTTCTTTAGTTTTTATTTTATTTTATAGGAATTGGGGGTATTTTTTATTTTTTTTTTAGAACATGGGGTAGTTTTTTTAATAGGAACATGGGGTAGTTTGGTTGTGTACATGAGGTAGTGTGAAGTTTTATAGAACATGAGGTAGTTTTTTTTTTTTTTTTTTAATAAAATTTGTTATTAATTTACAATTTTAACTTCATTTTTATGTTTTGGGAATAAGAATGAGTTAATTAAATTAAGGATATTTAAAATAAAAATAACAACTAACTTTCTTATTCCTCTTAAGATACAGAGATAAAGTAATAAAATTGATAATTTTTGTATTCCCGATTAACAATTAGATGAAAAAATTCAATCGATTGGGCGGTTGGCTGTAATAATGCTTTCGACGTGGAAGGGACGCGATGCGTAACGCGTGGTGTAAGTTAGGTAAGTAGCACGGTAGCGGAGACGAGAAGAAGCTTCGGAGAGAAGTTTAATACTTTATTTTATTTCTTTCAACGGCGTCGTTTTTCTGCTTGGGACCCTTCGCTTTGCCTAAAATTTCTGTTGCTAACGTGCGCATTGGCACGTAGGAAAGTGGTTCCGAAAATTGTTCTACGCTCCAATAGACGACGTGGTGGACTGGGCGAGTGGGTTTGGATGCAGTTCACGACGTACACGCTTACGTTAGATATTTGTCTCCAACCTTTTAGGAGGGTTGGATGGGATTGGAAATTCAATTTTCATTGTGAATTTTGCTCAGACACCGACAAACACAATGCCAAGGAAACATCGTAGGCTAGCAATTTTTTTGGCTTATTGATTTGCTAATTTGTAAACCGTTTATGCCATTGATTTGCTTTGTCGCCAAAATAAAAACAAGGTTGTGTCATGTCTATCAATTTATGATGTTCCATTTTAAATTGTTTGGATACTAATGAAAAATTAAAATTATGTTATTATGCAGTTTATTTTTACTATTATTCAGTTTATTTTTACTATATTTTTTGGTATTATTTATAAGTCCCGCTGTGTTATTTTAATTAACTTTTACCTTTATTTATAGTATTTAATAATAAATTTTCAATTTCAACAAAATAAATAGTATCTAAACAGATCCTAAGCATCATTTATTATGTACGAACTGTAAGCCTGTAATGAAGTTCTAAAGAGAACCACCTGAAGTCAATTCCAAACAATTCTGCTTATAAATATTTTGAGAGACGTGATTAAGACAGTGTTGTACTAATCTTTAAATGGGTCACATACCTGATGGAAATACTTAGGGACTGATAAAAATATGAGAAATGTTAGAAATGTGAACTGGGCAACATTTTTATAATAAATTTTGATAGATTGTTACTAATTGTTACTGGTGAGTTACAAAGTAATTGGGTCATTTCTCACAAAAAAAAAAGTAATTTAAGTGATAAGATCAAATTAGAATTAGTAACAATTTATCATTTATGATTTTTTTTTTAGATAGTTTCAATTTATGATGTCTGCTCCTGATAATAGCTTTTTATCATCAGACCAAGACACCAATCAGTTTTGGTGTAGGCGAGAATTGAACCCCAGATCTTTTATTCAACTATAAGAAACTTTACTGTTGAACTAATTGTAACTCACTTTATCATTTATGATTTGTTATAAAAGTATTGTAAAAATATTGCAGACCTAGCACTTTTCTTAAAATAATGTCATACAATAAAAAAAAGTATTGATTTAGTCCCTGCATTTTGGGATCACTGTCAGTTTGATTTCTACATTTTTATAATAGTCAATTTAGTCTGTGTTACATTCAACATGCACTCAATTTAGTTCATACCATTAAGGCGTTAACTCGTTAATGAAAATTGACTACGAGTTAAAAATAACATAGACCAAATTGACTGCTATCAAACTGTTCTTTCTAAATTATTTTTCTTTCTTTCTTTCCTAAGTCGAGAGAGAGAGAGAGAGAGAGAGAGAGAGAGAGAGAGAGAGAGAGAGAGAGATGAGCTTGTTATGGACTTCATGTTGAGCCTCAACACAGCTCAAAAGGGCTGAATTAGTTCTTTACTGGGTTGGGCTTCATCACTATCTCCCTAAAACCCTTTCTTCTTTTGTAAGTAGTTGGGCTAAAAACCCAGCCCAAGAACACATACTGAAAAATGGTAATGCCACTTGCAAATCCTAAAGCTAATGGCAGGAACAGCAACGTTATCCTCGTTGATCAACCTCAACGTCACACCCCTCCACTCCTCGCTCTCACCGTCTGCACATTTCCCATTACCACACCACATCCAAACCCCTAGTTTGAAGCCCAACATAATCAGCAATATTTGTCACAGCAAGGTCTCTCTGTCCCTCTCTCTTTAACATGCACACACAGACACTGTAACTCAGTTATTAGAACTTGGAGTTTGACTGTGTGTGTGTTTTTCAGCTGAACAGTACTACAGCCAGTGAAGTCGAAGCTGAGGAAATTGATGGAGATTTCTTCTTCGAGGGTGATCATGGGGTGGTTGAGGATGAAAGTGATGATGAGGAAGATACAGAAAGCAGTGTTGATTTGTTAATAAGGTTCTTGCAAAGCATGTTAAAGAAAGTTTCCAAGCGTGCCAAGAAGGCCTCTCGCTCTGTTTTGCCGGCCCAAATACCGGCTCAGCTGGTAATTGTTCTCTATTCGAATCTAGACTTTTCCGTTGGAAATATTAGGAAGTGGCAGTTGATCTAAAAAGCTCATAGGCTTTGAGTATTGTTCAGTGTTCGATGTACTTTTAAGTATGTACTTTCAAAGTTACATATTTATCATTTTTTATTGCTCTTATGTCTTAATAGAATTTTAAAGAATTAATTGGAACGGTTTGGTTACTTACCTCTAGACACTATGAACAAACTTGAATAAATTAACCGCAGTGGAGCGTACTCGGCACACAGTTCATCAGGTCACCCTCAAGAGAGAGAAATAGGGTTGACCTAACCTTATGAACATCCACCAATCATGGATATATCAGAGTTAAAAGTTCAAACCATACATTAATTAATTAGAAGGGGCACAAGTCCAATAGAAACAAGTTGCATGTACCAAGTTAACTACTGATCATATGACCCCAACAACATACTGAATCACTGATGGGTATTCAAGTCAAGGCATATTAACTTGGTTACATTCAATCCATTTTTACAAAACAAAAGGTCCAATTAATGGAAGAACAATTCTTATAGAATTAACATATATGGCTGGTTGTATTGGGTCAGTCTGATACCTATTGAAAGATGTGATTTCAAAATTTTACTGGCATTTTTTGTTTTGGGGTGATGCTGCTAGTAGTTTTTGACACCCTGTTCAAGAGGTAGGATTTGTGCATATATTGATGCATGCAAATAGAGGAATGTTAAGTGCAGGGTGAACAAATGAACACATAAGGGTATTGTTCCACTGTGACATGCATTATGTGAGCATATGAGGTAAGTCTCTGGTTTATTGACTGCATTCACTTGTGAGTTGTTATGGATGCATATGGCTTGGTTTTGCGAAATTAAACCTCAATTTGTTGACATAGGCACTTGTTGTCAGACTGTTTGACATGAATACTGGAACCAAAAGTTCTTGAGTTGGGCCTAAATTTAGGAGACTTAACTGAAACAAAAAAGGATAAACAACCAGCACAGCACCCCCAAACTAAAAGCAGCATGGTAATACTAACACCTTAAGAAACAGAATGAAATCTTCCATCTACCACATAAACCTCTATTTTGGATAGTTCTTAATACTTCTATAAGACCCCAGTCTAAGTCTATAATCATCTCTGATTAATTGTAGAACTCCTTCTCCGTAAGGACTTTACCATTATGCACTCAAGCACTTCTTTGTAATTTGCATCCATGAATGGTAAACAGTAGCATCCCATGCCAGTTTGCTGAGGGTTACTTTAAGGCTTTCACCTTTCAGCTTGTGAATACCCCATTGCAAGACATGCATCCAGCTATACGCTCCTTTAGCAACCACTTCATCACCTGCTGCCATTTAATTCTTAAAGAGTAAATGAACACTAAGTGCAGATAATCATGACCTTGCATTTTACTCCTGCAAAAGACACACCACAAACCCCCATTGTATCCCCATTTATTAGCTAACTTTCCTCCAGTGTAGAATCTATATCCTTCACTAACAGCCTGCATATGAAAGATTTTTTAAAGATTGCTGCTGGAAAAATCTTTAAAACAATGCTAATTTTATATTCTAATCTTGCATCGGAAATCAGGTGTCTTTTGCAGTCGATGGCGTTCTACTTTTGGCTTCACTTTCAATTGTTAAAGCACTTCTTGAGGTATACCTTTTCCATAACTAGATTTGAATAGTTAAATCCCATTAACTGTATGGATATGAAATCAGCCATTATATGGTTATAACATTGTCACAATTATTGGATATGTTGAAATCTTTTGATGATGGAACAAGCTCTTAAATATGCTCCTTTATTTACCTATCATTATTTTTGTAGGGGATATTACACAAAGTAACGATGGAAGAACAATGTCTATACAAAAGACAAAAAGAAAATAGAGAACTTGGAAACACAATATCGTTTTCTTTAGACAATATTTGCTCCCACACTATTTGATAAAGAGTTATTGCAAACTAGTCTCCTAGATACAACCAAGTTGTTGGGTTCTACGGATAGCAATTCTAGTGAATAGCCATAGGATTTCTTATGTTTCTTTGTAACTTACTATTTTGGGGAGAGATTTTTTTAAGTGAACATAAACTTCTCTTTATACTCATAGGGTTATATTTCACCAAAGGGCACGTATAGAGAGTTAAAATATTTTATAAAACCGTTCACAATGCTTGAAACATTTTCAAACATTCAAAAAAGTTACTAAAAATTCTGTAGAAAATACAGTTTTATGAGTCTCGATCGATCGAAAGTTCCTTTCAATCGATCGAATTTCGATCGATAGAACAGGAATCAAGCATCGATCGAAATAGATAGAGACTTCAGGATAGATTTTCTTATCATTTCGATTGATCGAGCAAAAACTTCAACCGATCGATCAAAAATACAGAATTTCGAATTTTCACTTAGAAAATTTCAGAATTTGAATTTTCACTTTATCAATTTTATGAAACAATATTTTCCAAACTCAAATATCATTATTACAACCTATCTACGAATATGCTTATATATATACAACAATTTTCTATATATATTTAAAAAAAAAAAACTTTAAAGCATTTTTTCCACAATTCAAAAGCAATTGAATAATTTCCCAGGTAGACTTATTCTTAACCCAGCTGTTTTCAGCATTCTGAATCGACTGATGACCGGACATGTTGTGATAGATGAACAGAGCAGACAACTGACAAGTTATTGATTGCAGGTGGTCTGCACTCTTGGAGGCACTGTGTTTGTGGTGATCCTGTTTCTACGTGTGATTTGGGCCACCATTTCCTATTTCCAATCAAGTGACAATAATTTTAACCAGGGTGGAAGTTCTTTTGCTACAGCACAGTCAGTAACATAATTTTCACTATTGGTGGAAAGCACTAATTCAACTGTGGGGGAAAGCAAAAGCAAACAGAGAACTGTGTGTGTGTGTGTGGGGGGGTGGTTGTGGAAGGAGTTGCAATATGTTTCATGAATTGATCATTTAAAAATCTAACTGACAATCTTGTTATATATCCAAGTATCCAACAACATGGAGATGTCTGTTAAAACTTAAAAGGGTAATTTTCGGCTTCTATTCTTGTTACCCCAAACCCTTGGGAGGACTTTCCTTTTCATGGTCTATACTCTATGCTTGGGGGCTATTTTGTGTATGGTATCCTGTGGGGGTGTCAAGTGCAGATTTCACTCAACCAGCACATTTTGATTGTGGAGTAGTTTCAAAGAAAAGTTCATCAGTTCACATGTTGCTCCTAGCTACTAGTGCCTTGCTTGTTACACCAAATTAATTCTCCTTCCCCAACAATCATTTCTTAACAATAAATTAGCGAACTCCAGGGTTATATTTGTTTCTCTACAGAAAATTAGTTTCATATTCGCTTTCAACATGATGATTGAGAAAAAATAAAAGTCTAGCAGTTTAAAAGGTCATTTTACCTAAAGTTGATTCCACACACACAATAGGACGTTAAAGACGTAGGTTTCATAAGATAGATTCTGCATAAAAGCAGATTCCTAACATTAATAATATTCCTATTATTCGATGTGCTTGTACTGCATAACATGATCTTTATTTTCGAGAAAACCAAAAAGAAAAACTTCTGCAAAAACTCATGCCAAACCTTTTAACATGAAGGAAAAATCCTATTTTAAGAACTCGGTTGGGACCTCCAAAATGCATAGCATTAGATTTGCTTAATTTATTAAAGGATACAGCTTCTTAACAAACAGCATGTTATAACAAGGTTTACACAAAGTAAGCATTAGAAATTCAGAACAAGCAACATTCTTTCACAAGAACAATACTCATTCTAAGAGGTTATGTTTGGGTATTAGTACAGAGACAATGGTGAAGCCTGCTAAAAGATATATGAAGGAAAAGAATTGGTATTCCAACACACAAACAAACGGAGTTTGTTCAGATGGTAACTTGAAGCAGTCTTACAGAAAGCAACCAGAGCTCCATGCCTGATGTGTCTCTTTTTGATTTAACATATTGTGGTATACGGTTTATATTCTTTGACAACTACTGAAGGAGTAAGCATTGCCTCTCAATGCTTTTATTACCAATCAACAAGGGCTTTTGTTGTTTTTGGTTTCCCTTTTCTTTTGGTCTGAATGAGGATTTCATAGACTACGTTGTTCTTTCAAAACCGCCACCAACCTGCATGTGCAACCACTCTGGTGATGAACTGCGGGTGTACTCCCTTGGGGCTTGTGAACCAAATGCCATGCCAGAAGTATCAAATGTCTGTTGACCAAACTGAAACACCAAACTATTTTGTTATAGGAGTCACTGTTCTTGGAAAGAGGAAAAACTATTATCAATAAATAAACTAATAGTGAATTAAACAAATAAAAAATGCTCAACCAACCCATTCCTAAATTATATTTAGAAAAATTCCATTCCGATGAAACTGACCAAAAGTTCCATCAGGAATTTGTAAAATCAAAAAAAGTGACATGACCATTTAAAGCAGAGACATATGGTGCATGGTTCAGCTAGAGTACATGGATTTATTCTTTTAGAGAAAGTAAGTTGCAATTCAAAGGGTTAAAGAAAAGAAAACAAGCTCTAGTGCATAATCTGATACATCAAAAGCAACATAAAAGACAATTTGCAAATAAGAAATCGAAAATGTTATACCTATACTCTCATTCCAAGAGAAATACATTATACAGAGGATTAAAATAAACTCCAATATCTGTACATATAATTAGGACTTACATCTTTAGAAGGAAACACTTCAAGTCCAGGGGTCATTCTTGTATTAACTGCTTCTAGCTTCATTGACAAGAACTGTAAAATCCAGTACACTTTTATAAGGCTCAACTTCAGATTTAGTAAGCGAAAGAAATAACAGTTAAAAGTACAACAATTTAAATCAATCAAAGGATTCTTACCTCAACCTGATGCTGTAGTGATTGGATGTAATTTATTATCTCATCAAGGACCAGTGCTTTTCCAATAACCTGAATTTAAAAGTCTATTCAGTGAACAGTCTTTCTGGAAAAATACCATATTAAAAGGAAACTGAACATAAATAGCAAAAACCAAAACAACTGATACAGAATATACAGTAACAAGTAGTACTGGGTCACTGATTAGGTTATCATATTTACTTTTTCACTGTACACTGTACAGTACATCTATTCTAATGAACTAGAACCTGATTGGCAAATTAGAGAATGATTAAATTTCAAGAAATACCAATACCATACCTTATTACAACCTGGGACCAGATCCTGAAGAATTTTCATCCTCTCACTTATCTTTTCTCGTCTAGCCTGTCCACCAAATGGGTCTAATCAGCAAAACTCGTTCAATAGCTTTATATGCAATCAACTGTTAACTGCATCAATTTCCACAACTAACTCTACCATGATTGTGACTTATACATATTTGTAAATAATAGATTGTGTCATGTATCTGGATCTTAACCTGCCTTATATCAATGTCTTGGCCATTATACTCACTTCAAAGAACAATTAAAATCACAACTTTACAAACATTAAAATTAAGGAGGATTTCAGTGAAATTACTCTTTCTGCTAAACTGTGGCTATCAGTAGCTTGACCCCTTCTTGCTCGTACGTGGATGTAGTCTTGCTTAGGCGGCTCCGGCGGGGTCTGAGTATTCTGTTCCACATGCTTGCCTGAACTGGGTTCTGCCTCAACTTTTGAATCAAGTTTCTCATTTCCATTTCCCGACGTTTTCAGCCGCTTTCCCTCACAATCATTCTGCCCCAAAAATTTAGCACCCAAAAAAAAAAATTAAAAACCCATCTTCACCAAACTCAACATTTTACATTTCTCAACTCACTCAATTTCATTACTGAATAAAAACAAATTTCATGGTATTTCAAACATAACTATCTACTTTCAAGTGTTTTAATCTCTACCATTCCTTATAACAAACAATAAGGACAAAAACCAAGCTTTAGTCCCAACATTTTTGGGTCCACTAAGATTGATTGACTACTAAATTAGTAACTAGGAACGTTTTGAGATCAATAATCAATATCATTGAATCAAATTAAAGATTTGTGTTCATAGAGATTTAATGGCAAACTACAAACAAAAAGCTTTCATGAAATTTGAAGCAAATACCGCGCCATTGGCAGAGTCCACGCCCTTGGAGTTGGAAGAATTGTCCTCCAAGTCACGCCGCTTCCTCGACCCACCGCCATTGCCGCCACCGCCAAGAACACCTCGCCGGTCCAAACTCATCGGATCGTCACCCGAAACTTCCCGATTCGTCGCGCCGTTTACATCGCCGAACTGAGGCCTCCTCAGCCCCACCATCATTCCGCCGCCGCCATTCATCGGCGGAAGCTGCCAGATCTCCGCCAAGTTATACGACGACCGTTCGTTCATCATCGCCGGCGGATCCATTCTGAAAAGTCTTTTCACATTTATATATAAACTCAACTAAGTAACTAACTTCAAAATCTCCAAAGCAAAAGCTAAAAGTGTTTTTTAAAATTCAGTTGCTTTTTGTATTTTGAGAAGTAAGTTTCAAAAAAAGAGAGAGAGGAGCTGAAATTAAAAAAAAAAAAAGGTCTTAAGAGTTTGAAGTTGGAGGTGTTGTGGTGTGTGTTTGTGTGTGATCTCCTTAGACAGTGGAGTTTGGTGCGCACAGTGTTGGGTGTTTTGTGTGTCCACTACCACTCACTATTGAGAGACAGAGACCTCGGGAGTAGCAAACAAAAGTCACTTCCAGTGAGTTTTTCTCGGAGGGTCCAGTGTCCAGGTCCAGCCACTTTCTCTCCTTCACTCTGTGTTTTGCTTTGTTTTCCTCTCTCTCACGTGCAACTCCTCCACTGTCTCTCCACCGTCGGATCAGTCTAAACTCACTAATCAATTATATCTACTTTCTCTCTATCTTACCTACCATGTCCAATGTGAGAAAGAGAATATATACATCCTGCATTGGAATAGAGAGAATGATATAAAAAAATAAGATGGGACTGGGTACATTTAGCATGCGTTTGGATATCGCTTATTTTGTTGAAAATTGAGAACTGAAAACTGAAAAAAAATAATAATAATAATAATTTTTTGCTGTTGCTACAGTATTATGCACTGTTCATTGGCCTAAAATCACTGTTCATGGCCAGTAAACAGTACACAACACACTGAGTAAAAAAAAAAAAAAAAGAGCAAAACGTAACAAACGCAAACGCACAAACGCCCATTGCAAACAGAGCCTTAGAGTTGTGGGCAAAGAGGATAGGGTGTCATTTTAAACAAATAGATTACTGTAACTTAAATCGCTTCCTATCCAGTTTTAATTCATAAAAAAAAGGGTTCGACTAACGAACATCGAATGCCCTATTACGATCGAGCTAATTTTTATTGACAGCCGAGCAAGTTTTTGTCAATAAATCTATATTTTAATTAAATTTACTCTTCTCACTTCTTTCTAATAGATGTGTGATCCAAATCTGATAAATGTTTTCTCAAAGAATGTGAATATCTATGGGGACCTACTAACAAAAGCCAAAACAAAATTCATTACTGGTTAATATTTTATCTTTTGCGTCTAACAGTAAACTGACATGACACTTAATATTTAATTTAAATCATGAAATGAATTTATTCTAACATGGCGACAAATTCAACTTTTCTATATAATTAAAACTTAGATATAATGCTTTATATGTAACAAATTAATTATATTAAGTTCTCCTATTAAATTTAATTTTTGAAAAAAATATTTATGTTTTATTTTTATTTAAGAAATAAGCACACACAAGAGAGAAAAATGGTCAGTTATGCATTTGTATTTAATTGAAGAACTTAATTCATTGACTTAAATGGTATCTTTTCTATATGTTTGATGCAATGCATGATATCATCTCTAATAGTGAAATTCAACATACACAAAAGTGTTTTTTTTTTTTGGTTGGTCCTTGGATCCGTTATAAAGTGTATAAAGGAGGCGTGTTTGATTAACGTATGATTTATTAGTTTCAGTTAATCATTGTTATGATTGTGATGGATGCATAAGCGGTCAATTTATTGCAAAGGTTAGAGATAATTGACTAGCTTGAGAAAAAATATATATTATTCGAAAGAGGAAGAAGGCCCACCGTTAAGTGGCCTGGTGTTGACGTGTTTGGAGTCTTTGGACTAACAACATTCCAAAATATATCGATTTCGTGAACGGAAAATATTGTTTCCAAAACTTTTTAATAAGTTCCCAATAGCTTAATTGATAAAAATACTTGTGCAGTTACTTTTATATATATATATATATATATATATATATATATATATATATAATACTTGTACTGTTTTACACCACAAGTTTTAATCTATAAACAAATACTTTCTTATGTTTGTAGAGAACAAAATTGGACATTATTGCGGAATCTATTCTATAATTATTTTAAAAATATTCATGCGAAGTTTTATAGATATTGATTTTTAAAAAAATGAATAGAAAATTGAAAAAAAAAATCATAATAAGATTAGAAATCCATTACAGTTCATAAAATCATACACATATTTTAATTACTATATGACTTATTAAATAACTTAAATTACAACTTACCCACTTATAGTTTGGCCAGAATTTAAGTTGTCTGCATATGATTTGAAATTTAACACTCTACCCACTTAAGGTTAGCTCAGTCAGAGCACTCAGAGCAGTGGAGCTAAAAAGCTATATAGCTATTTTAGCTCCACCAAAACACAAAAATAACCATACAACAGTGGAGCTATATCTAATTTTTTTAGCTTCATTGCTACAGTGCACATCTAAAGATAGATGTGCACTGTAGCTAAAAGGTAAAAAAAAAAAAAAAATTATTTTATTTGTATTCACACTATTTTTATAATAGTTATATTATTTTATTGTAGTTGATATCTTATTTTATTGTGATGTTTATATTATTTTATTGTGTTGAAAGCTAAAATAAATCCATTGCTACAGTTTGTATGTAGGTAAAATAGATAAAGTAACTTTTTATAGTGCCAAATAGCTAAATTTTTAACTCCACTGCTGTGGATGCTCTTAAAGTTCTGTAACTTACATCCATTAAAAATAGAGCTAAATATGTAATTTTGCTTTATTTTTATGTCTCTTTCTTCAAAAAATATAAAAAACATAAAAAATACAAGATCAAAAAGAATCCAGCAGAACACTTGCATTATGAGATTTCAAATCACAAGTAGACAACTTAAATTTTGATTAAACCTCAAGTGGGTAAAGTGTCAAATTTCAAACCACAGGTACACAACTTAAATTTCAGCCAAATTATGTGTGGATAAGTTGTAATATGTACTTGATTCATATGATTATTAAAAAGTTGAGGTTATTAATTTAATGCCTATTTAAATTGTCACAGGTTAAACGAATTTTCCTCCAGAGAAATAAATTATGTTCAACTCTCTTTTTCTTTCAGTTATTTCTTAAAAGTGCAGACACTATCATGTCAACTCAATTTTCATATAATTCCTTTCATTTTTTTTTATGGGGTGGGGGGTGTTGAGCACTCCATTGTTTGGTATGCATCAATTCTTCAAAAAAGTTATTTCCACTTGGTTAAGTGGTATAAAATCAGATTGTACCATCATAAAATAAGGGACATGGGGATGGGTTGTTAATCTTCATGGACCCAATGATCCCTCCATTGGTTTTTTCCTTTTTAAGAAGAGGAATTGGCCTTGAAATGTTACAAGAAGTTGGGTGGTCTAATTCATTTCCTATGTAATATTTAAATGCAACCTTAAAATTTATTGGTAGATATAATCAACATTATAATTAATTAATTAGCTCTTAGAGTTTTTTGGTTCCATTTAGGGATGGCAATTTTGCCCCGTCCCGCTTTGACTTGCCGCGCCCCACCCTGCCCTGTGTGGGTTTTTCTTACCCTGCAAAGATGGTGGGGTGGGGATGGGGCAATATTTTGTCCCTGCACCCTAGGGTGGGGCGGGGATGGGTTTAGTATTTTTATCCCCCAACTCGCTCCGCCCCGCCCCGTCCCTACCCCTCACTAATAAGGACTATAATTGTAAATTTAGTAAACCCTAAATCACTAATATTTAAAGTGAAACACAAGAGTATAAGACATGAGATAAAATATTCTTTATTCTAAAACCCTAATACTATTGCCGCCCTCTGACCCATCCCTCTTCTCTATAGTCTATACATGTTTTTCAAGATTCAAGCCAAACTTCACTCCAAGTCCAAGACATTGCCTTTTAGGTTCATCTCATTCACTATCTTCCTTTTGTTTTAGTGTTTCTTAAATCAATTTTTTTCAATTTAAATTTTGGTTCTTTTTTTCTATCTAAATTTGATATTTTTGTTTATAGCTATCGAAGTTTGAAGAAACACAGTTAGAAAGAAAAAAGGCTAGTCACGTAGTGTTTCCAGTAGGCAGTAGGTTTGTTTCTTATCATATTCCAAATGTTTCAAATTTTTTTTCTTTTTGCACATTGTTTCATGTTTTTCAATCAAATAACTATAATATATTTGTCTCTTGAAAGTTGTTGATATATTCGGCCCCACACTTGGATTTCATTATATATTAGGCAGTTTGAAGCGATGTGATTCATTATATGTTTGGCTCCACACTTGCTATTAGTAAGCTATCCTAATCGCTATTATAGTAAGGAAACAAGCAAGGGCAATCGTAATCATACTGGAATCTATAAAGAAAAAAGTGGTGTCACTATATTGGGAGAAAGCGAAACTTATTCTTAAAGAACTAGTCAAGTTTTATTTGTTATAAGATAATGTTTTTTTTATGTTTATTTTGTTAAAAAAAACTAGACAATTATCCTTGATGATTCTGTTCATGCAAAGACAATGTTTATTTTGTTATTAGAAATTTTGAATTATATTGTTACGTAATAGACTATTTAAATACTTGGTTTATTTAAATGCTTGGATTTTAAAACATTCTGTTTTGTTGTGATTTATATTATTGCAGCAAATAAGTTATTTATATATATATATATATATATATAATTGTATTAAGGGCGGGGCAGATCCCCGCAGGAGCCCAAGGGGCGGAGATGAGGCAAGGTAGTTTGCCTCGCACCCCGGGGCAGGGCGAGGATGGGGAAGGGCAACAACCATGCAGGGTGGGGACGAAGATCCCATCCTTCGGCTCCGCCTCGCCCCATTACCATCCTTAGTTCCATTCATTACAATTGTCTCATTCTTTTTATAGGGAGACTTGGGCTCTCTCTCTCTCTCTCTCTCTCTCTCTCTCTCTCTCTCTCTCTCTCTCTCTCTCTCTCTCTCTCTCTCATTTTAATAGTACTCCTTAATGAGAAGTGTGGTTTATTCCTTTTTTTTTTTTTTTTTTTGCTTTTAATAAAATGTTTGAACACAGTAGTTATTTACAACCCATTCCATTGTTTAACCACGATGAAGGCAAAACTAAGGGCTTGTATGACATGACTCATATTCTTAATGTAAATTTGGTAAAGTCTATTGTCGTCAAATAAGATATTTGAAATTCGATTTCTGCCTATACTAAAAACCAATTGGTGTCTTGATTTGATGATAAAAAGCAATCATCAAGAATAGATGTTATTGGTTGAAATTCTTTCTTAAAAGAACAACTTTATATATCTCTAATAGTTCCCCCAAATCTCAATGTATTGCAATGTGATGCTTTTAATTCTTGATTAGCATCTTCTACATGAATAAATCATGTTAGTTGACCTTGGTTGGCATCAAATGCCCCCATTAATTATGTGCTTGCTAATCTACAATAGGTTACAAAGCATGCACTTAATGATACGCCTCCAAACCAATTTCAAATTAATTAGCTGTTACCAAACAAAAATGTAGGTGTATTGCATTTAAACATAGGCCTAAGCCCTAAAATGATGAGCTGCAATTATTCACATTTTCTTAGTCCAGCTCAAAGTAATAGTAATATACTATTTGCCACCCCAAAATAAGTAAAACAACCTTCACAGAAAGTCATAACCCATTTGGCCATTACAATTTACAAATTTATAGAAAGAACACGTGACATTGATTTTATTACTCACCAAAACTTGGAATTGAAAATCCCACGTGCAAATAGAGGAATCCATGAATTCGTGTGTATATATATATATATATATATATATAAGATTTTGCTAATGTGTGTCTTAAAGACACATAATAATGGATGATAATCTTTCAATTTTTGAGAAATTTTTTTCAAAAATAGATGAGTTTATGTGCGCGCCATTGAGAAAGACATCTACCGGACCCATGTATATATATTTATATATATATATATAATCTTATTTTACCGAAAATAAGGATATATAAATATTAATATATTTATATTTATATATCCTTATTTTCGGTAAAATAAGATTCTTTATTTCGTGCACATTTCAACCCCAAAGTCTTTTGTCAGCTTAACAAAGTACAGAAAATGCTGGCTGGACAGTGACTTTTCACACTTTTTGATTAGGACGCAAATCTCACGTGCTTGAAAAGGGCCTTGGGAAATAATTTTCCACACATTGACTTGGAAATTCCACAATAATCAACAGTGGCAAAAGAGAGTCATCAGCGATAACGCGTCTTGTCAAATTGTGAGAGTAATTCGTTTATAAGTCCCTTTTTCTCTCTTATTATGTGCTTAATTAAGATGGATTTTGCTAATGTGTGCCCTAAGGGCACACAATAATTAACCATTTTTGGAAAGATTTTTCTCGGGAATTGAAAAAGTATTGACAGCTTTGTCAATTCCCGAAAAAATATTACCAAAAGTGGATGGCTTAATGTGTGCCCTAAGGGCACACATTAACCGGACCCAATTAAGATTAATGACCTTAATTAACTTGTTAGTCCAAATGAATTATATGTCTTTGTATACATTGTAGGATAACCTTTGAACAAAAAGTCTATTAAGAGTTCATCTATGTCTTCAACTTTTTTTAAAAGAGTCCAAATTTGGTAAAAATAGAGTGTAAAATTTATGTTTTACATCATTCAGTAAGTGATTGTCACATTAACATTTTACTTAGGGTTTGTTCGGTTGGAAGAGTGGAAAAGTGGGAAGATGAAAAATGATAGGAGGATGAAAAAGTGGGAGGATGAAAAATATTTAGTTTTTCCTCTAGGGTGTTTGGTTGGAGGAGTAGAAAAGTGGGAGGATAGAAAAATCTTGTGTTCGGTTGGATAGAAAAAAGGGAAGGATGAAAAATGTAATTTATATAAATTGACTATTATAAGAAAGTTCTCAATAACGTTGAAAAGAAAGAAAAAAAAAAACAACAACAACAACGTTTACTAAACAGTAACGTTGAAAAGAAAAAAAAAAGTTCTCAGTAACGTTGAAAGAAAAAAAAAAAATGTTCAGGTAATGTTGAGAAAAAGAAAAAAAAAAAAAAAGAGAACGTTGAAAAAAAATAGGTAGGAAGAGGGCATTTTTGTAAAAGTGCTACTATAGAACTTTTCTCTCCAGATTTTCCTTCCGATTTGGAAGGAAAAAAAAAGTGAGTCCTAAGAGAAAACTTTCTCTGGAGTTTTCTATCCTTCCTATTTTCCTTTCCCAAACGAATAGTGGAAAACAATATTTTCTATCTTATTTTCCTTCCTCTGTTTTCCATCCTCCCTATTTTCACTCCAAACGAACGGAGCCTTAAAATTCAATACATTTTATCACACCTTATAACATCTTAATAAACTCTCAATTTGGTTGGATTTATATATGGATATTAGAGTTGATTGTGTGTGGTTGTGTTTATTCTAAAATATGTGATAAAATGATGTGACATATCAGGATTGGATAGATAAAATATGAGTTTTACACTACATCTTTACAGAATTTAATCTCTTTATATAATTGTTTGATACTTTGATTATATTTGAGTTGGAATTTAGTAAGGATAGGGTGTAAAACAAGAGTTTTACATCATCTAATAAGAAATTGACACATAGCTTTTTTTATTTAAAAGTTAATACATTCTACCACACCTAATAATATCTCAAAAAACTCTCAATTGGGTTAGATTTTCATATAAATATTATAATTGATCAGGTATGGTTGTGTCTATTCTTTAATGATTAAATTCTATTAAGATGTGGTGTAAAACTAAAGTTTTACATCTTCTAATCTCAATATTCTATATCACCATATTGCATATTAAAGAATAGGCATAACCATACTCAATCAATTCTAATACCTATTTCAAAATCCAAGTCAATTGTAAATTTATTGAGATATTATGTGTGGTAGGATGTATTAAGTTCTAAATAAAAAGATGATGTGACAATCTCTTATTGGGTGGAGTAAAATATAGATTTTATACCTCATCTTTACCAAATTTGAAACTCTTTTTTAATATGTGATATAATGATATGACATGTTGGGTTAAGAGAGTGTAAAACTTGAGTTTTATACCACATTCTTATATAATTTAATCTTATTATATTTATAGATTTGATTAAGTGGCTTTTTTTTTAATAAATATTTTGACTGATGCCGATGCTACTTTTAAGAAGTGAAGTGTTTCAACTTGCACAATTGGTGACAGAGGTAAATGCAAAAGGCCCCTTTGTCAAATAGTGATGATGGATAAAAAAAAAATGATTATAGTCATGCCGACCTTGCCATTTCTACCATCAAATTTAGTTAGGCATGTATAATCACTAGAAAGTAGATTGCTCCAATCTCAAGAAATAACGCATAAAATCAACTCGTGATTTGAATAGGACCCTATTTCAACACGTGAAGAATGTTATGATAAATTCGATAATATGTCCAACCCAATGCAATATAGATATGGCTGCCAACAAAGCTGCAGGGGAGTTTGGTAATTGTATATTTTCTTTTAAAACCATGCTGGGAATTTTAGCATGTGGGTTCAATCATGGCTCACTTGTTCTAAAACTACATGTGTTGAATTCAAAAACTTTGTAGCAATTTCATTGTTACATCAAGCTATATATTACTGTATGATTTATGACAATGCAGCATGTCATGTGGTGAATTACTAAAAATGGTAACGTGATCCACTGTCCACTTGCTAGCTTTGGTTTAATATATACAAGCCACACTATAGTTTCATGGCAATATTTGCTTGTGTCATGGAATTTTATCATCTGGATAGGGAAGAGCTGGTCTGGTGTGACACTATGTTTGAGCTTGTAATTATTTATAAGTTGGCCAAATAGTGACATGAACGTGACATGACTTCGACGAGGTTAATTTGAGAAAGGTCATTAATATATAGTCTTATCTTCAAACTTATTTTTGAGAAGGTTGATTTTCGGACTCAAACTTACGTCATATGTACTACTTTAGATGGAAGGACTTTGCCATCGCACTAAAACCCGATCTCTAACTCAAAGAAGACGAATATCGATAATCTAATTGCTAGCATTTGAATTAGTTTTTTTTGGTCAAAAAAATGCTATTATAATCATGCCAAGGACTCAAGGGAAGAGGTTGATTTACTTCCGGGTTAGTGCCATATGAATGATAATTGCACTCTTAGACTCAAACCTAATCCAGGAAAAACAATTAAGCTGCAACAAACTTCACTCGCATGAAAACTCTGTAATTCACTTAATTAATCTCTTCTTCTCCTACCATCACCATCAATAAGCCAGCAAAAAAGAAAAAGAATGATGTTTACACAGCATGAACTGGATTATACAATGATTGACAATGACAGGTGTTGGCTCCATCAAGCTCTTAGGCGAAAGTTTCTAGGTATATGCATCTATAGTCCTCCCAACTTCAATCCACTGAGGTGTCGAGGGTCCTCTTTCTCGTAAAAGGATCATCTTTGTTTGAAATAGATCCAACTCATAATTCATAATAAATATTACAAATCTAGAGGGGTATCTATTGTCACATTATTAATTAAATAATGCGCTATTATGTACACTTTTAGATCTAGAAAACAAACTCTTAACCATAAAGTGAATTATCTCTCCATGAAACCCATGCATATTTAAAGATGATAAGCAAGAAAATTAATTGGTTTAACATTGAGTTAGAGTTCCTATGAATAATTTTGTCAAGTTCATAGAAGCTCTCAGCTAGTTGTGCAAACAAGAAAATAGCGGTGCTTTGATGATCTTCATTAAACTAGATTTTTTGGCTGACTTTTCTTTTACTAGATAAGTTCAGTTTTAGCCAGAAACCATATCATAATTCATACATAGCTAATGGAGATGAGCAACATTAGAAATAGGGAGTTTTGGGATCAAGAACTTTGATTACTTGAATGGCTCATATTTTTACAGGATAAAGCAATGGCCATAACTTATTGGAATGCAGTATGTATATATGATTTGTGACTTGTGAGTTGTGAGTCTTGTGACAGGCTGCCAGCAGAAAGGTAGAGGGTTTAATGGAACTAGGGACCTCAGTTTTAGTTTTAGAGAGCTAAAATGGGCCCCCTATATGGACCCTCAGAAACCAATAATTTGAAGATTGTGTCATTGTAATAGGGTTTTACGAACCAACCAAGCAAGCATCTAGAATTCTAGCTATATAGATCTGTCAATTATGATTTTTTTGAACACAAGCTGTAAACCGTGTTGCTCTGGAAGATGAGGGAGATCCATCTTTGCCAGCCAGCTTTTAATAGGATACAGACAGGGAACATATATGATAAGTTATTGGACACTCGACTGTGACTCTATGTACCCTCTGAAACATTGATTTTGAAATTCAATTAGGCTGTATTATCAAGTTGGAACAAGGGAAAAATAAGTCAATATGTCATTAATATGAGCCATGGCTAGAGATGAGATTAGACTTGAGTGGCATAACTTGAACTTGGAAGGCCTAAAGGTTAAAAACCTTGTAATATTGAACCGTTATCTTGGGTTTGTAGATGACAACAAAGCAAGATAGGACAAAATTGTATGATGGGTGCCATGCCCTTTCTTCGGGTGAGGGAAAACTTGCTTAGGATAGGAGTAGGTAGGCTAGAGGAATTTTGTCATTCTAAAAATAAGGTGAATCTAATATTATTGATGAGAGAGAGAGAGAGAGAGAGATTTTTCTGAAATAATAAAAGAATATTATAAATAAAACATTTATAAAAAAAATATTAAGTTTTATAAAATTAAAAAAAATTCTATAATATATATATATATATATATATATATATATATATATATATATATATATATATATACATACAATCAAGGTGAGGTGGGGTGAGATGGGATTTGTGAAGAACTTGTCCCCAACCGGACAATACAAATTATCTTCTCTATGGAGTGAGCCTCTTGTAATAGCACATGAACCTCATGACCTTGTGAAAGACCGGTTCTATAAGGGGCGGAGCTATGCAATAGGGTGCCCCCCCCAAATTTTGAAATTTTTTTAAATATATATAATTTTTTTAATGTTTTCAAAATTTAGTTTACAAAAATAAGAGTTGCTCCCCCAAATATTTGAATTAGTACAATGATGCTTTTACAAAAAATAATTGGTCTAATAATTATAGAGATATAACTTTATTTTTTGCAATTCTATTTTTTATTATAAAATGTGTTTTTATATCTGTTAAATATTTGATAAAGTTTGGTACTAAATATGTTTGAGTTTATCTTTTTCAGCCTGTTAGGTGGCAATTAACAAGTTATTGACTCATTAAAAAAAAAAAACTTGTCACTAAAATTACACATGAAATGTCTCTTTAGTTACCACATAATAGGTTATAACAAGATAGCTTCAAATATGTTTGGAGCTTAACTTATTCCTCCAAGTTTTTGGTCATTCATGTTTTTTAAAATTTCATTAGTTCAATTAAAAGATTTTTTTACTTACTTTAGTATAAAATTTGATAATTTGTATTGAAAATGAAACTTTTTAAGAATTTTACTATGAAAATGGTAAAAATGAATTTTATTTTATAAAAGATTGTCATCAAACATAATTTTTATTGAAAATACTAAGCCTTTTTTTTTTGGTGTGTATATATATAACTTATCAAATAAAAAGTGTGTGTATATATATGTGTATATATATATATATAATAAAAAAAAGTGTGTGTATACATATATGTGTGTTTGTGGTTGTCTTGATAAATATATTAATGCCATAACTTGGTCCCCCCAAACAAAAATTTCTGACTCCGCCCTTGGTTCTATATAAGATACTTTCTCTCTTGATAGCGTTTTAGGATAGGAAGGCGCATGCAATGTAGAATGAATAAAGGGACATGAAGCCAATATACTCATGTCCAAATTATATCATATCATAATTATATAATAAAATTGGTGACATGACAAACAGTCAAAATAAAATTTTAGTTTATTCTCACATCAATGGAAGCTAATTTTTTTTTTTATTTTGGCTATTAAACACGTTATCAATTTTCATCTAAATGATAATGGTAGAGATAAAATTGACACGGTACTGAAATGTTAAGAATCTAATTAACACAATTCAATAATATATATACATACATTCAAGGTGAGGTAGAGCAAGACAAGATCAACAAAAAACTTGTCCCCAACCCAACAACAAAAATTATCTTCTTTGCCCACTCTATATATGGAGCTAGCCTCTCATAGCACATGAACCTTATGCCCTAGTGAAAGACTGGTTCTATATAAGATACTTTCTCTCTTGATAGCTCTTTAGGACAGGAAGATGCGTGTGACGTAAAATGGGTAAAGAGGTATGGAGCCAATAAACTCATGTCCAAATTATATTATATCATATGATATATGATATATTATATAATAAAATTATTTTCCACTCTAAAATAATGCCAAAATGACATCATTTTTTATATATATTTTTATTTGTTTTATATATACATATATAAATGGAGGTGAGGAGATTTGAATATTGGATGCCTTTTAATAATTAACATAGTTACTAATTTTTAAGGGAAACCTATTGCAAGAACTTCAAGAAATTTAAAGGGAGTTTCATTATTCAATTTAATTATTTTATAATCTTTGAATTTCTTTTATACAAAATTTAAGTCTTAAAGGTATTTTTTTTAAATATAAAAATTGAGTCTTATACGTGGGCATTTATCATGTAATTTAAAGTATTTTTATTCTTCAATTTTACTATATATTTTTTTAATTCAGCTTTTATATTATTAAAATATTTCTTTTGTTATGTATCATGGTAAAACAATAATACAATCCATAGAAAAAAAAAAAAAAAAAGTACAAGAGCAATATTATGGGGTAAATTGGAAATTTGAATCAAATTTGTTTTATGGCGGGAAAAAAAAAACAGTTTTTTTTCCCTTCAGCTTCAAGAGACAACCATTCGAAAACTTTGTCTTGGCAATGGCGGTCGTGAATTGAAAATTTGAGATTCAAAACCCTAAACGTTAACGAAAGCAATTTTCCAGAAGAAGAAGAAGAATATCAATCAGACCCATTTTGAAAAGGCAAAAAATGGAGTTACTTAAATTGTCTAAATTCAGGCTCCAGCTTCAAACCCTAATCACCGAATTTCGAGAGCTTAAAGTACGATTCTCTCTCTCTCTGTGTATTCTGATTTTTTTTTTTAAAATTTAATTTTGTTAATCTTTCAGGAAAGAGAACGCTTAGCCACAGAGCAAATTCGTCTTCTAAATCAGGTTTTTTTTTTTTTTTTTTTTTTTTTTTGGTTTAATAATCAATTCACTTCCAATTCAAACGTTGAGGTTTGTTTTTTTTTTTTTTAACTTTCTCGGAAAATTTGGATTTTGGTGTTTGTTTGGATACAGAAGCAAAAGCAAACTGAGGAAGAATATGGCAGAAAGTTACAGGAATTGCAAGCAGAGTTAGCTTCCTCCAATGAACTGCAGCAAAAGCTGGAGAGAAAGGTTTGCACTCAACCTGTTCGACGAAATGCCCGTGATAAAAAATCTAAAGTTATTGTTAGTAATAGGATTTTTCTTTTAATAGGTGACTTATCTTCAGAATGACAATGCTATGCTCGAGAACAAGCAAAAAGAATTGAAGGGAACCATACAAAGCTTACTTCAATCGAAGGAAAGTTTTGTGAATGCTTACGAGGTTTGTAATCTTTAATCCTCTATATAATGGGTTGTAATAATGATGGTGATTAGTTTTCTCAATTATAGATATTTTTTGTGGAGGAGGAGAAGAAGTGGGGTAAGTTAGTAAAAGAGTTGGCGTGGATCGAATTTGGATTTTGAGAAAGTGGATGGTTGAAAGTGATTGAAAATGCATATGAAGATGTTAATTTGATTGATTGTGGTGTTGGTGTTGCCCTTTTGGCTTAGTCTCAGTGGTATATAAAGAATTGACTTTATGAGGTTTTTGGTCTCGTGTAGTGGTCCAGTGTTTGGGCATTGAAGTTGTAGGTGAATGTCCTTTCATAGGAAGAGTTATAGTTTGATGATGTAGTGCATAACATGTTTGTTTTCTGATTGGGTATTGGTCTGTAGTCCTAGCTTTCGTCGTGCTATGATGTAGATGGGGGTATAGCCTCTTAAGCGTCTGCTTATAATTATAGTCGACCTTCTCTTGACCTGAACTCTCGTATAGGTGAACTTGTTTTGTTCAATTCTTAGGAAGAAGAAGGATCTACTAGGCATGGCAAGGCTCCCTCAATGGTAACATGATATAGCCTTTTAGGAGAATTAGCTCGCCAAGCTGACAAGGAGTCTGCTTGTCAATTTGACGGGTTGATTACTGTCAGGCCTATATGTTAACATATGAAAAGATCCCCAACCACTACCAGACAGGCGAGCAACGCAAGGTTGACCTTCCTACTTTTGCAGCAACTAATTATTCTTTCAATCTTTATATTTGATCTTCAAAGTTATGCTTGTTGCTTGTTGCTTCTTGCTGTTTATCCTTTGCACAAGTTAACCTTATAGTCTAAAACTTGACTTTGGAAGATAAATAAATACTTTTTTTAAACCTTATGCTCCTATTTACATTGTTTTGAAACTCTGAGGTGCTCAGTGCATAGATGCTACCCATATACTCCCTCCATCTCCTTTTTCCTTGTCCCATAATGTCCGCCTTAAATTTTAAAAAATAAAATAAAATAAATGAAAAATTCAAATTTTCGTATTCAATATTTATCTTTTAGTTTGAAATTGTTGGAATAATGGTTAAATGATTAAACCCACTCTTTCATATAAGCTTAAACTTTTGAAACAAATGGTATTTTGTTATGGTATAAGAGCATGTGGTCCCAAATTCGAACTTTGTGTCCATTCGACCTCTCATTTAAAGATAAAATTTCAAGTTTAGACCCCATTTATTGAGAAGAATTTGACTCCACACTCGAGGCCTATACTTTTGAGACAAGTGGTAGTTTTCATAAATGTGTGTCCATTATGTAATTTTT
The DNA here is from genome assembly GCA_033629205.1 of Lithocarpus polystachyus. Lineage (NCBI taxonomy): Eukaryota > Viridiplantae > Streptophyta > Magnoliopsida > Fagales > Fagaceae > Lithocarpus > Lithocarpus polystachyus. Next base: position 78,079,075 of record CM066164.1, read on the forward strand.
AAACCATCAGTGGTATAAGAGAACTTTAAAGAAAAAACAAACAGTATTTTAGTTGTCATGTCTCCTTTGAATTTATGCTTTTTCCCGTATTGGGATGGAAGGAGTATTTGAGAAGGGATCAAGGGATAAAAATTTATGCTGAGCATTCGGAGAGGTAGAATGCAATGTAAATATTACTCTGAAAACTAATAGTGATGTATGAACCAATCATCATTGTAATTATTGTATCTGAATGCTATTCTGAAAACTTCATCCTATCAATGCGTATTCAAGGGACGTATTATTCTGATGTCATAATTATGTGCAGGAATCCACTTGTGAAATGAAACGTTCAATTGAAACCAGAGATAGAAAGCTTACTGTCCTATCTGAGAAGATAAACTCACATTTATTATTATTTGATTCAATAGAGAAGGAGGCATTTTCTATCAAGCATGTTGTGAATGATGTGCAATGCCTTTTGAATGAAAAAGAGGAAGTAGGCAAGTAGCTTTCTGAACTATTACTTATTCCAGGTGTCTGTTCATTTTTAGATTTTGACATAGGCCACTCATAATTTCATGAAAGTTGCAGTATCAGATTCCTTTTTAATTTTGTCTGCTGTATTCAGTGGCTGGCTTAAGGAGCAAACTGGATAAAGTCTCTACATTTGAAAAAGTTTTTGTTGGTAATTCTTTATACTCGTTCACTTGACTGAATTTGCTCTTCACTTATTATTATAAGATGTACCTGTGTGTGTATGTCTGTGTATATGAATTTTGACCACATTTTTATGCATATACATATGTATGTTGTGTTTGTCACATTGTATCTGTGTGTATGTGTGCGCGTGCACGTTAGTCTATTTCATACATCAACTATTTGGCCGCTGCCATAATGCTCATAAATTAATTTTCACTATTATAAGTTTCCCCAGTACTTTGCTTGTGGACAAAAGTGCTGTAATCCATTTATAATTTGTTAGGTCTAGAGTTTTCACCATTTACTCTGTTTCTTGTAGAGAAGATCCATTACCTGGAAAATAAACTGAAAAATGACGAGGATGAGTTAAGAAGGAAGGATAGAATAATTTCAGAGCTAGAAGCACACCTGGAGGCAGAAAGAACTAGCAAAAATTACCAAACTCAAATAGAAGAGATATCCGTACCACTACTGAGGATTCATGTGTTTATTGATTGATAAGAAATAACTTGCACTTTCAGCATAAGGTCTACTTTATGAGTTTTTTTTTTTTTTGTCTTAACTGGCCAAACCTTCAGAAAACCCTCTCAGCAAAGGATGTTGTCATACAGAATTTAATATCTGAAAAAGAGGTATGAATTATAGATTTATTATTCTTTCTTTTTGCTTGTCTATGCTTGTTGGTTTTCTAAACTTATTTTAAGTTTCCAAAATCAGGCATTGCATTCTGAAGTGGGGAGTTTAGGCATTATCTTACAGAAGATTCAGGAAACTGTTACCAATATGAATCAAGAGGTTAGTAAAGGGTCTGATTTTGACACACAATATTCTAGTCTTTATATTTGAAGCTGTCATATATTTTGCTCTTAAGAAACTTTCCAAAGCCATCGTGATTTTCATATTAGATTACAAAACATTGTACTGATTGTGTCTATTAGGCCAGAGGGAATCCACCTGTGGTTAAAAATATTTTGGCACGTAATGTAGGGAGTATTTCATAACATGATGGTTCTTCATAAAACATAGGGTTCAAATTTGTCCTAAAATTTGTCTATTCTATATCTTAAGTTCTTCTGTGGTCTTAAAATTATTCTACCAAAGCATTTAAATGCTACAGTTATTAGTGGTAATCTTGTAGATCTATGTTACATGTGATATTTGGTTTAATCTGTTTAAAATTTAGTAGTGTCTTGTAATGCCTCTAACAACCTTTGGTTATTTTCTTCCTCACAAATTCCCAGTGAATGCCTTGTGTGTGTCTTCTTTTAGGTTTTCTTTCTCTGTCGTTATGGTAAGTTCATTTTATGCTCCTTTTGCCCCCCTTTGCTACCTCTGTGAACTATCTTCAATTCTCATGCCAGGATAAAAGGGTTTTCTCATCAATACTTGAATGCCAAGAGAGATGCAATATAATTGTGACAAGGGATGATAATAGGTAAGGTACACACACACACACACACACACACACACACACACACACATATATATATTGTCATCATTCATGTTTTGAGTAGTGGAGTACAGGAGTACTTCCAAATTTAAAACTTATTAGCATGTGATAGCAAAAAACCTATCTTTATCCCTGTCTGGGATCTAGACAAATTACTGTGTTCATCCAATGGTCCCAATGTAGATGATCCTGGTTTAGCAAAAAAAAAAAAAAAAAAAAAAACGGGGGTGATCCTGACCTAGTTGTTTTATAGTCACAACCTTGAATTTCAAGCAATTAAAATGGCACCCTCTACCCCCACAGAAATAACCTTTTTAACACGTGTAAATGATTCTCTTATTCCTTAAGTGGGCATGGGTGCATGTGCATGTACTTCCATAGTTCCATTCTCAAGCTTTACCCAAAGATACAGATTATATATACTGAGAATAAAATGTGAGTATATTCTTGTAGGAGTTTTCAACAGTGGTGCATGCAACTCAGACCCAAACAATCGGGATAATCAACTACTATTTACTTTCCCTTTGATAGCTTGATCGTACTCTTAATGCGATACATATTGAATTTGGCTTATCAGGACTGAAGATGTGCCTCAAAGTAATATTGAAAAATCTCCAAGTAAGGCATCTGAGACAGGCTCTGCAGAAAATACAGGTTTATTCTGTCTGCTTTCAGTTGTGTGCCCTGCTTCAAGGCCTAGCCATAAAATCTGAGTATATTAACAAATATTCATGTCAACTACTTTATCATATATTTTGAAATATGTGGTGCGTGTGCGTCTAGCTATATTTAGCAAAAAAAGAAGCAAGAATCAACATGTCAGTAAGGTAACTTAAGCTTGCTGATACTGTGGTAGGAAATGACATGCTGCTAACCTAAGGAAATCTAGGAGAACTAGGTTTTATTGAGGGAGATTCTTTCTTTCACATTTATCCTTTTATACATTAATCTGTTATGTGATTTGCTAGGCTACTGTTGTTTCTGAAGAGGCACCGGATTTTTTGAATTTATAAAAATGATATCCTTTTTATGATCTGGTTTTTTTAAAGTTCCATGGTGGTTGTATTAGGAATGTAATTTTTTCCTATCCTATAGTAGCAGAGGAAAAATCCATCTATAATGGAGCAGCACCCATGTACAATATTACTAAAATCAAAAGCCACTTCAAGAATCATAGAAATTGGTCAAAATTATGCAATTAATATTTTAAATGAAGAATTAGTCTCATTTCATGTCATGTAAAGTACAAAATGTTGAGTGCTTTCAATGGCATTGCCAAAGCACCTACATACATTGTAGTAATGCAGATTATTACAAGACACTGCAAGTTAAAATTGATGCACACATGCATTCCCTTGTGTTTTGATGTATGGAAAAAATTTAGCTCCAAACCGGTTTGGAGCTATGTTCCTCCAACTCACCAGTGGCAATTGAAGAAATCCTACATTTGTAGTTTTAGTCACTTGACTTTTTTAATTAGTCATGTGATTTGTTTAAACTAGTCCTGTATAGTTCTCTAAAGAATGCCTAAGACAAGCGTCATTTCTTAATATTTTGACGCAGCTTCACCTCTATGTGAGGAGTACAAAGAAGTTGCTGAACAACCTGAACCCTTACGAGAGAACAATAACTCCTGTTAGTCAGAGGCAAGTGGGTTGTTTTTTACTAGGCTGCTGATTCAGAAACTCATAATTTGGTGACATGTTAAAAGAAAAGTATGGTATTATTATTACTATTTTTTGTCGTAAGATTCATTGGACTGTTTGCCTGTTCTCCACAGTCAGCCTGCTAAGAGCCTAAATCTGCAGCTAATTTTCTAAGCATCTCTGTAAATGATGGAAAGGTATAGAGATAACTGATCTTATGGTCAAGATGCAGAGCTATTTTCATGGAATTAACAAATTACTTGAATGAATACTTAACTTGATGGAATATTTCAACTCTCCAAACCTGTTCTAAGGCACCTGATGTCTAGTTCTGCATCCTTTTGTATGCATAGGAGAACCACACAAGGTCGGCACAAAGTTTAGATTCTGAGTGCTCAACAACCCAAGCAGAAGCCTCAGAAGATCCAGCTTAGGTTCTTATGTTATGTTGTAACATCATTTCATTTTCAATTGTGCAAACAATATTCTGGCAAGTAACAATATCTTCATAAAATTGAGGAGCACAAAGTATGATGAATGTACTAGGCCCAGGGTAATGGCCTTTGAAATATGACAATGTATAGATAATTCCACCTGGTACTGCCATATCCAAAAGCTTCTATACACTTAACATTCTTTGCGTCTTAGTTTCCAGAAGAATACCAATAATTATTTCATGTATCGGATATAATCATATATGCATCCTCCTTTGAGAGGTTGGATGTATATACCCATTGTATGTGCTGCATATGTTCCTGCTTTGGGACTGCTATATGTTTCTTGACATTCAAGTAGTACCAGTTTCATACCATAAACTAAATTGGACCGCGTAGTTAGGAAAATGGTGAATAGGCCCAATTTGCTTGATTTTTGGGCTGTCCAAAGCTATATATGTGGTTTGCAATTTAAGCATTCTTTTCTTCATGTAAGCTTCAATTCTTACCCCATTTGTCTTTAGCTTTGTCTGACCTCACATGGCTCCCCGCTAAAGCTGACTTTTCCCAATTTCCATCTCTTAGCCATGAAAATGTTTGTCTCGTGCTTCGCATCTACTTCGTTGAACACAACTTTGTATGCATTAGAAATTTTGAATGGATTTTTGCCAATAAAAGTCAACCTAAGGGAATCAGCCTGGTCCAAACTCCAAAATGTGGTAGAAGAATTAAGCGGCAATCAGAAAATGCAAAAATTCAATCATGTTAACATCAGCATCACTGTGTACAAAGCCAATTAGGCCAATTCTTTTGCAGGCCTAGTGTGCTGTGGTCCTATGAAAAATGGGATCTTTCTATTGGATTTTTTGGGTATTTGCAGGCACACAACAAAGTCAATCCCGACAATGTGCGGTTGCCATTTGCAGAATTGACACATCCAAAAATCGTAGAACCCTTGGTAATTTAATTAGCGGTTGGCCAATTTTAAAGAACATAGTTGTACGAATATAGATATATTATATGTATTCATTATTAAAAGAAGAAGATAAAATGCTAAACGGATCACTTACTACGGTATTAATTAATTTCTAAACTTCCTATAATATGAATATTTTTGGGGGGTCAAAGATACAAGAGACAAGAGAATTTGATTATTATAAATCAGTGGCGGCTTCAAGAATTTTGTTCAGGGTATTCTTTAGGAAGCATAAATTACATTTTGTATTTTGTAAACCAAAAAATCTCAAAAAGAAAAAAAAAATGAAAAGAAAAGAAATGAACAAAGGTACCTGTACAGCTAAAAAAAATCGTATTGAGAAATTTGAGACTCTAAACTTGAGAAGAGATACTATCGCACTAGTACTAGTAGAAGACACAGAAGTTACGAATAAAGAAAAAAGCAAAACGTTGATGTAAAAGTGTAAATGAAGATGTGATAAAAGTATGAAGTGTAAAAATCGATGAGACAGAAGACGTGTGTGGTTAAGAATAAACAATTAAAAATGAGAAGTAATATATGTCTGATGAGAAAAAATAATACTGTAATAAAAAATAATAAAATGTTGAAAATTGTGTTGTATTGGGCAGTAGTTTTATTATAATTTTTTTTTTTTTAGATTTTAGTTCAAATTTTTTTTTGAGTTTTTTCTTTTTGCTTGAAAGATCCCAATATATTGTTAGGTTGCTCAAATTATGGACTAAAATTTAATTTTAGTAGCATAAAAAAAATTCAAGGTGGTCCCAAAAAAATTTTTAAAGGTAAATAAATATAAAATTTTAAATTATTATATATAATTTTTTTTTTCAAGTTAGGGTGGTCCTAGCCATAAGGTGGCGCCGCCACTGTGATAAATAATAATTAAAAAATAATAATTTTTTATGGTAGATTTTTGTTTAATCAAAAGACAAGTCACAAGAGTACTTAACTGCCAGCTAACATCTATATAAGAAGTTTAATTAAGAGAGAATAAACCATTATTTTCAAAAGTAAAATAAAAAGAGAGAAAATAAACCATAAGTAAGCATCCACATCCGGTTTTTCATTATAGATTTTTCTCTAAAAAATGGCTACTATTGTAGCAAGATTTTACCAAAAAAAAAAAAAAACCATCCACACCTAGTTGTTTATCATTGTTCAAAATTTTTTGCAAAACGTTACAGTATTCTATAGCACTTGTAAGTTGTAAATCTGTTATGTTCTTTTTCTATTCACTCTCTCTCCTCTGCCCTTTCATCAAATCTGCGGTGACTGATCCGGCTGACGATGGGTCATTGAGCTTTGGGCTGTTGTGGGTCGTTGACGTCGAGGTTGCGGTCATTGAGCATTAGATGATTTAGATCCATATGAATCTTATAATACATTTTAATTTATAGAGGTGCGGTGGCAGTTTGTACTAGCGGGTTGTGGTTGTATGGCGTCGAGGCAAGAGTACTCAAATATATGGCTCGACCCGAACCATTTTAGTCTATTTAATACAAAACTTAAGGGAGAAATGAAAGGAAATTTTTTTTTTCTTGTTTAAGGTAGAAGAGGGAAAATTATTGTGTATTATCAAAATACCATAAATGCGTAATCTTTCCTCTCACATGAATGATGGATCATACTAATTAAATTCATGGTGAGACCCACCATAAATGCATACAATTTATGCGAGAGAGAGGAGTATGCATTTATGGTATTTCGAAAGTATCTAATAATTTTCCATAGAAGAGTTATAATCTTAGAGTTTCAATAAAAAATTTATTAATATAACCCTTACATTTATTACCAAAAAAAAAAAATTATTCAACTATATTTAGAATTAAAAATTATGTTAGATAAAAATAATATTTATTTATAAGTTAAAATACAAAACTGACCCTCTAAGTTTCTTCAGATTTTATTTCAGTCCTCTAATTTTGTTTTCGTTTATTTTAATCTTCTAAATTTCAAATTTATTCAATTAAAGTGTGTCGGCCTGACATGAACACGTTTATACTAAGGGTGTGTTTGGATACCACTTATTTTGCTGAAACCGAAAAATTATTGCTGAAAGTACTGTAGATAAAGGTAAAAATTAGTTGAAATAGTACAGTGAGGCCCATAAATAGTGCCAAAAAATACAATAGAGCCCATAAATAATAGCAAAAATAAGCTGAATAGTGAAATAATTTTAATTTGGGTTGTGTTAACGGGCACCATGCGGTGCCCGTTAACCACAAATTTTTTTTACTTTTCCTAACACAATTTTTGTCTTTTTTTTTTGCAATTCATGTCATTTTTTCAGTTTTGTAAATACAATTCAAAAATTTTTTGACAAATTTTTTTTTGTCTTTTTTGCACTTAACCAACACCGGGCGGTGCTGGTTAACATTCTCCTTTTAATTTTTCATTCTTACCCAAACACACGCTAAATATTAACAAAAAAGTACCATGCTATATGCGTGTCATGTTCACGGGTCATCATGTATAGTTTAATTACTAGAGATATTTATATATACACGTGCCATGAAATTCTCAACCATACAAGAGGTATCATTTATGCGTGTGCTCTTACTCAAATTAACTTTTAATTTTTCATTCCTATCCAAACGCACACTTAATATTAACCAAAAATATCATGCTATATGCATGTCATGTTCACGGGTCATCATGTATAGTTTAATTATTAGAGATATTTATATATACACGTGCCATGAAATTCTCAACCATACAAGAGGTATCATTTATGCGTGTGTTCTTACCCAAATTAACTTTTCTTTTCTTCCTATCGTCCTATCTTTTGAAGGCAATATTGTTTTTATCTGCGAATTTAGTAACAGTAGTAGTAGTAGTTGCAATTTTGTCTCAATATTCTGAAAGATGCAAAGAAAGACTGTGTGCATAGCTGGCCTAAAAGAAAACAATTTCTTTTCTTCTTTTTTTTTGGATTCCCAAATCTCTGCCGGCAAAACCCCGCTATTAGCTGGGAAAGTGTGCAGCTTTTCCTGTACGGTACGTGAAATGACAACTTCCCCCACCGACACTTCAATAATGTTCACGGTCAAATTTGGCTATAATTATTTAGTTTACCCATTTCTTTGTAAACTTTGATCTTTGAATTTTTTATTGGGAAGGGAATATTTCTCAATCTTTTTTGGGCATAGGCAATGAGAACCTAGCAATAACAAAGCTTAATATATGTAAAACATTATACATGAACGTAGATAGTAAATGTTTATTTAAAGAAGTCAATAGAGCCATCATAATGTGTCATTGTAGGCATTAAGAAAACTAGGTTAAAGTCTTTGGTTTGAATCTTGCCATTGACACAAGTTTATAATTTTTGAGAATGTTGGAAGAGATAACATTTTTGGAGAGATTTAATTCATACTTTAATACAATACATAATTACTCACACCACTTAGCTCAAAAAATTAAGTCTACTAATTTGAGTCAAATTATGTTATATTTTACCCATTGTACAAATTGATATTTGAAATATGAATAAAACTACTATAGTCTTTAATTCAAAAAAAAAAAAAATCCTTTAAGCTCCTTATTTTTCCTTTATGCGAGACTTTCATTTATTTGCCTACCATCAACAATTTCTCTCTCATGTGTGAGTAATTGTCTCTTTGTGGGATCAAAGACCCCTCTCTTGTTCTAGTTCTATAGGTATCCTCTTGTCTATGAGCTTTTTTTCTTCACCACTCATCATCCATAGACTCTTGTACACCATCCATGGGAACATGTGTCAACCATCAAAGGTCTAACACAAGAAACTTTAGGAGACTCACATTGAGCCCGCTTAAGTTATATTAATTCCTCAAGTTTCTTAAAGATTATTCTAATAATAATTTATTGCTTCAATCAATAAAAAAATTGAAAAAAAAATAGTATCCTGTGACATTATTAAATAAAAGCAATTTACCTAAAAATAGATAATAGTGGAGAAATACTTGCTTGATGCATAAACTAGGCCCATCTAAAATTTTGAATTTTTTTTAGATTCACAATAAATTTTATACATATTGTATTCACTTTATAATAATTATTATTTATCATTAAGTTGAGACATTAATTAAATTTTAATATAGTCAAGTTTGAATTTTAAAGTTTTTATTTAAATACAAAAAATTTTACCGACTAAGCTTTTTGCTTTGATAAAATTATAACTTTCTTTATTTTTGAAAAGTTTAATTTGAAGCATTAATAGCCTTGTTAATAGGTTTCCAAGCCCAATAAGCTAGTTCAATGTTGCAATATAAGTGTGTGTTTGGTTTTAAAAATAAAAATTATTTTACTGTTTAGTTTATTTTTTTATTTTTTATTTATAGGCATTTTTAACATTATTTATTATCTTATTATGCTATTTTAACTAATTTTTATTTTTATTTGTAATATTTTAATAATAATTTTTAATTTTAATAAAATAAACAATTTTCAAACACACTTTAAATACAAAGAAAAAAGCCTCATCGACTGCTCTGACAAATTAATTACATCATGAGCTGATTAAAGTTTTTAAGGACGGTGAAGAAGAAGTACTGAATGATAGTAGTTTATCAAAGGCTGTATAGCGTTGAACAAAGATTTGTGGAAACGTGAAGTATGGGCATTGGCCAGAGAGCCAGAGAGAGTGAGAGAGCATTAATGTCGTAAAATGTGTACCTCCAATGTGTGGGCTGCAGTTACTTCCTGGCTGCTTCCGATGGTATCTATTTTGCATTTAGGCCAACCCAATGTATGAATCTCATGCGCCAGATGATCCATCCATGAATTCATGTCTAGATTGGTAGCAGAGTACGACACTCAATTATTGACCATTGGAATTTTTTATTTTTTTTTATTTTTTTATTTTTTGAAATTTTAGCCATAAAGGCACAATAGTATATTATTTTGGCATAAATATATTTTTAGTCCTTATATTTTGTATTTGTATTATTTTGGCCCCTACATTTTTTTTTTATTATTTTTAGTCTTTAAATCAATTAACGCCTGACATTTTCGTCCTTTCTGTCATCCAACTAACAGCAAGTGTCGACGTGGCTAACAGTGGAATAAAAAAAAATTATAATCACACAAAATATAATGTCATGTCAGCCTATAAATTTAAAAAATTAATTTATTAATTCTAACTAAATAAAAAAACAGAATTAAAACTAAAAATCATTAAAATTAAAATTTAAAAAGTATCTTTGGTTCAAATTTTTTCTTTTCCTTCTCACTTTATGAGATTAATTTTTATTCTCTCTCTCTCTTTCTCTCTCTATGAACTTTTTTCATTCTCTTCTCTCTCTTTTTCTCACGGTGCAGTGGCTTGTGGTGGGTGGTGGTTGGGGTGGATGGGTTGAGATCGAGGTGGGGTGGGTTGAGGCCGATTGGGGTGGCTTGAGTCGGGGTGGATGGGTTATGAGCCGGTTGGGGTGGGTAGAGGTCGGGTTTGGTTTAGGTTAGGCTGGGGTGGGTGGGTTGAGATCGGGGTGGGGTGGGGTGGGTTGAGGTTGGTCTAGGGTGGGTGGGTTGAGACCGACTGGGGTGGCTTGAGTCGGGGTGGCTGGGTTTGAGGTTGGGGTGGGTGGGTTATGAGCCAGCTGGGGTAGGTAGAGGTCGGGTTGGGTTTAGGTCAGGCTAGGGTGGGTGGGTTGAGATTGGCTAGGGTGGCTGGGGTTGAAGTTGGGTCGGGGTGGGTGGGTATGAGCCGGCTGGGTTGGGTAGAGATCGGGGTGGCTGGGGTTGAAGTTGGGTCGGGGTGGGTGGTTATAAGCGGGTTGGTTTGGGTAGAGATCGGGGTGGCTGGGGTTGAGACCAAGTTAGGTTTGGTTGTGGTGGTTGGGATGGTGGGTTGTGGCGGCTGTGATGGTGGGTAGTGGTTGTTTGATTGGTGGAGCTGGTGGCTGGATTTTTCTGTTTGGGTAGAAAGAAAATTTCTGGGTTTGGGTTTTGGGAAAGAAAATTTTTGGGTTTGTGTTTAAGTTTGTTGGTTGGGTTTGTGTCTATGTTTGTTGGCTGGGTTTGATCGGTAGAGGTGGTGGCTGGATTTTTCTATTTGGGTAGAAAGAAAATTTCTAGGTTTGAGTTTGGAGAAAGAAAATTTCTGGGTTTGAGTTTGGAGAAAGAAAATTTCTTTGATCTAGGTTCCAGTTCTTGAGTTCTTCATGTTCTTCCATTTTTTTTAAATTTTTTTAATTTAATTAATTAATTAATTAATATGTGATTATATTATTTTTTTTATTCTACCGTCAGCCACGTCAGCACTTGCTGTTAGTTGGGTGACAGAAATGATCAAAATGTCAGGCGTTAATTGGTTTAGGGACTAAAAGTAGTAAAAATAAAATGTAGAGACCAAAATGGAAAAAGTGCAAAATGTAGGGACTAAAAGTGCATTTACGCCTATTATTTTTGAAAAAATTTATTAAAAATTGAAAAAGTTTTGATAATTTTTACAATTCTCGATAAAATTTTTCAAAGACAGATTTGTCAAAAATTGGTATATTTTCAGTTAAATCCATCATACTATTTTTTATAGAAAATTCTTAAGTATTCCCAAAATATGGAGAAATTGTGCTTCCTCCTCTCACATTCATGGTGGATCTTATTATAAATTTAATAAATAGAGCCCATCATGAATGTAAGAAGAGGGATTACTATTTTTTATGCTCCGAGAGTATTTAAGAATTACTCTCTCTCTACTCTGCCTACATCCTCTTTCAATCCAAACGAGGATAATTAGTTTTTAGTGTAGATGAATATCAAATTTAATGAATAGACCCCTCTATGAATGTAAGAGGAGAGATAATTATTTTTCGTACTTTGGGAGTATTTAAGAATTACTCTCTTTCTACTCCCTCTACCTCCTCCCTCAATCCAAATGAGGATCAATTAATTTTTTAGTGTAGGCGAATATCAAATTTAATGAATAGACCTCTCTATGAATGTAAGAGAATGGATTATTATTTTCCGTGTTTCGGAAGTATCTAAAAATTAATCCTCCTTCACTCTCCTTACCTCCTTTCTCAATTCAAATGGGAACCAATTGGTTTTTAGTGTGAATAGATATCAAATTCAAGTTATTTTATTCGATGTTAAAAGACTTTATTATTTAAATTTACTTAATCTGCACTTTTTTTTTTGGAATTTAATTATTCCGGATCTATGGATTATGGGTAGATTTCCCATTCCCTTTGCGTAACAGATGATCCATCGATGAATTGATGTATGTATTGGTTGCGGAGTACGACACTCAATGACTCAATTATTGACTAATGGGGAATTCTCTTTTTTTTTTTCGGTTTTTTTTTTTTTGGGAATTTAATTATTGCTAATATATGGACTATGGGTAGATTTCCCATGCCCTTGCATGACGTTTATGATTCGTCCGTGAGATAATTTTGCGACTGTTATGACACACCTATGACATTATTTGAGTTTTCAATAATAAAAAAACTATCTTTTGAGATTTTTTTTTTGGAATAATTCAATAAATAGAAATGGGGGATTCCGGATTTGAACTCTAAATATTCTTTTTGAAAATATCAATAAGTGTCAACCAATTGAATTATAAGAATTATAACAAAATTATTTGAGATATAGCAAAAAAATTAGTTAATTAGTTAGTTACAACATTGAAAGAAAATAAAATAAATTATATAAGAAAAAAAAATATAAAACTAATTATATTTCATTAGGTGTAGAATAATAAAATTTTCAGTTAAATTTAAACACAAAACTGTATTACATCTAATTGTCCTTGAAAAGATAAAATTGAATATTTTTTATTAATCAATACAAGCAAGTGTTTGAATTTAATCAAGGAACTTGTCAGATACAAAGATTTCTAGTGCAGTAAAAATGATGTTATCTTTTTAAATACTAATAATTAAATTCAACTATGTGTTTTCCGATCAATATAACAACACAGTTGAATTTAGTTGGAGAACTTATGGTATACAACACAAGAAATTGTACCTAAGTTTTAACCTTTATTATCTCTAGTATATAACCCACGCAAACCCATTGATGCATTTAAAATTAAGCACAATTTTTATTATAAAAAAAATAATTGGTCAATTTATTTTTAAAGAAAATATGTAACACATGCATATGTATGGATAAATTTAAAATTAAAAATAGTTTTTATCTTAAAAATATAAATAATTAGTCAAATTATTTTTTTAAAGTAAACGTAATTAGTCACATATTAAAATTCTTACCTAAATTTAATACTACTTGTAATTATTTTTTTTCTAATTTTTAATAAAATAGAACATGTGTGATTTTTGTTGTGTGGTGATTTTTATTGAGTATATGTGATTGGTTTTTTTTTTTTCTAAATTTTATAGTTCATTAATATTAGATTGTTAGTATTTTACACTCATTAACTCACTTGGCACAAAGATTAAAAAACTTAAGTGGACACATAGCACAAACTTAAATGGATAATTATGGTGTAGTTCTCACATAAATTTAGACACATGTCCCAAAAATGAATTCTAATTTTAAATTCTAATTGATTTTTTTTTTTTGAGTTTTGCCTATCAATATATACTAGTTTGGAACCTCATGTAAATGTATAAATACTCTTAAAGATATGTAATAAGATGCATAACATTATTCTTATATATAATTTAAATGCTATTAATAGCAATTTTTATATTTTGTTAATTCTTTAGAAAATCTCGTAAGAATATTATTAGGTATGAAATGTAAATTATCCATATTTATTTATTTTTGTTAACTCTTTATAGGTATCTTCTTGTCTATGAGCTTTTTTTCTTCACCACTCGTCATCCATAGACTCTTGTACACCATCCATGGGAACATGTGTCAACGATCAAAGGTCTAACACAAGAAACTTTAGGAAACTCACATTGAGCCCGCTTAAGTTCTATTAATTCCTCAATTTTCTTAAAGATTATTCTAATAATAATTTATTGCTTCAATCAATAAAAAAATTGAAAAAAATAGTGTCCTTTGACATTATTAAATAAAAGCAATTTATCTAAAAATAGATAATAGTGGAGAAATACTTGCTTGATGCATAAACTAGGTCCATCTAAACATTTGAATTTTTATTTTTGTATACACAATAAATTTTATACATATTATATTCACTTCATAATAATTTTTATTTATCATTAAGCTGAAATACTAATTAAATTTTAATATAACCAAGTTTGAATTTTTAAGTTTTTATTTAAATACAAAAAATTTTACCGACTAAGCTTTTCGCTTCTATAAAATTATAACTTTCTTTATTCTTGAGAAGTTTAATTTGAAGCATTAATAGCCTTGTTCATAGTTTCCACGCCCAATCAGCTAGTCCAATGCTGCAATATAAGTGTGCTTATGAAAAATAAAAATTATTTTACTATTTAATTTATTTTTTTTACTATTTATAAATCTTTTTAACACTATTTATAACCTCATTATATTATTTTAACTAATTTTTATTTTTATTTATATTTATAATATTTTTAACAATAATTTTTTAATTTTAATAAAATAAACGATATTTAAACACACCTTAAATATAACAAATAAAAAAAAAAACTTGCTCTGATTAATTAATTACATCAACAGCTGATTAAAGATTTTAAAGACAGTGAAGAAGAAGTACTGAATGATAGTAGTTTATCAAAGGCTGTACAGCGTTGAACAAAGAAATGTGTGGAAACGGGAAGTATGGGCATTGGCCAGAGAGAGTGAGAGAGCATTAATGAAGTAAATAAATGCTCTCTCGTAAAAGGTGTACCCCCAACGTGTGGGCTGCAGTTACTTCCTGGCTGCTTCCAATGGTATCTATTTTGCATTTAGAGCAACCCAATGTATGAATCTCATGCGCCAGATGATCCATCCATGGATTCATGTCTAGATTGGTAGCAGAGTACGACACTCAATTATTGACCATTGGAAACTCTCTTCTTCTTCTTCTTCTTCTTCTTTATTTTTTTTTATTTATTTATTTTTAATTTTACAAACGTGTCCTTAAAAGTTTTATTAAAAATTGAAAAAATTTTGATAGTTTTTTTAATTTTCGATAAAATTTTGTCAAAAACAGATTTGTCAAAAATTGGTATATTTTCGGTTAAATCCATCTTTTTTTTTTTTTTTTACAAAAAATTATTAAGTATTTTTAAAATATAGAGGGATTGTGATTCCCTCTCTCATATTCATAGTGGACCTTATTATGAATTTAATGAATAAACTCCATCATAAATGTAAGAGAAGAGATCACTATTCTCCATGCTCTAGGAGTATTTAAGAATTATTCTCTCTACTCCTCGAGAAATTATAAGGTTCACATGGTGGACAAGTGACATGATCCACCATTTCATTAAAAGACTTACACATGTTTAAAATTGTTGAGTTGAAAATTTTTTTAAAACACTGACTCAGCAATTTCAAACAAGTGAAATTTTTTTAGTGGAATGGTGGACAGATGACGTGGTCTACCAGAGGACTGTATAATTTCTCCTACTCCTCCTACCTCCTCTTTCAATCCAAATGAGAAACAATTGGTTTTTAGTGTAGACGAATATCAAATTTAATTAAGAGACCCCTCTATGAATGTAAGAAGAGGGATAATTATTTTCTGTGCTCTGGGAGTATTTAAGAATTACTCCCTTTACTCCCCCTGCCTCTTCCCTCAATCCAAATGGGGACTAATTGATTTTTAGTGTAGGCGAATATCAAATTTAATGAATAAACTCCCTTCATGAATGTCCCTTCATGAATGTAAGAGGAGGGATCACTATTTTCCGTGTTTCGGGAGTATCTAAAAATTACTCCTCCTCTACTCTCCTTACCACATTTCTCAATTCAAATGAAGACCAATTGATTTTTAGTGTGAGCAAATATCAAATTCAAGTTATTTTATTTGACGTTAATAGACTTTACTAATTGAATTTACTTAATCTGCACTTTTTTTTTTTGGAATTTAATTATTCCGGATCTATGGATTATGGGTAGATTTCCCATTCCCTTTGCGTAACAGATGATCCATCGATGAATTGATGTATGGATTGGTAGCGGAGTACGACACTCAATGACTCAATTATTGACTAATGGGGAATTCTCTTTTCTTTTGGGTTTTTTTTTTTTTTTTTTGGGAATTTAATTGTTGCTAATATATGGACTATGGGTAGATTTCCCATGCCCTTGCATAACGTTTATGATTCGTCCGTGAGATAATTTTGCGACTGTTATTGCACACATATGACATTATTTGAGTTTTCAATAAAAAAAAAAACATCTTTTGAGATTTTTTTTTGGGAATAATTCAATAAATAGAAACGGGGGATTCCAAATTTGAACTTTAAATATTTTTTTTGAAAATATTAATAAGTGTCAAGCAATTGACCTATAAGAATTATAACAAAATTATTTGAGATTAAAGCAAAAAAGTTAGTTAGTTAGTTATAACATTGAAAGAAAATAAAATAAATTATATAAGAAAAAAAATATAAAACTAATTATATTTTATTAGGTGTAGTATAATAAAATTTTCAGTTAAATCAAACATGTAACTGTATTACATCTAATTGTCCTTAAAGAGATAAAATTGAATATGTTTCATTAATCAATAGAAGCAAGTGTTTGAATTTAATCAAGGAACCTATAAGATACAAAGATTTCTAGTGCAGTAAGAATGATGTTATCTTTTTAAATACTAATAATTAAATTCAACTATGTGTTTTCCGATCAATATAACAACACAGTTGAATTTAGTTGGAGAACCTATGGTATACAACACAAGAAATTGTACCTAAGTTTTAACCTTTATTATTACTAGTATATAACCCACACAAACCCATTGATGCATTTAAAATTAAACACAATTTTTATTATAAAAAAAATAAATAATTAGTCAAATTATTTTTTAAAAAAAGCATGTTACACATGCATACGTGTGGATAAATTTAAAATTAAACATAGTTTTTATCTTAAAAATATAAATAATTAGTCAAATTATTTTTTTTAAGTAAACGTAATTAGTCACATATTAAAATTCTTACTTAAATTTAATACTACTTGTAATTATTTTTTTTTCTAATTCTTAATAAGATAGAACATGTGTGATCTTTGTTGTGTGGTGATTTTTATTGAGTACATGTTATTGGTTTTTTTTTTTTTAATATTATAGTTCATTAATATTAGATTGTTAGTATTTTACACTCATTAACTCACTTGGCACAAAAATTAAAAAATTTAAGTGGACATATAGCACAAACTTAATTAGATAATTATGGTGTGGTCCTCACATAAATTTAGACACATGACACAAAATTGTATTCTAATTTTAAATTCTAATTGAATTTTCTTTGAATTTTTCCTATTAATATATAGTAGTTTGCAATCTCATGTATATGTATAAATACTCTTAAAGATATGCAATAATATGTATAATATAATTCTTTTTGGTTTAATGTATAATATAATTCTTATATATAAAATTTAAATACTATTGATAACTATTTTTATATTTTGTTAACTCTTTAAAAAATCTTGTAAGAATATTATTAGGTATAAAATGTAAATAGTCCATATTTATTTATTTTTATTACTTTTTATTTTTTTGTTATTGTGAAGTCCCCCTTTTTTTTATGATTCATTTATTCTAGACTCTTTAGTTTTTGTATTTAGTAAGTTACATTTTTTTTTTGAGAAGACACTCAGTAACTCACTTAGATGAATATTTATGATGTAGTCCCACATTTGATTTTAAAATTAGAAAATAGAACTCTCTAAAAATAAATAATTTAGAACACATGTCGCAAAATTAAACTCTAATTTAAAATTCTAATTGAACTTTCTTTAAATTTTGCTTATTAATATATATATAAATTGAAAAAATATACAAATTCTCACGTGATTTTCTCGTAATACATGAAATTTTAAAGTTTTTAATGTAACACTTAACTCTTTTGGTACTGTCTATTTATTTTTCTAAAGCTAGAGATAGACAAGAAGATATCCAAACCTATTGATGTTTGAGGTGATTGCCTCAATTTTTTACAGCCTCTCCACAAGGACCACAGCTCGGTTGTGGCTACTTATTTATCCTATTACTGCATATACAGAAGCCACAACTCGGTTGCATATTTTGTTCTTCCAATGACTTTTATGTAGGCCAATTCTCCAGCTCACAATTCGGCTGCGTGGGCCTTCTATAATCTATATTATATATAGGTTGGAGCCATTTCTATCTCTTATCTTTTACCCTTCCTCCTCTTTTGTTTCAATAAAAATTCAGTTTTCGGAATTTAAAAAAAATGGGACTTAGTCTAGCTCTAGCCTCCTAGGCCCAGCAATTGAGGCGGCTAGCATGATTGAGCAATATGACTTAGAATTCAACAAAACATGGTTTTCCGTGGGGGTGATGATTGAAGAAGAGCCATAAAATGTCAGAAAATGGCCACTTGATACACTATTACACAATCCATTAAGATTTCCCTTGCTGAGCTGTGATAATAAAAATGACAAAAAGTTATTAAAAATATTACCAAAAATGATAAAAAAATAATTAAAATATTATCAAAAAGAATAAAAATTACAAAAAGTAAATTAATGTTATAAAAAACTGTAAAAAGTTATTATTAACGGACACCTTTTGGTATTTGTTAACACAACCCTTGTATTAATAAGTCCAAGGAGTCAAGGACACAATAATATAAATTTTTATGAGGTTATGGTAACGGGTGTTCTTAGGACAATTGTTAATAAACTATAATAAGAAAGTTTTGATATCACTTTTATGAAAAATATAAAAAATTGTCAATAAAATTAATTGCTTTATCATTTTTTTTAAAAAATTTATAAGGTAACATATTATAATTATAGTGGGAGATTTATGTGAAAGTGATGTTATATTAATCACAATTTATCATGCCAATAACTTGAACTTTTTTTTATGAAAATGCTAGTATACAATTATGATGGGTGATCATATCATAACATGGTGTACCCTTGTGCATACAATAACCTTGCTTGGTAGATGAGAATCATTACGATAAAAAAAAATCGATTTTTGGGTAAAGTTTTAACTTTTGGGTTAAATATATTTTTGTTCATTAAGAGATGTGTGTACTCACAAAAAACTTAATTGTTACTTATGTGTTCACCCCTTAGACAAGATTGTCATCCAGAACAACCATTAGAAAAATGTTGTGTCTTTATCATTACTTGAATTTTTTTAAAATTTTATTTTGTCCCATCAGAATTTATATATTAATTTTGTGACATGCCAAATCATTGTTATTATCATTCTATTTTATAGATAAATATTGGAGGACTGATAGATATGGAGTTTGAATCATAGACACGTGGCGACATAAATGATATCATTACCATTGTCATTTTGAAAAATGAAAATTACCACTTGATGTCATTGTTGTTTATCCATGACCATAAATTCTATAAAATCATTGATTATTTAAAAGTTTGGAAAAATAAAAAAAAATGTTAACGAGTGCTGTACAACACTTGTTAATAATCCATTTTAAGAAAGTTTTGATACCACTTTTATGGGAAATGAAAAAAGCTGTCAAAATATTAATTACTTTTTTTTCATTTCTCATAAAAACTTTTTTTAAATGAATTATTAACAAGTGCTATACAGCACCCATAATATTTTTGTCTCACAAAGTTTTCAACTTTATTGTTGCCTTTCGAGTGATGTGTCGCTATAAGAATTTGGATCCACGTTGTTGCAAGACAGGGCCCTTTCCACTTCATGTACACCACATGAATAGCAGCTGTTTTGTCAACATTAATTTGTAGATCTCGCCTATATTAAATATATGGAGGAATAAAAAAAAAATTTACGGCATGCCATTTTAAAAAACCTATTTAATTGTCAGTACATGATACAAAATCCTATTAGCATAGTGACATAGTCTAGAATTAAGTATGAATATTTTTTTGGGTTAACTTATGGGGAAAATTAACATGGTTCTCTCCCACATTCTATAATGTGATTGATTTTATTTTTTCAAAAACATATCATCCATAACTAAGCTAATTATTTTAGAGATGAAACTATGTATGATGTACTTGGTATTCCATGTGCGACCTCTAAAACCCTTATCCATTAATAATGTTAAATAGCAGTAGCGGCTCCAGAAATTTTTTTCAGAGTGTTCTTCAAGAAGCATAAATTACACAATTTAATAAAAAGAAAAATTTATATACTGACAACAACAACAATAAAAAAACACGCAAATACATAAAGTTTTACTTAATTAACTAAAAATTGATGTTATATAAAAATTAAGTAACTTTTTAAGTTTATTCACTTAATTAACTAAAATTACTATTTTTTTCTAATCAAAATTATCGGAAAAAGAAAAAAGAAAAGTAGTTGTACAATGAAAAAACTAAATTTATGCAGCTTTGACCAATTAGTTGTATGATATATATTATAATGTTTTTGAGAAAAAGTAGTCATACAATAACAATGTGTCAGGTAAAGCCAAAACTAAAAGTAAAGCTGTATTATAGATTTAAAAGAATATAAAAGCATGTAATTTTTTTTTTTACTTAAAAGACCCTAAGATATTTAAAAAAAAAAATAAATGGTAGAAAATTTTATTGATAAAAGAAAAAAAAAAAAACCAGAATACCAAAAAACAAAAAAAAAAGACATCATGACACCTTGGACTAAGGGCCACCACCAACAAATGTAGTGGTCCCAGAAAAACATTTATAAAGACATCTAACTCAGACCAAATTATGGGTTATCGTACACTGTTGTTAAGTTGCTCAAATTATGGATCAAAATTTAATTTTATTGGTATAAAAAAATTCAGGATGTTCCTAAATTTTTTTTAAAGGTAAATAACTATAATATTTTAAATTATTATATATGAAAAAAATTTTCTTTTTAAGGTCAGGGTGGTGGACCACCCTGACTATAAGGTAGCGCCACCCTTGTTAAATAGTGCTTATGTCAAAAATGTTTGAGTAGTGATATGGGTGAAAATTATGAATGGCTACTTTGGAAGGGGGAAGATCCTAAAGGTTTCGGTCCAACAAACCTCTAGGACGGGGTTTGGCCTAGTTGTGATTAGTTTGAGATCACATTCACTTGATTATCATGTATCATCTTGTTGAGTAACATTAATATTCGTGCATTGATCGATACTCAAGCAAGACCTTCTCAAATAAAGAGTGCATGACGCAGGCCGAGCACTCAAGAGGCATAGCCCTAGACCTTTTTCGGGGATGTCTAAAGCTTGGTAGCCGAGCACACACCAACCCCCCCCCCCCCCCCCCCCCTCCCCCCTCTTCAAAAGAAGAAACACGAGAAATGCCACTATCTCTATCTTATTAGCATTAATTTCCCTCATCAACCGCCACCCCTTTTTACTAAATAAGCCATCATTGTAAATTATTGGGCAAAGTAATTTAGAAGCATGTACCCTCAATTGGCCTTAAGGAATGGCACATTAGTAGGAACTCTTCAAATTACTTTTTAGGGAATTGGTTACCAACCCCCAATCATAAACCCTATAATTACCCATTATCACATGAATAAAGTCACATTTTTTTTCCCTTCAACCACTGTTACTTTATTATTTTTCTTCAAAGTGTCTCCGATCAATCCCACTTGTTGTTGGTTTGAAGCCTGGGAATAGGTTGTTTCACCTGATGAATTTCTCTACTCATCTCACCACCCTCTTTAGTCAAGGTTCTTGGTATGGTTCATTTTTTTATCAAAAATTCTCCCTTACAATTTTTATATAATTTTTAGCATATTTGAATTATGAAGATAAACAATTTCTAAGGTAATTTCACTATGCATTTCTCACAAATTAAACATTTATTTATAGTTATAAGAATTGTTCCAATCTTGCCACACACGCCATCAACATTTAAACAAATATGGATTAACACTATTTATTACCTTAAGCATTGCGCAAGATCTCAACTCAATTGGTATCTATTAAAAATGGTAATGATACTATAGAATTTTAAGATAGAGCTATAATTGATTTGTAATTTGAGAATGTACATAGACTTTTCTTTCAATTCCTTTTTTATTCCTCAACTTGACCAATTAGTGTTATTCTTTACATTGTCTTATCATTATTTCATTCCCAAAACTCTTACCCTCCACCGAACAATTGAATGGTCTTCATTACTCTACACGCAGCACAAAATTTTTGACTTATTCGGTTCCCAACATTGTTAAGTTTCTTTCAAACACACACAACTTATTAGTGGGAATCAAACAAGAAAACAAAAAGAGTCATTTTGGGAATATTATTATTATTACATGATATACTATTATGCTAAAAATACACATCCACACACAAATAAGGAATAAATTAATAAACATATATAGCAAATACAAGCTGCACAAACTTTCATTTCCTTTACATTTTTTAGGTTAAAGTGACACGTTTTTTTTATTATGGTAGGTGAATTATTTGGAATAATATCTATTTAGAAGAGAACTCCCCTGAGTGTTGACATATATTCTCAGTCACCAACCATTGAAAAAAAAAAGCAGCCTTTAGGTAAAGTCCACTTCACGCAAGCTCGGTTTCATTATTATTCATATACTTACAAATTTGATAACATAATTGTTTTTATTGATGTGACTGGTTTATAGCACAAAAATTGGTATTAATTATTGTTAAAATAATGTCAATTCAATAAGAATTTATATAAAAATTATATATATATATATATATTGTGAATATTTCTATGTCTTAATGAATAGAATACTATTTGATTGACTAGAAATACCTGTACAAAATACAATATTACCAGCAAACACCTAAACACAACATAGTATTCAAATTACTTCTCAACTAAGTCATTACTCATTCGAGGACCCATACAAAATTACAAACCAATGCATAAGAGTAACGTCACAAACCCACCATATACTTTACTTTGGTTTCATGCCTTCCTAGACAGAGTTCTCTCCAAACAAACTATTCAAACTCCCATTTTATATTTTTATTAAACGTAAATTTTGACAAATCCATTAATAGATTACATTTTTTTTTATATTCTCTATACTTGTAAAATTTTAAGAAAATAAAAAATTAATAACAATGTATTTAGTCAAATGTTTAAATTTTAAGTTTTTGCAATCTTAAATTATGTATAAAAAATACATTTTTGGATCAAATAGTATTTGTGTGATGTCCCAATTTAATTGACTATGTGTGTTATGTTGGTGTGTGATGAGTTTTACATCGGACATTTACCGGGTAGATTTAAGTTTTAGTCTCAATTAAAACTAGTCTTTTTTAAGTATAGCTCAAATGTAGCTAGTGTTTCTCCTTAGTTCATTATAGTAATTAACATTCAATTTGAACCTATTTTATATAGATTTTTTTTAATAAGAAAATTGCAATTTTTTTTTTGATATAAAATAAAATTTTTACTTTAACCTAACATAAGTGTATGTGTGTGTGAACTTCCCTTTTGAATACTTGAACCCCGACTCTTACCTCCTACTACCCACAAGTAATTATACTTGTGAAGTGACCAACGCACTAAGAGTGTATGGTGTTAATTGTAACTTTATTAAGATAAAGATAAAAACATTATATTATTACTCAATGTTGGGTCAATTAGAATAAAATTTAACATCTGTATATGTTTATGAAGATAAAAAACATCCAATTTAGTGATTAATATTTCAAAATACATGTCCACGATAAATTCTCAAGGTGTGAATTTTTTTACTCAAATTTTATGCCTCCTAAAATTTCATTTTCCTTATTAAAGTTTTTTCACTAATTTTTTTTTTTGGTTGTAAATAAAAAACCTTGTAATCAGTAAATGACATCAACAGTTGGCCGACATCATAATAAACGGCATAGCTAGGCACATCTTTTTGCTCTGACAACAATTTTGGACTGGTTATACAAACATAGAATCATACATAGATAATGAAAAATTGAAAAAAGAGATACATTATAGTTGTACAAAACACAAACACACACACAATACGTCAAAAAACTGTGTAACATCAATAACATCAGCATTCAGCAGCAACAACAACGTCATGTCAGGTAGTAGTTGCTAGTTTATCAGAAAAAAAAAAAAAAAAGGTCGTAGTTGCTAGCTAGCTTAGTAGCAGTAAATAGAAACAGTACAACACTTTGAACGAAGCACGCCCACGAAACTCAGTCCCGAACACACACATACAGACACACACACACACACACGTTTGCTCAACCTTTTCGGCGCCCACGTGGCAATTCCTTTCACACCCTGTGGGTCCCACCTCCCACTATTGGCAAATGTCTATTGCTAAATAGTAAAAAGGGCAATGCTATGCCTCTTTTACGCTGCCAGCAACAACCCAAAAAAAAAAAAAAAGAGAAAAAAAAAAAAAAAGATTGCCATTGCTCATTACTGCATCATCATGTACCTCTCTCTACACCAATGTAGAGAAAAAAAAAAAAAAAAAAAAACTTCTATGCATTTTTTCATACCGAGAAAATCTAGCACTATAACATTTTATGCCACAATTCACTGTGATGCAATGGATTGTGAGTTGTTGAGAAAGAGTAATTAACAGATACAATAGACAGACTGTGAGTAGTTGAAAAAAAAAAAAAAAGATAATGGTGCAAAAATAATGATTCTAGAACTTATTCTTTACATAACGGTTGAGTTTACAAATTGTTGTGACGCAAAAGTAATGGATGTCGAATTTGTTCTTTTCATATTCACTTGTTTTTATCTATATTTATTTTTGATATTATCCTTTTTAATTTATTTACCAATAATGACATGCCAACGGAGTGTAAGTTTTTTATAAAACTTAAAAAGATAAAATACAACATTTGGTTTTTTCTTTTGAGAACCCAATAATAAAAGGAAGAGAATTTCACAAGCGGTAGCTTAAAGCTTAAACTCTCTCTCTCTTTCTCACACTGCAATTTACTATCTTCCTCTTTCTTTTTGTCTCTCTCTCTCTCTCTAGAATTGTTATATCTTTGTGTTGAAGATAATGGTGGTGGTTGCAGATTGATCTGAGAGAGAGAGAGAGAGAAAGAGAGACATGGGGGCGTGTGTTTCCGCGCCCAAAGGGTGTGTTGGTGGGAGATTGAATAAGAGGAAGAACCGGAAAAGGAGGAGAGTAGGAGGACTCAAACAAAGGGTCTCTTCTCGTTTATCTGATGGATCACTGGACAGGGTTGATAGGTCTGCACTATCTGATAGATCCTATACCAAACCCACTTCCCAAGGTTTCATCTTTCTTCCTCTCTTTATGTTTTTGTTTTTCTTTCTTTCTCTAGAATGGTCTTCGGTATAAGTTGTGGGATAACATGAAGAGCAAGTGGTGTTTTTAATTATTATTATTTTGATAAATTTAAGATTTTTATTTTTGGGTTTGTGTTTTTTGTGTGGATTTGTTGGTGGGTTATGTTGTTGGACATTTTTTTTGTTGGTTTTGTTTTATGGTTTGGATTATAGAAGGCGGGTTTTGGATTGCTAAGAGTACAGCTTTTGGAAATTATGTGAGTCTGCTAATCTGTTATAGCATGAATGTACACTTGTTTTAAGTGAGAGAAAAAAAAAGTGGCATTTCTTTACAAAAGTGACTCAATTATTGAGTTTTGTGATGATAGGATGCTGGGGTGAAGTACACGTAAATTATTAGTTAGTTTTCTTCTGTTTTGAGCTTTTACGCAAAGAAAGATATTTCTTTATGTGGGGTTTTGATCTATATATTACAAGAATAATCTTGGTTACCTCAAGTTATCTGCAATTTTCTTTACATGCAACTTTGTTGGTAAGCTCAGAAAGTTGAGGATAAGTTTGAGTTGCTTTTTGTTAACATTGGTAGTTGAATAGAATGTGGTTGATTAAGAGGGGGATAGATTATATTTTTTGAATTGATCAGTGATCCAGATGTAAATTTTATGAATTTGATTGTTCTTGACAGCTGGAGGAGATAAATCACTTTGTCCTTGATTCTTAGTTTACTGGGAGATTAGCATACTGATTTTTAGCAATTGTACCCTGATAACTAATTGACCTCAATAGGGGACTTTGAGAGTCCATTTCTAGGTGAATTGATGTGCCAATCATAGGAAATTGTCTTTTGCAGATATAATAATTGTGAAAGCCCTCCATGTATAACCATATTGCATTTGGTTTGAGTTGTCTCAGTGCTAGTTAATGTGCCAAGAACCGGAAATGGTATTTTGCAAGGGTTATAAACAAGACAGCCTTACAATTTGATATTGTTGTGAGAGATGGCTTCTGCAACTGGATTTTTAGGTCTGAAGTTCAATGTGCTTGGATCAAAAAGCAATATGGTTTGTCTGTCTAAGAGACTGTGCATTGAAGTTTTTGAAATGCTAACAATAGTTCTGGTCAAGTGGCAAATGAACTTTTGATATTGGGCATGTCTATAGGATAGCCATAGGAGTGACTGTCCTATTAACTGTATATCACAGAGCTTCCTAATTATGGAAACGAAGCTGTCATTGGAGGTTTGCTAAGTAAACAGCTAAGAATATAAATTTGTTTTTCACTGACAATGTAACACGAGGTGTGTAATCTAGAAAGGTGGACCTTCTCATGGATTTAAAATTGGTGTTGCTAGCAGTGATTAGGTTTTCAAAGATAAAGACCTGGAACATTAATGGAACTTGCGAGAAATATGCAGTGTATAAAGCTCATTGACTTCTCCAATAAATCTGCTTTATCAGTCGCATTGAAGATATTGGAGCATAATCTTGCTTGTAATTCTTCTACTTTCTTTGTTCTGAAACTTTTCCCATTTTTTGAACATATGATGAATTAGAAGCCAAAATTTCCCTGAAATACTAGTCTAGCTTTGGCTAACCATGTAATTAAGCATTGAATTCTCAAATTATTTGTCACTGCGATTTTCTTATTTCATTCCCCTGATTCTGTTCAATATGATGACAGGATCAGGACAAGTTGAAGAGGCATGGTTTGATTCAGCTGCAATTCTGGAGTCTGACTGTGATGAAGATTACCAAAGTGTTGCAGATGGTATGATTTTGTAGATACTTAGACTCAAATACATATGAGGATTATTTTCCTTCGCTTTCTGATAGAAGAGATATGTTTATATTTGACTTATGCATACCAATGATATCTGCAGATGTGTTATCTCTGAATGGCTTTGAAGGTGCATCCGTATCAAGTATTCCATCTCTGAGAGATGCCAATCATTGGGACCATAATCTCAATAACCATCATACTTATTCCACCAATCATATGCAGAAACCGGGGGATTTGTCAACAGGGAATTCTGCACTCGACTCTGTTAATGAGGTTTCTAGATGTGATGGACCTTCAAATGAAGCAAACCATCCTGTGTACCTTGATGAAGTCTCCTCGTCTGTGGATGGAAGTCCTGGCAAGGAGGAAGGAGTGTTAGATAACTGTGGGATTCTTCCAAGCAACTGCTTACCTTGTCTTGCATCCACTGTTCCTTCAGTTGAAAAGAGAAGATCATTAAGTTATAGTCCGCCAGGTTCGAGAAAAAAGGCTTCCTTAAAGCTTTCCTTCAAATGGAAAGATGGAAATGTGAATGGCCCTCTATGTGAGTATTGAGATTGTCAAATTTTGACACATTAGTTTCTTATGTATACAAACATAAATGGACCTCATAGAAAATCCAGCTTTACATTGGGAGAATATAAGTAGAATTTAAATAGAGTGCAGTTTATCAATTTTGGTTTAGCATTTTTATTCTACTAGATTGATGTGTGGTCATTCCAAATCCTTCTTCTTCCAAATAAGTCATATTGATATTGATGGTGGTAATTTACACACACACACACACACACACACACACACACTCACACGTGTATATTGTGGTGCTCAGTAGTAGTATAATTACATGGCGTATACACAAGTAAATGCTTTCAGAGAGAAATATAAAACATGTGTAAGTTGAATAAGTTTAATTAATTATTTCTTTGTATGATTACAGTTTCCTCGAAGTTGCTTCTGGAAAGGCCAATAGCAGGTTCCCAAGTACCTTTTTGTCCAATAGATAAGAAAATGCTTGATTGTTGGTCACCTATTGAGCCAAGTACTTTCAAAGTTCGAGCTGTAAATTATTTTAGGTAAGGCTGTGAGAACACAGTACTCAATTGTTTTATATATGCATAATTACATGGCACATACACAAGTAAATGTATACATATTAAACTAGTGATTGTACAAATGCAAGTATGCTCTTACACTTAAAAGTTTACAAATCCCCACAATGAGACTTCATGTAAACGTAGTTGGATCTCTAATAAATAGAGTTGTCGCAATGCTAAACTGTTTATTGTGGAAATCGGCCTTTTGTGTGACAGGGACAAGAGGAAGGAGTTTGCTTCTAATTATGCTGCATATTATCCCTTTGGGGTTGATGTATTCTTATCTCAGAGGAAAATAACTCATATAGCTCGTTTTGTGGAACTCCCCTCTGTTAATTCTTCTGGAAACCTCCCACCTCTTCTCATTGTAAATGTCCAGGTATACCTTTTTTCTTCTTTTGATTGCTCTCCATGTTGTATGAACATGCTGGTAAGTGTTTGTATGTGTCATTTGTCTTTTTAGTAGTTAGAGGGTGGAGATTAGGTTAAAAATTCTAAGTATCTTGACACCTGTTGTTGTGTATGGTATCCAATGTCTTTGCTGGCAGCCCTGCTTGTGTTTTCAAGAATAAAAGTTGTTTTATTTGGGAAATGTGGTCAAAAAATTGAGAAATGTAAGAATTTTGAATTAGTGAAATATATTTTACCATCATAGGGTAAACTTTTTCCCCTTGAACACGATTCAAGCCTTAAACCTATCTAATCATCCCTGTAACATGAGGCAAGACCCATAAACCGCTATGGAAAATATATCTTGCTTGCTTTATTAGATTTTGTCCCACCTCTTGAGAGCTTGAATTTTTATACTTCAGGTGCCAAAGCTGCAACTTCTTTCATTGTCCCCCTCCCTTCTTTTTGATAAGCAAATTCTTTCATCATTATCCTATTTGTGATTGATTGGTGAGGGTCATTAACGCAGATACCTCCAGTTCATAAGGAAATTAAATTGTGCTTGCATTCTACTAGTTATAAACTAACAATTTAATTTGGCAAAGCCCTAATCCTTTATTTGGGCCTGGCATAAAAGCCATTCTAGACTCCTAAAGAGCTGTGCTGAGTCCTCCTCTCTCTCTCTGTGTTTTCTTTTACTCTTGAAATACAGGAAGGCAATTTTTTTATTTAACTTTCTGGTTATCCCTCCCTTGCTCTTCTTGTGCCTTTAAATTGAGCCTATCTCTAATTCTCATTGGGAAAAATTAATGGTTTTTATTGCATACAAGCAAACCATATTTGTCTGTCTCTCAATCTTTATTTATTTATATTTTCAAAACTTTTGAATTTTGTTTGTTATCATCATGTCTCAACATGCTCAAATGTGTTTTTCTCATTTATGTATTTCATGTTTCTTGGCTGGTTAGCTAGCATTTCAAATTAAGAAGGACCCATAAAGCATATTTTCTTCATAAACTTTACCTAGGCATTTTTCTTGAGGCGTATAGAATTTTCCTTCTTTTTTTTTTTTTGGTTGCTTTTTTTTTTCCCTGTACATTCTGATACCGGCCTTTCTACAGGTTCCATTGTACCCTACCACAATTTTTCAGGGTGAAACTGATGGAGAAGGAATGAGTTTCGTATTGTACTTTAAGCTTAATGAAAGTTACGCTAAGGAGCTTCCATCCAATTTTCAAGAAAATATCAGAGTAAGAAGGAGCATTTGTAACTTTGCATTCTAGTCTGGTTTCTTTTTATAATGATAAGATAAGCTCTATGATTTTCACATCAATGCACTCTAGTTATAACTTAATGTTCTCATTTTTCACATCATAATCTGTTTAATAAAAGGCACATTGCAATTTTCCTATGGTGCCTATCTGTCTGACAACATATCTTCCCTGTTTTGTGTTTGATAGTATTTAAAAAAAAATAAAATGGAAAAGCGAAGTAATCAATTCTTTCTGATTATCTATGTTTCCATTGTTTCACATCCATGCTTCTTGCAACAGAGGTTAATGCACGATGAAGTTGAAAAAGTGAAAGGGTTTCCTGTTGATTCAATTGTACCCTTTCGGGAAAGGTTGAAGATATTGGGCCGTGTTGCAAATGTGGAAGATCTTCATTTGAGTGCGCCAGAGCGGAAGCTTATGCAGGCTTACAATGAAAAACCTGTTCTTTCACGTCCTCAACATGAGTTTTACTCGGTAAGTTTGTATCCAACCAACTATATTGGTTAATAGTGAGTTCATTCTAATTTAATTCTCTTTTAAATGAATGGTTTTTTTTCTCTTTTAAAAAGGTTTGAGTTTATCTTAAAAAGGTGTCAGAATTCAATATCTTTACCTTTTTTTTTCTCACTGATACAATTGTTTTTAACGACTCTACAATGTTGGTGTAGCAATGATGTTGCCATCTATTTCATGATCTTGCGTATAATAGGTCCGCATCATGATAAGATATTTATAGCAAGCAAATTCAGTTGTAGATTTCATGGAACATACTTTAGTGTTGAAAAAGACATCCTTTAGTGTTGAAAAAATCCATTGTGTTCTACATAACAATTAATGAGTCAAATGTGTGAGTGCATGTGTGTTTTACACAATATCTTAATTTATTCTATTTGTTTTATGTTGCAATGTTTCTTCAAAATCTATTTGAGCAACCAAACGACATTGGATTACAAAAGATTACCTCTACGTTTCCCTTCTTGGTTACAGGGAGACAATTACTTCGAGATTGATTTGGATATGCACAGATTCAGTTATATCTCTAGGAAAGGGTTTGAAGCATTCTTGGACAGACTAAAGATCTGCATCTTGGACGTTGGCCTCACTATTCAGGCAAATTTTTTTTCTCTATAATGAAATTTGTCTCCCCTGTAAAATATTTTCTTTTTATAATACATTATTCTAGTTTTGTTTTTGGCTTTCTGAGTGCTGTGCTAATCTCTGCCTTATCCGTGGATTCTAAAACAGGGAAACAAGGCTGAAGAGTTGCCAGAGCAGATCTTATGTTGTATACGACTAAACGGAATTGACTACATGAATTACAAGCAACTGGGGAATAATCAGGAGCCCCTTTGAAATTATTACAATTACTAAAACAATGTAAGGCTTAAAGCAATTACTAAAGTTAATAAAGGCTAATTTTAGAGAAATTCTCTTATATTGTGTGTACCTGTTTAAACTCTTGTACTCTTTAATGATTAAAGATGCTGACTGTGAATCACAGCATGAGTGGAAGCAAGTACTGCTCCAATTGAGGTTGAGAAAATGACAAGATTCGCATAATATGGTCAGGTCATGTGCAATGGAGATTGAGTAATGCACTTGTGAGAAAGAGTTAGAGTTGAGGGAGTAAAAAAGAGGTAGTTGGAAGTCTAAAATAACATGTGTAGAACTGGTGAAACAGGATATGTTGAGTATGGTGTTAGATAGGAAAGAATCTTGAGTAGACTGTGGGTCAAAAGTGTATATACTCACTCCATACAATTTAGCAAATGGGAAAAAAGCACTCAGATTCCTATCTTGGCACTTGGAGCATGGGGAATTTAATATTTAAGTGCTAAATTACTTGTCTGCACTGCGATGCATATAACTTGGTACATTAGTCCTGTGCCCTTGGTCTTCTACAGAAGGACCAAAAGTTCCAAATATATTTTTAAAATGAAGAGTATATATATAGACTCAATTTATGAAACAATCATATGTTCTACTTCTTGAGTAATCAAGAATTTAACTCAAAACCTCGGCTTACAAGGAGTAAGAGGCTTCCCACATAAACCTTTGTTCCCAGAGTAGGAGCTCTCAGGAAAGTTGCTTAGAGGTTCTCCCACAGGGATTTCCCCCTCCAGTAGATTATCTGATAAGTCCAATTCCTTGAGATTTCTCAGCTCCAAAAACCCAATTGGTATTTTACCAGTGAAGTGGTTTTTCTGCAGCTTCAGTTTTTCTAACAAGCTTACATTTGCTAGAGCCTCTGGCAAGTTGAAGCTTAACTCATTGTAGCTCAAATCCAAACTTTGCATAGATATCATTCTTGCTATAGTTATTGGTATTCTGCCTTCCAAGAAGTTGTGTGATAAATTAAGAAACTGAATCCCACATTGTGCTCCCATACCAATTTCTTCAATTCCTCCTGAGAAGCTGTTATCAGAAAGATCAACGCACGTTAGTGATCCGTCAGGAAAGCTTTTTCCTATCTCGAAAATCTGATTTATGGGGCCTGTTAACTTATTTGAGTGGAGATCAAGCACACCCAAATTTTGCAAACTTGTAACTGTGTCAGGAATATTTGACACGAGTGAATTCCTAGAAAGATTTAACAAGTAGAGCTGAGTGAGGCTTCCAAGCCATGCTGGAATGCTTCCACTGAGATTGTTAGCTGATAAGTCCAGTTCCTGTATCGGACTCGGAGTTGTTTGCAAGAACTCTGGAATTTTGCCTTGGATTCCACATCCCGCCAAGAAGATCCTGGAAAGAGATGGCAGTTCTGCCAGCCACTGTGGTATAGTGGAGAGTTCTAATCTGTTGAATGAAAGATCAAGCGTTTGAAGATTTTGGAGTAATGACATCTCATGAGGCAATGGTCCTTGAATCAAATTGTGAGAAATACTCAAGAGGATAAGCTGAGAAAGTTGACCAATTGATGTTGGTATTTGGCCAGATAACCTGTTGCCACCAAGATATAGCTCTGTCAAAGCTACTAAGTTCCCCAAACTGGAGGGAACTGCTCCACTAAGGTTATTATTTGCTAGAGAAACTCTTTGGAGGGAGACCAAATATCCAAAGCTGGGTGGTATCTTTCCACTCAGATTGTTATTATGCAGTCTTAGAAAAGCAAGAGAAGGCAATTGGCCAAAACTTGATGGAAATGGGATTTCTCCCTCAAGATAGTTGGTGTCCAAGTACATAACTGAAATGGAGGTTAAATTAGTTAATGACTGGGGAATCTTCCCCCTTAAGGAATTGTTTGAAAGATCAAGCTCTTTCAAAACCTGCAACTGATCAATTCTATCTGGAATTTGGCCAGTCAGATAATTACTGTGAAGATCTAAATGTATCAAATTTGTCAAGTTTGTAAAGGAATCAGGAATAGGACCGGAAAATTGGTTTGAATATAAAAGCAGCATTTTCAGATTCTCTAGCCTTCCAAGGCTTGGAGGGAGTGACCCAGAGAATCTATTTTCGTGCAGTAGAAGCTCTTCAAGTTTTGACAGCTTACCAATGCTCTCTGGTACGTCACCAGTTAGATTATTGCCATAGAGATTGAGCTTTCGGAGATTAGGGAGGTGATAACCAATCGATGATGGGATGTTTCCAGCAAGACCAACGAGTCCACCAAGATCAATGACTTCAAGGGAAGTGAGAAGTGTTATCAAAGGAGATAACTGGCCATTCATCTGGGATTGAAAAAAGAATTCATCAGAGGAAATGAGTCCCGGAAGATAAATTTCTGTTACCCTGCCGGTTCTGTTATCACAGACAATGCCTTCCCACTTGCAGCAGCTATGACCAACCCACTTCGGTAGCCGGCCAGACGAGTCAATCTGAATTCCAGCCTTGAAACTGGTTAGACCCCTCAGATCATTGAGGCTGCATCCTTCACCTCCAATACTTATGTTTCCCTCTACAAATGTTATGATACTGAACACAAACACAAACCATAGCAGCTGAGAAGACATTCTGTCTAAACAGATGCTTTCATCTGATTTCTATAGGAGTTGAGAAATGAGTTGGATTTGGAAGATTTTAGAAATTGACAATCAGTTAGGGAGGGACTAAATTAAATGGAGAATTAGTTTATAGAAAATAGCAAAGAAAAGAGAGCAATAGTTGTTAAAAGATCTCTATGCTTTTTCTTATTTGTCTTCTCTTTCCTTTACAGATTGTATTACTGAAAAGCATGCTTGTGTTTGAATCATATTGTCCTTGGTTAGTTGTGGTTTTTCTTTTTGGGGGGCCAGAAATCCTTGGTTGTGGTTAAAGAAGTCATAAAGATCAATGAATATTACTAGCAGTCTAGCACATTCGAGTATACGCTCCTCAAATAGTTTCAAAATGATTAAAGTAATCCTTGGCTCTTGCATTGTTCAGAGGATCCAAATCATTTTTTCTATGTAGCTGAGATGGTGATGCAGCACGCGCCCTATAACTTTGTTATTTGTAAAACTCAAAGTCATGTTCACTGACTCTGACAGCATACCAGGTCATGAAAAGCAAAATGCAACATAAAAATCACATATTCACATGGAGATCTGATACTATAGTTGACAGGGTGCAAGTCTAGTGTAGCTGAGCTCATTAGATTATTCTCCATTAAAAGGAAACTTGACAAACTTCCACGATCCTAGAATACTGCAAGGTATTGATGTACTTATAAAACTTCCATGCTCAAACATCGGAGGGTTCCTGTCTTTGTTTACAAAGTCCAAGGCTAACCTGTTTTTTTTTTTTTTTTTAATTTCAAGAAGGATCTTGCAGTTGTCAGCGTTGTTAAAGCTGTTAAAGCTTACATTTTCCATGCACATCAGGATAAGATTTAGGGCCATGTTTATTTTATTCTTGTTATTGCACACAAACCTACACTCACAATTCAGTACAAAAAGTGTAATAACAAGTGTGTACTAATATTTACCCTAATATTTAAATATTAAGGTATGTCTTCAGCAAAAAAAAAAAAAAATGTTAATTCATGCCTGGAAACTTATTTTTCCCTCCTTTCATAATAAAATTGCACTCAAATTTTAATAAACACTTTTCTTTTATGTTGATGTGGGCTTCCAAGGCTCTTAGAGAGCCAGATTAAGGCAAAAATAGCCTAGTACCACAGTTTTCCGAAAAAATTAGCAATTTATTACTGTTTTGAAAATATGTAGAGATTTACCACTTTTTGAATACTCGACTTTAAAGAAATCGAGTTTTTCATGGTACTCAAGTTCTATCAAAATTTTTTCGGCAAATTTGAAAGTTATTTTTTCAAAGAACTTAAGTTTTTGAAACTCGAGTTTTAAAAAAGTAATAAATCCTTACGTATTTTTAAAATAGTGGTATATTACTAATTTTTTTCGGGAAACAATGGTAGTGGGTCATTCTTGCCACCAGACTAATCTCTGAAGTGTATATTCCATACACTTCAAAGAAATTATAGGAAATAATTCCTTGGAAATGGCCCCAAGGTATTGGGCTTATTGGCTAGTAAACTTTAACCCAAATCCTCGTATAGATGAAATGAAGCTTGGAAACCACTAGTTCAACCCCACGGGGTTTAAGCTAGCCCTCTATTGCACAAGAAAAAGGATGAGATATTCATGGTCTTGCCAGAATTTAAGAATTTATTCATGTATCAAAGTTAATGAGTTTCATTACTACAGTAGCATTGTATTTTGTAAAAATGAGACCCATATTTTCGGTTGTGCTATTAATAAGTGCAGACTCATGAGACGCCCGAAAAAATTTGACATTTTTTTTTTTTGTTAAGTGAAAAATGAAAATAGTAGATGAGATTTGTAAGTGTTAGTTCCAAATCTTTCTTAAAAGAGCAAGACTTAGGTACAGTACTTAAGTGCTGTTCCTTAGGTTCTCATTTTAAGATTTTGTCATATGAATTTTTTCTCATGGGATGAAAGTGTTTTTTTTTTTTTTTTTTTTAGTTAAGTAGCCACATGGTTGAATCTTAAGAGGAAAACCTAAGGAACAGAATCTAAGCTATTGTACCTAAGTTTTGTCATTCTTAAAATGATGTGATTATTTTCTACCAAAGTATAGTAACTATAGTTGATACAATATATTAGATTTTCTAAATTAAGCTATTTATATTTATTATTTAAAAGTGTTTTAAATTTAGTAATTTTTTTATTTATTATTTTTAAGGAAACATAATGCATTTTACCTTACAAATTGTTCATTCTTTATGCTTCTTGAATGGTTGGAATTTATTTCAAGTATACCTTACAAATTGTTCATTCTTTATACATCTTGAATGGGCTAAAGGAGAAGCAGATATATAAGTAAATCCATCAATTATATTAGAAAAAAAATACAAAACTTTTAATAACATATAATATAAGAAAAGAGAAATGTTAACGGGCACCGTAAGGTGTCAGTTAAAGATGATTTATTGTGCGGTCTATTTAATAAAAAATTGGTATAAATTGATGAAAGGAAAAATAGTACTGAAGTGATAAGTGAAACTCAAAAAGTTAACTTTATTGGCTCTACACCCTATAAAATTGGTCAAAATCTGACAAAAAGTTGACTTTATTGACATAAAATCGTTTCTTAACAGGTACCGCAAGGTGCCCATTAACATTACCCATAAGAAAAATGTAATTTTATTAAGAACCTACCAACATTACATTGAGAAGATAACATAATTGTCTATGAAGTAGCTCATCTTTTTATACAAATCTCTCCTCCCAAAGTATCATCAAAGTGGACTGTAGTAAACCGAAGTAGACTGAACTGGACTGGATGGGCCGAAGTGGACTTAAATGGACCGAATGGACTAAAGTATACCTAATGGACCAAAGAGGACTGTAGGGGACCAAAGTGGACAGAACTAGACTGTATAGAATTGAAGTGGACTGAATGGGACTAAATTGTACTGAATGGACCGAAGTGGACTGATGGGGACTGAAGTGGACCAATTGCGATCAAAATGGACCGAAGTGAACTGAATTGGACTATAGTGGACGAAAATGAACCCAAATGCTACATTAATATGACTTAACAAGAATGTAGTAACAATAAATACTACACTTCAAATTTTAGTATTACATAGATTTACTATGGTAGTTGAGCTAGCGAATATGCAGTACTGCTCAATGAATTTCAGGATTTTTTAACATAAACAATTCAAACAACCACAACGATCTAGATAACCCCTCTAAGCCTTCATGGTTGTTGTAATGGTGGACCAAAAGCTCAGAACCAACGAGTAGGTTGTGATTTTGATGTCCAATGATTTAAACAGCCATACAAGTTATTGTTCTCTACTTAATATGCCACAAAGAACAAGCAGCATTTCTTCAAAGTTATTGCTTGGAAGTACAATGCTCATTACAAAATTGTTTTTATGAGACAGTAGCAAAATAACAATGCTGGAGAATAGCAGGCAGAACAATCAGCATATACAATAATTGAGAACAGAAAAATTTTCCCTTGTTCTGGTGAGTTTGGAATTGGATCTTCTCAGTCTCTAGATTCCGATGCACGTCACAAGCATTTATTCTATGCAGATCCACCTTATATGTGGACCTCAAGATGCATCATAGAGTTAGAAAACCTTTCATTTTTATTTTTTTTACTTTAGAGGAAAGATCTAATAACCTATTGTAACTTTTTAATGGCAGTTCCAAAAAAATTGATCATTTCCATTATATTCAAAGTCCACTTCGTATTGATTATTGAGATTTAAAAGTGACTTTTGGATTTTTGGTATGAAAGGAGAAATTAAAGAGAGCTTTTAAAAAAAAAGTGGGAAGGATAATACCTTTTAAAGTTTTTTTTTTTACCCAAAAGATTTGTAAAAATGGCTTTTGTACCAATGGAAAGAGTGAAAGATCATAAGTAGTTGATTAATGAGAGAATTTTTATTTATTTTTGAATAATTCAATAATTACAAGTTACAGTAACTGGTGTGGGGGGTTGGAGGGGGGGGGGGAGGGGGGGAGGGGAGGGAGATTTGAATTTTGAATGCCTTTGTTAGAAACACTAGGAGGTGCCTATTGAGCTACAAGGCTCTTGGCAGCTGATTAATCAAAGATTCAAGGCTGCTGATTAATCAATCACTGGATAGAAAATAAGAGAGGCCAGGCTCTCGTTCCGGCAGTAGGCATAATACCCTTATGAATTGGCTGATCTCTAGTTGCTCCCATGAGAAAAGACTGATGTTGCTGATATAGATGCCGTGGGGCTGGTCACATCTCTATCTACATTACCAAAGTTGGTTTTCCCAGTCAACACTTTTATTGCTATTTGAGCAACTTCAGCAAACCAGTCATCCTCTGGCAACACGCTGCAAAAAACAAGGTTATTAGACAAATTTTCATAGGCAGCTTTGGATCATAAAAAAGGTTATTAGGTTATTATGCATAATGGTTTATAAGACAAGTAGGTAGCTTTAAAGCCTCAATCACAACAAGACCGGGCTATGTTGGCATAGTCAAAAGAATTTTCTTTAGCCCTAAGTTTTCTTCAGTATACTTTTCTGCCAACTAAATGTACCTGTAAGGATCCATTCCAGTGGCAGCAACTGAGTCTATAGCTCTACCTATAATATTCTTGATAACTTGATGCAGATTCCGGGATAAGTAACGGCCTTGGGATGAGAAAAGTATCACAAACTCCATATCCAAATATAACTGCACAACAATGAAACCGTATATATAATATATCAATTGCTCACAACAAAAACACATAAGAGATAAAGCCATAAAGGAGACGGTTGTGAAAATGTACCTGTTGAAGGCCAAGAGGACCTAAAGGCTTTGGCCCCTCCTCTATGTCTTCCCAAAAGCTTTGATCTTCAGAAAGCCACAGGATTACAGTCTCTGTGAGTCTCATCAATAGAACAGTTGCAAACCTTTCCCTACCTAAAAACATATCTGTTGCAATGCTTGCCATCCTTGTCAATTTTGCAAAGAGTACCTGAAAGGAGATGTAGTCAATGGTAATCTATAGGATTTTGGTAAACAAATTAGCATTTGTAGTGAAAAAAAGATGTATGATATAAAATGATATGGTCCATATAGATGCAGATTATTTGCTGCACTAATCAGACAGCAATCAACTGTACTAAAAAAAAAGCTAGGATAAGTCAAATTACTTGGTTTGAGTCCTTGAATACGAATAATCTGCAGTGTCACTGCATTATAAAAGTTGCAAATGGAAAGGTAGCTGAGAAAGCAACTATCGTAACTAGGAAGAAATGGAAACAACAGCATCAAATGGAGAAAAAATTGCAGAACTTTGTTCAAAGTGCTTGCATTTTTAACTTATATAATGACAGCACACTTCTAGAGCAATATTACTTCCAGTAAAAAAATATAAGTTTTATTACAGAAGTAAAACAGTTGCACAGAGCATACTCATACACCACAAATTAGTAAGGCCACAACAGAAAAGCTTCCCTTGTGGTTAGATTTGACTTCTAAAGAAGTCTAGATGATAAAGTACAACATGAACCAAGAGGCTTCAATATTTACTTTTAGCTGTGTTTGACAAACTGATATTAATGTCTTTTCAGTATTATTCAAGCACCAACATGATGATGACTATGACAGAGATCAATTTATTCTGAGGTTTCTATTTGAGACATCTTGTAATTTTTAATCAAATTCATCACCAATTCCATGCCTTTACTACATCAAGCATAGTACCATAACATCCCAAACAGGATGTAAAATTGAAATTCAGAATGACAACTACCTGAAAAATTGGAGATGGAAACCATTCAGGCTCATCTGTATTATCATCCATATATATGTACATTTGAGCATTGATACTAGTGTCACCATCATCTAAGAAGATTAGCTCAAGAGCATGATGTCGGCAGAAGCTATCTCTCAGGCGGTCGACTGAACGTTGAAGTCGTCTCTTCCATTCCCTTTGCTCAGGAAGACGGCTTTGCCTGTCTGAACCTCTTCTAGGGGGCTCATCCATTTTGTTCGTCTGCTGCAAGGGCAAGAGCTTCATGGCAGCACGTGGGAGCAGCTCATCTGCTAACAGTGATGCATTAGCTAGCAAAGCTATCTGTTGGGCTTCAGTCTCTGCCATCCTAACAATTTTGTTCGCATAAACTTCTGTGTCCTCCTCATTGTCCATTGAACTTGGTAATGCATTTATCAACAAGTTTACATAGGAGTTGAACACTTGTAAAACACCTTCCAATGTGGAAACATCCAACTGCAGGCTTTCAAGGAGGCACACATCTTCAAGAAATTCCTGATTCCAGCATGTTTCATAATTAGTCAAGTTTAACAAATCAGCAACATCTAAAACAACAGCAGCCAAGCCTAATTAGCAAAATTTTGGGGTTGGCTATGGATTCTCAACGTATTCAAGGTTAACCACATATACTGTTTTTCAGAATTCTATTCTCCTCAACAAATTATCAAGATATAATGAACTATAAAAATTGGAGCTTGGCAGGTGATTCATCTTTCATCCCATGCTATAATCAAAATTCAGTACACTTGGCTTTCTTATTGATTTAATAGTTGCAATCAGGTTCAGCAAAACAAGAAAGCTACAAGCTTCTTTTCCAAGAAAAGCAATTGGGTAAATGGCATTTTAGAAAGAAGAAATTAGTTGACGAAGATGACATTCATCCTTCGCTAGGATAGCAATTCTATACAAAGGAAAATAATCACCTGAACCATTGAATTGAATCTGTGAGCACTGGATGAAAGTTTAGGCTGGGATAGGTTCACACTACTAAGAGATGTACTTGAAGCCAGACGTGTACCAGCTGGCAGATAAGTAAGTACCCAATCATCTGCTGCAGCTAGTGCTGCACAGCTCTGTTCAATTCTTTTTAAGTTGTCATTTAATGCCTGTTCAATGAGCGGCCTAAAGAGTCTCAAAAGGACAGGAGAAAGTGATAATCCACGAGCTTCTAACAAAGAGCAGTGAGCCAAGCATATATGAACACACTCGGCTGCAACTCTTAAGCCCCCAACTGCTGCTGAGGAAGCTAGAACATGCCTCTTAAGAATAAGAGCAAAAGCCTCAGTTTGTTTGACTGCCCAAGTTACAAGCTCAGAAGTATATGCAGGCTCCTCATCAAAAACTGCCAATGAGTCACTTGTAGCTTGTGCAATGGTGGAAAAAACAATCTGGGAGAGTGAAGCTGTATATGCTGCTCCATATGAAGCATTTGATGGTCGAAGACTCTGCATATTACCCTGCAACTTCTGCTTATGAGAATTGAGTAGCAATGTATGGGCACGAGGACCATCCCCGAGTTTTTTCAAAGCTAGAACAGCTGAACGAAGCTCAACACCACGAGTAGAAGGTTGACAGGTAGTCTCTGCAAGCTGATCAGCTAGTTTCTGTCTCTGTTCAGTGATAGTAGTCTCCAGCGATAAGAGAATCGTCTGGCTCAATGTTTGCCTCTCTTTGGCTTCTTTGGCCATACTTTCTCCTTCATCCAAGGCAGCCAAAGCTTCATCCACTCTTCTCTCAGACAATAGAACTTCAAGGGTGTCTAAAAATTCTACTAACCAATTTTCTATGTTGGAAAGTTCCTTGTTTTCGTACAATACATCCTCTCCAGCTGAATCTTCAGGACCAGTGGACAAGGAATCAATGTGAACTCCTTCAGATAAACCATGAACTAGAGCAGCCTGAGTAGATAGGAGATTCCTCATTGAGAGGAGCTGACCTTCAAGATCTGAAATCTCTCTTGATGTGCTGCAAATGAAACAACCCAGATAGTTCACAAACAATGAATGTGGATACTTTGAGAAAGAAAGAATACAACAACAACCAAACCTTGGTCTAAATATTTGGGGTTGGTTATGGATCCACAATAGATTAGTTAGGGTCAGACAAATTATGAGAAAGGAAGAATGACTGTTATTAAAAAAGAAAAGAAAAGTAGAAACATGCTTTTTGAAAGGTATAGATTTTTTTCCTAAGAACTGCAAAGCCAAGATAGCTAAGCAGTTCATAACATTGCCAGGAGACTCCTATCTGTTCAGAACTTTCATTTTTGGAGACTCTTAATAACACCAGAAAATTTTCAGGGTGTCTACAACCATTCTGTCTTCCAACATATGAGTTGTTCCTAAACTCTCATCG
This sequence comes from Lithocarpus polystachyus, assembly GCA_033629205.1. Taxonomy (NCBI): domain Eukaryota; kingdom Viridiplantae; phylum Streptophyta; class Magnoliopsida; order Fagales; family Fagaceae; genus Lithocarpus; species Lithocarpus polystachyus. The sequence continues at coordinate 78,121,097 of CM066164.1, forward strand.
CACATTTTTCTTTTTCAGGACAAAGAAACCTTTCCAATTTTTACTAGTATTAAGTGTGGCATGTGGAGACAAAGTATTGAAATTCACCAATTGCAGGTTCCAATAAGTTGGTTATGTCAATGATATTCATGCCCATATCTTGAAAAAATACAAAACCTGATGTTGCTCCAGTGTCTAATTTTGACAATTCTGCATTAGTTCAAAACTCAGAGATTTCCAGTAAAGGACAATTGAGAAGATCATTAAATAGTTCAATAGCTACAGTTAACAGCACAACTTAAGAACCACAAGCATTTGGAAGTATGAAATTGAGAATATGCAATAGCTGAGACGTGGTAACCACTTTGAAACTCGTTTACATACTTAATATAGTGATGCTCACCGGATGAAGGCACCATAATTAGCATAGACACTTTTACGCATTTCCTCAGCAGATGCCTTCTTCAGTTCAACAAGGTAGGAGCACAAGTGCCGTATCTCCTGTCAAACGTGGATAAAACTGTTAACCTTATGTTTCACATGACAATCTTCTCATTACTATGCTCTCTATTCCTTAACTTGCTAGATTCACCAACTAAGAACTAAAACAGATAAGAGAAATGTTCATTTTTTAATGGTATGTATGAAAAACTAAAATATCAAGCACATAGTTTCATATTCTGTATGTATATTCTAGCAAATTGAAACATATGCCCTCACATTAGGAAAATCTCATTGCAACATATAAACAATAGGAATTTTAATATTTTAAATTCTGATTACAAATTTACAATCATGTTACATTGTACAAAACCGCCTGAACATCAAAAATAAATTTATGGCCAGATGAGAAATCAACAACAACCAATCTTTAGCCTCGTATTCTCAACTGAATAATCAGGGTCAATTCTGCCATTCTATTACATCTAAAGTCAAACTTTATTGCTTTCGTTTGCATATTGACCAAATCATCTCAAGCGACTCTCCCATTGTCTTTTGTTCATCAATAGGACAACTTATATATCTTTAACAATATCCACGTCTTGTATCATGTCTTTAATTATATTTTCACTTCTCTATTATAATATTATTATTTTAGTTCTACTCATTTTATGAACACATTGGTCCAAATGAGACATCAAAACTATACAAAATTGGCTTGTTTATTAACTCTTGTGAGCATAAGATCAATGTTCATCCTTGTCCCACACCTCAATGGACAGTTAAATGGGATCCCACCTAAGCTTTTTCACAAACAACCAGGACACCATATATGGACACAACAAATGGCCATTGTAACATACTACAAGACCTCCACAATTGCCAGTGAAAAAAAATGCACTACAATGAAAAATATTCTTGATTCATTTTGTATTTACTAGTGGACCCACATGAAAATTTTTCTTAAATTTTAACTTAACAACTCAACAACTTCGAATTTTTTTTTAATAAAAAAAAAAAAATTTCTGGGTTTTATTACAAGCATGCATAAAATAGTTTCAAATACGAACCTATTGGTGCAAACCCATTTCTCAAATATATTTTCTGAAACTGTTGTATATTGATCAATATCCATATATGTAACACAACCAATCCCACGCAGGGAGAGAAAATAAGAGAGAAGAAAACCTTTTCATTCATGGTCTGGCATTTGGAGGTGACATAGGCATCAGGGTCGAAGTTAGAGGTCTTGAACACCTTAAGCCTATCGCTGAGTGTTAAATTTGCTTCAGATTCTGAGGAGTCTTCTACACTTGATGAAAATGACCCTCTTGAAAGAGATGTGAATGTTGACGAGTCCATATTCTTTGTTTTCTCTTGGTTTTTTTAAGCCCGGAATATGAGAAGTTTCGATCAATATGTGATGCAAAAGAAAAAGAATGACAACAATGAAAAGCTAAGAAAACATACAAATATGTAGTTTTGTTTGAGTTCCTATAAAATTGGATCAACAAGGAGATGAGACGTAGGGAGTGCATATCAACTGCAATTAGACAAGGTACAATTCCTGCAATGTTGCTTACTTGGCCGAATGAGACACTGCCACATCACATCATTTAAAACCTCCCGAGGGCATAAATGATGAAGCTAGAGTAGGTATTATTGTGACGGGCAATGATTATCACACATCCTTATTCACCGCACACATTGCCAGGTGGGTTGAAATTGTATTTTTAAAACACAATTTCATTTAAAAAAGTAAAATTAAACATGATTTCACCTTTCTTTTTTTTTTTTTTTTTTTTTTAAATTTGAATTGAAATTGTGTTTTCAAAACTGATTTCACCAGAAGTGTATACAAAAGTGTGTAATAAAAAGTGTGTAACAAGATTTAACTTTGCTGAGAATTTGTATTATATGAGTAAAAAAGAGTTACTTTTATATTTTTATTAGTTAAAGGGTGTTAAATTGGGTATTTTTGTCATCTAAAAAATAAAAAGAGTAATAGGAGCACTCTACAAGGAAATTCACATACCTAGAAAGAAAATTTTGATGAGAATCAAAATGCACAGTGAGATATGGATTTCCTTGAAATATGGGAATGTTCAAAAAAAGTCTTAAAATTCTCATGAATAGTAATCAAGGTTTATTATGATATCGCTCAAATGATTCTCAAAAGTGTTAGATCAAATGGAATGGATGCACAAATTAAGAGTCAGATCACGTGATTCACGTCTAGAAAGAAAGTTCAAAGAGACTAAAATTTGGATTTTTTTTTTAGAATCAAATTTGGAATTGATATACAATACAATATTCCCTTCAACATAATTTACCATTTTTTTCAATGGCAATTACTAAATAAAAACAACAATAACAACAACAAAAATGTAGATAAATAAAGTATTGAACCATTTTCAAAAACTTAAATCAGGGTCTAAGTCAAGGCACTTGAATTTTCTTTTCACTAATTGACAAAAACTTCAATTTCAACATTTTTTTTGAGAAACAATTTCAAGAAATTGATCGTTCATGGATGAAATTGAACTCTAAGAGGGCAGAGCTATAGCAATGCTTGGGGGGGCCATGCCCCCCCCCCCCCCCCCCCCCCCCCAAATTTTTAAAAATTCTTTTATATTATGTGTAAGTATTAAAAATTTTAAATATTTAGCTACAAAAATAGAATTTGGCCTCTCCAAATGTTTGAGTTAGTCCAATGATGCTCATAAAAACCAATAGAGTTTGTCAATTGATCTAGTAATTATAGAAACAAGGTAGTTTTTGTTTTTCCAAATTCGATTTTTTACATGTTCAATATCAAATTAGACAACTTTTGTATACTCATTAAAGCTTAAGAGATGATAAGTTCCCCTAAAAATTATCTTATGAAGATACATGTAAGGACACAGATTTGGCTTTTCCACCCAAGGATGGAAGTGATAGCCCGAAAGGCCCAAAAACAATGAATTTGTAGAGAGTGGGAAAAGAAAGCTGGGCTAGATTAATTTAGATAGTCAATACAATGGGTTAAGGTCACAAGAATGAAGAGATAAAAAGTTTAAATTCCATAAATTATCCTCAGTAAGGGTCCGAGAAGATTAATTTTGATATTTATTGTTTTTAGTTTAGATACAAGCCACTTAGTCTTTTTTCCTCCACCATTCTAAGAAGGATTCCTTTACATTATATAGTTCTTTCAAGATCATTTTTACCCTACACTTGTCGATTATCTAAATCTTCACTCGAGTGCCCGTCCCATCATACACCTTCTTTGGCCTTCTATGAGTTGCGATGGCAAAGGTTACACTGTTTAGGGATCTTCTCCACATAAATGCGATCAGAAGAGTAGGTGCATCACATTTAATACGGTGGTAGCAACCTTTCCTTAGATATTTTTGGGGATTTCCATTCCTTCAGTCTTGATACACATCTCCATAGTCAGGGTTATGTGGAGATCACTCCTTGGACCGCCCTTACTTATCTCAAACGTGACAAATTCCGTTTTGGGATTTTTCGTATTCATTTACCTCTCCTTGGATTTCACCTCGTCTTCGGATAAAGCTTGAGGCCTAATGCACGATTTTGGGCCTTTATTCCTACAAGGCCCAATACATGATTTTGGGTCTTAAGCTCTACGAGGCCCGACACACGGTTTTGGGCCCCTGTTCCTACAATACCTATGTGAAAGTTGTTAATTTTATATATAATATGTATGTTTTATGAATTATGACCAACTCTAGTATCAAAATATTAATGTTTATATATATATGTGCATTTACATATGTGTGTGATGATTTATCTTGACTCGTGACTACTATATTAGAACGAAGTTTGGCCCTCTCAAACAAAAAATCCTAGCTCCGCCCCTCTCTAAGACATAGTTTAAGAACCAAAATCATTATTTTCCCAAAAAATAAGATATATATCACCACATGGTTGAAATATAAAACAATTCATTAATCCAATTAAAAGGAGAAAAAAATTTATTGCTTATAAGATTTCACCTTAAAAATTCTACTTTAATTCTAATATTTTGTGTATATACACACATATATACATCTATTTATGTGTGTATTATCAACCTAAAAATCATATCATGGGTTCTTCCATGGCAACTATGTAATGTACTCGTTAGTAAGAAAAAAAATTCCTTACAGAGCAAAATCCATCGAAAAAGATAAAGTATTCTCATCAATCTATATAAGTGAGATCTTACAATAGATTTTTTTATATTTTTCAACAAATCCATCTAAATATGAAAAAACTTTAAGTCACCATGATATGGATTCACCGTACAATTTCTCTTCGTAAAATGTTAAAACGATACAAATTTTATTACACAAAGTTTATAAATTAATATGGTAATAAATGCAATTAGTAAGATTTCAATAACATAGTAAATGAATGTTAGAACTTAAAATTATATTTTTGTAATTGGTGACAAATTAATTTGTAAAGTTTATATACGATAAAATGTGTAGCATTTCTACCGTTATTCAGTTATCTCACGTGATTGTATGCTTCCAACTTTAAATAAGCTCAACCAATGATATTAGCATAGTTGTCAAAATGTGAATCGATTTTTAATTTTTCTGTAACATGTATCGTAACGTATCGTGTATCGTAAGATACACAAACACTTGATAAAATCTATAAAAAATCATAAATATACATATATAAAGGGTATATTTATTATAAATTTTGAATATATTCAACTAATGACTAATTTTTTCATCACCTATGTAATAATATTTAATAAGCTAACTAAATAAATCAAACTAGCATGTGTTTATAACATACACATTTCAATTACTTAAATTCAAAAGTGATAATTGTAAGAGCACAAATTAATAGGGTGGGCCTTCAAGTGAAATGAACTAGAGCCCAACAGGCGAACAGTATCCTTACAATTAATTTGTAGAGAGTGGGCTCAGTTAACTTAGTCCAAAGTGAGTTGGTTAATGGCCCAAGGCTAAATATGACCGTACTGGCGAAAACGAAGTGTTGAAGTTGTATAGGGTCCTTCTTGGCTTGGTCCGAGGAGTGAACTTTAGGAATTATCCGAGTGCTTATATCTCTTTTTCCTGCCTCCCTTTGTGGGTTCTCCTCTCTCTCTCTCTCTTTTGTTGATTGTTCCCTCCTCTTCTTTCTCTGCCTTTTGTTCTATTTATAGGCCAATTTGCCTTACGTGCCAGCTAAGTGATTTTCTCTTGATACTTGTCCCATCAACCTTTCTTGAAATCTTCATACGGCAGCTGTAAAGGATGACTTAATAAGTGAACTTTATGAACTTTGTTTTTGTAATATGGATCATTTTTCTTTGTTAAGGATTTTCAAGTTGTTGAAATCCAGCCATTTCACTTATATTGTTTCTGTTCCCCTGTTCATATCTGCATAGTTTGTTTAATGGAAGAAATTGTTTATTGTTTTTTGTGTTTGTTGTGAATGTAGTGCCTAAAATAGAGATGGGAGACACAAACAAATCTGGTTCTTCCTTGCCAAGCGGCTCTCCCTCGGGAACTGGACGTTGTCCCTTGCTAGCTATGCGGTCTCCTTCGCCATTTTCACGATCACCCTCGCCATTGTCGCCTTCTGGCAACTTACCCTCAGGATCACCATCATCATCACCTTTATGCCCATTAAACAACGAGTGAGTGTTTGAATTTGCAGTTAATCATATTTAATTATCATTGGGTTGATAGAATTTGTGAATCTGTATAATTATGAATTTGTGTTCATTAATCATGAGTAAATGAATTTGTGAATATTTGTTTTGATTGATAGAATTTCTAACTTCCAAACTTTTGAACCAATTAGGAGTCCAAAATCCCCAGTGGTGGACTTGGTGGAAGAGGACTTACAGGTAGAGGAACAAGGGGGGAGTCAAGGGATAGGGGAAGAGGGAGAGCAAGAGGGTACAAATGAGGATGAGGATACCGGTAGAAAGAGAAAGACTACCTCAGATGTTTGGGAGCATTTTACAAGGAAGAAAGTTAATGGAAAATTTAAAGCCGAATTCCATCATTGTAGCAAGCTTTACTTAGGCGACTCTAGTCAAGGGACAACTCATTTGCGTAATCATTTAGCAAGATGTCCACGGTTAAAATTTAAAGATATAAGAGATATGTGACAACAAGTGTTAATTAGACAACAAAATAAGGTGGATGGAACAATGGGTTTAAATGCTTACCAATTTGATCAAAACATAGTGAGGAATAATCTTGCCCGTATGGTCATCCTACATGAATACCCACTTTCAATAGTTGACCACCTTGGGTTTAGAGTATTTGTGAAGTCTCTTCAACTTTTGTTTAAGCTTATCTAAAGAAACACTTTGAAGAGTGACATTATTAAAATTTATGAGAATGAGAGGGAGAAAGCTTTGAAGATGACAGACAAGAATGGAAGTAGGATGGCAACTACAACTGATATGTGGACTTCAAGTAACAAAAAGAGAGGGTTCATGGTCATTTTCGCTCACTTTATTGATCAAACTTGGACGTTGCAAAGCCGGGTTTTAAGGTAATTTTTTAATCTATGAATGTTAAATCTATTATTTATTTATGAATTGAGTTTATTGATCAAACTTAGACTTTATGTTAAATAGAATGTTTATAAAGTTATGTTATAATTATTCCTATTATTTTTCTAGGTTTGTTTATGTTCCTTCTCCACACACGAAAGATGTCCTTGCTGAAAGCCTTGTTGATTGTTTTTAGAATGGAACATTGATAGGAAATTGTCCACAATAACTGTTGATAATTGTAGTACTAATGATGCCATGATAAGACTTCTTTTGAATAAGCTTGATAATAATTCTCTTATGTTGGGTGGCTCTATATTGCATATGAGGTATGCTGCACATATTTTGAATTTGATTGTTCAAGATGGTTTGTCTCTTATTGGTGATAGTATTGAGAGGATTCGTGATAGTGTGATTTATTGGACTGGATCACCAAAAAGGAGGCAAAAATTTGCTGAAAATGCACGCCAATTGCGTATTCAATGCACCAAAGAGTTGGTTTTAGATTGTAAGACACGTTGGAATTCAACTTACTTAATATTTTCTACTGCATTGGTTTATAAAGATGTTTTCTCTCGTTTGGCTAAACGTGAAACATCTTATACTTGTTTGCCATATGACCATGATTGGGAGGTAGCCAAAGATATTTGTAGGAGGTTGGAGTTGTTTTATAGTGTGACTGAGTTTTTCTCTGGTTGTAAGTATCCCACAACTAATATGTATTTTACTTTGGTGTGTGAGTTGAAAATTGCATTAAATGAATGGAATTTGTCTTCAAATGAGATGATAAGTACGATGGCAGAAAGCATGCTTGCTAAATTTAATTCTTATTGGGTTAATGTTAGTGTTGTTATGGCTATTGCTGCTATCTTGGATCCAAGGTATAAGATGAAGTTATTGGAGTTTTATTATCTTAATATTTATGGTGATAATTCTGATTTGGAGATTGAAAAAATCAAGAATATTTGTTATGATTTGCTTGATGAGTATGGAGATATTGATAAGTTCCCTGTAGATAATGAACGAAGTTCTCATATGCCTACAAGTACTTCAAATCAAGTGGCACAAATGAAATTTAGGATGAGTGGGTCAATGTCATCTTTTGATTTGTTTGTGAACAATAGTTCAAGTAGTTCAAAGAAACATGGGAGTGCTAGAATGGAATTTGATCATTTCATTGATGAGGGGGTGTTGAAAATGAGTGAAGACTTTGATATTTTGGCATGGTGGAAAAGAAATGGTCTCAAATATCCTACTTCACAAAGGATTGCAAGAGATATTTTAGCCATTCCTGTCACAACTGTTGCTTCAGAATCTGCCTTTAGTACTAGTGGGAGATTGTTAAGTCCACACCGTAGTAGGCTTCATCCCAAGACTATAGAGGCAATGATGTGTGCTCAGAATTGGTTATGGAGTGAAATCAATAGTTAGCAATTGACTAATTTGTATTTATAAAATCATTTTTTTTAAAATTTGTTAGTTATAATTTGATGAAGTTTATTCTATTTTTTTAATTTATTGTTATTGTAGGTTCTTCAACTATGTCTGGAGATTGTACATTTCGATCAATTTTTAATGATGGGGAGCCCAATGAAGAGGATGGAACTTGTGTCACAGCTGTAGAAGATTAGATTTTATATTAATTTAGTAGCCTTTTTAATTTCTTAGACTTCTTGAATTAATTTTTTGGTTTGTAATTATTCTAAACTTGTCACTTGTGGGAATTATTTTGTAGTTTTTTTAATTTTTTGGACTTGTTGGACTTGTAATACTTATTTCTTGGACTTGTTGAATTTATTTTATTTTTATGTTTAGTAGGTGATTTTAGCTATGTTTTATTGATTTATGATTAAATGGTTATCTTAGCTAGGTGATTTATTAATTTATAATCTTAGCTATGATATATTGGTTTATGATATTAGTTATGGTTTATTGATTTATGAATTTATAATTAACAGGTGATTTATTTATTTATGATTAGTAGCCTATGATTTGGATTAATTTGGCATTTGGGCCACGTTAACAACGTGACGTTATTTAGGCTTGAATATGCATGCCTTGAATGTAGGCAAAAATAAGTTTGCTGCTTGGATTCTCATAAAAACAATTGGGCTTCAATTCTCATCAAAAAAAGCAAAATTGGGCTTCAGTCCATTTTTTTTTGGGTTGGGCCGTGATTTGGGCCTTAGATTAGGCCCAAATCTGCCAGAGCTTAACGGGGCCCACGGGGCCCGTGGAGCCCGGCTGGGCGGGTCTGGGCCTAAAAAAAAACCCGGTTAATAAATGGGCTGGGTTCGGGCTGCGGGTCTTGGCCCGCGGGTTGGGTCCGGGTATGAAAAAACCCAGCCTGAACCCGGCCCGTTGCCATTCCTATATTAAAGTGAAGGGTAAGTGTGTACTGTGTAGTCTAATTGTAGGAGAAAAAGGAAAAAAAAAAAAAAAACTTATGAATATATTATTTTAGTTGGCTAAATTAAGTAAACTAATAATTTTATGTTAAAAACAAGTCTAACAACTTGTTAGATTCATATAAAAGTACAAATTTTAACAAAAAATCTCATTTTAAAGCATTTATCTATGAATCGTACGATATGTATGATTTTACGATACGAAACAATTCATACAATACACACATTGTATCGTACGATTTATGAACATTTACAATACGCTGATATGATATGAAACTTTTTACACATGATACGATACGTATCGTACGATACGTATGACGTATCGTACAATACTGACAACTATGGATATTAGACATGTGTGATGACATACAAATAGTCAGACCACGAAGGACTAACTCAATGTTGTTAGTTATTAAGCTGTATAGATAGTGTGAAGCATCGTTTTTAACCAATCTGCAGAGTCATATTTAAAGAAGTTCCAATAAGATGCCCAAACCTTCACATTGCAGAATTTGCCATCGGACCTGCTCATGGACTACCTAGTGTAAATAGTAAACACACTATAAAGAGGCATTTTGTTCTTTGCTGGTATATGCCAAGATTTGGTGATTACGTAGTTATGGGACGGATTGACCAATATGCCTCGGACATGGAGAAAGACTTTTTTTCGCATATAGAAGCAAATCATAGGTTGGCAACTGCAACTAATATAATGGTTTCAGGAATCAGGATATTTCTTAATTTAGTTAACCTTCATTATAATTGAGTAGTTAAATAATTAAATTTACCATATTTCAAAAGTTTAAAATTTTATGACAATCGGTATTTTAACAACTAAATTTTCTTAAATGTTCTCTGATTAGGCAAAAGAATTGTTACATATATAGCTGCTGAAATCGATCTACTGCATCTGCCAGTGGTTGTTGAGTGGTTAGTTCCAATGTAGAAGATACTGATGCCATTCATGTGAGGTTTTGCTAATAAGGAGGAGGAATTATTAGTCCGGTGTAAAGATGCAAATTTTGACACATAGGATACTTTATTATTTGGTAGAGTATAGAGTATAACACACAAGTAATGGTGCAAACATGATTTTGAAAAGTGGACCGGTCAAATAACCAAAAAGAGAATGGTTTTTGGTTCAACTGCGTCCGGCGGATAGTCAAACGTAATAAATAATTTTAAAATTACAAAAATTTTAAAAAATGCCTATTAATTATGTGTATATTTAGCTTTGATAATATTAATTAGTTTTTGTATATTTAATAATGAAGATCTATATAATATCTAAAAAGTAAAGAGTAGCATTAATTATTACTACGCTCCTGTTAAGTCATATTAGTGTAGCATTTTAATTCGTTCAGTTCATTTAGGTCTACTATGGTCCATTCTCTCTACTTCGGCCTGTTCGGTCCATTTTGGTCCACTTTGGTTTGATCCACATCAATGATGCTTTGGAATGAGAGGTTTGTGTAAAAAGAGGAGCTGTTTCATTAACAATTATGTAACATTTCCAGCATAATGTTGGTAAGTTTTTGATAAAATTACATTTTTCTTATATTATTAAAGTCTTGAATTTGTTTTTAATATAAGTGGTGAATTTACATATATCTACTTCCTCTTTAGGCCATTTAAGACTTATAGAGGATAAATCGTTTGTAAGGAATATTAGAAACAATTTTTTTAAAATCTAATGTAATGGTACAATTAGCAGTTAATGTGGCATGGAAAATGAATTTTTATTATTCCGTTGACACATTAGTTTTTTCCATCTAAGGGCTAACAACATGGACTATTTGACATGATATTGAAAATTTTAGGGACCAAATTGACACAGTCAAAATGTTTGGAATCAAATTTAGATATGGTGCAAAGATAGGGATCAACTTTGTAATATATCATTGTAAGGTTGAAATTTATCAACCATTTTGTTGGCTTTATTCCGTGCTAATTTGCATGTAATTCAGCATTTAGAAACCCTGTATTTAGGTGAGAATCATGTAAGGGTAGTGTGTGAGAGAGTGTAAAGAAATGCTCAAGACTGTGCAGTGAAGTAGCGACTCGTGATTGGATCTTGCGGGTGGCTCGTGACTGGCAAGCTGCCAGAATATGCACACAAGTGTACCGTACAGAGAAGCTGAACCGTCATGCCAGCTGTAGCACTACAGGACAAAAAATCCAGCCTGACCATTTAGTTAACTCACGGCTTGAACTCGCGACTCAGTCAAGTGGCGAGGCCAAGTCGTCAGCCAGTTCTGTTTTAGAAAAACTGACTTTTCGCATTCCATTCTCACTCTAGTATAAATACTCTTTATACCCACGAAATGTTGAGAGTTTCCAGAGAGAATTTTGAGAGAGAAACCCTAGAGAAAACAAGATTGACTCATCCATAATCTTTACATAATGACTCTTCAAATTCCTCTACTCTCACCCTCTCCATTGTTAGATCCTTGAGAGGTATATTATCCTAATCATTTTCTCACCTTACCCATATCTGTGAGAAGGCTATTTGGTACTTGGGAAGCAGTTAGGAAGGGACCAATTGATATTGGTTGATGCTATGGGCTATAGCGGAATCCGGTAAGCTAAAGAAGACAAAGGTTCGGCGTAACCTTGTTGGAGCAAGAAGCTTGGAAGGCTTAGATACACTGGAGATTAGGCTTGGAGAGTCTTCTACTCTTCATGTATCCCAACTTCATTCTTTAGTGGATTATTGACCGCTTGGAGGGTGGCGGAGAGGTTTTACGCCGAGGGCTTCGGTTTCTTCTTCGATAACACATCGTTGTATTGTCCTTGTGTTTGCATCTCTCTTCTTTTAATCTTTGCCATTTAATTTCCGTTATGGATGTGATTTTATTTAGTTTAGATTGTTTATCAATTCTGTTATAAGCTTATGTTCATTTTTCGCACATAATTTGTTTGATATTAAGCTTGAATTGGTAATTTGTATTTTGGGGGTCTAAACGTTCATAGTGTTTTTCACATTATTTGAATATTCAATCATAGAATTAAATATTAAAAATAATTTACATGATATACATGTTATCTACATAGAGTGTTTTTGTAGGAAAGTGAAGTTGATTTTTTTCAACTTCACAAAAATCAACCTCTCTCTCTCTCTCTCTCTCTCTCTCTCTCTCTCTCAAAATTAGCGTGTGTAGCACATGTTGCTTCTTGAGTGAGAAAATTAAGGTAAAACTTTTGTTTGTAGAAGGAAGAAACCATGTTCACAAAAGATATTTTATACAATATTAATCTCATTCATATAAGAATTTTGATCATACACAAATTTAAAGCAACTATTTAACATATGAATATCTATTTTACAATAATAATTTCTTAGAATCTATTTGTGAAAGGCAATATGCACTCACTAAAAATTTCTAAGAGTAGTAACGAATATCATCATCTTTTAATAATAAGCAACTTTGTTTTTCTAAGACATTGTCACACACAATAGTTATATTTTCAAAATGAATAATGTTATGCTGCAATTGAAGCTCTTTATCAAATTCCTACAACCATCTACAATGAAGATTTTGTTATTATACCTCTCAAGGATCTAACAATGGAGAGGGTGAGAGTAGAGGAATTTGAAGAGTTATTATGTAAAGATTATGGATGAGTCAATCTTGTTTTCTCTAGGGTTTCTCTCTCAAAATTCTCTCTGGAAGCTCTCAACATTTCGTGAGAATAAGGGGTATTTATACTAGAGTGAGAATGGAATGCGAAAAGTCAGTTTTTCTAAAACAGAACTGGCTGGCGACTTGGCCTCACCACTTGACTGAGTCGCGAGTTCAAGCCGCGAGTTAACTGAATGGTCAGGCTGGATTTTTTGTCCTGTAGTGCTACAGCTGGCATGACGGTTCAGCTTCTCTGTACGGTACACTTGTGTGCATATTCTGGCAGCTTGCCAGTCGCGAGTCACCCGCGAGATCCAATCACGAGTCGCTACTTCACTGCACAGTCTTGAGCATTTCTTTACACTCTCTCACACACTACCCTTACATGATTCTCACCTAAATACAGGGTTTCTAAATGCTGAATTACATGCAAATTAGCATGGAATAAAGCCAACAAAATGGTTGATAAATTTCAACCTTACAATGATATATTACAAAGTTGATCCCTATCATTGCACCATATCTAAATTTGATTCCAAACATTTTGACTGTGTCAATTTGGTCCCTAAAATTTTCAATGTCGTGTCAAATAGTCCATGTTGTTAGCCCTTAGATGGAAAAAACTGATGTGTCAACAGAATAATAAAAATTCATTTTCCATGCCACATTAACTGCTAATTGTACCATTACATTAGATTTAAAAAAAATTGTTTCTAATATTCCTTACAAATGATTTATCCTCTATAAGTCTTAAATGGCCTAAAGAGGAAGTAGATATATGTAAATTCACCACTATATTAAAAACAAATTCAAGACTTTAATAATATAAGAAAAATGTAATTTTTTCAAAAACCTACCAACATTATGCTGGGAATGTTACATAATTGTTAATGAAACAGCTCCTCTTTTTACTCAAACCTCTCATTCCAAAGCATCATTGATGTGGATCGAACCAAAGTGGACCAAAATGGACCGAACAGGCCGAAGTAGACAGAATGGACCATAGTAGACCTAAATGAACTGAATGAATTAAAATGCTACACTAATATGACTTAACAGGAGCGTAATAATAATTAATGCTACTCTTTACTTTTTAGATATTATATAGATTTTCATTATTAAATATACAAAAACTAATTAATATTATCAAAGGTAAATATATACATAATTAATAGGCATTTTTTAAAATTTTTGTAATTTTAAAATTATTATTATGTTTGACTATCTGCCAGACGCTGTTGAACCAAAAACCATTCTCTTTTTGGTTATTTGACCGGTCCACTTTTCAAAATCATTTTTGCGCCGTTACTTGCGTGTTATACTCTATACTTTACCAAATAATAAAGTATCCTATGTGTCTAAATTTGCATCTTTGCACCGGACTAATAATTCCTCCTCCTTATTAGCAAAACCTCACATGAATGGCATCAGTATCTTCTACATTGGAACTAACCACTCAACAACCGCTGGCAGATGAAGTAGATCGATTTCAGCAGCTATATATGTAACAAGAGACATATGCGTTTGACTAATAATTCCTCCTCCTTTTTTTCTTTTTTAAAATCTTCTTACATTTTATTTGTCTAGCAATGATGTTTAGTTTACTTACTTTTTTAATGAACATATCAACAAAAGAAATGAAAAAGAACTAAATAACAAAAGACATATGCGTTATCGAAGTTTCCATTAGATAAGATTATAGGTATAGAAGAATAAAGGCTAGTAAATCAGCAGCTATATATGTAACAAGAGACATATGCGTTTGACTAATAATTCCTCCTCCTTTTTTTTTTTTTTTTTTTTTTTTTAAATCTTCTTACATTTTATTTGTCTAGCAATGATGTTTAGTTTACTTACTTTTTTAATGAACATATCAACAAAAGAAATGAAAAAGAACTAAATAACAAAAGACATATGCGTTATCGAAGTTTCCATTAGATAAGATTATAGGTATAGAAGAATAAAGGCTAGTAAATCAGTGTTATCTAGATAACAAATAGAACACTCTATGTCACCATTCCAAAATTTACTCCTTACACATGTCCCGCAATTGAATAACAACCTTTTCATAATACAATTGAAGCACAAACACCTACACAACCAACCACCATCGTCCCTAGAAAATAGGAAATTGGAGAGAAGTATGGTTGAGCCTTTACCAAAGATTTATGTGTGTGTGTGTGTGTTTAGATAGGTACTACATTCACAGTCTCCAAATCCTCCAAAAGTAAATAAATTTATTTCCCCTTGTTTCGAAAGTCCCAATTTGAACAAAATTAAGATTGATAATAATTTCAAGGAGTAATTTTTGACAACATGGAGAACTCCACAAGTCCTTAAAATTTTATGAATTCTTGACATAAATGGTTAGTGATATGATGCTAGAAAAAGTTAATCTTTCTCTTTTTATCTTAAATTTTATAATTTTTAATATATTAGAAATTAATTGGAATTTGTTCTTGTTTATGCTTAGTGACAATGTGTTTATTTTAAATATGTCAAGACTTTGAAGCAATCAACAACCAGAAATATCAATAAGTACCAATGCTCATGTCAACTTCAACATCGATTTTAGGGTTTGAAATAAACATCTAGACAAATTATAAACATGGAAGAATATGATCCATTAAATTAACATAATTCTTGTTGCCAAATTAATTTTTGTTTTCAAATATAATAGTAGTCAATATAAACTTATTCACATTTTTATTTAACTTTTTCTTTGAAAAAATTTCATTTACATGATCTTTTCTAAAATAAAAATCATTGCATGAACTTTGATTCATGAATAAAAGTTTCTAGTATTTTTAATTTTTAGTGGGCAGTATAGTTCAAAAGAATGTGTACAAATGCACTGAAAAAGTCATTAAAACACATGGTTATGTTTAAATATATGTTTATCTTAAACATTATGTTTAATTCAACAAGACATCAATGAACCCACGAAGAGAGAGAGAGATTGAAGGAGAATAACACTTTTACCTTAGAGCAATCAAGTTTGTGAAGTAGGTGCAAGGAAAATATTTAAACACATATTAATTAATTGTCTTAAAATATACAGTCTCACATAACCAAAAAAGGGCAACAAATGTAACATATATTAATTTGACACCATAAGCATAATAGAATTTTTCGTCTATCAAATAATTAAGCATATATCCCTTCAAAATTTTGACTCTTTTGCTTTTTACTGAGCAGACATGTGGGGGTATTAATACCTCCTTTTGAAATTTTGCTCAAAGCCATGACCTTGTGGCAAATGTATTGTTCTACAATTCACATTTTTATATACATTTAAGGTAACGATTTTGATTCTCAAAAAAAAAAAAAAAAAAAAAAAGGTAACGATTCTAATTATGGATCAAATAACAAATGACAGAAACATCTTGATAATCCAACTTTTTGAGTTATTGTAACTGACTATGTCATGCTAATTATTTAGCTGATTGTGTAATTAGTTAAAACACCAATGACCTTTATCGTAGGTTTTTAAATTGAATGGGATATTATTGATTCTGAGAACGTTCAAGCTATATTCGTACCGAAGGATTTAAGGGATATGAATGTACAAAATAATCGCTAATTGTCTTCTTTGCGCCAATAAGTCGCATCCCAAGTTTTACTACTAATTATCAATGAAGTGAGAATTGAACACAGCCAATTATTGACATGATTAATGAGCCAAAGAAAACAAATTTTCCCTTTTAATTCATTTTAATTACTGACAAGGTTCTAGAGTATCCTATTTTTTTCATTTAATTTATTTTTCTTTAACAAAATCATTTGATTTTTCGTTCTTTTCTTATGTGGTTTTCTTTTGAGAAGATGATGTGGCATTTAATAGTAATGAATTAATTTTATTATTTTATTTACCATGTGTGCTAGGCTAACTGTGCATTCCGTTAGAAACATAAGCTTTTGTTTTGTTTTTTTTTTTTTTTTTTGGTCGCTAAGATAACAAAAGGGACCAAAATGACAATTAGTTTTAAAATTCAAGGATCAAATTGAAAGTTCCTAAAACATGAGCACTGAAATGAAATATCACCAAATATAATGACTAAAAATGTATTTTTCTTTCAAAAGTATTTGTTCAAATGAACTTAGTATAAGAGTACTTTTATATATTAATAGTCCATGGTCATGTTTAAATATATGTTTATGTTAGATTTTTTTTTTTTTTTTTGGATTCAAAAGAGATTTACAAATAATGAAGTATGAGTTGCTACTTTTATTATTTAAATTTATCCATATGATTAGTATAATTTAAAATTCATATGATAAAGTATATAGTCACCAGCTTATAACTGTATATGCGTAAAATTAAAAATAACCATACGCACTAATTTTCAAAATTAACTGTCTCACATGCAATTTCGCATGACACGTTGAATCTCACTCGACAGAGATTTATTTTGCAGCACTTGAACTATTTCTTTTGACCTTAAACTTCAATGACTTGTTGCAATTATAATTGAAATAAAATTGAATTACATGAAAATTTACAATTAAAATAGAAACTTCTGGACAAGAAATTTTGCCAACATTATGGATGTGCTTTAATAAATTATCTTGACCTCGTTTCATGCTGCTAAATTGAGCTTATTGAAATTGCAGTTTCACACTTTCAATTTACTACACTTTTTTTCGATGGTTATCATCGAAAACAATAACATGACACATGTACTTTCATCTTTTGAAAATTTACAGATATATATAATTTTCGTTTAGTTTCATATACTTTATCAAACATATGTTTCACCATAATTTGAAGTTTTGAACCTTGATACAAAAATAACAATCATTTCTCTCAGGAAATTAATGTAAATCAGTTAATCCCTCTCTTTAGCAACTTTCTTCTACACTCTTTTTTTTATTATTTTTTATTATTATTTTTTTTAAGTTTATGTTGACATACCTTAGTCAACATATAATACAAATATAATTTAGCATCCCATTACTTTGTTGGCCTTGAGCAAAGGTTTCTCAACCACAGTTCCATCATTACCAGCAAGTGCCCGATACTTATCTTTCCTAGTGAAGCTTGTGCACTCATAAGAAAGAGTTGCCGCAATAACCCTTTGTATATAATTCGCAACCTCATGGCTAGACTTCCCAGCACTGCACGTTAGCTCAAGTGGCAACTTGTTCAAAAAAGTTACTTCATAAGCTGGGCTAGGGTTCATGAAGAAATAAAACGGGTCCATTCCTTTCCAACCTCTAGCTGTGGTTCCATGAAACATACTCATCCGATTAACCATGGCTACCGGCACGATTTGGTCTGTTAATTCAGCAAACAAAGCCGAAAACCTCAAAAGAAATGGTTCCCTACAAGTTGTACCTTCAGGGCATATTGCTAAGTCACCTTCTTCTAATAGTTTCTTGATTATGGATGCATCCTTGGCCCGATCACGACTAAGGCGGAAGGTCTTGATGGGTGAGATGATCTCAGAGAGGCGGGAGATGGAGTATGTCACAGCAGGAATGGCACGGCCAAGAGCAGTGGAGAGGAAAACAGGGTCAAGTAGGGTTCTATGGGAGCAAACAAAGAGGATACCAGATTGGCCTATGGATTTTTTGGCCTGAGGAGGAGGGGTGCCTTTGATGGTGACACGAACGCCTAGTGCCATTATAGCATAGTAGACTAAAGGCATGGGGAGGAGAGCACCGGCAGCGATTCGAAGACAGGCTAAAAGGAAGCCTATAGGGATCCAGAGAATGGTTAGAAGTGCCATGAGAGGTGTTGGCTTTTGAACAAGGCGGCCATCGTGGAAGATAATTGGCTTGGGGAGTTTGTCCATTGTCACAGGCTTTACTTCTGGTTGGGGTGGCACAATGAAAGCCTCCTGCAAATGTTTTGCACAATCCAATAAATTATTGGATTGATCAATGATATACACTACGTTTTATATAACAAATTTTATAATTGTTAAGTTGTTAATTATTATTGATTCACATCTGAGCCTAAACTTATGAAAATAACTCACTCTTGATTTGGTGAATCCAATTTTGACAAGTAAAATTGTACTGCAAACTTTATTTGGTGGTCAAACCAAACTTTATTTGGTAGACAAATCTCTCTCCTCTTATTTACAAATACAACAGATTAATTAATTTTCATCTTAAATAATATAGAACTCCTGTCCTCCATAATATCTGTTTAGCTAAAACAACCCAATAATAAATATATTTCGATTGAATTACAACTATTAATAATATATTATATTGAATATTTTTTGTTTATTTATAAATTAATCGATTTTCTTGTTAAACATAATATATTAATAGTTTTATATATAAATTTTAAATACAATATACTATTAAAACAAATATAAAAAGGTATAATTGTGTATAATCATACATCTTTATAAATGAGTTTGGTCAGTATAATTGTGTGCTAAAATAAAATATTTGGTGACCGGTGTAACTTAACTTTCTATTGATTCACTATACTATTAAAACAAATATAAAAAGGTATAATTGTGTATAATTATACAACTACATAAATGAGTTTGGTCAGTATAATTGTGTGCTAAAATAAAATATTTGGTGACCAGTGTAACTTAACTTTCTATTGATTTATGTTTATGGATATCCTGTTGTACATTGTCAATATAAAATTGTATATGTGTGGTAAAAACAAAAAAGAACGTCTAATTCTTCCATCCAAAAAAAAAAAAAAAAAGTCTAATTTGATGACGGAAACTTTAACATATTAATTTAATGTACTTCTATTCTAAAAAAGAAAATATGATTTCAAAAATATATTTTAGTAAATCACACCCATTTGGATCGTCAAAACCAGGAGAGGATAAAAAATTTGGCTTCAAACTCTCTTTTTTTCTTTGTTTGCTTTCCTCTTGTGGGTAAAAACTAAAAAGTGTTTGATTTTCAAACTATAAATGCAAAAACCAATTGTTTGATTATGAAATTAGAATTGCAAACCTTGCACAGTGACATAAAGGGAGTATCAGTATCTCTATCCCCAAGACCAATATCTGGCTGAGTTTCTCCAAAGGCCTTTTCAAGAGCATCAGCTTTGTTCTTCCCAACAAGTACCCCAGGCTTACAAACCAACCCAGTTGCTCTGCCCTTATAAGTTGCGATCTTAGTACCCAAAACCATATCAGCTCCCAAAACATCTTTCAAAAACGCTTCTACCATAATTGTTGGATTTGCAGTGAGCACACACCTTTTCCCACATGCAGAGAACACACGCCAAGTCTCTGGGTGAAGATCGCTCGAATAAAACTTTGGCAACACAGCTCGAGCCACCGACTCAATATCTGGGACTCTCGTGCCAGAAAATGTTGCAAACACCAGAACTTGGATCCCTGCAGATTCTGAGACAAAGTAATAGAGAAGTCCAGCTAGTGGGGTTGCAAGGAGCAAGAAAAGGAGCCTCAGAATCCCACCAACCTCAAAGGCCACAAGTGCAAAGTAAGGGAAAGAGCTACGGCCTCTAAGCAAGGTTCCATCCATGTCAGCAACCACTGCGTGTTGTTCTCTGCCTATTGATGTGCATTTGTCCACGGTTGGGAAGGTTGTTTTGGCCATGGTTTGGTTCAAAAGCTAAAGGAAACTAAGCCTGTTTATCTAACTTTAGAAGGAGCTATAGCTATTGAAGTTTCTTTGTCCATGCTTTATTGGCTATATATAGAATTTAGAATAGGAATGAGGAAGACCAGTGTGTATTAACTGCTGAGTGTGCGTGATTCTCCAAAAAAACCAAAAAAACTGTTGAGTGTGCGTAATGCTTTTACGCACACTGCATTACGCACACTCAACAGTTTAATTATGACGTCATGGCTTTATGCATACTCAACAGTTTAATTATGACGTCATTACGGTTCGACTCCGGTTCGACTTCAATTCGACTTTAAAAACTTTAAACCTCTCTCTTTTACGGTTCAATAAACGGTCCGAGTCTGAAAACCTTGCATAAAGAGTCAAAGAGCTTTGGTTTATGAAAACAATGATAATGTTGGAATCGAGGTCCTAGGTCTAAGGAGGAATTAGGGCTGGTTCAATAGGTAATGTAATTGATATAATCGCTTAAGACCCCTAAATAAAAGAAGGCTCCACTTGTAAAAAAAAATTATATATAAAATATATTTATCTATATATTTTAATTAAAATAAGCACTTTTATTGGTCAATATAATGCATTAAAAAGGTTCTATTGTATCTTAAAATACAAAAGGTTAAAAATGAAAAAAACAAAAATAGTCAAATTTCAGCTAACAAAATCAAATTTTTAGGAGACAAATTTATTAACTCATTTATGAAATATGCTAAAATCAAAATTAATACCAGACAAATTCATTAATAATACAACATAATTGTCTTGAAATATGCTAAAATAGAGATTATAAATTTAAAAAACAAAAGAAAAACCTCTCATCTCTCTATCTCTCTGCCTCAGTGCCTCTCCATCTATATTCTTATGGTCTTACCTTTCTTGTTTTCATCTTCATCTTGATTCTTGATCTTTTCTCATAAACTCAGTCAGTCAGTCTAGCTTGAAATTTTTCTTTGTTGATTCCAGCGTACTAGTCACCAAAGATATTCTTCTTCAATTCTTTCTCTCTTTCTCTTTGTCTTTTCGAAAATGAAGACTCAGAGTCTTCTATTTATTTAACTTATATTATATATATTTTTTAGTTTCTTTCATACTTTTACTACACAATTGTTTGATGGGAGTCCCATCATGGGACACGTTTTTTGCTATGATAGCTTTTTTGCCCCTCTTTGGACCCTTTTCTGCTACGATAATTGATAGGACACGTTTCCAGCGTACTAGTCACCAAAGATATTCTTCTTCAATTCTTTCTCTCTTTCTCTTTGTCTTTTCGAAAATGAAGACTCAGAGTCTTCTATTTATTTAACTTATATTATATATTTTTTTTAGTTTCTTTCATACTTTTACTACACAATTGTTTGATGGGAGTCCCATCATGGGACATGTTTTTTGCTATGATAGCTTTTTTGCCCTCTTTGGACCCTTTTCTACTATGATAATTGATAGGACACGTTTCTTGCTAGGATGATAGGAGTAGTGGAGTAAAGGTTGGACGGTTTCTCACTTTTTTTGATAGGAGTACAGTCCACAGTTATAACTTACACGGTTTCTCACTCTTTTTTTCCTTTTTTTTTTTATCTGGCACTTTATCTATTATTATAAATTATTATACAAATTAATAATTTGATGTATATCATATTAACTCATTTGTATTATAGTGACACTAATTTATTAAATTATGTATTAAATTAATTTTTATTTGTGCAGGTTTAAACTTTAAAGTGGTCACGGATTTAGAAAAATTGTAATAACCAAGTTCTATTGTTCTATTCTTTAAATTTTATTTTTAGTTAAATTATTATTTTTAATTATAAATTGTGTCTTATTTATCTATAAATATTTTCTCATTATAAATGTCTACTAGAAAATATTTATCCGGATATGAAAAACTTCAAAAAAAGAGAAAAATTGAAAAATAAATTGAATCTCAAAAAGGATCTATGGATAAATTTGTTAATAATATATATATATATATATATTATTTTATTAATATTTAGTTATTAAAAAACCCCACTTAGAATTTTCGCCTAAGACCCCAAAAGTTGTTGAGCTGATCCTGGGAGGAATTGATGCACAGCTTATTGTATATTGTATGAAAGCAATCAATGTGGTGGACGTAATTGAATAGTGTCAATTAGTATTGTTTTCTCCGCCACTTCTCGACATCTTGTCTCTTAGTTGAGTTTGAAAATGTCTCTCGAGTCTCTACCACGGGACATGCATTCGAACTTGTCAATATTACTATATTTGTTTGGAACTTCAATTTGTTTTGAGCAATGCTAAAGGACATAACTTATTTTTATAATCTATTAAGTTGATAAATTATTTTTAAAGCAATGTTACTTTTATATATACTCGCCATTAATTAGGATTTTGTTAGCAAATGGTTGAGGTACTTTTAGAAACTTTTTATAAAAAAAATACTTAATTAATATACCTTTTATTCAGCATTATCAGAACTTGTCATATTAATAACAATTATGAAAACTATCTTATTCCAAAACCTACATGATTTGGTTTTTAGTTACTTTCTTAGTTGTAATCACAATTGCTTCAAGATTGATAATAAAAAAAAAAAAAAAAATTCCCCATAACAAATATCAATGACCCCTAGCTTAGGGAATCTCCATTTTTCATTAACAGAATAGTTGTCATAATATCCTTTATCTAGAACATGTGTGGAGATTAGATTCAAGTGCATATTTGGAACATGTCTCCTGTCCTTCAAGGTTAGGGTGTATCCAGTATTTTCCTCAACACAAATATTACCAATTCCTATAATGTTGGCATAGCTATCATAACCATATTCACTCTACCAACGTTTTCCACTTTGTTTGAAGTACTCATTTTTAGGGTGGAATGGCAAAAAGCAGCTAAGTTAATCACTCATTTAATATAAGGATATGAAACATTATAACATTTATCACCTCTTATAGAAAGTACCATATTCTCAATTGCCATGATAGCAGTTATTTAACAAAAATTAATTGTTATTGAATGAAATCTTTCGCATATAATTTCACCTATACACGTTTAGACATATGGGTTTTTATTGAAGTGACAAGTAGCCATTCAATATAATACATCTCTTAATTACAATCAATCCTTTGTTTCAAGAAAGGGACGACCCTTTGATTCCAACCATGATATCTTTGTATACATAATTTGATTTTTGTATTTAGGAGAAAATATGAGTTTTTATTTTTATTTGTGGCTGCACCTAAATAATGCATTTAAAAAATATAAAATATAAAAATTTGCCTACATACCCTTGGCGGGGATCAAGTCAATTTGTAGTTCTTAATTTAAGGTTTTGTTAATTTGGATTTAATTTTGGGGTTCACTACTAAGGACTTTTAATTAAATGATGAACATTTAAGTCAAGTGCTTGGTATTTGACTAATTTTTTACTTAATTTTATTTTTGGGTGAGATAATCTATTTAATCTCAAGGATGAGTCAAGGACCCATGTCTTTTTATGAAAATTGAGCCTTTTTATTTTCTTATTTGTTGAGAAATCAGATGTCCAAACAAAATTTCTTTTTTTTATTTGCTTCTTTGTAGAAACTTCAACAAATAATGATATTTTTATTTTTAGGAATTGGAGTTCCCAAAATTAATTGAGGAATTGAAATTCCTTTGAAGCAATTCTTTCTTTTATCATTTTTTGAAATTGGGGAATTGGAAATTTCTTTCATACAAATTCCATGATTTTTGTTTTTGGAATTAGAAACTCCAAATTTGGTTGAGAAATTAGAAATTCCTTTGAAATAAATTTCATGATTAGTTTGTTTGGAGTCAAGGACTCCATTGAATTGTTTAATTGGTGTGGTTAGGGTCTCCATTGAATTAAATTGTTTGAATTTTCGGAGTCAATGACTACATTTAATTGACTTGAGAAGTCGTTTAAAATAGAATTTCTGAGAATTTTTAATTGGTAATTTGAATTAGGATCCATATACTTTTTTTTGGGGTAGTTAGAGACTCCAAATTCCATGTATGAAGTTAGGAACTCCTTGTGAAATATGATCCTCTTTGTTTTAGCAAATAAAATATCATTTTGAAAAAAAGAAGAGAACGAACAAGAAGAGTTGTGAATCCCATATACAAAATTATTGCAGGAAAACCCATATCATATACTATATAATAAAAGTTAGTCTTAGAAGTTGTGGTTGTGCCAAAAGGCCACTCTCACTAATTAGTAAATTAATTTTATATTTTTTTAGAGATATATTTCCTCAAATTAATGGATAATATTTAAAAACTGTTTAATTTAGGTAAAACTTTATCATTTAAATTTCAAAAAATTTAAATTCTATTCAAACTAAAAGTATATTATAAAAAATCCTAAACTTAAATCCCAAACAACAACTCACATTTTCTTTCTTAAAAAAAAAAAAAAACCCACGTTTTGTTATCAATATTTTAAGAACAACTAATTAGTAAATTAATTTATACATTTACACTTCAACAAATTTAAATTCTATTCAAACAAAAAGTATATTATCAAAATTTTCTAAATTTAAGTATTTCAAACTAAAATTCCATTATAAAAAATTCTAAATTTAAATCCCAAACAACAACCCATGTTTCATTTCTTTAAAAAAAACAACTTTTTGACTTCTACTCCAACTAAAGTCTATTATCAAAATCACCCACATCAATCAAGCTAAAAATGTGTAAATTTGCAAACTTGACACTATTTGCATTTTTTAATCTTTTTTTGCATATCTCAAAGTTGAAGGAAGAGAGTGCATGATGGTCATTGTGTGTGAAGAAAGAGAAATTTAAAAAAAAAATCAAGTAAATCAAGTAATTTTTTTGCCTTCTGAGGATTCTTTTGGAACTTGTTCTAGATGCTAGGTAGTGTTTGGTAGCAAATCTCCCAAAGGCATTGTCAGTGCTCAGTCACCAACCTTAACTTGGTTGTCTCCTGGCCAACTTTCCTCCATCTTATTAGTTAGCATTGGGCCCTACTTGACCCGAATGTAGTACGGTTTACCACTGAACACTAGTCCTTAGATTCTCTCCCATTTTGTTTAGTGGATTGATCCTAGCCCTTCGGCATTGGGCCATGGCCACATGGGCCGTTCTTGGTCACCCGGGCCCAACCCCTACAAACGTTAATTACTTTTCATTTTCTCATAAAAAAATTTGCTAAAATGGTTTACTAAAGTAATATAGTCTAAAATAAATAATGTAATATGAGATGTTTTCAAAAATGATTATGTAAAATAGAAAAGAAAAAAGATTTTTATGCTAAAATAGATGGGTTTTTTTTTTTTTTTTTAATACGAGCTAATGTGAATGCTCTAAACTTATATAAATACATTAAAAAATATTCATTGTCATCCAATTGAGTATATATATATATAGAACGCAAGATTTAAAAATTTTCTTTTAATTAATAGTTTTTTACAGATAGTTTTAATTTATAGTTAAAGGTGGTGCGTGCGCGCGCACACACACACACACACACACACACACACATATATATATATATGTATAGTATTTAAAATAAATTATAGTATTGGGAAAGCGCTACTCTCTCACACTTATGAGACTTGCTTTGTTGTTGATCGTTGCTGAAGCTCTTTGAAATTTCGCTGAAGATTGCTTTAAACTCTTCTATCTTCAACTTGCTGAGACCTCTCTTAAACTTGCTGAAGCCCTTTTCTTTGTTTTGATCACTTTAATTTATAGACATTTGGGAAGAAGGCTTACTTCCCAAGTGGCGATTTAAATAGGGATAATCTTTCACGTCTTCACGTTTTCACTTTTGATATTTGTTTTTTTTTTGTTTTTTTTTTTGTTTTTTTTTTGTTTTTTTTTTGTTTTTTTTCATTATGTGATGTGTTGTAGCCAACCAGTAGCCACATTGATGTCAACATCCCCTTTTTTTGCAAGTGACTGATGCGTGTGGTGGGAGGTTATTTTTTACTCATCCACACAGCCCACTATTTTTCTTGATAAAGCACGAATCCCACTTTTTTGCATCTTTTTTCTTTGATCTTTACCCCTTTCCATTATTTTATTTTTTAATGTAACAACTTTTTATTTTCTTATTATTATTTTTTTGGTTGAAAATTTCATATTTCAACAACAGTGGTATCAACTTTGTTATGATTTTTGTCCTCTTTTGTTTATTTTTCCATGCCTTACTGTTCTCTTTATGTGATCTTTTCGTCACAATAAAAACACTTGAATTTTCCTTTTTATTCTAATGATTGAATTTACCTAGCCCCTTGGAACTTCTACTCTTACTTCTCCTTCTATTCTTTGTGACAAGAGTTTGTAAATTATCCTTTCCAGTGTCTAGCTTCTTGTTTCATCATTGATAAAATTATTAACAAACTATTCAAAGTAGAGTTACTGAGTGATATCAACAAAATCTATCAAATATTAAGGAACTCAGGTAATAAAGCATACTATTCAACATCTACCAATAACTTTAAATTGTAACTATTGATTTACCAAGTCTTGTAACTCACTCAGGTTCTCTGCAATTGATATTCCCTCATTAAGCTTAAAACTTATAAGCTTTTTAATAATTGCAAAAGTTTTATTTTGAGTCATCTTTCCCTCAAAGAGACTATTCAATTTTTCCTAAAAACTTTTTCAACTTTTCCAAAAAAATTATATTATTGAGTATAATTTAATTCATTATCATTGTACTGCCATACCTATATTATTATGCCACTGGAATGTTATCACCTCACTAACGCTATACTGCTAAAGCCACAAATCATATCAAGAGTAAAGTAATGCTATATGGCTGGAGTCTCAAATTATATAAAGAATAAAGTGATGCTATATGTTTAGAGTCAGAAACATACAAGATAAGTCAATATCTCTCTATTTTCAAGATTACATTATCAAGTATACGTTAACTCATTACTATTGCACCGCTGGACGAAAATTACTTTAATATTATCTCATTATTTAATAAACATAAATTCCCAAATGCTTCATTAATAAACACATCACAAAATGCCCCAACCAAATACCCCTTGCTCTATTATTGATCGTTGCTGAAGCTCTTTAAAATTTTGCCGAAGCTTGCTTTAAACTCTTCTGTCTTCGACTTGCTAAGACCTCTCTTAAACTTGCTGAAGCCCTTTTCCATGTTCTGATTTCTTTAATTTATAGACATTTGGCAAAAAGGGTTACATCCCTAAATTGCAATTTAAATGGGAGTAGTTCTAGTGCCACAACTTGTGTCACAACTCACCTATGTGGCGAGTTGTGGTTGGTGGAAGGGTGTCCCCACATGGACTCACCATCACCCCTCCACCAACCACAACTTGCCACATGGACGAGTTGTTACACAAGTTGTGACTTCAAATTTATTCTCTAAATGGGGACAATCTTTCATGTCTTCACGTTTTAACTTTTAATATTTGCTTTTTACTTTTATTTTTTTAACATTATGTGATGTGTTGCAGCCAACAAGAAGCCACATTGATGTCATCTTTTTCTTTATCTAATTAGAGTGACTGATGCGTGTGGCAAGAGGCTATTTTTTACTCAGCCTCACGTCCCACTATTTTCCTTGATAAAACACACATCCCATTTTTAGGACTGTTTAGTTGGAGAATTTTAGTATTGTTCTTGTTTTCAGCGTTGTGAAAAATTGTGTTTAAATGTTATAGAAATACGTGTTGAAAGTGTTATTATTGTTCAAATATTAAAAAATGTTGTTTAAACACGGGTACCAAAGAGCCCCTAGCATCTTAAATGGGAAAAATGGTTACTTCCCCAAGTGGCGATTTAAATAAGAGTAGTTCTAGTGTCACAACTTGTGGCATAACATGTGGCACAACTTCTTCTACAATTCGCCCATGTGGCAAGTTGTGGTTGGTGGAGTGGTGACACCCCTCCACCAACCCCAACTTGCCACATGGACAGGTTGTGCCACAGGTTGTGACACCAGATTTATTCTTTAAATGGGGACAATCTTTCACGTCTTTGCTTTTGATATTTTGTTTTTTTACTTTTATTTTTTTAACATTATGTGATGTGTTGCAACCCACCAGTAGCCACATTGATGTCATCTTTTTCTTTTTCTAATTCGACTGACTAATGCGTGTGGTAGGAGGCTATTTTTTACTTAGCCTCACGTCCCACTATTTTCCTTGATAAAACACACGTCCTATTTTTAGGACTGTTTAGTTTGAGAATTTTAATATTGTTGTTGCTTTCAGTGTTGTGGTAAAATGTATTTAAATGTTAAAAAAATACGTGTCAAAAGTGTTATCATTGTTTAAATATTAAAAACTGTTATTTAAACACTGGTACCAAACAGTTCCTAGCATCTTAAATGGGAAATATGGTTACTTCCCCAAGTGGAGATTTAAATGGGAGTAGTTCTAGTGCCACAACTTGTGGCATAACTCGCCCATATGGCGAGTTGTGGTCGGTGGAAGGGTGTCCACACATGGACTCACCATCATCCCTCCACGAACCACAATTGGCCATATAGACGAGATGTTACACAAGTTGCGCCACAAGTTGTAACACCAGATTTATACTTTAAATGGGCACAATCTTTCACGTCTTCACGTTTTCACTTTTGATATTTGTTTTTTACTTTTATTTTCTTAACATTATGTGATGTGTTGCAGTCGACCAGTAGCCACATTGATGTCAACTTTTTCTTCTTTTAATTCAAGTGATTGATGCGTGTGGCAGAAGGCTATTTTTTACACAGCCTCACGTCCCACTATTCTCTTTGATAAAACACACTTCCCATTTTTAGGACTATTTAGTGGGAGAATTTTAGTATTGTGGTTGTTTTCAGTGTTGGGGAGAAACATGTTTCAATGTTATAGAGATACATGTCAAAAGTGTTATTATTGTTTAAATATTGAAAATTATTGTTTAAACAATACTACCAAACAGTTCCTAGCATCTTAAATAGGAAAAAAAGGTTACTTTCCCAAGTGGTGACTTAAATGGGAGTAGTTCTAGTGCCATAATTTGTGGCACAACTTATGCCACAACTAGCCCATGTGGCGAGTTGTGGTTGGTGGAGGGATGTCCCCACATGGACTCACCATCATCCATCCACCAACCACAACTTGCCACATGGACGAGTTGTTACAGAAGTTGGCCACAAGTTCTGACACCAGTTTTATTCTCTAAATGGGGACAATCTTTCACGTCTTCACGTGTTCACTTTTGATATTTGTTTTTTACTTTTATTTTTTTAACATTATGTGATGTGTTGCAGCCCACCTATAGCCACATTGATGTCATCTTTTTCTTTTTTTATTTCTAGTGATTGATGCGTGTGGTGGGAGACTATTTTTTACTTAGCCTCACGTACCACTATTTTCTTTGATAAAACGCACTTCGCATTTTTAGGATTATTTAGTTGGAAAATTTTAGTATTGTTGTTGTTTTCAATGTTGTGGAAAAGCGTGTTAAAATGCTATATAAATACGTGTCAAAAGTGTTATCACTGTTTAAATATTGAAAACTGTTGTTTAAACACTAGAACCAAACAGTTCCTAGCATCTTAAAGGGGAAAAATGGTTACTTCCCCAAGTGGCGATTTAAATGGTAGTAGTTCTAGTGCCATAATTAGCCCACGTGGCGAGTTGTGGTTGGTGGAGAGGCGTCCTCACATGAACTCACCATCATCCATCCCCCAACCACAACTTGCCACATGGACGAGTTGTAACAAAAGTTGTGCCAGAAGTTGTGACACTAGTCTTATTCTTTAAATGGGGACAATCTTTAACGTCTTTAGGTTTTCACCTTTGATATTTGTTTTTTACTTTTATTTTTTTTAACATTATGTGATGTGTTGCAGCCAACCAGTAGCCACATTGAGGTCATCTTTTTCTTTTTTTAATTCGAGTGATTGATGTGTGTGGCAGGAGGCTATTTTTTTACTCAGCCTCACGTCCCACTATTTTCCTTGATAAAACACACTTCCCATTTTTCGGACTGTTTAGTTGGAGAATTTTGGTAATGTTGTTGTTTTTAGTGTTATAGAAAAACGTGTTTAAATGTTATAGAAATGCGTATCAAATGTGTTATTATTATTAAAATATTGAAAAATGTTGTTTAAACACTGGTACCAAACAGTTCCTAGCATCTTAAATGGGAAAAAGGATTACTTCCCCATGTAGCGATTTAAATGGGAGTAGTTCTAGTGCCATAAGCTGTGGCACAACTTGTACCACAACTCGCCCACGTGTCGAGTTGTGGTTGGTGGAGGGGTGTCCCCACAAGGACTCACCATCACCCCTCCATCAGTCACAACTTGTCACATGGACGAGTTGTTACACAAGTTGTGCTAAAAGTTATGACACCAGATTTATTCTTTAAATGGGGACAATCTTTCACGTGTTCTCATTTTCACTTACGATATATACATATATATATATATATTTTAAACATTATGTGATGTGTTGCAGCCAACCAGTAGCCACATTCATGTCATCTTTTTCTTTTTTTATTTGGAGAGATCAATGCGTGTGGCAAGAGGCTATTTTTTACTCAGCCTTATGTCCCACTATTTTCTTTGATAAAACACACTTCCCATTTTTAGGACTGTTTAGTTGGAGAATTTTAGTACTGTTGTTGTTTTCAACGTTGTGAAAAACGTGTTTAAATATTATAGAAATATGTGTCAAAAGTGTTATTATTGTTTAAATATTGAAAAATGTTGTTTGAACACTGGTAACAAACAACCCTTAGCATCTTAAATGGGAAAAAATGGTTACTTCCCCAAGTGGCGATTTAAATGGGTGTAGTTCTAGTGGCACAACTTGTGCCACAACTCGCCCATGTGGCAAGTTGTGGTTGGTGGAGGGGTGTCCCCACATAGACTCACCATCATCCCTTTACCAAGCATAACTTGCCACGTGGACGAGTTCTTACACAAGTTGTGCCACAATTTATGACACCAAATTTATTCTTTAAATGGGGACAATCTTTCACGTCTTTACATTTGCACTTTTGATATTTGTTTTTTATTTTTATTTTTTTAACAGTATATGATGTGTTGCAGCCAACCAGTAGCCCCATTGATGTCATTTATTTCTTTTTTTAATTCGAGTGATTGATGCGTGTGGCAGGAGGCTATTTTTTACTCAGCCTCACGTCCCACTATTTTCCTTGATAAAACACACTTCCCATTTTTAGGACTCTTTATTTGGAGAATTATAGTATTGTCGTTGTTTTCAGTGTTGTGAAAAAACGTGTTTAAATGTTACAGAAATACAAGTCAAAAGTGTTGTTATTGTTTAAATATTGAAAACTGTTGCTTAAACAATGCTACCAAACAGTTCCTAGCATCTTAAATGGGAAAAATAGTTACTTCCCCAAGTGGCGATTTAAATGGGAGTAGTTCTAGTGCCACAACTTGTGCCACAACTCGCCCATGTGACAAGTTGTGCTTGGTGGAGAGGTGTCCCCACATGGACTCACCATCACCCCTCCACCAACCACAACTCGCCACATGGATGAGTTGTTACACAAGCTGTGCCACAAGTTTATTCTTTAAATGGGTACAATCTTTCTCATCTTAACGTTTTCACTTTTGATATTTGTTTTTTATTTTTTATTTTTTTACATTATGTGATGTGTTGTAGCCAACTAGGAGCCACATTGATGTCATCTTTTTTTTTTTTTTTTTTTTTTTTAATTGGAGTGATTGATGCATGTGGCAGGAGGTTATTTTTTACTCAGCCTCACGTCCCACTATTTTCTTTGATAAAACACGCTTCCCATTTTAGGACTGTTTAGTTGGAGAATTTTAGTATTGTTGTTGTTTTCTGTGTTGTGAAAAAATGTGTTTAAATGTTATAAAAATACGTGTCAAAAGTATTATCATCATTTAAATATTGAAAACTATTATTTAAACAATGGAAGCAAACAGTTCCTAGCATCTTAAATGGGAAAAATGGTTACTTCCTCAAGTGGCGATTTAAATGAGAGTAGTTCTAGTGCTACAACTTGTGGCACAAGTTGTGCCACAACTCGCCCATTTGGCGAGTTGTAGTTGGTGGAGGGGTGTCCCTACATGGACTCACCATCACCTCTCCACCAACCACAACTCGCTTCATGGATGAGTTGTTACACAAGTTGTGACATTAGATTTATTCTTTAAATTGTGACAATCTTTCACATCTTTACGTTTTCACTTTTGATATTTGTTTTTTATTTTTATTTTTTTAACATTATGTGATGTGTTGCAGCCAACCAGTAGCCACATTGATGTCAGTTTTTCTTTTTTTAATTCGAGTGATTGATGCGTGTGGCAGGAGGATATTTTTTACTCAGCCTCACGTCCCACTATTTTCTTTGATAAAACACACTTCCCATTTTTAGGACTGTTTAGTTGGAGAATTTTAGTACTGTTGTTGTTTACTGTGTTATGGTAAAACATGTTTAAATGTTATAGAAATACGTATCAAAAGTGTTATCATTGTTTAAATATTGAAAACAGTTGTTTAAACATAGGAACCAAACATGTCACGCCCCAAACCCCAAAGGGGTCCAAAGCATGAGAAAGACGTCTCAAAGTACCTGAGGAATTTTTCCTCTTAACAACTCAATCCACATAAATCATATCAAGTGCTAACATCAAGAATTATCACAATAGTTCCATTGAATATACTCTCAAAGTAAGTCAGAGCTCTAAGCAATAATTACAGGGACCATTGGCCACAAAAGAATAGATGTCTGAATATATAATTACATATCATCAGCTTGTCCCATCAGTGGGAATAACATCACAACCACTAATATACAAAAGAATGAGTCAAGCTTATTCTAAGATGTACAACATCGAATATCTCCACTACAAAAGTTCAGCCTCAATCAGTAGTTAGTCTAACTACTATTAGCCACCAAAAAGCTGTCTCAAAAATTGTTGCCTACTCTAAAAAATTTATAAAAAATAATGGAATGAGACATAGCCCAGTAAGTAGCATAATTAATGGGGGGTGGGAGAAATACAAGTTCCAATTATAATAATAATAATATGATATGACAAGAATGATTTAATAATGAAACACAAGGTTTCTCAAAATAAATACCATGAAACTATATACCATAATCTGTGAGCACTAACAATATAGTTTCCAAAGCCATAAAATCTATATACGGTAATTTATCACAAATATACCACACTACCACATAGACGGTCAGGGGATCCACCCATTCACAACTGGCATGATATTGTCCTCTCTGGTATGCAGACTCTTGGCCCTATGGACAGTAGCCTCACCCATACCTTCAAGGTTTTTCTCTCCTCCCATGGGCAGCAGAGAAAGCGCATCAAATAGAACCTCTTTTGCATGTGGTCTCTTGGCCCCATGGGCAGCAGCCTCACCTACACACAATCAAGGAACCTCTTCCCCTCATGGGCAGTAGGGAAGAATGCGTCATCCAAAGTGAAAGAGCACTGACCTAGATTTGATTCTGTTATCACAAAGACTACGGCAACCAAATTGGGTGATCACCGGGAAATCACACATGGCATGTTATTAAAACCATATAACGCTCACAGGTACACATTTCCTTGAAACACATAGTTCATATCTAGGTACTTTCAGAAAAAAACCTTAAATAATCTAACTTCTATAAAATTTGTAAGGTTTTCCACTTCATTCTTGTCAAGAGATTTTCTATCAATTTCCCAAATAATACAAGACAAGATAAGCATCTTTAAATATTTCAATATACCATAAAATCAATGACTTTCTTATCAAAGATTAAATAAAAGATGCTTATTTTTTCATATCAACAATTCATGCATTTCCCCAAATGCAATATCAAATATGATGCATTTTCATATATATAATGATATATAATAGAGTCACAACACAATACTTTTAAGAAAACATATGTTGATATATAATTTTCCAAAATGTGTTTGGCCCAAAAACAACATTTATAAAACATGGTTATTTTCCAAAAATCCCATTAAAAGCTACTTACCTCGCAACCGCAAAATCCTAATTTTCCAACCTCCAAGGAGATTAGCTAAAATCTAAACAATATCAAGTAAACCTATTACAATAAGCATAGAGCTTGAAATTGCATCTAGTTACAATTTAGGAATTGCCAAAAGAGCACTTAATTAGGCAAGTCTATTATTTAACCTCATCAATAATAATATATCTCACTTCCAAAATTTCTCAACAAATTGACTCACAAGGCATAATCTCCAGTTTATAAAGTTAACCCATTTCATATTATCTCTAACATCATGACTAGCTTCCATAAAATTTACACTACATTATTAAGAGACCCATGAAAGAAAAATAAAAATATCCTCAAAGACAAGATATTTAGAATTTCAACTAACTCCAAATAAACCCAATGACAATGGAAAAATTTAATTTACCAATCATCATATGATCTAACTCAAAACCCCTAAATTTTCCACCATACATAAACTTTTTGTAGTCATCATTAGCACAAATTATATACCCACTCACCAAATAATTCCACCAATACAAAACCCATACATACAAACACATAAATATCACTTCTAATACTCATAAATCACATGGGTATCATTATTAAAGCTTAGATAACAATAACCTCAAGCAAAAGTGTAAAACTCACCAAAAAGATTAGAAATTTTTACCTCAAATAAAGGATTTGAAGGTGTTTATGGGTTCACAAAAATTTTCCAGTGATCTTGCCAGAAAAATGATGGTGAAATAGTGTGATTTGGAGTGGAGTCTGGCGGTGAGTGTGTGTGTGTGTTTAAGTAAAAAGAAAAGAAAGAAAATGAAAGGAAGAGAAAAGATGGCCAGCCAAAAGAGAGAAAAGAGATAAGGGAAAAAGGAATGGTGGGGAAGGGGGTTAGGTGGGGGAGGCACGTGGGAACACTCAAAATTTGACTTTTTTTTTTTTAACTAACGGAACGTTACAAAACAGTTCCTAGAATCTTAAATGGGAAATGGTTACTTCCCCAAATGGTGATTTAAATGAGAGTAGTTCTAATGCCACAACTTATGCCACAACTCCCTTGTGGCGAGTTATGGTTGGTGGAGGGGTGTCCCCACATGGACTTATCATCACCCCTCCACCAACCACAACTAGCCACATGGACGAGTTGTTACACAAGTTGTGCTACAAGTTGTGACATCAGATTTATTGTTTACAAGGGGACAACCTTTCTCGTCATCATGTTTTCACTTTTGATATTTGCTTCTTACTTTTATTTTTTTTCACATTATGTGATGTGTTGCAGCGACATTGATGTAATCGTTTTCTATTTTTTAATTCGAGTGATTGATGCGTGTGGCAGGAGACTATTTTTTTACTCAGCCTCACATCTCACTATTTTACTTGATAAAATACACTTCCCATTTTTAGAACTATTTAGTTGGAGAATTTTGGTATTGTTGTTGTTTTCAGTGTTGTGGAAAAACGTGTTTAAATGTTATAGAAATACGAGTCAAACGTGTAATTATTGTTTAAATATTGAAAACTGTTGATTAAACAATGGTACCAAACAGTTCCTAGCATCTTAAATGAGAAAAAGGGCTGCTTCCCTAAATGGCGATTTAAATGGGAGTAGTTTTAATGCCACAACTTATAGCACAACATGTGTCACAACTCTCATGTGACGAGTTGTGGTTGATGCAGGGGTGCCCCAACATGGACACACCATCACCCCTCCACCAACCACAACTCGCCACTAGACGAGTTATTACACAAGTTGTGACACCAGATTTATTCTTTAAATGGGGTTCATCTTTCATGTCTTCACGTTTTCACATTTGATATATATATATATATATATATATATATATTTTAACATTATGTGATGAGTTGCGCCCAACCAGTAGCCACATTCATGTTATCTTTTTCTTTTTTTAATTCGAGTGATTGATGCGTGTTGGCAGGAGACTATTTTTTTTACTCAGCCTCACGTCTCACTATTTTCTTGATAAAACACACTTCACAATTTTAGGACTGTTTAGTTGGAGAATTTCAATATTGTTGTTATTTTCAGTGTTGTGGAAAAATGTGTTTAAAATTTATAGAAAAACGTGTCAAAAATATTATTATTGTTTTAATATTGAAAACTCTTGTTTAAACACTGGTGCCAAACAATTCCTAGCATCTTATATGGGAAAAAGGGTTGCTTCCCCAAATGGCAATTTAAATGGAAGTAGCTCTAGTGCCACAACTTGTGCCACAAGTTGCCCATGTGACGTGTTGTGGCTGGTGGAGAGGTGATGGTGTGTCCATGTGGGGGGTGTCCCCACATGGACACACCATCAACCCTCCACCAACCACAACTCGCCACATGGACGAGTTGTTACACAAGTTGTGACACCAAGTTTATTCTTTAATTGGGGACAATCTTTCACGTCTTTTTTACTTTTGATATATATATATATAATATATATATATATATTAACATTATGTGATGTGTTGTAGCCAACCAGTTGCCACATTCATGTCATCTTTTTCTTTTTTTAATTCGAGTAACTGATGCGTGTGGCAGGAGGTTATTATTTAGTTAGCCTTACATCCCACTATTTTCCTTGATGAAACACACTTCCCATTTTTAGGGCCATTTAGTTGGAAAATTTTAGTATTGTTATTGTTTTCAGTGTTATGGAAAAACGTGTTTAAATGTTATAGAAAGACGCATCAAAAGTGTTATTATTGTTTAAATAATGAAAACTGTTATTTAAACACTGGTACCAAACATCCCCTAGCATCTTAAATGGGAAAAATGGTTACTTCCCCAAGTGGCGATTTAACTGGGTGTAGTTCTAGTGGCCTAACTTGTTCCAAAACTCGCCCATATGGCAAGTTGTGGTTGGAGAAGGGGTGTCCCCACATGGACTCACCATCACCCCTTTACGAACCATAACTTGCCACATAGACGAGTTGTTATACAAGTTGGGCCACAAGTTGTGACACCAGATTTATATTTAAATGGGGACAATCTTTAATGTCTTCACGTTTTCACTTTCGATTTCTGTTTTTTACTTCTATTTTTTTAACATTAAGTGTGTGTTGCAGCCAACCAGTAGCCCCATCGATTTAATCTTTCTCTTTTTTTAGTTCGGGTGACTAATGCGTGTGGAAGGTGGCAATTTTTTACTCAGTCTCACGTCCTAATATTTTCCTTGATAAAACACACTTCCCATTTTTAGGGCTCTTTAGTTGGAGAATTTTAGTATTGTTGTTGTTTTCAGTGTTGTGGAAAAATGTGTTTAAATGTTGTAGACATAGCTGTCGAAAGTATTATTTTTGTTTAAATATTGAAAACTGTTGTTTAAACATTGGTACCAAACAACCCTTTGCATCTTAAACGGGAAAAAGGGTTACCTCCTTAAGTGACGATTTAAATGGGAGTAGTTCTAGTGCCACAACTCGCCCTTGTGGCGAGTTGTGTTTGGTGGAGGAGTGTCCCAACATGGACTTACCATTACCTCTCTACCAACCACAACTTGCCATATGAACAAGTTGTTACACAAGTTGTGAGACCAGATTTATTCTTTAAGTGGGGACAATCATTCACGTCTTCACATTTTCACTTTTGATATTTGTTTTTTATTTTTATTTTTTTAACATTATGTGATGTGCTGCAGCCAACCAGTAGCCACAATGATGTCATCTTTTTCTTTTCCTTTTAATTTGAGTGACTGATGCGTGTGGCAGGAGACTATTTTTTACTCAGCTTCATGTCCCATTATTTTCCTTGATAAAACACACTTCCCATTTTTAGTATAGTTTATGTTTTCAGTGTTGTGGAAAAACGTGTTTAAATGTAATAGAAATACGTGTCAAAAGTGTTATTATTGTTTAAATATTGAAAACTGTTGTTTAAACACTGGTACGAAACAGCCCCAAGCATCTTAAATGGGAAATACGGTTACATCCCCAAGTGGCTATTTAAATGAGAGTAGTTCTAATGGCACAACTTGTGGCACAATTCGCCCATGTGGCGAGTTGTGGTTGGTGGAGAGGTGGCCCCACATGGACTCACCATCACCCTTCCACTAACCACAACTTGTCACATGGACGAGTTGTTACACAAGTTGTACCACAAGTTATGACACCAGATTTATTCTTCAAATGGGGACAATCTTTCACGTCTTCACATTGTCAGTTTCGATATTTGTTTTTATTTTTATTTTTTTAACATTATGTGATGTGTTGTAGCCAACCTGTAGCCACATTGATGTCATCTTTTTCTTTTTTAATTCGAGTGACTGATGCGTGTGGCAAGAGGCTATTCTGTACTCAGCTTTACATCCCAATATTTTCCTTGATAAAACACACTTCCTATTTTTAGGACTGTTTACTTGGAGAATTTTTGTATTGTTGTTGTTTTTAGTGTAGTGGAAAAACCTGTTTAAATGTTATAGAAAGATGTGTCATAAATATTATTATTGTTTAAATATTGAACTCTGTTGTTTAAACACTAGTGCCGAATAGTTCCTAGCATCTTAATTGGGAAAAAGGTTTTCTTCCCCAAGTGGCGATTTAAAATGGAGTAGTTCTAGTGCCACAACTCGTCCATGTGACGAGTTGTGGTTGATGGAGGGGTGTCCCCACATGGACATACCATCACCCCTCCACCAACCACAACTCACCACATAGACGAGTTGTTACATAGGTTGTGCCACAAGTTGTGACACTAGATTTATTCTTTAAATGGGGACAATCTTTCACGTCCTCACATTTTCACTTTTGATATATATATATATATATATATATATTTATATATTTTTTAACATTATGTGATGTGTTGCAGCCGACCAGTAGCCACATTGATGTCATCTTTTCTTTTTTTAATTTGAGTAACTGATGCGTGTGGCAGGAGGCTATTATTTACTCAGCCACATGTCCCACTATTTTCCTTGATGAAACACACTTCCCATTTTTAGGACTGTTTAGTTGGAGAATTTTAATATTTTTGTTGCTTTCAATATTGTGCAAAAAGTGTTTAAATGTTATAGAAATACATATCAAAAGTATTATTATTGTTTAAATATTGAAAACTATTATTTAAACACTGCTACCAAATAGCCCCTAGCATCTTAAATGAGAAAAATGGTTACTTCCTCAAGTGGTTATTTAAATGGGTGTAGTTCTAGTAGCACAACTTGTGCCACAACTCACCCATGTGGCAAGTTGTGGTTGATGGAGGGGTGTCCCCACATGGACTCACCATCACCCCTTTATTAACCACAACTTGTCACTTGGATGAGTTGTTACACAAGTTGTGCCACAAGTTGTGACACCAGATTTATTCTTTAAATGGGGATAATCTTTAACGACTTCACGTTTTCACTTTTGATATTTGCTTTTTATTTTTATCCTTTTAACATTATGTGATGTGTTGTAGCCAACCGGTAGCCTCGTTGATTTCATCTTTTTCTTTTTTTAATTTGAGTGACTATTGTGTGTGACAGGAGGCTATTTTTTCCTTAGCCTCATGTCCCACTATTTTCCTTGATAAAACACACTTCCCATTTTTAGGAATATTTAGTTAAAGAATTTTTTTGTGTTGTTGTTTTCGATATTGTGGAAAAATGTGTTTAAATGTTATAGAAATAGGAGTCAAAAGAGTTATTTTTGTTTAAATATTTAAAACTATTGTTTAAATACTGGTACCAAATATCCCCTAGCATCTTAAATGGGAAAAAGGGTTACCTCTTCAAGTGGCGATTTAAATGGGAGTAGTTCTAGTGCCACAACTCGCCCATGTGGCAAGTTGTGTTTGGTGGAGGGGTGTCCAAACATAGACTCACCGTCACCCTTCCACCAACCACAACTTGCCATATGAACGAGTTGTTACACAAGATGTGACACCAGATTTATTCCATAAATGGGGACAATCTTTCATGTCTTCACGTTTTCACTTTTGATATTTGTTTTTTATTTTTATTTTTTTAACATTATGTGATGTGTTGCAGCGAACCGGTAGCCACATTGATGTCCTCTTTTTCTATTTTTAATTTGAGTGACCGATGCGTGTGGCAAGAGGCCATTTTTTACTCAGCTTCACGTCCCATTATTTTCCTTGATAAAACACACTTCCCATTTTTAGGACTGTTTAGTTGGAGAATTTTAGTATAGTTGTTGTTTTTAGTGTCGTGGAAAAACGTGTTAAAATGTTATAGAAATACGTATCAAAAGTGTTATTATTGTTTAAATATTGAAAACTGTTATTTAAACATTGGTACAAAACAGTCCCAAGCATCTTAAATGGGAAAAATGGTTACTTCCAACAAGTGGCGATTTAAATGGGAGTAGTTCTAGTGCCAAAACTTCTGGCACAACTTGCCCATGTGGCGAGTTGTGCTTGGTGGAGGGGTGTCCCAACATGGACTTACCATCACCCCTCTACCAACCACAACTTGCCATATGGATGAGTTGTTACACAAGTTGTGACATCAGATTTATTCTTTAAATGGGGACAATCTTTCACGTCATCACGTTTCTACTTCTGATATTTGTTTTTTATTTTTAGTTTTTTAACATTATGCGATGTGCTGCAAACAACTAGTAGCCACAATGATGTCATCTTTTTCTTTTTTTATTTGAGTGACCGATGCATGTGGCAGGAGATTACTTTTTATTCAGCTTCACGTCCCATTATTTTCCTTGATAAAACACGCTTACCATTTTTAGGACTATTTAGTTGGAGAATTTTAGTATAGTTCTTGTTTTCAGTGTCGTGGAAAAACATGTTTAAATGTTATAGAAATACGTGTCAAAAGTGTTATTATTATTTAAATATTGAAAACTGTTGTTTAAACATTGGTATGAAACAGCCCCTAGCATCTTAAATGGGAAATATGGTTACTTCCCCTAGTGGCGATTTAAATAGGAGTTGTTCTAGTGGCACAACTTGTGGCACAATTCGCCCATGTGGAGAGTTGTGGTTGGGGGAGGAGTGGCTCCACATGGACTCACCATCACCCCTCCACCAACCACAACTTGCCACATGGACGAGTTGTTACACAAGCTGTGCCATAAGTTATGACACCAGATTTATTCTTTAAATGGGGACAATCTTCCATGTCTTCACATTGTCAGTTTCAATATTAGTTTTTATTTTTATTTTTTTAACATTATTTTATGTGTTGCAGCCAACCTGTAGCAACATTGATGTCATCTTTTTATTTTTTTTTTTTAATTCGAGTGACTGATACTTGTGGCAGGAGGCTATTCTGTACTTAGCCTCACGTCCCAATGTTTTCCTTGATAAAACACACTTCCTATTTTTAGAACTGTTTACTTGGAGAATTTTTGTACTGTTGTTATTTTCAATGTAGTGGAAAAACATGTTTATATGTTATAGAAAGATGTGTCATAAATATTATTATTGTTTAAATATTAATCACTGTTGCTTAAACACTGGTGCCAAACAGTTTCTAACATCTTAACTTGGAAAAAGGGTTTCTTCCCCAAGTGGGGATTTAAATGGGAGTAGTTCTAGTGCCACAACTCGCCCATGTGACGAGTTGTGGTTGATGGAGTGCTATCCCCACATGGACACACCATCATCCCTCCACCAACCACAACTCTCCACATGGACGAGTTGTTACACAAGTTGTGCCACAAGTTGTGACACCAGATTTATTCTTTAAATGGGGACAATCTTTCACATCTTCACAATTTCACTTTTGATATATATATATATATATATATATATATACACACATATATATATATATATATATTTTTTAACATTATGTGATGTGTTGCAGTCGACCAGTAGCCACATTGATGTCATCTTTTCTTTTTTTAATTCGAGTAACTAATGCGTGTGGCAGGAGGCTATTATTTACTTAGCCTCATGTCCCACCATTTTCCTTAATGAAACAAACTTCCCATTTTCAGAACTGTTTAGTTGGAGAATTTTAGTATTGTTGTTGTTTTCAGTATTATGGAAAAACGTGTTTAAATGCTATAGAAATATGTATCAAAAGTGTTATTATTATTTAAATATTGAAAACTGTTGTTTAAACACTGATACCAAACAGCCCCTAGCTTCTTAAATGGGAAAAATGGTTACTTCCCCAATTGGCGATTCAAATGGGTATAGTTCTAGTGGCACAACTTGTGCCACAACTCACCCATGTGACAAGTTGTCGTTGGTGGAGAAGTGTCCCCACATGGACTCACCATCACCCCTCTACCAACAACAACTTACCACTTGGACGAGTTGTTACACAAGTTGTGCCAAAAGTTGTGACACCAGATTTATTCTTTAAATGGATACAATCTTGAACGTCTTCACGTTTTCACTTTTGATATTTGTTTTTTATTTTTATTTTTTTAACATTATGTGATGTGTTGCAGCCAACCAGTAGCCTCGTTGATTTCACCTTTTTCTTTTTTTAATTCAAGTGACTAATGCGTGTGACAGGAGGCTATTTTTTACTTAGCCTCAAGTCCCACAATTTTCCTTGATAAAACACACTTCCCATTTTTAGGACTATTTAGTTGGAGAATTTTAGTGTTGTTGTTTTTGGTGTTGTGGAAAAATGTGTTTAAATGTTATAGAAATAGGTGTCAAAAGTGTTATTTTTGTTTAAATATTTAAAACTGTTGTTTAAACACTGATACCAAATATCCCCTAGCATCTTAAATGGGAAAAAGGGTTACCTTCTCAAGTGGTGATTTAAATGGGAATAGTTCTCGTGCTGGTGGAAAGGTGTCCCAACATGAACTCACCATCACCCTTCCACCAACCACAACTTGCCACATGGACGAGTTGTTACACAAGTTGTGACATCAAATTTATTCTATAAATGGGGACAATCTTTCACGTCTTCACGTTTTCACTTTTGATATTTGTTTTTTATTTTTATTTTTTTAACATTATGTGATGTGTTGCTGCTAACCAATAGCCACATTGATGTCTTTTTTTTTTTTTTTTTTTTTTTTTTTTAATTTGAGTGACTGATGCATGTGGCAGGAGGCCATTTTTTACTCAGCTTCACGTCCCATTATTTTCGTTGATAAAACACACTTTTCATTTTTAGGATTGTTTAGTTGGAGAATTTTAGTATAGTTGTTGTTTTTAGTGTCGTAGAAAAACGGGTTAAAATGTTATAGAAATATGTGTCAAAAGTGTTGTTATTGTTTAAATATTAAAAACTGTTATTTAAACACCGGTACGAAACAGCCCCTAGCATCTTAAATGGGTAAAATTGTTACTTCCACAAGTGGCTATTTTAATGGGAGTAGTTCTAGTGCCAAAACTTCTGGCACTACTTGTGGCATAACTTGCCCATGTGGCGAGTTGTGCTTGGTGGAGGGGTGTCCCAACGTGGACTTACCATCACCCCTCTACCAACCACAACTTGCCATATGGATGAGTTGTTACACAAGTTGTGACACCAGATTTATTCTTTAAGTAGGGACAATCTTTCACGTCTTCACCTTTTCACTTTTAATATTTGTTTTTTATTTTTATTTTTTTAATATTATGTGATGTGCTATAGCCAACTAGTAGCCACAATGATGTCATCTTTTTCTGTTTTTTTTTTTTTTAATTTGAGTGACCAATGCGTGTGGCAGGAGACTATTTTTTACTCAGCTTCACGTCCCATTATTTTCCTTGATAAAACATGCTTCCCTTTTTTAGGACTATTTAGTTGGAGAATTTTAGTATAGTTCTTGTTTTCAGTATCATGGCAAAATATGTTTAAAATGTTATAGAAATACGTGTCAAAAGTGTTATTATTGTTTAAATATTGATAACTGTTGCTTAAACATTGGT
This sequence comes from Lithocarpus polystachyus, assembly GCA_033629205.1. Classification (NCBI taxonomy): domain Eukaryota; kingdom Viridiplantae; phylum Streptophyta; class Magnoliopsida; order Fagales; family Fagaceae; genus Lithocarpus; species Lithocarpus polystachyus. The sequence goes on from CM066164.1 coordinate 78,165,392, forward strand.
ACGAAACGGCCCCTAGCATCTTAAATGGGAAGTATGGTTACTTCCCCAAGTGGCAATTTAAATGGGAGTTGTTCTAGTGGCACAACTTGTTGCACAATTTGCCCATGTGGCGAGTTGTGGCTGGGGTAGGGGTGGCCCCACATGGACTCACTATCACCCCTCCACCAACCATGACTTGCCACATGGACGAGTTGTTACACAAGTTGTGCCACAAGTTATGACACCAAATTTATTCTTTAAATGGGGAAAATCTTTCGTGTCTTCACATTGTCAGTTTCGATATTTGTTTTTATTTTTATTTTTTTAACATTATTTGATGTGTTGCAGCCAAACTGTAGCCACATTGATGTCATCTTTTTCTTTTTTTTTTTAATTCGAGTAACTGATGCGTGTGGCAGGAGGTTATTCTATACTCAGCCTCACGTCCCAATATTTTCCTCTAAAAAACACACTTCCTATTTTTAGGACTGTTTACTTCAAGAATTTTTGTATTGTTGTTGTTTTTAGTGTAGTGGAAAAACCTGTTTATATGTTATAGAAAGATGTGTCATAAATATTATTATTGTTTAAATATTGAACACTGTTGTTTAAACACTAGTGCCAAACAATTCCTAGCATCTTAACTAGGAAAAAGGGTTTCTTCCCCAAGTAACAATTTAAATGGGAGTAGTTTTAGTCACCACTCGCCCATATAACGAGTTGTGTGGTTGATGGAGGGGTGTCCTCACATGGACACACCATCACCCCTCAACCAACCACAACTCGCCACATGGATGAGTTGTTACACAAGTTGTGCCACAAGTTGTGACACCAGATTTATTCTTTAAATGGGGACAATCTTTCACGTCTTCACATTTTCACTTTTGATTTTTTTTTTTTTTAACATTATGTGATGTGTTGCAACCAACCAGTTGTCACATTGATGTCATCTTTTCTTTTTTTAATTCGAGTAACTGATGTGTGTGGCAGGAGGCTATTATTTACTTAGCCTCATGTCCCACTATTTTCCTTGATGATAAAAACTTCCCATTTTTAGGACTATTTAGTTGGGGAATTTTTGTATTGTTGTTGTTTTCAGTATTGTGGAAAAATGTGTTTAAATGTTATAGAAATACGTATCAAAAGTGTTATTATTGTTTAAATATTGAAAATTGTTATTTAAACACTGGTACCAAACAGCCCGTAGCTTCTTAGATGGGAAAAATGGTTAATTCCCCAAATGGCGATTTAAATGGGTGTAGTTCTAGTGGCACAACTTGTGCCACAACTCATCCATGTGGCAAGTTGTGGTTGGTGGAGGGGTGTCCCCACATGAACTCACCATCACCCCTCTACCAACCACAACTTGCCACTTGGACGAGTTGCTACACAAGTTCTGCCACAAGTTGTGACACAAGATTTATTATTTAAATGGGGACATTCTTTAACGTCTTCACATTTTCACTTTTGATATTTGTTTTTTATTTTAATTTTTTTAACATTATATGATGTGTTGTAGCCAACCAGTGGCCCCATTGATTTCATCTTTTTCTTTTTTTAATTCGAGTGACTAATGCATGTGACAGGAGTCTATTTTTTACTTAGCCTCACGTCCCACTATTTTCCTTGATAAAACACACTTCCCATTTTTAGGACTATTTAGTTGGAGAATTTTAGTTTTGTTGTTGTTTTCGGTGTTATGGAAAAATGTGTTTAAATCTTATAGAAATAGGTGTTAAAAGTGTTATTTTTGTTTAAATATTTAAAACTGTTGTTTAAACACTGGTACCAAATATCCCCTAGCATCTTAAATGGGAAAAAGGGTTACCTTCTCAAGTGGCGATTTAAATGGAGTAGTTCTAGTGCCACAACTCGGCCATGTGGCGAGTTGTGTTTGGTGGAGGGGTGTCCCAACATGGACTCACCGTCACCCTTCCACCAACCACAACTTGCCTCATAGACGAGTTGTTACACAAGTTGTGACACCAAATTTATTCTTTAAATGTGGACAATCTTTCACGTCTTCACGTTTTCACTTTTGATATTTGTTTTTTATTTTTATTTTTTTAACGTTATGTGATGTGTTGCAGCCAACCAGTAGCCACATTGATGTCTTCCTTTTCTTTTTTTAATTTGAGTGACTGATGCGTGTGGCAGGAGGCCATTTTTTACTCAGCTTCACGTCCCATTATTTTCGTTGATAAAACACACTTCCCATTTTTTGGACTGTTTAGTTGGAGAATTTTAGTATAGTTGTTGTTTTTATTGTCGTGGAAAAAAATGTTTAAATGTGATAGAAATACTTGTCGAAAGTGTTATTATTGTTTAAATATTGAAAACTGTTGTTTAAACACTAGTACGAAATAGCCCCTAGCATCTTAAATGGGAAAAATGGTTACTTCCACAAGTGGCGATTTAAATGGGAGTAGTTCTAGTGCCAAAACTTGTGGCACAACTCGCCCATGTGGCGAGTTGTGCTTGGTGGAGGGGTGTCCCCACATGGACTTACCATCACCCCTTCACCAATCACAACTTGCCACATGGTTGAGTTGTTACACAAGTTGTGCCACAGGTTATGACAGCAGATTTATTATTTAAATGGGGACAATCTTTCATGTCTTCACGTTTTCACTTTCGATATTTGTTTTATTTTTTTACATTATGTGATGTGTTGCGGCCATCCTGTAGCCACCTTGATGTCATCTTTTTCTTTTTTTAATTTGAGTGACTGATGTGTGTGGCAGGTGGCTATTTTTTACTCAGCCTCTCTTCCCACTATTTTCCTTGATAAAACACACTTCCTATTTTTAGGACAGTTTTGTTGGAAAATTTTAGTATTGTTGTTGTTTTCAGTGTTATGGAAAAACATGTTTAAATTTCATAGAAATACGTGTTAAAAGTGTTTTTATTGTTTAAATATTAAAAACTATTGTTTAAACACTGATACCAAACAGCCCCTAGCATCTTAAATGGGAAAAATGGTTACTTCCCCAAGTGGCAATTTTAATGGTAGTAGTTTTGGTGCCACAACTTATGGCACAACTTATTCCACAACTCGCTCATGTGGCGAGTTGTGGCTGGTGGAGGGGTGTCCCTACATGGGCTTACTGTCACTCCTCCACCAACGACAACTTGCCATATGGACGAGTTGTTATACAAGTTGTGACACTAGATTTATTTTTTATATGGGGTCAATCTTTCATGTCTTCACACTTTCACTTTTGATATTTGATTTTTATTTTTATTTTTTTAACATTATGTGATGTGTTGCATCCAAGCAGTAGCCAAATTAAGGTCACCTTTTTCTTTTTTTAATTCGAGTGACTGATGCGTGTGGCAGGAGGCTATTTTTTACTCAGCCTCATGTCCCATTATTTTCCTTGATAGAACACTCTTCCCATTTTTAGGACTGTTTAGTTGGAAAATTTTAGTATTGTTGTTGTTTTCAGTGTTGCGGAAAAATATGTTTAAATGTTATAAAAATACGTGTCAAAAGTGTTATTATTGTTTAAATATTGAAAACTGTTGTTTAAATACTGGTACCTCACTCGGGTTCAACATCTAAAGCTTATAGTTCAACATCTATCAACAATTTCAAATGGTAACTATTTAATTTACCAAGTCCTGTAACTCACTCAGGTTCTTTGCAGTTGATATTCTCTCATTAAGCTTAAAACTTACAAGCTTTTTAATTTGCAAAAGTTTTATTTTGTGTCGTCTTTCTCTCGTAGAGACTATCCAATTTTTCCTAAAAAGTATTTGAACTAGTCTCTTGAGATACATGATAAAAATCACTAACATCAATACATGGTCTAATACACCAATGGTTTTTCTATGCTTCTTCTCCCACATTTTGTTTGGCATATTGCTTGGCTTGGCACTATCACCCTTAATAGGGCCGTGAAAGTCCTTAAAATAAAGGATACCCTCCATCATTACCTTCCAAATTAAAAAATTAAATACCAGGAGTTTAACCAGAGTGTTTGTCATAGTCATATTTTTCATTTAATTTAACACAAGACAACTACATCCCAAAATCCAAAGCTCTAATGAATTTGTTGGGATAAATCTTTGTCTATATGTGAATTAAATCAAAGAAAAAAACCCAAGCAATGGAGACAAACAGAATTGTCCACAAACTCAACCATGGTAGCAGTGACTCAATCCAACATTTTTTAGCGGGGGGTGCCCCTATATTCACGTCCATAGGGGTGAGTCACAATGGTCGCCCCCACCCCCCTTTTCGTTCATCAAAAAAAAAGAAAAAAAAAAGAAAAAGAAAAGAAAAGAAATCAACTACACGCAATATTGCCAAATTTACATGGAAACCCCTCTAGTGTAGAATGAAAATCTACATTTCAAATTCGACAAATTCATTATAATAAAATAAATATTATAATACTTAAGTTTATGCTCGATCTTTAGTTCACAATAAAATGAGTTAAGTACAATAATACCTCACCACTTATAAATACAATCTCACAACTAAATATTTCAACTCCGTGTTTATAGCACTCAAAAATTCTTTAAGAGCATCCACACTAGATGTGGCAAATGTGCCAAATGCCAAATATTTGGCACATTTGCCACATCAAACACCCAAAATCACAAGTTAGTAGATATTGTAAATGTTGTAAAATTTTGCAATTGTGTCCGTACCATTGCAAATTTGCAATGGTACGGACACAAATGCTAAAACAAAATATTATTTTTTTATTTGGTTTTCTCTCTCCTCTCACCTCTTTAATTAGTTTTTTATGCTAAAACAAATGATAATATATTATTTTAATGTGTAGTAAATATTATTTTAATGTATAGAATTGAATTATAAAACATCTGATAAATGAGATGTTGTAAAATGATGTGGTAAAATAATAAAGTAGGTTTTTGGTGTGGCAAAATGACATTTTTTTTGCAACATCTGCTACGGATGCTCTTAGCAAAAAAACTTCAAAAAATTTTGCCTTTGTGCTTGTAGCATGAACAAAGAAAAAACCCATTTTTATTTTTCACTTTTCATGAGCTTGCAGTCTGCTCCACCTTCAGTCCAAAATGCAGGCCACCATCAGTCCTTCTCTCCCACAACTTAGCGGCTCCACCTTCTCTAGCTCTATATTTGTCAGCCACCCATAAACATTCTGTTTCTAAACATTCTATTTTTGAAGCCCCACCGTTTGATTATCTATTCAACCCTCTGTCTATTAAAATCTGGGTTTAATCCTCTTTATCATTCTCTCTAAGGTATTAGCCAAACTGCCTACTCTTCCAAAGAAGGTAACTTTTTTCTCTCTTTACGATTAAATCCATTAGTACGAATCGCATTAGATATCTGTGAAACGTTTTAATTTTTATTTAGTTTTACTAATTCTTTAATGTTTGTATTGCTTTCAGTTTGATAATTTTTGATTTCAATTAATTTACACTAGGGGTGACAATTTTTATCCATATCCATAAACTCATCTATTACCCACCTTATTTGGATAAATATTAACCCAACCCATTTGAATATTTAGGTTAAATGGGTAAAGACCCATTTGATTATTTAATTAGATGGGTCTAAATAGATAAATCCACTAATACCCACTAAACCCCTCTTAAATTTAAATAAACAACATAAAACCTAAATTTCTAGAAAATGACCAAAATACCACTGAAACCTAAAAAATGACCAAAATACTCCCAAAACCCAAAAAATTACCAAAACACCTCCGAAACCTAAAAAATGACCAAAATACCCTTAAAAATCAAAAAATGACCAAAATACCCCCAAAACCAAAAAAATGACCAAAATACCCCTAAAACCTAAAAAATGACCAAATACTCCCAAAACCCAACAAATAACCAAAATACCCCTGAAACCTAAAATTACCAAAATACTCCCGAAACACAAAAAATAACCAAAATACATCTGAAACCCAAAAAATGACCAAAATACCCCCCAAAACCTAAAAATTACCAAAATACCCCCGAAACCCAAAAAATGACCAAAATACCCCCGAAACCTAAAAATAACCAAAATACCCTCAAAACCCAAAAAATGACCAAAAAACCTCCAAAATCTCAAAAATGAGTAAAATACCCCAAAAAACCTCTAAAATGTCCAAAATATCCCTAAAACCCAAAAAATGACCAAAACACCTCCAAAACTTTAAAGTGACCAAAATACTTCCAAAACCTCTAAAATGAGCAAAATACCCCCCTAAACCTCTAAAATGTCCAAAATATTCCCCAAACCCAAAAAATTACCAAAATACCCCCAAAACCCAAAAAATGACCAAAATGCTTCCCAAACCTAAAAAATGACCGAAATACCCCCATAAACCTTAAAAATGACCGAAATACCTCTAAAACCTTAAAATTACCAAAAATACCCTCGAAACCTAAAAAATGACCAAAATACTTCTGAAACCTATAAAATGACTAAAATACTCCCGAAACCTGAAAAAATTACCAAATTACCCCGTAACCTAAAAAATGACTGAAACACCTCCAAAACCCATAAAATTACCAAAATACCCCCATAAACTTAAAAAATGACCGAAATACCCTGAAACCTAAAAAAATGACTAAAACACCCCCCCCAAAAAAAACCTAAAAAATGACCAAAATACCCCCCAAAACCTAAAAAATGACTGAAATACCCTCGAAACTTAAGAATTACCAAAATACACCCTAAACCTAAAAAATTATCAAAATAAGCCCTAAACCTAAAATTGACTGCAATACCCCTAAAACCTAAAAAATTACCAAAATACCCTAAAACCTAAAAAATTACCAAAATACCCCAAGACCTAAAAAATGACTAAAATAACCCCAAAACCTAAAACAATGATCGAAATACCCCCAAAACCTAACAAGTACCAAAATACACCATAAACCTAAAAAATTATCAAAATTCTCCCTAAACCTAAAAAATGACTGAAATACCTCCAAAACCTAAAAAATGCCCGAAATACCTCCAAAACCCAAAAAATAACAAATTCTTAGGTGTAAATTTTACACCTAAGAATTTTTTAAATTAATTTTTTTAAATTTGATTTCTTTCACTGATTTCGTAGCTGATAAATCATGTTCTTCTTCTTCATCTTTCTCCTCCAACCCAGGTTAGTTAACTTTCCTAGAATCAAAATAGTTTCACTTTTCATAGACGCACACCATCTGCTTGATGTAAAGCTTCCAACGTATTTTCACGATCAGACAAACTTAACCAAATCGAGCACCTGTTTGGGTCTTAAGGAAAAGAAAAACAGTGAAGCAAAAGTATTTATGGAAGCATAATCAATTGTGAAGGTTCTTTTTAGATACCTTTGTGAATTGTGAAATTTGCTTTGTTAATTTGCCAATTGTGAATTACTTTATGTTATTTCTACTAAGATTTTTTTATGGTATTCTATTTTATTTCACTTTTGTTGCAGGTGCTTACATTTTTTTTTTTTTCATGTTTGTAGCTGAACATGATTAAGGAGGGGTTACATATGATTCTTTGTACTACGAGACGAGGATAGTCAGGTATTTACCTTTTCTTTATTCTGTACTGTTTCTTGCATATTTATTGGTAATATGTTTCTAGAAAGAATTTGAAATTGGAATGTGATTGCATATTTAAGTTTCTTGGTTTATCTCGAACTTGGGGGTATTCCTGAGTCTGCTGACTCTGTTTTGTATTTGTAGTTTTAGCTGTGTATCTGTATAATTGAGTTTGTGCACAAACTTAGACAAATCTTTGGGTTTGGAACTCTGCCCTGGCTGTCATTCTGTTTGATATATATTAATAAAATTTTGATATTGTTAATTTTCATAGATGTTATCTTACCTCCAAAACAAAGTCTCATGGCTAAACCCGCTTCCCAAACCACCGATCTCCACTTTTGAGGGACAAAATGCAAACCCCTTCACTTTCCTCCATCGTTCCCTTTCTCCTTCTTCCAAAACAAAGACCCACATCCAAACCCGCTCCCCAAACCACCATTCTCCACCATTGTGACATGAAATCAATTTTTTTTAATGATTGGGAAGAGCACCAATTTGTTTGTAACCAAAATAAAAGGAGAATTAAATCATGCGGATGGGTCTTTGAGTTTATTTCTACCCAAAATCAAATTAAATGGTTTTTGATCTTTGTTTTTTCTTTTCTTCATAAATAAATATTTTATTTTTATAATTAAAAGTTTTGTATTTGAATAGGCACTTGAGAGCGTAAAGGCTGCCCTTGCAAGCAGTGAGATTGAGCACAAAGCAAAAACCAAGAAGAATGTAGTTTCTAGCAAAGCTGCTAGCCAAGCTTGGGAGGACCCGACACTAACAGATTGGCCAAAAAGTACAAATTGTTTCTCCCTTCTCTTATTCACTATGTGTTGGTGCTTAATTTATATGATACTAAGGCCAGATCTGCTGATCTATAATGGATGCAGGCTAATATTCATAATTTTCTAATCGATTTTTTTTCACAAATTATTTTATAAAACTCAATTCCTTCAACTACCAGGTCTTACTCATGTTATCCTTTTATAACATTTGGTCTGATTCTCTTATGACGATACTATGATAGTAACGTGAGAATTTAATAGTAAATTTTTTTGTCTTGATGCTAAGCAAAAAATGAAGTTACTATGTCTGATTTTTATTTTATATAAATTGATAGAGTTTATGTTTGATTGAACTTGGATCAGTTGAAGGTTTTTTCACTAATTCAGTTTGTTGTGTATGTGCTATACTCAATTTTCTTTACTGAATTTAATGTGAAAAAAAAAAATGTTTTCTTACATGGTCTTGACATTGATTTGACTTAATTTATATTCAATTTATTTTCCATTTTCAAATTATTCAATCAAGCACACAAATTACAATTCAGACCCTAATATTAAATTCAGTTACAAATGAACATTAATTTGCTATGGCTGTCAACTATGAAGACTTATCAAGAAAAATAAAAAGTTCAACTATTTAGTTAGAATTCATTTTATCATTGGTTGTGTAATACTCCATTTTCAATATTACATAATTGGCATTGCATATCATTCCTCTTTCTCTTTTGTCTTAATTTAAGTTTTTATTTTTTTTTATTTTGCAAAGTTTCCATGTCTTCTTCCTTTGGATTGGATTTCTGGTATTGGACTTTATTTTTCCCTTTTTCTTTGTATGCAATTTTATTGGATTTTGACAAGTATGTTTTTAACATGGAGATTGAGACTATAAACTAATGAGTAATGACCCCCGCACACTAGGACAAAGTTTATTATTTCAACATGATTTGGTTGTTATGGTGCATGCAGATCTGCAAATGCTTGCAATCCTTTAGCAAACTCAATCAAAATATGAGCAAATATTATGTTCATACTAACGATCATATCATGGCTCTAAGCCAACTTCAATTCTTTGTTTTTCAATGATTATTACACTTTTTTTTTTTTTTTGCTCAAAACCTAATTTCCCAACAGCAAGATGCAATTAGGCTAACTGTATATTACAAATTGCAGATGATATGCTCCCATTTATGTAGATGATTGATGTGGCTGATATTGATCTTTCCTTAATTGATTCAGAGAGGGCAAAGATGCCAATTGCCAAGGTAAGCTCTAAATCCAATTTCTAAAAAAAAAAAAACGAGCCATGGTTAATAAATAGAGTGTGCGTTTGAATACCACTTATTTTACTGAAAACTGAAAATAATAAAAAATGATTTTTTAGTTACTATTCATAAATGAAGTTACTATATACATGTGCCTTGATGCACTGTTCATGTCCCATGAACAATGCACCAGGCACGCTGGAATAAAATAAAAATAAAAAAAGGTTGAAAACGTGCAAAACGTAGATGTGGGAAGTGCAAACGCACTTCCCAAACGTACCCAGAGCCTCAAAATTTATAATTGAGTAGATGACAAATGTTTTAAATTTATAAGACAATTTTCTCCTAAACTTTTGTGAGCTATAGGCCTGTATTCTTGAAGCTAGCATGGTATTTTAACAAGTATGTTTGATTGACATTGTGAGTATAAGCACTAGAAATTTGGATCTTCACAGACTAATATTACTACTTCTTCCTAACATATGGGTGTCCAGAGCTCCTCAAGCACACAACAATTTCTCTGGATGCGTGTTTAGTATCCCTATCTCTCTTACATGTACATAAGCTATTTGGTTAAATTCCTATGTGATTTTTTTTTTTTTTTTTGGATTATTCTAGGAGTCATATTACATGGAGATTTGTAAGAAAGAAGATAAGTAAAGAATGTGATACTATGTTGTTGATTTAATCTGGTTGAGATGTGTTTGTCGGCCTTCTTTTTTCAATGTCATTTTTTGCGATGTAAAAAAATGACTGGCTAGGTTGCTTATGCCTCTAGACAATTAAAGAATTTTGAACAAAAATTACCCAAACTCATGATTTGGAATTGGCTGCTGTGGTTTTTGCTTCAGATCTGATGGTAAAGTATTGAATGTTAATAATAGGCCTTAGTTACAAAATTGTTATGATCCAATATGTAAGTATGATATATAAAAGGTCCATATATGATTTTGGATGAGGGATATCATGAATGGTTTATATAAATAGTGTAAAGAACTCCACTCATTTTTCTTATGCTTTTTCAATTGAACCAGGATGGGTTTTTGTTTCTCCAACTTAAAACGAATGATTGGCTTTTATGTGCTACACCTATTATTTGAACTTGCTTTCAAGTTTCATATGATTGTATTCTTTAAGAAAACATCTATTACAAATTTGTTGTTTTTGATTTATGACTATTATGCTACTATTTTAAAGTTGAATATGGACATTTTTAATGATGTTCACTTACATTAAGTGTTGTTTCTTTTTCATGTACACAAGGTGTTTGATGAAATTTCTTATGAGTTCTAGTGGCCATAATACATGGAGAGTCGTAAGGAGGAAGATAGGTAAGAAATGTGATGCTCTATTGTTGATCTAATCAAGATAAGCTGTGTTTGATTCTTATTACTATTTATCAATAAAAAATGTATTGCATATAAATGTTTTTTTAACAAGGGGTTGCTGATATTTCCTAGAGGTATGAAAGGTTTGATTTAGCATTGACAAAAAGTAGATAACTCAATTCAATCATGATCCTTCTTTCATGGAGGAAATGAGGACAAGAAGACAAACATCTCATGAGTTTCACATACACAATTGCAAAACCAATTCATAAAGCATAGAAATATGGAATATGCAAATGGACAAATGTCCATGTACAATGATAGATTTGCTAAGAAGTGTTCATAAAAGAAATATTCAACTTGTGGTGGTGTTCATAAAACTAACGTTCAACTAGCATTGATAACACCTATTCTTCTAAGTTTATGAAATTTTACATGTATTACTTTTGTGATCTTTTGAAATTATGTTGTTTTAGGTTTTTACAAGTTCTGTGTTTATTTTTATTTTTATGTGAACTTTAATTTTGAACAAATTGTTTTTATTTTCATATACTTTCAAGTCCAAACCTTGAACAAAATAAATATATTTAATTTCTATTTAACTATCTCGTGCATCGCACAGGTTAGCGACTAGTTTTATTTTATAGTGGAACTTTTTCTATCACCGTGTAAATTTTTTGTGTTTATTTTTCTTCGCTCTTCTTTAATCTTGTGTAAGTGGATTTATTTTCACAACAATTATGGTTCAAGTAGTTAATTAATCAATATCATGAACAAGATCAATAGAGCAATAAACCAACAATCACCCACAGCACACACACAAACAAGCAATATGTTGATGAAAAACAAAACTCAAATTAGAGAACTCTCCAAAGTTGCACATCCAAAAAATTGAATCCACTGTGAAAATAGTTTTAATAAAATACTACTTATAAAACCTCCTACAGTATAAGTAAGGAACTTGTATTCGAGCTCCCCACTATTGATACAACAGCTTGTACCAGTCACTTTTCTTCAATAGCTTCTCAGTTACGCAAGTTGATCACCGACTGCAAATCCGCTCTCAAATACTTCAAAGGTCACTTGGAGAGTTGAGGATTGCTTCAATGATTTCTAGCACTAATCTAATGCACTTAGGATTATCAAGGTGTTCGAATGGAATATTCTATCAAAGGTAAGTAATATAGAGAAGAATGGAGGTAACAAGAATTCTCTCTAGGGTAAGAGATAGTCTCTCTTCAGTTCTACTAAGATTAGGGTTTATTTAAAAATTAAATTCGAGGGTTGGTTGGCTATGAGAATTATCAAGAAAAATAAAAAATTGAAATTCATGGCAAACTTGCTCGACCAAGTTTCTGGCGAATTTCAGTCAAATTGTGTTGTGTAACTGATTTTCAAATCTAACCGTCTTACAGTCAATTTTGTATGATATATTTAATCTCACTTGATTTTGTTTCCTTTTGCAGCCCTTCTTTCATTTGAACTTAAACTTCATTGACTTGATGCAATTACAATTGAAATAAAATTGAATTACATTAAAAAAATTACAATTATAATAGAAACATATGGCAAGAAATATTGCCAACATATGGATGTGCTTTAATAAATTAGCCTGACCTCATTTCATGCTTCTGAATTGAGCTTATTGAAATTGCAGTTTCACACTTTCAATTTACAACACTTTTTCTCCGATGGTTATCATCGCAAACAATAACATTAAACATGTACTTTCCTCTTTCAAAACTTACAGATATATATATATATATATATATATATATATATAATTTTTGTTTATTTTCATATACTTTATCAAACGTATTACCATAATTTGAAGTTTTGAACCTTGATACAAAAATAATAATCATTTCTCTCAGGCAATTAATGAAAATCAGTTAATCCATCACTTTTGCAACTTTCTTCTACATTCTTTTTTATTTTATAGTTTATGTTGATATAATTTAGCAAACATATATTACCATGCATATATAATTTAGCATCCCATTACTTTGTTGGCCTTGAGCAAAGGTTTCTCAACCACAGTTCCATCAGTACCAGCAAGTGCCCGGTACTTACCTTTCCTAGTGAAGCTTGTGCACTCATAAGAAAGAGTTGCAGCAATAACCTTTTGTATATAATTCGCAACCTCATGGCTAGACTTCCCAGCACTGCACGTTAGCTCAAGTGGCAACTTGTTTAAAAAACGTTACTTCATAAGCTGGGCTAGGGTTCATTAAGAAATAGAACGGGTCCATTCCTTTCCAACCTCTAGTTGTGGTTCCATGAAACATGCTCATCCGATTCACCATTGCTACCGGCATGAGTTGGTCTATTAATTCAGCAAACAAAGCTGAAAACCTCTAAAGAAATGGTTCCTTACAAGTTGTACCTTCAGGGCATATTGCTAAGTCACCTTCTTCTAATAGTTTCTTGATCATGGATGCATCCTTGGCCCGGTCACGATTAAGGCGAATAGTCTTGGTGGGTGAGATGATTTCAGAGAGGCGGGAGATAGAGTAGGTCATGGCAGGGATGGCACGGCCAAGAGCGGTGGAGAGGAAAATAGGGTCAAGTAGGGTTCTATAGGAACAAACAAAGAGGAAACCAGATTGGCCTATGGATTTTTTGGCCTGACGAGGAGGGGTGCCTTTGATGGTGACATGAACGCCTAGTGCCATTATAGCATAGTAGACTAAAGGCATGGGGAGGAGAGCACCAGCAGCGATTCGAAGACAGGCTAAAAGGAAGCCAATAGGGATCCAGAGAATGGTGAGAAGTGCTATGAGAGGTGTTGGCTTCTGAACAAGGCGCACATGCTACACGGAAGCTCCCACATTACTTCCAGGCTCACATCGTTGTGGTTCTAACTTAACTCCCTCTCTGACCGCTGCTTTAAAAGGCCGATTACACTGGCAGGGTCGCAAAATGGGGGACGATCCTAGGGGCTTTTGATATTAAATACATGCCTCGCACCTCTATAAAGGGTTAGGTCCTTGCTGACTTGGTTGTTGAATTTGCTGAGCCCTCACTAAAAGAAAATGCCAATAGACTGGACATGGATGGAAAATTAGTTGGCACAATCTCCTTGGAGAAACCTCTATCATGGAAGGTGTATGTGGATGGCGCGGCAAACCAAAAAGGATCAGGAGTGTGGCTAGTTGTAATATCTCCTGATAGAATCATTATTGAGAAGTCTTTGAGGCTGGACTTCTCGGCCACGAATAATGAGACTGAGTACGAGGCTTTGTTGGCAAGAATGGTCATGGTTCAGAAAATAGGAGAAAGAATGGTGGAGATATTCTCAAATTCGAGATTGATTGTGGGCCAAGTAGAGGGAGAATTGGAAGCCAAGGATGAGAGAATGCAGGACTATCTGAGCCAAGACAAACACTTACAATCGAGATTCGAGTCTTTCTCCCTACAACAAATCCCAAGATGTAGAAACACACATGCTGACTCTCTTGCAACTCTCGCAACCTCCTCGGGCAGGGCTTACCTTAAGTTATCTTGGTGGAAGATTTACATACGCCCACTGGGATGAAGAGGGAGAAGACTCAGATTCAACATCAGGGTAGGGCCTAACTGGATGGAGCCCATTGTGCTGTTCCTTAAGGGTGATGTCTTGCCTAAGGAGAAAGCCGAGGCTGTTAAGGTGCGAAGAAAAGCCCCTTGTTTTAGATTATCCGTGGACCAAAAATTATACAAGCACTCTTTTTTTGGGCGGTACTTGCTATGCATCCATCCTGAAGCAGTGGAGCCACTTTTGGAGGAGTTGTACGAAGGGATCTGTGAAAGCCACATTGGAGGCAGGTCACTATCTCACAGGACCCTTACCCAAGGATACTTGTGACCGAATATGCAAAGGGACGCGCAGGAATACATGAAGAAATGTGACCAATGCTAGAGGTACGCCCCAAATATTCATCAGTAATGGGGCGTCCTTAATCCTTTCTCTAGCCCATGGCCTTTCGCTCAATGAGGCTTGGACATTGTGGGGCCCTTCCCTACGGCAGTAGCAAATAAGAGGTGGCTATTAGTTGGTACGAATTACTTCAGCAAGTGGGTGGAAGCTGAGCCCCTTGACAACATCAGAGATGCGGACGACAAAAGATTTGTGTGAAAAATATTGTCACTCGGTTTGGGATCCCTCGCACCCTCATCCCGGACAATAGCCTTCAATTTGATAGCAAAGACTTTAGAAGGTACTATTGTGATTTAGGCATCAATAATAGCGACTCCACCCCTGCTTATTCGTAGGGGAATAGCCCAGCCGAGGCTGTCAATAAGGTTATAGTGAGTGGACTCAAGAAGAGGCTGGATAATGCAAAAGGTAGATGGATGGAAGAGGTTCCACACGTTCTCTAGACGTATAAAAACCATACCCCGTAGGTCAACCGGGGAAACACTCTTTTCAATGACTTATGAGGTAGAGGCTGTAATCCCTAGAAACTGGGTTCCCGATGCTGAGGACTAGCTTATTTACTCCAGACAGCAACGACCACATATTAGAAAGGAACTTGGACTTAGTTGAAGAACGGAGAGAAAATGTCATGGTTCAATTAGCATACTACCAGCAAAAGCTCAAACATAGGTATGACTCAAGCGTAAAGTTAAGACCACTGGCCCTAGGGGACTTGGTATTGAGGAAAGTGGTAGGCACTGCAAAAAATCTAGCATGGGTGAAGTTAGGGCCCAATTGGGAAGGACCCTACCGTATCACCTCGGTAGCTGGGATACGCGCATACTTCCTAGAGGACTTGGAGAAAAAGTTGTACCATGCCCCTGGAATGTAAATAACCTACGAATGTATTATTATTAATGAAAGGCAACTCTGCCGTGTTTTCCTTTCCCGCATTGTTTGTTATTACTTATGTGAATATTAAACAAAACCTTGGTTGTGCACGGCTCCCCGGACCACATGCCTTGGGTAAATTAATATTCTGACTTATTTGTTTAAGTGTTAAACAAAACCTTGGTTATGTCTGGTCCTTCAAGCCACCTACCTTAGGTAAATTAACACTCTCCATTACATATATAAATATTAAACAAAACCTTGGTTATGCATGGCTCCCCGGACCACATGTCTTGGGTATATTAATATTCTGACTTATGTGTTTGAGTGTTAAACAAAACCTTGGTTATGTCTGGTCCCTCGAGCTACCTACCTTGAGTAAATTAACACTCTTTATTACTTATGGGAATATTAAACAGAACCTTAGTTATGCATGGCTCCTCAAACCACCTGCCTTGGGTAAATTAAAATCCTGACTTATTTGTTTAAGTGTTAAACAGAACCTTGATTATGTTTGGTCCCTCGAGCCACCTACCTTGGATAAGTTAACACTCTTCATTACTTATGTGAATATTAAACAAAACCTTGGTTATGCATGGCTCCTCAGACTACATGTCTTGGGTAAATTAATATTCTGATTTATTTGTTTAAGTGTTAAACATAACCTTGTTTATGTCTGGTCCCTCAGGCCACCTACCTTGGGTAAATTAACACTCTCCATTACTTATGTAAATATTAAACAAAACATTGGTTATGCATGGCTCCTCGAACTATATACCTTAGGTAAATTAATATTCTAACTTATTCGTTTAAATGTTAAATAGAACCTTGATTATGTCTGGTCCTTCAGACCACCTACCTTGGGTAAATTAACAGTCTTCATTATTTATGTGAATATTAAACAGAACCTTGGTTATGCATGACTCCTCGGACCACATGCCTTGGGTAAATTAATATTTTGGCTTATTTGTTTAAGTGTTAAACAGAACCTTGGTTATATCTGGTCCCTCAGGCCACCTACCTTGGGTAAATTAACACTCTCTATTACTTATGTGAATATTAAACAAAACCTTGGTTATGCATGGCCCTTCGAACCACATGCCTTGGGTAAATTAATATTCTGACTTATTTGTTTAAGTGTTAAACAGAACCTGGGCTATGCCTGGTTCCTCAGATCACACCCCTTAGGTAAACTAACACCTGTTTATCCCTTTTTCTACTAAGTGTTTTGTCTATCCCTAAAGACTTAGACTTCCCTCTTGATTGCACAGTTTTCAGCATCAGCACATATTCATTTTTCTCACCCTTTAGGTGCGTGTAAGTTATGTAAATTAGTAACATTTCATTACTATTAGCTTTTGTTGAAATGTGGGTATTTACCCTTAAAGGCATCAACAACCTCAAGTCTCATCAAAAGACGGAACGATAGCTACGCCAACCATAGATAAATATTGCAAGGAAATAAAGATTCATGAAGCAAAGGGTAATATCTTTTCATTCAACAAAAGGAAAGGCATATCATAGACTGGTGCGAACTGCCCTAACTAAAAGAAAAAGGGGGGGGGGGGTAAAAAAAATCATAAACTAAGCCTTTGCCGAGGGAGGGTCTTCTTTGCTGGCTGACGGGGGAACGAGAGGGTCAGCAGCCTTCTTTCCTTGGACCACAGCCTCCTTGTCCTTGGCTTTGTCCTCTGGCCAAGCGCTGCTTTCGCTAACCTTCTTACCCTTGGCCGCCTCCACCCCATTTCCTTGGTCACCGGCCTTGCCATGCCCTTCGATGGCCTCGTAAGGGGAAGGAAGAGCCTGGGTGGGAAAAGGTTGCTCCACCACAGTTAAAATAGGGACGAATTCCTCGAGGGCTACCTTAAGAGCCTCTTAGAGGTCCTTGAGATAGTACACGTGTTTGGCTTTCCTCCACTTTGAGTCCGCAGGAGACCTAGCCGAGTTCAGGGCCACGGTCCAAACCTCGAGACAGTACTCCCTACAGACCCTAGCCAACTCTTCAGTCAACCGGGCCTTGGTTTCCAGCATGTCGAGGTCGTAAAACTTCTACCCTGCCGCGTCTGCAATTGCCTAAACCACCTAGACAACCTCTTTGGCCTTAGATAGCTCTGCCTTCAGCTCCAACACCTGTTGCTTGGCTGTGGCTAGCTCAATCTTGGTGTAGTGAAGTCTTTAGCGTTGCTCCTCCGTCTACGCCTCAGCATTCCTAAAACTAGCCTCCGTGCTCCTCTGGTCCCTATTCGCTGCGGACAGCTTTAAAGCCAGCTCCTTGTTCTTGGCCTCAGCGGTGACAAGGGACTTGCTAGCCTTCGCACGGAGGTTATCCGCGAGCCTTGCCTCGTTGCGGGCGTCCCTCACCCACTCCTTGGCGATGAAAACCTCTTGTATGGCTTGCGCAAAGACAACAAAAACACTTTATGAGATAAGAAAACAAGAAGACTAACACGGAATCAACAAAACTGAGTTGAGAAACTCACTAAGGCTAAGTCCCTCTTCAAGGACATAAAGTGATCTTGCTGCCTCATGTTCTTCAAGGCGTCCATATCCTTGGGCAACAAGAGAGGCCGTTCTAGAGCCTCAGCCACGTAGTGAGCGTGACCCCTTTGGAACTCCCTAATGGAGGAGCTCCAGGGTACTGCCGCGCCGTCCAACTCCAACTTGACGATGACGAGACTAGGGGCGCAAACACCTGAAACTCTGTCGGGCTCGTCTTCGGAGTCTGAGACTTGAACCACCTATTCTCCTTGCTCCTCTCTCTCATTCTCAAGATGAAATTAGTCTATCTCAGCCTCGAGCGACAACTGCGATGAAGCTGTCTCTTCTCTTAAGACTACAACGTAGCGAGAAGAACGATGAAAGGGCAATTCAACTGGCAAGAGATCTTCTCGGGCTAAGAAGCCAGGCACCGAGACGTCTATTCGAGCTAGCCTCGGATCAACTACTCTAATCGTATGGCCCACATCTTGGAATTTGTTCGACAAAGGCTCAAAGTCTAAGACGAGGTGGACAGCTCTCGATTGCCTGTCTTCACTCATAAACACTTCAGACCTCAGCACCTTGTTAAGGCACGCTACGTTGACCAGGTTAATGTTGG
Source organism: Lithocarpus polystachyus (assembly GCA_033629205.1). Classification (NCBI taxonomy): domain Eukaryota; kingdom Viridiplantae; phylum Streptophyta; class Magnoliopsida; order Fagales; family Fagaceae; genus Lithocarpus; species Lithocarpus polystachyus. The sequence continues at coordinate 78,184,153 of CM066164.1, forward strand.
CAGCTACATGTCTCTTATTTGCAAAAACATCTGAGAAGCAAAATCACGGTTAGGATAACGAAGCCATTCACCAGAAGTAAACAAAATACTAAAAGATATGGCGGTAAAATCGCGAAACTAATGCCCTTGTAAAAAAATAAAAAAAAAGACCTAAACCTAAGGCACCCCGCCTGGCTCTCCCTCCTATACTGGGTAGTGAAGACCGTTGTGCCATTCCTCTGAGACTATTAAAAAATCATCCTTCACGCCCTTATCGAATTTGGGGAGGCACAAAACAAGCCTAACGATAGAAGATCTAGACTTAAGGTAATACCCTGAGTCCGCGAGCAGGTGGTACTCATACATCCAAACAACGTCATGCCAAGTGACGTTTAATCCCATTTTCTCGTTCAGAGCATCTACACTACCCAAAATCCTAAAGAGGTTGGGCGCATACTGGTGGGGGTACAGCCTATAGCGATTAGGTAGTCTCTGGTTACCCTGTCCATAGGAAGCATCATTCTCCTTACTATGAAGGCGATCATGGGAATGACAACCTCCCCTTCATTCCTGTGGGTAAGCACTTGATCCGGAGCACAATACCGCAAGGAAACTCCCTGGGGTATATGGTACTTAGCCCTAAAGCCCTCCATACTGACGGGAGAATCTACAAGGTGCTTGAAGCTACCCATCTAAGAAAACTAAAGGGGAGTGAGGGAAGTTTTTTTGAAAATGGAGTGAAGGTTAGAAGGCCGAGGAGACTGGTCGAGAAGAAAAGAACCTAGGAACGTGAAGACTCACAAAAAGTAGGACATGTGACACTTCAGAAGCTTCTTGAGAGCTGGGAGATCTAGGAAGTCTTGGAAGCCTGGGAGTTTAGGAAGTCGTGAGAGGTTGTGAATTTGTAAAATGGAAGAAACAAGCCCTTCAGGCGCCTTATATAGGAAGCGAAACTGGGTGGAAGTTATCCCGCCCAAAATTCGAGGGAAAACGCTAGTCGTAGGATCTACATCTCACCATAGGATGTGTGGAACAAAGCGTCGTCAGGATCATTTAATGAGACATCGTGAGCTCCGAAGCGTCAGGAACAGTTATGGGACACACGAAGCAACATTTTCACGTATAGAAGTCATTAAAACGTGCGGAATTAATTATCCAAAGTCAAAATCCCATTTTTCTCCTTGAATAGGAGGAAAAAACCGGAGTTTTTAGGGACTATTGTGACGTACATGTATTCAAATGGAGAAGGGCCATTATCACACTGAAGAGGACACACCCCGGACAATAGCGCCATGTCAACAGCACATCATCAATAGAGGCCATACTACAGAGAAAGAGCTTCGGAGAAGGGGATAGCACTGATATGACTGAGGGTATTGTGGCTTCCACCATATTCAATGTGTCTCACCAAACCCCCTGGCTGCATTTTTGTGGAAAAGACCCTTGAACAGTGCTGTATTGGTTGTCGCAACTCACAGGAAACTGGAGAGGGCATCTGATGGGACAGACACTCAAGTAATGGTCAGGATGACCAACAAATAGAGGGCCAAGATCATTTGGAGGGAGCTGTATAATGTAAGAATTCCTAGCGCCTCATTTGTCTATTCATTGTATTTCCTCGCTCTTTTACCACTTTAAGCCCATTAAAGGCGTTGTCCACTTCATTGAAGCCTAGATTTTTAACCCACTCTCTACAAATTTATTGTATTGGGCTCTTTGGGCCTTAATTCATTCATCTTCTGGACTTAAGGATCAAAGCCCACCCTTACAATAAATATATTATATATAATTGATTGGAAGATTGTAGAAATACCTTAAAAAAAATATAAAATCATTTTCAATAATACATTGGACTATAAGGCTCAATTAATCACATGTATTTAATGAGTTAAACTTGTATTTATTAATTAAAAATTATCGAAAGTAACTAATAGGCCAAGAACGAATTGACCCCTTGTGATGAATTAACCAATTAATTAACCAGGTGAATTAATTAGGTTCAATTACATGCAATGAGTGTGGTAGCACAAAAAAATTACCAATTAACTAAAGTATGCAGCGGAAATAAATGACACGGTGATTTGTTTACAAATGGGGAAAATCAACACGGCAAAAATCCTATCGGGTGATTTTATGGTCACCATTCCCGAGAATCCACTATTATCACAACAAGCGGTTATAAATAAAGGAATCCCAGTACCTTATACCAACCTACAGTTAAACCCTTACCCCAGTACCCAATTGGACTTGTTCTGTAGTGACAATCTCTCCTTTGTATTGCACGGCTCCCAGTATGTGACTAACCAATTGCGCAGATCCCAGCACGCGACTTGATTCACCAACTAGAAAGGTTGTTGGCTGCAAAGTTCTTCAGTTCATCACATGATGAAGATCTAGAAGATGCTTGGTCACAAAACCCTATGGTGTACAAACACAGGAACTTCTTCACAAGAAAGATGAACTAGGGCAAAACTTTGTCTTCGGTCACAATTTGCTTGAACAGACTTTGCTCAATGCTTATGCAACTTATGTCCTCTTTGACGGCCTTAAAATAATCCTTTTATATGTCTAGAGTTATGAGAAAAGAAAGCCAAACATATAATCATGGATTGGATGAAAAATAATCCTGAAAAACTGAAATTTATAAACCTCGACAGATACCCTATCTATTGAGCTGCTATCGAGCCACGGGGCTGGAATAGCTTTATAAGCTCGATAAATAGCTAGCTGTCGAGCTTTAATGATAGGCACTTTTCAGACTTGAATCTTGGACAGACTTGCATGGTTTCAACATTTGATCTTGAAACAAAGTTTCTTGAAGTATTAAACACATCCTAAATCTACCCAAATACAAGTAAAGTGCGTATTGTCAAAGGATTAGCCAATTACATAAAGTAGTGACATACGTTCCTAACAAGTGAATCACATATACCCTAACAGTAACAATTGAAATCATATTTAAGTAGAACCTCAATTCAATAATTAAGAACAATCTAAATTACTAAATATATATATATATATATATATATATATATATGTTTGAGGTAGAGAGACTCGCATGAGAATTTAATTTTTTTTTCCTTAAAAGCATGAGAGAAGACATTGAAAATTGAAGTTTAAGTCCCGTGAGTATAAACTCATAAAACGTATAATTTTATTAAAAAAATTATAGCTAAATGAATTACAATTTTATAATCAAAAGTAAAAATTGAAAGTAAAAACCACGCTACATGTTTGTGTATATGCATGAAAAAAGAACCGAATTTAATATATATATATATATATTTTTTTGTAATACACGTTGCTAATTTTATATATATATATATATATATATATATATATATATCAGGATTAGATGAAGAATTTGAGAATGATTAGATTACACTATGTTGTATCATTTTTTTTTTAATACACATTGCTGTTTTTTTTATTATATATAATATACGTTGCTACCTATATATATATATATATATATATATATTCTCTTACGTGTAGTACAGTAATTAAATAAGAATTAGATTGATCAGATGAAGAATTTGAATTGTGATTAAATTAAGATATTTATCTACTTAGAAATTATAGGAGAAGAAAAATTATATATTTTTTAAAAAAAATGATAAATTTTTTCTTTTACATGTAGTATAGTTATTAAATAAGGAATAGATGAATCGGATGAAGAATTTGAATTGTAATTAAATTAAGATATTTATCAACTTAGAAATTATAGAAGAAGAAAAATTATATATATATTTTTTTATAATACTCGTTGTTGTTGTTGTTTTTTTTTTTAATAATACACATTGCTACCTTTTATATATATATATATATATATATATATATATATATAAGTGTTTTCTTCTACGTGTAGTATACTAATTAAATAAGGATTAGATTGATCAGATGAAGAATTTGAATTGTAATTAAATGATATTTATAAACTTAGAGATTTTAGGAAAGAAAAATTATATATTTTTTAAAAAATCTAAAAAAAATTCTGCTATATAGTGCAGCCACGGCTAGTATAGTAATTAAATAAGAATTAGATGGATTAGATGAAAATTTTGAATTGTAATCAAATTAAGATATTTATCTACTTAGAAATTATAGGAGAAGAAAAATTATATATTTTTTAAAAAAAATTATAAATGCTTTCTTTTACATGTAGTATAGTAATTAAATAAGGATTAGATATACCAGATTAAGAATTTGAATTATAATTGAATTAAGATATTTATCACCTTAGAAATGATAGGAAAAAAAAAATTATACCTTTTTTAAAAAAAATCTAAAAATCTAAAAAAAAAATTCTGCAATATGATGCAGCCACTTAATTGGCGCAACCATGGCTTTTAAACTCAACTTTTATTATATAGTATATGATATGATATATATATATATATATATATATATATAGTTTTGATTTGGTGTTAGTCGCTTTCTCTAGCTGTAAGCACAATTGCTTCAGGATTTATAAAGGTCGCTTTCCATTTTTTCCTTGATATAATCGACCTCGTAATAGATTAGTAAATAGTCCCAAAGCATGATTGTTAGTCCGACATTTTGCTTTGGAGTTCCATTTCAAAGTCATCGTGTACTCTTAACGGATAAACCGATGGACTAATTGCTTGTGGTATCCAAACATTCATGTGTTCCAATTGGTAAAAGTATTACTTAATTTATTCTTAACTCAAAATTTTCCCCTTGGAAATATGTTGTTAGGTGAGTAAGAGACTTGTATTTCCTTGACTTGGTGTTGGTGATGTTTCAGTGTGTGAATGATTTTAAACGTTCTATTTCACAAAACAGGTGACAAGAAGCTTAGTGTAAAAAATAAGAGGGGATTGAGGACCAATAGTGAAAGCATTTCGAATTTCAGGTTTCAAATTCAATGTCATAAAGTGAGACAATTGTGTAGTGGGGTGAAGAAGTTTACTGATTGTAATTATAATGACCATCATAATGACAATAACTTTTCACATCTAAAAAATAAATCTCATGTACCAAAAGAAGGCTTTCAGTAATTGGAACTCTCCCTTATATATAACTTTTTAAACCTGTTATGTACTGCATAGAAAGTAATATATGCTGAACTTGTCTTCTCACTGCCGAAGAATTGAATAAATTTGTAACAAATTACCTGGATAGTGGACAGCAACACAGTGGACAGCAAGAAGTTTTACTGATATTATGAGGAGATTGAGGACCAATAAGGAGATTGAGGACCAATAGGAAGATTGTGAACCCATTACAAATAGAGTACCTTCTCTATGATTAGGAAAATTAGGTCTAATAAGGTAAATAATGGACATGATATATAAATACCTGGGTATCATAAAATGACACTAAACAATAACATCCATTCAAACTTGTTGGCAATCATCCATATCTTTTGGCATTAAGAAGTACCAAATTGCAAACACAATAAAAAATATATATAAATGAAAAAAAAAAAGAAAAAACCTTGGGTGGTGCATAAAACAAACCAGTACAAAAAAAAAATTAAAAAAAAACTTTGGGTGATCCATAGTAGAACATAACTCAAAATAATTAAAATTCTAACATGTCTACAAAATGATCGAACATATTCCATGATTAGCCACGACTTCCTTTCTTTCCATTCTCACTTTCTCCCCTAAATGATGGTGGTGCATGAATTGATTCTTGACCGCCCAAGTATGTTGAATGTCTCCCTATACCTTGCAGTTTGACTACCAGACATCAATGTTTCTTTGGTTATAGAAGAGTTTCCTTTCCATGAAGGTGGTGTACCCCATATATCTGGAAGTGGTACATTGCTGACCTGAGGCTTTATTTTGCTCCAAGGTGTATCAATTGCTTTTCTCCTAGGCTTCTTCGGTTTTTTACCTCATGGTAGTGGATTTGACTAACCATTTTCAACATTGGCAGATATTGTGGCTTTAGCATTTGCAGTTGACTATGCATTTGCACCACCTTCTAAATGTGCTTGCACACTTACCGCTGAATGTGGTGGTATTATTGACTATAATGGTTGATTTTCACATGCATTTGTGCTTGCACCAGCACCAGCACCAGCACTTGCACTTGCACCCTGGCCCCATCACCATCTTATCAAAAGCATCAGCATTAGCATCATCACCATGATGAACTTCCCACCATGATGAACTTCAACAAAAAATTCATCCATTCTTGCAAAAAAGAAAAAAAAGAAGATACATAAACAATATTATATTTCATAATTTTACTAATGTGTGCTATTTTGAAACAGCATACCAAAATATAATAGTACCAGTTAGGCTATTATGCACTTCTTTTATTTCATTAAAGGGAAAAAAACGATAAACTTTTATTTCATTTGAAGAGGGGAAAAAAAATAAATAAAGATACATGATTCAAAAACAAAAGTTCACGGATTTATTAAACCAAATGGCATTTCCCAAAGTTCTTCCCATATAATCCTCATCTGAGATCTTTCAAATACTTAAATGTTCATTTAAGCAGTTTTGGTACCCAAGTGGAAAACAGCCTCCATGCCATTTAAGACTTACTGTTTGTAATGGTGATATAATCAGTACACATGATATTATGCAGTCAGAGCGTAAACATTGAAAATATGATATGTGCTAGAAATATTTATTTAGTAAACATTTATTCAATAGACTGATATGGTCATTTTAGGCATTGACGAAATTCATCTTCTAGTACCTTTAGGATTTCAATTAAGAGCAAAAAGACTAAATCATTGCTCAAAAAAAAAAAAACACAAATAAATCGTAATAAATTTTAACTAAATTGATTACGAACTTTTATATTAATTTTTTTTATTCAAACCGTAAGCACTAGAAATTATCAAAAGCTTTAGTAACATATTTGAAAACATGTTAAGAAAAAATTAACTTGTAAAAATCCGACCTAGAGAGAGAGAGAGAGAGAGAGAGAAACCTGGTGAGAGAGAGAGAGAGAGAGAGACCTGGTGCCACTGGAAGAGAGAGGTGCTGCCGGAATGAGAAAGAAGGCACTGCCGGTAGGAAGAGGAAGGCATCGCCCTCCTCACGTTAGAGAATTTGGATTTTAGGAAAATTTGCCTTGTTTAATGAGATAAGAGAACTTTATTATCAAATTAAAAGGATTTGATTTGGGGTTTTTCAAAAACATTGATAGGCGGTACAACAGTATCTTTTTTAAAAAAAAAAAAATTGAGGTGGCAGTACATCTATTTGTTCACACGTAGCAATAAATTTTTTTTTTTTTTTTTTAATGTAAGCCACACATCAGACTTTTTCATTTAATAGATAATAGCAAGGACTAAATTGACACGACATTGAAATGTTATAGACAAATTTGACACAATTGAAATGTTAAAAACTAAATTAAAATAAAGTGTAAAAGATATGGACCACTTATGTAGTTTACCCATTTTAATAATTTAGTTGATTAATGTTGGACAAAGATTAAGCATAAAATAGATAAGAAGAGATATTTCTTTGGGAAAATTATTGAATACTTCGTGAGTACAATAAATGCATACTCTCTCCTTTTACATAATAAATTGTGAGTCTTACAATGAATTTAATTAGTATGACCCATAATTATGTGAGAGGAAGGAGTATGCATTTATAGTACACTGGGAGTATCCAATAATTACTCTATTTCTTTGCATGATAATTGGCACCTTGATTAGGAGAAATTATACAGTCCTCTGGTGGACCACGTCATCTGTCCACCATTCCATTAAAAAACTCCCACTTGTTTAAAATTGCTGAGTCAGTGTTTTAAAAAAATTTTCAACTTAGCAATTTTAAACAAGTGTGAGTCTTTTAATGAAATGGTGGACCATGTCACTTGTCCACCATGTGGATCTTATAATTTCTTGAAAGGGAAAATTATTAGGTACTTTTGGAGTATAATAAATGCGCACTCCTCCCTCTCACATAAATGGTGGGTCTCACCATGAATTTAATTAGTAGAACCTACTATTCATGTGAGAGGAGAGAGTACGCATTTATGGTATTCTAATAGTACACAATAATTTTTCCGAAGAAAGATAGGACAAGAAATTTTTTTCTAAAACGATGCTCAAGTTAGATTACTTTCTGTTTAGGACAATAATTTGTTTTTTCATAAATTTTTAGTGCAATAATTGTTTGCCCAAAAATGACTTACCTTCTCCTTTTGGATTGGTTCCTTTAAAATTCGACGGACTATACCCTCTCTATTACTGTCACTTTGTGTGATTATGGGAGGTGTTGGAGTGATTTTTGTAAATCGATGGCGCATTTGATTTTGACCCCAAAAAAAATTGACTTGGCCCCTAACATCCTTGGCATCCTTAAACCAGAAAAAAATAATAATTAAAAAAAAGCCCAAATAACCATAGCCCAAGAACAAAATTTTGACAATTGGCATAATCGGCATATGCAAGCCCAAACATTTGCCAAAAATTTACAAAACCCATCAGATTCACTTAGTCAAAATCGTTCCCAAAAAATTCAAAAAAAAAAAAAATCCTAAATTAGAGCTGGTTTGGTCACTTTAGAAAGCAAATAAAGTAACTAAAGTAGAGTTAATTAGTCTAGAATATTTAAATAGAGTTAATTAGGTGATGTTTGGTTTGAGTGTTTTCATCACTCAATACTCAGTTTTCATCACTCAGTTGTAAAATGTTTTGTTTGGATGAGTTTTGAGTTATAGTTTTCATCACTCAGTTCTATGATTTTTGAGTGATGAGTTATGAAAACTGAAAACACATTTTATCTATTTTCAGTTTCCATAACTCATAACTCAATGACATTTTTGTAATTAAATATATCACTTTATACTATTCAGCCGTCCTTTTTGACTTTTGAGGTTTTTTTTTTTTTTTTTCTTCTTCTTCTTGGTTCGGTCATCTGGTAGCTTTTTTTTCTTTTTTTTTTCTTCTTCTTCGTTGGTGACTGGTAGCTTTTTTTTCTTTTTCTTTTTTTCTTCTTCGTTGGTGAACTGGTTTCTTTTTTTTCTTTTTCTTTTCTTCTGATCCAGTTCGTTTTCTTCCTTTTTTTTTTTTTTTTTTTTCATCCAGTTCGTCTTCTTCCTTCTTTTTTTTTTTTTTCTTTTTTTCCTTTCTTCTGATCTGGTCTTCTTCGTTCTTCCTTCTTTCTTTTTTTTTTTTTTTTTTTTTTCAGTGGTTTGGGTGAGCTGGGTACTGAAAAAAAAAAAAAAAAAAAAACTAAACTGTACCAATGACAGATATGGGACCCACAAATAGTGTGAAAATATTGAGTGATGGTAACTGAGTGATGATGTTGTTTGGGTGTAATATTTTAGAGTGATGAGTGATGAGTAATGAGTGATGAGTGATGGATAATGAGTGATGAAAATTGAGTGATGAGTGACCATTTTTTTAAACCAAACAAGGCCTTAGTTACTGGTTGCTAATGGTTGATTGAATATTCATTTTTTATTGCTTTTATGTTTTATCTATTGATTTTTAATTTGCTGAATTTTTAATAAAGTTAATTAGATGAACATTTGTCTCTTTTTTTATAAAAAAAAAAAAAAAAAATTTAGCATTTGTCTGTAGTGTAGCATCTTTATATTATATAGATTGTTAGATAAGAATAATTAACGTAGTAATAATTTTCTTCTATTCCTTTTCACCTAGCAACCATAATTAATCTAAGTAACAATAAACGTATTGCAATGTATTAAGAAACAATCATTTTATGCCTTTTCATTTGTTCATAATTTACTAATACTAAATAAAGAGTCTTTTGGATATATATTGTCTAAATGCGAATTTATTTGTGATATATGTATTGTTCAAAATTATTGAGCTAAGTGAGGAGAGAGGTGAATTTCGGCAATAGTATTACTAAAATTGTGAGAAAAGGTAAGAGAAGAGAGAGAAATGATGTGACTAAAAAGAGGAGAGATAAAAAGTAATTTCGACAATACCATTGCCAAAATATTTGCTACCCAATTTTTGTGGCCATGCTCGCTACTTAACTGACTGATACCGAGAGAGAGAGAGAGAGAGAGAGAGAGAGAGAGAGAGAGAGAGAGAGAGAGAGAGAGAGAGAGAGAGAGAGAGAGAGAGAGAGAGAGAGAGAGAGAGAGAGAAGCGTTGAATTGTGGCAATCTCATTGCCGAAGTAGGAGGAAAGAGATGAGAGAAATAAAAAGTTGAATTGTGGCAATACCATTGCCACAATTACCAATTTGTTTTCTCTCCCCTCCTATTTCTACAACTCAATTGACATTATTGTAATTTTTCCTCTCTCCTATTCTGGCAACTAAATTGCCACAATTATTATTTTTTCTCATACTTATTCAATTTTTTTTATTATTATAACTTTTAATATGCTCAGTGTTTATATTGACCGTAGGAAACACTTATTTAATAATAGAACACTCCTAATATACATAATTTTATTGTCGCCTACAAATCCTCCTAAATGTCTAATTCCTCTCCAGCTTATTCTTTGCCTTTAAATCCCATACTATCTGTTTCTCAACCAAAAAAAAAAAAAAATTCCCATACTATCTATGCACTAATGTCGATTTTTTTCTCTCTCTTTTAAATTGGTAACAACAATGCCAATAGTTTTATCTTTCCTGCAACACTAATTTTGATTTCACAATAATAATAATAATAATAATAATAATAATAATAATAATAATAATAATAATAATAATAATAATAATAATAATAATAATTAATTATTATTATTATTATTATTATTATTATTATTATTATTATTATTATTATTATTATTATTATTATTATTATTATTATTATTAAGGGCACCCTTGTGTATTGCATTTAATTCTTTAGATTCACATGTGATTGTCCAATTTTATCATGATGTTGTATTGATTTTCAAGGTGAGAATCTTTGCATGCCATCATATTTGCAACTTTGGATTTTACTTTTTTTTTTTTCTTTTTTTTTTTTTTCATTGACCTCTATGTTAAAGTGATAACCAGGTAATTTATGCATAGGTTCTATGATTTTCTTTTTTTTGCAGACAACTTGTTCATAGAATGCTTTATAGGTTAACTGCAATTGAGTTGCCGAAATAGAAGGAAAGAGAAAACAAAATGTAATTGTGGCAACGAGATTGCCACAATTCAAATTTTTTTCCTCTCTCCTCTATTTCTATTTCGACAATGAGATTGTCACAATTCAATCTCTCCTCTTATTTAGACAATAGTATTGCCACAATTCAACTTTTTTTTCTCTCTACTCTCCTCCTTTATATCGGCAATGAGATTGTCACAATTCAACTTTTTTTTCCTATTTTGGTCAGTTGGGCATGGGCGCAAAAATTAGGCAGCAAATATCTCGGATAGTATTGCTGAAATTACTTTTTCTCTATCCTCTCTTTTATTTTTAGAAACTTCTCTCTCCTACATTTGGTCACACCATTTCTCTTTTCTCCCTCTTTTTTTTTTTTTTTCGCAATTTCAATAATACCATTATCCAAATTCACTTCTTTCCTCACTCAGCTAAATAACTTTGAATAGGTATATCACATTTAGACAATATTTAGCCAAAAGAATCACCAAATAAACGTTATTTTGGATTTTTATGAATTTCTTTTGTTCATACTACCCCTCTTAATCGAAGGAAGTGAACAATGCGCCGAGCCTAATCCATCTTCTTGTTGAGAAGTTTCATTGTTTTTCATTCAATCTCTACGCTCTGAGCAAACCTCTTGTTCCCTGCTAGGACCCATTTATGCTTGGTTTGCTCGGTTTCTGTAATAGTCGACGAGGCCAAGCTTTCTATTTTGGTTGGATAAACTCTTTTGCCATGAAACTTAGTCGCATGAGCTTCTTATCTGCCTTCTGATTTTGATATATGGGGGAATTGAGATGACCCTGAGATTTTTCTTCAAGTTCTCCCTTTTCCTCGTACTACTCTATTTTCCAACTTGACCATCTATAGCTTAGAATCTCTAAAAAACAGTAGCTGCTACATACCCAGAAACTTTTCTATCGTTAGGCCTGTTAAAAGCCCAATCTATTTTGGTGTCATTCATTTGTAAACTCAAAGCGAAATACAAAGCCCAACTTCCTCATAGGTGATTAAGATTAAGCCCATCCCACTTGTAAAATTGAATTATTATAAAAAAAAATTACAATAATTTTGAAATTATACTTAGGTTGAGATTTATGTACTCCAAATTAATTTAGACCTAAAAAGGAACTTTGAGGATTTTATATTATTATCCTAAAAGATTTTAACCAAATATTGTCTTTCAATGGGAGTTATCCTTTTCTTTTGGGTGTTTAATTTGATTTTTGTAAATTCTGTTAGAATTTCGTCATGTTCAAGAAAATTACTTAACAAAGCAATTTTTTGTGCTTTGCCTTCTTCTGATATTTGCCATTGCTTTAGCAAATGCAAGGCATCTCCTTGAAGTCTAGTTGTAACATAATCAAGAAAATTTTCTTTTGTCCAGGTAGTTTTATTTTTTTTATTATTATTATTATTTTTTTTTGAGAAAGGTCCAGGTAGTTTTATAGTTGGTCATCAGTAGCTTTTATTCGATCTTTAAAAGGTATATAACATACCGAATATTTGTTAGATCAAAATAATGGAAGAAATGCCTTTTTTATATAAAAAAAATTAAAAAAAAAAAAAACCAGCATAAGTACCGCCTAGCAAAATTAGATTGGAAAGAATCTATTGAATTTTTGTTGGCAAGAAGGCGAGATCTCCAATGAGTGGCCAATGCGAAATTCCAATTAGTAGCATTCTCATTATTATTCGTGGATTTAAATGAGAACTTCCAACCAATATATAAATATATATATATATATATATATATATATATTATGAATAAAAAAAATGCTCATACGACGCAGTATCATTGTCTTGATCCACTTGAACCCGAATTCTATCACGTGGAACCAGCGAAGTTGCTCAGGGCTATCTATGTGAGCATAACATTTTAAACTGAGGCATCACCACTCGAACCACAACCCTTGAACCAACATTTATTTTTATCAATCACTTTATTTGTGGTTTTCATTTTTAAATGTGTTTCTTGAATGCGTGAACCAAGTCTTTTCATATTTTGTTTTTTTCCCTTCTTCTCTACACTTTAAATTTATTTATTTAGGCTGCGTTTGTTTTGCCTGAAAACACTTTCAGGAAAACATTTTACATCCTTGTGTCTATTTGATAGCTACGGAAAATACGGTTAACGGAAAATCAATTACACTTTGACCGGAAAATAAGCCACTTTGGGTGTAAAATGAATTCGGCTTGTGTTTTACCTTCAAATGAATTACACCCCAATTTTTCGGACTCACAGACTCACAGAGAGAGAGAGAGAGAGAGAGAGAGAGAGAGAGAGAGAGAGAGAGAGAGAGAGAGAGAGAGAGAGAGCAAGAAGAGGAAGTAGAGAGAGTGGGTCTGATCTGAAACCCAGATCGTGCAGTCAACGTCGCGCCGCCAAGATCGTCCCGCCGATCATCCAGTCGAGTTCACGCCGCCAAGATCGTCCTGCCGATCGTCCCGTCGAGTTCGCGCCATGAAGATCGCATCTCTTCCTCCTCCCTCTCAGTTTTGATTTTTGTTTTGATCGCCGTGAAGATCGCGTCTCTTCCTCCTCCCTCTCAGTTTTGATTTTTGTTTTGATCGTCGTGAAGATCATCTCTTCCTCCTCCCTCTTAGTTTTGATTTTTGTTTTGATCGCCGCCAAGATCGCATCAAGTTCGGGCCGCCGATCTCACCGTCTGCCACTCGCCGATCTGCTGTCTCTCTTTGATCTCTGATTTTTTTTTTTTTTTTTTTTTTTTTTTGTGGTGGTGTGGGTAGTGGTGTTTTGGTGGATTTTGTTGTTGTAGTGGTGTGGGTGCTACTGTGTTGGTGGTGGTGGATTACAGAAGTCTGCGAAAATGTGAAAAATTTGTGAGTACTGATGGATTTTTTGATATAAAATTTATTTAGAAGCTCAGAAAATAATTGAGAAAATGTGAAAATTTTGTAGGAAATAGCATTTTCAGAATATTACCAAACACTGAAAATTATTTTTCAGACTATTTTCCATTGCACACCCAAACGCCTGGAATTTAATTTCCTTACGGGAATTTATTTTCCCCTGCATTCATTTTACACTCGAAATTCAATTTACATCGAACCAAATGCAGCCTTAGTGTCAAAATCTCTTATGTAACTCAATTGGTTGATTACTCGTAATATTTTCAACAAAATATCATGTGTTAAATTCTCATTTCCTCATTATAACTATCAAATTATCAAAAAAAAAATAAACATATATTTTTTTATAAAAAAATTTATTTATTTGCTAATAGTGACATCTTTGGTAGTATTTGATATCTATAATTTAAATCTCACTTTCTCCATTCCCTACTATCTATATATTAAAAAAAATTTATATATTTACTTATATTTTTTATAATAGGATAGAATTTACTTGCTTAAATTGGAGATAGCAATTAAGCAAAGAGCCATTAAAACTTTAATTGCCAAGAGTCTTGTCATTTAATAGTATAATATGATATTTTGAATGAAGATATGTAAGATTCAAATCCTCTCCACCCCCACATAAAAATATATATAAAAAATAAATAAAGCTTTATTTACTTGAGTATTGATTTGATATAAATTATTTTCATGTGTAGAATGTAGTTACAGTTCCTTAGAAATACATTTACACTTTATTAGTGGTTTTCATTTTAAATACGTTTCTTGAACGTGCCAATCAACTCTTTTAGTGTCTTGTTTTTTCCTTCTTTATACTTTTAAATTTATTTATTTATTATAAAAAAAATTATTTATTTATTAATAGTGACATCTTTTATAGTGAGCATATGTGGTTTGAATCCCCACCTTTCTCTTTCCTGAGTTTCCTTACTATCTATCTATAAAAAAAATTATTTATTTAAATTGAAGAGAGCAATTCAGCAAAGGACCCATTAAAACTTTAATTGTCAAGAATCTTATCATTTAATGGTACAATATTATATTTTCAATGAAAACATGTAAGATTCAAATCCCTATCCTCTTCACTTGAAAATGTATACAAAAAATTAAGACTTTAATTACTTGAGTATTAATTTGGTATAATACATTCGCATGCGTAAAATGTAGTTACAATCCCTTTGAAAAGATAATATTGAACTTCTTTTTTCTTTTTTTCCTTAGAAAAAAAATATTTTTTGTACAGTATTAGTTAATCCAGTTATAAAATTGAATTTAATTAAGAATTTTATTAAGAAGTAAAAGCCCTACCGAAAGCTGAGACTTTTTTTAAAGATATCTAATATGCCTAGAAAGAAGTGATACTTTTTAAAAGGCTTATTCTTTAGATAATAAACTGATTTTAATTGCATTTTTAAGTCACACTAAAGCTGAATCACCTCATGAAATTTTGGAATTAGGGGCCAAAGTTATAATTTTTAATCGGTTGCTACGTAATTGTTGTTCATGAAGAAACTGGTGGTGCACAATTTTTTTTTTAAAGCTACTCCAATTATTAAATTTTCATTACAAAAATACAGGGAAAAAATAATCTTCAACAAATAAATAGTTAAATAATAAATACACCATTACTAAAACACCAACCTAAGACCCCCCATCTTCTTCAAAGTCCCCACACATATCCAAATCATGCCTCGAATATTTAAACCCAAAATCTTAACCAACCAAATTCATGGTGTAAGGCATCCCTATTTAATATATGTTTTTAAAGGCCTAAAATAAATTCTTTATCATAAACACATCTCTCTCAGTGGCAGAAAAAGAAAGAATGAAAACTTGACTAAGAGCTTGAAGAGTGAGGTGTGCTGTGTGTGCACTCCACGACCACCTGTCCCTCTTATTTTCTTTATGATATGATATATTCAATTCCATTTCTCGATGTGACTCCTGCAATCCGCGTGGGACTGTTTCTAGTTAACGTGCATTAATTTGTATGTGTGTTTAGTTCTTGTAATATGTTCTTACGTTATCACGACGTGATATAATTTAAAATTATAAATTATATCACACCATCTTAATCTCATTATGTTTTTAAACAAAGTAATGTTATTTTCTTATATTAAGATTATAATAACATAATATCACGACGTAATGTAATATTACGGTGAGCCAAACGTCTCCATAAGGTTTTGTTCTAAAATGTTTTCTGCAAATATTTTTCAAAGAAGTTAATTATTTTTAGTATCTAATTATGTATTTTGAAAATATTTTCATGCATTAGATTAGGGGTGAAAATTCTGTAAAAATGATATTGGGTCACATATGTTTTTAAGGTTCACAATTTTACATGTCAATATACATACTAGCTTCATCACACACGCTTTGAGCGTGCAATGAGGCTCTTTTTTTGTAAGTGTTTTTTCATATAGGAGCTTGGGGTAATTTATTTTTTATTTTTAGAATATGGTGTAGTTTTTTTTTTTTTATAGGAACATGGGGGTATAGTTTTGGTTGTGTACATAGGGTAGTGGAAAGTTTTATAGAATATGGGGTAGTTTTATAAATATGGGTAGTTTTTTTTTTTTTTATCAATTTATGATTTTAACCTCATTTTTATGTTTTAGGAACAAGGATAAGTTAATTAAATTAGAGGTATTTTTGAAATAAAAAATACAATAACTAACTTTCTGAATTCTTTTAATATATATAGAAGATATATATTATATAAAAATAAAATAAAATGAAAAAATATTAATAATTAACATAATTATATATTTAATAGTTTTATATAAAAATAAAATCATAATAAATACCTATTAATAACTATCATAATTATCAAATTTAATATTTAATATTGGACATATAACACAATCAAAATAGAGTAATGCTACAGGCACAAACTATTTTATAAATTTTTTTACAAACAGTTGATATGATGGATGGTTATTCGTAAGTAAAAATGTGATATTAGCGGTAGGCCCAATTGAGAACTAGTAATAATTCTCCACATAAACATTTTGTAACAGTGTTGTAAAATATTTTGTGTATACATCAAAATAAATCTCTTATAATACTATCACTACAAGAAAAATGCCTTTTAGCGATGAAGAATTTTTGACAAATCCAAAAAGCCCTCTCAAAAAATCCTATTTCTGATGGCAAAATAATGCCCTCACAAATACTTTATAAAATGTGAAAAATTTGTGACCAACAAGAAAAGCTGTTGCAATTATGTGTTGTAGTCGTCACAAATGCTATCCATATTATTTACGAGGGACAATTAAAAATCTCTCGCAAAAAGAGTATTATTTGTGAGGGTTAAAAAAATGCCGTCACTAATACTAAATTATTTGCGAGGGCCAATATCGACCTTCACAAATAATTATTAAAATGTCAAAATTTTTGGAGGAAAATGTTCCTACCAAATTATTTCCGAGGGACAATAAAAATCCCTTGCAAAAAGTTTATTTTTTGTGTGAGTTAAAAATATACCCTCACTAATACTAAATTATTTGCGAGAGCCACGATTGGCCTTCGTAAATAATAATTAAAATATTAATTTCCTTTGGATATAAAAGTTATTCTAAAATTCAAAGAATATAATGATTGGAGAAACATAAAGTGATAGGAAATTTGTATTCAAAATTATGCCTATTAAACTATATAATATCTTGTTTTTCATCTCTGGTTTTCAATTAGGCCACCAACTTATAGTTGGTTTGCTTAAATTCTTTGAAACCTTCGGACTCAGCTTGACTTTGAACTCCATAATTCTAATTTATCCATCATTTTCTATCTGTGTAATTAATCACTACAAGAACTACATGATCACTTCTTTGGAAAGTTGCATGAACTAGACAATAGTAAAAATGTTATTTACATATTCACAACACATATAGCGATCAATGAATATTGCCAATCACTCATAGTACTAGGAAATAAGATGAACAAAAAAAAAGCTTATTTTAAAATCAGTGCAAGGCAATTAAGTGGTGAGAATTGGAGGAAGTAATTCAGACTTGGATCCAAGAACTTTAGCCTTTGTGTCTGGGAAGAATTCTATCCCAGGTAGCTCTTTGACCTCTCCTTTTTCAGTGATATGAATGGGATAACTGAGCAAATGGCCTGGCAAGTTATGGTCCAGTGTCTCACTAGAGTAGAGGTCCCAATACTTTCTGGCAATTTGGTTCGCTCTTTGGACACATTCCACACTTTCTGAAAGGAGTTATCTAGCATGCCTAAGTGCTCGTACCACAATGCCATCCGAAAGCCGTGGATTTGTCTCCTGGCTGGCTGCCTAGTGGATAGGTGGAATGTTTGATAGGCTCGAATGGCAATCTCTATATCCAGGGCACCATTCATTGACCTTTGATTGATGTTGGTAGATCCAATGATAATGTATTCATCGTCAACTGCAAAATGCAATCATCATCCAATCTTAGTTATTGTCTGTCATATACTCATATTTAATCAACTAAATGCCTTAAAAAATTGCATGCTTTCACACAAAACAAAAGGATGTTTAATTTTCATAAGAACAAATTCCAGTTTATTATTTACAGTCAATATGTGGATGTCTTGATGAAGTTTTCAGTTGAAATTTATATTATTTTGGGATGCCCTCTCACTCTCTTTTTTAGTTGACATTTATATGTGGTCTTGGGATGTGCTCTCACTCTCTTTATTCTCGATAAAGCTACTACAATTCTGCAAATCATATTTTATTAAGGAATAATGTTATTCAAAATTCTATCCATCAAATAAGAATGACATTTATTTGGGGGGGGGGGGGGGGGGGGGGGGTAAATCTTGAATCAGTAATATGATGATTGATGTAAAATGTGTCATTTAATAGCACAACACTAACAACTAGAATGCATATTAATATGCATTGAAATTTTCACTGACATACTTCAATATGAAATCAAATGCCTTAGGTTAGAGAGTTCAAGATTTTCAAACAAAAAATACAAAAGGTGGTACTTAAACTTATCAAGAAAATTTGATGAACCAATTTACCTATCATCATCTTAGCATGAACATAGATCATGAACTGCCTG
Organism: Lithocarpus polystachyus; assembly: GCA_033629205.1. Classification (NCBI taxonomy): domain Eukaryota; kingdom Viridiplantae; phylum Streptophyta; class Magnoliopsida; order Fagales; family Fagaceae; genus Lithocarpus; species Lithocarpus polystachyus. The sequence goes on from CM066164.1 coordinate 78,203,106, forward strand.
GCTTCCTGAGCTCTACTATAATCTGTGTCATGTTCGGGCTTCTCTAAAGGTTCATATTCTCCACTTTTCCTCATCTCTCAAGTCCTACAATACCTGTTGCTACAATCAATACACAGATAGTTGATTTTCATATCTCCATCTATTGAATGTTTAAATGCATACTCAAGAAAGTTTTCAACTCCATTAATATACTTAGTGCACAATCTAGTAGAAAGATGTATCCAAGATTTATCAACTGTCATTTTATCTACACCATTTAAAGCATTGTATTAATCATAACTAACATTGATGGTGCAGACAGTAAATCTTCATAAGTCAATTTTAAACCAACATGAGCTAAGTTTCATACCAGATTGGAACAAAAACCACACTCTTTATCACTTCTTCAGCAAAGCTTCTGCAAACAATATCAAGGCCTGCAAATTGCAAAGAAAATCAATGCTTATGCTTCAGCCATCTTGTAAGAAGCAACACCAAACCTTTTACATTTAAAAAAAAATAAATAAAAAATAAAAAAAAGTACAAGTGTGAAGATTGGAACATGGTACAAGTTTGAAGTTGTCCTTAATGAGGAAAAAACTATGATCCCAAATTAAGATGGATTCTTAAAGGGGTACTTGACTGTAAATTCATCATTCTATAATGAACCTTATATCCCTCGTACTAGGATGGCTTGCATGCCATGTATAAAGTAAAACTTAAATAAAAGCACAAATAATTGAATTGAGATTGTCGCATTCCTCAAAGAATACTTTATAGTAAGACGTTGGAGCTAGGTCATGACAAATAATACATTCTCTCAGTGATAAACAGTCATTTTGATATCTCAAATTAATAATGGTGTCAACGACAGCAACAAGCACATATAAAGGGAAAAATAGAAGAAAGTCATTTGGTAAAATACTTAAAAAGGGTAAGAGTTACAAATTTAGATTGTGGGGTGGAAAGAAGAAAACGGATCAGTGGAGCACCTTCAATCAGTCTCTTTCAATCTCAGATACATACACCATCATATGCATGCCTAAGACACATTTGAAATTTTGATTTATGATATAGATTCTTGAAGGGCATATTAAACACTCAATGGAACCAAAATGTTGAATAAGCTTTTGCCCTATTTTTTGCGAATTTGCACCGGCAAAAGCATCCACACTTAGCAAGAAACTATTACATCTTGTATGCCTAAGAACAAGCTTACAAGACTGTGATTTCTCTTGTGCCGAACAAACTGTGATTTAACTTGAAAAATAAATTTGCTCAGTGCCCATTCCAAATATTCTCAGTGCATGCCTAATAATGACTAGAGAATGTGAGAGCCCTTAGAGCATGTGCTTGCACAAATTTGCTCATTCTTCGAGCCCAGCTTCTCCCTTCCCCCAGACAATAAAGATTTAACATTTTCCCAATGCGTGTGTGTGTGTGCCAACAAGTTGGTTTCCAAGTATGTCTAATGGCTACCGTAAGTGCAGTATCATGGTGTTGGACATGCTCTCCTCTTTATCCCCTTCAATTTTATTCTTTGCGCCTCTAATTTATCTCTCTCTCTCTGTCTCTCTCTCTCTCTCTCTCTCTCTCTCTCTCTCTCTCTCTCTCTCTCTCTAATTTCATATTTCTATTTTCTATTAGCAGATTTGCTCAATCTTTTACAGCTTTTGGTAATCCATCAGTCAAAGGTACACATCTAAAATAATATTTTACTATCTATATAAATAAGACCTACTTTAACTTTGAATAAACTAATGTTACAAGGATAACTAGCTTTACAGAATCAATCTTAAGGATTGATGTGATAGGATGACGAGCATGTATTTAGTTCTGAAAAAATTGTTAGTTATATTTTTTTTCATAGTAATGTCATTGAAGTAAAAGCTTTGTGAGTTAGGTAGAGCTGTGTTTCATGTGTAATTCCACATTAATATTCATAACTACTACTGTTCTTTATTTTTTGTAATCGCATTAACATATTTCTATTCTACTTTCATTGTGTTGTTTACAAATGTTAGTTTTTCTAATAGTAGGCAGGCATGGCAAGGAAAAATAAGAGGAAAGGTAAAGGCATTAATGAGTCTCAAGACTCTCAACTACAAGAAACTCAATCAACTAGGCCTTCCTTTGATCATAATGAAGTTTCTAAGCAAGAGCTCTCACAAATTCTACATCCATCATCTGAGCCTCAAACTAATGAAGGAGCACATCAGGCCTATAATTCCATTATAATAGGTAGTATTTACGTTATATACCTTTCTTTATCGCATTTACTTATATTCATAATTTATGTTGTGATTTGGTTGCACCTTCATTATTGCACTTCTACTAAGGATCTGCATCATGCATAACAATTCCAAATCCATCATATTACTATAGCATCATTGCAAGTGGTTGGTGGACAATATACTGATGATCTTACATGTTTCTTTGTTAGAAGTTTGAATTTCATAATAGTGATCCAATTGATGATAAAAACTATTGATTTATTCAAAGAATTAAGATGACCGAGGTAAATGATGTATCAAAAAGGATGAAATGAAATAAGTCGTGGAAAATTAATGTACATGGAACAATAACATTAGTATGTAGGGAGTTTTAGACCCATGAAGTGAAGGGAGTAGAAGTTCAGTAATAAAATGGACAAGCTTGATACTGTCTTTAGTTGCCCCTTCTGCAATCATGGAACTAGTGTCGAATGCTGTATGTTAGTATTTTTATTAAAATTCATTTCCCTTTGGTACATGATATTTAGAAGACAGCTTCCATCTTATTGAGTTTTTGTCTCTCTTGTTATGCACCTTTTGCTGAGATTGTTCACGACACATGCAAATTTTAAGAAGTTGTATTTCCTATGTACTTGGGTTGTGCTTTGCGCTTACTGAATGGTTCATTTACCAATAAAAAAATTGAGAAGTTATGAAAATGGGGCAGCTCAAATTCTGGTTAAAATTTATCAACTAGATGTCCATATTTTACATATACTGAATTGCTATATCATACCCAACTAAAATTGATGAAATCATTGTGTTATTTTTGGAGGGAAAAATAATTCTTCTAGCTTTCTTTTCATGGTATAATTTTCATTAATTAGATAATGTGAATGGGAATTTTATTATTAACATGAGGTAAAATATCCTTAATAGCATTGAAATTCTTGTGCTACCTAATAATTCTTCAATCTGGTAGCAGGGTATGCAACCATGCACTCAAATTAAATGTTGGCTGGAATCAAAGCTTTAAGCATGAATTTTTTTTTTTTTTTGGTTAATTTCTTTTGCTATTAAAATAATATTCTTGTGCTTGAATATGTGAGAGATCAAGAGCAGATGTTAAATGTGATATATGTTTTGTTATTAACTTATTTCACAATATTATTATACGATTCTTTCCCTTATTGAGAGAGCTTCTTTTTCTTTTCTTTTTTTCCTTCCAAGTGATAGGAAGAATCAATTTCTTGTGGCACTAGCATTATTTTTTTAAACAATTGTACATAATTCTAGATAATTATGCCAATAGGTACACATTCTTTATCAAATTTTTATTATTATTTGTTTTATCAATAGGTACTAATGCTGGAAAAAAGAGGGGTCGAGGAAAGGCTAAAGGCATCAATACCAAAGATGGTGAAATAGAGGTTAAGATTTATGATGGCAAGTGAGTGACTTATTGCTATGTTGGTTTGTTGAAATTAATTATGGTATCATAGCTATATGATATTGTTAACATGTTTGATTTCAATTTTCAGAATTATTACACCAAAAGCCACTCCAGAGATTACCATTCTTTTTCAACAAAACTTAATGGAGCTTGGACAACTTTTACAGAATACCCAAATTTTGAGCTAAAGACTTTATATGCTCGATACAGAGCTCAATGCTTTAAGCATAAACAGCCAGATGAGAAAGTCAAGAAAGTATTTGTAGAATCAGTGAAACTCCGCTATTCTGATTGGATGTTACACATAAGAAATCCTATTTTTCAGAAGTACAAAAAGAAAGAAGATCATTACAAGAATGGTCATTCCTTCATTCCTACACCTTTTTTGAAAGAGATGGTGGATAAATGGATGGAGGGAGATTGGGTGGTGAGTATAAATGAAATACATGTCATAAATTCTCTCACTCTCCCTCTCTCTAACCATTATTTGTTAATATTTTTATAGAGACTAATGTTCTAGTGTATGAATTTTGCGTGCAGGAGGTAAGTTCGACAAATAAGGAAAACAGAAATATGTCTAAAATTTTCTCCACTACAGGTTCCATACCAATGGCCAAGTACAGATATAAAATAATATATTATATTATCATCAAATATTTTTACATTTTATTGTGTATTTACATAGTTTAATAACTTTACCAATGTTTTTTTTTCTTTTAAATATTGCAGTATCTTGAGACGGGCTTTGAGCCTAGCCCCAATGATTGCTTTAAGAAATTTCACACAAAGAAGGATGGCAAAGAATGGGCAGCTAATCATGCTAAGACATTATATGTATGCAACTTATACCAAAATTTTAATTTTGTTATCAACTTTAGTTTTTTTGTTGTTTTGATTATCCACGTGTTTTTTATTTATGTGTAGGAAAAAATGGATGCCATAAAGGCCAAAGCTGTTTTTGAAGGTACTAAGACAAATGATTATCAGATCTTTCATGAAGTTGTTGGTGAACCAAGTCATGGTTGTATTCTTGGCATGGGAATAGGTATTTATGCGAAGGATGTGTACGGCTTAACTTCATCCGGTAAGGGTTGTAGCAAATGTTGCAGAGAAGATTTTACAAAAGAAAAAGAAGATTTGGAGGCACGTCTTAGAAAGGAAATGGATTCCAAACTTGCAAAAGTTGTGGAGAAGCTTGAGAAGAAGTTTGCACAAAAGTTGCAGTTCATGGGCATACCACAATCTCAAACTTATGCTTTTGCCTCTTGGATCTTCTACAACTTTCTATTTGTTTGTTGTGGTTTACAGCTTGCATCTATTTTAATATTATATTATTTTATATTTAGTTTTGATAAATGATAATAGGATTATAACACTATCTACTGTTTTGACAGTTGTGTATAGGTTTTGTATTTAATTTTGTATGTCATATGTGTTTTGTGGTTTACGTCTTTCACAATTGTTATATTACTTTAATTTATATTTAATTTTGATAATGGTTTAAGTAATCAAATCAAATTAAGTTATTGTTATTGTTAAATTTAAAAAAAAAAAGAAAAAAAAAAAAGGTTACCCTGAGTGATATAGGGATATTGGAACTAGCAACTGCTCATGTGGTCACTTTATGCCTCCATAAGCAGTCTGTAGGGATGCTGCACACTGTTTTAAATACAAAGCAATGAATAGCAAACCTGACTTTTTAACCAGTCTCAGAGCCTCTTTACTGAAAAGATAAGTTGCAATGTAGCTTTCCTTACTTATAGCTTATTTGAGACCATAAGGAGTTTATTGTTGTTTATGATATATTATTATATAATTAGATTTGATATGGTATATGTGTACTTATCTATTGAAGCATTGATACAAATACAATTTCACTTTAATTGTTTCATTTTAACTCATGTTTAATTTTTTTTTTTTTTTAGGATGGTACTAGCAGAGATGAAGATGACAACTCAAACAATAACATAGAGGTTGAAAACAACTTGGAGGGTGACTTAGAGGACTAATATAGATCTTGTCATAATTCTAGTTGTTTAAGTTTAAAAAAAGGTTTAATTTCAGGATTTCTTTGTATATTTTATATTTTTAAATTTTGAACTTATATGAATTTTTATCTGTCGATGGATCAATTTTTAGTAATTATTGGACTATTGTATCAATTTTTAGTAATTATTGTACTATTGTATATAAAATAAATTAAAAATAAATAAATAATAAAATATTTCAAAAATTATATAAAATATTACCACTAATGATATAAAAATTTAGTCATAAATAACTTTATAGTGACGACAAAGTCCCTCGCAATTAATAAAATAGCGACACCTCTTAACCTCTTACAAAAATGTTTTAAGTGACAACTTAATGTCGTTACTATTATTCCTAACTAATTGCAAGGGGGTTAAAATCCTTTGCAAATAAATTTTAGCGACGTCATTATTTGTCTCGTCGTTAATTAGAAATTTCCAAATAACTAATTGCGAGAGTATAAAGGTCCTCACAAATAGTTATTAACGACGAATGCTTCCCCTCGCTAAAAATAAGTTGCGAGGAGTTAAAAACCCTCACAAATAAATTTTAGTAATGCCATTATTTGTCATTAAAAAGTATGTCGTCAATTTGCAATTCGCAAATAACTAATTACGAGGATATAAAGGTCTTCACAAATAGTTGTTTACAATGACTGTTTCCCCTCGTTAAAAATAAGGCGTCGACTTTTCTCGTCGTTTGGTAATATATTTGTGAGGGTGGATTTGTTTAGTGACGACTGTGGATTGCCCTCATAAATTATTTATTTGTGAATGTATGGTCACAAAATCTCTTTTAGCAACAAGAGCAAATTCGACGGTCTTCAAGGGCTACATGCCCTCACTCAACTTTTTAAGACAATATTTGAATTTTGATATACCCTCGCTAGTAGACTCTTTTCTTGTAGTGAAGAAGGATAGGTCTATTTTAAGTATGAAAGATTGCCTACTTTCTGTTATTGTTGTGGTATCCTTAGGCATCAAGATCGTGAATGCCAGACAATTCGAACAGGTTGCCTTTCCTCAGAAGAGGATGATCTTCAATATGGCCCATGGCTTCACGGTATGGCCCCAAAAATTCGTCCAAGGAAAAAGAATTTCAATCAGCCCAAATCCTCTGATAATGACAATGAAGACACGCAGGTCTCTGAAGGAGAAGATGGGGATGGTGAGCCATCTCCAGGCCACCACCAACAGATCATTCAACCACTGACCGGAAATTCTACTACGAGAACAACCTGTCAACAGCTGGGTGACTCTGCTAAATGGTTGGAGGGTCCGGATAATTTGAAGTTTTTGAATCCAATTCAAATTTCCAAATTAGAGCGGGATAAAATTTTTCCTAATCCCAAAGATCCCGAAGATCTTGTCTTTTATTCAAAAACGATTTCCAAGTCTCCACAAGGTCCACAAGAAAGTGCTCCGGAAATTCCCTACTCTACTGTGTTACCTCCTCTGGATAAATCCAAGCATATCTTTAAGGATAGATTTTCAAAAATAAATCATCCAGCAATTACCAAGAAGGTCACGTTACATGGGAAACAAGTAGTTGAGGATAAGGATAAATTGTTGGTTTTTGAAGGAAACTTGGAAAAAATCCCAGCACCGGAGAATAAAAATTTAAATGGAGAATATTCAAATACTGATATTGAAATGGAGATATCCCCTAATCTTTTTGAGGAACTATCGGGTTGCAACAAATCTTCCCTTCGATCATGGAAACGTATCTTACGTAATTCCAATAGTATCAAATCTCCTGAAGCCCAAAATATTTCTCTACATCCAAACAAACGTCATCAGTTGATTCCCTGATAGAGTCTCCTGCTCCTAAAAAACAAACTATTGATGGTGATAGCCTGAATCTTTCTTATTCCATTTGTGGGGGTTTTCCTCCACCCTTTACTCCAACATGAAAATTTTAAGTCTCAACTGCCGAGGGCTTGGGATCCATGAGGCAGTACAGGAGCTCCGCTGTTTGGCGAGCGAGGAAGGTCCCAAAGTTCTGTTTTATCTGAAACTTGCCTGGATATAGATGGCTTTGCGAGATTGAAGAGAAAATTGGACTTTTCACAAGGTTTTTGCAATGTCAAGACATTTTTTTGGAGAGCTTGAAATGATAGTTTTCCACCACGCACCAAACTTTTTGATAGAAACATTTCAAACTCATTTCCTTGTGTCCTCTGTGTTGATGAAGCTGAGACGTGCCCACTTATTTTTGGAGTATTCATTTGCCCAAGCCGTTTGGCGGCAATCTCCTCTCCACTCTGGAATGATTGTAGGTGTTAGAAATACTGAATGCAATAATATTGTATTTCTCTGTTAATGAATATACATGAGTGTGCCTTTATATAGGAGGCATATGAGTGCAGTACAAGATGTGTGCTGTACAAGTAAACTAGTTGGGCCTAAAGCCCACAACACTATACATGTTAACAGCCCCCCTCAAACTCAAGGTGGATGTGAGACCAACTTGAGGTTGTCAACTAAATCACGAAGGCGTCCTTTAGGATGTGACTTGGTGAAGATATCTGCAAGTTGATCTTTGGAGGAGACGGAGAAGAGCTGGAGAGCACCATGGACAAGATGAAAACGGATAAAATGACAATCAATCTCAATGTGTTTAGTCCGCTTATGGAAGACATCATTGTGAGCAATATGAATGTTACTCTGGTTGTCACAATAAAGAGGAGTAGCAGAAGATGTAGACACACCTAAGTCCTTAAGAAGCAATCGTAGCCAAAGGAGCTCAGATGTGGTATCAGCAAGGGCACGATATTCTACTTCAGTACTGGAGCGGGCCACATGAGTTTGTTTCTTGCTTCGCCAAGAAATCAGAGAAGAACCAAGAAGAAAGCAATAACCAGTGGTGGACCTGCGATCAGTGAGATCTCCTGCCCAATCAGCATCAAAAAATGCACGAAGAATAAGAGGAGACTGAGCAGAGTAGAAAAGACCATGGAAGAGAGTGCCCTTTAGGTATCAAAGAATGCGCAGAACAGCAGCATAGTGAGTCGATCGTGGAGCAGACAGATACTGGCTCACCTGGTGAACAGCATAGGAAATGTCTGGACGAGTGACAGTGAGATAAACTAGGCTGCCAACCAAGCGTCTGTAAAGAGAGGGATTAGGCAATAGTTTCCCTCCTGAGGGAGTCAAATGTGCATTAAGCTCAACTGGAATGTCAACAGTCTTGCTATCAGTGAGTTCAGCTCGAAACAAGAGTTTAGATGCATACTTGGCTTGAGTAATATAAAGTCCATCTGTAGAATGAGTGATTTCAAGACCCAAGAAGTAGCTGAGATGTCCAAGATCTTTCATCTCAAATTGCTGACTGAGAAAATCTTTGAGTTCTTGAATGCCACTAAGATCGTCACCAGTTATGATCATATCATCCACATACAGGAGAAGTAGAATAGTGCCTTTGTCAGTGCGACGAAGAAATAAGGCAGAATCATAATGACTGGCCATGTAACCCAAGCGAGAGATGGTAGAGCTGAATTTGGCAAACCAAGCTCGTGGAACTTGTTTAAGGCCATAAAGTGCACGTCGAAGGTGACAAACCTTGTTTGATTCAACAGAGAGACCAGGAGGAGGTTACATATAAACTTCTTCACTTAAATCCCCATTAAGGAATGCATTTTTAACATCCATCTGGAAAAGGTCCCATTTACTGGCAGCAGCAACAGCTAAGAGGGCACGAACAGATGAGATACGTGCAACCGGAGCAAAGGTCTCTTCATAATCAATCCCATACTCCTGTGTAAAGCCTTTTGCAACAAGACGAGCCTTGTAGCGCTCAATGGACCCATCAGAGCGAGTCTTAATCTTGTAGATCCACTTACAACCAACCACAGATTTCCCAGGGGGGAGAGTCACCAAATCCCAAGTATGATTTTTAGATAATACATCAAGTTCCTCTTTCATTGCAATCTACCATAAAGGGTCAGTGGAAGCCTCACGATAGGTGTGAGGCTCGTGCAGTGTAGCAAGGGCAGTGTAACAATGATAGTCAAGTAAATGTACAGGAATGGATCTTACCCGAGTTGAGTGACGAGGTGGAATGTCTTGTGCAAGATCTTCAGGCGGAGCAGGAGCAAGGGACCCAAGCTCAAGGTTGGGGTTGGGTTGCTCGTCTTCAACCTGTTCATCTTCCACCTGTTCATTAAAGGGTGAACTAGGAAAAGGATCAATGATATCTGGTGGTTGGACAGAGAAGTCTACATGAGAATCAGGAGCAGCTGCAGGAGGATCAGGAGCAGCGACAGAAGGAATATGAGCCTCATCTGGAAAAAGATCTAAGACAGAGGAGGAAGATAGGGAGGCACGGAAGTGAGAGAGCTCGACAAAGAGACGATGTTCCCAAAAGACAACATTGCGGGAGACACGAAGACGATGAGAAACAGGGTCATAACACCGATACCCCTTTTGAGTTTCGCCATAGCCAAGAAAACAACAAAGCCTTGACCGAGGTTCAAGTTTGTTATGCTCATGTGCCTGAAGAAGAACGAAACAGGTAGAACCGAAGGAGCGAAGGTGATGATAATCTGGAGATGACCCAAAAAGGCATTCATATGGAGTTTGATTTTGGATGACAGGACTGGGAATACGATTAATAGTATAAACAGCATGAAGTGCAGCTTCGCCCCAAAAAGGAGCAGGAACTTTGGCAGAGAGAAGGAGAGCACGAACAGTGTCAAGAATATGACGAAGTTTTCGTTCGGCTCTACCATTTTGCTGAGAGGTACCTGGACAAGTTAGTTGATGAACAGTGCCATAGGAATGCAAAACAGCTTGAAAAGCATATTGAGTGTATTCAAGAGCATTATTAGATCGAAAAATTTTGATATGTTTGGAAAATTGAGTTTCAACCATTTTTGCAAAATTAGAATATACTTGCAATAATTCAGAACGATGTTTCATATGAAAAATCCAGCTATAACGGGAATAATCATCAACAAAGACAACAAAATAGCGAGACCCACCAATACTAGAAACAGAGGAAGGTCCCCAAACATCAGAATGAATTAGGTCAAAGATATCAGTGGACACTAATTCACTAGTATTGAAAGGCAAAGCTGGTTGTTTTCCTAATTGACATGAAACACAATCAAAATTTTCTGTGGACACTGAGCCTAACAAACCTTTAGAAGCCAAATGTTGTACCCGAGAGGAAGATGCGTGACCAAGTCGGGCATGCCAAAGTCCAAGGAAAGGAGTAGAAGAAACTGCAGCAGCTGCAGCAACAGAAATAGGAGCAACAAGTGGAAGACGAAAGTTGTCCACGGGAAACATACGTCCAACTTTGGAACCGGTCCCAAGCTCCTGTCCCGTCCTCGGATCCTGCACAATACACCCAGAATAATAAAAAATAATGCGATAACCCAACTCAGCTAATTGTCCCACAGAAAATAAATTGTAAGAAAAGTCAAGAACATTAAAGACCCCAGGAACTGAGAGGTTGGAGGTCGAAACAGAACCTATATTATGACCAGACATTATGGAACCATTGGCTGTGCGAATATTAAGAGGGTGTGGTGCAGGTTGAAGTTCAGAAAATAAGGATGAGTGAGGTGTCATGTGATTGCAACAAGCAGAATCCATAAGCCAAGAGGAAGGAGACATACCAGATAAAGCTGAGAGAGAAGAGGAATAAGATGCATTACCAACCATACGAATGACATTGGCGATGATGTTTATAAGGTCATCTCTGGAAATGGTGAAGGTGGATCCAAAAGAATGAGACTGTGCAGTGATGGGAGCCATTGGTTGGACACTCTCAGTGGTAGCAACAGTAGCAGCAGAAAATGAAACAGCTGATTTGTTGCGTTGATAGCAAGTCTCAAAATTATGGCCAAAACGTTTGCAAAAATTGCAAAAACGTTTGTTGGATTTTCGGCGATGATTATTGCAAAAGGAAGAGGACTTGTCCTTATTCTTCATTTAGAAGCAAAATATGCAAAAATGGACTGCAAAAATGAAATCTACGCGAAAAACTGGGTAAGGAGCACCTGGCCTTGAAAAAGTCAACTCTCAGAAAAAGTCAACGGTCAACGGTCAATGCGGTTCAACAGTCAACGATGACGTCAGCAGTTGAGTGGAGGATGACGTCGGCGGATGACGTGGCGTGATGACGTCACCTAGGGCTGACGTCAGCAGGTGACTTGAAGCGCGTGACGGCGCGTGGTACTGCAGACGTGGCGCGTGGAGGCGCGTGGAACACCTACCGATCTGGATAGTGGCGCGTGGCAGCGCGTGAGCTGCAGAGCAGAACCTTTGGGTGGCGCGTGAGGGCGCGTGACAGCTTCAATTTCTTCGAGGCTTCCACGGATTTGTAGATTGGGGCAAGACGATCTCAGCAGTGCCTTTGGAAATTTAATCGGAGCAATATTGGCGGCGGTGACGCAAAGGGCAGTGGTCTTTGCAATGTGAGACTCCTCAACGGCAGCGGCTGCAGGTCCGGAACCCAAGGACGACGGCTGGATGATGTCGGAGGTTCAACGGCGAAAGGCTGCGACAACTACTGTGACTGCGGAAGCAATGTTGGGAATGGAGTAACACCAATAAAGACAAGACTGCTAAAAAAGGGTCAGAGCAGTGGCTCTGATACCATGTTAGAAATACTGAATGCAATAATATTGTATTTCTCTGTTAATGAATATACATGAGTGTGCCTTTATATAGGAGGCATATGAGTGCAGTACAAGTAGGAGTGTAGTACAAGATGTGTGTTGTACAAGTAAACTAGTTGAGCCTAAAGCCCACAACACTATACATGTTAACAGTAGGCTACCTTCTGATATTAATTTCATTGATGCAATGGAAGTTGTTTTGAAGAAACTACCTTTGTCAGATTTTGAGATTTTCTACATGGCTTGCTGGATGATAGGGAACCTCCTAAGCAAGTTGGTTTTTGATAATAAACTCCCTTCTCACAAAAGACTTATAAACACGGGCTAATCTGTATAGAATGGAGTTTCTGGAGGTACATCAAAAGAATGGTCAAGTGGTTAACTCTTCAGCAGCTAAATGGAATCCTCCCCAATCTGATTATTGTACCTTACAAAATAATTGCTTAATCCTTCATTGAACATTTAAACTTTTCTTCATCTCTACTTTTTTTTTTTTTTTTTTTTTTGAAGTGGGTTTGATAATAGTAAAGCAAAAGAAAGTGAGTTTGATATGGTAAAGTGATAGGAGATGATGAGTAAAATATTAATAAAGTGAAATTAGGTGGAAAATAAAAAGTGAAATAGAGAGAACTGTGTTAAAGGTGTGTTAAAGGTTTATTAAAGAGGACATTTTTGTTATATATTTATTAGAGAAACCAAGCTTCACAGCTAAAATAAATGCATCTGAAAAGTGAAGTTTTACACTCGAGAACTACTACGTTCACAACATTTTTCACAACATTTTCACAACAAATTCTAGTTGGCAAGTTGTTACAAGTTTTAAATTTAAATCCAATACTGAAATTACTTTCTTACCCACTAGTAACAGCAAATAACAACCTGCTAACTAGGATTTGTTGTGAAAAATGTTGTGGACGTAGTATTTCTCTTTTCACTTTTACCAATTTCCTATGCAAGTAGGGTCCAAAAGCTAGTTCATTAACCACTGTTGGCCGGCTCTTGTTAACAAAGTCCATTTATTAATTAAGTGGATTAATTATTTTAAAGCAATTTTACTTTTATACCTTAATTAATATTTAATTAATATACCTTTTATTCAACATTATGAGAACTTTTCATATTAATAATAATTATGAAAAATATCTTATTCCAAAACCTACATGATTTGGTTTTTAGTTGCTTCCTTAGTTTTTAGCACAATTGCTTCAAGATTGATAAAAAAAAATATTAAAAAAACTTCCCCATAACAAACACCAATGACCCCTAGCTTAGGTAATCTCCATTTATCATTAACAGAATAGTTGTCATAATATTCTTTACCTAGAACATGTGTGGAGATTAGATTCAAATGCATATTTGGAACATGTCTCATGTCCTTTAAAGTTAGGGTGTATCCATTATTTTCCTGAACACAATTATTACCACTTAATTCCCATAATGTTAGCATAGCTATCATTACCATCTTCACTCTATCAACACGTTTTCACTTTTATTTTGCAGCACTTGAACTATTTCTTCTGAACTTTAACTGCAATGGCTTGTTGCAATTACAATAGAAATAAAATTGAATTACATAAAAATTTACAATTAAAATAGAAACTTATGGACAAGAAATTTTGCCAACATTATGGATGTGCTTTAATAAATTATCTTAACCTCATTTCATGCTGCTAAATTGAGCTTATTGAAATTGCAGTTTCACACTTTCAATTTACTACACTTTTTTCTGATGGTTATCATCGCAAACAATAACATAACACATGTACTATTATCTTTTGAAAACTTACAAATATATATAATTTTCGTTTAGTTTCATATACTTTATCAAACATATATTTCACCATAATTTGAAGTTTTGCACCTTGATACAAAAATAACAATCATCTCTCAGGCAATTAATGAAAATCAGTTAATCCCTCTCTTTTGCAACTTTCTGCTACATTTTTTATTTATTTATTTATTTATTTTTAAGTTTATGTTGATATACTTTAGTAAACATATAATACCACATATAATTTAGCATCCCATTACTTTGTTGGCCTTGAGCAAAGATTTCTCAACCACAGTTCCATCATTACCAGCAAGTGCCCGATACTTATCTTTCCGAGTGAAGCTTGTGCACTCATAAGAAAGAGTTGCCGCAATAACCCTTTGTAAATAATTCGCAACCTCATGGCTAGACTTCCCAGCAGTGCACGTTAGCTCAAGTGGCAACTTGTTCAAAAAAGTTACTTCATAAGCTGGGCTAGACTTCATAAGCTGGGCTAGGATTCATGAAGAAATAAATCGGGTCCATTCCTTTCCAACCTCTAGCTGTAGTTCCATGAAACATTCTCATCCGATTCACCATGGCTACCGGCACGAGTTGGTCTGTTAATTCAGCAAACAAAGCCAAAAACCTCGAAAGAAATGGTTCCCTACAAGTTGTACCTTCAGGGCATATTGCTAAGTCACCTTCTACTAATAGTTTCTTGATCATGGATGCATCCCTAGCCTGATCACGACTAAGGCGGACAGTCTTGATGGGTGAGATGATCTCAGAGAGGCGGGAGACCCAGTATGTCACAGCAGGAATGGCACGGCCGAGGGCGATAGAGAGGAAAATAGGGTCAAGTAAGGTTCTATGGGAACAAATAAAGAGGACGCCGGATTGGCCTATGGATTTTTTGGCCTGAGGTGGAGGGGTGCCAATGAAAGCCTATGGATTGTCACAGGCTTTACTTCTGGTTGGGGTGGCACAATGAAAGCCTCCTGCATATGTTTTGCACAATCCAATAAATTATTGGGTTGATCAATGATATATACACTTTTTTTATAACAAATTTTACAATTATTAAGTTGTTAAATTATTATTGATTCACATCTAAGCCTAAACTTATAAAATAACTGTCACTCCAGATTTGGTGAATCAAATTTTGAAGAGTAAATTTGTACCACAAACTTTATTTGGTAGAAAAATCTCTCTCCTCTTATCTACAAATATCTTAAATAATATAGAACTCATGTCCTCAATAATATCTGTATAGCTAAAACAACCCAATAATAAATATATTTCAATTGAATTACAACTATTAATAATATATTCTATTTAATTTTTTTCGTTTATTTATAAATTACTTGATTTTCTTGTTAAATATAATATATTAATAGTTATATATATATATATATAAATTTCAAATACACTATACTATTAAAACAAATATAAAAGGTATAATTGTTTATAATTATACAACTATATAAATGTGTTTGGTCAGTATAATTGTGTATTAAAATAAAATATTTGGTGATCGGTGTAACTTAACTTTCTATTGATTTATGTTTACGGATATACTGTTGTACATTGTTAATATAAAATTGTATGTGTGGCAAAAATAAAAGAACGTCTAATTCTTCCATCAAAAAAGAAAAGAAAAGAACGTCTAATTCGATGGTGAATACTTTAAAATATTAATTTAATATAAAATTATTAAATAATGAAATATAATTTTATTCTAAAAAAGAAAATATGATTTCAAAAGAATATTTTAATAAATCACACCCATTTGGATCGTCAAAAACATGAGAGGATCAAAAATTTGGCTTCAAACTCTCTTTTTTTATTTGTTTGTTTTCCTCTTTGTGGTAAGAAGTGTTTGATTTTCAAACTATTAATGCAAAAACCAATTGTTTGATTATGAAATTAGAATTGCAAACCTTGCACAGTGACATAAAGGGAGTATCAGTACCTCTATCACCAAGACCAATATCTGGCTGAGTTTCTCCAAAGGCCTCTTCTAGAGCATCAGCTTTGTTCTTCCCAACATGTACCCCAGGTTTACAAACCAACCCAGTTGCTCTGCCCTTATAAGTTGCTATCTTAGTACCCAAAACCATATCAGCTCCCAACACATCTTTCAAAAACGCTTCCACCATAATTGTTGGATTTGCAGTCAGCACACACCTTTTCCCACATGCAGAGAACACACGCCAAGTCTCTGGGTGAAGATCGTTCGAATAAAACTTTGGCAATACAGCTCGAGCCACCGACTCAATATCTGAGACTCTCATACCAGAAAATGTTGCAAAGATCAGAACTTGGATACCTGCAGATTCTGAGACAAAGTAATAGAGAAGTCCTGCTAGTGGGGTTGCAAGGAGCAAGAAAAGGAGCCCCAGAACCCCACCAACCTAAAATGCCACAAGTGCAAAGTAAGGGAAAGAGCTACGGCCTCTAAGCAAGGTTCCATCCATGTCAGCAACCACTGCGTGTTGTTCTCTGCCTATTGATGTGCATTTGTCCACAGTTAGGAAGGTTGTTTTGGCCATGGTTTGGTTCAAAAGCTAAAGGAAATTAAGCCTATCTATCTAACTTTATAAGGAGCTATAGCTATTGAAGTTTCTTTGTCTATGCTTTTTTGTTTATATATAGAATTTAGAATCAGAATGAGGAAAACCAGTGTGTATTAACTGTTGAGTGTGCGTAAAGGGACAAAGGGTTTTGGTTTATGAAAACAATGATAATGATGGAATCAAGGTCCTAGGTCTAAGGAGGAATTGATGCACAGCTTATCGTATATTGTATAAAAACAATTAATGTGGTGGATGTAATTGAAAAGTGTCAATTAGCATTGTTTTCTCCGCCACTTCTTGACGTTCTCGTCTCTTAGTTGAGATTAAAATGTCTCTCGAGTCTCTACCACGGGACAGGGGCTTGTCAATATTACTATATTCGCTTGAAACTTCAATTTGTTTTGAGCAATGCTAAAGGACGCAACTTATTTTTATAATTTATTAAGGCTACGAATTATTTTTTAAAGCAGCATTACTTTCATATATATTCCCACTATCAACTAGGATTTTGTTAATGAATATCCTTAAATACTTTTCAAATTTTTTTTATGAGAAATACTTAATTAATACACATTTTATTTTGCATCACTACCAAAACTTGTCATATTAAAAATTATGAAAAATATTGTATTCTAGGACTTACATGATTTGGTTTTAGTTGCTTTCTTAATTGTGTAAGCACTAAGCACAACTGCTTCAAGATTGATAATAAAAAAATCTTCTCCATAGCAAACACCAATGATCCCTAGCTTAGGGAGTCTCCATTATTTATCATTAGTAGAATAGTTGTCATAATATTCTTTTTCTAGAACATGTGTGGAGATTAGATTCAGGTGCATATCGGAACATGTCTCATGTCTTTCAAGGTTAGGGTGCATTCAGTATTTGCCTGAACACAAATATTCCAATCCTCATAATGTTAGCATAGCTATCATCACCATCTTCACTCTACCAATGTTTTCCACTTTGTATGAAGTAAATAACCTCCTTTTTTAGAGTGACATGGCAAGAAACAGCAAAGTTAATTACTCATTTAATATAAAGATATGAAACATTACAAAATATATCACCTATTATAGAAAGTACCACATTCTCAATTGCCATGATAGTAGCTATTTAACAAAAATTAATTGGTGCTGAATAAAATCTATTGCACGTAATTTCACCTATACACATTTAGACATGGGTTTTTATTGAAGCAAGTAGTAGCTATTCAGTATAATGTATCTCATAATTACAATCAATCATTTGTTTCAAGGAAGGGAAGACCCTTTGATTCCATATATGAGTTATTATTTTTATTTGTGGCTATATATACCTAAATAATGCATTTAAGTTGCTTAGGATCAAGCCAATTCATAGTTCTTAATTTAAGGTTTTGTTAATTTGGATTAAATTAAATTCCTTCATTAATTTTTTTGGTACACTACTAAGGACTTTCAATTAAATGATGAACATTTAAGTCAAGTACTTGGTATTTGACTAAGCTTTGACTTAATTTTATTTTTGAGTGAGATAATCTATTTAATCTCAAGGATGAGTTAAGGACCCATGTCTTTTTGTAGAAATCAAGCCTTTTTTTTTTCCTTTTTGGTTGAGAAACTAGATGTCCAAAAACAAAATTCTTTCCATTATTTGCTTCTTTGTAGAAACTATAACAAATAATGATATTTTGATTTTTAGGAATTGGAGTTCCCAAAATTAATTGAGGAATTGAAATTCCTTTGTAACAATTCTTTTTATGATCATTTTTTAAATTGGGGTATTGGAAATTTCTTTCAAACAAATTCCATGATTTTTTGTTTTTTTTTTTTTTTTTGGTTTTTTTTTTTTTTTTTTGGAATTAGAAACTACAAATTTGATTGAGGAATTAGAAATTCCTTTGAAATAAATTTCATGATCATTTTTTTTTTTTTTTGGAATCAAGGATTCCATTGAATTGTTTAATTGGTGGGTTTAGGGACTATATTGAATTAAATTTTTTGAATGGTTGGATTCAATGACTACATTTAATTGATTTGAGAAATTGATTGACAAAAATTTAGGAGATTTTTTATTTGGAACTTTTGAATTAGGATCCATATATTTTTTGGGGTAGTTAGACTTAGAGATTCCAAATTTCATGTAAGGAGTTAGGAACTCCTTGTGAAATCCGAACCTTTTTGTTTTAGCAAATAAAATTTCATTTTCAAAAAAAGAAGAGAAAGAACAAGAAGACTTCTAAATCCCATATACAAAACTATTACTTTCGGTAAAACCCATATCATATTATATCATATACTATATAATAAAAGTTGAGCTTAAAAACCATGGTTGCGTCAAATAACTACTCTCACTAATTAGCAAATTAAATTTATATTATTTGTTAGGATATATTTTCTCAAATTAAGAGATAATATTTAACAACTGATTAATTTAAGTGCAAACAAAACAAAACCTCACCTGTCCAGTAAACTATTTGCATTGATGGATGTCCCAAGAACATTCCTAAAGTTCAAAATCAACCATATTTCAATCCTAACCTAACCAAAACAAGATGTCCATCATGGTAATTGATGCTAAAAATGTATTCTTAATCACAGATTTATTTTTAAAATTTTCCAGCCATGATTAACTTCTGATTTGGCATTTCTCAGCTTGAGGATAACATACTGTCATCATAAACAAATATATAGAAAACCTTAAAAGTTCATGATCAAAGTTTCACCTCATCAGACATAAAATTTGAATTTACGGTAGATATGCAACACTCATACCACAGAACAACATCAATGATGGAAAAATGTGCAATAGAAATGGCTACATATTTGTGTTCAGTGAGTGAAATAAAAAAATAGAACTTTAAATTTCTTCTTTTTTTGCAGTTCAAATGGTAGAAAAATAGAACTCCCCTAATTCTATAATATGTGGAAAATATTAAATATTAATTTTTATGTGAACTAGAACTTAAAAAACTTTAAGCTGCCATTAAAGCTAAATTTACCTCAGACCACTCTATTCAATAAGTATAATTACAAAAGCACAGTAATGTAGTTATTGAGACAATACAACCCTCATTCTACAGCATAGATAAACTCAATTTGTGAGTTTGTTCCTTCCAAAACAAAGTCAATTTTGAAAAAAACCCCCTACAAACAATTTACTACAACTTGTAAAAGTTTAGCCTCTCTCTATTTACTACAGCGCCAATGATTGGCCATTCTATCATGACCTCACAAACGATTGACATATACCTTACATAAACTTCTTTGATTATTAGAAAGTCACAAAAGCAACAGCAATAGGACAAAAGCAATAGTATATACAAGACAATTATGTGCAAACTCGGATATGCAACAGCAATAGGACAAAAGCAAAAATAAATTTTCCCTATAACTTTGGAGATTACAACAATGGATTGAAGCACTCTCACACAAACCCAAACCCCAAATACACCCTTGGTTCTCTCACAAATAAATAGAGAACACCCTATTATATTTAGACAAATTGCAAGACACTCTTAACTTCCTAACTCTTGTGCGCACACACAGAAGAAGTTCTTTGCTATCTCTCTGTCTCACGTAGAGGCACTCTTTTTTATCTCCGTTAGGAACTCTCTTTGCTACTCTTGCATCTTCTCTCAAACTCACATCTATTTATAGCTAGATGTTCAGCCGAAATACCAACAGTTTCAGCACATGAGAAACTTCTAATGTTAAGGAAGTCAACAATAGTGGCCAAGCAATCCATGCAACATTTAATGCATGAGTGTCGTATTTCTTCACGCAAGCTTACATGCTGAATTGCATGTCTTTGATTTATTGATCAAGCCATACTTTCTAACACAGGCACGCATCCATTTATTGCCTATGGAGTACGAGGAAGAGTGCATGAATATAGTTCAAGTCGGTGTTGTTGCTTGCCATTTTCTTTTGACAATTCATGCATAGATAGCATTTAATGCTTGCTTGCAAAGTCAATCCACCGACATTAAAATTGAAGCCATTTCAACATGACTTAATTAGAATTGGGTTAGAGTTGAGTTGTTGACTCCGTTTATAGAAAATCAAATATAATATAATTAAGATTTCATTTAAAATTGTGACTTTAAATTTGTTTTAAATAAAACCAAATTACTAAAATGGTCTCTCTAATATAAAACTATAGAAGAGGGCCATATCAGAATATAAAATAAAATAGAATAATTTAATATAAAATAAAATAAAATAATCTAAGTTACTAGTGCAAGCAAGCTGTAAACAATCAGATGCTTTTAATCAAAGAAAAGAAGATGTTGGAAACTACGAGTGTGTAAAAGTAAAACATATAACACGAACACATAGAAGAAATACCAAAGGAGCCCGCTAGCGAAGGCTAGATTCGCATCCTCATTTGCAAATTGCCAGTCGTTGACTGGAGCTCATTGGACTGCAAGGAACATCGGCAGAACTGAGATAACGATAAGGTTTTTTTTTTTTTTCTTCTTCTTCTTCTTCTTCTCTAGTAAACAGCAGCTATGAGAGGTATGTAAGGATTTTCTTATGTGTATTTGGATTTTGAAGGGATTTTTTATATGGAAAATTTTAAAGTTATCTCTTTGTTTGTATTTGGAGAGGTTATGGGCTAAAAACGTGGGTCAAATTGCTTTTTTTTTTTTTTTTGGAAACAATTTTCAAAATTTTCATGACTTTTTTTCCAAGTCCCTTCTCAATAACTTAAAATTTAAAACCCAACAAACCAAAATAATGAATCTCAGAGTCAGACCATTGCAAAAAATTGATGCAAATTAATTAAACATCACAAATGGTTAAGTAAAAGAAGAATAAGGCAAAAGGATGTACCTGAGCTCTGAGCACTTCTTTTGTGGGATTTGTGTGAGAACTTCCTACGATAAATCCACAAAAATAAGAAAGACAAAATGATTACAACAAGAGCAGAAGAAGAAGCAACGAGGGAGAGCAAGAGCCGCACCTAATGGCGAGATTGGAGGTCGACGACGGCGGCGCTGGCTAGCATCGGTGGCAGAGATTGGCTGTGCAGTGGGTGGCGGTGGCAGATGGGTCCGATGGAGGGGAAAAAGAGAGAAGAGGAGTGAGGGGAGAAAGAGAGATTACCGTGAGTGAGAGTGAGAGTGAGAGTGAGAATGAGAAGGAGAGAGCTCATGTGAGAGTGAAAGAGTGAAAGGGAAAAATTTTGGGGGGTGGGGGGGAGGAAAGATGGAGAAAATAGTAAGAGTGAGAGGGAGCTAGAGATCTGAATGAAAATTTGGGGGAAAAAAGTTTATGCGTGTGGGAAATTTGGCGTGGGAAGGATAAAAACAAACATTGGAAAAATTAAGGCGCTGTTTGGTATGTGTTTTTAAACAGTAATTTTTAGTTTTTAATCAGTATTTTACGTATTTTTACACACTTTTTTACCCACACGTATTTCAAAAAATAATAAACAACAATTTTCAAACTACTTCATCAAACAACCCCTTAACTTTTAAGATATAAAAAATGCTGTCTAATAACTATTGCAACAAAATTATAAAAATGTTGCAACAAAAAAATTTCATGTCAGCAATTAAATAAATAATAAATAAATAAAATTTTAAAAAATTTAATTTCTAAATTTTTTTAAAAATAAAATAAGATAATTAAATTAATTTTTTTATTCCTTTCATTATTATTAATTTTTTGAAAAAACATGTTTTATGTTCTTTGTATTCTTCCCAAAATATAACTCATATTCTTAAATCAATAACAATTAATCAAAATAACATTTTATTAAGTATTTTCTTACACATTCACACCCTCAAAAGAAAACTTTTTCCAACTCTTCTAAGACACACTCAATCCTTCCTCCTCTAACTTTTCCAAATATATTAGATCTCTCTCTAACTCCATGACAGAACACCGCCACCTTTGCTCATCACATCGCCACCACTAGATCTCTCTTTAACTCCATGACTAAGCACTACCATTTTTGCTCTTCGCTCATCGCTCATCGCTTATCGATCCGCTCTCTTTATCTCTCAATTTTGCTCAAAATTAAACCGAAATGTCTCAAACTTTTCCTTTCGTAGATCAGTTCTCTCTCTCTCTCTCTCTCTCTCTCTCTCTCTCTCTCTCTCTCTCTCTCTCTCTTATATAAACCGGTGGGTCTCTTTCTCGCTCAAATCGATGTCTCTCTCTCACTCAAATCGATGTCTCTCTCTCAAAGATCAATGCTTCGCTATTTCTTTCGCTCAAATAAATTTCTCTCTCTTCGTGGGTCTCTCTCTTGATGGATCTCTCTTTTTTTGCCTCATCCCTCCATGGTGGTGGTGGTTGGTGGTTGTGGAAGTGGTGGTCAATTGGGTCTGGTGGTGAGTCGTGGGGTGGGTTTGTTGATTGCTTGGTTTTGGTCTCAATGGGCTTTGATGTTTTGAATTTGAGATGTTTTGGTGTTTTGGTGCTTGTTAGGTTTTGTTCTCAATTGGTTTTGGTGCTTGGTTGCCAAGAAAATGTAAGAAAAGAAACAAAAAAATCAGACTTAAATGTCTCAAGCTTCTCCTCTCTCAGATCGGTTTCTCTCTCTCTCAAACCGGTGGGTCTCTTTCTCACTCAGATCGATGTCTCTCTCTCTCAAAGATTGGTGCTTCACTCTTTCTTTCGCTCAAATAAATGTCTCTCTTTTAGTGGGTCTCTCTCTTAATGAATCTCTCTCTTTTTGCCTCGTCCTTCCATGGTGGTGGTGGTTGGTGGTTGGTGGTTGTGGAAGTGGTGGTCAGTTGGGTTCGGTGGTGAGTCATGGAGTGGGTTTGTTGATTGCTTGGTTTTGGTTTCAATGGGTTTTGGTGTTTTGGATTTGAGATGTTTTGGTGTTTGTTGGATTTTGTTCATAATGGGTTTTGGTGTTTGGCTCCTAAGAAAATGCAAGAAAAGAAACAAAAAATTGACTAATCAAATTTTATATCCATGACAGTGAGGATGCGTGTTGGTGAGGATGTGTGGTGGCATTGGTGGGAAGATCGATCACTAGGTTTTGAGAATGAGACAGAGTGTGTTTATTTATTTAATTTTTTTGAGAGGGAGACAAATGGATGAGAAATGAAAAGGTAGGACGCTAAAGCGATAGGTTTAGGCAAGAGAAAGGGAAAAAAAAAAAAAAACAAAGGGAAAAAATTGGACCAGTGAAAATTTTAAAATATTTATTTTTGGTTATTGCCGACGGTGGTGATGCTAGCTGATGACGGTCAGGAAATCTTTCTAGCAGTGCCGGCAAAGGACGTTAGTGGTGACCAGTGATAAAGGACTGGTGATGAAAATGCTTATACACAGAGAGAGAGAGAGAGAGAGAGAGAGAGAGAGAGAGAGAGAGAGAGAGAGAGAGAGAGAGAGAGAGAGAGAGAGAGAGAGAGAGGGGTTTTTTTCTTAGAGCTAACAATAGAGAGATACATTGGAAAATGAAAAGATGAGAGAAATGAAAAGCCAAAATGACACTTAGGCCAAAACAACAGAGCAATACATTGGACCAGACGTTGGCAGTTAAAATGTCTATTACAGCGATACAAACCACCGCTATAACTAAGAAAAAATGCCGCAAAAAAGTATTTATTACGGCAGTCATCCAACCCGCCACTATAAGTAACAAAAATGCCACTAAAACTTATATATTGCAACGGTTTTATATACCGCTGCTATAGTATGCCGCAAAAGCAAAATGGTATATTTATTGCAGCGGGTTTATGGAGCATTGCTATAACTAAGTCTAACGTTGCTAAAACACGTACATTGCAGCGGTTTATATAGTGCCGCTATAGTACGCCACAAAAGACTAGAGTTATTGCGGCAGTCCCCAAAACACCGCAATATAAAACATATAATGGCGGTTTTTGCACCCGCCGAAATAATACAAATTTCTTGTAGCATCGTAGATTGAACAAAGAAAAGACCCATTTTTATTTTTCACTCTTCGTGACCTTGCAGTCTCTCAATTTTTGGACTGCTCTCTCTCACCGATTGAAAATGCTCCTTTCCGTGATTGTAGCTTATTTCAAACACACACACCCACGCAACACTTCTATTTATAAAATAAGTCCGACTTTTCAAAAACCTGTCCAACAAGCTCACAGAATGATCTTTATTTGTCATCTAGTCCGAAAAGATTTTGCTAATAAGAAGATGAATAAGGAAGATTATTAATTAGTGTGGCTTAGTGATGAGAATGTAATTCTCACTAGCATATGTGAAAAATTTTGTTTCTCACTACTTGATGTTTATAATGAAAGATCTGATCTGTCCAGAGATGTTTTGGAAATGAGAAAATGCAGCAGGCTTGATGCTAGTCTCCCCATTAACCATGTGTCCCGTTGTCATCTTTAATGAAACGCATGCAAGATACGCCCATACGGAGTTAGATTTTATCAAATTCTTTAATTATTGTTGTGCGTGGCTTGACTTTGGATTGCCAGAGTTAGGTGGAAACCAAGTTTTGCAGTTTTACTTGGTTCTAGAATCCTTGAACCCTATGGACTTGGGAGTTAAGTCTTTGTTGGTTTAGGACTCGTAGCTGTAGCCGGCCTATGCTTATATAAATAGGGTATTGTTAACGAGTGTTGTACAGCACTTGTTAATAATTCATTTAAAGAAAGTTTTTATGGAAAATGAAAAAAAAGTAATTAATATTTTGACAGCTTTTTTCATTTCCCATAAAAGTGGCATCAAAACCTTCTTAAAATGAATTATTAACAAGTGCTGTACAGCACTCGTTAACATTTTCCATATAAATATACCACTTTAAGTACTATAGAGAAAGAAGTAACTACAGGGTCTAGTTCTTACCAAAAAAATAAACTATTGGGTTTAGTGCAAATACAATAAAGTGCTGGTGATACTATTGTAATTAATATTTTGACAGTTTTCTTCATTTCTCATAAAAGTGGAATCAAAATTTTGTTTAAATAGATTATTAACGAGTGCCTTTAAAGGCACTCGTTAACATTTTCCTTTATTTTATAGTGGAACTTTCTTTGTCATTGCATACACTCTTTATGTTTATTTTTCTTCTCTCTTCTTTAATCTTGTTTAAGTGAATTTATTTTCACAACAACTATGGTTCAAGTAGTTAATTAATCAATATCATGAACAGGATCAATAGAGCAATAAACCAACAATCACCCACAGCACACACACAAAAAGCAATATGTTGATGAAAATAAAACTCAAATTAGAGTACTTTCCAAAGTTGCACGTCCAAAAAATTGAATCCACTGTGAAAATAGTTATAATACAATACTACTTATAAAACCTCCTGCAGTATAAGGAACTTGTATTCGAGCTCCCCGGTATTGATACAACAAGTTGTACCAGTCACTTTCTTCAATAGCTTCTCAGTTACGCAAGTTGATTGCCGACTACAAATCCGCTCTCTCAAATACTTTAAGGTCACTTTAGTTCTACTAAGATTAGGGTTTATTTACAAATTAAATTCGAGGATCCGTTGGCTATAAGAATAATCAAGAAAATCAAAATTTGAAATTCATGGCAAACTTGCTCGACCAAGGTTCTGGTAAATTTCAGTCAAATTGTGTTGTGTAACTAATTTTCAAATCTAACTGTCTTACCGTCAATTTTATATGACAAATTGAATCTCACTTGACTTAGTTTCCTTTTGCAGCCCTTGAACCCTTTCGTTTGAACTTTATCTTCATCGACTTGATGCAATTACAATTGAAATAAAACCGAATTACATTAAAAAAAATTACAATTACAATAGAAACATATGGCAAGAAATTTTGCCAATATTACGGATGTGCTTTAATAAATTAGCTTGACCTCGTTTCATGCTTCTGAATTGAGCTTACTGAAATTGCAGTTTCGTACTTTCAATTTACTACACTTTTTCTCCAACGGTTATCATCGCAAACAACAACATTAAACATGTACTTTCCTCTTTTGAAACTTACAGATATATATATATATATATATATATATATATATATAATTTTTGTTTATTTTCATATACTTTATCAAACATATCACCATAAATTGCAGTTTTGAACCTTGATACAAAAATAACAATCATTTCTCTCTGGCAATTACTGAAAATCAGTTAATCCATCTCTTTTGCAACTTTCTTCTACATTTTTATTTTATTTTATAGTTTATGTTGATATAATTTAGCAAACATATATTACCATGCATATATAATTTAGCATCCCATTACTTTGTTGGCCTTGAGCAAAGGTTTCTCAACCACAGTTCCATCATTACCAGCAAGTGCCCGGTACTTATCTTTCCTAGTGAAGCTTGTGCACTCATAGGAAAGAGTTGCAGCAATAACTCTTTGTATATAATTCGCAACCTCATGGCTAGACTTCCCAGCACTGCACGTTAGCTCAAGCGGCAACTTATTCAAAAAAGTTACTTCATAAGCTGGGCTAGGGTTCATGAAGAAATAAAACGGGTCCATTCCTTTCCAACCTCTAGCTGTGGTTCCATGAAACATACTCATCTGATTCACCATTGCTATCGGCACGAGTTGGTCTGTTAATTCAGCAAATAAAGCTGAAAACCTCAAAAGAAATGGTTCCCTACAAGTTGTACCTTCAGGGCATATTGCTAAGTCACCTTCGTCTAATAGTTTCTTGATCATGGATGCATCTTTGGCCCGGTCACGATTAAGGTTGACGGTCTTGATGGGTGAGATGATTTCAGAGAGGTGGGAGATAGAGTAGGTCATGGCAGGGATGGCACGGCCAAGAGCGATGGAGAGGAAAATAGGGTCAAGTAGGGTTCTATGGGAGCAAACAAAGAGGACACCAGATTGGCCTATGGATTTTTTAGCCTGAGGAGGAGGGGTGCCTTTGATGGTGACACGAACGCCTAGTGCCATATAAGCATAGTAGACTAGAGGCATGGGGAGGAGAGCACCGGCAGCGATTCGAAGACAGGCTAAGAGGAAGCCTATAGGGATCCAGAGAATCGTGAGAAGTGCTATGAGAGGTGTTGGCTTTTGAACAAGCCGGCCATCGTGGAAGATAATTGGCTTGGGGAGTTTGTCCATTGTCACAGGTTTTACTTCTGGCTGTGGTGGCACAATAAAAGCCTCCTACATGTGTTTTGCATCCAGTTAATTATCGAATTTAAGTAGTAAAATTATATCACTACAAATTCTAATTAGTTCTTTTTCCAATACAAAATATGGGAGGATACCCATATGGCCATATGGATAGTCAAAAATATGAGAGGATACCAAAACTTGCTTCATACTTCTTTTGTTTTCCTCTTGTAAAAAAAGTGGTTGTGAATAAGTGCTTGATTTTGAAAATATAATTGCAAATAACAATCGATTGAATTTGGTTTTGAAGTAAGGAAAAAGATAACAGATACCTAGTTTGGGAGATACTTTTACAAACTTTGTATAAAAGAAGAAAGAAACAATTGACTTTTTTGAAACTTTTTTATATTTTCTATAAAAGTAATATCAAAACTTTTATAAAATAATTTATTATGAAATGAGACACTTATTAACATGGTCTTTGAAATAGTGGCAGCTCTAAGAATTTTTTTCTTAGGTATTTCGCAAGAAGCATAAATTACACAATCTAATACAAAGAAAAATTTATATATTAACAACTACAAAAACAACAATAAAAAAACATGTAAATATATAAAGTTTTACAACATAAAGCATGTGGTTGTAGTTAGTGTTGTTGAACAAGGATGGACCGCGAGGGCTGGAGAGATTGAGTTTCTTATTTCCTTTTAGCCTTTAGGTTTGATTTAGTTTTAGTTTAAATTGTTTAATGACTTCTTAATCGGTGAGGCACTGAGGCAATGAAGTTTTTTTTTTTTTTTAATATTTGTTGAATTAAAAACGTAATCGTGTTGGTGTTGGAGTAGTGATAGTCTTAGTCTAAGATGAGATTGATCTTATACTGGGCTTTTCTATTGGCATTTGATTTAGGCCTTATTAGTCGTTTTATTATAATTTTTTTTCCAAATTTTCGTTCAATTTTTTTTTTTTTTGATTTTTTCCATGGCTTTATAAACCAGTACTGTAAAAAAAACCGAAAAAGGGACTGGTTATTGGTTTTATGGTCGAACTAGTGACATCATAAATAATATAATTAATAAAATTTTAAATTATATAAATAAAAAATAATAAGTTTATTACTAATAATATGATAACAAAATGTAAAAAAATATTATTTAGTGACACTTTTCGTGTAAATTTAATCAAATTTCCTTAGAATAGATAATCACATGTTTAATTATAATCATAAAAATAAAAAGTTTATTTTATATATGTAAATATATAATGAATTAATTGATGTTATATAAAAATTAAGTAACTTTTTAAGTTTATTCACTTAATTAATTAAAACTACTATTTTTTTTAATCAAAATTATCGGAAAAAGAAAAAAAAAGTAGTTGTACAATGAAAAAAAGCTAAATTTATGTGACTTTGACCAATTAGTTGTATAATATATATATTATAATGTTTTTGAGAAAAAGTAGTCGTACAATGACAGTGTGTCAAGTAAAGTAAAAATTAAAAATAAAGTCGTAGTATAAACTTAAAAAAATATAAAAGTATGTGGTTCTTTTTGTTTGAAAGACTCTCATATATTTTTAAGTTGCTCAAATTATGAACCAAAATTTAATTTTATTGACATAAAAAAAATTCAGAGTGTTCTCAATATTTTTTTTAAGGTAAGTAAATATAAAATTTTAAATTATTATTATTATTATTATTATTATTATTATTATATATATATTCAAGTTAGGGTGGTCTTGAGACCACCCTGCCCATAAGGTGGCGCGGCCCAAATAATTAGAGTTGCAAATAAAAATTTATTGAGTTTGGTTTTGAAATAATTAGAAATGCAAACCTTGCACAGTGACATAAAGGGCGCATCAGTCTCTCTATCACCAAGACCAATATCTGGCTGAGTTTCTCCAAAGGCCTTTTCTAGAGCATCAGCTTTGTTCTTCCCAACAAGTACCCCAGGCTTACAAACCAACCCAGTTGCTCTGCCCTTATAAGTTGCTATCTTAGTACCCAAAACCATATCAGCTCCCAACACATCTTTCAAAAACGCTTCCACCATAATTGTTGGATTTGCAGTCAGCACACACCTTTTCCCACATGCAGAGAACACACGCCAAGTCTCTGGGTGAAGGTCGCTCGAATAAAACTTTGGCAATACAGCTCGAGCCACCGACTCAATATCTGAGACTCTCATACCAGAAAATGTTGCAAAGACCAGAGCTTGGATCCCTGCAGATTCTGAGACAAAGTAATAGAGAAGTCCAGCAAGTGGGGTTGCAAGGAGCAAGAAAAGGAGCCTCAGAATCCCACTAACCTCAAAGGCCACAAGTGCGAAGTAAGGGAAAGCGCTACGGCCTCTAAGCAAGGTTCCATCCATGTCAGCAACCACTGCGTGTTGTTCTCGGCCTATTGATGTGCATTTGTCCACAGTTGGGAAGGTTGTTTTGGCCATGGTTTGGTTTAGAAGCTATAGGAAATTAAGCCTATTAACTTCTAAAAGAGCTAGCTAATTGAAATTTCTTGTCTATGCCTTTTTGGCTATATATATAATTTAGAATAAGAAAGAGAAAACCAGTTTGTATTAACTGTTGAGTTTGCGTAAAGGGACTGTTGAGTCTGCGTAAAGGGACAAAACGTTTGGTTTATGAAAACAACGATAAGGGAAGAGACGAGTTCCTACGTCTAAGGGTTTTTTTTTTTTTTTTTGGTCTTTTCTTCTTTCTTCTTCTTCTTCTTCTTCTTCTTCTTCTTTTTTTTTTTTTTTTTTTTTTTTTTTTTTTTTTTTGACGTCTATGAAGGGTTGATGCACAGCTTATCGCGCGTGTGTATATATATATATATATATATATCGTATGAAAACAATTGGTGGCCCAATGATGTACAAATCAAAATTTAATTGAGCGGACAACCACCATCTACTGTTTATTTAACATACACATAACTGATTTGGTGCACGTAATTGAATAGTGTCAATTAAATTTGTATTATCTGGGTTAGGTTTATGTACATCTTATTATTGAAAATTAAAAATATTATAATAAAATAATTTTTAAACATAGATAGTACCGCTTTAAAAGTTATACTACAATGCCAGTTGTTCTACAATCACACATTTTGTCAGAATGCGATGAGAAGTACAACTATGATCAATGAATTATCTAATTTCACGTAAACTTATCATTTTTTTTTACTATTTATCATGGATTTGAAACTTGAGCCGGACCGTACAGTCCAACTAGTTAATCGGAAACCGTTCACCAAAACGGTTCTTTTAACCTCAAAAACCGGCATATATGAAAAACTCAGTGAACCGTGTTAATTGCAGTTCAACCTCACGGGTTTGAAAACCGCGGACGGTTGTCACGGTTCTCGCAAGTTCAGTTGATTCAAAGTTTTTTTTTTTTTTTTTGGTACTTACAGGCTCAGCCATTGATGAAGCTTCAACCTCAGACATTGAGATCGCACCACTATTTGTTCTTATTCTTCTTTTCAGTCTCGCTCGCCTTCTCTCTCTGCGTTTTTACCGACTGCTTTTCTGCATGTTCTCTTTCTCTGCGTTTCGTTTGTTGTTTCTGCAGTTTTCTTCCTCCTGCGTTTTTCCTCTGAACTGAGAACTCTAGAGTCTTCTGGCTCTTTGAAGATGATTGACATCTTGTATTCTGTCACCCACTAAATTCATGTTGCCAACCTCTCTTTTTTTAAAAATTATTGGGTTTAATCAATTTTTTAATGGTTTGTCTGGCACTCTTCTACCTTTTGTTTATTTTTTATTTTTAAAATTTAACTAAATACATGCTTTCAAGTGTAACTATCAACTATCAACCACTCTTTTCACAACTTTATTGGCCTTTGTTCTTTATTTAATCAATTTCTTAATGCTTTATCCGGCCACTCCTCTAACTTTAGTTTATTTTTTATTTTAAAAATTTTCACAAATAGTTGAATATTCAAATGAGTTTTGGCATAAAACAATTTATCGAATAGTAAAATGGGCTTGAGCATAACTTGAGATAATTTAGATATAAAATATGCATTTAAATACCGCTTATTTTATTAAAAATTAAAAATTAAAAAAATAATAAAAAATAATTTTTTTACTGTTTGTTATAGTGATATGCACTGTTTATTGGCCTATTTTCACTATTCATGGCCAATGAACAGTGCATGATGCGGAGCTGAAGGGGAAGAAAAAAAAAACGCACAAAACGTCAAACGCCCAAAACGCATACGTGATCCAAACAAACACAAACTCTCATAAAAAGATTAAAAGAGTACAATATTGAGTTTTATCAAAAAAAATATTTATTTTTACTTAAAATTTAATGTTTCTTATTTGCCTTATGAAAGTTATGATATAAAAAATACATTCGAAAATTAGATCTCTATATTTATTTGGACTATTTTAATTCATTTTTCTACTTATATTAATTTCATTTATTTATTTTTCCTCAAAAAAATTTAATTAATTTATTTATATTTTAAATAATTGTTAAATTAATTATGACATCATCACGATTCAACCTCGGTTCGACCTCAGTCCAACTTCAAAAACTTTGAACCTCTCCCTCTTCCAATTCAAAAAAACGGTCCAGATTTTAAAACCATGCTATTCATACAAGAGATGCAGCTCAACAATTATGTCCATAGACTCTCCCCTTTTTTTTTAGGAGAAGAAATTTCAAATTGTTTCATTTTAGCAACAATTTTTCTATGATGATCCAATTTTCTACAACTTGATAATATGGTAATTGGTAAATCATCACTTTTACATAAATCTTTTTTTTTTCCCATCTTTCACAGCACACATGTTAGAGTTGTGGCAAAAATTCTGCCCCACATACTTACTCTTTAAGCAATGCTAAACACATTAACTTATTTTATACTTTATTAAGGTGATAAATTGTTAATAGTAATGAGAAGCCACTAACTTTCACATAAACTCACTATTTTTTTCTACACCATTCAACTCTTTAAGCAATGCTAAACACATTAACTTATTTTATACTTTATTAAGGTGATAAATTGTTAATAGTAATGAGAAGCCACTAACTTTCACATAAACTCACTATTTTTTTCTACACCATTCATAGTCGCACATGCTAAGGTTGTGGCAAAATTTGTGTCAATAAACTTTCTCTTTGAGTAATGCTAAAGACAACTTATTCAATAACTTATTAAAGTGATAAATTGTTAGAAAATCAGTGATTCCTAAAGAGGATGGATGAGAAGTGTATGGAAATAGATGGGAATTGTAAATGAATTGACTAAATTCGAGTTAGTCACTATTCATAGATAAATATTAAAAGAGAAAGGAAATGCACTAAATAAGGAATTAGTTTTTCTTCAAGATATCTCAAATGATGGTTACAAGTACTATTTATAGAATTCAATGGTCACACATGACTTGATCCTTTTGGCTTACTAATTAACACTCACCAATTAACCCATATGATTATATGGTTACATGTGCCAATAACCCTAACAAACTCTATCATATCCTATTAATTGTAACTAATTAATTGAACGGATAGGTTTATAAAAAGTATTATGATGTTAGGATATTACAATAAATATCACCACTCTTGGTGTGATGGTCACTCCACAAATATAAGGACACGTTTGGTAGACTATAATAGACATTGTAATGTAATAGATATTCATATAGCATAACTATTCGGTTGTTTGGTTATGTATTTATTACAATGAATAATTATTCCTTATGAATAACTATTCTTCAAAATGAGGAATAATTATTCCTTATTAAAAGTACTGAATATCTATTCTTTCACCTTATGTAATAACTTTTTAAAAAAATTTCCTAAAAAGCCATTAGTTGCCACATCTTCAAAAGGAAAGAAAATAAATTTTCCTTCTTGTTAATTATTAGCTCTATTTTGAACAACCTAAAAAAAGTGTATTTTAGGAAATTTGACTTAAAAATGATTTAATTACACCTTCTTTTTATACTTTACTAAATTGTAGATGCATATTCAGGATTTTATTCCTAATTGGTCACCAAACTAATGAATAGTAATACTTATTACATTCCAACTTAATGTATTCATTGTAATACTTATTTCTATTCCTATATAATAATCATTACAGTGTACCAAACGTGACCTAAGTGTTTATAGGATGCGGGGGTAAAGATCGGGATTTAAGTCTCTAAGAGGGAGTTTCACATATATATACATTTAGGCTAGAGTATAATTTCTATCTTGTATCAAAAGGGAAAATATATATATATATATATATATATATATATATTACAATAAATAAGGGACTCTGATCATGCATTACTAGTAGTAGTGGGGAGCCCTAAAGGGAGAGTGAGGGCTAAAGCTAATGAATTATTTATAAGTATTATATGTACATGCTTAATTGCATTTATATATTAGATGGTCCTTTCAAAATTGAGTTGTATATATTGATGTTTACGTAAAGATAAATTTTAGTATTTGGAACTCACAGTCTTCCAAATTATCAATGTAAACTTTCTTTTATTAATTCATAACTCACAATCTCATTTCAACTCTTAACTTTTCAGCCAATTAAAAAATTACAATAAAATAAGACTAAAATAGCCTAATTCCTTATGAGTTAAATAAAAAATCGAAAAAATCCACATTTATGCTTTGGTGATTAAGGCTAGATATTTCATTTTTTGTTTTACATTTTCTTTTGAACATATATTGGTAAATAGTGTAATATTTTTCTTAATCTTAGCACATATTTATTAACTTTGATAGACACTTTTTGTTTAATTTTTTAAATGGTAGCATGTTTAAAATGTTTATAACTTTTTTACACTACTATTTTTTTTTTTTTTTGGGTCTATTATCAATATTTTAAGAACAACTAATTAGCAAATTGATTTTATACATTTAAACTTGAACAAAACTAAATTATATTCAAACTAAAAGTCTATTATCAATATTTTAAGAACAACAAATTTGTAAATTAATTAATTAATTATATATATATATATATAATTGATTAGAAGATGGCAGAGGTTATTAAATATATATATATATATAATGATTTTCAATAATACATTGAATTTTAAGGTGTATCGATCACATATATTTAAATGGAAAACCCTTGAATTTAATAGTTAAAAAATATCCAAAATAATAATTGAAATCATGTTTAAGTAGAAACCTCAATTCAATAATTAAGAACAATCTAAATTATTAAACATTTAAAAATTTGAAGTAGAGAGACTTACATGAGAATTTAATTTTTGTCCTTAAAAGCATAGAAAAAGATACTAAAACTTGAGTGAGTTTCACTCTACGAAGTTTAAGTTTAAACTTAAAGTTTAAGTCTTGTATGTTTCATGCTACATGTGTGTGTATATGCATGAAAAATGATCTGAATTAAACATTTATTATAAAAAAGAGGTGGTGTAGTCTTACCCATATCTAGCTAATTCTTATTATAATCCATTTGTTTTGCAGGGAGAGAGAGAAACGCTTCTTTTGGGGAAAAAAAAAAAAAAAAAAAAGTCTGCGTATAATATATAATAGCTAAGATATTAATCTTTAGAAGTGATATCTCATACAGATTGGTATTTCAATTGTGGGTTTTGGTAGTTAGAAGTTAATGCATAGTAGTTAATAATTAGAAAATTACTTTAAAATTTTTTTAAACCAATCCCTTAAAAAAGTTTTATTAGAGTTTAAATCACATTAATAAGTTATCTCTCTATTCATTTTTTTAAAAATCATGTTAATAAAAATTTACTGATAAAACTATTATTAGTAAACATTTGTTTTGCTTATCTATTTAGCTTTGTTGCCAAATTTATATAAAATCTTTTTTTATATTATTTCTTTTTTTTTCTGAAGAATATAACACAACCAAAAACCTATAAACAACAATTTACATTCAATATAAAGAATATAATCAAACTTATTCATAATTTAAAATTAAGAAATTAACACAAATTATAAATTAATATATAAATTTAGAAAAAAAACAAAGAATAAACCTGTTTGTTTTCTCTATCACTTTGAGAGATGAAAGCGTGAGTATGTAACAAAAACCTGAACCAATTATTGTAGAAGAGAATAAATGAGTACAAAAGTTCAATATTATGAATTGGGTTAAAAAGTATGTGAGAAGTTTTATTAATTTTTTTGAAATTAAAGAAAAATAGCTTAAACAAAATGAAAAAATGATAATGAAAGAATGCATACCTGTCATAAGATTTAGGCATTCACATATTGGAATAGAGTTCACTTTAAAAATGATATGTATATATATATATATATAGAGAGAGAGAGAGAGAGAGAGAGAGAGAGAGAGAGAGAGAGAGAGAGAGAGAGAGAGAGAGAGAGAGAGAGAGAGAGGTCATTTGATATAGAATTTAAATCCAATTGGAATTAAGATTTCTAATCAATTTGTTTGTTGCCATCTCATAAATCTCATAAAAAGTGGAATAAAAAAAAAGTCATATGAATAGAAAGAAAAAAGAAAACATTTTTTTATGGAAGAAAGGAAACTTTTCTTTTAAAACAAAAAAAAAACCAACAAACAAACAAATGTTTTTTTTTTTTTATAAAAAAAACAAGCATTTATTATATATAGATTTTTTTTTTATTGAGAAGAAAGAGAAGATGTTTACTTTAAACTTAAATACTTATTTACAATTTTTTTAACTTTATCCAAAAACATTTTTGGTAAATCTGTATGAACAATAATTATCTAAAAAAAAGTCACGTGTGAAAAAGAAGATTTTGCTGTTGAATACATTGCTTTTTTTTTTTTTTACGGGTATTATGTTTTTTTTTTATTACACAAAGTAATATAATTTAAATTTTAAAAAAGGAATAGATGAAGACTGTTGTTGTCTTTTGCTTTTTTTTTTTTTTTTTTTTCACACCCAGTAATATAATTTAAATAAAAAAAGGATTAGATAAAGAGTTTGAATTGTAATCAAATTAAAATTTTTTATCAACTTATAACTTATAATAATAAAAGGATTAGATGAAGAGCTTGGATTGTAATCAAATTAAGATTTTTATCAATTTAGCAATTATAGGAGAAGAAGATAAGTACAAAAAAAATTTATATTTATTTTTTAAAAATTCTAAAAAAATTTCTGCAATTTAGTGCAGCCACTTGACACAACTACAACTTCTAAACCCAACTTTTATTATAGGGATAATTACAGTAAACCCACTTGTGGTATGGCCCATTTTCTCTTTGCCTACCCGTGATTTAAAACTTTACACTTTACCCACCTGAACTTCAATCCGTTACCCATCAATTATCCACCTCTATTAAAATTAAGGGTAAAAATGTATTTTATCTTCCCTTTAATATCTCTCTCCTCTAAAAAGAAAAAATAACAGAAAAAACTCAAACGAACAAGATCAAAGAGGGAGGTTTTGTAGAGAAACAAGATGTGTATCAAAACAAGATCAAATGGACAGGCCAACACATTTGGTTCAAAATGGTTTTCTATCTCTCATTTTATGTCTCTTTCCTCCCAAAACAAAGAATTATACCAAAAACAAGAGAAAGAAGATCTAAAAGCAGATTTGTAAAAAATTTTAAGCTTGGGTTTAAGAACACACTTCCTCTTGGTATGAACAGTCTTGAGCCAATCAATCCAAATAAAATTTTCATATTCACACAAATCCTAAAAAACATTTACAAAAATCCTACACTTGAAAGTGCTCTACTCTAATTTCACAAAAATCCTTTCAGACACTTTCAATCATTCACAAAAATCATACACGGCTTCACCTTAGTTCTCTCTCAAATCTCAAACCAAAACCAAAGCAAACCCCCTTTCAAAACCCAGACCCACCACACCTAACAACACAAACACAAACCTGCTACACCAACAACAAAGAAAATAAGATAGCAGAGAGAGAGAGGCAGATCAAAGTCATAGTCGGAGCCAAACTCAGCGCGAAGGAACCCATGGCCAAAGCTAGCACTTGCACTGCTGCAATATTCGTTTGTCATTGCTCCATTCACTGCCACCATTAACGACCATGGTTCTTTCTCTCACCTTTGCTGGAACTCATTTGAAACCCTTTGATTCTCTCCTACTATTTTCAATCTAAGAATGAGATTGGGTTTTATGCTGGGTTTGGTTTTGGGGGTTTGTTAATGGTGGGTTTGGGTGAATTTTCCAGAGGGTTTTCTTGTGTTGGATTGTGAATTAAGTTTTGGTATGATAAAGGGGTTTGATTGAAAGGTTGGGAATTACTTTCCTTTTATCTTGTTGGACCAAACAAACAAATGAAAATTAAACAAGAACGAAAGAGAAAGAAGGAGATGGGTCTCTTTGTTTTTGTCTTCTTAAAGAGAATTTAATATAGTATATTAGATTAGAATAGAATTCTTTGGTTGTTTGTCACGAGCGGAGTTAACAATGCTAACAAAGCATGGGAATTGTGTCTAGCGCTGATTTTGGAAGCTATTGGATTTTTTTTTTTTATATTTGATTTGTATTCCTCCAATTTATTCTCATAGAAGTTCTTCAGCAAGCAAAAACCCTAACTTTTTTATTTTTGTTATGTTTGTTTTACTTATTAATTTGTTTTTCTAACAACAAAGGAAAAGGTGGGTAACAAAGTCCTAACAGAAGTTACTACAGGTGGGTAAACTGTAAATGATTGAACCACAGATAGGCAAAATAAAAATGGGCCTAATCACAGGTGGGTTTACTGTAATTATCCCTTTATTATATTAGTATATGATATATATATATATATATATATAAAGTTTTGATTTGGTGCTAGTCGCTTTCTTTAGCTGTAAGCACAATTGCTTCAGGATTTATTAAGGTTGCTTTCCATTTTTTCCTTGATATAATCGACCTCTTAATAGATTAGTAAATACTAGCATGTAATTTGTGCATACGCTCAAGAATTTGAACAATATTAATAAAAAGGAAAGAAAAACATTGAAGAATTTTATTAGTTATTTCTATATCCTCATCAACTTAAAAAATTCTTGTAAATAATGTTCACTGGATATGATATCATGATACCATCTTCATCTTCTTACACATTTATATCTATGTTCTCATCAACTTCAATATGGGGATTTTAACACTTCAGCACAATCGCCTAATGTAGAACCTGCCTTGAATATGAAAGATTTAAATAATTAAAAAAAAAATTAGTGTCAGGGTTTTCTTGAGAGAGAGAGAGAGAGAGAGAGAGAGAGAGAGAGAATGGGCTTCTGTTTATACTTAACATGTTTTAACTATTGCAAAATATTGAAACATATATTATATAGAAGGAGAAAGAAACGATAAATCACAACCCAATCATGGATTTTGGCATGATTTTTTTAATTATTTATTCCTATGTGTTACAGTGGCTAAAATATTAACTCCATGGATCTTTAACAACATAAATTTGTTTACAATCAGGTTGAAGATTTATAGCACTTATACTTCCAAATATGTATCATGGAACGAAGGCATGGTGTTGCAAATATCACCTACAATGCGAAATTAGTAATAGAAGAAAATATTATGGTCCATATATAGATGCAGTTGCACATATTTAAAAGATTAAATTCTAGAAGGATGTGGTGTAAAACCCAATTTTTACACTCTCCATTCCAACATGCCACAGCATCTATCACATATTAAACAGTAGGCACAACCACACTCAATCAATTGAAATACCTATATGAAAATCCAACTCAAGTAGGAGTTAATTGAAATGTTATTTGATGTGGCAAGATATATTGAGTTTTAAGTAAATAGTTGATGTGGTAATCTTTAATTGGTGTGTAAAACATAGGTTTTACACTTCATTCTTATCAAATTCGGATTCATTCTTTAAACTACGGGGTATAAATAAGTTTTATTTTCCTAAGAATGCAGCGAGTTGTTACACTATGGGTAAAGCAAGAGAGACATGATAGATATGATTGGATTGGATTGGATTGGATTGGATTGGATTACTAATCAGTAGATGGTGGAAATAGTAAAACCATCATAATATCGGAGCCACAATCATTAACTACAGCATCAGCAACAAAACCAGAAGTTTCAATTGGTTTGTCATTTGACTACATTCAATTGTTCTTCTTCCATGTATTAACAAAAAAATTAAACAAAGGTATCCATGGTTGAATTGTTAACTAACAGCTCCTACTGAAGACGACTTCAGAACAATCTCTATAGTCACAAAAGAGGAGTAATAAAGAAGGACTGGCAACTAACATGCTAAGAATGAGTACTTCTTGGTCTTTGCCAGATTCTTACTTGGGGTGTCCTTCTTAATATATAATTAGATATATAAAGATAGAAAAATTACAAATTCCTAGGAATAGAAGCCTCAAAAGTCTTGCAAGAAGAAACTTAGGAAATGAATGGTGGCAAGATTATAAAATTATAACTTGCACTGGATAGCCCTTCTCTTGACATTAGAAGAGAACTTTAGAACTAATTCTAAATATACTAAGATCAAGTACTACTTTTGCTCCATTCATTTAATTTAGGGTCCCATTTATTTTCAATTAGGGATCAATCTAGCTATAGAAAATTTCCAAATGCTCAGTTCTGTTAATTGATCCCCATCAAGCATGCCAAAGTTGGAGAATAAGGAATGAATGATCAATGATGTCTCGGATTTGAAGCTGGCGTAAACTAA
The DNA here is from genome assembly GCA_033629205.1 of Lithocarpus polystachyus. Lineage (NCBI taxonomy): Eukaryota > Viridiplantae > Streptophyta > Magnoliopsida > Fagales > Fagaceae > Lithocarpus > Lithocarpus polystachyus. The sequence continues at coordinate 78,243,376 of CM066164.1, forward strand.
GAAAAATAAAAATTGTGTTAATGTGAGTACCAATAAAAGTATATATTGGATTGGAAAAAGTAATTGGATTCAAGTCTCTAAAATCAAAGGAGAACATGACATTAATTAGTCTGAAAGCTCAAATTTGTGTGAAACACAAGAGCTTGTTTAGACCCACAATTAAAAATTATAACTAGATTGTTTTTACTCTAACTTATCTAAGTGTGGAACAAGAGTAAATGAAGCGCAATAAACTGATAACTACTCTAGTGCACAAACATAAATAACAAAAAATAAAAGTAAATTACAAGAGAAAGGAAAGAGAGATGCAACAACAAGATAACACGGTGATGTGTTATCGAAGAGAGAATCGAAGAACTCGGCGAAAAACCTCTCCGCCGCCCTCCAAGCGGTATATCGATCCACTAGACAATAAGTTGGGATACATGAATAGTAAGAGACCCTCCAAGCCTAATCTACCCAATGTACCTAAGCCCTCCAAGCTCCTACTCCAACAAGGCCTCTTGGAACGGTGTCTTGTCTAACTTTTCGGATCCCGCAATAGGCCCAATTGCATCCGCCAAGCCTCACCGGCTTCTTTTAGTAAATCCCCAAAGCTTCCCAAGCTCCAAAACACTCTCTATACTCTGAAAAGGTGTGGGTTGTGTTTGGGTACAAATCTCCTCTCAATGTATGACAATGGGAGAAGGAAAGAGAAGAGGCTAGAATGATTTCTCACTAAGGATGAGTAGCTCTCTTTCAAAAAGATGGATGTGTGTGTTGTAAAAAACCTATCTAGGATTTTTCTCTCTGAATGACCTCTTTTACTTTGGTGGGTAATGAGGGTATATATAGTATGGGTGAAGGGTAAAAAAGTCATATTTAAAAATCCTCCACACAAATAAAATTGCGGGTATCTTGCGAGAAGGCCTTACCGGCAAAATACTCACGAAATTGACAGCCTAGCACGACTCTTCAGCTTCCAATCATGTGCTTCTCAAATTCCCTTTTCGCGGGAACCCTTCTTGTGAATTAATCGCAAAATGCATTGATCTTCAATTAAGCTTGAGTCTTCACCAACTTAATACTAAACCCAATACAATAAAATCCCACAGAAATACAAGGAAACAAATTTATGCAATTACAACATTTTTTGTCATGGAATAAGCCAACACTAATGTTATGAGAAAAATCACAACTTAACAATCTCCCCCTTTGACTATTCCGTGACAAAACACCCTATAGCAGACTCTAAACTTAAACATGATGTTGGAAATACTGGTAAAACTCACTCACAGCTAAATCTAGAAACTGTAATGAACTTGGAACAAAATACCTGTAACCTGAAACACTTGCACAAAACGCATTAGACCCTCAAGATAAATCAAGTGGTAAAAGAACAAATATAATGTAACAAGTAAAATGTGATTAAGTAAACATGATGTGAAACATGTGAGCAACTTGATCATACACCAAAATATTCATATAGAAATTACTACAATGATCATATAGCAAAGCAAATGATCATCCAAACATGCAACCAATAAAACACAATAACATAAGGATGTATGCATGTTCAAAACTTAAGTATGATGCGATGAGAGCAACAAAGCATAGATACTAAATGTAACTCAAAGCACCATAAGACAACGAGAAAACAAGCATAAAGTAAAACAAGGTTTTCTCAAAAAAATGTCTTCTCCTCCTTGGTATATGCATCTCCCCTATGGCTTTCTCCCCCTATGAATGTGTAAGAGGTAGAATTTCTCCCCCTAAGAATGTGCACATGAGTCATATAGAAATGACGAAACACACCGGTATACTCTTCCCCTTTTTGTCACGAATAGAAAAATGAATCAAGAGAAAGGAGGGAAAGAAAAGAAGATATAAAAAAGGGTAAAAGATGATGCATGATGGGTGCAAGATGAATGAGAATATGAAGTTCAAACAAAAGATGAAACATCTTAAGAACACGATGCTACAAAGCATAGAGTAAACATGACATGCTAAGGATGATAGAACATGTATAGACCTAGGCATGACATAGACACAAGAACATGTTAAATGTGCTAAATGGGTCTAAAAAGACTTAACTAACATGAGTGAGTGTAAAACATGTCAAGTGTTAGAGTGTGTGCATCAAGGTGCATCTAGTGTGGATGTGAGATGCATGACCAACGCATGAGCAAGCACTCAAGGGGTAAAGTGTATAAAACACACCACTAATAATCAAAACATGATAAACATGAATAATTATGATGATCCCCAAAAATTGGAACTCATCGGAGTCCAAAACAACGAGAAAATGTCATTTGGGCATTTTATCAAACATTTAGAGTGCACACACTACACATGTATGTTAAATAATGCATGAACATATGAAAATCTTGCCTAAATACATGTTATTTTTGCCACAAAGGGCCAACATCCAAAGAAAATAAACATTTAAAACAAAACTCAATAAAAAAGATTGACAAAAAAAAAAAAGTTTTCCAACTCCCATTTGAGAAAATCCCAACTATGAACATAAAACCCCCCAAAAACATAATCTAAGGATTAAATCAATGAAAAGAGTTAAAGATTACCTTAGAGATGTTGATGGAATGAAAAACACTTGAAATTAGTTGAGTTTTGATGTTGAAGCATTAAAATAGGGAATTGGGAGAAAATGGGAGAAATTTAAAACAAATGTACCACGAAATGCCCTTTAAAAGCTGATCTGGAAATTTTCACTGGTAATTTCGCTGGTAAGCTTCCTATGAAATTTCGCTAGTATTTTGCTGATAAGCCTTACTCGAAAAACAGTCACGAAACTCTCTGTCCAAAGCTGAAACACTTGAGAATTGGACCCCTTTAACTCGTGACTGAACTTACACATGAAATGAGTCATTCAAACACCCAGAAAACATATTTTTCACACAAAAACAACTTGAAAACTTTGAAAAATATAGGTGATACAAATCACTTCCAAAAGCTAACAAAAAAAAAAACAAAAATCTTTTTGGTTTGATCCACATATGGTTGAGCACACACACATCACATTTAAACATATACAATCACACAAATGAAATAGATATTCATTGAACATTAGACTTGTGTGTTGTGTGTGTATATCAAATGTGGAATTGTCCTTAGTCTAGAGTGAAACTTCAATGATCAATTCAATCACGTCATAGACAACTAGTACTAAGTCAAGTGATCTATCTCAATTATAGAAATGAACATATATGACCTCCTACATGAAAATGATTACAATAATCTTTGAAATTTTCATTTGGCTTCTTTACAAATCATAACATTTGATCAGTTGTGAACAGTACATCTCATTTTGAGATTGGTGCTAGAAATTTTTGATATCTCAATATATGGGAATAAGCCTTTGGCTTTTGAGCACCATATATTACAATAAAAAGTCGCTTCCCCTTTTTCCTAGTCAACTACTAATATGTGCGACGGCTTTTGCAGCTTATTATTTCTTTTCATTTTGAAATTTACATTTGTTGAGCTCTTTAAGAAAAAATATAAAAAGTGTGGGAAGATATATAGGCACAAGTCTATACATGTATCAAAACCAACAAAACTATTGACCAATTATTCATGACAAGCGTGAAAATCGATTTACAACCATCACACATAGATTTCAAGATTTTTCCCACAAAGATATATGTGCATACATAACAAGCTACGCTCATAAATGCACTACGCCATTAGTACAAAGGTACTAAGACAAACTCACATGTGACATATGCTCAAACATATACGATCAAACTTTTTGAATTTTTTACTTTTTATGTGACTTTGGATTTTAACATACACAAAACAAAGACCTAAAAGAAAGATCAAAAACAAAAAAAAAACAATGCATATAAAGAGATGCATGATGCACAAATGCATGACAATAAAACATTTAATGCATGAAGAGTCCTACAAAATCGAAAGAATTAAATCAATGACCAAAAGAGCAAAAGCTCAACCATAGGAACCCTTTCTCATCCAAACGGAATGATTATTTGGAATGAGTGTCTCATGAAAAGGAGTTAAGAGTATTAAACACTTTCTTTAACAACATGCTATTTTCACCCAAATCCGGTTTAGCTTGCAAAGCACAACTTCCAAGAAGCTCGAGTTTCTCTTTTCTTTTGATTCTCTTAAGAGCTTGAAACATAGAGCAATGAGGTCTAAGATAACCAACAGCACCACAATAGTGACAAACAATGTGTTTAGGTCCATTAAGCTTTTTGGGAAGGGATCTAGCAACATGGTTTTGTTCTCTCAACTTTGGAGATTGAGGTCTTATATGGCCAATCACACCACAATGGTGACAAGTTGGAACAAACTTAAATCCATCCAAAGCCTTAGATTGAGACCTAAATGGAAGCTTTGGCTTAAGAGTCTTTCTCTCCACCTTTTGATTTTTTTTTTTTTTTTTTTTTTTTTTTTTTTGTGGAGGAATGTACACAGATTTATCCTTTGAGGTAGAGCACACAATAAGCACAAAATCAGGTACCACAACATAATTGCAACAAATATTTTCATCCATTTTAGCAATAGTTTCAGCAATCAAACACTTAGCATGCATCTTAAGAGATTTATTTTCACATTTAAGATCATCAACAAGTTTGTTAGACAAAACAAGTTTAGCATCCAAGTCCATATTCAAACATTCAAACTCTTTCAGCTTTTCAAAAGAATTTTCAGCAAGCTTCTTATACTTTTCAACCAATTTATTGGATTTACTAAGCTTAGCAATCAAATCATCCTTTTCACAATGAAACTTGCTCAAATTCTTATGAAACTTCTTAGCCTCTTTCTTCAAGAGTTTGATGTTAGGAATATCAACAACACCCATAGATTTATGTAACATTGCATCATAATCACGAGGATAATCACTCATAGAGGCATTTTCACAAACACATAGCATGTTACAATCAACAATATCCATAGAAGCATACAAAAAACTATCCATGGCAATACACACAAGGGGTTAAGGATCACACTTAGGTAATGAAACCAAAACAAGTGTACCCGCTCTGATACCAATTGAAAGCTCGAATTTGTGTGAAACACAAGAGCTTGTTTAGACCCCCAATTAAAAATTACAGCTAGATTGCTTTTACCAAAGAGTATACCGGTGTGTTTCGTCATTTCTATATGACTCATGTGCACATTCTTAGGGGGAGAAATTCTACCTCGTGTACATTCGTATGGGGAGAAAGCCATAAGGGAGATGCATATTCCAAGAAAGAGAAGACATTTTTTTGAGAAAACCTTGTTTTACATTTTGTTTTACTTTATGCTTGTTGCCCTCATCGCATCATGCTTAATTGTTGAACATGCATATATCCTTATGTTATTGTGTTTTATTAGTTGCATGTTCGGTTGATCATTTGCTTTACTCTATGATAATTGTAGTAATTTCTATATGACTGTTTTAGTGTTTGATCAAGTTGCTCACATGTTTCACACCATGTTTACTTGATCGCATTTTACTTGTTACATTATACTTGTTTTTTTACCACTTGATTTACTTTAAGGGTCTAATGCGTTTTGTGCAAGAAGGCTCGAAAGACGTACCTCAGGACGGTTCAGAACGTCCAAGAGACAAGCTTCACACCCAGGAAAGAACAGGATGAAACACCTATCATTGGGTTCTTAGAGAACGACGCTCGACGTCTTCACCACCCACATGACGACGCACTTGTCGTTAGCATACAAGTGGGAGATTACAACACACACCGGGTTCTGATTGACAACGAAAGCTCCGCTGATATTCTTTACTACCCGGCTTTCTAGCAGATGATGATTGGTAAAGAGCGGTTGATTCCAACAAATGCTCCCCCTGTTGGGTTCGGGGGAGCCAAGGTATATCCCCTCGGCGCGATTACTTTGCCAGTTACGATCGGTGATTACCCCCGGCAGACTACAAAAGACGTCACTTTTATCGTGGTCAATTGCTCGTCCGCGTACAATGCCATAATTGGACATCCCACTCTTAATTCATGGAAGTCCGTAACTTCGATTTACCATTTAATGCTCAAATTCCCCACTGAGAACAGAATAGGAGAACTACGTGGGGACCAGGTTGCGGTGCGAGAATGTTACGTAACGATGATGGAAATGGATGACCAGATGCAGACCATGAGCATCGAAGAACAACGGACGGTTCTGAACCTATTAAGAATTTTAGGGAAATACACTTGGTCAAATCAATTCTGAAGCAGACGATCTGAATTGGCACCCTCGCCAGCCCAACGATCCTGCAAGCACTAGAAGTGTTTCTTAAGGCAAACCAGGACGTTTTTACATGGAGTCATGAAGACATGCCAAGGATTGATCCCTCCATCATGGTCCACAGATTGAACGTGTCTCCTACCTTTCCGCCGATTCGTTAGAAAAAGCGTGTTTTCGCGCGGGAAAGAGACCAAGCTATCGCAGAAGAAGACCGCAAGTTGTAGGAAACGAACTTCATCAAAGAGGTCTACCACCCCGATTGGCTGGCAAACGTCGTGATGGTTAGAAAGGCTAACGGAAAATGAAGGATATGTGTAGACTTCACGGACTTAAATAAAGCCTGTCCAAAAGACAGTTTCCCTCTTCCAAGAATTGATACTCTAGTTGATTCTACTGCGCAACATTAGTTGCTGAGTTTCATGGATACCTTCTCCGGGTACAACCAGATTAAGATGGACGAGGCAGATCAGGAAAAGACCTCGTTCATAACAAGCCAAGGCTTCTTTTGTTACAGAGTGATGCCGTTTGGCCTCAAGAATGCCGGAGCGACTTACCAGGGACTCATGAACAAAATGTTCGTAAAACAGATTGGAAGGAACTTCCAGGTGTACGTAGACGATATGCTGGTCAAAAGCCGAAAGGAATGAGACCACTTGGACGACCTCAAAGAAACTTTCGACACCCTTCGATCGTACAACATGAAGCTTAATCCAAGCAAATGTGCATTCGGGGTAACAGCTGGAAAGTTCTTAGGATTTATGGTGTCACAAAGGGCGATTGAAGCCAACCCAGATAAGATCTGCGCGGTATTAGAGATGACGCCCCCTAAGAGTGTAAAAGAAATACAGAGCCTCAACGATAAGGTCGCTGCGTTAAATAGATTCGTATCAAGAGCAACGGATAAATGCCTACCATTTTTTCGAACATTGAAGAAATCCTTTGAGTGGACGGAAGAATGCCAGCAGACGTTCGAAGAACTTAAAACCTATCTTTCTTCCCCTCCACTGCTGAGCCCAACTAGAGAAGGAGAAGAGTTGTTCTTATACTTAGTCGTATCACCAGCAGCGGTTAGCACGGCCTTGATCCGGGAGGAAGATAAAATTCAAAAGCCTGTGTACTATACTAGCCGTGCATTTCGTGGAGCAGAAAAAAGATATCCGCCGATCGAAAAGCTCGCTTTTGCCTTGATCACGGCTGCTCGAAGACTCAAACCCTACTTCCAGGCTCACACAATAATCGTCCTAACAGACAAACCACTAAGACGAGCCTTAAGTAATCCTGAAGCCACTGGAAGGATGGCGCTGTGGGCAATTGAGTTAAGCAAGTTTGATATACAGTACCGCCCACGTACGGCCATGAAGGGACAAGTAGTTGCCGATTTCATTGCAGAGTTTACAAGTCTAGAGGACTAGGGGGCGGAAGAGCATCCTCCATGGAATGTTTATATTGACGGCTCGTCCAATAAGCAAGCAGGCGGAACAGGCATCATACCTCGATCTCCGGAAGGCGACGAAATGGAATGCATGGTTTGCCTAAACTTTCCTACGACAAATAATGAAGCAGAGTATGAAACTTTGATTGCAGGATTGGATCTCGCAAAAGCAGCTGATGCCGCCAATGCTGTTGTCCACTGTGATTCCCAGATAGTCACCAATCAGGTGATCAGCAAGTACGACTGCAAGGGCACAAGGATGAGGATGTACCTGGACCAGGTGAAAAGGAAGATGAACGATTTGCAGGCACAGATTGTGCAGATCCCAAGGAAGGAGAACGAGCAGGCCGATCGGCTAGCGAAGGTCGCATCAGTAGAACATATGACCATCCATGATAAGGTACTCTCCTTTATTCAACTTTCACCTGCAATTGATAACATAGACTTGCAGGAGATAGGTTCTGGAAGTAATTGGACCGCGCCAATAGTCGCCTACTTGAAGGAAGGCATGCTACCTAACGCCAAAGCAACTGCGAGGAAGCTAAAGGCCCAAGCTGCGCGTTTCATACTGATCAATGATGTCTTATACAAGAGAGGGTTTTCACGCCCATACTTAAGATGCCTGGGTCCCGAGGAAGCGGATTACGTAATGAGAGAAGTACATGAAGGAGTCTGTGGAAACCATTCAGGGTCACGGTCGTTAGTTCACAAGCTCATCCGAGAAGGATACTATTGGCCTACCATGCAAAAGGACGCCCAGGTATACGTCAGAGCTTGCGACAAATGCCAGAGATTTGGCAATTCCATAAGATAACCAACGGAGGAACTAACTCCAATGACGGCCCCATGGCCGTTCGCACAATGGGGTTTAGATATAATAGGCCCCTTTCCTACCGCAGCTAGGCAGTTGAAGTTCTTAGATGACAGCCCCATGGCCGTTCGCACAATGGGGTTTAGATATAATGGGCCCCTTTCCTTCCGCAGCTAGGCAGTTGAAGTTCCTAGTCGTCGACATCGACTACTTCACCAAATGGGTAGAAGCAGAAGCGCTGGCTACAATCACGGAAACAAATGTGTGCAACTTTGTATGGAGGAATATCATTTGCAGGTACAGCATACCAAGAGTTCTGGTCTCGGACAACGGGAAAAAATTCGACAATAACTCTTTCAGAAATATTTGCTCAGAACTTGGGATCAAGAATCATTAATTATCCCCCGCACACCCTCAAGCCAACAGCCAAGTTGAAGTTACGAACCGATCCTTGCTGAAGATCATCAAAACTCGGCTCGAGAGGGCAAAGGGTATATGGCCAGAAGAACTTCCTAGTGTGTTGTAGGCATACAGGACGACGGCAAGAACTCCTACAGGCGAAACACCATTCCGTTTGGCATATGAAAGCGAAGCAGTCATTCCCGCAGAAATCGGACTCACCAGTTACAGGATAAACAACTACGACGAAGAAAGAAACGGCGAGGCTATTCGTCTCCAGCTCGACCTAATAGACGAAGTCAGAGTAACAGATGAACAAAGACTTGCTAGATACCAGGATCTCATGGTCAGCACTACAATTCCAAGATCAAGCCTAAAGACTTCAAGGTCGGGGACCTTATCTTAAGAAAGGTGATGGGCAATACTAAAGACCCGTCTCAGGGTAAGCTTGGTCCAAACTGAGAAGGCCCCTACAGAGTTACCTCATGGATAAGGAAGGGCACCTACCACCTAGAGACCCTGGACGGACAAAGATTGTCTCACCCGTGGAACACCGAACACCTGAAGAAGTACTACCAGTAAAAGAGAAAGCAGAGAAGGATGCTCCATAATTTATTTTTGTTTCCTAGTTTTCTTATTTTTTAATTCAACTGTCGTTTAAGGATTATTTGATTTTTGCTACAATATTTTTTAAGCCTAAGAGGCAAAGTTTCTACTTATGCATCAGGAATTTATTCAGATATATGTTTTGACTACGACGCCTTTGCAATGAACGGAACTAGGAGTGACATTCACAAACTACAAAATCCTTAAGTGGACGGATACATCCCAAGAGGATGTAAAAATCTAAAGTCCTTAAGAGGACGGATACATCCCAAGAGAATGCAAAATTCTAAAGTCCTTAAGAGGACGGATAAATCCCAAGAGGATGTAAAAATCTATAGTCCTTAAGAGGACGGATAAATCCCAAGAGGATGTAAAAATCAAAGTCCTTAAGAGGACGGATGAATCCTAAGAGTCCTTAATAGGACGGATACATCCCATTATGATATAAAAATCAGTCCTTAAGAGGACGGATACATCCCCCAAGATTATAAACATTAAAAAGGCCCCAAGAAAACAGATGTTGCAATTAAAAATCAAAAATATTATCAAGTACCTACAAGGACGGATTTTAAAAATGCATAACAAAAAGAACGGGCTGAAATTCTGTCTAAAAATACACATAAGGACGAGTTTAGAATAAAACAATCAAAGTACATAAATGAAAATGCCTTGAAAGGCAAATTGTTCATGACGGTACAAAAATTAAACTTTCTACAAAAATAAAGACTAAAGCTACTGGACGGGGGAATCAATAATTTTTTCTTCAGCATCAACATCTTCTGCCCGAGCTTGAACTTGGACAGCTGTCTCAGCTTCATCATCACGATTCCCGTCACCCTTAGCATCTCGATCTTCAACAAATAAACATTCAGTGCTGTCGGAGGCAACCGAGAGGACGGATGTTTGAGCCTGAGCTTTGTCGATGCTTACATGGGAAAGGTCCAGCTCTGGATAAGAAGCCTTCACCTGACGGATAGCGTCGTCAAATCCGTCAACAAAGGTGCCGCCCAACTCCAACAAGTATGTCTCGGAGTCGCGATACTCCTTAATAGCGTCCTCTTTTGCCTGACGGAGTTGGTTCTTGACGGATATAATCTCCTTCTTTATCGCCAAGGACTTTTTGCAGCACCTCCGTCTGCTTCTCCAATTCACCCCTTTCTTGCTCTGACATGGTTAGCTTTTTTTCTATAACTACCTTCCAGACTTGGAATTGAGCTAGCTTGTCCTCCGTCTCTGCTGCTTTAGCCTGTACACGGCCCAAAGCCTTCTCATTATGAACACAACAGTCCATGAGCCCTTTCATCATGACCACGGCCTGAAATAGGAAAAAGTTAAGTAAAACATGACAGTAAAAAAAAAAAACGACGGATAATGTATTTACCTGGGCGAGGTTGAAGAGACTCGTCTCACCCATCGCCTCCGTCGCATGGTTCCCCAGGTCTTCATAGTCCTCTGACGGGAAGATTGAAGACAGCTTCTCCAAGGCGTACTTGGAATCCTCGCGAAGGAGGATGGGTGGCTTCTCTACAGGAGGGACTTGGCCACCCATCATCAGGCTTTTCCCTTTGCCATGTTTGACGAGGGCTGTTTTCTTTGCCTCCGCCTCAAGACCCACGACGGTTTCAGTTGTGACCTTTGGCTTTTTGACATTACGGTCTGTCTCTTGGCCCGGTTTCCTTTTGGTGACAGGCAGCTTGGGGGCAACGATTCCACCAGTCTGGCCACCCTTTTTCCTGGCAGCTGCCTCTTGTTTAATAATTGCTCTCCTCTTAGCATCACCCATTTCTGCGAAGAAGGACGATCTATAAGTTAATGAGTTAAAAAAGAAACCGTCACCCCATTAGTCCGTCTCCTGTGAGGTCATGAACTCATGGGCTGAAGGGGTAGCTGACGAGGGTAAAATCCATTAGGGTGATAGACCTGAGTTTGATTGACTGATATTGATGTTTGTGGTGGACGAATCCATAGAGAACGGGAACTTAGTAGACGGGTACACGTGTCATCAAAGGAAGTAACTTGCGTTACACGCATTACTAGGATATGCAGAATCTCAATGGGAATAGAATCTAGATATAAAAGGGATTCCGCAATGTTCGCCCAATCAGTGACAAATTTTATATGGAAAAGACTTCTTACTTAAGGAAAGAAGGTCGGTTCTACACTACTATAAAAATCCCAAGGGCTCCCACATAAAAGGTACGCATACTATTCCCCAACTCTGGCACTCTAGGGTTGTGAGCATTTACTAACTTAACCTTTGGAGAGTCTTTGGCCAGTACCACACCGGTACCCTTTCAAGGTTTTTCTTGTTTTGTATTTTGCAGGTTGCCTCGAACGCGAGGAGAAAACTTTGCAGCTTACTGACGATATTTTGAGCATCATTACCATTTAAGACTCACTGTTTGTAATGGTGATATAATCAGTACACATGATACTATGCAGTCAGAGTGTAAACTTTGAAAATATGATATGTGCCAGAAATATTTATTTAGTAAACATTAATTTAGTAATACTTTATTCAATAGACTAATATGGTCATTTTAGGCATTGACGAAATTCATCTTCTAGTACCTTTTGGATTTCAATTAAGAGCAAAAAAAGACTAAATCATTGCTCAAGAAAAACACAAATAAATCGTAAAAAATTTTGACTAAATTGATAATGAACTTTTATATTATTTTTTTATTCAAACTGTAAGCACTAGAAATTATCAAAAGCTTTAGAAACATATTTGAAAACATGTTAAGAAACAATTAACTTGTAAAATCTGACCCAGAGAGAGAGAGAGAGAAACCTAGTGAGAGAGAGAGAGACCTGGTGCCGCTGGAAGAGAGAGGCGTTACAGGAATGAGAAAGAAGGCACTGCTGGAAGGAAGAGGAAGGCGTTGCCGTCCTCACATTAGAGAATTTGGATTCTAGGAAGATTTGCCTTGTTTAATGAGATAAGAGAACTTTAGGGGTTGTTTGGATGCTTTTTTTTCATCACTCAATTTCCGTCACTCGTCACTCATCAATCATCACTTATTACTCACCACTCATCACTTTAAAATACCCTACCCGTTTGGCACCATCACTCTCTTGCCATCGCTCAATATTTTTCACACTATTTGTGGGCCTCATACCTGTCACTTGGTGCAACTTTTTTTTTTTTAGTACCCAAACTCACCGAACCCAGTAAAAAAAAGAAAAAAAAAAAAAAGAAACCCAAACTCACCGAACCTAGTGAAAGAAGAAGAAGAGAAAAAAAGAAAAAAAAAAAAGAAAAGAAAAGAACCCAGAAACCCAAACCCAGTGAAAGAAGAAGGAAAAAAAAAACCAAGAAACCCAAACCCAGTGAAAGAAGAAGAAAAAAAAAATAAAGAAAGAACTGAAGACCAAAAATTAGAGGTGACGAAGAACCAAAAAAAAAAAAAAAAAACCAAGAAAACCAAACCCAGTGAAAGAAGAAGAAGAAAAAAAAAATTGAAGACCGAAAATTAGAGGTGATGAAGAACCAAAAAAAAAATGAGAAGAATGAATTGACCGAACCCAGGAGAAGAAAGAAAAGTGGGAAAAAAAACGATCAAAAGGTGCGACTGACCTGACTAGTAGGTCCCTCCATGTGTGTTTAATTACAAAAATGCCATTGAAAACAGAGTTATGGAAACTGAAAACGACTAAAATGTGTTTTCAGTTTCCATAACTCATAACTCAAAAATCAGAGAATTAAGTGATGGAAACAAAATACTAGAAACAGAGTTATGTGGTGCCGAACGGACTTCTCAGCTATGGGTCCCACTATTTTTGAGTAGGAATGGCAACGGGTCGTGTTCGAGCCGGGTTTTTTCATACTCGGATCCAACCCGCGAGCCAAGACCCGTAGCCCGAACCCGGCCCGTTTATTAACCGGGTTTTTTTTTTTTTGGGCCTAGACCCATACTACCGGGCTCCGCGGGCCCCGTTAAGCTCTGGCAGATTTGGGCCTAATCTAAGGCCCAAATCACGGCCCAACCAAGAAAAAAAAAATTGGACTGAAGCCCAATTTTACTTTTTTTTATTAGAATTGAAGCCCAATTTTTTTTTTTTTTTTTTTTTTGAGAATCCAGGCAGCAAACTTATTTTTGCCTACATTCAAGCATGCATATTCAAGCCTACATAACGTCACGTTATTAACGTGGCCCAAATGCCAAATCCAAATCATAGGCTACTAATTATAAATAAATAAATCACCTGTTAATTATAAATTCATAAATCAATAAACCATAACTAATATCATAAACCAATATATCATAGCTAAGATTATAAATCAATAAATCACCTAGCTAAGATAACCATTTAATCATAAATCAATAAAACATAGCTAAAATCACCTACTAAACATAAAAATAAAATAAATTCAACAAGTCCAAGAAATAAGTATTACAAGTCTAACAAGTCCAAAAAATAAAAAAACTACAAAATAAGTCCCACAAGTGACAAGTTTAGAATAATTACAAACCAAAAAATTAATTAAAGAAGTCTAAGAAATTAAAAAGGCTACTAAATTAATATAAAATCTAATCCTCTACAGCTGTGACACAAGTCTCATCCTCTTCATTGGGCTCCCCATCATCAAGAATTGATTGAAATGTACAATCTCCAAACATAGTTGAAGAACCTACAACAACAATGAATTAAAAAATAGAATAAACTTCATCAAATTATAACTAACAAATATTAAAAAAAAATGATTTTATAAATACAAATTAGTCAATTGCTAACCATTGATTTCACTCCATAACCAATTCTGAGCACACATCATTGCCTCTATAGTCTTGGGATGAAGTCTACTACGGTGTGGACTTAACAGTCTCCCACTAGTGCTAAAGGCAGATTCTGAAGTAACAGTTGTGACAGGAATGGCTAAAATATCTCTTGCAATCCTTTGTAAAGTAGGATATTTGAGACCATTACTTTTCCACCATGCCAAAATATCAAAGTCTTCACTCCTTTTCAACACCCCCCTCATCAATGAAATGATCAAATTCCATTCTAGCACTCCCATGTTACTTTGAACTACTTGAACTATTGTTCACAAACAAATCAAAAGATGACATTGACCCACTCAACCTAAATTTCATTTGTGCCACTTGATTTGAAGTACTTGTAGGCATATGAGAACATCTTTCATTATCTACAGGGGACTCATCAATATCTCCATACTCATCAAGCAAATCATAACAAAGATTCTTGATTTTTTCAATCTCCAAATCAGAATTATCACCATAAATATTAGGATAATAAAAATCCAATAACTTCATCTTATACATTCACAACAAACACAAAAAACAATAAACAATTTCCTCCATTAAACAAACTATGCAGATATGAACAGCGGAACAGAAACAATATAAGTGAAATTGCTGGATTTCAACAACTTGAAAATCCTTAACAAAGAAAAATGATCCATATTACAAAAACAAAGTTCATAAAGTTCACTTATTAAGTTCACTGTGTATAGCCCAAGTCTTTTGTTTTGTCTCCATGTATACTTTATTTCTCTTCTAAAAAAAAGTATACTTTATATACATATCACTATTATAAAAGAAATTGTATTGTGATTCACATCGATGCCATCTATAATCACATGTAGCTGTAACTTTTCTAGTTCCATTCATAATTACATATGCTTACCTTCATTTTTTTTAACATAGCTTGAAAAGTACAAAATTGTTTTTTATTTTAACATTTCATATTAAATTTTTTTTTTTACAATATTAACTTGTTTATTGATCTTTATAAAAATAGGACATTTACTTAAGCTGCTAAAACAAGTGCATGATGTACCACAACCTTAAGATAGTGATAAATTTTATATAGTTTAGCATGGTCCAGCCGAATCATATTAGGCATGTGGTCACAGAATCTTGGGTTAATCATATTTCAGCTCAAAACCCAAATCATATCATGGTCCAGCCGAATCATATCAATGTTTAAAACCCAAATCATATTTCAGCTCAAAACAAGAAAATCCAACAATCCCATTCCAATCAAGTAATCAAAAACATTTCCATTTCACATAAACAATAGCAAGAAAAGGTGAGCTATACCCATTTCACATTTTCACGTAAACAAATCCAACAATCAGCAAGCAATACCCAGATCAAGAAAAACTGAAAAAGACAAAAATAATAGAGAGAGAAAGAGAGTTGAGGAGTGTACCAAAGGAAGAGTGTGTGCAAGAGAAGAGAGGCGGGAGGCATGACTCGTGTGAGCTGCTGCTGTGTGAGGAGGCGTGAGCTGTGTGAGGAGCCGTGAGCCGTGAGGAAGAGCTATGTGAGGAAGAGCTGCGTGAGCCGTGAGGAAGAGCTGTGTGCTGTCACTGTTATGTGAGGTGTGAGGCCGTGTGAGCTTTGAGGTGTGAGGCCGTGTGAGGTATCGTTTGGAGGTGTGAGGCCGTGTCACCGTGTGCAGGTGTGCTGAGTGTATGTGCTGAGTAAGGCAGCGCAGTGAGGATGAGGAGGGATTGAGGGAGGCGTGAGTGAGAGTGAGTGGGCTTAGTGGCTGTGGCTACTGCTCTGCTAAAAGTGAAAATGAGGGCTAGGGTTAGTTTAAGAGAGATATATATATATATATAGTAGGGTTTTTTTGTAATTTTATAACACCGGGCCGGGTCCGGGTCCGGGTTTCGGGCCAGGTTTTTGTAAAACCCAGACCCGACCCGGACCCGGATCGGGTTTTTTTTTTTAAACCCATACCCGACCCTATTCCTTATCGGATCGGGTAAAATCCGGCCCATTAGGGTCAGGCCAGGCCTGATACCCGCGGATCGGGCCGAAATTGCCATGCCTATTTTTGAGTTATGAGTTATGGAAACAGAGTTATAAGTTATAAAAATCACTCATCCAAGCAGCCTCTTATTATCAAACTAAAAAATATTTGATTTGGGTTTTTTTCAAAAACATTGATAGGTGGTACAACAGTTTCTTTTAAATAAAAAATTGAGGTGGCAATACATCTATTTGTTGACGTGGCAATAAATTTTTTTTTTTTATTTAAGCCGTTTGACACGTCAGACTTTTCCATCCAATAGATAACGGCAAATACTAAATTAACATGACGTTTAAAAGTTATGTACCAATTTGACACAATTGAAAGGTTAGGGACTAAGTTGAAATATGGTATAAAAGATATGGACCATTTATATAGTTTACACATTTTAATAATTCAGTTGATTAATGTAGGACGAAGATTAAGCATAAAATAGACAAGAATAGATATTTCTTTGCATTATAATTGGCACCTTGATTAGGGGTACTTTCTATTTGAAATTTAGGCATCAAGTTTAAGTCCAAATTCATGGATAAGTACACAAAGAAAGATTGGACAATAAATTTTTTTTTCTAAAACGATGCTCAAGTTAGATTACTTTCTTTTTAGGACAATTTTTTTTTTTTTTTAGAAATTTTTAGTACAATAATTGTTTGCTCGAAAATGACTTACGTTCTCCTTTTGGATTGGTTCTTTTAAAATTCGAGGGACTACACCCTCTCTATTACCGTCACTTTTTGTGACTGTGGGAGGTGTTATAGTGATTTGTGTAAATCGATGGCGCGTTTGATTTTGACCCCAAAAAAAATTGAATTGGCCCCTAACAGCCTTTACATCCTTAAACCCAAAAAACAAAAAAAAAAAAAAAAAAAAAAAGCCCAAATAACCATAGCCCAACAACAGGCATATGTAAGCCCAAACATTTGCCAAAATTTTACAAAACCCATCAGATTCACTTAGTCAAAATCGTTCCCAAAAAATTCAAAAAAAAAAACCCCCTAAATTAGAGCTGGTTTGGTCACTTTAGAAAGCAAATAAAGTAACTAAAGTAGAGTTAATTAGTAGTTTCAAAAAAAAAAAAAGTAGAGTTAATTAGTCTAGAATATTTAAATAGAGTTAATTAGTTACTGGACATCTTTTATAGTGAGCATATGTGGTTTGAATCGCAACCTTTCTATTTCTTGAATTTCCTTGCTATCTATTTATTAAAAAACTATTTATTTAAATTGAAGAGAGCAATTCAGGAAACAACCCATTAAAACTTTAATTGTCAAGAATCTAATCATTCAATGGTACAATATTATATTTTCAATAAAAACATGTAAGATTTAAATCCATATTCCCTTCACTTGAAAATGTATACAAAAAATTAAGACTTTAATTACTTGAGTATTAATTTGGTATAATACATTCTCGTGCGTAAATGTAGTTACAATCCCTTTCAATAGATAATATTAAACTTCTCTTTTTTAGAAAAAAAATATTATTTGTATTGTATTAATTAATCAAGTTATAAATTTGAATTTAACTAGTCGCTAACCTGTGTGATGCACAGGATAGTTAAATAAAAATTAAAAATACTTATTTTACTTAAAGGTATATGACTTAAATTTTAAAAATGTATAATTTGAAAATGAATGAAAATAACTAATTTGTTTAATATAATGATTTAAAAAAATTCGTTTTCTTTCATATCATTGGTTTTACATAACACATTCCAACGTAGGCTATTCTATGGTAATAACTTCACATAATACTCAACTGCAATTAAATCCATTATCCACTACCAATCTAATCTATGTTATCTTGATAGTAGATCTACAAATTACATTCTCATTTTCTTAGAGCTTGCCACATCATTATTATAATCTATATATAATGTAAAATCGAAAATTTTAACTTTTTGAAAGACTTACGTTAGAATTAGAATTAAAAAAATTATTATTATTTTTTTTAATTAGACCTCACATTAGATTTTTTTTTTTTTTTAAAAAAAACTCACTTTGGGTTTAAAAAAAAAGACTCACGTAAAAAAAAAAAAAAACTTTAGAATTAAGGAAAAAAGAGAAAGAGACTCCTATTAGGACTCTCTCACTATTTAGTTTAAAAAATTAAAATTTTTTATAAATTAAAATGATAAGAAAAAAAAAAGAGAAACTCCTGTTAGAACTCTCTCACTATTTAATTTTAAAAATTAAAAAAAATTATAAATTAAAATAATAATGTGAAAATTTATGAGAGTTTCAGAAATTTATATATATATATATATATATATTAAGAATTTTATTAAGAAGTAAAAAGCCCTACAAAAGCTGAGACTTTTTTAAATATATCTAATATGCCTAGAAAGAAGTGAGACTTTTTAAAAAGCTTATTCTGATAATAAACTGATTTTAACTGCATTTTTAAGTCACACTAAAGCTGAATCACCTCATGAAACTTTGGAATTAGTGGCCAAAGTTAAAATTTTGAATTGTTTGCTACGTAATTGTTGTTCATGAAGAAACTAGTGGTGCAAACTTTTTATTTTTATTTTTATAAACCTACTCCAATTATTAAATTTTTATTAAAAAAAATACAGGGAAAAAAATAATCATCAACAAATAAATACTAGTTAAATACAACATTACTAAAACACCAACCTAGGACCCACCCCCCCCCCCCCCCCCCCCCCCCCCCCCCATCTTCTTCAAAGTCCCCACACATATTCAAATCATGCCTACAATATTTAAACCCAAAATCTTAACAAACCAAATTCATGGTGTCAAAGAAAGAATGAAAAGTTGACTAAGACCTTGAAGAATGAGGTGTGCTGTGTGCGCTCCACGAACACCTGTCCCTCCTTTATTTTCTTTACGATGATAAATTCAATTCCATTTCTCGATGTGACTCGTCCAGTCGTCCTCGTGTGGTCCGTGTGGGACTGTTTCTAGTTTTTAGTTACAGACATAAATACTAATCAGCTTTTGTTCTAAAATGTTTTCTATTTGATAAATGTTTTTCTGCAAATTTTTTTAAAAGAAGTTCATTATTTTTAGTATTTGGTTACATATCTTATTTTCATGTATTTGATTAGGGGTGAAAATACTCTATAAAAACAAAGTTGGGACATATAAGTTTCTAACGTTCATAATTTTACACGTAAATACACATATAAGATTTATTTGGTTTAAAGAAAAAAATGGAATTTTATATATGGATAAATTTCACTAATTACCCTTGAGATTTAAACAAATATTAAGGAGGTCCAGAAGATTACAAAATTGACCATTTCAGTTTTTAAGTCCAAACGGACTCTAACACCGTTAATCTCGATCCTCTCATCCCTTTTTCTTTGCTTTCTCTCTTCTTCATGCCAGAAACTCTTTCTCTTTGTCAAGCTCAAGCTAGCCATAAGGTTTCAAACTCAACAAATGACTAATAAGACAATCAAACACAAATCAACCCAAACAAACAACCATCCAACATCAAACCTCAAACATACACAGATAAAAAAACATTTCAAAACAAAACCAAGACCCATAACAAAACCAAATCCAAACAAACCCAAATCAACAATTTAAAAAAAAAAAAAAAAAACCCATACCCATGACGGCGAGCTCTTCCAAATTGGGATATTGCAACCGCCAGCCACCACTCATCATGACCCATAACAAAACCCATGAACCCACTCATCGCGACCCACAACAAAACCCACAAACAAAAACCCATTCATCGCGACCCACAAACCTCCACCGCCAACCTACACCAAAACCCACGAACCTCTGCTAAGCCATAGCATGACGTTGCCGCTCAAAGACCACAAGAACCAATATCGATCCACACCAAAACCCACCAACATCGATCACATCGAAACTCACCAAAACTGCTTACCCACACCACCACACCGTCGCAAAGACCACGATAGAGAGAAGAAAGGAACGTGAGAGTCAAAGAGAGATTTGAGAGTGAAAAGGATGAGGGAGTCAGAAAGAGTGATGAGAAGAAAAGGTGAGAAGAAAGAGTCAGAAGAAAGAAGGATCGTGTGAGGGTGAGAGAGAGATACTAAAAATAAATAACGGCATTAGAGTCTATTTGGATTTTATGACTGAAATGGTCAGTTTTGTAATCTTCTGGACCTTCTTGGTATTTGTCCAAATCAAAGAGGTAGTTAGTGAAATTTATCCTTTATATATTTATTTTCAATTTTTTGTGAGACCCACTACCAAAATTTGGTTTGGTTTACAAATTTGTACTTTAGTTTTCATTTTCAGCATCTTAAAAAAGTGAGTTAAAATATAACAAATGAAAACAACTTTTTAGCATTTTCATTTTCAGTGAAAATGGATACATGACAATTTTATAAAAAGACCAACTTTATGGGATCCACCAATAGTTAGGAATGGCAACAGGTCAAGTTCGGGACGGGTTTCTTTATGCCCAAACTCGACCCGTGGGCCTACCTTCGTTACCCGAATTCGACCCATTTAATAAATGGTTTTTTTTTTTTGTGTGGGCCTAAACCTGCCCCGCAGGCCCTGCCTAGCTAGGCCATTTCATGGCCCAATTTTAAGCCCATAATCTGTGGCCCAATCTATAAAAAAAAATTATGTTTTCTTGAGAAAAAAGAATCACAGTTGAAATCTTATAGCAACACAGACAACAAATCCATGGAAATCTTAAATCAAATCCGCCATACCCATTCAAATTTCCTATTCACAAAAACCAAATACATTTGAAATCAAAATCTAAAACAAGCACATGCAAGGAACATCAATTCTTAATAACCAAATCTAAATCCCCAAACCCACGAGATAAACAAAGAGAATTTAAATCCCCAAACCCACTGATCAAATAAAGAGAAAATGGAAGAAGAACGTTAAAAACCATTGCCATAAATCACTATGGTTGTGATCATTGGGTTCAACTATCACTAAACTCGATGCAAAGCAAATAAAAGGAGCAAGATTGAACAAAAGTGGGTGAGATCGGAGAGGCTTTGCAACAAGAACCTTAGATTGTCTTCTTCGCCTTCTTTGGCGAAGAGAGTGAGACCGAAAGGCTAAGAGCATGAGAGAGAGGCGGTTGAGATTCGGTGGCTGACGACGTGAGACTTAATAGTGAGTGAGTGAGTGAGAGTGGGAGAGGCGGCTAGGGTCTTTGGTGGAGTGAAATGAGAGAATAAGTTTAGGGTTTATAAGTTTATATATATACTAGGGTTTTTTGGTAATTTTAATTTTGAGCAGGTCGGGTCCAGGTCTGAGTTCAGGCTGTGTATTACCAAAACCCGAACCCAACCCGGACTCGAATTGGGTTTTATTTTAAAAATCTAGACCCGACACTACTGCTTATCGAGTCAGGTACTGTGGGTCAAGTAAGAATTGTCATCCCCACCAATAATGAATTGTCTCCTCAACATAACACTTTCTCTCTCTCTCTCTCTCTCTCTCTCTCTCTCTCTCTCTCACGTGCAAAATCTGATCGAACCCATGGCCGATGGTCAATACTAATGGCCTATTTCTGAGGCTGTCATTTGCTTAGGGCTTTATTTGTGGGCTATGTGTTGCTGACTCTCTCTCTCTCTCTCTCTCTTTCTCTCTCTTTTTGTTAAGATTTAATGAAATTTGTTTGTATTAATGGGTTTTCAGTGGAGATCTGGGCTGGGTTTGATTTTTTTTTTCTTCGGTGGGATTATGGCTTGCGAAGTGGAGATCTAGGCTAGGTATTGGATTCTGATAGTGGTTCCAGTGGGTTTTGGTTATGGTTTATTTTTGGAGTTATGGTAATGGTTTCTAGTGAATGACAGTGATAAATGGTTTTGTTAGAAAATAAAGGGATTTGAGAAAAACAAAAATTAGTCCAAAAATGATGCCAAACAGAAAATGAGTTGGAAAAAAAAATGAGTATAGGATTTGAGAAGAGAAAATGAATACAAACCCTTAAGTAACCAAACAATCCCATGTATATTAATTGAGTTTAAATTTTATTATATATAAAAATAAAATAAAAATAAATAACTATTAATAATTTCCATAATTATATATTTAATAGTTCTATATAAAAATACAATCATAGTACCTATTAGTAACTATTAACTATCATAATTATCAAATTTCATGATTAATATTGGATATACAACACAATCAAAATAAATATCTATTAATACTATTTTAATTATCAAATTTTATATTTATATACAAAATAAAAGAGAGAAAAACATATTTTTAAGATAAAATAACATTTTTTTTAAACTTTATGTATGCATGGGTTGTTGACTAGTATATTTATTGTAAGGACACAGTTTGAGTCCTAAGCCCAAAAAGCAAGTGGATTTTGGCCCAATACAATGAATTTGTAGAGAGTGGGTTGGAAAATTGGGTTCTATTAAGTTGGGTAGCAATTATAATGGATTCAGATCACAATAAAGTAAAAGTAGACTGATTTTATCTAAAGCAAATTTCCTTCGGCATAGTCCGAGGAAATCGGTTCTTGTATATATTACTTGGAGTTAGTTACAAATACAGTTATAATTACTACAGTGTTTCTTTCTCAATGTTTCAATCCCTTTTCTTAAGGCCTCCCTCCTATTTTATACTATCTCTCTCTTCTCACCTCTACCCTCCACGTGGACATTAGATTGCTTGTTTTGATCCTTATCCCATCAGCACCTTCCTGATGTCTTTGAAGGTAGTTGTAAGGCTGAAAAGTACTGTTCAGATATCACTTCCTCATTAATGCGGTTAGAGAGTTAGCTACAGAGCATTCAATACGGTGGTAGCAACTTTCTCTTAGATATTTTTCAACCCCCATCTGTCCTGCACATTCATAATGCATATCCTTATCAATAGAATTTCCTGGAATGTCACTTTGGATAAACATACGTTTTGACCTTTACTTCGCTTAGCCGAGGAGATACTCTTCCTCAGCCTACCTTCCCCAACCTTCTCATTTGTAGCTTACTCATGGGGCTCTGAGTCTTACATCTTCACTACTATTTATTTGTCCTCAAACCACTCAACGTCCTCAGTCATGGCCTAAGGCCCAATATATACCCCTAGGCCCCTTATCCTTACATTTATTTTTTTAAATCAAGTATTCATTTGGCATAGATTACTTTTATTGATTTATTTTAATAATTGAAAAAATAACGGCTACTAAAAAAAGAATTAAACTTAACCAAATGAACAAAAATAGTTGCAAAATAAACCGAACTAAACTAGTAAGTACTTAAGAAGTAGTGTTAGCAGCACAACCTTCTTCACAATTTGAATTAACATCATTTCGCATAAATTCATTATCAATACAACTTATATTATATGCACTACATCAAAATGTATTTTTGGTGACGAGACATCTCTCAATGGAAAATAATAATAATAATTTTATAAGATGATCTTACGAAACATCTCTCTACATGTTGTGAGAGAGATGTCTCATGAGATACATTTTCCTAAAGTTCATTTGGGTATTTACAGTTTTCTTTAGTTTATTTGCATAATATTTATTAAAATATATAGTTTTTGATAAGTTTTACGTTAGCATGTAATAATAAATAAATAAATAACTAAAAATTCACTTATCTCTTCTTTATATATTAAAAGGATTTAGAAAGTTAGTTATGATTTTAAAAAATGTCAAAAATGCTCTTAATCTAATTAGATAATTCTTATTTTTTAAACATAAAAAAAATCTTGTCTATATTTGGGTCAAAAATAAAAAATAGGGTTAAAATTGTAATTCAACAAAATTATAAAAAAAAAAACTGTTAGATAAACTTTTTTCCTAAAAATTAGCACATTCTTTATATAAATAAGAGAAGTGCTACATTTACAACATTTTTACAAACATTTGATATATTTTTTCTTAAAAACTAGCACACACTAAACCCAGTAATTTACTCCATTTTAAATCCTAAATTTTAGTTTTTTTTTTAAATCCCTTCTACAATAAATCAATTGAAATTGAAAAATTGTACTAGACTCAAAATAAAAAAGAGCCTAATTATATGTGCTCGTGTGACGATGTTAGTTTCTTTTTAAAAAATACCTAATCTACATCAACCATGTTTTAAAAAATAGAAAAATTTAAACAAATAGTTCAAAGATGACATAAAAATTGGACACAGCTTGGATCTGCGGATCCGTAATCCCTGCACTGGACCCAGTAAGATGCTGTCACATGTTAAGCGCCTATCTTTTTTTTTTTTTTTTTGATTGGTTTAAGCGCCTATCTTGAATTCTCGTAACACGCAGTCGTTTCACTGTATGGTCTTTGACTCTTTGCTTCTGTTTCAGACCCTCGGCCCTTTACTTGCTTTGTTTCCCCTTATGGTAAGTAAATCTAAAATTTGTGTTTAAAAAACAAAAAATAAAAATAAAAATAAAAATAAAAATAAAAATAAAAATAAAAATAAAATTCCAACCAAAACTGTTTTGCCAAAACAAAACAAAACTCTCTTTCCCTTTCTTTATTAAGTTACTTTCTTTCATTTCGTTACAGCTAAACCCTGTCTTCACAATTAAACCCTGTCTTCCAATTCCTTCAAATCCAAACCAAACCCATTGATTCATTGTATGAACAAAACTGGGACTTTGTTACTTTTTTGGGTTTTGAGTTTTTTTGTTTTTTGAGCGACAATGAAGCGAGCAAAGCTAGAGACTTTGGTGTCGCCGAGTCGACTCAGATTGCTTCAGCTTTTGATGGGCATAGTGTTTCTTTACATACTCGTTATGACCATCGAAATCCCACTGGTTTTCCGCACCGAGTCGGATTCAGACGACGGAGCCTTTGGGTTTTTATTGCCCGGAGACGAACCGGACGGTTCGTATCTGTATCGGAAACCGAAACAGCAAATGCAGGACTTAAAGAGAATATCGGGTTTGGTCTTTAACGAGAGCTTATTCGATGCTAAAAAGGACGAGTTTTCGGAGCTCTATAAGTCGGCGAAGCAAGCTTGGGTGATAGGGAAGAAGCTCTGGGACGAAATGGAGTCCAAGAAAACCGAGTTCAGCCCGAAAAATGGGCCGGAAAACCGGTCCGAGACGTGCCCAAATTCGATTTCGCTGTCGGGAGGCGAATTCCGGAACCGGGTTTTGGAGCTCCCTTGTGGGCTAACCTTGTGGTCCCACATTACGGTGGTGGGGACACCCAGGTGGGGCCACCCGGAGAATGATCCGAAAATATCGGTTTTGAACGAAGGAGATGAGTCGGTGATGGTGTCACAGTTTATGATGGAGTTGCAGGGTTTGAAAATTGTGGATGGTGAAGACCCACCAAGGATTTTGCATTTCAATCCGAGGTTGAAAGGGGATTGGAGTAGAAAGCCTGTGATTGAGCAGAACACTTGTTATAGGATGCAGTGGGGTACAGCTTTGAGGTGTGAAGGGTGGAAGTCTAGAGCTGATGAAGAAACTGGTAGGTGATATTAATTTTAAATGTGTTTTTGTTTATTTTTTTTTATTAAGAGACTTCATTGGTTTTGTCTTATTTTTATCAACTTTAGCTCAAATTACAGTTCTTTTGAGTTGAACTAGTAAAAAAGACATGTTAATTAAGTTGGTAACAGAGAGTAGGACCTCAGATAGAACAAAATGGCGGAAAAAAAAAATACATGATCATGACTTTGGAGATTTCAATATGTTTTTGTTTAATTTTTGCATTGAGAATTCATGGATTTCTTGTTATTGTTTTTGCCTACCAGCTTTAGCTCATATTGTAGTTTTTTGTCCCATAAACTGAGTTGATTTGATAGGAAGACTTGAAATAACATTAGTAGAAGTAGTAGAAACGGACATGTCAATTAAAGAGGAAATGTAATGTATGATTTTGGATAGAGTAGAATGGCGGCAAAGAATATATGTGGCCGACTCTAATTAGTCTATTGAGAATCCATGGCCAGCCCCAAAATGTTGTTTCTGATAGAATGAGTGCATTGAAGCAAATGTAGTATAGGTAGATACAAAATAGTTTTCGGATTATTTGGGGTTGTGATACTTGTGATTGTGTTTTAGGTAGAAAGTTATTTGACTATTTTGTAGATTCAAATTGAAATGACCTGCAGCTCTGTTGCCTTCTAATGGGAGTCTAAGCTTCCAAAATCTGGAAACATGAGGTCTGAAAAGAAGGGATTACCTCCTATCTAGTTGTAAATTATTGCCCCCTTGTTTGTAGCTGGAGTGTAGGCAAGGTAATTAAAGATAAAACTTGTAACATGAGCATAAGAATACTCAAACATGTTCAATCAGAAATTTTCAACTTCCAAGGAACAACAATTTGCTTTCAGACCTCAGATTCTCTTTTTTATTCTCCATTTAAGGAAGACAATACATCTCTCTTTATTCTATATTTTCCTATGACTTACTCCCATATCAAATTCTTTATGCAGTTAACCAGTTTGAACTTTTGCTTTATTACGCTTATTTTACCTCTTATTCTTAGTTAGTCCTTTGGGCTTTGGTCGTTTTAGCTTGCACCTAAGAAATCCTTGCACTAACATGGTCAAAGGTTTGAGCTTAAACTGACATAGGCCTATAGTGTCACAATCACCTTCAATCGGCTGCTGATAGTCTTGCGAGCTGCTACTTGGTCTTCCAACTAGTTGACTCAACACTATTCTACAATGATAAATCGGCTCTCACCCATGAAGCCGCTGATTGCTCCTCACTCTCTCTATATTAGCAAAAAAAACTTAACTTGGTAGTCAATCTTGAGAAAAATACCATATTAAATAACTTACAAGATATTACATGAAATAAACCACAGACCAAAAGTTTAGAGATATATATAAAAAAAACATCAGTGTTAAATTTATTTAGTTGCTTGCATGATTTTTCGTGGACTGTTGGAAGTTTCTCCATAATAAAACATTTTAGCATCTGCAGTGAATACTTCCACAAGTTTTCAAGCATCTTCGTCCACTATGAATATGCCAATTCCTTTGAATGGTTCTCAATTTATCGTGCTCTCTGTTCCTAGTGAGATATTGACACCATGACAGAATAAAGATGTCTGTATCTAAGTTTCAGAACTTCCTTCCAGATCTTCACTTCTAGCATGTGTACCTAATCAAGGTCTTAAACTTTCATTGTAAGTACAACCCTAGTCATTTGTGAAGAACAATCAATTCTGTAGTGAAAGGTTAAGCAAAGAGTCAAAGATCAATACAACAACAACAACAAAATCCTTAGTCCCAAAATTTTGGGGTCGGCTATGTCTTAATCATTTACTTGAACAGAATTGAAGCCATTGTGTAAGTTCTGAATATGATATTAGGCGTCTTACACTTTGGTGTGAGTTTTCTATAAAAACAAAAGAAAAGAAAGCTCAGTTTCTTCTGTTGATGATTTGCTTTGTATGATTTTCAGACTGCTTTGGTGTAGAATTCTGTCTTTATATAATGACAGGTTTGCCTTGGTTGAATTAATCCTGTTTATTCCTGATTTTTTGAAATTTATGAAGTTGATGGACAGGTGAAATGTGAGAAGTGGATTCGTGATGATGACAATCACTCGGAAGAATCGAAGGCATCCTGGTGGTTGAACAGGCTTATAGGGCGGACGAAGCAGGTGTCTATAGACTGGCCATACCCTTTTGCAGAGGGAAAATTATTTGTTCTAACAATAAGTGCTGGCTTGGAAGGTTACCATATTAATGTAGATGGGAGGCATGTCACTTCTTTTCCTTATCGGACTGTGAGTATCCTATGGTATTTTCTCAAATTGTATTTTGTAATGGACACTGGATATCTTAAGAAAATTTTCTAATGTTCACAGGGATTTGTTCTTGAAGATGCCACTGGACTTTCTGTCAATGGGGATATTGATGTGCATTCTGTTTTTGCTGCTTCCTTACCCACATCACATCCAAGTTTCACAACACAGATGCATCTTGAGATGTTTACTAAATGGAAAGCCCCACCTCTTCCCTATGGGCATGCGGAGCTTTTCATTGGCATCCTATCTGCCGGCAACCATTTTGCTGAGCGAATGGCTGTGAGGAAGTCTTGGATGCAACATAAGTCAATTAAATCTTCTCATGTTGTGGCTCGGTTTTTTGTAGCAATGGTAAGGCTGGATGCTGGAGGCATGTGTTCTTTAATAAGAAACCATTTGATGAAATATGTTGGATATTTAGGGCTTTTAGAATTATGTTTTGACAGCATGGAAGAAAGGAAGTAAATCTGGAGCTAAAGAAAGAATCAGAGTATTTTGGTGATATAGTTATGGTTCCTTACATGGATAATTATGATCTTGTTGTGTTGAAGACTATAGCAATCTGTGAATATGGGGTGAGTTTTGGAAAATGACCCAAAGTTGGCTATTTTCTTTCTTTCTTACCAGAAAATATATATCACCAATGTATTGGCTCTTCACAGGTTCGCATGGTGACTGCCAAGTATATCATGAAGTGTGATGATGACACATTTGTTAGGGTGGATGCTGTGATCAAGGAAGTAAGAAAAGTTGATGAAGATAGAAGCCTTTATGTTGGAAATATGAACTATCACCACAAGCCCCTTCGTCATGGTAAATGGGCAGTGACATATGAGGTATGAATTCCCCCCAACTTCTCTAGTTCTTACTCCTTAGTAAGATCATTGGCTCTGTTTTCCTTGGGTTGCTTAATGTACCACTTTGATATTATTTCTTCAACCTCTAAATGAGCGCTGCTTATAGGTTTTTGCTACTTATTTTCGCTTTTAACAAAAAGTTAGAATTTGTTATCAGGTAATATAATGCAGATTTTGTGCCACATCTAATTATGTCTGATTTGAAATTTCATTTGCTTTAACACATAGTTAGGTGTCAATGCTCTGTGTTGGAATGATATAGTTATCTTCCAAAAGTTGAAAGAAAGTTTATTTTGTTGCAATCATGAGGTGTAGGGACTATATTTACTTTGGAAAAGAGTCCTACCTCTGATTATCAGAGGTTTAAGACACCCAAATATTCCTCTCTTAAATGTTCAATGTATGGGCATAAAATGACTGTGACCAACTCCCATGATCAATTTTTTATTTTATTTTTTTGGCCTAGCTGAAAACCCAGACAGTGTAGAGTTCCTGACTAATTCAACTTTTAGTACTCTTTTGACTTTATTACTTTCTTTAATGAGGGTTTGATATGCTGTTCGCATTTCTCACCATTTTGTCCTTTTCTTGTGAGTTCCAGGAATGGCCAGAGGAAGACTATCCAACCTATGCAAATGGTCCGGGTTACATTGTATCATCCAACATTGCACAGTTAATCGTATCTGATTTTGAAGAGCACAAATTAAGAGTATGTGGCTTTGTTCTGCTCTTCAATCTCTGTGTGTGTGTGTGTGTGTTTATTAGCGTGTTCACCTGCACACGAGTGTAATGTGCTTCAGCAGTTTTAGGTGGTGGTTATTGATGATTGATTTGCCAATGTTCACGTGGTGCAGTTGTTCAAGATGGAAGATGTGAGCATGGGAATGTGGGTGGAGCAGTTCAACAGTTCAAGACCTGTGCAGTATGTGCACAGCTTGAAATTCTGCCAATTTGGGTGCATCGAGGATTATTACACTGCACATTACCAATCTCCAAGACAGATGATATGCATGTGGGACAAATTGCAATCTCAAGGAAAACCCCAGTGCTGCAACATGAGATGACAATGAAACAAGATAGTGTTCACCACACAAATTTTGCAGTCATAGTATACCTCTGTAAATACTCAAGTCAGGTTAAGTCTAATGGGGATATTCATGATCCTTTTCCAAATTCGTTCATACATTTTTCCTCCTGTTCCCCATTCATCCCTCCATAGGCTGGGCGATACGAGAGGAACAATGTCGCTATTTAGAGATAGGCAAAACATATATATACAATTTATTTTGTAATCTATACTGTAACACCACAGAAGCAGAATGAAATGAATGTTTGAAACAATGCTTCTGCTTTATATTCAAAATCAATCTCTCTCTCTCTCTCTCTCTCTCTCTCTGTATGCTGGAAACAGTGCAGTACATGCATGCACTCCAATGAATTCCTCGTCTGTGCAGGGTATTGGCCATCTATATTATTTACATCCTCCCCTAGTCCAATTCCTAAATGCGCTACTCCAATTGTGATCCATGAGACCTACTATGTTTTTCCACAACTGCCCTCCAATCTATTTAGTGAAAGATCCAATTTCTGCTTTGAGGAGAGACATTTGGCTTCACATTTGCGGAGTCCATTGCCTGTAGGATGTTCTTCTCTACTCTAACAAAGTTTGGTCAGCCTTCCCTCCCCCAAAAAAAATCATCATTGCTGCTGATGTGCTAGGTATCAGGAATATAGGCTCTTTTGTCACAACAGTTGTGATTGGTTCATGCATTGTGAGAAATGATGCATATGCTGGATATATGAAATACCTTCTTCGTAAGAATGTGTG
The DNA here is from genome assembly GCA_033629205.1 of Lithocarpus polystachyus. Classification (NCBI taxonomy): domain Eukaryota; kingdom Viridiplantae; phylum Streptophyta; class Magnoliopsida; order Fagales; family Fagaceae; genus Lithocarpus; species Lithocarpus polystachyus. The sequence continues at coordinate 78,273,998 of CM066164.1, forward strand.
GCATATATGGAACAAGATATCATCTCCCAAGTTAGCAATTTCAAATCTAACTGGTGACTTTTTCCTTTCTTTTTCATTGCCAGTATCAGTTAAAACTAATGTCAACTCTCTCATATTGTTCTCAATAGGTGCTACCTCTAATTATCTAATGTAAATATAGAAGCATGCAAGTGAAGTGCATACCCTGCTGCCCAGGGTTAAAAAAAATACTGTGGATACCAATGATTCTAGAATATATATGCAGGTATAAAGCTCTTTCCAAATCCATCACTTTGTATAACTTAGCAGAGAAGTAGGCATAAAGTAAAGAGAGAACCATTATCATGAAAGCGATTCTCTCTTAGTGGATATAGTGCTAAGAAGAAGGAACCTTATTCCATAATCTTATTTTATATCAATCACTCGGGGCTTAAAGCTCTACTTTATAAGCTGGACCAAAAATTTACTTTAGCTGATGTAGCTGATGGCCCACAAACTAGCCGCCTAATAAATAAGTGATGGTTGTAACTTATATGATAGAATGGTACTTGATCAAATATCATATTCTCTTTCTCAAAAAAAAAAAAAAAAATCATAGTCTAATTGTATTAAGGGTTAAAAAAGATTGATCATATTACATATTCTATTTGATCATAAAAAAATCATAGTCCAATTGCACGCATCATATTACATATTTGATCAAGATAAATTAAAATACACATTTACGCGTTAAATTGTAGAAATTACACTCATTATTAGATGAAATCACTGTAGGTAGGAATGTGTACAATTCTTCGTCACTTGAAAATATAAATTTTCACAACTGTCTAAGATGATAAGTTATGATTGATGCAACAACGAAATTATGGAAAATATTTTTATTATGCACCAATCATAACATATTACCTTAGCAATTGTAAAAAAAATTTATGTGACCGAACTTATTGTTTCTTTAAATGAAAGTAGTCAAACCCTTTTCTTCCATAACCATGAAGAAGTCTCAACTTCACAATTTCTTCTGAAGTTGGATAGCCCATCAACAAGCTACAACAAGACCCAAACCAATGACCATGCCAAAATATACATCAACCAAGCCCCTGCAACGAGGTCAAAATAATTTGAATTGTAAGCATCATATATATATATATATATATATATATATATATATCAAAAACTGAATAAGAAAAAGAGTCTAAAACAATAAAAGAAAAAAGAAATACTACTAGATAATATAATACCATTCTTCCATGGAAGAAGCCTCAAACCATTATTAAATGATGACACAAAGAAACAATCCAACGACGTGTTGAGCCCGTTAGGACAGTTGCAGTTAAACGAATTGTAAGGTCCAGTGTAGCCACAAACTCCATGACTCTTCTCACATTGAGCACATGAGCTTGGATACTCATTATTCACATTAAACTTATATTTGAGTGCTATCCCATAGTTCCAATTTTCAGGGTTGGATTCCTGGCCATTGTAGCTGTAAAGCCCAGAATAAGAAGTGCACTGAAGCTTCTTTAAGTCCATTTCAAACGAGGGTCCAAGATTCACAGGAGCATAAATGCAACATGTAGAGATTGGAAGGTTGATGGTACTAAAAGGCGTGCAAGAATATAAATAACTACAAATGGGTGTGCCTTGGTTATCACAAAGAGGGGCTTTGGAGTTGTTTCCATCACCATATAGGCCATTCAATGTGTATATAGGTGAAGAACTAACTGAACAGTCTAGTAAAGCAAAGATGGTATCATCATGAAAAGTAAAGGGTGCATCCCAATCTAGGCCAAAGCCTTTACTTGGTTGTGTGCAGGAACAGGTTGACATAGAAGGGTCCGAGATGTATATGACTTGGTTTGTGTAGTCAATGTTGGTGATAGGGTAACAACCTGTGTGAGTGGTTAAGGTGAGCTTTTGTTGGTCACAATTAACATATTGTTGGAACCGTGGATCGCCACAACCAGGATCACTACCAAATGGGAATGTGAGGATTTGTTTGCCACAGCTTCTTTGGCAGATTTGGGCTGAGATTGATGAGAGAAAGAGGAGAGAAATTAAGGAGAGAAGAGTTATGGAAGAGTAACTTAGCTTCATTCTTGCAACTATGGAAAGGTAGAGGTAGAGGCGTTGGGAAGTACTGAAGTGAGGTGTTGGTATATATTATATGTTGTTGGCAGCAGCTAGCTAGCTAAGTGAAGTTATGTGTGAAATAAAGAGGAAGGTGCATGTGGTCTTGTTTTATGGGGATTGAATTTTAACTTTCGGTGTTAGGCTGGCTAGCTTTTGGTGATAATGCCATGCCTTTCCCTATTATTAGATGCTTAGAGAAGAAGAAGAAGGAAAAAAAAAAAAAAAAAAAAAAAAAAAAAAAAAAAAAAAAAAAAAGAAAGAAAGAAAGAAAGAAGAGATCCTCTATGTTTGATTGAAGTGAAAAAGTAATGTTACAACGACAATATTTTTTACAAAAGATTAATACTTTTTACAATGGCTAATATGATTTGTTATAATTGAAGTAATATTATTACTTTTATATACATTTATTATTAACACTACTTTTATTATACACCAATTATAACAAGTCACATCAATCATTACGAAAAATGTTATGCTAGACTTATTGCAAGAGAAATAGAAGGTATACTTGATACCGTATTATTTAAAAGATAATTATAGATTTACATTGTAGACTAAACAAGTGTGATTGTTAGTACAATGTAAATTAAGAAATTTTCCAATTTAAAATTACTCATTTTTCCAAATAAGTAATAATTCTATATCCTATGGATTTGTAAATTGCTAAACGTTTCCATGAAATGAATCTTTTGACTTAGTGAAGATTTCACCTCTCTCTCTCTCTCTCTCAATTGACTTCTTTGCACTTGTAAGTTGTAACGACATAATTCATTATTTGACTGGCTGATTTGCATGCTTAAATATTATTGGTTTTTATAAAATATAATTAATAGCTAGAGATTCGATATGTTACATAATATAAAGGACTAGAAATGAGGAATCTCTTCTATTTTACCATATAAACTAGGGCTTGATGAAAGAGCAATTGGTTTAAATAACAGTTTCCCTCCTTCGAGTCAGCGATATCACATGCTTATAGTCAATTAGTGATGGGATTTTAGACTTTGTGATGTGATCCAGGTATCCAACACAAGTCACAATGGTGATTGTGTTTTGATATGTACCCATGTTGCTCAATTAATACCTTGAAAGTCATGGTACTAAAAGAAGAATTGACCTACTATGTTTAAAACACCTATATCCCATCAAATAATTGCCAAATCAGTTTTGTTCTCGATCGGTTAATTACTTTCAACATATTCAATGACAACTTGCTTATAAATTTATGTGGCACAACTAGGATTCTTTCTGCCAGTGCATGAATTGATGAACTCCAATATACACAGTCACTTTTTCGATTTTCTTTTTATTGATTAATAATATTTATTTGTTAATTTAAAATTTTCCCTACCTACCTCACCACCCACAAAACAAGGGTAACCGAAGGTTTCTATTCTTTGGAAGGTCCATTGGAAGCTTTTAGATAAAGTGCCCAGATACTTTAGCATCTCAAAACTCAAAAGAAGCAAAAGAAAATAGAAATAGAAAGAAAAGGTTTGAGTAATAATACAATAATGATTACATCTAAATCTTAATTATTCACTTTTCTCCCCCTTTAATCTGTTATGATTATCCAATTCCTAAAGCAGAAAAGATAAGCACGAATTGCATAATCAAATCATGATTTTGGAGGATAAAGTCTTGTCTCCTATCTGTTAACCACTAAATATTTTGGATAAATTATATATTTTTTGTCCATTATATTTGAGACATGCCCGATTTTGGTCCCTTAATTTTCAAATGACGAATTTTAGTTATTTAAATTTCAAAAGTGTTAGAATTTAGTAATACTATTTACCTTTCATCCAATTTTGCTAATGTGGCTAACAATTTGCTAACGTAGAGTTGTAGATACCCTAAATTTTGATGGAAAGTTGACGATAAGATTAAAACGCTTATGATGTTTGCTTAACAATATTAACTTTTTACCATTAGGTCAAGACACTAATGAATTTTGTGTGTGTATAGGTGGGATTTGATACATGTTCTTTATTTGACAAAAATAAATTTTACTAGTTGAACTAACTAGAATCTAGCTCAATCCAGCCTCAAATATTTTGGTTTTTAGTGGTAACATTCTAATTTCTAACACGAAACGGTTAATATACAGAAAAATAATTATAAGAAGAATAAAATACGTGAAGCATTCTTAAATTCACGTGGTTGTTCATTTCAACTTCAATTTTAAATCTAAAATTTTAATTGCCGGGATCAGATCTAGCTAGAATATATCAGCTTCTCATTATAATGTTTCTTTAATGAAAAACTTCATCACAATTAAAGTAGTGGCCATGAGAAACAAAAACTTTTTTTTTTTTTTTTGTTTAAAGAAACAAAAACATTATTCAACCTATCAAGTCTCAGTTAGCCAAATAAATAAATAAGGTTCGGAAGTCTTGGTCAATCAGCTGAACCTGGAGCTCAATTTCAAATCTGCGCTCAATATTTATGCATGCCATGCAGGTTTGATTGGGGTACTCAAACTCGTTAACTGAGGGAAAAGCTTTCCACAAAACCAGGATAATCCTTTTTATTTACACACACACACATATATATATATATATATATATATCTTAAAGAATGTGGATAGTACATGCATGCTGATTCATGATCGATTAACTTCAATGTGGTGTTGAACTCAGCATCCTTAAGTTCTTTAGAGCTTGTCCATAATAACATCATGAAACTATTCAAGCAAGTAAAAGTTTTGCAGAGAAAATTTGTGAGACTTTTTAAATTTTTTTATGAGAAATAAATAACAAATGTTTTATATGTGTGGTTAGCTTGTATTGTGTTGTGTGGAAGTATGAAGTATACTAGCTAAATGTATTACCTTTGAGGAGTGAAATGGAGAGGGAAGGTTGTTTTATGGGGATTAATTTTGTTACATTCGGTAGGTTAGGCTAGTTACTATTTAAGTGTCTGTTTGGCAAGATTATTTTGGCCAACTTATTTTACTATTCAGTTTATTTTTGCTACTATTCATGAACCCCACTGCACTTTTTGGTACTAATCATGAATCCCACTATATTATTTCAATTAATTTTTATCTTTATCTACAATACTTTCAGCAAAAAGTTTTCAGTTTTAGCAAAATAAGCGGATCCCAAACTAGGACTATTCACAAGTCGGTTCGGGTTCGGTTTTGCACCTAACCCGGACTCGACCCAACATTATCGGGTGGGGAAGATTTCAACCCACAACCGACCCGAATGAAATTTTAGATCAACCGAGTCGAGTTATATCGGTCTTCGGGTGTGAATTGGTTGGTTTCAGGTTTTCTGAAATCTTGTCGGATTTTGGCAGAAATCTGGCCAGATCTAATGAGATTTGACCGATATTCCTTCGGATTTATGGAAATTTAGCCAAGATCTAATGAGATTTGGCCGAGTTAGAGTCGAGTTTACCAGAGTTTTGGTCGAGTTTGAGTAGATCTAGGCTAGATTCGCCGAATTTAAGCATATCCGAGTGAGGAAAAGAGTAGATCTTGGCTGGATTTGAGCGGATCTGAGTAAAGGAAGGCCAAAGGTGGTCGGATGGGAGCTGAGGAGTGCCAGATCGAGGAATTTTTTGGCCTTCTTTAAGTTTTTGTCAGACAGGTCGGGTGGCTCAGGTTTTTGAGGACGAAACTCGCCACTCAATCCGACGGAGTCAGTTTTTGAGGGTTGAGACCCATCACCGACCGTCGGAGGTGTCAAATCTGACCATGACGAGTCGGTTCCGATCGGGTTGGTCGGTTTTGTTGGGTCTTCGGTTTGCATGGACACCCCTATCCCAAACAGAACCTAAGAAGTAAGAAATTTGAAGTTTTAAACCTATTTTCTTTCATCTTTCAACTCTACTTCATCTAGTTTCATAAAACTATTTTAAGTAAACCTTTTGAAGTCTTCCAAAAAAAATATTTATTAGGTAATTTTATCAAAAACTTATCAACATTACGCTGAGAATATGACATAATTGTCAATAAAGTAACTCATTTTTCTACATAAACTTCTCCTCTCAAAGCATTATTGAAGTGGACCGAATGGACCAAAATGGACTGAATGGAAAGAAGTGGGCCAAAGTTGTTCAAACTACCAAAATGGACTAAAATGGACCGAAGTAGGCTAAAATGAACCGAAATAGACCAAATTGACCAAAATGCTAAGATAATGAACAACAAGAGTGTAGAATAATATATACTACACTTCAACTTTTAGATATTATGTAGATATGTGTACTATATATGTGGGTGGGTGTGTGTGTGTGTGTGTGGGTGGGTGTGTGTGTGTTTTTGCTCTAAATTCCAACACTTATTTTCTTTTTTTAGTTATTGCTCTTCCAAAAATTAGGTAAGTTAATATATAATTTCAAGAAGAAAATCATGAATTAGATGGATGAAAAAAAAACTCCAAAAAAAGGTGTGAATTACAAAATGGAAAAAAATTAAGGGAAAATTTGAGTCCAATGGGTTGATTTTTTATATATTTAATTTTTATAAGGTTTAAAATTCTACATTTGATGATACTGCAACCTTTTATGTCTTTATACTTCAATTATCAAAACATGCCAAAACTACATGTTTTCTATTGACGCAGTTTTTGTTCATTTTGTTGTAATACAAAAATTTCAATAGAAAGGAATCTATGCTGCTAAAGAAGGTTTCATATCATTCTAATGGGAATTCGGGTATAACTAAAGAAGATGCTGCTTCATTCGACCGTAGTTTTGGACATCCAAAGAGACACCATGAGAGTTAAAAAGTCCACCATAATTTTATTCAAACAGGATGTGTCACCAACATTTAACTCCTTTGAACATAATAAAATCATCTCAAGTTGGCTTACATTTGTTTTTAAATATTTGAACTTAATTTTTAGATATGGATTGCTTGGTCTTTCCCCAAGTTTCCCCAAGTTTTTTCCTCCAAAAACTCGGTTCTAATTGAGGCTGACTTGCTTCTAGCCAAAAAGAACAAAAATGAAAGGAGGAGGTTGCTTTATTTAACCATAGTCCTGGTCATCCAAAGAGACACCATGAGAGTTAAAACTCCATCATAATTTCATTCAAACAGGATGTGTCACCATCATTATTTAACTCCTTTGGACATAATAAAATCATTTCAAGTTGGCTTACATTTGTTTTAAATATTTTAACTTAATGTTTAGATATGGATTGCTTGTTCTTTTCCATTTCCTCTAAAAACTTAGTTCCAACATCTAATTGAGGCTTACTTACTTCTAGACTTCTAGCTAAAAAAGAACAAAAATGAAAGGAGTGAAAAAAAAGGTTGACCTACTATTCACTACAAAAAACTCAGTTTGAAGCTGCGTTTTTTTAAGCTGCGTTTAAAAAAATGCAGCTCTTTGTGCTTTGAGCTGCGTTTTTTACACGCGGCTCTAGATCAACGTGAAAGCCGCGTTTGTCCAGGTAAAAACGCAGCTCCAGGCTCATTTTAGACATTTAAATATTTTTTTAAAATAAGTCCTTAAGCCGCGTTTGGAAAACGCGGCCATACAGATCCTAGAGCTGCGTTTGCGTCAATAAAACGCAGCTCCAGGACTTCTGCCTAAAGCCGCATTTGGAAAACACGGCTAGAGGGGTTCAGAGAAGTTCCTAAAGCCGTGTTTGCCAAACACGGCCATAGAACCCTATAGTCGCTTTTATAGGTAAAAACGCGGCTTTAGGGCCTTGCTATAGGTTCTACAAATGTTCCAGGCGACACTGGAAAATGCTGCTGAAGCCAGGTTTATAGCCGCCTTTTTGAAACGCAGCTATAGACCCGCCCTATAGCCACGGTTTTAACCGCAACTCCAAGCAGGTCTATAGCCGCGTTTTTAACCGCAGCTCCAAGTAGGTCTATAGCTGCGTTTCTGAAACGCGGCTATAAGTAGACAGCTCTAACCGGGGTCTATAACCACGCTTATAAATGCGGCTCAAAGTAGGTCTGTAGTCACGTTTTCAAAAACGCAGCTATAGGATCAAGGTCTGTAGCCGTGGTTAAAAACGCGGCTTTAGGTATGGTCTGTAGCCGTGGTTACAAAAACGCGGCTATAGACCCGCTGGGGGCTATTGCTGCATGGCATAGGCCTGGGTTAAAAAATGCGACTATAGGAAAAGCGGCTATATCCTATAGCCGCGTTTTTGGGGTCTATAGCCGCGTTTTTGAAACGCGGCTTTAGACCCCTTTTTTTGTAGTGATTGAATTTGGTTTGATGTGAATAGATTGTGTGCAATGATAAACACACCAAATCAAGAAACCTGAATCTCGAAGCCTAACATAATTCTTGCTATAACCTCTAGGGCAATCCTAAAGTAATTCTAAACATCTACTTCAAAGTGGAGTAAAACATAATAGTTCTAAACTTAATTTATTACTAAACTTTATTTCCTCACTTGTTCCACAATTTTCAAATTAATACTCCCATATAAAGTCTCGAGACTTAAGAGCACATCCTTTGGAAGTACCAACAATTACAGAACACATGGTGATGTCGCTAAAATATTGAGAATTGTTACTATCAGTACTGGTTTATTGTACCATTTATTTCTTGGGGTCACTAAAACATTATACTCCTACCTGTTTGATTGAGAAAACTCAAGTAAAGACAAATGATAGCAAATTTGAATTTCATGATTTATTTTGAGCTGGTGATTGGAGATCTAAACCATATTTCAATGTGTAAAAATTTAGATGAAAAACGAAGGATCAACTCGTATTTTTTCTATCCTACCTAAGGAACACCCTTTCCATTTAGCATAAATTATCTAACGTTTTAGTTAGTTGTCAGGTTTAAAAAAAAATTTTGAAACTAGCATCTCGAGTTTTTAAAACTCAAGATTCAATTAGAACTCGAGTTTCTAAAACTCGATTTATGGTGTTTGTCAATATCCTTACGTGGACAATTTTTTCCATGTGGAGCAAATTTAGCCACGTTGAAATCGAGTTTATAAGACTCGAAATCTATTGACTATACAATCTCAGCCACTTTCAAACGCCGAGCTCTAACACACTTAGTCTCTCACTCTTTCAAACACTCTCAACACTCTTCGTCTCTCACTCTCTCACTCAAACACCCAAATCAACACTCTCACTCAAACATCCAAATCAATCACCCTCAACCCCTCAGCGTGCAACAAAAATCACCCTCAAACGCTCTCCTCTCTCCACGCAATCGGCTTCAAACGATCCCTTCACCCATACCTTCAAAATACCTTTTGTCCCTACCAACGGAAGTTCAGATTTTTTCAAGTTTGAAGGTATGTTTTTCTTATAAAAATTTGAGCATTTTAAATAATTATTCCATCTAGGTTTAGCCCAAGTGTTTGTGTTTGATAATTTCCCTTGTTAGTGCTTTAGTTTTTCTTGTTAGTGTAAGATTTAAGATAGACGGATTTGTTTTGTTACTTGTTGTATGATTTGGGTTGCTGGCATGTTCTGTTTTTGTCTCTGTTTTTTGTTGGTTTCTAGGTAATAATGCTTGATTTGTGTTTACTTGTTGGGATTTATGTTAGTAAAATCTTTGTTATGGGGTGGTTGCAAATGTTGTAGAACTCTTTGGAGCAGTGTAATATGTCTTTACTTATAGTTTGCGTAGAAATGATGCAAATTTGTTCATTGGGCTCAAAATTAGAGAAATTTGTGCTTTTGTTTGTGCTCTTATTTTTATTTTTATTTTTATTTTTATTTTTATTTTTATTTTTATTTTTTTGGATAGAAAGACTAAAACTTTATTTAAGAAGATAAAAAAAAAACAAATACATCATGGACAAGAGCTTGTTCTAAAAAACAAGGACATTCTTCAATCCAAGCAGAGAAATCATCCAAGCCAAGAGCTTGTTTTGCCAATAAATGAGCAGGCTTATTGCCTTGCCTTTTAACATGAGCGAAAGACATGTTCCTAAATTTATTACATTCAACTAGCATCCTATATATTAGACTAGAAACAGTTGATGGAGCATTCAAAACTTGCTTTAAAGCCTGTACAACAATCAATTAGACCATAAAGCCCAAGCAATAGTTATAGCTAGACTAACATCATCCATACTCCAATCTGCGTCCAAGGTGATATACCATAGAAAATCAAAAAAGCTCCTAAAAGGAACCACTGATAAAGAACTGAGAAAAGGTGAATGAGCCCAAGTTTGTGCTCTTATTTTTGTTCTTGGGTTATAATTATAGAAAATTTTTTTAAAAATTGAGGCTTTTGAGTTTTGATACCTTATTTTGTTCTATGGAAATTTTAAAGAAAAAAAAAATTGTGACATTACTTTGTTCTTACTACAAAAATTGTGAAATTTTAAAGAAAAAGTTGAAGTTGCAACAATTTCTTGGGTTCAAAGTGACATTACTTTCATGGGTTTTCCTTGTTCTGTACTCAGCTTTAGCATATAGATTTGTTCTTACTATCTCACCCTCATACTCTCACTCTCGCTCAGTTCCTGTCAATCTAACGGAGACTCTCTCCTTGATTCTAACATCTCTCTTTCAGCTTTTGTACACCCAAAATCTGTCCTTCAATTAGTCGGACACCCTAAATCGCGTGGCTGCAGTACTGCTCCTTCTAGTTTCTCTAAATAACACTGCATGTCTGCATCCACTATTCCAATCCAACATTACCCAATCATTTGTAAAACACAACTTCAACCCCATGAATCTACCTCATGTATTAACGAGGCATCTAGAACATGCATACTATGTTTTGGAAATGCAAAAGCCATCCATTTCCTTAAATCAAGCCCATCCAGAAACAATTCTCCTAGTGGGCTGCTTTTATGTCATCATCTCTAGCAGCATGATACCAAACTACAAGCATCTCCTCTAGTGGAAACTTCAATCCTCTGTCCATATTCTGTTTAATAGGACATGTTAGCAAGAAGCATTTCACAATTTGGTTTATAATGTAAATGCTTAACAAATGAGGAAAGAATAATAAAAGTAAAGTTCATGTAATTCAACACTCTAGGTGAAGTAAATTGATAATTACAAAGGATAAAGTTGAAACTACACAAGAGCCATTGATATTGATGTACAACTTAAACTGCTAAGCATTGAGAAAAAGCACATAAAACAAAGAGTTATATTAGTTGCAGTGGGCATACTATTATGTCTTTGAGTCAGAAAATTCAAGAGCAACTCAACTGAATATAGCTTAGCTAAAGAGTTCCATGAGACTGAGTTCCTTTGAGACATTCAACTAAAGACTTTGATGGAATCCTCCAAACCCTACACTTAGTACATGTTTAAAGTCCACTGTTGACATAAGTATTATCACTGAATTTCTTTTTGATAACTAAAGCATGGATTTGTGTATCAAAACCCAAACAAGTATCAACTCCAAATCAACAAACCTTAATTCCTGCCATAACAGTTTTAGCAAGTATCTGAATAGCTTTTTCCACAAATCCATTGTGTGCAAAACTCACAAGGACAACAGTCATGGAAACCTTTTCCATGCATCTTCTATCCTAATACACTTTGAGTACATGTCCATTAGTGCACTCTCAATGCACAGCTCTGATTCAATTCCCAATTTCCAAAGGAGCCCATGAATTTGGCATCCTTCGCACAAGGCTATTAATACTGTCTTAAAAAATATATGACTATGATTACAAAACTAGGTGAATAGGGATTGTGTTCAAGTTAACTTAGGATCTTTCTAATTTTTTATTTATTTAAACTTTGTGTATTTGACTATTTTCAAGTAAGGGTATCAGAACTATCTAAAAGAAATAGTCCAACAATGAATTGAAGAGGTTCCATGTTATAGAAAAGAAAAAAGTTTCATAAGTCTTGTTTTTTTGGTATTGATACATTACAAGTTTACAACAATGAGTTGACCAAGTTGCATTACAATGGAAAATAGTTGGGTCAAATGTTTTAAGTACAAGTAACGGCTGCCAACCACATTGCAAGAACATATAGAGCATCCATCACATTGGTTTTCTTTTCTTATTTTGGATAGAAATATCATTTACAACATGTAATACAATCATCCGCAAGCAAGAAATTTAATGGTACAACTTAATTGACTACTCTTGTAACCATAATGTAACCATCACAAGGAATACGACATAAATACTCTGGTTGTGTTTATAAAATTTGTATGCATCCTCAAATTTCTTTGATGGTTGATTTTATTGTAATTTTCAATAGTCTGTGCTGGCTTATATGTTTTGTTTGTGGTCCTAGGATATGGCTTGTAAAGTGTCTATAATTTATATTGAGGTGAAAGAGCTGAAGATTTAGAGGTGGTGTTATAAGAAAACTTGGGGTTAGAGATGGAATGTTAACAAAGACAAGAGTATTCAAAATCCTCTCGGTCAATCCTTTTTTCAATAACTTCATGACTGCACAGACATACTGATCATAACTATATGTACAGCTCATCCACATGTGAGGACCCACATACACGGTGACCATCCATAATCCGTGGAGATTGGGCTTCATGACTGCACAGACATACCACTTGCACAACTCATCCACGCATTTCGCACAAAGTTTTTTCGTCATCAACCTATTGATCATAAAATGTTTGTTTTCATTCAGAGCACAAATTGTTAATACGCGCTGCACCTCTACTTTATTGGCAAAAGTCAACCTTTTGCACAAATTCATCATCTCTCTCCAAGTAGACACAAATGGTATCTCAACATGTGAAGGATCAACCATGTTTTTCCAAGTATTTGCAGAAAATGACAAGGTAGGAGGTGCGTAAGCAGGGATTGTGTTCGTAATGTTTAGGACACTAATAACATTGTCAGCATTAGGTTCACTACTGTCCAATGTCTCATCATCATTAATGTCCCTCTCGAAGTGCCCAAAGTTCTCTCGGTCAATCTTCTCTTCAAAGTAATCTCTACCGACAAAATCTTCATCGTTAATGGCAGTAGTCTCATCAACATAGTTGTTGTCATCATCATCATCATCATCATCATCCTCTACATGTGTAGAATACTCATATTGAGCATCCGGAACTGTAACCTGTAAACTTGTGGCTGTTTGTTGGATTTCATCATCTACACGCGGGTCCAACTGTATGTACAACTCCATACCACTGACTTCAGGTATTCTCTCCAACTTGTCAAACATGATCTTTACATGTTTATTTGTTTCTATCACCATGTACTTGTAATTAATCCAGTGCTTCAGGACTTTATGTGGCATACGATAAGTCATTTGTATGTTGTGTACAGCAGGATTCGCACACAATTCTTCCATAACTATCATCTTCAATTCATCAAGGGTCTTCAACCTACGATCAATTTGGGTATAATAGAACTTTATATCCGGCCCTTCAAATGGCAATTCCTTGTTCGCATTAGCATTCTTAAGTGGAACACCGTGGTATAGGTTTATATCAATTTCAGGTATTGTAAACCTATTAGAGTCAAGTTACTATGTTAGTTAAAAAAAACATTTTATCTACTCAAACTACACAAAGTAGAAATTCCAATTCATTTAACGGGTATGAATTTCATTACACATTCGTTACACATTTCATACTCAAATCCTTTTTTTGTCATGCTAAGACTATCCATTTCATACCCAATACAAACAAAAAAAGGCAAAATCCTTGTAAAAGTATACAACATTTTATCTAATTCATACCCATAACATTTACATACCCATTTCATACCCAATACAAAAAAAGTCATTTCGTTACACATTCAAAGGGCATGATTACATACCCATTTCATACTCATTCATTACAATATTTAAACTTATTGATTCAAAAGACAAGTTTAAGTAAATGCTTATGTCCTATTATAAATCTTAGAATGCGTAATAATTAGCACATTAAAAATTTTAAAATAATAATAAAAATAAAAATCAAATCAAATGATCTAAATCCATAACATGATAAGAAGCAACTCATACCTAATAAACTAAGTACTCATATAATTGTTCATATTGTAAATTACCTCTGAATATGCATAACTGGGGTTAATACATGAGGAGATTACAATGAATACACAGTTAATGTCATGAAGAATAACAATCAGACACACCTAATTTGCATAGAGAGTCAAATCTGCTGTACAAGGGTAGAAAAATGCAGCTATAAGTATTTTTAATCTAATTTTGCCATAACTTTCAAAACCCGTAAAATTTTAGTGGAGTAGAGTCCATTGTGAATTCAAAAACTCAGTAGGAGTTAGATTTCAGCTAAAACAATGTGATACACATTAGAAACAATTCCTGAGGAAAAAAAAAAAAAACAAAAACAAGTTAGCAGTCATAACAAATTCACTCAGATAGATCTTTGAGTCATTAATTCCAAATCACCAAACAATTTAAGCACACTAAATTGAAATGTTTGTGTGGAATTTAAGTAGGCTTAGGGCACACTGTGACATTGCCAGAAAAGTGCATTTCGAGCCTTAAAGCTCTTAGTAAAAATTGGCAAAAATGTTTAAAATGTTCACTAAAGAGCTTTAAGGAGGCCTAAAACAGCTTTTAGGGAAAAGCTCTATAATTTGTGTTCGTGTTTTATAAATCCAAAACTTTAAAGCACTGTTCATTGTAATTTGCCAAACACATAAAACGTTAAAGAGTTTTTCAGCTAGTAACCTACACCACAATATAAAGCTCTGCTTCCTAGAGTAATGCTAGACGGCACTTAAACTTTGTAAGGTTGAAATTTATCAACCATTTTGTTGGCTTTATTCCGTGTCAATTTGCTTGTATTTCAGTACTTAGTAACCCTATATTTAGGTGGGGATCATGTAAGGGTAGTGTGTGAGAGAATGTGAAGAAATGGTCAAGACTGTGCAGCAGAACAAGGACTCGCGACTGGATCTCGCTGGTGTCTCGCGACTGGCAAGCCGCCAGATGTTGCACACGAGTAAAGAGTGCAGAGTGGAACTCGCGATTGGACCTCGCAGGTAGCTCGCGACTGACAAGCCGCCAGAAGCTAAACCGTCGTGCCAGCTGTTGCACTACAAGACAAAAATTCCAGTCTGATAGTTCAGTTAGTTCGCAGCTTAAACTCGTGACTTAGTCAAGCCGCGAGGCCAAGCCACCAGCTAACTCTGTTTTGGAAAAAGTGACTCTTCGCATTCCAAACACCCACCAGTATAAATACTCCTTATACCCACGAAATGTAGTAAGCTTCCAGAGAGAATTTTAAGAGAGAAATCCTAGAGAAAAACAAGATTGACTCATCCACAATCTTTACCTTGTAACTCTTCAAATTCTTCTACTCTCACCCTCTCCATTGTTAGATCCTAGAGAGATTCATTACCCAAGACCTTTTTTCACCACACCCACATCTGTGAGAAGGTTATTTGGTGCTTTAGGAAGCAGTTAGGAAGGAACCAATTCTTATTGGTTGATGCTATGGACTAGTAGCGGGATCTAGGAAGCTAAAGAAGAAATAGATTCGGTGTAACCTCGTTGGAGCAAGAAGCTTGGAGGGCTTAGGTACACTGGGTAGATTAGGCTTGGAGGGTCTATTGTTGTCCTTGTATCCCAACTACATTCTTTAGTGGATCATTTAACCGCTTAGAGGGCGGCGGAGAGGTTTTACGCCAAGGGCTTCGGTTTCCTCTTTGATAACACATCGTGTGTTGTCCTTGTGTTTGCATCTCTCTTCTCTTTATCTTTATCATTTAATTTCTGTTAGGGATGTGATTTTATTTAACTTAGATTGTTTATCAATTCTGTTTTAAGCTTTAGTTCATCTTTCGCATGTTTATCATTTGATTTAAAGCTTGAATTGGTAATTTATAAATTGGGAGTCTAAACGTTCATAGTGTTTTATACGCTATTTGAACTTTCAAACTTCAACCAACACAATTAGGCCATCAGAAATGGCACACACAATAGACAGACTATTTCTCTCTCTCTAAAAGAATTAACCAATAACAAAGAAAACGCATTTCAGACATATAAACAAAATCAAAACTACAAAAGAGAAAACAATCTCCAGTGAAAAGTTTAATGACACAGACAAAAAATTTGCATACCAATATCAACAAGTCAACAAGAATATGTGTGCAAACAGCAAATCCACTAAAAGAGATGTTTTTGAAAGAGGAAAAAATCTACTAGTGTTGGTTCTTCAGTGGAAAAAGGAACTACTCTCATCATGCCCAATCATCTACCTCCAATCATAAGCATACCCTTACCTCAGATTGGAATTTGTTGAGAGGGAGGAGTAGTGAGAGAAGCAATGTGGTGAGTGAGAGTGAAAGGCAATGTGGTGTGAGTTATGGGTGAGTGAGGGCTGAGTGGGTGAGAGAGTGAGGGGCTGATAAAACTGTTTAGTGTTTATACTTTTCTGTGAGGGGCTGATGCATGTAGCGTGTAGGTTTATAGAATTTTTCCCAGTGAAACTCAAGTCTACAAGACTCGATTTCTATGAAATTTTTATTGAAAAATCGAGTCTTTAAAACTCGATATCTTTCATATATTTCCCTCTTTGAGACTCTACTTTTAATATATACTAATCGAGTCTTAAAAACTCGAGATCTATGTGGCAATTTTAAACCAAGTCAGCAACTGCACAGCAATGGAAAGCGAGTTTCTAACCGTCGATTCTTTAAATAGATCTCGAGTTTCTAAAACTCGAGATGATATTTTCTATACTCATTCAAAACATTAGTTAACTTACTATATACAACCCCTTCACACTGCTACTCTGCACATTTCCTCCTACCTAAGTAATGAGTTTAAATTTGGTGAGAGAATGTAATTATGCGTGTGCTTGTGTATTTCGCAGTTAATTTGTTTCTCCAAATATTAAAGCTACCGAGTACCAACAAAAAACTCAAGACTTATTTTTAGCAGTCAAACAAACGTGTGCATGAAACCCACCGTGTCAGCATCCATGCCTACGGCAAAGCTCTCTTCGACTATTGGGGTGTCCTCTAGGTTGGCATTGTCGCCTTTAAGGCCATCAAATATTGGCATGGCCTTCAATATAAATATCAAAAGAAGACGTTTTGGTATCAATATTTTTAATAACAAAGGAAACGGTTGGAGAAGACACTTGATCTCCAACATTTGATATACACATCAGAAACAAATGTTTTTAACTTACAAATAAATGGTTTATAAAAAAAAAAAAAATACAAATAATGGGAAACCAAAATTTAAGGCTCACAGGCTATTCAAAAATGAAAGGATAATGGCTTCAAAAAAAAAAAAAAAAAATGAAAGGATAATAGCAACCAGCTCCTCCAAAATGAAGTAATAATGGTAGATGAATAGTCATTATAACCATTTTCTCTTTAAGAAGAAATGACATGTCACGGTAGAATGCTTTGAGATATGGACACATGTCATCGTTGTATGAATCCACGAGTTTTGGGATTCAGATTTTATAGTATATGATGATTAGATATTGATTCTGCAGAAAGACACCAGGCCTACACATTTCTCCGAATTTTCTTCTGTAGTTTATCCTGCTCTCGATATCTCTCCCGTCTTTCTTCTCTCCGGCGCTTTCTCGACGACTCCTCATCTTTGGCTTTCTCTGCCTCGTGTTCTTTCCTCTTCTTTTCTTCCTTAAGCTTTCGCTTCTTAATCTGCAGAAACCCAAGTTATGAAGTGAACATGAAATACTTTCAACATTGGTAGGAAAATTGTCATTACAAATGGCACTAATCAGTTCAGTTGCTTAAAGTGAATGCTGTTAAAAATCAGTTTTCCAATCAAAGAACAAGGACTTTCCAGCAGATTTTACCATCATCTATAACATTTATGTCTGGGTTTCAAAATGTCAACTAAATACAGTATTTCAGACTACAAGATCGTACCTTTTCAGATCTAATCAATTGAAGATGTTGAACAAGCGCATGAACTTTTCGCTCATTAGGCTCCATCACAACAGCCGGTCTTCTATTTTCAAGAAGCGGACGTTTCCGACTAGGTGTATCCTTAGACTTCGATGCAAACGGGAGAGATGCTTCCAAGGACTTGGGAATTACCAATGGGTTGAACTTCTTTGGCTTCCTTTCAATTGGCTGTTGATATAAAAAAATAATTAAAGAGGATAGTAATACTGCAGCGATTTCAAGCCAGAATAAAGAAAGAAAACTATGGGCTTACACAATTACTGCCTCACATCAGATCTTACCTTGTAGAGTGAATCCTTGTTAAAAGGAATGGCAAGATTGTGTTCTCTCCTCAATTCAGCGACAGTTTTCATTCCTTGCCAGGTCTGATCACGAGGTTGTAAGGCCGTTGTCAATGGGTTGTAGAAGCGAGGAACTTCGACTGAAGCCCATGCACGCATGAAAACAATGTCACTCATCTTGATCTTATCCTCAAAGGTACACCTTGCAATCCCTTCTCTAGGTTTTCCTCCCTTCTTTTTTGGTTGGTTACCAAGCTCTTCTTTAGCAGCCTGCCAAAATAAAGTCATATTAAGTCCACCTTCAAGGGTATAACAATAGCCATGCTTCTACCTTCTTATATCCACAAATTGCCCAGGCATCAACTATGAGGAGTGCAATTATACAATGATCTGTAATCATTGCTACCGGAAAAACTTCCCAGTAGAAATTAATAAAGGTTGGCAATGCTTGTTTTGAAGAGTCTGATGCGAAAGGGGTAATACTTTTTTTCAATTGATAAGTTATGCACCCAGTGGATAACTCATGACCTCACCCTCCACCTTCCATCTACAAGGAAAGGAGGTGCCATTTGACATAGAGGCATAGCGCTCATTGGAGATGAGGCAAAAACACACAGTAAAAAGCAAATACAATTAGCACAATCTAAAAGCACAAATCAGAATAAAAAATATGAATAAAAGTTCCTAATTAAAAGAGCATACCTTCTTAACCTGTCCCCGGATCCCACTGACAGTTCGAATAGCTGCACCTTCATATCGAGCTATTTCAAGATCTGAATTAAACATTTCCTTGATAAGAGCTGTCTTCTTGAAGATCTTGGTGGGGTAACCAACCAGCTTGACTTTCTTTTTAATCTGAGCTGCATGATTAAACTCCAACACAACTGCAGTTGCACTAATCCTAAATGTCGCCTGACACACCAAACAAAAGCCGCTCAGGTATAGAGAAAATTTGAAAGTGAAAACAACAAAAGAAAAGTAGTACAAAGTATACTCCTACCAAATTCTAATCACACTGACAAAGCAGAAAGGGAAGCCTTAGTTTCAGATATTTTGGACTTTCATTTGGACAGGGTGGGTAGGACTTAGAATCTTCATTTACACAAAGACTTTCATGATTGAGAATTGGAATTTGTATATTCTTTTCTTGACCATATCTATACTCAGGTGCCTAGGAGGGAGGAAGTTGACAGGATGAGGTTGCACTTGATTGGGAGGGGTACTTTTGATGTTCTATCTTTTTACAATAACTTTCATGGTATCAATGTTCATTTCATGTGCTCATCCATTTCCTTGGAAGAGTCTTTAGCGTGTTAAGGCCCTCAGGAGGACATCTTTCCTCTTATGTACTGCAACCTGGGGAAAGATTATCACTATTGATAACCTTATCAAGAGGGGATTGTATTAGTTGGATGGTGTTGTATGAGTCGTCGTAGTGGGGAAACAGTGAATCACCTGTTGCTCTGTTGTGATGTTGCTTAGGCTTTATGGAGATAAGTCTTTTAGATGTTTGGGATTCAGTGGGTAATGCCATCTACTGTAGCAGATCTACTATTTGGTTGGAGAAATTGATTTGGGAAACACCTACTAATGCACAAGTACATATACAGGTATTGGTTTGATATGGGTATGGGTATGGGTAAAGAGATGCAACATTTTTTAGAAAAACCTAGGATACAATACATCAGGAATACGGAAATTAATTAATTAATTAAATTTTATTTTTAGGTATATTTAAATATTTGTGTACATAATTTATATTTATTTTAAGTTTTAAAAATTAAGTAACAATGAAGTGTGCAATAGTATATCACAGTGGCTAACCAAAAAACAATACTATATTTATATCACTATATCAATATATCACAGGCACACAGGCCACAATAATGCAATATATATCCTAATAAGCTCCAAAGTCGATAGGTCACTCAAGTCAAGACTCTTTTTCTTTTATAGGTAATAGATATTTCATTAAAAATAAGTACAACATGTTCACGATGATGAACAGAGTACTAGGAATAAATACAAACAAATCAAACAAAAACAAAAACAGATTGCACAAAATAAAAAACGGAAATACATTGTGTAAAACCTCAAATACGAGACCACCCAAACAAAGTCCAAACTAGCAAAGACTTCAACAAATCGGCAGATTTCTCAACATTCTCGAAACAAACAATATATAACATAATTAAGGGCCCAATGGCAGTAAGGCTGAAGCCCAGGCCACTGAGCAAGTGAGCAGGAAAACAAAAAAAGAAAAAAAAATTGTGATTTGCAATTCCAATTCAGAACAAAGGCAAGGCAAGGGAGAGAGAGTGAGAGTCTGAGAGACATATAGGCAGGAAGGGGGAGGAGATGCTCCAGCGTCGACAATCGACAAAAGTGAGGAAGAGAGAGTGGTGATCTATGGCTGGGAGTGGGTCTTCATCACTTTGAACAGAAGCAGACTCAGCAGAGGCAGAGAACGAGAGTAGACTAGAGACTGATCTTAGAGAAATTAAGGCTTTTAACTCAGTTGGGCCGATTGACAATGGTAAATTTTCCAGGTGTCAAGACCTTCTCATTTTTCATTTTTCCTTTTCCCATGTCCGCTAGGTACTCACCATATCTCGAACATGTCACGCACGAATCCAAGCCGTATCAGAATTTTTTTTTTTAAATATTTTTTTTATTTAGCTTGACACTCTCTAGGTACAGACAGTTGTACCGGTATCCAACCCGAATCCGTATCGGTTACATATCGGACACCGGCACAATGACAAAATTGCCATATCCATGCATTATAGGGAACACTATTCAGATATTGAAATATTGTTCTAGCATGTTTCATGTAGATAGTGTGGAAGGAAAGGAATAATTGTATGAGGATGTTGAAAGATCTCTGGGTTATCTTCAACCCTCGTTCATTTGTACCTTGTTCGCCTAGTCTCAGTTTTGGGTTTTTTCTTTTTATGCATTCTACTTCCATTTTTTGGTTTCAAAACTCTCTTAGTTCTTCTAGTTGACTATTGTAACTTTTAAAGAATCTTTTTGTGTTCATCTTCATGAACATATATTTCTTTTTTAGTAGAAATAAAACTCATTACTTGTCAAAAAAAAAAAAAACAATAATCTAGTCATGTAAAATTTCAACATAACATTTTATATAATTCTCGTGCATTATAAAATTATGCCTGTAATCAAAATGATATACATGGTTCAATCAAACAATAACAACAAAGCCTTAGTCCAAAAATTTTGGGGTCAGTTATGGATCCTTAACAAATTAGTCAGAGTAGACCAAATGTCCTTCTTTACTACCAATAATGTTATTTCTTATCTTCCTCTACCTTTTTCTGTTCCATTAATTTAAATCAACTCAATCTTTCTTATCGGTACATTAATAGCTCTCCTCTGAACATGACCGAACCATCTCAAGTGATTCTCTCTCATCTTTTTATCAATAGGGGTCACCCTTATCTTTGAGTATATTTTCTCATTTCAAATCCTATCTTTTCGTGTATTTCCACTAAGCTATCTTAACATTCTCATTTCAGCTACACTTGTTTTTTAAATATATTGCTTCTTAACAGCCCAACATTTAGTACCATGATCTTATAAGTCTTATAAGATTTTCTCTTTAACGTATTCATGTCTTTAAGCTTTAAGCTTTAAGCTTTCAGCGCAGCTAAGTGCGCAGTTAACAACATTGGATTTAACTACGTTTCTAGGCTCAAGCCTTGTGCAACTTGTTATTAGTTGAAAGTGGTGAGCACACAGTAAGGAGTGTCAGATATCAAGTTATTTACACGTATTGTTAATTTGTTATTACCGGGATCCATTCTAAATTTGAGGCTCAAAAGCACCCCAGCGAATGCACAGGGCAGAGATAGGCTTAGTTTTAGACAAAAAAGGCAAGTTTTGACAGTTTAGTCTCCTTTACAGGTTTTAAGATGTTCTTTAAACATCATTTATGGCACATGACACTGTTTCATCCAATTCCAACATATCGGAGCTTGTTGATAAATTCCCTTAGCTCATCATAGAATCACTATTCTGTTTAGGTTTTATTTCCCAGTGGAACCTACCAGAGGACCCACCCTGTAACATAAGTCCAACACATCATTTTCTCCTTTTTCATTTTTTAAAAACCAACACATAAGTTTATATGAATTCAGGGATGGATAGCAATGTTTTAGCCCCACTGTGTGCCATTAACAGGCCAAAATAAAAATTTTAGATTTGTTGTTCAAACCAAATGCAAGATGGTTTTAAACCAAAAGTTTTACAAGGAAAATTTGAGGGAACTTGCCATTCTCAATCAATAATTTTGTATGGACTGCTAAGAGATATGAAAGAGAGAAAAGGGGAAGAAATTCTGACCTGATTGTTTGATAAATTCTGAACAGCAACCACGCCAGTATTAGGAGGGGCAAGAGGGCCCCAGAATGTGGCAAGACAATGCGTGTGTTCAGGAGTGTACTTAAGCATTCGGTACCTTCCATTCAGATCCTCAATGGCATAAAGAGGTCTAGTTTGGTAACGCCTCCATCCAACTGAAACAATTATGGGATCTCTATTTTTCAGTATTTTCTTGTGCCATCTGTGCTTCTTTAACCTGGTCTGGAAGAAAAGAAACAAAAGATCTTATGTGATCAAGAATTTTCCAATAAATTAAAATAAGAGAAGCTACAGAATAAGTGAACTCTTTTGATCTGATTGTCTGATTAAATTAAAGATTATCACCAAAAACATGATTTTATGACAAATTCACCATAACGAGTCTTGATATTATCCTTTCTCAAGAGTTGGCCAGAACAACAGCTAAATTGATATCATCAAAATTGTGGAACATGAATCATTTCCTTTATGTCGAAATGTTTCATGTTGACAGAGAAGTTGCTTTTTGCTTAATGGCATTGGGAAATTATAACTAAATGACAGGTCATCGCATTATACTTAAATACTAATTCAACAACAATTTTCCCCATCAATAGAACCATTCTGCTGTGCCTAAGACCTGTCCCACAAACAAGAAAAAAAAATACTTAAGAGCAAAAGCTCCAGTTTCAGAGGACATGATGCAGTTGCATTTATGAGAACTAAGCGGCAGGCTCGCCCAGTAGGGAGTCATAAAAACCTAGGAAATAGCAGAAGGAAAACTAATGGTATCATTCAGCATTGCAGAACGACAAATTTAAGTCATGATTGTATTCTACCTGCATATACCCAACATTTTCCTCCCCAAGTCCAATTCCTCCAACTAAAATAGGATGGCAGGGATCAAAATACTCAACCATCTCACAAGGAACATCATGAATCTCCAATCTCAAGTAAGTCCCTGTCCGAAAGCCCTCTATCTCAATTCGGGTGGCCTCATCAAGATCATTGAGTTCAGATATATTCATTTGTTTA
This sequence comes from Lithocarpus polystachyus, assembly GCA_033629205.1. Taxonomy (NCBI): domain Eukaryota; kingdom Viridiplantae; phylum Streptophyta; class Magnoliopsida; order Fagales; family Fagaceae; genus Lithocarpus; species Lithocarpus polystachyus. The sequence continues at coordinate 78,297,571 of CM066164.1, forward strand.
CGGAGTTCAATCTCCTCCTTCATCTGCACAATGCAATCATGATTCACTCAATATCTTTACTTGTAGGCAACCATACTCCAAAAATAAGCCAGAAGAGATACCTTGTCAAAATAACCACTTTCATTTTTGTCTCTGTCCTTTGTATCAACTTCCTCATCTGGTGATTCAGATCCGTTAAATGTAAATCATAATTAAGGTCACAAAATTCAATTTCATATTGCTTCTGTACATAAAACAGCAGATAGGACAGAAAAAATTTGATTGCTGACCTAAGTTGCCATCTATGGCACATGAGCAACCAAGAAAAGAGAGGGAAAAAAAAGATGTTGTGGCAAAAGGATCACATAAAAACGTATACTGAAAATATAACAGTTCAAAAGGATATTGTGCATCAAATTTTGCACGGAGGGCAAGCTTCTTAAGCCTTCGCTCCTCAGCTGCTAGGTCATCTTCCATTTGGACTGCACCATTGCCAGTATCATCTGTTCGATGCCTCTCATTCTTCTCACCTGCTTCTAAATCTTCAAAGTCACCATAGACAGCATCGTCATCATCTTCAGCGTTGGCCTCTGGGTATTTATTTCTGCTTTTAGCCTTTTCCCAGTCACCAGTAACAAAACGATCACGAATACTCTGAATAAGCTCTTCATCTTTCCAATTTTTGAGAGTTTCATAATTTATGAATTTGCTACAGTCCTCAGAGTTGACATTTCCATCATCAAATCCTTCTCTCAAATTCTGCAACAGACCAAGAAACAGAGTGAACACACAACATCTATTACAGATATAAGGGTTGAGCATTCATATCAGTCTTCCTAAGGGCAGCTACAAACATGTCTGATGTTAGAAAGAACCTTGTTCTCCCAAAACTTAAAAAGTGCCTATTGCTCTAAGAAACAATAGACTCTAATGATGAAAGTAGTGTCAAGGATGAACCTTTTTCCCCTCTCCTTTTGGCTTAAAGAATTCGTCTCCATCACTTTCTTCATCACCACTACTACCTTGTGCTTCATCCATAGCCGTAGTAGATGCTGACGTAGACTTCCCATATACAAGTTGCATAAGATTAGTATTCTGTCTGGAGACAGTCCTTTCCATTAAAGATTCTTTCCACTTTGAAATATTTCCCATGTCATCTTCTATGAAAACAATTACAAATAAAAATTAGAAATAGAAGGATAAGTTCATGAGGAAATTAGTCCGATTTAACAACTTACTACGGCACTGAATAAGCAATCGATGGAAAAAAAAAATTGATATCAATCACTAACTTGAACTATATTCCACAACCATCTCATATTGGTTTCAAATGAAACATAATTCGAGAATCACATTCATTTCTAAAGCAGGAGTACAGTGCTTCTTAATCACCGATAAGAGAAGAAGGCACAACACATAGCATATTTACAAATAAGTCAAAAAAAAATTACCATCTATTTCATGATCCTCTCCATCTTCCTCCGAAAAATCTGAACCAGAGGATGTCTTGTTGTCTGCATCATCATCACTGTCCTCATTCACTTCATCTGAATCCTATAATTAAGTAATTGTAAAAATCATGAGTATGGCTAACAGAACAGACAGATTGATGTTGCTAACAGAGCTAATATTTCCAACACTACTGCTCCCACACATCAATCAAAAAGGGAAGGAGGACAACCACTATATCTGTCATACAGATACGGTAGACATGATCCTCATACAAGCACTGAACTAAATAATGTGTAAAATCAACAGATGCATTGCTAAAATTCCAACCATTAAAATGCCATAAAAATATAAAAGCAGAAGTTCTGTTATACATAGCATCACAACCAAGTAAAAGATAAGATTTAGATATGAAAAAAGAGAACCAAAAGAAAAAATATTTTCCATAACTACTATGGCAGTACAAGAATTCAAGCACAGTGCCGAACAGTGATTACCAGCATCATAGTACATGGAAGCATAAACAAGTATCTATGTGCTGTAAAAAAAGGGTTTTCATAAATCCATTGTTCAACGCATAATGATTACCAGCATCATTTACCTTCAAGTCATCATGATCAATGTCATTTCCAAAGAAAGCTTTTCGCCTTATTCTTCCACCATGGTACTCAACACGTTCCTGCAAACGATCTTTTAGAGAATTTTGAGAATTGTGCTGATCTAATGCATCATTATCTTCTTCAGAACCACTATCTTCACTTTTTATCATTCGCTCTTTTTGAACAGCTTCATCTTGATCTGAAGATTCTGAACCATCCCGAACCCCACCATCACTTTCATCATCAGATTCATCAGCTTCAATTTCTTCCCCAGAATGATATCCCTCTGAAGGCTCTATTTCTCGAATCTGCTCCACACTTCCATGATTATCCTTGGCATGCTTCTGGCCAAAAAGGCTAATGAAGCTCTTTTCTAACTTCTCATCAATTGAGTACTTTGCTTTCTGAAGAGATTTAACCAAAACCTCACCCACATCTTGGTCCTTTCCTGTTACGTCAATAATATGCCCAATTAATCCTCCCCCCCACCAAAAAAAAAAAAAAAAAATACATGATGGCTGCAGCAAGGACTAGTGAAAATTTACCTATTGCCTAATACATTATTTTCACATAGGAAACCTTTTTTTATTCTTTTTTTTTTTATAAAGTAAATGATCCATTTAAACACTTACGGGTTTTTCCATTTTGACAAAACTCCCAGGGAACAATGTTCACCGAGGCAACATCATAAAGGTTTGATTACTAATCCGGTCCCTCAAATCTTAAACAATGTTCAATTGGGTCCCTCAACTAAAATTATGTTAATTTCATCCCTCAACTTTCAAATTAAGTCAATTTCATCCATGGGTCTCCTCTCCCTTTAAACTTTAACGGAACAAATGGTCAAAATTGACTTGACTTCAAATTTTTTACACTTTCCATAATAGTTTTGTAATATGTATGCTTTATTCCCCACGTTGGCTAATTTCCTAAAAATTTAAAGGAAGATGAGATCAAAAAGCCGAAATGGATTTGATTATGAAATTTTTGAGAAACTGGATTGACACAATTGAGTTGGGGAACTAACTTTGACACAATTTAAGAGTTGAAGGTGCAAACTAAACTTTATCCAATAGTTGAAGGATCAAATAGGTAATTTAAGCTTCTTCTTTTTTTATACGTAAGAAAGTAATATTATTGAAAAGAGAGAGAAAAAAGAATACAGGGTGTTCACGATAATGAACAAAGAACAGCACAAAAACAAAGAAACAAAGTAATTTAAGCTATTATATAATAGAGATTAACTAAAACGCATAAATGAAAAAGGTCATTGAGAACAGAGAGATGTTCCATAACAAAAACAATGGATGGGTAGTCAAGAAAAGTGTAATGAAAGAGTACCATGAGATGAGCATAGAGATATTATTCACCAAGAAAACAGAACATGAAAGAATATAGAAAAAAGTGAAAACCTTTGTTTGTTTCTCCCCCATTTTCATCATCCGCTTTAGAAAACTGAACAAGGTGGTCATTTATGTTTATATAGACAGCATCCTTGTCATAGAGAAGGTCCCCAAGTCCAGACATGGGTGCATGAAACAATTTTTCTTTATCACGCAGCCCTTTCTTCTTTGCAGCTGATGGTAAAGGACAAGGATCAGCTAATCCTGCAATGCCTGCTAAACTGTAATCACCCACACCGGCAATATGCACCTGATTCACAAACAGTATATTAGATCACCAATATATAATTCGAGAAAAAATGCGAAAATAACTTCTTCTTCTTCTTTTTCAGTAAGTTTACACATGCACCCAGTGGGTTTTGAACCCAAAACCTTACCCTCCACCCTTTCTTATGGGGGAAGGATGTGCCTTTTGAGCAAGAGCAAATTGACAGAAAGATGGCTTGATATATTGATCATATCTTTGAAACATTGTACCAAAGTGCTTAACCATATCTCATACCTAAGTGCATAAGTACTACTCTCACTGCTTTCTTGTTCTTTTTCATAGGGTGGATACATAAATAAATTACATAACAAAGAGGGAAAACAAGAGAAAGCAAGCCCCTCATGTCCAAGATGTACTGATTTACACTTCTGTAAGATATATTAGTATTTTCTCTATGTAACATATAAGGCAACCACCAGTGATTTAACGTTTCAAGAAGAGAACAACCAGAACTCCAAAAGACCTTCGCAGGGCTGCCAACTTCTTCCATTTAATTAAAAATTAACTAGATATATATATAATTTATTTTCCAAATTGTAATTGGATAGATTTTTTTGATAAATAATATTCCAAAATTGTAATTGGATAAATGATCTTAGAATACATACCTTAGTCCCCTTCTTCATATTACAACCTCGCAAATAACCATAAACAAGGACATTCCTATCACATTTTTTATTAATACGCACTCGCTCAGGAGGAGTGACATCTTCAAAACGGTCTACCAAAATATAGGGGTGAGAAACTCGCCAAGACAACGGATGAAATTTCATTACAGAAATAAACCGTGCCAAATTGTGAATTTCACGCTTGGGATACCTGTTCATTCAGGATGGAAATCACAGAAATATAAGCTTCATGAAGATTTCGTGTTTCAGTTAACATAGCAGCATATGTGTGCTTAATAACATAAGTAGCTAAAGAGCTACTTACTTCCCATGAATTAGGCCAGATAAATAAAACAATTTTGCCCCATCATATATTTCAGTCCAGAAACGATGCTTGAGACGCTGTTTTGTTTTCTTCAGTTTCTTTGCATCCTTGAACTTATCAAGGTTAGTAAGAACTCCCATAACCTTTGGGAACCCATGAACTTGCAATATGTTGAGGAATTCAAAGGTTTCCTGTAATGGAATAACTATAATTAAATAACAGAATTCAAAATTGTAATTTTTTTTATATATCAAACCAATAGAAAATGCAAACAACCTAACATAAATCATTCAAGAGAGGGGGTGGGGGGAAGGATATATGTAAAAAAGAATAACAGGAACTGAGCAGGCCCGATACCAAATTATCTACAAGCAGAACCAGTGCTAAATTGGCATTACAAAAGCCCACGAGCTGAATTAACTTGACAGCTCAATAGAAATTAAATTGGCATTACTAAATTATCCTAATATTCAAGTGGGTGTGTTTACTAGGAAGCAAAAAATTAACAAAATCTCACCATTTCAAGATTAGTGACCTATTGTTTGGTTGGAGGATTGGTCTGGTAAGCATTTGTCAGACTTTTGGAATTTAATCCCATTGTGTCTAACGTGGACGGTTTGGCAGAAATGAAATCATCCTACATTTAAGAACACAGATATAGCAGGAACCCCATTGGTGGCTACTTTGTTTTGTGGTTCTTTATTTGATTTTTCTAGAGCATGAGGACTCGCTAGCACTATTTCCATCCATGAATTTATAGAGTTGTAGTCCTTGCAATAATTAAAAAAAAAAAATCACTTATTAAAAAAAAAAGATATCTCACCATTTCAAAGCCATAACTTCCATCTATGAGAAGCAAAGCCAAATCAGCATACTTTGCCGCATCAATCATGCCATTTATATCATTCGGGCACTCCACAAACTGCAGCCGCCTTTTCTTACCTAAACACATTCAATCAACCACTCAATGAATAAATCCATAACTTTATCCTTTTTTTCATTTAATTAACTATATAAGTTGAAACAGAATGCACAAATATAAACCTGATACAATGGTAATTGGGCCCCGAACCTCTGGCAAATTCTGCTTAGTATAATGCCTTACAAGAGACTTTATTACCAGCGACTTCCCGACCTAATGTGACAACAAAAACATCATCTTCCCTAAGTTTCCAAACCACTATGAGCTACAAAAATAGCACAAAATACATAAATAAATGAAAATTCAAATACCTGAGGAGGTCCTTGCACCACAATAACGAAAGGCGGCGGCTCACCATAAGTCCGATCGATCACCGGAACATGAAGCCTTCGCTGCTCTTTTTCCACAGTCCGTGACTGTAATCGCTTCGCTTTCACAGACGAACTAAAAGCAAATGCCTACATACACACACAAACACAAACACAAATATATTTTGATGGGTTTGAAAAATTGTGGAAAAAGAATGAAGATGATGATAATGGAATGGGATGGAAACCTTTGGGTTTTGCTTCCTGTCGCTGTCGGAAACGTTCTTGTTCTTCTTATCGGACTTCGATTTTTTCTTCGGACCGGCCTGGCGAGACCGGTGAGACTTGTGGGACTGTTCGGTCTTGGTGCTATCCAAAGCCATGGTTTTTGGCTTTGGCTTCGAAGGAACAAACGAAGAACCTTGAAAAAGAGTTGCAGTGTTGTGTTCTAATTAGGTTTGAGGTTTTAGGAATTTGACGTTGTACGTTGCTAAACCCTTGCTCACAGTTTTTCTGTTTGTTTTGTCTCTTCGGGGAACATCGGACAAGTAATGGATCGGGCCTGTAGTCAATGTTTTTGGGTTTTATTTTATGGGCTTTTTTCTTTTGGGAAGGGAAGGGGGCCAACCATATGTTTTTTCAATTTTGGCCCAAGTTATTAATCCTCTCTCTGTGTACCTACTTTGCTTTTGGTATTAATAAATGTATTTAAATATGACTAGTTAGGGCAGCAGGGTGCAAGGCACGTGCTTGCCGTGGAAAAAAAGTAGTAATTAAAATTAATTTTAAATTTTATTTGTATCACAAAATAAAGATATGAATCATTTGATTTTTAAAGTATATAGTGATTTATATTAATAAAAAAAGACATTAATTTTAAGAATTTTGATGATTATGTCGTAAAAAGTTAATCTCATTCGCATAAGAATTTTGATCAACCATAAAGTTAGGGTAGTTATTTATTATATAAATATTTATTTAACTATAATAGTTTTTTAGTACCTACTTGCCAAAGACAATATATCCACTCTCTAAAAACTTTTAAGAATGATAACGAATATCATCATTTTCCAACAATAAATAACTGAGTTTTGCTAAGAAATTTAAAATAAAAAATAAAAATAAAAAGATAACAAAAGGCATGTGTCATCGAATTTTTCATTAAATAAATTATAAGTTTTGAGAATTTAAACCTAGAAAATCAACGTTTTTTAGATAACAAATAAAACACCTAATATCATCATTCTAACTTTTTAAGAATTTCTATCATTTAAAACTCAAAATACGTAAAGAAAATTTTTAGGATGTTAAAATTTAGCAGAAGTAATTTAGGCATTACACAATAAAATATTTTAAGAATCATAAGCTTTTATTAGGGTTTAACTGAGAGAATAACAATATGACATATTTGCTATTTTCCAAATTATGAAGAGAAAAATTGTTTGATTTTAAACTTTAAGGAAGAATTGTAAACTACCCCAAACATAAAGTATGAAAAATGTTTTTTTCCTAAGTTTTTGTTTTTATTTTTGTGTGTAAAATTATATGTTTTTACTTAAAATAGTGTGCAAAGAAAAAAATATACAAAAAGTCAACCCAAAAAAATTGTATGTGGCATAGTGAATTTTGGCTTAACAAAGTTGATTAAATCAATAAAAAATTTCTAAAAACACAACAGTATGACAGAATATTTTTATAATACCTTTATAATTTTATTATATTTTATTTTAACTTGTAAATAATTGATAGCTCAACAGTTTTGAAAATATTGTGACAACATCAAGATGTCTTAACATTTTTCACACCAAAAAATGTTATGTCCATGACATTTTAACAACAAATCATAAGTAGTAGGTTACTACAAGTTATTATCAATGGACAAAAAAGTAGTTTCATTGGTAAGTTTAAATTAGAACCAATAACAATTTACTATATTTGATTTGTTATAAAAGTGTTGTGAAAATTATTGTGGATATAGCACTTCTTTTTCACAATACTTTTATTTTTAGTTGTAACTGGTTCTAGTATGATATTTTATTACTTTATTTTGACTTATAATGAATTAACACCTCAACAATTATGAAAATAGTGTGCCAATTTGTGATGTTAATATTTTATTATAATGTGAAACGGCGTGAATTGGACAAATCAAAAATAATATAGCAAATATACTACAACTTTATGCATTCACAAAAAAAAAAAAAAAGGCCAGCAAAATAGTGAAAGTTGAACAACTCAAAACTACTGTAGTGAAATTACTGTAACTTTTCTCATTCACTCTTTTTATATATAGAAATATACATTGCACTTACAATGTAAATTTATATTGTAAACACATAAAAATTGGCAAATGTTGTACACATTTGCAAAATTTGTACAATTTTTTTTTTGCAAATGCATATAATATTTGCTACTTTTTGTGTTTATACAATGTAAGCTTACATTACAAGTAGAAAGTAAACATATAAAGATTCTTTAAAAAAAAAGGGAAAGAGGCAACTCACTAAACCAAAAATATTGTTCATAACACTGTTCATGAGCTTATTAAATGTATATAATATTTGTTATTTTGTGTGTGTATAATGTAAGCTTACATTACAAGTACAAAGTAAACATACAAATAACCTTTTCAAAAAAAAGTTCAAACCAAGTTGATGAACTTGAATGGAAAAAAGGGGGGAAGACAAATCACCAAACCAAAAATACTGTTCATAACACTATTTATGAGCTTATTTGCTCTTTTTATATATATAAAAAAAAAAAAAAAAGAGCATAAATCGATGATTGAAAAAAAAATGATGAACAGTACATATTGAACAAACCAAAAGTACTGTAGTTTTTACATATTCACCCAACAAATGTCACAACATTTTCACAAAACATTTATTTTTAGTTGTGGTTGGTTATAGTTTCATATTTTATTATTTATTTTCACTTTTTAAGAAATTGACACCTCAATAATTGAGAAAATATTGTGAAATTTATTGTGTCAGTATAACAATATATATGTGAGTTCTTATAAATATTTAAAAGAAAAAAAAAACAAACGGAAGACTGAGAAAAAAAAAACTGTAGCTACTGTAGCTACAGTGCCACTTGAACAAACCAAAGTGGCACTGTAGCACCGGTCCAAAACTTAAAAAAAAAAAAAAAAAAAAAAAAAAAAAAAAAAAAAACTTGATAAACCAAATGTGTACTGTAGGAGTATTGCCGCTTTTTATATAGCTAATAGAAATGTAGCTACTTCTCTTGTTTTACACATTCACACTTTTGTTACGAAAGTATTGTGAAAAATGTTGTAAATGTAGCACTTCTTTTTTCATAATACCTTTATTTTAGTTTTTATTGATTCTAGTATGATATTTTATTTTGACCTATAAGGAATTAACACATCAATAATTGTGAAAATATTGTGATAATTTATTATGTTAACTAACAACTTTATCTATAAAAAAATAAAATAAAATAAAAAAGTGGACGAGATGATATTACCAAATAAAGAAAAAAAAAAAAGCAAAATGGGTTGACGAAACCAAAAGGTTACTATAGAGGCATTGGTGCTTTTTATATAGTTAATAGAAACATGTTTAATTAATAAATATTACTCAAATAAGTAAATAACAAGTAAAATTGGATGAATTTGTGAAATAAATTGGTTAGAGAATATCAAACACAAAATAATCATAATTTATCTAGTTTTAAGTTGTTTTATTAGAAAGTTGATGAGTTCTAATGAATTTTAATTAACATAATGTGCAGGCTAAAATCAGATTAAGAACGTGGTTAAGGTCTGTTGAGAACTCTTTTTTCGGTCTACGTGACACTACTTCATTGACAACCCATGCCATATCAACATATTATTGATTTTTTGAGAAAATCTATTTAAAGCCCAAAATAAACTCATATTTCATTCAACTACATATATTAGGAGAGGCAGATTCATGGTCCATATTTCTTCTTTATCAATTGGGATTATAACCCCACGACATCATCAGCATCAACATATAGATCGGGCTTAAGTAATGAATCAAAGTTCACGGCCCATATTACATATCTTACACTTATGGCAAGCAGCTTCTTCAACAAGAGCCCATATTTACACAAAATGACAACAAAACCCGAGGTACGTCATCTCATTTTCGGCTTATAATCCAAGCTCATAATTCTCTTTGGGGAAACTTTGGGAGTCGTGGTTTGGAGGGCCAAGAGGTATGTTCAGTAAAACTCCAGCGGTTCAAAGTTGATAAAAGAAACATGTTGCTTGGCGTGTCTTCTCCAACTCCCTGAACTCTGACGAGTCCATGTGTAGCGGGTAACATATGGTAAGCATCTCTTATCACATAGCACTTAAAATGATATGATTCCTCATTGCTCTTTTCTTAAAACTTGATATGTATCATGTGACAAATGCTCAATATACCCAGCCATCTAACTGTTGGGAAAATAACTATTCATTCAATCCCCAGCTGTTGCTATACAAATTTAGAAACTTTATTATATTATTCTACATAAATCTCATTACTACTTTCAGCTAAAATCCAACTCAAACACATGGTCTAATCTGATTGGCTATCTTTTATCTCTCTCTATATACAAAATGTTCATGATATCTTAGATACCCAGCTGCTGTCTGCCACAATCTAACCATAAATTTCTCTGCCAGCTGCCAGAGCAAAGCATTAAATATTCTTCTTGCTCACCAAGATTATGTTAGAACACAATGAGACCTTAACTAAATCTCTAAAACTTCAGTCAATCCTTCTATTACTTGCTGGAAATGTATTGTAATGGAACCTTGAACCAAAACACAAACACCCGAAAAAAGAAACATTTTCAGCTGAATCCCAGCAATGTATTTAGCACTTGACACCTGGCTGGAAGTGATATCATCAACCATTTAATCCTGAAATCTCAGCAGCCAGCTGTTATACCCAAAATAGCAAAATACCCTTCAAAGAGATCTTACCATTTTTCAGCAAAATCCAAGAAATAAATGCTGAATGTCCTCTCCAGCAGTCAGAACTCACCTACCTGACCTCATTTGCTTCTGCCCAAAGCAACAACTTTCTTATGACAGCTATATCATGATAACTGTCACAGCTTTTCCTGACAGTTGGGACAACCTTTTCAGAACAGTTGTGACAGTTGACCTAGCAACCTGAGCATTACCTTTTTTTTCTCATTTGGCTAAAACCAAAACCAACTAAAGAAATTACTTTTCTCTTGCTAAAATACTTTCCTTTTCTGCTACTTTTTCCTTAGCAGCTCTTACCCAAAACAGCAAAAATACCTTAAAGCTAAACATACCATTTTCGGACAAATCTTAAGATAGATTCTCTGAAGATTTATTACTATTTGGGACAAATTTTGGCTGAGATTATTTGCTAAAATACCCCCTTAAACTCAACTCTAAAGGGAACCCTTCATCAACACCTCAAGGGGGGACAACCAAGGGAGAAGAAGAACTCTCTCATGAATTTATCTATTTTATCTCCCTTTAAGCTCTTAATGAAGTTCTGAGCTCCTGAGTTTTTAGTTTCCAAATCAAGAACTAAACTCTTCAGCCCTTAGCTCACAAATGCTCTTCATAAGCCTTCACACATCCTCCAGCAGAAAATCCCAGCAGCAAATCCCAGCAATACTGCTAAACACACTGTAGCACTATTACCTCTCTTATACTCATTCTCTCACTCTCCATATTCAAAAAATACACATATCTTATTGCTCCTATCTCTAAATACCTAAACACATCTCCATACTCTTCTCTTACAAAATCTATCTTCTTGGAAAGCAATCTTTACAACTTCTCCAGCAGTTATAATCTCATATCTTTACTATCCTTAACCTCTATATCTCTCATACTTCCACACATCATATATACTACAAACACTACATCCCACAAAAACATCTATATCTTTTACCATCTCCACACTTCTCAAGAGATGTCAAACACTCATGCTAAAAACCCTTCTCATGGAAGGCATGAACTTCCATTACTAAAGCTCTTCTCCTAGAAGGCACCAAGATCTCATATCAAAGTACTTCTCATGGAAGGCATAAATCCATCTTACATAAAGCCCTTCTCTTAGAAGGCACAAATACTCCATACAAAAGCCCTTCTCATGGAAGGCAATACTATTCATAACTTCACAACAACCAAACAAGCATTGTAAAGGGGAAAACTCATTTAAGTGCATGATAAGAGGGGCAAGCTTAACCAGTCCCTACACATAGCTGGGCATACTCTCTCTTCCTCCAGTTGCACCCATTTTCCCCCTCAATCTTGAAGTTATCATGGCAACTGCCCCTCTACCGCTGGAGTCAGTTTGTTGGAATCCTATCAACTCACAGATGCTGCACAGCTGGGACTGCAAACCATTAGAGATAAGTGACTTTGCTTCCATATCCTTAAATTTACATCATTAAGTACATGATTACTTTACCTCTAAATAAATACTACTTTATTTCAACTGTTATTACAATTATTAATCAAAGCTATCATATCAAACTTATATTATATATTTATTCGACCATTATCGTGATTTTTAGACTTTGACTTTAATGGCTTTGTAGGCTCAAAAGTACGCCGGTAGTCGTTGGACCACGTGGCCCAATGTTGAGTTCCGGACGCAACTCCCCAAACAGAACTCGAGCCTAGTAAGGTCACCCCTCCAAAGGATCATACGTGGCTGGACAACTGAAAAAGGCCCCCGAACAAGGTCACAACTAATTTATATTATGGGTTGATAGTAATTCACAATGGGAGATTTGAACAACAACAACAACAACAATCATTCACGTAAAAACTACGTAAAAATGCATATTACTTTTTATTCTCAAAAAAAAAAAAAAAAAAAAAAAACTCTTAAAAACAAGCCTTCTAAGGTGTTCTAAGAATTCTATCTTTTTCTATATACTCTTCTCTCTTTATGTTGGTGATTTTTTTTGTGTCCGCCTCCTTCTTTCCTTCTTTTCCTTATATTTGCCTTACTTCTAGCTCAAGGATGTGCTGCCTTTGTACAGCTGGAGATATTTCTGTCCCATTAGGCTCTTCCTTCATCATTTTCATCATGAATGGATATTTTTGGGGGCTATTTGCACTGTTTAAGCTAGTCATTTAACAATAAATGCGACTGTGTCAAGCAAGTAACCCTCATTAATGCAGAGATGATTGTAGATACATCAACAAGCTTCCTCTAACAATCCGATACATTCCAAAGTTTTTTCTCAAAAGCTTAGTAGGTTTTTTGTCATCGTTAGCTTGGTGTGGATCTTGCCTTCAAATGAAGTCCTCGATGAGTCTTTCATTGGATCCACGATGATGCACCATCTAGTTTGTGGTTTGAGGCTTGGCTCTTATAAGGAGGCCTACTTTTAAAGCCTGTATTGGGCTTATTTCAGCCCATGACCTGATGTTACTTGGGCCTTATAAAACTATCTACCTACACATAGTTTAGCATTATTTGTAATTTTAAAAATACAAAATTAAAAAAACAAATATACATATATATATATATATATATATATTATAACGGGAAAATTGAGATTCCAAAAATTTTATGTTGAAACATCATAAGAAGTCAAAAAAAAAAAAAACAAAAGTTTTCATTTTATCAATATCATAGATTATTCATTCCCCATTTTTCATTATACCAAAACAATTTCACATACAAATTAATTTCTAACTCTTTTGTCGAGTCAAACTTGAACAATCACTACTCAACAAAGAATGTAAATTGTTCAAGCTCGGCTTAAGGTCAAACTAAGCTTGTAAATTATATTCGAGTTCAAGCTTGTCAAAAAGTCTAAAAGATTGAGTTAGACTTGACTTGACTTGACTTGACTTGATTCATTAGTCAAGCCAAGCTTGAGCTCGATATCAAGCTTTTGAGCTTGAGCTCGATATCAAGCTTTTGAGCTTGAGATTCAACACAAATATATTGTCAAGCCTATTTGGTTTAGACAAGTGATTTCAACTCCTATTTACTTAAAATATTAGTAAAATCTAAATTTAATTGTCAAACTCATATCAAGCTTATTACCAAACTCATAAACGAGCATAGACTTAGCTTGTTTTGTATTAAGCCATAATATTCACAAGCTTGTTCATGATCAATACTTTTTGCTTGGGTTTGGCTCGTTTATTAAACAAGTCTAAAACCAAAGTTTAAACTTTACTTATATAAGAATGAGTCTTTTATCAAGTATGGCTTGGTTCATTTGTAGTTTTAGAACAAACACCATAGCTTTATACCTTAAATCTATTGATAAGAAATAACTTTGTAAGAAAAAGCATAAACTATGGCATTGGACTTCTCCAAATTCACGTTTTAAACACACCAAAATATTTTATACGCAATATGTGCATTTAAGGAGGTTAATAATTTAATATATGATAGGGACGAATCGACTGGAAGGTGCCGTCAGCCCCTATCACGCCGACGGCATGATAAAGGCTCACGGTCCTTTGCTCCCGTCATCCAAGGTCGACACCCCCAGCGCGCCCCGACGGCGAGGCTTACGCATGCCGACTGGATGAATAAGTGACGGGGCAAAGCTGAAGGCACCAACACGTATCTTGTCGCACACGCTTGCACTTGAACATGTATCTTGCTCGACACGATTGCTCCCAAAAGGATGTCTTGCCCAACACGCTTGTTGCCCAAGGAGTATCTTACGCTCCACGCTAATCTAGGGCAATTTCGGTAAAGGGATATCTTCCCAAATACGCTTTGGTTCAGGCCCTACGCTACTATAAATACCCCAGGTCCTTACAAATCGAGGTACGCATAACTCCTCCCGACTCTAGCACTCTAGAGTTGTGAGCAATACTAACTTAACTATCGGAGGGTCGTTGGCCGATACCATGCCGGTACCTCCCTTTAATGTTCTTTTCATTTGTGCAGGTTTGTTTAGAGCGCGCGAAGACCTTACAGCTTACTGAGTTGATTTTTGACAACATCAGTTGGCGCCGTCTGTGGGAAAGCGTACGTAAACTGTGTTCCGTGCTTTCCAGACAAAAAGTTGCATGGTACTCACGCGTTCAATGGCAACCACCATGAACGATCAAGACAATGAACAGCGCACGACGGCTCTCGAGAGGCAGGTCCAAACTCTAGTGGCCACGGTAGAACGCCTCATGAACATAACCACGACTTGAAAGAACAACTACGACAGAAAAATGCGATGATCGACAATCAGGGAGAAAATCAAGAGGCAAGAGGTGTCGAGAGAGGGAATCATGGGGTTCTAGAGGGCAGCAACTCCCTGAGCCAACCTGAAAGGCAAGGGACGAGCCGTCCGTCGGCCACTGACCACGTCCCATCCCACATTGCTGTGGAGATGCAGATGATGAGAGAGTGCATGGATTTCATGATGAACGCCCTCAAGGGACGGGTATCCAGCGACCTCGTCCACCGTACGGACTCCCCCTACACTTCACCTGTCATTCTGTTCCCTCTACCGCCGAAGTTCCACATGCCCCAAGTGGAAAACCAAAACCCCCCACCGGAAAGTTCACAAGCTTCACCCCATTGACGGCTCCGATCGACCAAGTCCTGATGCAAATCAAGGACGAAGGGTCCCTGATGTTTCCAGGAAAACTGAAGGGGGATCTCAATAGACGACCCAAGGACAAGTACTGCCGCTTCCACAGAGACCACGGCCACGACACTGCCGACTGTTACGATTTGAAGCAGCAGATTGAAGTCCTGATTAGGCAAGGAAAGCTGCAAAGGTTCGTCAGCCGAGAAAGAACAGAAGCATCTCGACAGGAACAGGTCCCCCGCCGGGACAATGAACGCCCCAGACCGCCCATAGGGGACATAAGGATGATCATTGGGAGTGCGGCAGCCATGGGCTCAACGAAGAAGGCTCGAAAATTCTACCTCAGGGCAGTTTAGAATGTCCAAACCGCAGGCGTGGTCCAGAAGAAGCCACGAGTCAACAACCCCATTATTGAGTTCACAGAAGAAGATGCCCCACGTCTTCATCATCCGCACGAAGACGCTCTTGCTGTCAACGTCCGGCTAAGGGACTATAACACATACCGGGTCTTGATCGATAACGGATGCTCCGCAGACATCCTCTACTACCCGGCGTTCTAACAGATGCGGATCGACAGAGAACGCTTGGTACCTACCAACACTCTGCCCATCAAGTTCGAGGGAACGAGAGTATACCCCCTTGGCGCCATCACCTTGCCAGTCACAATTGGAGAATATCCCCGGCAAGTCACCAAAGATGTCACCTTCCTCGTCGTCGATTGCTCATCCGCCTACAACGCCATCATAAGGCGACCCACCCTCAATGCGTGGAAGGCCGTGACATCGACCTATCACCTGATGGTTAAGTTCCCCACCGAGAACGGTGTGGGAGAGCTACGGGGAGACCAGGTGGCCGCGTGAGAATGCTACGTGGCGATGGTAGAAATGAACAGCCACTTACAAGCGATGAACATAGAGCAGCGGGTGGGGCCAGACAAGGTCCCCAACAGCCGTTAGTGCGGCCTTAGTCAGAGAGGAAGACAAGGTCTAGAAACCTGTGTACTACGCCAGCCGGGCATTTCGCGGAGCGGAAGAAAGGTATCCACCCATGGAAAAGCTCGCCTTCGCCTTGGTTACAACGGTCCGAAAGCTTAAGCCATACTTCCAAACTCATACAATAGTTGTCCTAACAGACAAATCTTTGCAGCGGGCGATGCACCACCCAAAAGCTGCCGGTCGCCTGGCCCTATGGGTAATCGAGTTGACTAAGTTCAACATCCGGTACAGCCCTCGCATCGCCATCAAAGGGCAGGCCGTCGCTGACTTTATCGCTGAGTTCACCAACGCGGAAGACGAGGGGGCAGATGGATGCCCTCCATAGAGTGTACATACAGACGGGTCGTCAACTAGACGGGCCGGTGGAGTAGGTGTCGTACTTCACTCCCCCGAGGGAGATCGGGTCGAATGCATGATCCACCTGGACTTCATCGCCACCAATAACGAAGCGGAGTATGAAGCTTTAATAACCGGGATCGACCTCGCCAGAGCAGCAGGAGCCACGAAAATAGTAGTCTACTGCGACTCCCAGATCGTCGTCAACCAAGTGAATGGAGACTATGAATGTAGGGGCGACAGGATGAAAAAATATCTCTATCAAGCGAAGAGAAGGGTGGACGAACTGAAGGCAGAGATAGTCTAAATCCCCAGAGAAGAAAATGAGCAAGCCGACCGCCTTGCCAAAGCCGCTTCATTGGAACATGTGACCACCCCTGACGGTGTGCTCTCTTTCGTGCAGGTTTCTCCGCTAATAGACTCTGTTGATATGTAGGAAATAGGCTCCGAAAGTAATTGGACCACGCCATTGGTCTCTTATCTGAAAGATGGCGTCTTGCCGGACAAAAAAGAAGCTGCTAGAAGGCTGAAGGTCCGAGCGGCAAGGTTCGTATTAATGAAGGACGTCCTGTACAAAAGGGGTTTCTCTCGCCCATACCTAAGGTGCTTGGGTTCCAAGGAAGCGGACTATGTCATGAGGGAAGTGCACAAAGGAATATGCGGAAATCATTCGGGGTTGCGGTTATTAGCGTACAAGCTGATCCGAGCAGGATACTACTGGCTCACGATGCAAAAAGACGCCCAAGCCTACGTCAAAGCCTGCGACAAATGCCAAAGGTTCAACAACACCATCAGACAACCGTCCGAAGAGCTGACCCCCATGATAGCCTCATGACCATTCGCTCAATGGGGACTAGACATTATGGGGCCATTCCCAATGGCTATACGGCAGCTGAAGTTCCTGGTAGTAGGCATAGACTACTTCACGAAATGGGTAGAAGCTGAAACTTTGGCCACTATCACAGAAAAAAACATACGAAACTTTGTCTGGAGGTCAATCATATGTAGGTTCGGAATTCCCAGAGTCCTGGTCTCGGACAACGGGAAGCAATTTGACAACGGCCCCTTTCGAGAGTAATGCTCACAGTTGGGAATAAAGAATCACTACTCTTCTCTCGCCCACCCCCAAGCCAACGGCCAAATAGAAGTAACGAACCGATCCTTGCTTAAGATTATCAAGACCCGGCTCGAGGGGGCAAAGGGGATATGGCCTGAGGAACTACCCAGCGTACTATGAGCATACAGGACAATGGCGAGGACCCCTACAGGAGAAACATCATTCCGGCTAACTTACGGAAGCGAAGCGGTCATCCCGGCCGAAGTAGGACTCACAAGCTACAGGGTGAACGCTCACAATGAAGGAAGGAACGATGATGCCTTGTGCCTACAGCTCGACCTAATCGACGAAGTCAGAGAAGCAGCAGAACAAAGGCTCGCGCGGTATCAAGATCGCATGGCTAGACACTACAACTCCCGAGTCAAACACAAAGACTTCCAGGTCAGAGACCTTGTCTTAAGAAAGATCATGGGTGCTACCCGAGACCCTACCCAGGGGAAGCTCGGCCCCAACTGGGAAGGACCTTATCGAGTCACGTCATGGCGTCGAAAAGGCACCTACTACTTGGAAACGCTGGAAGGACAAAAGCTACACCATCCATGGAATGCCGAGCACCTACGGAGGAACTACCAGTAGGAAAAAATGGCACCGACTCACCACTTCTAGTTTACTTTGATGTATTTTGGGGAACCCAATGGGTATGTTTCCCCCCATTTTTGAAATTATACAAGGCTCAAAAATTTATTCAGTCTCTCCTATGCTAAGTGTTGAACAGCTGACGACGCTATCCAAAAGATACAATATAAAAACCGGTCAAGCATAAAAGCTGACGGCTTAAAAGCTGACGGTTCCATCCTAAGGATACAAGGCATAAAAGCGTCAAGTATAGAAGCTGACGGCTTAAAAGCCAACGACACGATCCTAAATGGATGCGAGGCATAAAAGCGTCAAGCATAGAAGCTGACGGCTTAAAAGCCAATAATCCTATCCTAAAAGGATACAAGGCATAAAAGCGTCAAGCATAGAAGCTGACGGCTTAGAAGCCAACGACACGATCCTAAATGGATGCAAGGCATAAAAGCGTCAAGCTTAGAAGCTAACGACTCTAAAAGCCTAATCCTATTCTAAAAGGATACGAAGCATAAAAACCAGTCAAGCATAAAAGCTGACGGTTTAGAAGCTAACAACCCAATCCTAAGGTCAAGCCGACGACAGTCCTAAGGATTAGCATAAAAAACCGGCCAAGCACAAAAGCTGATGGTTTAAAAGCTAACGACAATCCTAAGGATTAGCATACAAACCGGCCAAACACAAAAGCTGACGGTTTAGAAGCTAACGACAATCCTAAGGATTAGCATAAAAACCGGCCAAGCACAAAAGCTGGCGGCTTAAAAGCTGGCGGTTCCATCCAAAATGGATAAAAGGCATAAAAGCCAAAGTATAGAAGCCTGTTAAGTTTAAAATCTGACGGCCCTAAGCCAACGACACTATCTAAAGGCAGAGGCACAAAAACCCGTTGCATACAAACTAACGGTTTACAAGCTGACGGTTCTGTCCTAATTGGATAAAAAGGCACGAGCTCGTTAAACATAAAAGTTGACGGCCACGCCCTAAAGTTTGCAACTTTTAAACTCATCAAGGCATGATCCAAAGCTGACGACCCAGTTAGAAGAATGTGACTTCATCATAAAAAGCATCAAAAGTCCAAAAATTGGATTACCATGAAGTGATAAAAAGCAGAGAAAATCATCCACAAGGCTTAAAATAAAAACAAGCAGCACACTACAAGTGACGGAAATAAAGTGTTATATCACAAGAATATTGTTTTTACAAAAAGCCCTTAAAACAACGGGGCACCATGTACAAAAAAGAAAAGAAAAATTTCTACAAAAAATCAAAGGGCAGGAGCGTTCGACATGACCTCGTCTCCCTTAGGGGGGTCTTGAACCTCGGGGAAGCCTTCAAAGCTGAAAGGATCAAATGACGGGATTTTTGGAGCGACAGACTGGTCAAGAGCAGGCTGAGTGAGGACGAAACCGTCATTCTTCAGATGCATCCTAGACTCCCTGAGGCTGTCATCGTCCACCATGACGGTGTCGCCCACAGGTGTTGACGGCACGGGATCATCCATTGATACCCTCGATAAGTCTAGGTGAGGGTGGAGAGACTTTATCTGTTTAAGACAGTCCTCAAACCCGTCACCATAATACTCGGCGCAGGCATCAATGAATGTCTGAGATGTCTTGAACTCAGCTACGGCGTCAGCTTTCGCCGTCTCCACCTGGCCCAAGAGGGAAGCCAACTCCTTCTTCGCAGTCACCTTCGCCTCCCTCTCCTTCTCCAGCTGACGGGTTCCTTCCTCAAGTTTTTCTTTCAGCTCTTTTACCTCCCGTTCAAGGTACGACATGCGTCCTTGTACTGGTCCAACCCGTCAGTCAGATTTGTGATGCGCTTCTTCTGATGGGCCAGCAACTCCTCATTCTTCGTCCCTTTGACTTGCATGGCCCTCATGAGAACCATAGCCTGCGAAACCAAACTTCCGTCAGCCCATTAACACAAAAAGCAGACGGAGCAAATTAAAAATAATAAAGAATATATGTACTTGGGCGAGATCGAAGAGACCCGAGTCCCCCAGCTCCTGCACAGACTAGTTGACGCAAGAATCGGCGTCCTCCTTCCCAAGAATGGAATCCAGCCGCTCAAGAGTATACCCTTTGTGGGTAAGGAGGCAGCACCCGTCCTCTTGGGTGACGGGACCTTGGGCCGACATCAACCTTTTCCCGGCCCCGTATTTAGGAGACGGGGGCTTTGTGGAGTGATCCCCGAGGGTGACGGTCTGTTTCTTTGCTGGACGATCTCCAATCCCGTCACCCTTCCTCTTGGGCGCGCCCTTATCGACGGCCTTTGGGAGGGACGTGGACGCCCGCTCTTTCCCCTTTCCCTCTTCCTTCTTGCGCGCAGCGGTGGCCCGGATCTGTGCCCTCAACTTTGCTGATTTCATTTCTGCAAGACAGACACCAAATGTAAAAATGCCTAAGTAAAAGTGACGGAAATGAAAGGGTCAATGAAGCTTACGTTGACGGGATAGATTATTTAAACGGCGTGCTTCTTCTGTTGGCACGGGTCGCCCGCAATAGGCGTGGAGGGCGTCAGGCGTGATGAGGTCACGACACTTCCTTTCCTCCAAAGGAATCTCCATCACCTTGAGGATGAAAGCTTCCTGCTCCTCTGTGATCACTGGACGGGCGAGAGTTGAAAAAGAGAAAAAGAAAACAAACGGGTAAGAACCTTGGGATAAATAAACTTATAAGCAAAGTTGACGGCGACGACCTGATTCCCTGACGAAGGCCCAGGTGTTGTCAAAACCTTGAGGAATTGACCCCCACTCCTCCTCACAGTACACCCAGTTCGTCCCCTCCACAAAGAAGTACTTGCCCTTCCAATTCCTATTGGAGTCAGGCATGTCCGACACCAGCCTCAGCTCCTTCTTCCTCGCGGAGAAGTGGTAAATCCCCTGGAACGAGGCGATGTGGTGTGGACGGTAACACCAGAAGAATTCGTCAAAGGTTAGCTGACGGTGTCCCCCACTTAAGCTACCCCACAAGATCTTCGACCCTATAAACACCCTCCAGGCATTGGGGGCAATCTGGCTGAAGGACAGCCCAAGGTAGTTTGCCAGCTGACGGTGGAGCGCCGTCAGGGGCAACCTCAATCCTGCCGCGAACATGGCATCGTACATGCCGACGTCCGCAGTCTTCCCGGAATAACACCTCTCTCTCTCCAAGAGAAGACGGATCGGGATATCATCCGGAATCTGGTAACGCGCCCGCAGGGAGTTAAACACCTTGTCTGTCATCGTCGGCAAAAAGTGGTTAACCGTCCACTCTTTGGGAAGGATGAATGGACGGTCGTCCCCGGAGCCTCCGGACGTACTCTCCAAGGCGTCATCACCCCCAGTTGAAGCCTCGTCACTCTCACTCTCCGCCCTGTCGTCACCAACTTCGCTGGCCAACCTACCTCCTCTATGGACTTCCACTTCCCCGTCAGAAGATTGGGCTGACGACCTACCTTCTGATGACCAAGAGGAGTCCTCCCCGGGCTCATGGCTTGACTGAAAGACCTCGTCGTAGCCCGCTCCATCGCGGACTGACGACTGCTCACTCGACGTCTCCCTAGGCATCTTACTACCTACAAGCGACAAGAGTGGTCTAAAAACCCAAGTGACGACCTTTCCAGTAAAACTTCTTCCAAAGTTCAGTACGCAATTAAACAAAAGAAAATAAGAGTAAAAAATAACTCACCAAGTTGTAGAAAAGGCTTTGATGAAGCTGATGGTATCAACTAGCAAACGGAGACGAGAACGCAATTGCAATCTCTTTAAGCTGACGGCTTCTCTCTAATCAGCAGAAATGAAATGAAGGAGAGAAATGAGGATAAATGGAACATATATATAGGTAAAGATATGGGCGCGGAAGACGAAGCGACATCCCCGTCCAGCTATAGGCCAGTTGGTCTAGGAGACGTGTTCCGACACCAGGGCTGCTTGAGGGAACTAGCCATTAATGCCTTGTCTGCCACGCGAGGTACTCCCCAAACTGTTAGTTAAGACTGACGGGATTGAGGAGTAGGGGGCAACTGATAGGGATGAATCGACTGGAAGGTGCCGTCAGCCCCTATCACGTCGACGGCATGATAAAGGCTGACGGTCCTTCGCTCTCGTCATCCAAGGTCGACACCTCCAGCGTGCCCCGACGGCGAGACCTACGCATGCCGACGGGATGAATAAGTGACGGGGCAAAGCTGAAGGCACCAACACATATCTTGTCGCACACGCTTGCACTTGAACATGTATCTTGCTAGACACGATTGCTCCCAAAAGGATGTCTTGCCCAACACGCTTGTTGCCCAAGGAGTATCTTACGCTCCACGCTAATCCAGGACAATTCCGGTAAAGGGATATCTTCCCAAATACGCCTTGGTTCAGGCCCTACGCTACTATAAATACCCCAGGTCCTTACAAATCGAGGTACGCATAACTCCCCCCAACTCTGGCACTTTAGAGTTGTGAGCAATACTAACTTAACCATTAGAGGGTCGTTGGCCGGTACCACGCCGGTACCTCCCTTTGAGTTCCTTTTCATTTGTGCAGGTTCATTCGGAGCGCGCGAAGACCTTGCAGCTTACTGAGTTGATTTTTGACAACATCAATATAGTCTACAATATCTAGTATTTTTTGTTTTGTGATGATGATAAGATTGGTAAACTTAGGTTTGTGTAAACTTAAAAATTTATGTATTATTTAACTTTTATTTTTGAGTATTTTGTAATTTATATCATTATCTTCTTTTTTTTTTAGAAGGATATTATTATTATCATCTTATTTGTATTGAAAGGAAGATAAAACAATATTTTCATATTATTATTACTATTATTAAAAAGGTGAAAAAAATGAGTCAACCCTTATCCTAATGGACCCAACCCGTTTTGCAATTGGTTTAGGATGACCCGTTATTACTAGACGTCTGCTCATAATGATAATTCTTTATCATAAGTCCAAGATATCAAACAGTTTTTGGAATGAGCGGAGTTTGAACCCTTGATCTCTTATTCAACCTATGAGGGATAGCTTTTTATCATTAGATTAAAACACCAATCAGTTTTTGGCGTGGGTAAGAATTGATATCTAAATCTCTTATTCAACCGTAAAAAAACTTTTCCATCTAAGCTAATATTTTTAGACTTGTTTGTCTGGTGTAGAAAAATAAAATTCAAAATTCCACTTACTTTTACGGTGTTGGGACATCCTACATGCACACGGTATTTTCTAATTTCTGAGCAACCAAACAACCCGCTAAACAAAGCTTCCCTCTGCCTCTAAGGGATTCTCAGTGAGTCTGAAGAACCCAAGTGCATATCCCCTTCCCATGTCAAAAACTCGAAGCTCGGTTTCAAGGTACGAGTCCGTTTTACCTTGTTGTCTTTATTTTACATTGGGTTTCTCTTTCTATAAATCATTATGTGGGCACTGTAAACGTTAGTTAGTTTGCACGTCAAGAAACACTACTGGTAAACAAGTTCAATGGCCAATATAATCTCTGGGTTTTTTTTATGTGCATGATAGTCTCTGGAAACGTTATGTTGGGGCTGCTGCTATTTTGGGTTTTATTTTTTTTTGGAAGTTGTGGTTGGCTAGTATAGTTGTTTGAGATTGCTGACCAGGTGTTTGGTAGAATGCATGTGAGAGCTATACTCTCATGGAGCTTAGTTATGGGTTCTATATGTTATGCACATCGTTTGTTCTCTTTTAGTGTTGGTAGTAATAGTTTTAGTACATGCGTTTTTTTTTGTTAATGGAATCTTTTAACCTCATAACCAAGAGCCTTGTAATACAGTGGCATTATTTGGTCTTCTTTATGAGGAGAACTAAGTCCGAATTCTCCCTCCCCACATATTGTAACAATTATCAAAAAAGAATTTTTTAATCTCATAAAGTTTTTTTTATTTTTTTATAAGTAATGAAAATTTTTGTTAAAGAAAGCACAAACCAAGTACACTGGGGTGTACTCAAGGGGGAGTTTAATCAATGAAGTTTATTACTTATCAAAACTATCAGTTAGCTAGCAACGCTGAAATCATAAGGTTGGGGTCTAAATCCTATCAAATCTCAAGAAAGGTCTGACCAACTTCTTGAGCTTCATGATTTTCCTCCACCTCCATGTGCTAACTTGAAGAATTTTCACAATCCAGAAACTCGAATCAAAGTTATTGGTCGCCTTTTAAGCTTCACTTGGGTGTCTAAGGTCTAAAGGTTGATGCCATAGGTGTCTCTAGCATTCTAAACAGATTGTTTTTATAATGATTGAAAAAAAAAAAAAACACTAGTAATAGTTTACTTTGTTCTGTTAGTGTAGACAAAGTGAAATTAACAGACTATATTGAAGTTTTTTGTTAATTTTTTTCTTTTGGACAGAAAACAACCATTATTATTGTTTTATAATTTGTTGATATCATTTTTAGTCCTGTAATTTGCAAATTACAATATCTCTGTTCTCTTTCCATTTATTTGTGTTTAGTTATAACCATGTTTGCATCTGTATGGAATTGATATAATATTTGAAGTGCAATCGATAGTAATGTTGCCTTTTATATGTCTCTAAGCATGTTTCTATATGATGAACATTTCCATCTCTGATGTATAGCACATGCACTATATCTGTTGTAATTTTTGTGGTTGTCCAGATTTCAATATTAAGTAATTACTAGTTCTGCAGGTGATGGGCTGATGAGGAAGCCTTTTTGGCATGGTTCTTCTACATGGAGGAGAGCCACTGCAGCATCAACAAGGGATCCTCAAAATTTGATTTGATGGGTTTCTCTGACAGACATGAACAGGTGCTCCATCTTCTCCTCAGACCATTGTTTTCGACTCTTCTCTCATTGGTCACACTTGGGTTTTGCTTCAAATTATTTGCCTCTCTTCTGTCTAAGAAGATTTCTGAGCCAGGGACACTCCACCTTAGGCTCAACTGATGCCAGACCTTTTCCTGATTATTCCCCCAAAAAGCCTACCATCAGAGACTCTGAGTTCGTACATCAGATCTCAACAGTAATAAAATTACGCCGTTCTGAGCCTCTCCGCCGCATTCTAAAGCCTTATGAATCCAAGTTCAGGCCTGACCACCTAATTTGGGTTCTGATGAACATTAAGAATGACTATAAACTGGTTTTGGATTTTTTTGACTGGGTGTGCCTACGGAGAGTCCCAACACTAGAAGCCCGTTGTATTGTTGTTCAAATTGCAGTGGCCTCAAAGGATCTAAAATTGGCTCATGAGCTTATTCGTGAGTTTTGGGCAATACCCAATTTGGACATTGGTCTTTCATACTCTCATTTTGTTGACAGGTTAATATACACTTATAAGGACTGGGGTTCAGAGCCCTATGTATTCGATATTTTCTTTCAAGTCCTTGTTGAAGCTGGGTTGTTCGATGAAGCAAGGAAATTCTTTGACAAACTGTCGAATTATGGGTTGATTATCTCTGTTAAATCTTGTAATTTATTACTTACTCGTCTCTCAAACAATTCTGATGGGATTGAGATGGCAATAAAGGTTTTCAACGAATATCCTGAATCGGGTGTTTGTTGGAACACTGCATCATATAATATCATTATTCACTCCCTTTGTCAATTAGGGAAGATAAAGGAAGCCCACAATTTACTTGTGCAAATGGAGTTGAGGGGTTTAATGCCTGATGTAGTAAGTTATGGTACTATCATAAGTGGTTATTGTCATCTTGGCGAGCTGAAGAAGGTTTTGAAACTTATTGAGGAAATGCAAATAAAGGGATTGAAGTCAAACCCCTACACCTACAACAGTATAATACTTCTTCTGTGTAAGGCTGGTAAAGTAGTTGAAGCAGAGAAGGTATTCAGGGAGATGATGAACCAGGGCATTTTTCCAGATAATGTGGTATACACAACTCTTGTTGATGGTTTCTGCAAGTTGGGTAATGTTCCAGCTGCATATAGGCTGCTTGATGAAATGAAGGCTAGGAAAATTGTTCCTGATTGTATAACATATACAGCTATTATTCATGGGTTTTGCCAGACTGGAAAAATGATGGAAGCAGTTAAACTGTTCCGTGAAATGATTAGTGGAGGGTTGGGACCTGATGAATTTACTTACACAGCACTTATTGATGGTTATTGCAAGGCAGGTGAGATGAAAGAGGCCTTTGCTCTTCACAACCAAATGGTTCAGACAGGGATTACCCCAAATGTTGTCACTTACACTGCACTTGCTGATGGCCTTTGTAAAAGAGGTGAGGTAGACACTGCAAATGAGCTTCTTCATGAGATGTGTGAAAAAGGCCTTCAACTTAATGTATGCACTTACAACTCAATTGTTAATGGTCTTTGTAAAGCTGGAAATCTAGTGCAAGCAGTAAAGCTGATGAAAGAAATGGAGATGGCAGGATTCCATCCTGATACTATTACGTATACCACTCTCATGGATGCTTATTGTAAGATGGGGGAGATGGCTGAGGCGCATGAGCTTCTGCGGGAGATGCTGGATAAAGGGCTTCAACCTACAATTGTCACATTCAATGTGCTCATGAATGGGTTTTGTATATCAGGAATGCTGGACGATGGTGAGAGGCTACTAAAATGGATGTTGGAGAAGGACATAATGCCAAATGCGACCACCTATAATTCTCTTATGAAGCATTACTGCATTAGAAATGATATGCGTGCCACAACTGAGATTTACAAGTGCATGTCTGCGCAGGGAGTGATGCCAGATAGCAACACTTATAACATTCTAATAAAAGGGCATTGCAAGGCAAGGAATATGAAAGAGGCTTGGTTTTTGCACAGAGAGGTGGTTGAGAAGGGATTTGATCTCACAGCTAGTTCCTACAATTCCCTTATCAGAGGTTTTTATAAGAGGAAGAAATTTATGGAGGCTAGGGAACTATTTGAAGAGATGAGAAAACAAGGATTGACTGCAGAGAAAGATATATACAACATTTTTGTCGATATGAACTTTGAAGAAGGGAACATGGAAATCACTCTTGAGCTTTGTGATGAGGCAATAGAGAAATGTTTAGTGGATAAAGCTATGAATGAAAAGACATAGCTAATTTGTTGGAGATACTTTGATGTGATTTTCACGGACTGAAGCTGTCAATTTTGGTTGCATTTACCTGCATGATGGGATGGTATGACATACTAGCCTGTTGTACCCAGAATCATAGTAATTTTTATGTTTGGGCTTCTTCAGTGGAATTCATGATCTTTTAGATTTAGTACATGTGCTGCACAAGTATTCATAACTTAGTAACTGTTGAGATACTGTGATGTCATGTATTCATGAACATATTGGGCTTAAAGATCCTATGTTGGGCAACCTTACTAGACCCAGATCATGTCACACACACACACGCACAAACTAACAGTCATGCACGTGTGCAGGGGTGCTCACACATCATTGGTAGTTTTAAGTATGTTGAGATCTTGGATCCCTGTTTGATTGAGGAAAATATAATTCCTAGGATTTTTGGTTTATAATTTTATGATGTCCCATACTTTTAAATTGCTGCTTTTTGATTACTTTGATAGATGATATAAATATAGATCCCAAAACAATAATAATTTCCTTTTTCATTTTATTATCTCTGTTCAGGTGTCATTCATTCTCCTGATCTTACTTGAATGGATACAAGAATCTTGGTGAAGTTGGTGTTACCAGATAAAAGTTTTGTGAATGGATGCAAGAATCTTGGTGAAGTTGGTGTTACCAGATAAAAGTTTTGTGACTGGATACAAGAATCTTGGTGAAGTTGGGGTTATCAGATAAAATTTTTGTGAGGAAACCGGGTACTTGCATTCTAGCATTTAGCCAAGAAGAGAAGCTGAAGCAGGTTTTTAGGTATTACCAGTTTAAATGGAAATAAAGTCACTTCAAGGGCAAATTTTAGAGCAAAAAGAGATGAGTTGGATTAGTAATGTCAATTTGACCATAAGTCAGGTGTGTTCACACCACCTTATGTGATTCTCATTTTTTATCTTCTGACCTGGATGCTTCCAGCTAAGGAAAAGTACCTCAAAATTTTGTGGCTGTTGCGAAAAGAGTTTCATCAATTGGGGCTCCTTCTCAACTGAAAAGGTACTCCTCTTTGTTTCTGTATAAGCTTTTACTTGGTCTCACTCTCATAATGAGCTATACCGTTGGTTTGAAAATTACTTTGTACAAATAAATAAATGGCACTGTAATTGCAAAGCATGATAATGTTGTAATTGTAAAGAATGAGAACCATATCTTGATTACACTTGATTTGTATGAACCTTGTACTCCAATGCAAGTACCTCATCTAAAAATTTTTCCTAGGTAATTTTTAATTGTTTTTTGTATTATTATAAATGAGATGGATGTTTTAAATATTTTTTAGGGCGACATTGTTCACCTGCGATATTGATTTTGATTATACCTTGAGTATTTACCACTTGTTTGAATGGAGGAGAGGGAAGGGGAGGGGTATGGTTTAATGAACCTTGTTTTGATGTTTTTTAAAGGCAAAGGGGGAGGAGTTTGGAGGGGTTGAGAAGACTTTGCGGTATATCTGAATGTCCTTTGTTACAAGAGTGTCTAAATATTTATACGAAGACTAAGACAATGCCAAATACACTGCCTCAGCCAAGAATGGCTTAGAGACTCCCTAATCAACTAGTAACTACTCTTAACAACTTCTAACTAACTGGTAGTTACATGGACATCCTATCACAGGCTATCATTACACAACTTATCACTTACAATGACAAGTAATTAGTTGAGCTTCACTGCAATAGCGATTCAATTTTCATATCCTCTGTGAAATGTTCTGATAGGGACTGCACAACCATGCTTGTTTCTGAGTTTTCTCCATAGAAAAGTAGGAGAATAAATTTTCCAGCCAAAAGTAATATTTGCCCCCCATCTTTGGTTATTTATTGGAAAATAGATTGTCATATATACATATATATATATATATATATATATATATATATATATATATAGGGGAGAGTGGCTCGTGGGGTTTGAATCCTAGTACTCAAGCACCACAAGAGGTGATGTAACCACTGGGTATCCTTCAAACCCTGAGTTCAAAATACTTATCTTTTTTTAACTAATTCATCAATTATATCTATCAATCATGGGATGGTGGAAAACGCCTAATTTTGGTTCCTTTATATTTTACTCTTTGGTATGTCATATGCATCTAATATCCGTCTATATATCTTACTTTTTCCTAGCTCACATTCAATGTAATTTTTAGGAAATGAGCTAAGCTAGTTGCTTCCAAATGATCCACAATATATGAGAACATGGCACTATCAAGCAAAAACTACTAAGGAGCCTGTTTCCTCCATCCACTTTAACACCCACCCCACCTCCTTTTCTCTCTCAAAACCAAAAACTAAGAATAATCCTGAAGATGGTTTCGTGCTCTAGAACACTTTCTCAGCAACAACATAGTTATCAGATTACAACATAAAGCATGGAAGAAAGAAAGAAAGATAGACACAGCACTCTATGCAAGTTAGTCGACTTTTTTCCACTTGAATGAGTTGGCAAGCTAGTAGCTGTGACATTTTCCTTCGAGCAAGTGTAGTTGCAGCGACTTGGACGAACTACTCTGTACACACCGCTGCTAGCTAAAATAAAAATGTCTTTCCTGTTATCCTCCCCAAACGAGTATATGTAACCCAGAGTTGGTAGGGAACTTCCTGGTATGGTGCTGCAGTTGTTAGGAGAATCATGAGCACAACTAAAAGGAATCCTAGTAGTAGTAAAGTTTCCACTATTTTCAGGGCTTTCAGCAGCTGCCCAAATACCATTCCCATACAAATCTGCATACAGGTAACTGAATACACAATGACAGTCAAGATTGTTAGCAAGTGTTTACAAAACATTACATATAAATTAGAAAATGGTGCTTTCTTACCTTCCAAACATGCATGGATCAGCTGAGGAACGATAAAAGTATCCGCCTGATATTGCTGCATATCCTTCTTTCTTGTTTATATCAGAGTGGTTATATCCCAACACAGGGAAGATAGGATGAATAGAATTGGCAGGCGTAATTCCTCCAGGAGATTGCTGAGGATTAAAGAGAAAGGGGCCTTCATAAACATGCCACCCATAGTTCCCACCCTTGGTGATTATATCTACCTCTTCATAATGATCCTATAGGATTATGACCACCAATAGCATTAGCATCAAACAAATGTGATAACCAGCCAATGCTAAGTATATTTTGTTGCTTGCTATTACATTCAAGAAAGTCTTGGTAAAAGATAAAATGCCCTTAAATGATTATTAAAAGTAATCTATCCTCTGAACCTGCCCAGTATCTGCACAGATGAAGTAGAGAGGTCTTTGTGAGTCAAAGCTACAGCGCCAAGGATTTCTTAATCCTAGAGCCCAGATTTCGGGCTGCAAGTCTTTATCTTCAGAAAAAGGATTATCTTGAGGGACAGAATAGTTTCCCCATAGATTGAGGTCACCTATTTCATTTGCACCTGTAATAGTTTGGCATTTAAGACCAGAAGAAGCAAAAATCAAATAGGTAGTTTCTCCAATCTTCATACTCCAAACATGCATGCATTTAGTATAAGAAAACAATCTAAGCTAAGGGTTGATTTATTAAAAATATATTCAATAAAAATTTGAGTGGTAGACATTGATAAAAATTACAGTGTAACTTGAACCAAATCCTTTATACACACACAGATTAGTTCATGAGAATTTAGATAAATTGAGACAAATCAGGATATGCAATAAAAATTCTAACATGGCAAGAACAGGCTAAGCTACACATTCAACACTCACTTGGTAAGTTATCAATGTCAAGCCTTAAAATCTTTCCGAGCAAGGATTTTTTGTTTTGGGAAAAATCGTAAGGATCATCTCTGATTGCACCATCTCCCACCATAACATATAAATACCCATCTGCAGGTCCAAATAGAATCTGGCCCCCATGATTAAATGCCATTGGAAGCCCCAGTGTAAAAATCCTTCTCACTTCTGATGGGCTAGCACTTTGTTCCTGGAAATTGACAAGGATGTAATTTAGCAAAAACCTATAAGAAAAAAAAAATTAAGCTATAGCCAAGCTAAAAAGGTATAGATATCTACTGAGGAAGGTTTTGATATAGTCCCATTAGCAGTGAACTCTGCAATAACTTTATGATACCGGCATGGTGGAGCTGCATTAGAAGAACTTAGCTTTGAAGGATCACAGTTCGCATCTGTGTTACAAGCACACCTGCCAGAACATCCTGGTGTCCTGATCTTATCACAATTGAACGAAGCAAAGAAACGACCATTATGCGCAAAGTTTGGATGAAAAGCCATACCCATCATCCCAAAGCTACTGTCAAAAAAGACTCTATCAGTCAAATCTATAAAGGGCCTGGACACATCAAGTCCTAGAGTACCTCCTGAACTTTGCTCAGGTATTGTGGCCAACCAAATTTTGCCTGCTTGGTTAGAGAAGAATGCGCGATTAGACCCATCAGGATGTGCAACCATATTGAGATAAGACCCATTGCCAATTTTCTCAAGGCACAAGCCCTTTGGCAGAACCAACGTTTCAGACTTTTCTAGTGAAACTTGTTCACCATCAAAACATATTGAACCATCATAAGAGGAACCACCAAATGCATCACAGAAAACACTCTTGGACTGCGCCAGTTGGTTTAGTTTGGAAGAACCAGAATCAGCTGGTACTACATTATTACCTTGTAGTGAAGAGGCAAAAGGGGAACTCAATATAGACACATTTTGGCATGCATCCCAGACAGTAGAGCAAAAACTACTTGCTGCCCTGTTCGACTGTGATGAGTTTACCAATAAAGTGGAGCTACAAAGAACAGGAACTTCTCGAGGTCCTGATTCAACCTTAAATAGCTGAGCTGAGAACTGATCACACACCTGCAAAATAATAAAATTTCCAAATTTCATTACTTTCTGAGTATTACAATGTTGTCATTTTTGTACTTCGCACTTACTATAATAGCTCAAAGAGTAGATTAAGATAGCCCACATTTCTATACATTGCTGTGCATTATCTCTAATACATTATCCTGGGTAAATCCAAAACCTTCTTGAGAAGGACAACAAAAATAGTATGAAAATAATAGAGTATGTGTCACTCTTCACATAAATTGCCAACGAATCACTTTACATCTGTTTGTGTGCACATTTCATGCTCATCACTTCAGATTCCAAACAAAAGCAAGCATGTAAAACGATGGTTTTTCAAAAATATAAACTAAACTTGAGCATAATTTACATCCATAGCAACATGTAGAGAGCATATTTCATGACCTCAGGGAGCAGTCAGCCTAGACAAATTTCACTTCCATACCAGTACAAAAACCAGCCTCTACAAGCACTTGTCCCATAAGTTTAAGCTGTTAGATAATGGTATCCCTTGCATGAGATAAAATGGTGGCAAAGTTCAAACTCATAATCACCTACTCTAATAAGGTAATATTATAATAAATTATCACGTCCCAAGAGCTAAAGTTATTAAGAAATGATGCATTTAATCATTAACCATTATTTTAACATCAAGCTGGAGGATTTTTTTTCATATGTTAAGCCACTGTTCTTTGAGGTTTACAACCAATACTCGGTGGATTTTGAACAGTTCAAACGAAGCTGTCATTATAATAGAGTTGACAAGGCCTTACCGCACAAAGTATTGATTTCATAAGAGCAGCACAGCCAGAATCAGAGATATTCATTGCATGAAATTGCTTCTGCAGCTGCAGGTCTTTGGCTGAGTCACAACACCCACTTCCATTGTATGGACAAAAGACCAAAGGTGTCTTTGAAATGAGAGGTGTCCCTATGCCAGTCAAAACAAAGAAAGGCTATTTAGCAAAGACATACATAACCCAAAAACATATACCACATAAACTATACTGAAATGTGAGAGAGAGAGAGAGAGAGAGAGAGAGAGAAGTACTTAAATCAGTGCATAAAGGAAGTGAAGAAGAAGGTTGATGAAGTAGTAGGAAGTGATACAACAAAAAGAGGATAGTAACAAAAGCTTTCATCCTCCAAAAACAAAAATTAAAGAGAAGCAACAATATCCCTTCTCTTCAACCTTCTAATTAAAGAGACATAATAAATTACTAAACAGCATTACAGTGGGATTACATTTGGCTAAAGACCTCTGCATAAGACTAGCCACTAAAGCATTTGACGTTGGATCAGAGTGGACAAAATAAGCAAACTTTATTAGTAATCATTGTGTAGAATTTAAACCCAAATTATGCAACAATTCAAAAAGTTCATTTGACTTGATACTCCCAGTAGGTGAGGCGCGGAAAAGAATACAAGGAAGCAGATTACAGAACAATTTTTTTTAAAAAAAATTTAAAAGAGAAGAAGAAAGAGGAAGAAAAAGAGCAGTGTTACTGCTACAAACCTTTTCATAGCCGGTTATGGTGGTAAGTTATGATAGATTATCATCATTCTTATGAGTTCACTATAGACATAATTTTTTTTATTCAACAATAAAAATATGTTTCAATCATTCTGGAAAAAAAAAAAACTATGAAAATTTGTGTCTCTAAAAATCTTATTATATTTAAAATCTTTACTTATCGTGCTTTTCAAGCAAAAAGAATGTCTCAATTATTCATTTTTCAATTCGTTTACATGCAACTAAATAAAAATCTCAATTATTTTCTTGAGGCTATTGTATTTGAATGACATATATATGGCGTGATGGTTAAAAAAATTATTTGTACTATGAGTTTGAGTTGTGCACTATAAAACCTGTAAGGCCACAAGATTCAAAATCTAGCCCAAAGGTAGGGGGATCTATCTAGAGGGCCCAAGTACAATAAATTTGTAGAGAGTAGGATGTGAAGGACTAGGCTAGTAAAGATTAGATCACCAATTGGTTGGGCTAGGATCACGGATTGGGATCAAAGACAATTTGTTGGCGTAAGGGATTGTTCTCAACCTACGTCCGAGGATAATCGTTTGGTCTGAGTATTGCTTCGTAATGGGTGCTAAAAATCATCCATGCCCCCTTTCTTCCTTCTTTCTTCCTTATATATTGCCTCCTTCCTTCTTCCTTATATATTGCCTCCTTCCTTCTTCCCAACCCTCCACGTATAGATGTCATGATTTCTTTACTGGCACTTGTCACTTCCAATTTTTCCAGAACCCTCTACATAAGGACGGCAAGACTGGAAATCACTGTTCAGATGTCTTCTCCACATAAATGCGGCCAGGGGGTTAGTTGTGGAGCATTCAATGCGGGGTTGGCAGCCTTCCCCCTTGATATTTTGGGATCTCTCTTGGCACCTGCTTTCACAATATTCACCCGGTCTAGTAGGACTTTCTGGGATGTTTTCCTGACCGGTAGAGCTCCAAATCCTACCTCGGTTTCACCTGCCCGAGGTGGTATGGGTCCTCGGTCTAATCTAATGGTTGCTAGGTCCACATTCAACTTTCCTGACTGCTGACGTGTACCGCCTAGGCCGAATTGAATTGTCTTTGGACAAACTCAGTCCTCGGCTTGGGTTTGGAGGTGTGCTACATAAATGGATGAGGCGTTTTAGGCCCATTGTCCCCGCTGGTGTGTCGTCCATTTCGGCCCATTACTTTCGCCGGCCCATTGCCCCTACAATAGCCCCTCGAGATACTTCTTTCTGGATCCTCAGACAGAAAGGAGGATTTCAACGTCATCGTACCTGACAAGAGTTGATTTTTGGCCCCGATCTTGTCCATAAGGGAGCCCTTTTAACTTCCTAGGACGCGCTCCTGACGCTACGCCTCTCGAGACGTGCGTTTATTTAATTCTGACAGCTTCCTGCCTCTCATGTTCTACGGTGAGATGAGAATTGTACGGCCAGGCATTTTTTGAGGTTGTGGGCGGGGGCTTTCCCGCTCCTATTTGGTTCTTCGATATAAATATTTCACTCACTTAACCTCTGGCCTTACTTTAACCATCATTAAGTTTTAGCGCACATGCGTTGAACCTGTCAGCCATCTCCCTCACTTGCACCCTTACAAATTTCAAAAGCCTGTCCGAGGAGACCTATTTTATTCGTGTAAGTCATCCTGAGTTTTCTAACTTTTCTTTTTCTAGTTTAATTTTCTGTTCTTTACAAGTTTCCTCTCCTCGGCTCTATCCTCTCTCTCCAGTTTTCTTAGATTCTTTCGAGATTTCTTTAGGAATGGGTAGGTTCAAGTACTTGGTAGAATCGAGGGAAGCAATAGAGAATTTCAAAGCTCAATATAGGATTCCAACGGGGGTTGAGATTAGGTATTGCGAAGAGAATGAGTGGCATGAGAAGAGGCATGAGGGGGAGGTTGTAATCCCAATGATTACCTTCATAGAGGGAGGGATGAAGATCCCTATGAGTCCGGTTACTAGGGACTACCTCATAGCTCATAGGTTGGCGCCTACCCAATGTGCGCCTAATGTGTTCAGGATCCTTGGTTGTGTGGATGCCCTGAATGAGAAGTTAGGTCTAGGGTTGACCCACCACGATGTAAATTGGG
This sequence comes from Lithocarpus polystachyus, assembly GCA_033629205.1. Taxonomy (NCBI): domain Eukaryota; kingdom Viridiplantae; phylum Streptophyta; class Magnoliopsida; order Fagales; family Fagaceae; genus Lithocarpus; species Lithocarpus polystachyus. The sequence continues at coordinate 78,333,442 of CM066164.1, forward strand.
TCTACAACCTTCACCATCTCAAGGGTCAGGGGTATTACTTTAAGTCTAGGAACCCAGAGGTCAGGCTTATCCAGTGTCTTCCCGAGTTGAATAAAGGGTTGAACAAGGATTTCTTGATCGTGTTGGGTGATTAGCACGATGGCCTCCACTACCCAACGAGAGAGCGGAAGCCAGGTGGGGTTATTAAGTCTAGGCTCGTGAATCTCACCTGTTTGTTAAATAGCCCCTTTGTAGTTTGATATTCATATATCTTGTTTTTCTGGCTGCTACTGATTTTTCTGTGTAAAAAATGGCAGACAAGAATTCAACCGTTCCGCATCTAGGCCTCGTAAACCAGAAAAGCCTTGACAAAATTTTGAGGTCCGAGATGTTCGTACACTCGGATGGCCAACTGAGGGCGGCTCATATTATCCTGAACTACGTCCCCATTTCCACCGCGTTCCAGGCGCCGAAGTGTGTCATCAAGGCTCAGGATCCCCGTCTGAAGCAGATAAGCGTAGCCACTCCGGGGTTTCTGCTCCCCGACCCAGTCCTAGGAGAGGTTATTTTTACCATTCCCATCTTTGAAGCCATTCCCATAAAGTCCGAGCCAACCTGAGCGTCCCATCTCCCTGTCGCCGAGGAGGTTAGGCCCGAGCCCCCATCAACTCAGAGAGGAGAGGAGGACGTGGTGGACATCTCAGGGTCCTCAGGCGAGTTCGAAGTTTTCAGCCAAAATCTGCCCTCAGAAAGTCCACTTTCGGACCCAATCTCTACATCTACGCGAGCACACGACGAGATGGGCATCCAGCACAAGCCGAGGTCTAGCCTGCTGGACTTGATGGAATCCCAACCTGGGCGGAACGAACCGGCCAAGACGGCACAAATGAAGCCCCCTTCCCTGCCTCCTACCGTTCCTCTTCTAATGCAGTCTCTCGGGTTGCAGCCCGCCGACCTGAAGAGAAAAAGGGAGGCAAAGGGCAAGGAGCCCATGGAGGTAGGGAGGGCCTATCCCACCCAAGAGGACGAGCTGTAGAGGGTGGGTAAGCACCCTAAGATAGGGCAAAGGGAGCTGGAGAGGAGAAGCAGCCCATCCACAGCCCCCGAGGCATGGTTGCCGGCTCTAATGTTGGACGACGTCCCTCTTCCAGCCACTGCCTCCCTCCGGGACTATCAAGGGGGTAGAGGGGGTTACGTGGCCGACGCGGTAGAGCAAGCCCTGCTGCTTCCCGAGGACATGGTTGAACTCCGGTCCCTAAGGAGATACGAAGTCTTCCTTAGCTTGAAGAGGTACCTCAGCACGGTAAGTCCTTTTTGACTTTTCTCTTTCATTCATTTTTTTTTTTGGTGCTATCTTGCCATCAATTATTTTGTTGTTATTTTTGATCATGTTTCTTTCTCTGTTAGGCCGTTCAAGCTTCCTTCCGAGCAGAGGAGATGCTTAATTACTGCCACTGCCAGATGAAGGAGGAAGAGGCCAAGTGTAACGACGCCGTGGACTCCCTGAAGGCGGTCGAGAAGAACGCGCAAGAGTTGAAGAAGAAACTCCTGGAGGAGGAGAGGGGGAGGAAGAGCGCGGCTGCCGCCCTTGACAGCGCCGAGAGGCAGGCAAAAGGTCAGAGGGTGCTTCTGCGCAGCGCCGAGGATCAACTGGCTGCCTCTAAAGCGCAAGTGGTGGCTCTGCAGAAGAAGTTAGAAGAAACTGAGGCGGCCAGGGTGGAGGCCGAGAAGGCTCGGAACCAGGCTGAGCAGGAGGGTTATGACGTCGGGGTGGTGGAAACCGAGGAAGCCCTCAGGGCCGAGGTTTCCGGGGTGTGCAGGACTTACTGCCGATAAGTGTGAATTGAGGCTCTCAACCAAGTCGGGGTTAAGGCCTCGTCTGCACTTAGAAAGGCAGAAAGTGTGTACTACCCCGCTGCCATCCAACCGTCTCTCCCTTCCCTTCCTTGGCTTGACCTTGTCCCTGAGAAGGCAGAGGTAGATGATGGAAAGGTGGCCAAGACATCTACAGAAAAGGGGTTCGAGGGTGCGAAGCTAGTTACAGAAGAAGCAGCCTTAGATGCCCCAAACCTTCCAATCTCCATCCCGGACAATCCCACAGACGGCGCCAATTGTAAGGCCACAAGATTCAAAATCCAGCCCAAAGGTAGGGGGATTTATCTAGAGGGCCCAAGTACAATGAATTTGTAGAGAGTAGGTTGTGAAGGACTGGGCTAGTAAAGATTAGATCACCAACTAGTTGGGCTAGGATCACGGATTGGGATCAAAGAAAGTTTGCTGGCGTAATGGACTGTTCTCAACCTACGTCCGAGGATAATCGTCTAGTCTGAGTATTGCTTCGTAATGGGTGCTAAAAATCATCCATGCCCCCTTTCTTCCTTCTTTCTTCCTTATATATTGCCTCCTTCCTTCTTCCCAACCCTCCACGTATAGATGTCATGATTTCTTTACTGGCACCTGTCACTTCCAATTTTTCCAGAACCCTTTACATAAAGACGGCAAGACTGGAAATCACTGTTCAGATGTCTTCTCCACATAAATGCGGCCAGGGGGTTAGTTGTGGAGCATTCAATGCGGGGTTGGCAGCCTTCCCCCTTGATATTTTGAGATCTTTCTTGGCACCTGCTTTCACAATATTCACCCGGTCTAGTAGGACCTTCTGGGATGTTTTCCTGATCGGCAGAGCTCCAAATCCTACCTCGGTTTCACCTGCCCGAGGTGGTGTGGGTCCTCGGCCTAATCTAATGGTTGCTAGGTCCACATTTGACTTTCCTGACTGCTGACGTGTACCGCCTAGGCCGAATTGAACTGTCCTCGAACAAACTCAGTCCTCGGCTTGGGTTTGGAGGTGTGCTATATAAATGGATGAGGCGTTTTAGGCCCATTGTCCCCGCTGGTGTGTCGTCCATTTCGGCCCATTACTTTCGCCGGCCCATTGCCCCTATAAAACCCACAACAAACAAGTATACCAATCATGTTGTAATTTTATTATTATTTTTTACCAAAAAAAAAAAAGATTTAAAAAGAGGATTGAGTCATGGGTTAGTCGGGTCAAATCGGGTTGATCAGAAAAAAAAGAAAAAAAGAAAAAAGGTTCAAGTCATTAGTCAATATGTTTTTACTTCTAACCAAAAAATTCGAGTTCAAGTCGAGTCTGCGAATACGCCAAACTTCTTGTTTATTTTTTTGGACCACCAAAGTAGTATGTAAAGTAGTATGTGAGGAGAGAGAGCGATTGGATATTTATATACTAAAATATACTCTCTTAATTCCAAGGGGTGGTAAATTGAATGGTTTGAACAAATTATAGGGTTGACATGAGAGAGTGAGAGAGAGAAGGTTAATTACTAATAGGATAAATACACATTTTTTTTATATTAATTATTTCAAGTGATGCATTAATTATTTAAGTATAATGAAATGTTGATGTTAGTTTTCTAACATTTATATGAGAAACAATTGATTAGACCTATAGTATTCTTGCTCAAATTTAGTTACTTCTGCAACAATGAAAACAAAGTACAATAAAAGAAAAAAAAAAGGTAATAAACTAATAAAACTCAATCAAGAATGTAAAAACAATTATTGAAGAATATTTGCATTTTATCTATCAAAACGATATTTGCATTTTTTAGTAGGCATAAAAACCATGCAATTTTCAAATTTATAAACACATGTAGTATAATCAAATCATTACACCATTCTTATTGTCTTTCTATTTTTTCTATAAAATAAAATATTAGAATATTTTTACAAGGAAAATTATTAAAATATTGGAGAAAACTAACAAAAATGCAGCTCACCTTGGCATTTACTTAGAAAAAAAAATTTGAGATGAGGTGCTTGTATTGGTTACAAGGTTCATACAAAACAAATGTAATCAAGATATGGTTCTTAGAAGCTTGTTCACATACCGAGAACCAGTGAAGATTTCTCTCTTTTTTATCACTAACATTGATTATGTTATATAAGAAGAGATCAAACACAGATTTGAAGCACAGGTCATTCGTTAGCATGAGAAATTTCCCATCTTTAGTGGGGCAGAATAAACTAAATACATTCAATGATATCAAAGAAAAACTTGCAAAAAGTTTAGCTAGTTGGAAAGAAAAATTGCTTTCGAAGGTTGGTAAAGAAGTTTTAATTAAGGCAGCTCAAGCCATCCCAACTTATTCTATGAGTTGCTTCAAAAATTCTTGATTTCCTTTGTGATGAATTGACGAGTCTAATTCGCAATTTTTGGTGGGAAAAAAACAAGATGAAAGAAAGATGGCCTGGTTGAGTTGGGATAAACTCTGTATGCCTAAATCTTGTGATGGGATGGGTTTCAAGCAGCTTAAGCAATTTAATTTAGCTCTCTTAGCCAAACAAGGGTGGCGACTCCAGATGGGTCAAAATTCTTTGGTGTATCAAGTCTCGAAGGCTACATATTTTTTCTGAATTGTGACTTTGTACAAGCCTCACTCAATAACAATTCTTCTTATAGTATAATGTCAGCCCAACAGGTGGTGAAACAGGGCATTCGATGGCAGGTGGGTAATGACTCTAGCATTCGAGTTTGGAGTGATAAGTGGTTGCCTAGTTCAAATACATATAAGGTTATTTCCCCAAGAGCAGGTTCTTCTCCAAATCTTCGAGTTTAGGAACTCGTTAATCTGAATGAATGCTGCTGGAATTCTGGTATACTGGAAAACCTTTTTCTCCCATTTGAGGTTAATATTATCAAGACTAATAGATTGCCAGCTAGTAAATTGATTTGGGTAGAAACACAAAATGATTTTTTTTACCATGCGTTGTGCTCACAAGGTGGCAATGTACTTGTCAACTAATTCAACGAGTAGCTCTAGCTCATAGCCATCTTTGTAAATTTTGGAAGCGACTATGGAAATTATCAGTTCCCCATAAGGTACGTCACTTTGCATGGAGGGCTTGCCGCGATATTTGCCCCACAAAGGAGAATTTATGGTATAGGCATGTCATCAACGAAGAGCTGTGTAAGGAATGTAAAGTGGGAAATGAATCATTGAGTCATCTCTTTTGGTTTTGTGGTGTATTATAATGATAGATAAATTTGAGGAGGAGAAGTTTTGTGTAGCGGTGGAGTGGGAATTGGTGCAGTGGGCTAAGCAGTATCTTCAAAAGTATCAAGCAGCTAATGTTGTCCCTCCTACGCCTTCTTTAGACTTGGTTGGGAGGTGGTCTCCTCCATCGGGTTCACAGTACAAGGTTAATGTGGATGGTGCAATGTTTTCAAAATGGAATGAATTTGATGTGGGGGTCATTATTCGGGATGACAAAGTGTAAGTTCGTTTAGACCCCTGTAAACTAGATTGTTTAACCTAATTAATTAACCAAGTGAATACTTAGGTTTATTATTCAGATCTAGGTTAAAACAATAACAATCATATCAAATAAAGCAGCGGAAAAATAAATAACACAAAGATATGATGACCCAGGAAAACCAAACCGGTAAAAAACCTGGGGAGGATTTAACCTAGCTATCCTCAAGGTAAAATAGCAAATCCACTAGAAAGAATTGAAGTTTACACAATAGCGACTTAGACCACTAACATCCTATTGCTACCCAAGTGTAGGAAATTTACTACCACGACCCCATGATAGCTCCGAGATCCACGGACTCCTTCTTTCTTTAATCTTTGCAAAACACAAACACCACCGTTTGTGACTTTGAGACTCCACTCAAAGGTTTAGCAACACAAACTCTCCTGTTTGTGACTTCAAGACCACCCTTGAAGGTTTAGATCATCAGCTCCTTTGATGACTAGAGAAGGCAGCAACTTCAGCAATACCGGATCTTGAGATTCTTCAAGGAACAACACCGGTAGAAGTTATAAGAGAGGTTTTAGGAACAAAACCCTAAATAACAAAGAGGCACCCTCTTCTCTCTCTAAAAAGCCTTTTAAAAAACGTGCTTAGGGTTTCCTTTATATAGTGGGAGAAGTAGATTTGAAACCCTAATCCTTAATGGGCTAGAACTGCTGTTTGGGCCAACTTAAAATTCTGCAGATACGACTTTCGATCGATCGAACCAGGCAGATTCTGAAATCTTCTTTCTGCAGCTTACATGTTCTTGTGTGCTCACGATTTGCCAATTATTTTAAGCTTTTAGAACCTAACAATTTCCCCCTTTGGCAATTCGTGACAAAACTTTCATACAATATGAAATGTTAAAATACAAGAACAACCCAATACAAAAAAAATGCCCAATTACATCACAAATTCCAATCTAAGACTTTTAACCTAGAAGTTGCCAAGAAGAGGTAGAAGGTCTTGATCAGAATGCACCTGTCTTTCCTGAAACACTCAACAAACACATCACCGCATGTGTGGAAAGAAAGACATATAAACAAAATGAAGCATAATATAAAAACAAAAGTAAACTAACTCTCCCCCTAAGTTAGATACATCAAAAAGTTTTTATATTCTCCACCTAAACAAAACAAACAGGATTTCCACATTTCATCTATTTCTCCCCCTTTTTGTCACGTATTGACAAATACAACTTAAACAAAGAGTAAACATGAGAGAAAAAAGAGAACCAAGGGAACATAAAACAGATTAGCTCTATAGAAAAAAGAGATAACTCCCCCTATAAAGAGCAACAACTCCCCCTATGAACAACAAAGGTTAAAAAAAACTTTTCTCCCCCTATAAAAATAAGAAAAATAAAACAAGTTTTGGGAAAAACAGTTTTGGGGAAAATTTAGGAGGTGGGGATAAATAAAAAAAAACACACAAACCCAGAAAAAAAATGAGTTGAGGATACAAATGAAGAAAAAAAATATTCTATCTTTCAATAAATGCAAACTTGACACTATGTGACCCATAAACGTTGCATGAGTAGAGAAAATATTTGTACATTGATTATCCATCATATCTCTTAAGAAAAATATTTTCTGCAATTCACACATCAAGAAAAATAGCATATACTAAAATGTACAAAAGACTCAAAAATTAATCAATCAATTTTTAATTCAAGTTGAGTACCCAATTTAGCAAAGTGTATGCATGTTATGTGTGAAAACAATAAGAGATATGACTGCAAAACTGCAAGATGGACACAGAAAAACAATGCAACTCATGTGAATCCTAACCATAAATGATGCATGAAAAAAAAATTTGGTCAAAACTCTAAAAACTGAAAATTTTTCAGTTTCGATCGATCGAGCATCGATCGAATACCAATTGAGTCAGACAGAAACAAACCAAAAATTTTATCGCAATTTCGATCAGTCGAGAAACAGCTTCGATCGGTCGAAATTCTGGAAAACTCAAATTTTTGAAAAACAGAACAATTTAATGCAATAACTCCTCAAAGCACAATATTTCATGAATGAAATGCATAAGTATGAGACTGAAAGTTTTTCAAAAACACATGAATATATCCCAGATCTTCCAAAATTAAGATTTTCAATCAATTTGTCCTTAAAAACTCAAATTTTGTATCAAAATCAAGGAACTTTTAATCTTGGATGGCCACAACAAGATCACACACAATATAATGTACCACGTTTAGCAAAGAGTAACTTGTGTAGTGTGTGCAACTAGCAAAAACTTTGAAAAACATGTGAGGTGATATGTGAATAGTAATCAATCACAAAGTCTACAAAATTCATCACATAGAATTTGAAAGAGACTATCACCTAAAGAGTTACATCATATAACTCTCACATCTCCTAGAATAAAAGCTTGCAATCATGTAAGTTTCTTGATTTGCCTCATAATATACACACCAATTTTAATTTATTAGAAACTTATTATAGCCCAATAATGTACACACCAATTTTAACAATTTAATCCGAGGCTACACCTTATTTTCTTTTTGTGCATGTGCTACACTTTCTCGAGCACAAAATCTTACGATATGCACTAAGGTGTTCATGATTGGCTAGTAAACAGTGGTGAGATGGTTATTTATGCCTTTCTCAATAAGTCCAAGTCCGACAATCAAAGGCATGTGACTTCAAGATCAAGATCATGTGATCAACAATTATAAACATCTTCCCACACAACATGCACTACAAAGCTCAAACTAGTAACGTGCAATAAAGAAGCTCATCCAAGCTAAACAAGGTACATAAACATGTTATGTAAAGATAATATGGCCAACCTTAATTATAAATCCAAGATATATAATACAAGACACATAAAAATATTTTTGGTTTAAAAAAATTTTATGACCAAAAACAAAAAGCACACATTATTCTAAATGAACAAAAATGCAAATGCAATGCATGACAGTGCTTAACTAAGCTATAGAGGATACACAAACAAGAAATATCAATTTCTTAATTAACCCTTGAGTACATGTACAAACTAGTACATACTCAAAAAAAATCAAAAAACAGCTTAGCACTTATAGAACGCATGCTATTTAAGTTTCTCCACAATGTCAAGCATGTTCTAAATCAAGAGAGAGATATCATAATCCATGTAATCCTCAAGAAAAATTAAAACTAGACACAAAATAAAATATTTTTGTCTTTTTGAAAATTTTTAATGTTTTTGGATTTTTTTTTTTATAAAAAAAACAACCTACAAAACAAAAGAACCAAAAACAAAAACAAAACATGTCCACAAATAATTGAAAGAATTAAAACAGGGACAAGTCAGAACACTCGCCTTAAAGAATCTTTTCTCACCCATATAGCACGAGTCTTCGGCTTTGTAGGTGAAAATCCATGTGAAGCAGAGTGTATTTGAGGAATTACACCAATCTTCTGAGAAAGACTGAAATCCTGCAAATTCCTTTCACAAGCCAACAAGCTCAAATTTTTCAAAAACATATGAAAAAATTTATTTGAACTCATGGCAGGAAAAATATCATCGCATATCCTAGATTGAAATTCAGAATGTTTAAATTTCAATTTATGACAATTGGGACGAATGTGGCCGGAGACACCACAAAAGTGACAAACAGGAACAAATTTAGGAACATCAGTATTCCTAACCGCAAATCTAGTCTCAGATTTTTGTTTTTGCCTCAACAAAGAACAGTTTGGTCTAATATGACCAACAACACCACAATGGTGACAAGAAGGCACAAAAACTGATCTCTTATGCTCTCTAACAGTAGGTTTAGACTTAGGTTTAGAAACTTCAGCGTCTACATCAGAACTTTTACCTTTGTCTAACCTAGCAAAATAAGCATTTTCTTTATTATTCCTCTTGAAAGGAGAGATATAAACTTTTTCAGTTTTAGGCTTAAGAGAAACAGAAACACTTCTGTTATCAACAGCAGGCTTGGTACTAGTCAAATTTTCAATCTTAACTTTAGACTCAACTAAATCTTGTTCCAAGCTTTTCATCTTCTCATCTTGAGAGGAAATTTGATTTCTCAAAAATTCATTATTTTTATTAGATTCATCTAATCTAACAATCAATTCCTCTTTTTCAAGATTAGCCAATTTTAACTCTTCCTTAAATTTCTTAGCAATTTTCAAAGACTTAGATAATTCTTTACGAAGAGTTTCAAAGGCATCAATAAAATCAACAGAAACAACAGTGTCCTTTTTATTTAAATCATCACAATCAAAAACAGTAAGACACTTAAAATTATCCATGATAATAGGGATCAAGGATCAACTCTTAGATCAAAAGATCTAACACAAATGAGTTACCCGCTCTGATACCACTTGTCAGTTCGTTTAGACCCCTGTAAACTAGATTGTTTAACCTAATTAATTAACCAAGTGAATACTTAGGTTTATTATTCAGATCTAGGTTAAAACAATAACAATCATATCAAATAAAGCAGCGGAAAAATAAATAACACAAAGATATGATGACCCAGGAAAACCAAACCGGTAAAAAACCTGGGGAGGATTTAACCTAGCTATCCTCAAGGTAAAATAGCAAATCCACTAGAAAGAATTGAAGTTTACACAATAGCGACTTAGACCACTAACATCCTATTGCTACCCAAGTGTAGGAAACTTACTACCACGACCCCATAATAGCTCCGAGATCCACGGACTCCTTCTTTCTTTAATCTTTGCAAAACACAAACACCACCGTTTGTGACTTTGAGACTCCACTCAAAGGTTTAGCAACACAAACTCTCCTGTTTGTGACTCCAAGACCACCCTTGAAGGTTTAGATCATCAGTTCCTTTGATGACTAGAGAAGGCAGCAACTTCAGCAATACCGGATCTTGAGATTCTTCAAGGAACAACACGGGTAAAAGTTATAAGAGAGGTTTTAGGAACAAAACCCTAAATAACAAAGAGGCACCCTCTTCTCTCTCTAAAAAGCCTTTTAAAAAACGTGCTTAGGGTTTCCTTTATATAGTGGGAGAAGTAGATTTGAAACCCTAATCCTTAATGGGGTAGAACTGCTGTTTGGGCCAACTTAAAATTCTGCAGATACGACTTTCGATCGATCGAGCCTGTCTTTCGATCGATCGAACCAGGCAGATTCTGAAATCTTCTTTCTGCAGCTTACATGTTCTTGTGTGCTCATGATTTGCCAATTATTCTAAACTTTTAGAACCTAACACAAAGTGTTAGTGGTTGCTGCTTTGAGTAAGAAGATTGGTGCTCCCTTAGGTGCTTTAGAGGTTGAGGCAAACGCTTTTGAAGTTGGTCTACAATTAGCTAAAGATGTGGGGATACATAATCTCATTTTGAAGGGTGGCTCTTTTATAATTTATCGTGGTCTAGCTGGTATTTCTCCTTCTCCTGCTTCAGTTGCTCCAATTGTTTATGTGATTGGGGTAGCTTGTCATGAGTTCTGCGGTGTTAATTTTTCTTATGTATGTAAACAAGGCAATTCACCAGCTCACCTTTTAGTTAAACATGTTGTTGGCATTGCTAATTTTTCAATTTAGATGGGAGAGAAACCTTGTTTTCTAGTAGTACAAGCTATTCATCACGACGTAATATCTTCTTTTATTTAATGAAAGTACAAGTCTTCCTATAAAAAAAAAAAAGCATTGTTATAATTTTCTTTTATTTAATGAAAGTACTAGTCTTCCTATATAAAAAAAAAAGCATTGTTATTATTTGCAATTACCGATCTATTTGAGGTAAAAAAAAACATGTAAAACTTTTTCAGTAAAACATTTTTAAATGTTTGGTATGACAAGTAAAAAAATACATGACATTATAGTATCTCAAAGGTTTCTCAAAAAAAAGAAAAAAAGAAAAGAAAAGAAAAGTACTAAGTTATGACTTCAGCTCCCCATGCTGCATCACATACTCTAGCTGCAGTAGTTGCGGCAAGCATTTCCTGGATAATTGATATGAGCTTGTTTTAAAATGCATAATAATGGACTACAAAAACACACACCTGATTGACACATGATCATATCTTGATTAAAAGCATTAGACACGCATGCTTTAAACTTATTTATATTAATACTTAATTTATCTACTTTTATTATTAAGAAATCCAAATTATTAAGGATATATATCATTTCACAAAACTTTACTAAAAAGTTTTTAAATTCCTAGCCGTTCATTGTTCAAGAGCTCTAGCAATTGTTTAGATTAACTTTTCCCTTGAGTTGATAGAGGTATGGTTATGTTAAAAAATAAAAATGATGGTATAAAAGGTTGTACATAAATAAATATAAACTGATAAGCTTTTCCTCAAAAAAAAAAAAAAAACTTATAAGCTTATATGAAAATATTAATCCAAACATATACTAAACTTTATTTCTTTATCTTTTTCTAGGGTTCTTCGAAACCAAAAAAATTATCTATCGTTCGTTCCCTTAAAAGAAAAAGAAAAAAAAAAAAAAAAAAAATCTATCGCCCCATTCATATTTGGTAGACCCGTCCACATGTTATGACTTATGAGACTCCAGCCGACTTTATTTCCCTAATATTCTTCTGATAATATATAAAAGCTTACCCTCATTATCGCTCACAGCACCAGTGGTCTAGTGGTAGAATAGTACCCTGCCACGGTACAGACCCGGGTTCGATTCCCGGCTGGTGCAAAATTTTTTTTTCTCCTTTCTCCTTTTCCCTCTTATGGCACAATGGATGGTCCTGTGAAATATGTATGTTAAAAAAAAATAATAATAATAAATTATTGGCCCATATGTGTTATAAAATTTAACCATTAAATACGTCCATAATTATTATATGAATGGATCAAGTTCTAATGAATAAGAATTAAAGGTCAAATAGCACATTTCTTTCTCTATTAATTGCAAACAAAATAAAAGTTGAAGATGTATTCCTCTTTTTAATTTCTATGCCCAAACACATTTGGAAAAAGTATGTTTCTTCTCCCTTCACTTTTCCTGCTATTTTTTTTTTTTTTTTTGCCGTCTCTATCTATCCCAAATGCAACAAAACATGATGTCACATTGTCAATTTTTTACTCTACAGAATGATCTGATTATTTACTAAGCACTTTAATAATGTTCAATTGATTTTTTTATGACTTTTTTTTTCTCTTTATGTTTGAAAATCTTTAAATGATAGTCTTTATTAAATCTTAATACAAAATTTAAAGATTGTTATTTGGTCATGAATTCAATTAAAAAACGTACGTTATTTGTGTCATTTAGTCATGTGTTTTCTCTTGTTCTCTTGTTTCCACTTTATCTCTTTATAATGGTATCAAAATTATGTTTTATGTTCTTGTTCTCTGTGTGACTCTTTACAAATGAAAGAATGCAATAAACTCCTTTGATTCGATCTCTAAGAAATTTTACGACCCGAAGGGCTGTGAAGTTTGATCTTGAATCGTGCCTTAATGTCTCCAAGTTGAATGAGTAGTTGAACGTATTTGATTTGATGCGAGGGCCATTGGCTTGATCTCGATTTAAATTGAAGGAAAATCCCTACTTTGATTTGAAAAAGTAGGAATGAGTTTGGTTTTTGAGGGAGTAAGGGTGCTTTTTTAGACTTAGAGATGACTCTCTATTTTGGCAGAGTATCAGTATGATTTTTCTCTCTAAGTTTCTGTCCCCCATTTTCTCATATGAGAAGTTTCTATTTATAGGCAATTCAATAGTCTCTCAGCATTTATTGAGAGTTAATTATAAATTTAATTTGGTCTTCCATTTAATAAGAGCTTGCCATATGAGTCTTTTCTTCTGACGTTACCACATGGTTTTCTTTATTTGATGTTGTCATGTGGCTTGATTTTATTTGCTGATCATCCACGTCATCAATTGTAGATTAATTTGATCACAAATATTTGATCATGAACAATCGGACAATTGTGAATACATCATAAAATTTTGATTTCAACAGTTCTCTAATAATAATTTAGTTACTAGTAAATAGAATATCTGAAGATAGGACTCAAAGAAGGTAATATGAAGTAGAAACTATTGCTTTATAGTATAAGCACTCGGAGTATTCAGCAAAAAAAAAAAAAAAATAATAATAATAATAATAATACTCGGAGTGAGTGTGAGTGTCGGTACTGAGGTTTGATTTGAAAGAGTAAAGTCTAGCCGGGCTCAGATTAGATGTAACCACTGCTCACCCAAACAGTGAACAGTGTATGTGAGGAATGACTGTTTTCCATTCAATGTGAGAATTCTTGTTGACATCTGTTATGGTGTCTTTATTAGTGTTTATTGTGTACCAAGTGATTTGTATTCCGAAAGTACGGAAAATTATGCCTCCCCCTCTTACATTTATGGAGAAAATTATTAAATATTTTGAGAGTATTACAAATGTGTACTTCTTCCTCTCATATGAATTATGAGTCCTATCATAAATTTAATTAGTGGGAACCACGGTTACATGAGAGAAGGAGTACGCATTTATGGTTCTCCGAAAATACTCAATAATTACCCCCATTTATCATGGTAGGGTTCACTATAAATATGAGAAGAGAAAGTGCAATTTCTTCTTGAGAGTACATAAGAATTTTCCTTGCGTAGTCGTCATTTTTGAAAATTTATTTGCATAGTATTTATTGAATGATATAAATTTTGGTAACTTAATTGTATGGCAACAAGTTAAAAATTAGTTTATTTCTAAAAATTTTAAAAATCTATATTATTTATTAAAACAAAACTGAGGCAAAAGATTTTTTTTTTTTTTTTTTTTGCCTTTTCCCAAGAGTAATGCTACATAGTATATATAAAAAAAAAAATTTTGACCACATTTTTCAAATCAGTCAAGTTGACAAGTTTTTACTTGTTTTCATATAAGTTCAGTACTAATATCATTTTTTTTTTTACTTGCCATTAGTAATCTGCCATATTGTCAAATTTTTTTTCTCTTCCACATATAGGCTCTTCAGTCATTACTAATATCATTTTTTTTTAGTAATACTACAGTTACAAACTATTTTACAACATTTTTACAAACTGTTGATGTGACAAATTCTTATTAGTTCTAATATGGGTCCACCACTAACATCACATTTATGTTTACCAATAATTATATGAAAATTACTAAAGCCACATCAGCAGTTTGTAAAAATATTATAAATTTGTTTGTGTCTGTAGAATTACTCCTTTTTTTTTTACCTGTTGTTAATAACCCGCCATAATTGCTTGGGAGGAGTGATCACATGCTCTGTATAATTGATAATTGATATATATATATATATATATATATATGAGAAATTTTAAGAACACATAAAATTATATAATTTTTGTCATAGCTTGTGGCATGGCAAGTTGTAATTAATAGAAATTTGTCCTCACATAGACCCACCACCATGTTTCTATTACTTATAACTCACTACGTAACAAGTATGTAGCAAAAATTATGTAACTTTGCTTGATTGTAGCTTTACTCTGTACGTATATTATATATAACGTGTACGTGAGATGTCTCTTCCATGTGATGATTGATGATAATGATCAGTGGACCAAAGGATCCCACCAAAAAAAAAAAAAAAAAAAACTTCTTATTAGCGCATTCACATCCCAAAATTCTATTCCATCCTATTTTATCATCTCAAAAAGTCACTTATTCTCAACATTCTAACTTTTATTTTATAATACAACACATTAAAATAATATTTTCACACAATAAAATAATATATCCTAAAACCCAAATGAAAACAAAAACCCAAAACCCATTGAGAGAGAGGAATTGATAAAGTTACGCAATAAAATATTAGTTTTTTTTTCTTAGAATTGCATTGTAGCACTATTGCAAATTTTTTTGCAATAGTTGGTGAATACAAGTTCGGAGGACAAAATGGGCTTTTGCCATTTTCGTGCAAAAAATCCAGCATTTTGCCCCCTTTTTAAAACTAATTAGAGAAATGCCCCTCTTTTGAAACTTGATTTTCTCAAAATTGAGTTAAGTCTTATAGTGGCGTTTTTAAGGAGCCTATAGTGACGTTTTAAGGACCTATAGTGGCGTTTTTGAACTTGAGCTCTATGAGTTCAAGTTATAGGTAAAAAAAAAAAAAAATTGGCTATAACTTGACTTCATAGAGCTCGAGTTCTAAAACGCCACTATTGGTCCTTAATATGTCACTATAGGCTCCTTAAAACGCCACTATAGAGCTCCAGAAATTTTTTTTTTTTTTTTAACTTGATTTTGAGAAAATCGAATTTCAAAAAATGGACATTTTCTTAAATAGTTTGAAAAGGGGGGTAAAATGCTGGATTGTTTTTTTAAAATGGGCAGAGACTAATTTTGTCTCAAATTCGGATGAAGTTTGATTTTTGTGCAAAAATGGTAAAATTTGCCAACATATAACATATGGCAGTGCGAATAATCTTAAAATGGATAGTATGGCACTTTAAATAGGCCGGTTAATAACATCAAAAGAAAAAAAAAAAAAAAAAAGGCCGGATAATAAAACAAGTGGACGGGACCCACCAAATTTGAGAGAGATGCTGAGGTGGTTTCACACGAGATAGTGTTAGATGTAATGGTGACATGGTCATCACTTATCACCATTATTATTCAGCCAAAAAAAAAAAAAAAATCACCATTATTACATAAAACTCGTTTTCGTTTCATACCAAGCTGACAATGAAATGCACATTGTGTCCTTAATTGAGACTCCTTCTCCATGGGATGATAATAGTAAGTACTAACTAAGTAGGCCACAAGTTCTCACTTGCAAATATCAACAAAGTACGTGGGCATCATATACTATATAATAAAAGTTTAACTTAAAAGTCGTGGTTGTACTAAGTAGTTTCATCAAACTGTAGAAATTTTTATTGATTTTAAGAAAAGATAGATATAATTTTTCCTCTCCTATAATTTCTGAGTTGATAAAAATTTTAATTTGATTACAATCCTAATTCTTCATCTAATCCATTATTAAAAAATATTAATTAAAGAAACAAAAAGAACTAAATAAGATAGAATTAGTCTATTGCGTATCAAACTATCAACCTAGGTTCGAGTTTTCTTTTTCTTTTTATTATTTTAGATAAGAAAAAATATACATTGTGCATCACAAAACGTAAAAGCAATAAGATAAAATTAAAAAAAAGACAAAAAATAAGTAAATAAAAAAGAATTAGTCTATTGCGTATCAAACTATCAACCTAGGTTTGAGTTTTCTTTTTTTAGATAAAAAAAAAAACGGTATATTTGTTTTTATCAATTTATTTAGATAAAATAACAATAAATGTTTTAACAAAATATGCCACCTACGTTTTGTGCCTATCAACTTTTTCTTTGTTTATTTGGATAACATAACAAAACATGCATAACTCCCTCACAATTGAAAATTCTCTATATATACCGTTTATATATATATATATATATATATATATTCCTATGCACAGCTTCTTCTTCTTTTTATGGCTGCTTTTGTGTTTTTTTTTTATATTTATTTTTATATATAGAAACACTACTTATTGTTCTAACCATTTTTTTTTTCAGTCCCCCATTATCAATAATTCTCCTTTTTTTTTATTTATAATTTCTATATGTTGATTAGAAATCTAACTCTCCTTTTTTTTTCCTTATAACTTAGGCAATTCGACATTTGTAAAATCCATAGTAGAATGCTCTATCAAACATACCATCCACACTATTACAAGTAGGTATTACTCTATAAAGGCAATTTTCAATCCATTATATAGGGTTTCATATTTATTAATGGGTTGTATTTGTGTTATGTTTATATGTGCGTTATTAGATTAAATTAACTTTCTTGAATAGTAAAATTTTTATGTTACTATTTTCCATTTTTATTTTTGTTATTAGTAATATTATATGTGTGTAGAAGTGATTGTCTAACATTATGAGCATGTAAAATTTCACTGTAATTATTATTATTATTATTTTTTTTGTTTTTTACATATGTCAATATTCATACCTATATATAGCACCCACATGACATTTGAAAAAAAAAAAAAATCTAATACATAGCATGTTATGAATATCAACAACACATTCCTTCACAAGATTGCTATAACCAAGTAATATTAAATCTACATCAAGAAAAGAATCCACACCTCAATATGATCTTGCATTTTTCCTTGAACTAATAACTTTTTTTAACAATTGTCTATATCCTTTTTCTTTCTTAGGACTCCTTTAATATTAAATTTTCACAACTCTCCACTCATCTTTAAGGAGATCCCATTTAGAAAAGAGGCCATTAGTGTATCAAAACGAAGTCTAAATAAATGTTTGAAAAATTTTTTTGTAGGCTATGCACACAATTTAGATGTAACTACAAATGTCTTATAAGACAATCAATAAGTTAGAAGAGAATATGTTTTTTTTTTCTCCCTTATATAAATATGTTGTGTGATTGCTTGAGACCTTTAATTACAATACTTTATATAAAATTTATATGATCTAAACTCAGGTGATTATTAATTTATTATTTCTCAATAAAATTATTATAAAATTTTATAGCATGTGATAAAGTGATAATCATTGCCCTTTAAAACATTTTTTGATTATTCATATAAAAACTATTTAATGAAATAGTTGTGATAGAACATTAAAAAATATATAAAAAAAGTGCTTCTCAAATTGATAGTGTAAACATCTCTACTCATATTTAGGGCTGAGCAAACTCTGAGTTGGGTCGGGTCCAGACCTGCCCGCATCCCGTCCCAATAAAAATAGACCCGAAACCCACACATTCGGGTTGGGTAGGGTTCGGGCGAGTAAATTTGGTCTGGTCGAGTCTCTCATATATATATATATATATATATATATTAAAAAAATCATTATCTATTTTTATGAAACAATATACTATTAGTCAAATGGTTCATTATATAACCTGCAATAAATTTTTTTTATAAAAAAATTATCTAAAATATTCTAAATTTAATATTGATCATGTTATGCCATTTCCAAATGTGATAATTCTATTTATGTTATGTACTACAAATAATATGCAACATGCAATACTATCAAAAAAAGTCGTAGACACTTTATTTCCTTCCAAAGCAAAGTTTAAATTCAAAATGAGATTCTTTGGAATTGAAGTCTAATGGATGGAAAAGTCTATACACTTTATTTCTCAATAATATGCAACATGCAATAATATCCAAAAAGTCTAAACATTTTATTTCCTTCCAAAGCATAGTTTAAATTCAAAATGGAATTCAAATTTGGAATCAAGGTTGGATGGAGGAATGCTAATTATAGAAACTTCAATTTTGGCTAGCAATTGATTCATCCTTATTTCTTATTTGAGATCACAAACACAACTTTAGGTTTTAATTGCTTATTGCCTTTTTTTTTCCTGACTTTGGTGTATTTATGATTTTTTGTTTCAATACATTTATCTTCTTCTTTTTCTTTTTTCTTTTTTTGCTGTCGACTTTGGTACATTTTTTTTTTATATATATATTCACTTGAATCGAGTTAGTTAATGTTTTAATATTAAATTTGAATCCTAAAAATCAATTTGGAAAATGTAGAGGCTTAAATAAGGTGACTAAAGATAAGATATTTCCATTGTAATTAAGCTCTTAAATTCAAATTTAAGTTGACATTTCTAATGGGAAATTTTTAAAAAAGTGGTTGAATATTTTCTCAAAATAAGTTGGGTCATTAATGCCAAGAGATTACCTTTTAAGGTTTAATTCAAATTTGAATGGAAATAAAACATAGAAAGTATAAAATATATGTTTGGGTCTTAAATGAGGATATTGGAAAAGGAACTAAAAAGGAAATCTATAATAGGATTTTTTTTAATATATATTTGTAATCAGAATTAATATATATATATGGGCAAATTACAACTTAGTCTCCTGTGGTTTGGCTAAAATTTAAGTTGCCTACCTGTGGTTTTAAATTTGACACTTTACCCAAATCTGGTTTACAGGGGTCTAATCTAAACAAACAAACAGTTTCGGTGGAAAACATTGTGTAAAGATAGTTTTCCGTATTTGGTAGTATCAGAAAAAATAAGTAAAAGGAAAACTATCTTTAGTTAACATAAAAAGTATGGTTTATTTTTAGAAATTGTTTTTCACTAATTTTTTTTGGAAAACAACTTTATCTCACATCAAGCTAAATAAGAGAAATTATGAGATTAATTAATTAGGTTAAACAAATCTGGTTTACAGGGGTCTATCTAATCTAAACAAAAGAACAATTTTGATGGAAACCCTTGCGTAATGATAGTTTTTCATATTTGGTAGCATAAAAAAAAATAAGTTAAAGGAAAACTATCTTCAGTCAACATAAAAAGTATGACTTATATTTAGAAATTTTTTCCACTAATTTTTTTTTGGAAAACAACTCCATCTCACTAAAAGCCAAATAAAGGAAGTTAGAAGATTAATTAATTAGGTTAAACAAATCTAGTTTACAGGGGTCTAATCTAAACAAACAAACAATTTCGATGAAAAACCTTGTTTAAAGATAGTTTTCCGTATTTGGTAGCATAAAAAAAAAGTAAAAAATAAAATATCTTTAGTCAACATAAAAAGTCTGGCTTATTTTTAGAATTTGTTTTTCACTAATTTTATTTTTAAAACAACTCTATTTCACAGTAAGTTCAATAAGGAAAGTTAGGATATTGTTTTTCCAGTTATTTAAGATTGCTACCAAACATAGAAAATAACATAGTTTTATTGAAAACGTTTTTTGAAAAATGACTCATTTTCTAAAAAACATTATCTGTAAAATAAACAAAGCGTAAACTAGTTTTTTTTTTTTTTTTTTTGGAGAATACTAAGTATTTTTAACACACACACACGAGGAGAGGGAAGAAAGTTTTTAAAGAAATTTACAGTGGTGTATATCTAAAAGGGCTTAAGCATAAACTAGTTGTGAAACAAAATTATAAAATTTTTTGTGTATTGATATTATTGGAAATAATATGAACTAATAAAGAAAAAAATTTAAGAGTAATGTCTATTACACACTCACTAATACACACATATATAAAAAATTATAAAGTTTAGTTACAAAATTTGTTGTAACCTAAGGTTACAACCTTACTCAATATCTTTTTATTGAAGGTGTATTTTGAGAATTCTACCATTGGATTACAACTTCTTTTTATATCCTTCATACTTGCAAAATTTCAAGAAAATCAAAGATCAATAGCTATTCTATCAATAAATTGTTTTAATTGTTCGTTTTTATAGTTTAAAATTATGCATAAAATATAAGCTTACAGATTATATACTAAATAATATTCGATTGACACAAAATTTTACATGTATATTAAAAGTGTAAAGAACATGTACTTCAACGGTTAGATTTTCAAAACATGTAGTAATGTTTATTTTATTAAGTAAAATTATAATTTTAAGTTACAACCAATTTTGTAACTAAACTTTGTCCTATCAAAATGAACCAAAATCGTTCCAAGAGTGTGTGTATTATAAATAGATATTCCTGAACTTAGAAACCCTTAATTGTAATAAATATGAGAATATTCTGTAATTATTCCTCTTAGCCTCTTACCCTCTTACATTATTATTTTTTATTTTGTTTTGATGAATATTTCTTACATTATATCTTGTGGCAAGGAACAGGCTGCTGTGCTCGTAAAAAATGCCTGTAAATGCGTGATGTCCATTGCAATTTGATTAGTCTCTGTTGAATTTTCAGCCACAAAAGCCACCGAAATTTTCTCTCTTAAAGTCCATCTACGACATAAATGCAATGGTGCGTAGTATAAAAAGTCACATACCCCTACACCTTAAAGTCCACATTTCACACTAGCTATTTATCTGAAATTTACATATATAGTTCATCTTGCCCTAGCAGGTGATTAGCAAAGATTTCGAGAGTGAACTCATGGCGAAGAATGATGTCAAGCTTTTGGGTGCATGGCCTAGCCCATATGTGCTGAGGGCTCGGGTTGCCCTTAACATAAAATCTGTAAAATATGAGTTTCTTGAAGAGACAATGGCCCCTAAGAGTGAGCTTCTCCTCCAATCCAACCCTGTTTATAAGAAAATCCCAGTTCTGATTCATGGTGACAAGCCCATCTGTGAGTCCCAAGTCATTGTTCAATACATTGACGAGGCTTGGACCGCTGGTCCCTCCATCCTCCCTTCTGATCCTTGTGATCGTGCTATTCATCGATTTTGGGCTGTCTATCTTGATGAAACGGTACGAGGCTTTTCGTTTTGATGATTTCCATCGATCTCAAGTCTCAATATGTCTACTGTTATTTTAAGTCTAGTTGTTGATTTTGTTCTTCTGTGTTGGACCTTGCATGCATATATCATGATAATCATATGGTGCAATTCTCTCTCAATTATATTTTCTCTTGGTGGGAGATATTTGTTTCAGTAAAGAATTATTAATTAAATTGTATTTGGATAAGGGTGCGACTTAAGGGTGTGACTCTTGGATTGGTATATGTCTGTCATAAAATATATGTTTTTTTTTTTTTTCTCGAGAGGTATATACTTGCCTATAAATACCACTGGCCATTCATTTGTGAATTATTTTTAAAAAGTCATTATGTTAGAAAAATGTGACAATTCAAATGAAAACTTGTAACTTTTATTGTCTATAAATTAAGGGTCTAAATCATAGATAAATTCATGATTTCGTAAGATTTCTCTTAAAATGAACTTTATAATTGTTGTCTATTGTTGATGACTTTGTTGTATTCTAAAGGTGAATTGCTCTTAATTAATCATACTAGTTTTCAAGGAGGACCAATTTTCACTTTAAAAATATTTACAACAGACCTTAAAGGTTTTTTTTTTCCTGATCATTATCAATAAATTTCCTCTAGTGCTTTACAAGATCATATGTGCATGGTTGGTATATATGCAAGTTGATGCTATGCTAAGCCACAAGGATATTTTGTAAAGATTTAATGAAGATCCATCGTGTAGAGAGACCATTTGATTACATTCTTAGTGTGTGGAATTCAAATTTTTGTCTGTTTCAATAGAAAAGATAATTTTCAACATTTTCTTGTGTTAGTATTTTTTTTTAAGTTAAAAAAATATTTCTTAACTTCTCGAATTTAACTTAACAGGAAATAGAGCTGTTTTCCACTAGTTTTTTTTTTTTTTTGGAAAACAACTTAATCTCAAGTAAAGAGATTTGACTTTTTTTTCAAATCTAAATAATGAAAGTCAAAAGATAACTCATTTTAATATTGATACTAAACATAGGAAAATTATTAGTTTTTTAGAAAATATTTTTTGAAAAATGATTTATTTTTGAGAAAATGTTAATGTCGAAACAAACAAGATTGTAGTTCAACTGTGTTGCATATCATTTTTTCCCTTTTTTTTGTTCTATGCACATAAACTTTTTCAGTTATTATGAATTTCAAATGGGTGCAGTGGTTCCCTACCATGAAAAGCCTTTTGGTTGTCCAAGCAGAGGAGAGGAAGCCCTTGATGGATCAACTGAGTGAAGGGATTGTGCTGTTGGAAGAAGCATTTGGGAAATGTAGCAAAGGAAAGGCTTTCTTTGGTGGAGATGGAATTGGGTTCCTTGATATTGTGTTTGGGTGCTTCTTGGGCTGGCTCAGGGTATCAGAGAAGATTACTGGTTTGAAGCTGCTGGATGAAGCAAAGACTCCTAAGCTGGTCAAGTGGGCTGAGAGCTTTTGTGCTG
This sequence comes from Lithocarpus polystachyus, assembly GCA_033629205.1. Lineage (NCBI taxonomy): Eukaryota > Viridiplantae > Streptophyta > Magnoliopsida > Fagales > Fagaceae > Lithocarpus > Lithocarpus polystachyus. The sequence continues at coordinate 78,356,367 of CM066164.1, forward strand.
ATGCTGCTGTTAAGGGTATTATGCCAGAGACTGATAAGCTTTTAGAGTTTGCTAGGGTTCTTGCTGCTAAAAGGAGAGAGGCCCCTCCTAAGAATTAAGTTAATTTGTGTGAACAACTTTAGTGTTAATCATGGAAGTAGCTGATTCTCAATAAAGCAAAAAACCAAACATCCAAAACACCCAAACACTCCAGCAGCCTATTTCATGTAGCCATACTTCTTCCCCTTGTGTTTCCTTCTTCTTCTTTCTTTTTTTTTTTTCATTTTTTTTTTCATTTTACAATCAATGGAAAAAAAAAATATTTTTTAGGTTAAATTATAAATTGCACTCTCAAATTTTAACTAAAATTCAATTTAAGCATCTAATTTTATTTTCATTCAATTCAAGGTTTTAAGTTTCAAGACTATTCAATTAAGGTCTTCCATTAGTCTTTGTTAGTAATGCTCCATTAAGTTTTACTTTTTGAGTTATTAGCTTTTCATTTAAAAGTCAGAAATTATTTTTTATTTTTAAAAATAATAATAATGGATGTAGTTGATTGAATAATTTTGAAAGGTACTCCGCCTAAGAACTAAGTTTGTGTTAACAACTTTAGTATTGATTATGGAAGTAGTTGATTCTCAATAAAAATGAGAAATTATACTTTACCATCCTAAATTATATGCAATAAATTACATTTTGCACTCTAAACTATTCGATTGCACACTTTACACACTAAACTATCACACTTATCACACTTTGCATATCGGTGTTAATTTTGCTGTTATATTTAACAGAATTTTATAGCATGTGACAATCACATGTTGCTTAGGTGGAACAAAGTTAAAAGACTAAAATACCCTTCTTCAAATCAATTAAAATAAAACAAAAAAGTTTCCACATCTTCCTCGGTCTCACATGGTGCCATCCTCTTCCCCGTCCACCTTCCCCGGTAAAAAGAAATGTCAACTCCCTAAAAGCTTGAGAATCCACGGATGTAATTCATTGGCTGTTTTTTTTTTTTTTTAATTGTTCTCTTCCTTTGAACGAATTCACAAACGAATGTAGACTTAAAATTAGACTGCACAACTAGTAAAACCAAAAGTAACCAAACAATTTATATGATCCATAACAAAACAAAAAAATCAAACAAAGAGGTAAGAACTAACAGAAACACTTAAACCATTTAATTATGGATTTAACAAAGTAAGCATTTTTAAGCACAAAATTAATCAGAGAAAAATAGAAAATATTAAAAAAATCATAAACACAGATCTCCTAGTGGACAAATCGCTTCCAACAAGAACAGTAACAGCAACCTGAAAACAAACCCGCATACCAAAAACATTAGTAAAACAAAAGTCAAAAGTTTAAACCAAAAAGTACCCAAAAGACAAAGAACCATGTTTTTGTTTTGGGTAATGAAAAAAAGAGATAGAATGAAAGAAATGGGTAGTGAACCTGAGATGCGGCCAATTGAGCCATTGATGAGATCAATTTGAGAGAAAGCTGAGAACACTTTGAGAAGAGAAGTGTTGTCAATAGTATTATAAACTGACAACACTTTGAGGTGTGACTCTCTGAATGATCCTTTCAATAGTGCTATGAATTATGCTATGGAATTAGAGAGGTAAATTTAAATAGTTTGAAATTGAATCTAGGGAAGAGGATGACAACACGTGAGACAGAGAGATGTGGAAATTTTTGAGTTTTGTTTTAATTGATTTTAAAGAAGGGTGTGTCAGTCTTTTAACTTTGTTCCACCTAAACAAGAAGCATGTGTTTGTCACATGCAGCAAGATTCTGTTACATATAACAACAAAAATGACACCAGGGTGCAAAGTGTGATAGTTTAGGGTGCAAAGTGTAATCTAGTGTATAGTTTAGGGTGGTTAAGTGTAATTTCCCCCAATAAAAACCTTCTTCAATGTTAACAAACACTCCTTACCCTATTTTATGTCGCCATACTTCTTTTCTTGTTGTTTTATTTATTTATTTATTTATTTATTTATTCTTTTTACCATTTACAATCAATGGATAGGGTGAGGGTCCATATATAAAAAAAAAAAAAAACTATGAAAGACCAGATTAGTTGAATTAATCTAAAAATTCCTTTGAAATTAAAATTTTTTAAAAAAATCTTTGCTCCAATATGCGAAGAACCAGAGTATCATTGAGAATAACAACCCCCCCCCCCCCCCCCCCCCCCCAAAAAAAAAAAGCCATATACGATTAATAGCTTGAAACTTGTTTTAGAAAAAAAGATTCAGTAGTTTAAAATCAATTTGTAAAGAATATATCATAGAAAGGTTCAAACAAAGCCAAAGATGTATAAAAGAATCACCATCACGTTGTCCCACATATCTTATGTTCTAGGTTTTCCATGTGATGTCAGAAATTTTTCTCCTTTCTTTGATAGTTATAGGCATGTTTGGAAAACTATAATAGATAATGTAACATAATAGTTATTTCTATAATTTTGCTATTTTGTAATTTGATTATGTTTTTATTATAAAAATAATAATTCTTTATGAATAGCTATTTTTTAAAATAAGGAATAATTAATCCTCCCTAAAAGAGCTATAATCATGGTTTTAAAAATCAGACCAAACGAAGAGCTAGAAAAAAAGATTCAGTAGTTTAAAATCAATTTGTAATGAATATATTATAGAAAGGTTCAAACAAAGCCAAAGATGTATAAAAGAATCACCATCACGTTGTCCCACATATCTTATGTTCTAGGTTTTCCATGTGATGTCAGAAATTTTTCTCCTTTCTTTGATAGTTATAGGCATGTTTGGAAAACTATAATAGATAATGTAACATAATAGTTATTTCTATAATTTTACTATTTTGTAATTTGATTATGTTTTTATTATAAAAATAATAATTCTTTATGAATAGCTATTTTTTAAAATAAGGAATTATTAATCCTCCCTAAAAGAGCTATAATCATGGTTTTAAAAATCAGACCAAACGAAGAACTGAAAAGATGATTGGTTTTGGGTTCTCTGATCCAACCGAGGTTTGACCAATAATCTAATCAGTGATGTCATAAAATATATAAATAAAATAAATTCATAATCTCTTATAAAATTGGAAAATACATAGATTTTCATAAATTTCATAACATTAAATTTATTTTCTCCTTAATCTTACTCTCTTTTATTTTCTTCCCAGTAAAATTTATAACTCTTTTAAACTGACTCTTTAAACTATATCACTAATTATATATGGATGAAAATTAAAATTTATTTTGATAGGAAATGTATATATCAATTTTTATATTTGTCTTAAAATATATTTTGATTATGGTGTTAAACGCAAACTTAGTAGTTAGAAATGTAGAGCTTTAACCTACAGCATTTACTCCTGATGATTGTCTATTTGATAACAAGAAATTTTATCAATTGAGTTAACTAAAACCCACTAGTAGTATCTAATCGCTTTCTAATCTTTCTAATAAAAAGTAGTAAATCGTAGTTAGTGCTAAAGAGTAAAGACAGATATCTAAGGCTCTTTCTAAGGCCAAAATTGGGAATTAACCATAGTTGCCAAACTATATAGTTAGTAGGCAACGTTTCAAAAGTTTATGGCAAACTAACATCTCGAATTTCAAAAACTTGATTTAGGCCTTAAAAATCAAGCCTTATAAGCTTGATTTGTATGTCTTGATTTGGCCTAATTTCTAAGGCCAAAATTGGGAATTAACCATGGTTGCCAAACTCTATAGCTAGTAGGCAACGTTTCAAAAGTTTATGGCAAACTAACATGTATGTTTTGATTTGGCCTAATTCCATGTGGAGTACACTTGTAACTCGAGTCTTAGAGACTTGAATTTCATACCAACCCTTAGAAACTCGAGTTTTGTGCTTTGAGATTCCATGTGGATGCCACCTGTAAATCGAGCCTCAGAGACTTGGTTTGTTTAAAGCGAAATTGAGCCTTAAAAACTCAATTTTGTAATTGTGGTGAATATAGTCACCACGTGGTTTTTTCTGGGTCCCTCTCTCACTCTCACTTTCAACTGTGAATTACTCCACAGATCTAGCAATGGGTCTCACTTACTCCCTCTCTCACTCTCATACAATCTGTTGACTCACATCTGTACATCCCATGTCAGGTAAGGTCTCACTCTCTCTAGTTAGTTGGTTGTTTAGTGTATAGTTGTTAGTGGATTTTGCTAGGTTCATGTATCTAGTTGTTAGTGGATTTGTATCATGGGTATGTATGTATCATGGATTTGTCTTTAGTTTTTTTTTTTTTTGCTTGAGTATGAAACGATAATCATTGATATATTTAAGATGTATTGTTGATATATTTGTATTGTTAGGTTTCTAGCACGGGTATGTATCATGGCCATTTCTTTTGTTGTGTGGTTCGATAATGTCTTTAATTTTTTTTTTTTTTTTTTGCTTGAGGATGAAATGATAATTATTGATATATTTAAGATGTATTGTTGGTATATTTGTATTGTTAGGTTTTTAATGATTGTATTGTTGTTTGGTTTGATATTTTTTTCTTTATATTTTTGTTAGAATGATTTGAAATTTTGTAATGGGGGTGAGTTTTGTCTTTAGATTTTTTTTGTTTGATAATGAAATGATAATGATTGAGTGTGTTTGTATGTGATGTGGGTTGAGAATATGCAAATGTGGGGTGTGTTTGTATATGCATATGATGTAAGAAGTTGTAATTTTTGTACTTTGAATAGATAAAAAAGGTTTTGTAATTGATGTTAAATAAAAGAGATAAAAATATGTCACTAACATATTACACTTGACTCTAATAGGTTCACAATCTCTAAAGAATATTGATATAAATGTATACTACGGTGGACCCCTTGACAATCTTGAAGAGATTGATGGATTCCCATTTAAAGGGCTGGGTATCGAATGCTATTACATGATGATACGTCATAAGTTGAAGACGTTGAAAGATTTGAAGATGAAAATAATGGAAGAATTGAATTTGAACCCTGCTTGTTATGACATAAAGATTATTTACCATAACCCACAAGAAGTCCTTCATGAATGGATAAATTACAGGTATATGACGATCAAAGAAGACAAACATGTAAAGATCATGTTTAATAAGATTCATAAAATGCCTCAAGTAAATGCTACTAAGTTGTATGTAAGTTCGGAGCTGATTGCAGAAGTTGATGCCAAGGAGGTTCATCAAACAACTACATCTTTACAATTTATAGTCTTAGATGATGGATGCACTACAATGGTAGGCTATACAATGGGAGGTTATACAATCCCATCTCAAGATCATGCTGCCAATACAAGTGAAACACTCCAACCTCAAGAGACACATTTAAGGGAGGAAGACGAAGACGAAGACGAAGATCATGCTGCGAATAATGGTGAAAATCTTGATGACATGGATGAGTACGAAGAGAGGATTGAGCGAGGCGACTTTGACAGGGATGTGGATGACCATGAACTTGTTCCCAATTTTCAAGAGGAAAATATGGAGTACCATGATGAAGGTGATGCGGACGATGATATTAGTGTCCAACATGATACAAATACGACCACTGCCTACACACCTCTTGTGGAGTTATTCTATGCAAATACTTGGGAAAATATGGTTAATCCTTCACATTTTCAAATACCATTTGTTTCTACTTGGGAAAATAGGATGCATTTTAGTAAAGGGTTGACTTTTGCAAATAAAGAGGCGGTGAAGCATACATTGATAATATACACAACAAAGGATAATAGAAATTTTACAATCCGGAGGTCGACCAAAACTAAATTGTGCGCTGCATGCATTGACACCAATTGAATAGAGTAGACAAAAATGCTAATTAAAAATTCAAATGAACAAAAAATTAAAAATAATAAAAATGGGAAGAAGAATGTAATCAATTTTGCATTTAATTCCTTTTATTTTTGCTTACTAGAAAATGTATGTTCTTATTACCAAAAAGAGAGGATTAAGCCATACTTATTATATTATTGCAACTGATATGTTTCCTGTGGTGTTCTTGTATATGTTCTCATAAACTATATTTTAATATATGAGTGAATTAATGGTGTAAACTATGCCTTACCAAGAATTATAAGGTTTTACCTGAATGCATGGATAAACATTATTTTGAGACTAATTTGCTTATATTTTGAATTTTCGGTTAATTTTTTATTTAATTATTTTAAATTGGTATTCAATAGCTTTTATGATTATCATTTGCATCTTTGGTATAATTTTGTTGTATGCTAGTCAAGTGTAACTTAACAGTCCATGGCCATACTAATTATATACCAACAAACCAAACATAAATATAGCATTTCACAAAATACAAATCACACTTGGCAGTAGGGTAGTGTAACAGCCCTATATGATTGACACCACAGGTAGACTTTGCTGATTAATGCATCATTATTAGGATTGTGACTAAGAAAAAGGATAAAATAAAAACCATTTTCAGCTTGTGTATATATATATACACACACCATAACTCTAAACGCTAAAACAGGAAATATGAGTTTAAAGCATCTCAAATTCGATTTTTAAATCAACAAAGTTCTCTATAAGGAATCTTAAGCAGACTATAGCTTTAAAAGGAAGGTTTGATGCTAAGCAGACATTGGACCACATATATCATGTTTTTTAAACAGTGGTTTCATGCTAAGAAGTACGGTAAGATGTATAAGATATGGAGAAGTTGTCATTAGAATCAATTTAGCATCGGGGTGATCGATGAACCTCCGAGTTACCCTTTTGAACTAGTCGAAGTACTTGTCCTGTGGAGGCATATCACCAAGCGCTACTTCACAACACCGTTGAAGGCGATTACCCCACTCCATGATATGCCTAGCATGTTTTCGCATCCAATCAACATCGACCTTCCCCCTCAAATCAATGTCATGTAGCACTGTATCAGTGTCAACATCACGGAGAATTTCTTGGATCATCCCAAATTGACGAATGACACGATCTGATGTATGTTTCTCTACTAGATGGAAACATACAAACGGCATCGTTGCCATCCACACGGCCCTCCCTACCATGCACCATGGTGGAAGGTCCTCTAATTCAATTTCATATGGTTGCCACACCACCTACAACAGCCAAAAAACAAGTACGCAACACATGAGGCAACAATGTTTATATTTCAAAGTTCACCAAACATATATCTTGTTCCTAAACATGTAAAACAAGGCATTTTTATACCTAGTCTGGCAACATTGAAGCTATTTGCTCGCAATACCTTTTCAGGAAGATGTGGGCGTGCTTGTTTTTCTTGTTTGGGACCCACAACCACCTACAATCAAGAACTAGGGATCAATCTCTACAACTTCCCACTTTGTATATGCATATGATTAAAACTATAATGTAATCATTCTATAATGTAATCAAGTTAATGTAATGAAGATGTAGGAAACAATTTGCATATAGACTCTCTGAGTTCCAAATCATGGACGTTACGACTAACTATAACATATTATTGGGGAGAGTTTGGTTTACATAGTAATTTTAAATAAAGTATTATAACCTTAGCCTACCCACTCGCTTTTCAACTAATCATTACAAACGCGCATACTTTGTTTTGCTGCGTTTAGAGTATGTTTTCTAATAAGATAGTTAATCTAGTAAACTAAAGCTTGGTTAACTAAGTAGCTTTTATATACTTATAAAATAAAAATAAAAATAAAAAATAAGAAGTAGCATATATATTAACCTAATCATATAATTTAGGAAATTTGACACAAAATTAGAGTATATTAACCTAATCATATATATTGAACCTCTGTTCAAAATTGGAAGGATTTTAAACAATTGTTTAATATTGACTAAAATAATTCCTAGAAGCCTTTAAAATAAATAAATAAATTCAAGTTACATGACGTGTATGAGGTAGAGACTTACTTCAGGGACAGTGGACCACGCACTGGAGGACCATAAGCACTCACTGGCGGGCTACGCTTAACTGCTGGGCACAAATATGGGAACCTGGCCCATGCCCAATACTGGACCAACAGCAAGCACCCACCAATCTGATCGGATGTCTTATCGCTTGCCCTGCATAACTTTCTATATAACCATGCAAGGCAAGCACTTCCCCAACTATACCATCGTGGGTTATGAAGGTCCTCCAATTGCTGCACCCACATTAGATGCATCCTATTGCCGGATTTGTCCATGAAGATCATGTCCCCCAATAGCGCTAGGATGTAGTATCGTGTGTACTTATGGAGCTAATCCTCTTCAACATTAGGCGGCAATGGACCGGAAACTTGCTCCAAAAGCTGTTTGATGACAATCCTCTAGCCATTAAGTTGCTTTGTCTTATCATTTATAGGAACAAAGCCAAGCCAGTCCTGGCACACATCCCACCATACTTTCTGCGTGCTCCATATTATAGCCTCGCCATCAACAAGAAGCCTGAGAAGAATCTTCACATCCTATAATGTGATGGGGACCTTACCATGTGGCATGTGGAGGTGTGAGTCTCGGGCCGCCATCGCTCCACTAAGGCCATTATCAGGCCATGGTCAATCTCTCTACTCGGGGTCTTAAGGAGTCCCTCCAAACCAAGTTCCTTAATGATGTCAATGACTCGGTCATCCACCATTGGCTCTAACTTGGAAAACTCTTTACTACGGTTGCGGCAAGTAAGGGATCTTGGATCCTGCACAGAACAGAACCATGGATTAATATATGACAACAAACTAGTGTACATTGTATGAATTAAATGGGGTACCATAGGAAGGATACAGTTCAGAACAGCACATTCCAAAATATCAAGCGGATGGAAAAGGAAAACATAAAGAGGCCGAAAGCAGATAATCTTTGCTTGATATAAATTGAGATGGAGAAATGGATAAAAAGTTTTGATTTGCAGCCATACCTTTTACAATTATTGAGGCTTTTTTCACTTATCAAAAAGAGAGAGAGAGAGAGAGAGAGAGAGAGAGAGAGCGAGAGAAATTAAGCGGGCTTATTTGGATCATCTTAATAAACTACTGAAAGAATGATATTTTTCACAATTTTAAAGCATACAACCTATCTGTGTGTTGTTTTGTTCAAATTTTGCTGTAACCAGGGGTAGAATAGCATCCTGCTACTCTTTTTTTTTTTTTTTCCTTGGTCATTATACAAAATTATATGTATTTACATGATCCCAAATATAATATAATGGTGAAAAAGAACTTATTAGATTTAGAATCTCTAGGTCAGGTCTGGGCAGATATACATAGTGGCACTGCCTTGAAAAAAAAAATATTTGGACCCTATTTCTTATGATTTAAACAGATTTTAATGATAAGCAATTAGCTACAAAACAAGCAATATACTACTACGTATTACAAATTCCATCAAAATTAACAATCTTATTCAATCTCCATCCTTTTTCAACCTCCATCTCACTCAATCTTCATCCTCATTAAGAGGAGTATGATACCATTACCTTCTTTCTTAAATCCAAATAACAATCTTATTCTTATAAAAGTTGTGCCACCTCTAAAATAAAGTAAATGACATTTTCAAAAAGTCACTACATCTTTCTTCTTCCTATTAATAATCATATCAATTCAAAGCAAGACATTTAAATTTAAATTGGGAGTAAGTAGTTTCCATTAGAATTTAAAATCAAACCAAGTGCAATCCATATATAGAAAACATTTAAAAAAACGGCATGTGAAGTAAGCATGTACATGCCACTGGCCATAGGTTTCAAATCTAAATTGGTTAAATCTTTAGTGTTGTGTTTTACCTGCCCATCCTAAAAAGCTTCGGACCGATGGTCGGCCTGCTCGGTCAACACCGACGAGTCAATGGGTTCAGGTTGTGCATGGTCAATTTGTCCATCATTTGCAACAGCCATACTGCACAAGAATGATAAGCAGTTAGTTTGAGAAATAAACACACAATATGCTTATGGAACTAAGTATGAGTTAGAGTAACAAAAGCTAGTTTGTACAATGAGAATTCAGCAAAAGAAGAAAAATTGATTTAGTAAAAGATGAAAGAATGAAGCAAAGATGAAAGAATTCAGTTAACTGCCCTAAGCCTTAACTAACTGAATTTGAAGTCTGCTACCATGTGGCATAAGCCTTAGCTAAAAATTCATACATACTGTGTAAGCTACACTGACAACTAATAAACTAAAAATCAACTACATATCATTAACAGCACGTGTCCAAATAATAACTAACCAAAAGAGCAACAATGACTAATATGCAAAGTAACATAGACCATCCACAGCAAATTCCTAAATAGCTAAAATAAATGTTAAGTGCATGAAAATAAACTATTTGCTACTAAAAGAGATAAAATTCATAACTATATTACAAGGATACAAAATATGTACAAGGATATAACTATATTACGAATTGGATTCATTGAATGCCCTTAATGAATAAAAAAAAAACCTAATCTTTTTATTGTATAAACAAAAGGACTATTGTTTAAATATATAGTTGTATTGATCAATAAACTACTAACAAACAGAAGCCTTTCAAGCAACAAATACCCAATACAAGAACTCAATAACCCAATATCCACACAAAGTTAGAAACAAAAATCCAATACAAGAACTCAATGACCCATAACAAATAGACAAACCCAGACCTCAAAAAAATCTATTTATAATCTAAGAAGCCTTTCAACAAACACCTTGTCTACATATATTCAATAATCATCAACATATAATTAAAGTCACAAAAAAATAAAGAAAAACCCAAATTCTTGACCAACCCAAATCTACCTTTTGAGAACTGACCAAAAAAAAAAAATTTTAAACCCACAAAACAAAACAAGCATTGAAAGTCTGAGTGAGGATTACTTGGCGTGGAGACTGAGTGAGAGTGGAGAGGGTGAGTGAGAGAAGAGCGTGAGTGAGAGAAGAGGGTGATTGAGAGAGTAGAGGTGCGTGAGAGTGTTTGGTGGTCTGTGACTTGAAATTTGAAATAAGTCCTTAATGAAATTGAGTCTTAGAGACTCGGTTTCCAGGTGGCTTCCACATGGATCAACCACGTCATTCTCAGACCACACAAATCGATGCTCAAAGGGTCGAGGTATAACTCAAGTCTTAGAAACTCGATTTCCAGGTGGACATCACGTGGAAAAACTCCAAATCAGAACATAATCAGAACAGGGAAACCGAGTCTCTGAGACTCGATTTATAAGCTCTAAATCGAGTCATTGAAACTCGAGATGTTAGTAAATAATATAGTTTTAAAACAGTGCCTACTAACTATATAGTTGGGCAAACGGGTTAATTTCAAATTTTGGCCCTCTTTCTAATCTTTCTATTAATAAAAAAAAAAGTACTAAAGCCCAAAGCGCTACAAAAGAAAACGAGTCCATAGTCCAAAACAATTGATCCTGGTGAAAAGAAAAAAAAGAAAAGAAAAAAGAAAAGAGAAAATAAAAAAATGTGAAAGTAGTGGCTAAACAAAACGAATGCAGCAAAATATATCTCACCAATCTAAGCATTAGCATTAGCAAAATTTAAATTACTATTTTATAGCATCAAACCATAAAAAAAAATTATAAATTGCTATTTTATAGCGTCAAACCAAAATATATATATATATATATATTATTGTGTCTCTCCTTTTTTTTACTAGGTTAATTGTAAAAAGAGTTTACAATCTAGCTACAATACCATCTAATAAGTAAGAGGGAAGCACAGTATGGAAGCACAATAATATAGTGAAAGATAAATAAAATGTAAGCAATATATGAAAGCAAAGTATGGAATATATGTAAGCATAGTAATATATGAAAGCAAAGTATGGAATATATGTAAGCATAGTAATATATGAAAGCAAAGTAGAACCGTCCAAGAAGGAGGTAGAGCAATATATAATCAAAGTAATTTAAAGCAATAATAAGGCGGCAGAGCCAGCCAAGCAGTATAACAAAATAATTATAAGCAGTATAACAAAATAATTATTAGGCGGTAGAACCAGCCAAGCAATATAACAAAGTAGTATATTAAAACAGTTAGGAGGTGGTAAAACCAGCCAAGCAAAGTATTAAACAGTTTAAAATAAATACAAAGATGAATGTAGTTATTATTGAAACTAAATTACAACACTTACAGCAGTAGTAGTCACAGGATTACAACTGTTTAACAGTACAAGGCTTGGAGACTAGTTCTAGTTACAAGCTTTGTAAACAAAGTAGTAGTAGGGAATCCTAAAGGAGAAAGGAGTCCTAAGGAGCGTCTAGAGAGTTCTCCGTCTAAGGAATTCTATCTCTAAGGGGTTCTGAGTCTCAACTTAAGGGACAGCCCCCCTTAAATAGGCAAATTTTTTTGGAGTGAACAGTAACCATGAACAGTAACAGTGACCAGTGAACAGTCAACAGTAACGGTGAACAGTTCAGTGAACAGTATCTTTTTCACTTTTTGTCACATTTCGTAACAGAGTCTGAACCTTCATGTTTTATCAGTTTGTGCTGAGAGAAGTGACCAAATCATAAGGAATCTACTTTATAAAAAGCAGCATCAATTATAGGAAACAAGCAGCGGAATCATCGGGGGTATCAACTTTAGCACTTTGGCCGTTGTGTAGGCCAGACAAACAAGAGAATCAAAACCAATATTGTAGCATTGGCCATTGTGCAGGCCAGACAAATAGGAGAATCAAATTCAATCTTCAGGATTGTCTTCTTCATCATGACCAAACCATTCGTGATTGTAAGGGTAATATGGGTTTTTTGAAACAGATGCTTCAGAGGACCGTTCATCTTCTGAACCATCATCAGCTACCTTCTCTTTTGAAATCAACTTGAGGAGGGCATATAGAGCATCAGGGTCCTTGCGAATTTCATCCAAAGGGGAACCCTTCTTTTCAGGCTTAACAGAGGATTTAAAGTTGTAACAGATGTAGAAGCATGTGCATTAGCTAGTTCAGCCTTCTGCACTGGGGAATTGATCTTATGTTGACACCCCATTTTGCAACCCGCATTTAACCTCACCGGGAGGGTAAAAGGGTAATTTTTTCTTGGAAATATACTTCTTGATTCTGGTCATTAGATCCTTAATCTCATTCCACCAAAATGATCTTAATGTTATAACAATCAAATCGACTGGTCATAAGCCCTAATCGGACCACAAGATTGAAAGTTATCATCAAATCAAGTTTTAATGGCTGAGATGCACTATCACATGTTGAGTCCGACTATATGTGATTATGAACAATTGATTTCGATTGGTTATAAGTAAATCAATTTGAGATCAATGATGTGTCACAATTTTATTGGTTAGGACTACATTTTATGGTAAGGTTGGACACACCTAATTAATTAAATAGTTAAGTATTAATTATTCAATGAGTAATTTGTGCAGTTATCTTTTAATTAGAGTAAATTTGGGACAAATTAAGTCTGAAATGGGAGTGATTGGAGCCATTTAATGTTAATTGGGAGCTAATTTGGGACCTATTAATGTTAATTGTGCTGAAACCATTTTCTAACAAATGACCTCTGCTCACCATTTCATCAATATCTCTCAGAATATTTTGAATCTGTGAATGAGGTTAATTTTTCCAGAAACTAGACATCCGGGGCTTCAATTTGAGCACAAGAACTAAACAATTCCGATTAGAATTGAGTCAAATATGATTTTTCGAAATTGGCTCCACAGGCTGTTACAGCAGCTACGGGAAAACCGAATTTTAGCTTGCTCCTCACTCCTACCAATCTTTCCATTTAATGCACCAGATTTCCCCAAAGGCTAAAATGAGGTCTAGGTTGATGATTCTTTGTTAACCCTCATTAATGGCCTTCCATTCATATTTCCTCCACCACTACTATATAACCCCCCCCTCCTTCATTCCAAGACACAAAAAAAAACCCCCCTCTCTTCCCCTCTCTTGAGTTCTAGTGAAGTTGAGTAGTCTTGTCATATCTTGGTCTTCCTGAGACTCAAGGTATTGAGTAAGACTCACTTTTCCTCTCCTAACTCTTCTTTCCCTCCACCTTTAGGACATCTACCAAGAGTTTCCTCCTCCACCATATGGATCTTGCATGAAGGTATAACTTCTTTCCCTAACTTGTTTTTTGTATTGCCATGATGAGGATTTAGGATTAAAAGCATGATAGCAACTATTTAAATTCCTTTGAATATGTTTGAATGTTCTTAAATGTTCTTATATGTTCTTCACATGTTCTTAGTTGTTCATCACATGTTTATGCATTACACTAGTTTTAATCTTAAATCTACATCAAAAATATGAAAAACATGTTTGTTTCATAATTCTTTCAAATCCTTGAATCTAGGTTATCACCATTCACACACATTCACTAGAATTTATTTTTCAATTCAAATGCAATGCTTAATAAATTGAATTAGGGTTTATCACATGCACACACATTAAATTTAAATTTATTGATTGACATATTGAATGATATGATATGAATGTTGGCCACCATAGTCTAGAAAACCGGTTTCACCGGGCAAGGTGGGTGCCTAACACCTTCCCACCTTGTAACATAGTCTCCGAACTTAGATCAAGGGTTAGTAGATCAAATGCTTATCCTTGTAATTTTTGATTTTTAGATTGTAACTAGGAAACAAAGCCATGTACTTTATCTTAGATTGTATCTAGGACCAAAGCCATGTAATTTCCTATGATCAATGTAAATTCAATTTCAAATTAATAAAATGAGGAATTATTTTTTAATTTAGGTTTTCTTATTTTTCCAATAATTAAATAAGTAGCGACTCCATTGTAAAACCCTTAATCTAAAGGGGAAAATATTACTAGTCGAACCTCCATTTTGAGAGGCAATAACTTGACTCCACCCATTCACGTGGGTTTGGCCCAACACACCTATAAAAAAGGGGGTCGGGGGCGCGGTCTCTCACATCTTAACACCGGGTAAAGCATTCAGGGATGACAAATCCCTGGTAACATTGTTGATAATAGATTGTGTGTGTGGAAACTTATCCCACCATTTGACAAACCATCGGCATGTGAGAACATCTCCTTCCTTCTCATATTGCCACTTCAGGATCCAAGGAACTTTATATCTCTTAATAAAATGAAGTAAAGGAGAGAATTTAGCACCATAGGAATCAACCTTGAATGTTTTTGAGAAACATTCAAAAGAATCTTTTAATGGATCTGAAAATATATCAGGAACAGAGCCAAACTGGGTCCACCATCGGCCGAACCAAAGAGGCAAATTTGAACTAAAGTCCTTATCAAAGTTAACAAACCATGAATGAGTCATGTTTTCATTCTGATGGAGTGTAAATCTGAACCAAGCAGTGATGTAATCATGGTAGCAGTATGGAACATTGGATTTGGGTAACATCCTTGTGGAGGCAAGGTTGGGACCCTACATTCTTCAGAAATAATATGATTTAGGAAAACACTGTGATAAATAACTTTACTAATGTTGATCTTATCTTTGATGGCTTTAATAGTGATGGAATTTTCATGGCTCAGGATATCAGCATAGTAATTCACAGTTTTGTCACTATGTTCAGGAATCCAGTGAAACCTTGGGGAAAAATAGCTAGTAACAAGTCTAAAGGGGTCAATAATGGAGGCCCTATTTGACTCAATGGAAAACAGGTTTTGGAAATATTGTTTTTTAACATACTGGGAAGTATAGGAAGCTTTGGGGAAAACAGTTTTAACAGGTTGGTTAACAGAGGTTAAAGCATAAGGGTCATAGGATGAGACCAAAACAGAAGAGTAATTAGGCTTAGGAATTGTACCTAAGGGAGTGAAACGATTAACGATCTCCAATGGAGAAACAGGTTCCTTTTTAACAATTGTTTTATCAGTGGCAGGGCTCTTGTCTTTCGACCGCCTACTTGCCATTGTGACACTGCAGAAATTCACGGGTAAGGAAATCAGGGATTGCATTTTGAGATCCTTTTATATATTCGATATCAAAATCAAAAACACTTAAAATAGCTTGCCATCGGGCAAAAATATGTTTTGAAGCAATATTTTCAACATCTTTTTCAATAACATATTTAGCACTTTTGCAATCAATTCGTAATAAAAAATTTTGGTTTAACAAATCACTTTGAAACTTTGAAATACATAGTACTATAGATAAAATTTCCTTTTTAATAGTACTATAATTTAACTGTGTAGCATTCCAGACTCCAGAATAGAAACGAACAATTTGTTCGGATGAGTCTGGGGAAACTTTCTGTTTCAGAATGCCTCTATAACCAATGTCAGAAGCATCAGTTTCAACAATTTTGAAAGTATTAGGAGTGGAAATACCAAGACAAGGCAATGCCTTAACATGGGACTTGATTTGTTTAACAAGGGAAGTATGAACATCAGACCAGGGTGGAGGATTATTCTGTAACCGATCAAAAAGGGGTTTACATTGTTTCCTCATATCCTTGTAGAAATCAGTAACATAATTCAGAGAGCCAAGAAACCTCTGGAGTTGGGTTTTATCAGTGATAACATCAGGGAATTTATTAGTAAACTGAATGGCTCTATCAATAAGACGAATTTGTCCTTCAGAGATGTCATAGCCAAGGAATCAGATTTTTGTCTGAAACAGTTTGATTTTCTTAGCATAGACAACAAGACCATTTCTTTTAATAGTCTCCTGAAATGAATATAGATGTTTCCAATGCTCATCAATAGAATTGGAGTAAACAAGAACATCATCAATGTAAACAATGGTGAAATCGCTAAAGGGATTGAAGATATCATTCATAATGTTTTGGAATTCACTAGGAGCATTCTTAAGACCAAAAGGCATAACATTCCACTCGTAGTGACCAAAAGGAGTGGTGAAAGCAGTTTTATACCTATCATTCTCACTAATCTGAACTTGCCAGAATCCAGATTTCATGTCAAACTTGGAAAACACTACGACATCACTCAATCTATGGACTAAGTCATTCTTGTTTGGAATAGGGTACCTAATCCATTCTAAGACTTTGTTCAAAGGTTTGTAATTGATCACTAGACGAGGAGTTCCTCTCTCTATTTCAGCATTTTTTTGCACATAGAAAGCAGCACAAGACCAAGGGGACTTGCTATTTCTGATTAGTTTTTTATCAAGCAAATCTTGGATTTCCTTTTTACAAAACTCTACCATTTCAGCATTCATCTGAATGGGGTGAGCTTTAGTAGGAATATTTTTCTCAATAAAATCTTTAATATATGGCAAGTTAATAATGTGTTTCTTCCTATGCCAAAATGCATTGGGAATATCAGAGCAAACATCATCAATCAACATTTTCTGAAAATTATTAATTTTTTATTGTAACAATTTATCAGAAAGTTGTTCAGCAATTTTCTTGAATCTAACTTCTTGCTTAAGGAAATTGAGATGATTAGTTTTAGCATGAATTAGAGTCAAAGCACTATCAGTATCAATCTCAAATTTTGAAGCAAATTTGAATTTTACTTTCTGTCAGAAAGGATCAGTAGTAATCCCATTATGTTCAACAAGAAACAAAGCATTGATGAAAGGGAGACCAAGTATCACTTTATCAGTCATGTTTTTAACAAGAACAGAAAGAATCTTAAAACAGACACTATCATGGCAAACATGAGCATTATTCAATTCATATTTAATTTTCATTTGAGTACCATTAGCAGAAACCAATCTTTCAGTTGACTTTTCAAAATATTTTGAAGGAATTAATCCTTCTTGGATACAATTCATATCCGCACCAGAATCAATCATAGCAATGACATTGAAATGGTAATCATGAGAAACAACAATTTTAACTTTTGTAAACCATTTTGGAGGAAGCAATTTTTTAACAAGATTAAGCTAAGAATCAGTGAGGACATCAGCAATACCTTTATCAGAAAGAAGAGCCTGTTGACTGGATTCATCTCCATCTTTGAGCTCATCTTGTTCATTATCAAATTGATGTTTATCAATTCTTAACAAAAGCAATTCTTGTTTAAGGTTATTGTTATCACTTTTGATGCTTTTAAATTCATTTTTTAATTCAGTTATTTCTTGTTTAACAACATTAATCTCATGTTGGAGCTCATTAACAATTAATTCTTTGGACTTCTTTTTGTTAAATCTTTCCAAAGTTTCTTCAAAACTTATTGTCATTTTCACTTTATCATTTTCAACTTTTTTCAAATTTTTCTTAAGTTTATCAAGATATTCTTTTTGCAATTTAGGATTTTCAATCTGACTTATCAATTTGATTAATAAGTTTTCATTTTCTTCACTTTTGGTGAGGACATTAACAGTTTTAATAACATTGCAACAAGAATCTCTACAACCAAGTTTAACAGTAGGTGATTCAGAGGAATCATTATCAGATTGGTAACAAGAATCAGATGAAGAAGAAAAATCGTCTTCCAAAGAATCAGACGAGACGTTTGATTCAAGAATTCGGAATAGTTCTTCTTGATCATTATCATTAATGTTTAACATATTAAGTTTATTTTTCAGCTTACCAGGTTGCTTACAGTCTTTACTGAAATGACCAGGTTTTCCACAGTTGAAACATTTTCCTTTACCAGATTTTTGTTTATCATATCTTTTAGAAACAATTTTCTTTTTAGCATAAAAATCATTGGGTTTAACAAGGTTGGTTCTGTATCTTTTATGTTTTTTATGGTTATTATTTTTGTGACCTTTATCATGTTTTTTCCCTTTTTGCCTAGAAGGAGCAATAGGGGGCAAACCATATTGTTCACAGAAATTACCCATTTCATATTTAGCTTTTTTCTTATTTTTTAATTGGTGTTTTAACAATTTTTCATCATTACACATGTTAATACCAAGTCTTTTAATAATGCTTAAAATATCACCATAAGTTAAATTATCATAATCAATGAAATCATGTTTACCAATAAACTCTTGTTTTACCTTATGAGCAAAGATAGGAGGCAGACTGTTAATAAACTTTTCTTTCCAATAAGGCTTGTAGCAATCTTTCTGGAGCATGACTCTGGAAAGGAAAACACTTTGATGTCATCTGTAATCAGACATAGTAGGACGGATGGCTCCCTTTTGGAATCAGAACGGATGCCCCCCTTCCATACTGTGCTTCCCTCTTTGATGCCCGAAACTTTGATACTCCTTTGCGTATTCTCTTCTTACCGTCGTTGGCACCACCTTAGACTTAAAGGAATTCCCAGAACTGAACAGTAAGGCCCGTTTAAGCCAGGAGAGCGTGTAGGGCATGAGAAGGATAGGGTTGTTCAGGGTATGTGTTACGAAATGCAACGGTGTTAAGAAAAACATGATAATTGAGTGTTAAACCTAGGATAGTATGGATAAGTTGTGGAGATCCAACTCCTTTGTCAGCTCTAGGACGACTGGTTGTCCTCCTGATATTGTAAATGAAGAAGATCACACTGTTGAAGAAAATGAGATCCCAGATTTTCGAAACTGGAATATTCTAAAGGTTTCCACTAAGTCCATCTATAAGCTTAGTTGGGCTGAAAATACTGCTTTCTCTGAATATAGAGTTAGAACTGTTGAACAAACATTTTTCTATCTCTAGAACTCATGAAAAATGTTGCTTGTTTTCTAAAAGAAATGTTAATGAATTTCTTGCTAAAAAACTCAGTTATTTGCATATTGGTCTTGTTCAAGTTACTGTTAAACCACTCACAAAAAAAGGTATTAATGCTTCTATTCTGATGTGTTTAAGAGATGCTAGATTTAAAAGATTTAATGATAGCATTCTTGGTATGATCATTGCTTCTTTGTATGATGGTCTTGTTTATTTTGACTGTTATCGTGATATCACTCTTGCTTTGGATGATGTTAATATTGTTAAAACCTTGACATTAAATGTTTTGACATTTGGTTATGACATGGAAGAATGTAGTAAGCCTTTTGCTCTTATTTACCGCATTTATTATAGACTTTTGGGTTCTCAATTGAATCCTCGTTCTGCTCACATAAGAGATCCTGCTTGTAAAACCATGTTAATTCAATGTTCAACTTCTGATGCTAAGATTCAAGTCCCAAAAATGATTCAATAGCAAGATATTAATCTTCCCAAAGAATGGTTGTTAGAACGTGAACCTCCTCCTGCTAAACCTGTTTTTGTTGAATTAAATCTTGCTCATATTCAAGAATACCTTGATGGAACTGTTAAAATAAGTTTTCATGATGACAGACCCTTGAGGAACAACGAAGGAAGACATTCCTTTGCTGGATCTAAAGGTATTTCAAGAAGTGTTTCACGAAGAGACCTTGATGAATATTTGAAAAAGAATTTTGAAAAACCTGATTTAAAGCTAAAAGGAGTTTCAAGTGGTAACTCCCAAGTTAGCACTGCTTTTTACTCTACTAAACCAGATTCTTCCTCTCCATATAGCAAAACTGCTAATGAAGAAGAAGAAAAAGTCACCAAATCTGTGTCTCCATCTGGTTCTGATTTTCAAACTGTTGAAAATCCTGTTTTCCAAAGTCAATTAAGAGTTTTGAATGCTTTGAACGAAAGTTTTGAAATTGATATGGTTTCCTTGTTTAGTGAATTTATTTCTGCAAAAAACAGAGATAAAAGAAAATATTACCAAAGTACTTTTGCTCAGTCTGAAAAAGATCGTGTCAAAAGGAAATGGAAAAAAAAAATAAATCAATTGAAAAAACATATTTTGTTCTTTGATTTCCTTGAAAACTATTATATTTCAAAAGATGAAGTTTCCTAAAATCATTTGAACGTAATAAAGAAATCAAATTTTGTTAAAAAAGATAAAACTGTTGTTGACAAAATTGCTGAAAAAACTGTTCCTCCAAAACCGGAAATTGTTGAAAAATCTGCTGTTCCAAAACCTAAGAAACTTTTGATTGATTTACCCAGTCAAAGAGAAACATTGAGTTCTAATACTTCTCAGGCAAAAACTCTTGAAATTGTTGAAAACATGCTTTCTGATTTAAAGGTTAAAATTGAAGGTACTTCCACAAGTGCTACTCGAACTATTTCAAGAAATGAAAAAGAAAATGTTTTTGAAGAAAACACGGATTCTAATTCATTGTCTTCTGTTTCAGCTAAAAAGATTTTTGATGATGATATACCAGAAATTAAAAGATTTGTTGGAAAACCCATTCCTGTGTCTTTTACAAAAAACTAGTATTCAAAACCTACTCCTCCTGATATGCAGTTTGAAGAAAGACCTTTTCAAACTCAGTTTTCTGTTTCTGCTGATAAACTTTATGAATGGAATATTGATGGTTTATCTGAACAAGAAATAATTAATAAAATGGCTCAAATGTCTATGGTTGGAACTGCTTACTTGAATAACCATAGTTATGGTCACTCTGAAATTGTTGAACTTCTTGTTACTGGTTTTACCGGTACTCTTCGTGGATGGTGGGATTCGTATCTCATAGAAGAATCCAGAGATTCTATTAAATCTGCTGTTAAAAAGAATGATGAAGGTTTCCCTATTTTTGATGAAAATCAAGGTCGAGGTATTCCTGATGGTGTTAATACTTTGATCTATACTATTCTCAAACATTTTGTTGGTACTCCATCCAATGTTTCATCTCGAATTTCTGATTATTTAAACAATTTGAGATGTCCTACTATGTCTGATTACATATGGTATCAAAATGTGTTCCTTTCCAGAGTCATGCTCCGGAAAGATTGCTACAAGCCTTATTGGAAAGAAAAATTTATTGACGGTCTGCCTCCTATCTTTGCTCATAAGGTAAAACAAGAATTAATTGGTAAAAATAATTTCATTGATTATGATAATTTAACTTATGGTGATATTTTAAGCACTATTAAAAGACTTGGTATTAATATGTGTAATGATGAAAAATTGTTAAAATACCAATTAAAAAATAAGAAAAAAGCTAAATATAAACTGGGTAATTTCTGTGAACAATATGGTTTGCCCCCTATTGCTCCTTCCAGGCGAAAAGGGAAAAAACATGATAAAAGTCACAAAAATTATAACCATAAAAAACATAAAAGATACAGAACCAACTTTGTTAAACCCAATGATTTTTATGCTAAAAAGAAAAATGTTTCTAAAAAATATGACAAACAAAAATCTGGTAAAGGTAAATGTTTCAACTGTGGAAAACCTAGTCATTTCAGTAAAGACTGTAAGCAAAAGCCTGGTAAGCTGAAAAATAAGCTTAATATGTTAAACATTAATGATAATGATCAAGAAGAACTATTCCAAATCCTTGAATCAAACAACTCGTCTGATTCCTTGGAAGACGAGTTAATGTTCTCACCAAAAGTGAAGAAAATGAAAGCTTGTTAATCAAATTGATAAGTCAGATTGAAAATCCTGAATTGCAAAAAGAGTACCTTGATAAGTTTAAGAAAAATTTGACAAGAAATGAAAATGATAAAAAACTGAAACCAACAATAAACTTTGAAGAAACTTTGGAAAGATTCAACAAAACGAAATCCAAAGAATTAACTGTTAATGAGCTCCAACATGAGATCACTGCTGTTAAACGAGGGATAATTGAATTAAAAAATGAATTTAAAAGCATTAAAAGCGATAACAATGATCTTAAACAAGAATTACTTCTGCTAAGAATTGATAAAAATCTTGATAAACATCAGTCTGATAATGAACAAGATGAGCTCAAAGATGGAGATGAATCCAGTCAACAGACTCTTCTTTCTAATAAAAGTATTGCTAATGTTCCCACTGATTTTCAGCTTAATCTTGTTAATAAATTGCTTCGTCTCAAATGATTTACAAAAGTTAAAATTGTTGTTTCTCATGATTATCATTTCAATGTTATTGCTATGATTGATTCTAGTGCGAATATGAACTGTATCCAAGAAGGATTAATTCCTTCAAAATATTTTGAAAAGTCAACTGAAAGATTGGTTTCTACTAATGGTACTCAAATGAAAATTAAATATGAATTGAATAATGCTCATGTTTGCCATGATAATGTCTGTTTCAAGATTCCTTCTGTTCTTGTTAAAAACATGACTGATAAAGTGATACTTGGTCTCCCTTTCATCAATGCTTTGTATCCCTTTCTTGTTGAACATGATGGAATTACTACAGATCCTTTTGGACTGAAAGTAAAATTCAAATTTGCTTCAAGGTTTGAAATTGATACTGATAATGCTTTGACTCTGATTCATACTAAAACTAATCATCTCAACTTCCTTGAGCAAGAAGTTAGATGCATGACAATTATTGAACAACTTTTTGGTAAGTTGATGCATCCAAAAATTGACAATTTTCAGAATATCCTGATTACTGACAATTGTTCTGATGCTTTAAGCTACATGATGAAACGATTGCTCTTTCTCGCCAAAGATTTTCCCTTTCAAGAAATGCTAATGAATTTTACCAAACACTTCACAAATATTCTTGCATTTGATGTCCTAATTTGTTTAATTTTTACAATTAATGTTACTATCTGTTCTAATATTCTCGATCTTTCTTGGCAGGGAAAAACTGTTGATGAAAAACAAACTGCTAATATAAAAACCACTAATAAGTGGATTAAAGAAACCTGTATCACTAGTCGGTGGAATTTCATGACTTCTTTGGCAGAGAAGAAGAACAAGGGGAAAGCACCTGCACAGGGCTATCCTCAAGACAAAAGGCTCCCGGCGGGACAACCTTTTGTAATGCATGAAGGCGTATCTTCTAGGGTAAAACCTAGCAGATCAACATCCCTTCAGGAATTTGTCCCAGCAGAGGTGACATATTCCAGTGATGATATGGTTGTTGCTTTACAAGAAGTTTTGTCTAGAACTTTGCTGTTCCACAACGGAGTTTACAGTGAACTACCAAACTCTGTTATATTTATTCTTGACAACCTTCAAGCTGCTTTTATTCAAAAACACAAAAACCTCTTCAAGAAAACCCTTCAAGCACTTGAAATCCATCTTGTTAACCTTACTGCACAAAATGAGGTTTATGCTGACCATTATGCCAACCTTGTTTCAGAAAATGAGACTCTTAAAAGCCACCTTCTTAACTACCCAAATGTTACAAATGAACCCTACACTAGTCAATTCTTTGGCAAAGAGGAAATCCATTCCATGGATAAAAAGACTATAATGGGCACTGATTATACTAGATTAAGTCTTAAGACTCAATCTTTGTTAAGAAGTGCTATTGCCAACTTGCCAACTGAAATACAATCTAGTATTTTGGAAAGTAAGGCTGTGTTTAGGTCTTTTGACCTATGGTACAAATATTTCAAAAAACTTATTACAGCTACTATTCCTGATCCTGATGAACTAGATAATGGTGATAATGTCTTTATCCAGTTAGACTAGGAAGAGCACTTTGGGAGTAGTCTCAGAGTGTATGAAAAGAAGCATCCTTTTCCAGGTCTCCTGATCAATTATGAAGATGGAGAAGATGAGGATGACAAGGACCCTGATTGGTTGTCCCAGATGTTTGAATATGGCTTTAACAGGTTCCTTAAGCTAACAAGCCATGGCCAGATTAGCCAGTTCTCGCAGATTATCCAAAACGTTGTTTCACAGATCAATAGTCCTAATGTTTCTATCAGATGCTGGAGCACCCTGCCAAAATGGGAAAGAGATAATTGGATGAATGTTCAGCCTTCCAAACATCTTGTACTTATTAATGGGTACACCCATCAAGGGCAATGGTTTGAAGGAGATTCCCGACTATCCTTTAGGGACCCTTATGCTCTTGCTGAATGTTGGAGAAGTTATTTTAATAATCAAATCTTGGAAGTCACTCAAGACCTATGGAAAGACTACCATTTCATAGGAAGCACGGATAGGATTTCTGTTTTTGGTCGACAGCCTTATGATATTACTATCCGTAATTTAAGAAGAATTGGACATGCAGATCCCAGAGAATTTCTTACAGGTGAAATCCCAAAGTATGAACCAATTCTATATTGCAGACTCTGCAATCAGTATGCTACTTACCATGAGCATGGATGCAATGATGACTCCCCATGGGATCCTTATGATGGTTACCCATCAGATGCTCCTGATACCGATTAATGATTCTTGGTTACTATTATTACTGTTTAGGCCCCTGTTCTCTTTTAAAAGAAGTTGCCAATGGGTCAGAAAATGAAAGGTCCTCCAAAAGCAACTATAGTTTGATTCCTTGAAAGATTGGTTCTGATTCAAATTCCCCTATTTGTCTGGCCTGCACAATGGCCAAAATGCTATGATATTTTCCTGACAATTGCGCTGCTTGTTTTCCACGTGATATTCTCCTGATAATTGAGCTACCTGTTTCCCACATGATTCTCCACAGGATTCCCCTATTTTTCTGGCCTACACAATGGCCAAAATGCTACAATATTAGTTTTGATTCTCTTGTTTGTCTGGCCTGCACAACGGCCAAAGTGCTAAAGTTGATACCCCCGATGATTCCGCTGCCTGTTTCCTATAATTGGTGCTGCTTTTTATAAAGCGGATTTCTCATGATTTGGTCACTTCTCTCAACACAAACTGATAAAACATAAAGGTTCAGACTCTGCTACGAAATGTAACAAAAAGTGAAAAAGTTACTGTTCACCGTTACTATTCACTGTTCACTGTTACTGTTCATGGGTACTGTTCACTCCGAAAAAAATTTGCCTATTTAATGGGGGTTGTCCCTTAAGTTGAAACTCAGAACTCCTTAGAGATAGAATTCCTTAGACAAAGAACTCTCTAGACTCTCCTTAGGACTCCTTTCTCCTTTAGGATTCCCTACTACTACTTTGTTTACAAAGCTTGTAACTAGAACTAATCTCTAAGCCTTGTACTGTTAAATTGTTGTAATCCTGTGATTACTACTGCTGTAAGTGTTGTAATCTAGTTTCAATAATAATTACTTTCAGCTTTGTATTTATTTTAAAGCTGTTTAATACTTTGCTTGGCTGGTTCTACCGCCTCCTAACTGCTTTAATATACTGCTTTGTTATATTGCTTGGCTGGTTCTACCGCCTCATAATTATTTTGTTATATTGCTTATAATTATTTTGTTGTACTGCTTGGCTGGCTCTGCCGCCTTATTATTGCTTTAAATTACTTTGATTATATATTGCTCTACCGCCTTCTTGGACGGTAGAGCAAGAAGGCGGTAGAGCAATACTATTTCAAGTTGATGCTCCTTTGTTGTGATACTCTGTTGTGTTCAGAAGCTGTGAACACAGCAGCTGTTTCAGTAATTTAAAGCACAGTATGTAGCAAGTTGATGTTTAAATTATTTTTATTTTTAATTGTGTCTCTTCTTTTTTTTCTATTAATATTTTTGATTCTTCTTCTTCTTCTCTCTCTCTCTCTCTCTCTCATTCTGCTCTCTCTTCTCTTCAAATCTAAAACCTCATGGCTGGACATGAACACCATCACGAAACCACCATGGTCAAACCCACTGTCACAAGCCACCGCAAGTCACCCCCATTGTCTCTCTCTAATTTTCTTATCTTATTTTCTTTTATTATTTGATTTCTTTGTTGATTGTTAAGTCATGGGGTTTGGTTGTTTTTATGGGATTTTCTGATGTGGGTTTGGGGTTTGTTATGGCTATGTGTTTGTGCTCTATTTTATGTAATGCTTAAGTGCTTGGATACATTTATGGCATGGGTAAGATGGTGGTGGTAGCATGGATCGTGTGGTAGAGGTTATAGGTTGTGTGGGTCGTGTGGAGGTTATGGGTTATCAATTGGTAGAGGTTATGGGTTGTGTGGCGGTGACGTGGGTAGTGCGGCATAGGGGTTATAAGTTGTGGGTCATGTGGGTTGTGAGTTTTGTGGTGTGGATTGTTGCTGGGTTGTGGGGTGGTTTGCTGATGACGATGAGGTTGTGGCATGGTCATGTTGGGTTTGGTGTGGGTTACGGGTTTTGGTGGGTGTTTGGTGGTGGGTCTGGCGTTTGGTGTGGTGGTAACTATCGTGGTGGTGTGCAAAAGAGAAAGATATGGTGGTTTGGGTATTGGGTTTGAGTTTTGGTTTGGGTTTTGGGTTTTGTTTGGGTTTGAATCTACGGCTGTGGTAGTGGTGGGTGGTGTGACTAGGTTGCTCGGCGATGGTGGTGGATGGTTAAGAAAGAGACACAGAGCAAGAGAAACAGAGATGGAAGAAGGAGATGTGAGATAGATATTTTTATATTATTTTACTATGTAGTTTATTTCTATATATTTAAAAGAAATAGAGCTGTCCAGACCCGACCGGAGCCCGACAACTCGGCCAAATCACCCGACGCCGACGTGATACCGGCCCGAACTGAAGGTCCAGTCGGTTGGCTGCGGGTTTCCGTTCTTAAGAACTGACATCGGCGGGTCGAGTGGTGGGTTTGCTTCTCCAAAACCCGAGCAACCCGAACCCGACCGAAGTTATATAAAAAAACTGGCCAAACCCTACAAAAACAAGCCAGATCCGGTGAGATCTCGACCAGATCCGGCCAAATTCCAGCAATTTTTGGCAAAAAAATGTAGATTCCAGTGAAAAAAATGCAAATTTCGGTGATAAAATGCAGCTGCCGGTGGATTTTTCTAGATTACGGCGAAATTTTCTAGATTCCGGTGACTTTTCCAAATTCTGACGATTATTTTTTCTAGATTTTGATGACTTTTTTTTATTTAGGCGATTGACCGAACCGACCGACACTCACCCTCACCCAAAACCGACTCAACTGATTTTTTGGGCGGTTGGTTTCGGGTTCCTCCACCCTCCACCCGACGTCGACAGGTCGAGTTTGGGTTGGGTCCAAAATCAACCTGGCCCAACCAATGGATAAGTCTAAAAAGGATTCAGAAAATTAGTTATTACTTTTGTTTTACTTCCAAAAATACCTCTAATTTAATCAACTTATCATTATTCCTAAAACATAAAAAAAAATAAGGTTAAATATGTAAATTAAAAAAATAGTTTTTTAGAAAATATACTTTTATAAGTAAGATATTTCTTAAATATTGATCTTAAATTTTATTACCATAATATATAATTATATAACTTTCTCTTAAAAGGTGAATAATAGAATAAGCATATCTAAAGCCCAAATATTGGGCGTGGGTTCTAGTTAACTCAACTGGTAAAATCTTTGATGGTTGTATAAGAGATCTAAGATTCAATCCCCGTCTACACTAAAAACTGATTGGTATTTTGGTCTGATGATAAAGAGCTATTATCAGGAGTGGACGTCATAGGTTGAAATCCTCTAAAAAAAAGCCCAAATATTGGGCGACACATTTTGTTGGCAAGGAATGGAAAATTAATACATACATACATACATATATATATATATATATATATATATATATATAAGCATCAAATCCATTTGAAAAAATTTAAATGACAATCTAAGCATCAAATCCATTTGAAAAAATTTAAATGACAAGTTACAATTTGACCACGGTGACTTCTAAGACCTTTAACCTCTTTATTTTTCAATTATTTTAACATGTTTTCAAAATCATGTTCTCTTGTCGAGAAGTTAATATCTTTTATATGATCAAACTGAAATGTCTAAGAACAACATAAATTCAAAATCATGTTCTCTTATCGAGAAGTTAGTATCTTTATATGATCAAACTGTAATGTCCAAGAACAACATAAATGCAATGGCATTGGCAATGTAAATTTTAAGTCCCAGACTACCATTCTCCTGGTCCTACCTGAAAGTCCACACTCACGCTCACATGTCACACCTAATTCCAAAACTTTTACCTACTTCTACGTACCAAACCAAATTAGTTCACTCCCTTTGTTTGATCACTTATTTCATTCACCATTTATATTTATTTCCCACAAACGTACACACACTGACTCACAAAACCAGACCAACTTGCATAGCTTGGTGATTGGCAAATCTGAGGCTGAACTCATGGCAAAGAATGATGTCAAGCTTTTGGGTGTATGGGCTAGCCCATTTGTGATGAGGGCTCGGATTTCCCTAAACATCAAATCTGTGAACTATGAGTTTCTTGAAGAGACAGTTGGGTCAAAGAGTGAGCTACTCCTCCAATCCAACCCAGTTCATAAGAAAGTCCCTGTTCTGATTCATGGTGAGAAGCCCATCTGTGAGTCCCTAGTCATTGTTCAATACATTGACGAGGTTTGGACCTCTGGTCCCTCTATCCTCTCCACTGATCATTATGATCGTGCTATTCAACGATTTTGGGCTGCCTATCTTGATGATAAGGTACAGGTTTTTTGTTTGATTAATTTTTTCCCTCTGATCAACATTTCTGTTATTTTAAGTCTTGTTATTATTATCACAAAGGCAAAGGCACATCATAAACTTCACTTCATGTGTAGTTGTTACTTTATGCTTTTGCATTGGACTAGAACATTGCATGTATATATAATGTGGTGCTAAAGAAAAGGGGGAACAAATTCATAATTGACAACAGCATCGGGAAGGTGAAAGTTGGGCTAATCGCTAAAAATTATAGATTGGTTTTTTATTATGATGATGATATAAACATTTCATTCTTAAAACACATATACGTTATCAGTGACAAAGCTAGGAATTTTTTTTAGAAGGGGCCAATGAATACATTGTTGTATAATTTTTGAATTTATTACCAAATGCAAAAGAAATTAATGGAAAATTTCAAAAGCTAGGGGGGCCATGGCCCCCCTTCGCCCCCTAGCTCCGCCTATGTACGTTATATTTGTGACATATTTATGCAGTAGATGTAATTGATGTAGTGTAAAATATGAAACTATAACCATTTAAAATCCATGAGATAACCTAACAGGCTGACAATAATTAAAAAGAACCCTTTGTTTTACCCTTGGTTTGGTGAACAAACAAATGACAATGATAAAGGCCATCAAAAAAAAAATGACAATGATAGAGGTGTCCTATTGATTAAAAGATGAGAGAGAGAGAGAGAGAGAGAGAGAGAGAGAGAGAGAGAGAGAGAGAGAGAGAGAGAGAGAGTTTGATTATATGCAGTGTAGAGATGTCTGATTAATGTATCAGCGGAATGAGTTGATTCAAGGCATGGGAAAAAAAAAAAGATAAAGGTGAATCTAAAATTACATTAGTAAAACTAGGAAAAAATGACATGAAAATTAAGGAGGTAATATAAAGATTATAATTTCAAATAGAGTAGAATGATATAGAAAAAAGATATAGAGATGCTAACTCTAATTAGTCTTTTGATGATTTATAACCAATCCTAAAATTGTAAAATTGTGGAATTAAGGCTTAGCTGACGTTGTTTAGTGAACAAAGCATAGGGAGTAATTCAAATATTTATTCTATATTCATTGTAAGCATCCCAATTCACCTCTTTGGAAACTAGAAAAGAGGATAAATTTCATTATGAATACAAGGTCTTTGGAGTGTGAAAAAGGGGTTAGTAAATTGCAAATTGTTAATGGTAGGTAAAAAGTTGATTTCAATGGTGGGCCTAGATAAAAATAGTAAAACCTAGTCAACTTAATTATAGTGTATCTTACTCTTGTAATAAAATTTTTGTATACAAGGCTGCTATAATATCCTGGTTGATGGCTTGATGCCATGCCTAAACCACAACGATTTTTAACAAAGATTTTATGATGACCTATGATGTAGAGAGACTGTTTGATTACATTCTTAGTATGTGGAATTTAGGTTTAGGTATAGATTAGTAGATTCATAAGCAGGGCCGGCCCAAGCGTTTTAGAGGACTAAGGTGAAATCTTCAAATGAGGCCTTTATGTTATCACTTAAATAATATTTAACTAGCATTTTATATAATGATTTTTTTAAAATCCATTCTTTTTACTTTTTAACATGATTTTTTTTTTTTTTGAAAAAATGCTAAAGTTATAACAAATTTTACTACAAGCCGGTGTTGTAATGAATGTAATCAATGACATGAAGCTTACAAAAATACTAGAAATATTATAAAATTTACAACAGGAGAATTACAAAAATTTATCACCAATCACAAATATTCATTCAAAAATGCATTCAATAGTTTGTTGAAATCCATCTATCATATTTATTGTCACATCAAATTATAAAAGTTATGGAGACCACCACGCACCCTTGGTGCAGGGATCAGTGCAAGGATCACTCTACAAGTATAAGTTCTTGTGAGGTGTGAGGGGCAATGACCGAGATTTAATTATCTAGAAGAAAGTTTCACATACATATAAACTTAGACTAGGCTAGAGTAAAAATTTTATTTTGTATAAAAATAATTAAATAAATAAAATTTATAAAGTAAAATTCATAATATTTTTAACATTTTCCTATTTGAATTACTTGTGATTAGTAATACGTTTATTTGTAAGACCTATTTATTTAAATTTGTCTTATCTCTATCTCTAACATTACTTAATTCTTTGAACTTTTTTAATAGTGAAAAAAAAGGTAAACTAAAATGTTTGAATATCTTCCAAAAATATTTATATATTAAAAAAAAATTGCTCCCACATTTGGGGCCTTCTCTAGTAAGGGGGTCCTAGGAAATGGCCTAATTGGCCTAAGCCTAGGGTCGGCCCTGTTCATAAGCAGTAGCGGAGTTAAAAAATTTCTCAAGGGGGAGGGGGGGGGGGGGGGGGGCGCAAGTCAAATGTATTGTTGTATTTCGGTAGCTTTAGGGTCGGTTTGGTTGGAGGAGTGGAAAAGTGGAAGGAAGGAAAATTAGTGGGAGGATAGAAAAGATTTGGTTTTCCTTCAAGTGTGTTTGGTTGGAGGGATGGAAAAGTGAGAGTGAAAAAAAATTTTGTTTGGTTGGAGAGAAAAAGGGGAGAATGGAAAATATAGTTTATATAAATTAACTATTATATCCTTATATATATATATATATATATATATATATATAAGAGCCGACAATAAATTAAAGAGCATATATATTTATATATATATTTTTTAAATGTAGGGGGATTACCTAAAATTTACTCAATACTAATTTTTTAGTACAGCGCTTAATTTTCCAGTCATTCTTTATTTCAAATTGGTGCAGTGGTTCCCTGCCATGAGACGCATTAGGGGTGCCCAAGGAGAGGAGAGGCAGGAGTTGGTGGATCAAGTGGTTGAAGGGCTTGCTCTGTTGGAGGAAGCATTTGGGAAATATAGCAAAGGGAAGACTTTCTTTGGTGGAGATCAAATTGGGTTCATTGATATTGCTTTTGGGTCCTTATTGGGCTGGCTGAGGGTAACAGAGAAGGTGGGTGAGGTGAAGCTGCTTGATGAAGCAAAGACTCCTGGGCTAGTCAAGTGGGCCGAGAGCTTTTGTGCTGATGCTGCTGTTAAGAGCGTTATGCCTGAGACAGAGAAGCTTATTGAGTTTTCTAAGCTTCTTATGGCCAAAATGAAAGGGGCTCCTCCTCCTAAGAATTAAGTTTTTGTGAACAGCTTTAGTGTTTATCATGGACGTAGCTTTATGGCCTATGTTTTGTTGTATTTGCTAAGAAATGGCCTTTAGGTTCATGTGGTACCTTAGAAAATATAGTGAGAAATAATTCAACATGATGTAGTGTGAACTAAGCTGTTGTTTAAGTAATTCCTTTCAGACTTCTGCTTGTGAACGGTGCTGCTCCTTTCACGTTCAAGGCGGATCTATTTATTAAATTATGGAGGGCTCTAAAGAAAGGGAATATCGTTTCATTGACCTAAAATGCATTTGCTGTTTTGAAAACTACCTGGGAGAATCCGTGCAACATTAAGAGTTTGTTTAAAATTTGCTTATTTTGTTAAAATTTTAAACTTTTTGCTGAAATTATTGTAGATAAAGGTAAAAGTTAACTGAAATAGTACCGTGAGACCTATAAATAATATTAAAAAGTGTCTGAAACTCATAAATAGTAGTAAAAATAAACTGAATAGTAAAATAAGTTGATAAAAATAGTTTTTGCCAAACAAACACTAATTATATAAGTACTGCTAAGACCGACAATATTTATTGTAATTTTTTCACAATTTATTACTGTGACTAGTTATAAGTAATAGAATTATGATCCTACATATATTCATGACTTTTATCATGTACGCAAATTGTAATAAAAATGGTGAAAACAATGGTGGTCCTGTCATTTTATTTATATTAGTCGTGTTGCACTTACGGCCACACAAGCTACCAACACATTCTTTTCGAGAAGTTATAAATTATAATATGGAAAATGATGGGACTGTTAACGGACGGTGAAGTCCAAGAACAACATGAACCACAAGCAATGCCTTTATTCAAAAAAAAAAAAAAAAAAAAAAAATATATATATATATATATATATATATATATATATATATATATATAAAAGCAATGCTATTCAAGTTCCATGCTCAACTCCTACCTGCGAGTCCAAATTAATTACACTCTCGCACCTAATTCCCGACCTTATTTACTTCACGTACCAAACCAAATTAGTTCACACCCTTTGTTTGAGCGCTTATTTCATTCACCATTTTTATTTATTTCCCACACACACACACAGACACAGAGAACCAGATCAACTTGCAA
Organism: Lithocarpus polystachyus; assembly: GCA_033629205.1. Classification (NCBI taxonomy): domain Eukaryota; kingdom Viridiplantae; phylum Streptophyta; class Magnoliopsida; order Fagales; family Fagaceae; genus Lithocarpus; species Lithocarpus polystachyus. Next base: position 78,389,624 of record CM066164.1, read on the forward strand.
AACTTGGTGATTGGAAAATTTGAGAGTGAGTACTCATGGCAAAGAATGATGTCAAGGTTCTGGGTGCATGGCCTAGCCCATATGTGATGAGGCCTAGAATTGCACTTAATATCAAATCTGTGAACTATGAGTTTCTTGAAGAGACATTTGGATCAAAGAGTGAGCTTCTCCTCCAATCCAACCCTGTTCATAAGAAAATTCCAGTTCTGATTCATGGTGACAAGCCCATCTGCGAGTCCATGATCATTGTTGAATACATTGACGAGGTTTGGACATCTGGTCCCTCTATCCTCCCTTCTGATCCTTATGATCGTGCTATTCATCGATTTTGGGCTGCCTATGTTGATGAGAAGGTACGTACCACTTTTTTGTTTGTTGTTTGATTAATTATTTCTCTTTCATCATTTCTGTTATTTTAAATTTAATACTTGATTTTCAAGGGTTTTGTAACTCAATTAGCACTCTCACCAATGAAGTTAACTAAGTTTAAATGATTAGTTGTAGTAGTAGTTTTTTCTTTTTCTTTTTTTTCAATAAGAAAGAATTCTACTAGTTAATTTTGTGTTGGATTTGAAAGTTGCATGTATATATCATATGGTGCTAAAGAAAAGAAAGAAAAAATATATATTGACAGCAGCATCGGCAAGGTGAAAGTTGTTTAATTAATGACGGAAAATTATAGTTTGATTTTTTTTAATTAATTTTTTTTTATGATGATGATTATATAATCATTTTAGTCTTGAAACATAAGATATATTTGTGACATATTATGCAGTAGATATATATATATATATATATTTTAAATTATGCAGCTGATATAATTGATATAATGTAAAATGTGAAAATATAATTGTTTGAAATCCATGAGATGACAGAATAGGCTCCAAGACAATAACAAAAAAAGAATCCCTTGTTTTACCCTTGGTTTGGTGAACAAATTATAATGATTGGGGTGCCTTTATTGATTAAAAAATGAGAGTTTTTTGAGATTGCTTGATTATGTGCACAGGAGAATGGTTAGTGCATCAAGAGCTAAGTTGATTTGAGGTGATCAGGGAACAAAAGTATTAAGGAAGATCTAAAATAATTTTAGTAGAACTAAGTAACAATGACATGACAATTAGAGAGATAATAGAGACTACGATTTTAGATAGAGTAGAATGATATTAAATAAAAAATAAAAAGAAGAAGAAGATGTGCTAATGATGATTAGTCTTTTGAGGATCTATAACTGATTCTAAAATTTTGGAACTAAAACTTAATCGTTGTTGGTTGTGGTGATGGTGTTACTGTTTTGTGAACATATTATAGGTTAATTTCAAATATTTCTTTTATATTCACGAAAGGCAATCCTTAAAAACTAGAGAGGACAAATTTCATTATGAGAATAAGGTTTTTGGAGTGCGAAAAAAGGGTTGGTAGCTTGTCTTATGATCCATGGATCATAGTAGTTGGTGCTTTATAATCTCAATAACTCTAAAGATACAAAAAATTTTATAATGACTGAAGTGGCAAGTTATTTATAGTTGGTAAAAGAGTGACTGTACTCAAATGAGAACCGATAAAAATTTGCTAACTCATGTGATGTGAAAAATATTGTGTATGTAGTATTACTCTTATAAAAGTTTGTGTACAGGGCTGCTATATAGCCTATATTATCCTGGTTGATGGCTTGCTGATATGCTAAAACCACAATAATTTTTCGAAAATATTTTATGACGACTCATCCTATAGTGAGACAGTGAGACTAATTGATTACATTCTTAGCGCGTAGAATTTAGGTTTAAATACAGACTAATGGTTCACTAGGGATGTTGTTTCTTGTTTGGTCACTCCAATTAAATCAATATATGTGGCATATTCCTTCCTTCTCCCTTTTGTGTGTTTGTTTCTCAAAATATATATATATATATGTGTGTGTGTGTGTGTGTGTGTATTTGTGTATTTTCCTTTTTTTTTTTGGGGGGACAACATTTAGTTTTCCAGTCATTATGAATTGCAAATGGGTGCAGTGGTTCGCTGCCATGAAAGGCCTTAGGAGTGCGCAAGGAGAGGAGAGGAAGGCTTTTCTGGATCAAGTTATTGAAGGACTTGCACTGTTGGAGGAAGCATTTGGGAAATGTAGCAAAGGGAAGGCTTTCTTTGGTGGAGATCGAATTGGGCTCCTTGATATTGCTTTTGGGTCCTTCTTGGCCTGGCTGAAGGTGACAGAGAAGGTGAATGGTGTGAAGCTGCTTGATGAAGCAAAGACTCCTGGGTTGGTCAAGTGGGCTGAGAGGTTTTGTGCTGATGCTGCTGTTAAGAGTGTCATGCCTGAGACAGAGAAGCTTTTAGAGTTTTCTAAGTTTCTTGCGGCCAAAATGAAAGGGGCTCCTCCTCCTAAGAATTAAGTTTCTGTGAACAACTTTAGTGTTGATCGTGGAAGTACCTTAATTATGGCCCCTGTTTTGTTGTTTTAGCTGAAATGGCCCTTTGGTTTATGGGGTACCTGAAAAAAAATGTTGTGAGAAATAGTTTGACATGCTAAAGGATGATGCAGTGTGAACTAAGCTGTAGTTTAATAATTTCCTTTGGACTTTTGCGTCTCACCTTAAAAGCATGGTTCCGGATCAATAGCTGCTGATGCATTAGCTGTTTTGAAAACTACTCTTGGATTGGATTTTTGTTTATATTGTTTTTTATTTAATAATGCAGAGGATAAAGTCTTACAAAGCTTTTCTTACAATATTTTTACCAACTGAAAAATTCTTACTAATCATTCATCACAACATAAAAAAAGTTTGTCGGTTTAGCATTTTCCTTCAAATAGAACCCACATTTGGATATGAAGTAAAGGACTTTTTGCTAATGGACACCTTCTAAGTAAATGAAAATTTGAATCCTCTATTTCTCCACTAAGGGTACAATCTATGTTTAAGACTTTCATGTATGTTGGGCTAAGATATTGTAAAGAAAAGACCACTCAATTCTATTTCTATCAAAGCCCTTTTGCATATCAACTTTTAAACCCAACAATTCACAAGAAATATGCTTCTTCTCGAGTGTTAGGACTATTTACTAAGCAATGATACAATTCTGAATTCCTTGCTATCCATCTCTTTAGGACACAGGCTGATTGAAATGGTGAAATTAGTTTATGTATTTCTTTTATTTTCAAGCCACAATGCCCTTCACGGTTCCCAAAATATAATTTTCTAGACTATTTGAAATGTAGTGGAGTCTACATGTGCCTTAGATTTCCATATTTTGACCTAAAGCGCTAGCATTGGAGTGTAAATACTCATTGGTTACTATTTTACAACCCAAGACAGCAAAACCCACTTCATCCAGGTTTGTATACCTAAAAAAATTTGCAACCTATGAATAGTATAGGTTGCATATATACAACCTTACTATTCATAGTTTGTAAAGCAAAAAATTAATATTTAATCTTGTGGTTGTGTGTGAAAAGAAAAAAGATAGTAGGAGGAAAAAAAGTGATAATAATACTTTTTATTATTTTATTAAGTAGTCTATATTATTTTATTGGGTTATATGTAAAAATAAAAATTGGGATGTAGGGTGAGTTGTAAAATGAGTTGGTAAAAATAGATAAAGTAATGTTTGAAAATGCAAAGTAAGTTTTTTTTTTTTTTTTTTTCATCCTCGGATGTTAGTACTCTAACCACATCCCAACTCTTTTCATCTTATAATCACACTGCCTCAGATCGGTTTAAGCTTCACTATTTCGTATCATGCACAAATGATTATAACGAAAAAAAAAAATGTGACTTGATATTATTTGTGCATAGTAATTAAAATATGTTAATTATGAACCATCAATTTTACACAGGTCCATAATTAGCACATTTTTATTTTTGATAGTTATTTTTCTTTTTCTTTTTAATAAATATTAACATATTTTACTTTCTCAAACAAACAAAAAACATATTTTATTATGCACACCATGTTTATAATCCATGAATAATCTGGTGTACCGGTTACAAGTGTTTGTTTGGCAAAACTAAATAGCTTTTATCTTCTTCTTTTTTTTAATTTAAATTTAGCAAAACTAAAATTTTTTCAAAATAAATATTTTTTTTAGAAATTTTTTGAAAATAAGTTAGTTTTTAACTTTTTGTCACACTTGGTAAAAGTTACAAAAAAAAAAGAAGCTAAATTAAATTTTTTTCAAAATAAATATTTTTTTTAGAAACTTTTTGCAAATAATTAGTTTTTAACTTTTTGTCACACTTGGTAAGTACTATGCAAAATAAGCTATGAGAACTAGGAGATACCAAATTTAGTTGCAATTCAAGAATAGAAGAGTAAATGAATCAAGTCGTTTATGAATAGTTTTTTGCTCACGAAAAATTTGTTTTATTCGTCTGTTTAGTAAACAAGTCAAGTTCAAGTGCAAGTTTAGGCTTGATTGTTAAACAAGTCAAGCTAATACACAATAATGTCTTCAAGAACAAGCTCATGAATACGAGAACTTGATTTAACTATATATAATATTATATTTTTATATGTATACTTATCTAAAAATATATTTATATAAACTATAAGTTTGTAAATGGGTTAATTTGATATTAAATTATTATTTGTAACTTATTATTAACTAAGATAGTCTATTCATAGAAAAATTTTATGTTCAAATTAATGAAGGAGTAAAACATTTTAGTATTGATTTTAGTATATATAAGAAGAAAAAAAAAGTTAATCAAGTAGTTTTTTAACAAGTTCGAGTTTGTTCGACAAGAAAATAAACTAAATTTGAACTTATAATTTGTTTATGAGATAAACTTAAACTCAATTTATGTTCAAAAATAAAAAATATTAAATAAAAATAGCCTAAACTTTTTTTTTTTTTTTTTGGTAGAAAAAATAGCCTAAACTTTTAATATTCGATTAAGCTGATTCCAAAGAATAAAAGTCACTACTTAGTATAAAAGCATCGATGCCCCCTATAGAATCTGGTTTAAACAAGCCAAGATGCTACCCAATTAGGCAACAGACTGAGACAACTAAAACATCTCTATCTGAACCGCCAATCTCTGTGACAAAAGCCTTGTGATAGATTTAATCATTTTATGCCAACCAGAAATCCAAATTTCGTAGAAACTATGAAAACCCAGTTCCCGTTTTGAGTCCTAGAAATACCATTTCCTGAGTGTGCGTACCAAGAAGGAGATTGTTGGGCCTGACTCTCTCTTGTTTGGGCTCAATTTATTTGTGACGTGGGTTTTGTTTTTCCTACAACGGGGGGGCTCAGTACATTGAGGCCCATTTTAGCCCACTTGCTTCCCGATCACTCTGTTCTCCTTTCATCCATTTCCCCTTTCTGTACCTCTTTCTTCTCTCTCTCCTCTCAACTCTCTCCTCTCCAACCCCCCACTTCTTCACAGCTCTCTGTTATTTATAGCTTTCACTGGGTGGAGGTGTTATGATTATTCCTATCAATAGTGGAAGAGGGGGTCCAATGTTATCTTTGTTAAGTGGGAATTTGGTAGTTGAGCAGCAAAGTGGCTTGGGAACTTGTTCTTCGTGGCTGTGTTATGCACGGCAATGACTACTGGGCGTTTTGCCGACCAATCCGAACACCATACTTCGCCGTGATCTAACACTTAGGATAACATAAACTACTGCCCACGGTCGGGTAACTTGCCGGCCAAGTGACAATGAAAGAATATTGTGTGCAACGGAGCTTCCATCAGCAATACAAACCTGATTGGGAGCCCAATACTACCCGGCCCGGCCCAGTTCATCAGGAAATGTTCGGGCCTTGTGTGCTGCGTTGTGATGAGTTATGCTCGGCCCTAGTGAAGGCTTGGGCCAGGACCGTACACTGAGAAAGACATTTTTTTTTTTTTTTGAGAGTTCTCCAATCTCTTCACCTTTCTATATTTTACGAAACCTGTACTTCTAATTCAGAAACACACACACAGAGATGGAGGGAGTGAAGCTGGACATGTGGGCGTACGAGGTTAGGACATCTTCGGATTCTTGTATCTCTGCCATTAACTCCTACTATCACCAGGTCTGTCTGTCTCTCTCTCTCTCTCTCTCTCTCTCTCTCTCTCTCTCTTGGTGTTTGACTAGTCTTCTTTTCTGAAATGGGTTATGGTTTATGGATGATATTAAGGTGCTTAGTTATGGGAGAGAGCGATCAGTGATTCTGGAAGCGCTGGTCCATGACAAGGACTGTGTGTTGGCCAACATTTTGGCTGCTAGTTTCCTATGCTCCTCTGATCCTTCCCGAGCTTCTTCTCATATCCAAGCCGCTAAGTCCCTCCTTGTAAGTCTTTTGTTTTGGTTAGACATGGGCACATGGCCCTTCTTTGTTTTTACTAGTTTTTTTGGGTTTCTATCTGAAATTTCGTTATTCTGCATAAGGAGCAAGCGACCAAGTACGAGAAAGCTGTTTTTGATGTTGTTATTTATTTGATATCTCAAGACAGAGATGATGATGTTGCTGTCGAATTACATTTTAAGGTTGGGAGGATCTCAACTCATTATTGAGAGACATAGTTGTCCTTTCATACTAATGTGTTTGTTTAGTTCTCATGAGACTTTGTATTTTATGTCTAATGTATGTATCTTTATTCATAATTCAGTACCAGCTTTTTGATTGAAAACTTACTTGAATTGAATCATGTGATAGCTTCTTAGTGAATAGTGCATTAAAACAAATATTTGATGGCTTTAGCATCATTTGTTTGGAGAGAAATAAATAATTCCATTTAGCACCTAAAAAATGTAACCTCACTGATTTTGCTCTAATGATCTGTTAAAATGCGTTAGAATTGTGGTTAATTAATAAATTCACCATTTCCCAACATCTTAAGCTTTGAAGCAATGTAACAAAATGTAATTTTTCACGATGAACCTCTCTGGTCCTCTAGTTATGATATAACCATGTGATCTTTTTATTCACCTAAAAAATTATTTTCAACCATTTTCCTACAAACTTATGATACTAATTCTAGGTGAATAAATATAAGTAGTGGAAGAAGAGGGGGGGGGGGGGGGGGGTGCATGCCTTATATTTAAAGAGGTTATAGATAAAACTTGTCAATGATGGCTTTCAAAAAATTGATCTTGCTGAGAGTTGCTTTTAATGGTTTAAGGTTTGATCTTTGTTTATGATTAAATTATAAAACTTTCATGGTTTATGCACAAATTTGTTACATTTAAGCATTTGGCGCTAGTGATAAATGATTAAATTTATACTCTGTATTATGTAATTGATATAAGCTCCAGTCTCCATGGTCATTTGGTCTAGGTTTACTCTTTAGTGTGTTCAAATTTTTCTTGTTTAATGTGATATCTCTATTTTTGGCAGCTCTTAAAAGATTTCCCAAGAGATCTAGTATCTCTGAAGAGGGCCCAAGTTCTATGCTTTTACATGGCTCGAGCTGATCTGTCCTTGGATCTTGTTCAACAGGTTCAATTTTATCAATATTTCCTGAAATTGTTGGAAGAGTATTTTCTATTAGGTTCCTTTGGGATGTATGCAGAGCAATGTTGACAAAGCATAATGTTATATGACTTGACATATGACATTTTAACTTAAGGTTCTGAAATCAGTCACCTCATCTCAATTTGGTTCATGATTTGTAAATTCAACAGGTTCTACCCATAAATCAAGAAGAGAATTACATATACGGCATGCTTGCTTTTCCTTTGCTGGAGCTTGGCAAAATGGCAGATGCTGAGAAAGCTGCAAAAAAGGGATTCGAGATCAACAAGCAAGACTATTGGGCACAACCTGCTGTAAGCTATCTCTATTTTAGTGTAATTAAAAAGATATATCATTTTATCTCCCGTTTATAATTAAACCAGATTGCCTGCTCAAGATTTTTACATGAATCCAAATTTTGGTTTCCCATCATTCAATATAAAATGGAATATTGAGCTTCTTGGATTTTTTTATATACAAGGATAGTGGTTCAATACTCTTAACACAGCTCTGTAGAGTTGACAATTATACTTTGCAATTCCTGATCATGGAAGTTTCGATGAATTGAGGAAAGATCAATCATTTATACAAGTGTGGTTCCAAATTTTCATTATGCGGCCAACCTTGTTAAAATTAAGGATCAGTAGATTGTTAGTTCATATTACTGTAAATAAATTGTCGCAGTAAGAAGGATTTAATTAAGTACCAGCCCCTGATCAATTACCATAATATTGATTTTTTATGCAGTTGTGCCATGTTCTACAGTATGAGTGCCACTTTAAGGAAGCAGTGGAGTTCATGGAAGGATGCTCATCTTCTTGGAGTTCTTGTGGATCATTTATGTATGTATAGTTAGTTTTCTAAATAATCTTGGTCATGAATTTTAGTCCCCTTTCTTGCTTTTTGGATGTCCTAAAAACCTTGTTATCTCCAGGCTGACACATAGTTGGTGGCATGTAGCTCTTTGTTACTTGGAAGGTAGTTCTCCAATTCAGAGAGTCTTAGAAATATATGATCATTATATTTTGAAGGAGTTGGAAAGAAGTGATGCTGCATGTCCAGAGGTATATTGTTTTGTGCAACTTCAACACAGCCCCTTTTTATCTATTATTTATTATATTTATATAAATAGATACTACGAGTCCTAAGTTTTACTTCTTCTGCTTCTAGGTGTACTTAAATGCCGTTGGTTTATTATTGCGGTTGTATGTACGGGGTGAAATTGATGCCGCTGGTGACCGTCTCAAGATTTTAGCAGGTTGCCTAACAGATGAAGTGAGCTAGAATATATCATCCTTGCAAAATAATTGTATATTTGATTGCTTAATTTCTTGAAAATGACTTCATTGGAGTTATATTCTGTCAGACAATTGATTCTTTGATATATATATATATATATATATATTCCTCTCTCAGAAAAAATGCTATGATATTTATCAAGGCATCACATGTTTCTCTGTTTCTGGAGCATGGTGTTACCTATATAGATTGTAAAAGGCTGTCCAGATAGGCCCTCAACAGAATCTAAAACAATAAATAATCATTCTCGAATATTACATGCTGGCTTAATTATTGGCTTACTAAACAGTCCCTTAGCAGAAATTGAAAAATCAAGCATGCATTTGTGTCGTGTGTTGTATTTCAAGAGTATATCATAATATTCTCATGTATTTAGGCATTTGTGGAACAACAGTAACATGCAATATCATGCCACTACATCAAATTGCAATGAAACTCTAAACCATGAAAGCTGGTAGATGTTGAAATTGTAAATAGTTTCTCAACTTCTACACAGATTTTGTTGATTGTAGTGCTTACTTTCTTCATTCTAAGTATTGTTGGCAATGTGCGACTGAAATTTATTTTTTCTTTATCACACTCAACAACTACAATGTTTCTCTCATGTTGTTCAAGCCCCCATAAGTGCATTGCAGTTCATCTTGTTAAGAAGTTGCCCCTGTTATATGGACCAAAGACAATGAAATTTAAAGTTCCATCTGTTGACAAGGTAACAAAAAGGTTTGTGAAAGGACTAATAAATCACTTAAAAGATTGCCACTGTAATGTGTGCTAGGTCTATATGAACTTGATATGAAACACACATCAAATGTACATTTGCTTGGTTGGCGTGTTTCATGTTGTATTGGTAGTCATTCTCAAAACAGTATCCATATATACCATGGTAGATATCATGTGAGCATAATTTAATTATAATGCAATATTTGGATTTGTGCCCCAAAATGTTCAGGCGAATTGGTACATAGAGTGGCACTTTGATTGCTTGATATTATGGGCCTTGGCTAGTACTGGAGAGCTGTCCAAAGCAGAGGATTTACTAAAGGGATTGAAATCCAGGTTAGATGGATCTTGTCCTCTATCATCCACACCTGTTAAAATGTAGTGCAGCAATTAATGAAATTCTGTTATCCTGTAGATTTTCTAGGATGAGCAAGAAGAAGCAACAGTTAATGCACAGAGGAATGATGGTTTGTACTGATTGTTGCTTCCTTTGCCCTATAATGACATTATCTATGTTCTATTATTTGCACACTTCTCTATTGTCTGTTCATAAGTACCTTTATTCTCCTTTTGTTTCAGCAGTAAAAAATTTCTGGAAAATGACTCTTTTTTTGGGAAATATTTTCTGGGATATATGAACCTTTACATAATATCATTTTCTTGTGTTTAGTTCCAATCCTGACTTTTTCAGCTCATTTTCAGGGTTGGTTCCATAATATTAATTTTTCTTGTAATTCCAAATATTTATATGAACCAAAACTTTCATTTATAGCATGAATATTATGTAAATCAACTAGAGAATTGATCTAAAAATTAATTAAGTTAAACGTGCAAAAACAGAAAATATTTTAACGCTGGCAGCTTTGGTTTAAAGGCAGAAACATTTTCCTCCCAAAACGCTTAATTTTTTATTGACCATGCAACAAGTTTTTCATTGACCAGAGTTTCCTACCATACCAAACATTGGGAAATGCGGAAAAAAATGTTTCACTAAAACAAATGGAGCATTAGTGGTGTATAATTCACATTAATAGGCTCTACTAAATTCTAACCACATGGGGATAGAGGTTTTTCACTCTTTTAGGAAAAATTAGAACTGGCCTTATAACATGTACTGTGAACAAACTTGCCCAGAAAAGAAAAAAAGAAAAAAGAAAAAAGAAAAAGGAAATTCTGGAAACTTCAGCTCTATTGCTCTTATCATTCATCAATGAGAGAGATCAGGAAATCATGATTGTTGTGTGTGTGTATTTATTCATTGTTATTGTTTATAGTTTAGACCTGATAATATTTTCAAACTTAGGACTTAGTTTCATTCCTCCCCCCCCACCCCCCCCCCCCCCCAAAAAAAAAAAAAAAAAACTAAGAACAAATTAAAGCTCAATTCTATTTTAAAATTTTTTTTTTCATTTTCATATTTGTTGTTCTCAGCTTGCAGAAGCCCTATATGAGTATGGGAGGGGAATTGACAAAGAAGCATTGCAATTGCTTGGTCCAGATTTTGATGCCAATAACTGCAAGGTATGGTCATCTACTACTGAACTACTTGATCAGGGTGCTCCAAAATCCGGCCAGTATTTTCACATATTAGGGTTCATAATATGACTTTTACTCCTTTATGCTAGGTGATCGGTGCATCTGATGAACAAGTTGATGTATTCAATGAAATCTGGTACAGTATGTTGCTTAATACTGGACAAGCTGTGAAGGGTAAGACATAAATTCTTCTGTTGCCATCAAACTTCACCGTGGTTTTGTTTTAACTGTAAATTTTTAATTCTAGCAATCGAAGTAATTGAGAAGCGGATCAAGAAGCGAGAAGGAGTCCCTTTCTTGTGGCGACTTTTGGTATAACTCTGTCTTATCAATGAACTTCATGCTTAGTAGTTCTGTATAAGAGGTTTAAGAAGTTTTGATCCTGGTATAGTCACATGAAGTAATATGAGTTCCTGAATCTTTGCTTCAGGAAAGAGCTTATAACCTTGCAGGAAGAAAGGAAGCCGCAATCATCGGGGAGAAGGCCGGGGCTTTGGAGACTGCATATTTCAAATAACCCTACTAAGTGACATTGCATTTCAATCTGCTTTTGACCTTAAGCCAGTCAAGTTAAAGGGGAAGGTGTAGAAAATATTGGCTTGTTGAAATCAAGATAAAGGCCACAATTGAATAAAGCACTGGTGGAGTGTTTGGATGGATGTGATCAGGTGATGATAGCATGTAGTCAAAGGCAGCTTTGGAAAAAGAATACAAAAAATATTGCACGTTCGATCTCAGGCGCAATAGCCTTTTGTTTTGAGGGGCAAGTCTTTTTGTTAGAATTTTCTTTCAAACTAGTCTAGTCACACAAAAATTCATAAACAAGACTAAAACTTCTTAAAAGTCATCTCACTAGCAGCACATGGCGTGACTTGGGTTTGTGCACATACGAATCAGTCTTTTTAGAATTTTCTTTCAAACAAGTCTAGTCACACAAAAATTCATAAACAAGTATAATGACAACAAATTTCATAGATGATAAGTTACCATTAGAGCATTCACATAACATTGGTCGCTATCTTAGCACCCAAACAAAACACCAAAAAGCACGCTACATGTATAGTGGTAAAGTTAAAATTTTATACAAACTAGCTACCAGCAGTTTACTGTAGTACAGAGTGATTAAAAAATATTAGTTTATTCCAGTGGGGTCACATCTTAGTTCACACCCTTTGTTTGAGCGCTTATTTCATTGACCATTTTTATTTATTTCCCACACACACACAGACACAGAGAACCAGATCAACTTGCAAAACTTGGTGATTGGAAAATTTGAGAGTGAGTACTCATGGCAAAGAATGATGTCAAGGTTCTGGGTTCATGGCGTAGCCCATATGTGGTGAGGCCTAGGATTGCACTTAATATCAAATCTGTGAACTATGAGTTTCTTGAAGAGACATTTGGATCAAAGAGTGAGCTTCTCCTCCAATCCAACCCTGTTCATAAGAAAGTTCCAGTTCTGATTCATGGTGACAAGCCCATCTGCGAGTCCATGATCATTGTTGAATACATTGACGAGGTTTGGACATCTGGTCCCTCTATCCTCCCTTCTGATCCTTATGATCGTGCTATTCAACGATTTTGGGTTGCCTATGTTGATGAGAAGGTACGTACCACTTTTTTGTTTGTTATTTGATTAATTATTTCTCTTTCATCATTTCTGTTATTTTAAATTTAATACTTGATTTTCAAGGGTTTTGTAACTCAATTAGCACTCTCACCAATGAAGTTAACTAAGTTTAAATGATTAGTAGTAGTAGTAGACTAGTAGTTTTTCCTTTTTCTATTTTTTTCAAGAAGAAAGAATTCTACTGGTTAATTTTGTGTTGGATTTGAAAGTTGCATGTATATATCATATGGTGCTAAAGAAAAGAAAGAAAAAATATATATTGACAGCATCATCGGCAAGGTGAAAGTTGTTTAATTAATGACGGCAAATTATAGTTTTATTTTTTTTAATTAATTTTTTTTTATGATGATGATTATATAATCATTTTAGTCTTGAAACATAAGATATATTTGTGACATATCATGCAGTAGATATAATTTTTTTTTTTTTTTTTGAAATTATGCAGTTGATATAATGTAAAATGTGAAAATATAATTATTTGAAATCCATGAGATGACAGAATAGGCTCCAAGACAATAACAAAAAAAGAATCCCTTGTTTTACCCTTGGTTTGGTGAACAAATTATAATGATTGGGGTGCCTTTATTGATTAAAAAATGAGAGTTTTTTGAGATTGTTTGATTATGTGCACAGGAGAATGGTTAGTGCATCAAGAGCTAAGTTGATTTGAGGTGATCAGGGAACAAAAGTATTAAGAAAGATCTAAATTAATTTTAGTAGAACTAAGTAAAAATGACATGACAATTAGAGAGATAATAGAGACTACGATTTTAGATAGAGTAGAATGATTTTAAATAAAAAATAAAAAGAAGAAGAAGATGTGCTAATGATGATTAGTCTTTTGAGGATCTATAACTGATTCTAAAATTTTGGAACTAAAACTTAGTCGTTGTTGGTTGTGGTGGTGGTGTTACTGTTTTGTGAACATATTATAGATTAATTTTAAATATTTCTTTTATATTCACGAAAGGCAATCCTTAAAAACTAGAGAGGACAAATTTCATTATGAGTATAAGGTTTTTGGAGTGCGAAAAAAGGGTTGGTAGCTTGTCTTATGATCCATGGTCCATGGATCATAGTAGTTGGTGCTTTATAATCTCAATAACTCTAAAGATACAAAAAATTTTATAATGACTGAAGTGGCAAGTTATTTATAGTTGGTAAAAGAGTGACTGTACCCAAATGAGAATCGATAAAAATTTGCTAACTCATGTGATGTGAAAAATATTGTGTATGTAGTATTACTCTTATAAAAGTTTGTGTACAAGGCTGCTATATAGCCTATATTATCCTGGTTGACGGCTTGTTGATATGCTAAAACCACAATAATTTTTCGAAAATATTTTATGACGACTCATCCTATAGTGAGACAGTAAGACTAATTGATTACATTCTTAGTATGTAGAATTTAGGTTTAAATACAGACTAATGGTTCACTAGGGATGTTGTTTCTTGTTTGGTCACTCCAATTAAATCAATATATGTGGCATATTCCTTCCTTCTCCCTTTTGTGTGTTTGTTTCTCAAAATATATATATATATATATATATATATCTGTGTGTGTGTGTGTGTGTGTGTGTCCTTTTGTGTGTTTGTTTCCAATATATATATATATATATATATGTGTGTGTGTGTGTGTGTGTGTGTGTGTGCGCGTGTGTGTGTTTTCCTTTTTTTTTTGGGGGGACAACATTTAGTTTTCCAGTCATTATGAATTGCAAATGGGTGCAGTGGTTCGCTGCCATGAAAGGGCATAGGAGTGCGCAAGGAGAGGAGAGGAAGGCTTTTCTGGATCAAGTTATTGAAGGACTTGCACTGTTGGAGGAAGCATTTGGGAAATGTAGCAAAGGGAAGGCTTTCTTTGGTGGAGATCGAATTGGGCTCCTTGATATTGCTTTTGGGTCCTTCTTGGCCTGGCTGAAGGTGACAGAGAAGGAGAATGGTTTGAAGCTGCTTGATGAAGCAAAGACTCCTGGGTTGGTCAAGTGGGCTGAGAGGTTTTGTGCTGATGCTGCTGTTAAGAGTGTCATGCCTGAGACAGAGAAGCTTTTAGAGTATTCTAAGTTTCTTGCGGCCAAAATGAAAGGGGCTCCTCCTCCTAAGAATTAAGTTTCTGTGAACAACTTTAGTGTTGATCATGGAAGTACCTTAATTATGGCCCCTGTTTTGTTGTTTTAGCTAAAATGGCCCTTTGGTTTATGGGGTACCTGAAAAAAAATGTTGTGAGAAATAGTTTGACATGCTAAAGGATGATGCAGTGTGAACTAAGCTGTAGTTTAATAATTTCCTTTTGGACTTTTGCGTCACATTAAAAGCATGGTTCCAGATCAATAGCTGCTGATGCATTAGCTGTTTTGAAAAGTACTCTTGGATTGGATTTTTGTTTATATTGTTTTTTATTTAATAATGCAGAGGATAAAGACTTACAAAGGCTTTTCTTACAATATTTTTACCAACTGAAAAATTCTTACTAATCATTCATCACGACATAAAAAAAGTTTGTCGGTTTAGCATTTTCCTTCAAATAAAACCCACATTTGGATATGAAGTAAAGGACTTTTTGCTAATGGACACCTTCTAAGTAAATAAAAATTTGAATCTTCTATTTCTCCACTAAGGGTACAATTTATGTTTAAGACTTCCATGTATGTTGGGCTAAGATACTGCAAAGAAAAGATCACTCAATTCTATTTCCATCAAAGCCCTTTTGCATATCAACTTTTAAACCCAACAATTCACAAGAAATATGCTTCTTCTTGAGGGTCAGGACTATTTACTAAGCAATGATACAATTCTGAATTCCTTGCTATCCATCTCTTTAGGACACAGGCTGATTGAAAAGGTCAAATTAGTTTATGTATTTCTTTTATTTTCAAGCCACAGTGCCCTTCACGGTTTCCAAAATATAATTTTCTAGACTATTTGAAATGTAGTGGAGTTCACAGCTGCGTTTGGTTCAATGTAAATTAAATTCCGAGTGTAAAATGAATGCAGGAGAAAGTGAATTCTCGTAAGTAAAATGAAACCAAAGTGTTTGGTTTTGCAATGAAAAATAGTCCAAAAAACGATTTACGGTGTTTGGTAACATTCTGAAAATGTTATTTTCCTACAAATTTTATACATTTTCTCATCCATTTTCTCAGTTCCCAAACAAATTTTATAAAAAAAAATTTCAATCCATGCAATTAACACAACCAAAAATCAAAATAAAAACACGTTTTATTCACAATCTGAGAAGAAACAGTGAGAGATTGAGGGAAAGAGAGATCGGAAAAGAGTGAGAGCTTGAGGAGGAAGAAACAGTGAGAGATTGAGGGAAAGAGATCAATGATGAGAGATCGGGAAAAAGATCGGCGATGATAGGGAAAGAGATCGGCGATCTCGCCGGCGCGAGTTTGACGACGCGATCTCCAAGGAGCCAGTGCGAGCTTGTCGAGAGATCGAGAAAGAGATCGGCGATCTCGCCGGCGCGAGCTTGACAACACGATCTCCAAGGCACCGACGCGAGCTTGACGAGAGATCGGGAAAGAGATCGGAGATGATAGGGAAAGAGATCGGCGATCTCGTCGGCGCGAGCTTGACGACGCGATCTCCAAGGCGCCGGCGCGAGCTTGTCGAGAGATCGGGAAAGAGATCTGCAATCTCGCCGGCACAAGCTTGAAGACACGATCTCCAAGGCGTCGGCGCGAGCTTGACGAGAGATCAGGAAAGAGATCGGCAATGATAGGGAAAGAGATCAGCGATCTCAACGGCGCGAGCTCGACGAGACGATCTCCAAGGCACCGGCGCAAGCTTGACGATGAGATCTCCAAGGCGCCAGCGCGAGCTTGACGACGAGATCTCCAAGGCGCCAGCGCGATCTTGCTATTTCTCACTCTCTCTACTTTCTCCGTTTGCTATTTCTCTCTCTCTCTCTTCTATTTTCCTGGGGTGGAAATCATTTGAAGGTAAAATGGAAACTGAAAGTGATTTACGGCTGAAGGGGCTTATTTTCCAGTCAAGGCTGCATTGGTTTTCCGTTGACCATATTTTCCATAGCAAAACAAACACACACAAGGGTGTAAAACGTTTTCCTGAAAGTGTTTTCAGGCAAAACAAACACAACCTACATGTGCCTTAGATTTCCATATTTTGACCAAAAACACTGCATTGGAGTGTAAATACTCATCTGTTACTATTTTACAACCCAAGACAGCAAAAACCCACTTCATCCAAGTTTGTATATCTAAAAAAATTTGCATCCTATGAATGGTATAGGTTGCATATGTGCAACCTTACTATTCATAGGTTGTAAAGAGATAATAATACTTTTTATTATTTTATTAAGTAGTCTATATTATTTTATTGGGTTATATGTAAAAATAAAAATTGAGATGTAAGGTGAGTTGTAAAATGAGTTGGTAAAAATAGATAAAGTAATGTTTGAGAATGTAAAGTAAGGTTTATTTATTTATTTATTTTCATCCTCGGATGTTAGTACTCTAACCACATCCGAACTCTTTTCATCTTATAATCACACTGCCTCAAATCGGTTTAAGCTTCACTATTTCGTATCATGCACAAATGATTATCACGGAAAAAAAATGTGACACGATATTATTTGTGCATAGTAATTAAAATATGTTAATTATGAACCATCAATTTTACATAGGTTCATTATTAGCACATTTTTATTTTTGATAGTTATTTTTCTTTTTCTTTTTAATAAATATTAACATATCTTACTTTCTCAAACAAACAAAAAAAATATTTTATTATGCACGCCATGTTTATAATCCATGAATAATCTTGTGTACCGGTTACAAGTGTTTGTTTGGCAAAAACTAAATAGCTTTTATCTTTCTTTTTTTTTTAATTTAAATTTAGCAAAACTAAATTTTTTTTCAAAATAAATATTTTTTTTAGAAATTTTTTGAAAATAAGTTAGTTTTTAACTTTTTGTCACACTTGGTAAAAGTTACAAAAAAAAAAAAAAATTTCAAAATAAATATTTTTTTTAGAAAATTTTTGAAAATAATTTAGTTTTTAAATTTTTGTCACACTTGGTAAGTACTATGCAAAATAAGATATGAGAACTAGAAGATACCAAATTTAGTTGCAATTCAAGAATAGGAGAGTAAATGAATCAAGTTGTTTATGAATAGTTTTTGGCTCATGAAAAATTTGTTTATTCGTTTGTTTAGTAAACAAGTCAAGCTCAAGCGCAAGTTTAGGCTTGATTATTAAACAAGTCAAGCTAATACACAATAATGTATTCGAGAACAAGCTCATGAATACGAGAATTTGATTTAACTATATACAATACTAGTCGTTAACTCGTGCGATGCACGAGTTTATTTTTTCTTTGAGTAGTTTTTGTTATGGACATGTGAGTTCAAGCTAATAAAGCATGTTCTCAGTGTCCATAAATCTGTCAATATGAAACATTACATACAAATCTCTACACTGAAATAGACATTAAACATGTAATATGATTTTAGCTAATACGAAGTTCGCGGATGAAAGTTGTGTGAGACGTTTAAAGATTGAAAGAAAAGAAGAAGAAAGTTGATAGTAAATTTTGAATAGAATAGAACTTCTTTGTTTATGGTCTACTCTCATAAAAAAATAAAAATAATGAGAAAGTTGGTATTACATTTTAAGCTTCTCTAACAAACTTATCATTAGTCCACACAGTAGAGAGCACATAATTATATTCCTGACCAAATACTTGCACAAACTCCAACTATAAATCTTACAAACCTCATAGTTCATGAATATATTCTAACATAAAAATTGATAAGTAAAAATTTTAGTTTAAAATATTTTTTGTTTTAAATTTAATACTTACAACGGAGGAAGGAGGATGTTCTGACATAAAAACCTACCCTTTAAACTATAGAAACTTATTACCACAAAAAGGAATCATAAACATGCACATATTTTTGAAATCAAACTAAAGAATTAAAAAACATAGAATTAGACAAACTCATACGAAAAAAAAAAAAAAAAAAAAACCACATACCAAGTTCTTTGTAGCTATAGATTTAGATTCTAATATTTGTAAAACACCACCTTTGGAAGGTTTAGATTTTGATGGTTGTAGAACACCTTCAATTATCTACTTTCTATATACCAGATTATATGTGACATTAAGTGAGGAATATTGTAAAACATCATTGTACCTAAAAGAAAAATTAGATAAAAACATTGTTGATTCTCTTACCTGCTAGGTTGTGTTCCAAAGAAACTTGCAAAATCAAAAGGAAAACAAAAACAGAAAAACATGAAGAACCATCAAACAAATGAAAAGAGGAGTTATTAATAGCATATTTCATAATTTAAATCAAAATTCAAATCTACAAAGATGCGTAATAAAAAAATCATAACCAAATACTTACCCAAAACTGAGCCAACAATACTACTATAACAAAACTGGCTTTGTATGAGATACAACTATAATAGAATTCTCTTTCTTATTATTATTACTTTTTTAAACGACGGATTAAAAGAGTGTTGGTTTGTATTGTAGAATTCTAATTATCACAAACAATATCAATAATTTTTTTTACGCCCCCTCCAAACAAAATATTAGCAAATGTAGATACAAATTTAGACAGACCACCTACCAAAAAAATAAGCAGACAAGTTGTTATGTTTATGGATTGAAGCACGTATAGCAAAGTTTTTTTTTTTCTTTTTAGGCTGTGCAATGGCCTAATAATTAGAATTATACTATGCTTAACTACCTCCAAAGTGTCCATGGAGTAAGGACATCATCATGACCAAAACTCTATATAGTGGAGGAACAAAAATAATTTTTTTTTTTCTTTTTTGGCTGTGCAATGGCCTAATAATTAGAATTATACTATGTTTAAACTACCTCCAAAGTGTCCTTAGAGTAAGGACATCACCACGACCAAAACTCTATATAGTGGGGAAACAAAAATAAAAAGAATTTAAAATAAAAATAAAAAGAAAAAGAAAATAGTGATGATGTGAAAATTTGTGGGAGCTTCAGAGGTTTCAGTTTTATATATATATATATATATATATTATATTTTTATATGTATACTTATCTAAAAATATATTTATATAAACTATAAGTTTGTAAATGGGTTAATTTGATATTAAATTATTATATGTAACTTATTAATAACTAAGATAGTCTATTCATAGAAAAATTTTTATGTTCAAATTAATGGAGTAAAGCATTTTAGTTTTGATTTTACTATATATATAAGAAGAAGAAAAAAGTTAATCAAGTAGTTTTTTAACAAGTTCGAGTTTGTTCGACAAAAAAATAAACCAAATTTGAACTTATAATTTGTTTATGAGATAAACTGAAACTCAATTTATGTTCAAAAATAAAAAATATTAAATAAAAATAGCCTACACTTTTAATATTCGATTAAGGCCAAAATGGGCAATTAGCTCCATTTTTAGAACTATTTAGTTAGTAGGCTAATTTTACAAACTATATAGGTTACTAACATCTCGAGTTTTAAAGACTCGATTTTGGGCCTATAAATCGAGTCTTTGATGCTCGATTTTTATGGCTCGGTGAGTCTGATGTGGCATGGGGGCTGATGTGGCGAACCTTTGAAAATCGACTCTCTCATACTCGATTTGTAAGGCAAAAAATAACCAACCCAGAAACACACTTTTTCAACCCAGAGGAGAAGATCGCACTTTTTCAACCCAGGGGAGAAGATCAAAGCCAGAGGAGAAAATCGGAGAAGAAGATCTGATCGGAGGAGAAGATCAGGCCGCGCGATCTGACCTTTCTCCGATCTGACCTTTCCGATCTGCTCTTCTTCTCCTCTGATCTTCATTTCTTCTTCTTTTTTTCCTATCTCTTTCTGCTCTTCTTCTCCTCCGATCTTCATTTCTTTCCGGAACGAAGCGGATGAGGAAGACCCGAGCGCAGCCGGGGCTCGCGCGCGGCCGGAGCTCGCGCCGCCTGGGCTCGCGCCGCCTGGGCGCCCCGCGGCCTGGGTTGTGTTTCTGGGTTTCATGTTTTCTTTTTTTTTTTTTTTTTTTTTTCTGGGAATGGGTTGTAACACTTAGGCCTAAATTTTTTTTTTAGTTTGGAAATCGAGTCTTAGAGACTCGATTTCCAAGTTTTCGCCACATCACTCTACATGCCACATCAGACTCATAGAACCATGAAAATCGAGCATTTAAAACTCGATTTATAAGCCCAAAATCGAGTCTCTTAGACTCGAGATGCTAGTAAAATATATAGTTTGAAAATCTTGTCTACTAACTAAATAGTTCTAAAATTGTGCCTAGACAATAACAAAAAAAGAATCCCTTGTTTTACCCTTGGTTTGGTGAACAAATTATAATGATTGGGGTGCCTTTATTGATTAAAAATGAGAGTTTTTTGAGATTGTTTGATTATGTGCACAGGAGAATGGTTAGGGCATCAAGAGCTAAGTTGATTTGAGGTGATCAGGGAACAAAAGTATTAAGGAAGATCTAAAATAATTTTAGTAGAATTAAGTAAAAATGAAATGACAATTAGAGAGATAATAGAGATTACGATTTTAGATAGAGTAGAATGATATTAAATAAAAAATAAAAAGAAGAAGAAGATGTGCTAATGATGATTAGTCTTTTGAGGATCTATAACTGATTCTAAAATTTTGGAACTAAAACTTAATCGTTGTTGGTTGTGGTGATGGTGTTACTGTTTTGTGAACATATTATAGGTTAATTTCAAATATTTCTTTTATATTCACGAAAAGCAATCCTTAAAAACTAGAGAGGACAAATTTCATTATGAGTATAAGGTTTTTGGAGTGCAAAAAAAGGGTTGGTAGCTTGTCTTATGATCCATGGATCATAGTAGTTGGTGCTTTATAATCTCAATAACTCTAAAGATACAAAAAATTTTATAACGACTGAAGTGGCAAGTTATTTATAGTTGGTAAAAGAGTGACTGGACCCAAATGAGAACCGATAAAAATTTGCTAACTCACATGATGTGAAAAATATTGTGTATGTAGTATTACTCTTATAAAAGTTTGTGTACAAGGCTGCTATATAGCCTATATTATCCTGGTTGATGGCTTGTTGATATGCTTAAACCACAATAATTTTTCGTAAATATTTTATGACGACTCATCCTATAGTGAGACAGTGAGACTAATTGATTACATTCTTATCATGTAGAATTTAGGTTTAAATACAGACTAATGGTTCATTAGGGATGTTGTTTGTTGTTTGGTCACTCTAATTAAATCATTATATGTGGCATATTCCTTCCTTCTCCCTTTTGTGTGTTTGTTTCTCAAAATATATATATATATGTGTGTGTGTGTGTGTGTGTGTGTGTGTGTGTGTGTGTGTGTGTCCTTTTGTGTGTTTGTTTCTCAATATATATATGTGTGTGTGTGTGTGTGTGTGTGTGTGTGTGTGTGTTTTCCTTTGTTTTTTTGGGGACAACATTTAGTTTTCCAGTCATTATGAATTGCAAATGGGTGCAGTGGTTCCCTGCCATGAAAGGCCTTAGGAGTGCGCAAGGAGAGGAGAGGAAGGCTTTTCTGGATCAAGTTATTGAAGGACTTGCACTGTTGGAGGAAGCATTTGGGAAATGTAGCAAAGGGAAGGCTTTCTTTGGTGGAGATCGAATTGGGCTCCTTGATATTGCTTTTGGGTCCTTCTTGGCCTGGCTGAAGGTGACAGAGAAGGTGAATGGTGTGAAGCTGCTTGATGAAGCAAAGACTCCTGGGTTGGTCAAGTGGGCTGAGAGGTTTTGTGCTGATGCTGCTGTTAAGAGTGTCATGCCTGAGACAGAGAAGCTTTTAGAGTTTTCTAAGTTTCTTGCGGCCAAAATGAAAGGGGCTCCTCCTCCTAAGAATTAAGTTTCTGTGAACAACTTTAGTGTTGATCATGGAAGTACCTTAATTATGGCCCCTGTTTTGTTGTTTTAGCTGAAATGGCCCTTTGGTTTATGGGATACCTGAAAAAAAATGTTGTGAGAAATAGTTTGACATGCTAAAGGATGATGCAGTGTGAACTAAGCTGTAGTTTAATAATTTCCTTTTGGACTTTTGCGTCACATTAAAAGCATGGTTCCAGATCAATAGCTGCTGATGCATTAGCTGTTTTGAAAACTGCTCTTGGATTGGATTTTTGTTTATATTGTTTTTTATTTAATAATGCAGAGGATAAAGTCTTACAAAGGCTTTTCTTACAATATTTTTACCAACTGAAAAATTCTTACTAATCATTCATCACAACATAAAAAAAGTTTGTCGGTTTAGCATTTTCCTTCAAATAAAACCCACATTTGGATATGAAGTAAAGGACTTTTGCTAATGGTCACCTTCTAAGTAAATGAAAATTTGAATCTTCTATTTCTCCACTAAGGGTACAATCTATGTTTAAGACTTCCATGTATGTTGGGCTAAGATATCGCAAAGAAAAGACCCCTCAATTCTATTTCTATCAAAGCCCTTTTGCATATCAACTTTTAACCCCAACAATTCACAAGAAATATGCTTCTTTTTGAGGGTCAGGACTATTTACTAAGCAATCATACAATTCTGAATTCCTTGCTATCCATCCCTTTAGGACACAGGCTGATTGAAAAGGTAAAATTAGTTTATGTATTTCTTTTATTTTCAAGCCACAATGCCCTTTACGATTCCCAAAATATAATTTTCTAGACTACTTAAAATGTCGTCGAGTCTACATGTGCCTTAGATTTCCATATTTTGACCAAAAGCACTGCATTGGAGTGTAAATACTCATCGGTTACTATTTTACAACCCAAGACAGCAAAAACCCACTTCATCCAAGTTTGTATACCTAAAAAAATGATGGGACTGTTAACGGACGGTAAAGTCCAACAACA
The DNA here is from genome assembly GCA_033629205.1 of Lithocarpus polystachyus. NCBI lineage: Eukaryota > Viridiplantae > Streptophyta > Magnoliopsida > Fagales > Fagaceae > Lithocarpus > Lithocarpus polystachyus. Next base: position 78,413,096 of record CM066164.1, read on the forward strand.
ACATGAACCACAAGCAATGCCTTTATCCAAAAAAAAAAAAAAATATATATATATATATAGAGAGAGAGAGAGAGAGAGAGATGGGTTAAAGTTACACCTGGTGTAACTTTAAACAGTTACACTTTTTTTAAACCATTGGATTTAAGTAGATCCAACAGTTAAAAAAAGACCCTTATTAATCTTAATATTTTGATTATGATCTCATTAATTATCCCTCATTTATTATATTTTATAATTATCTCTAAACCCAAAAAAGTGCTATATTTGACTCTCTCTTTCTACGTTGCTCTCTTTATCTCTTTCTCCTCCACCATTGTTCCACCTCCATGGATAGATTGCCGGCAGAAGGTTGTGAAGCAATGGTCTCTCACCCCAGCAAACGTTGTGAAGCAATGGTCTCTCATCCCTGCAAATCATACATTCAAAAAAGAAATATATATGATGAATGGACTTTTCAACACAAACCAGCAATAACCGCTAACCATAAACGCAAGAAAGCATGAAAACATCATTAAAAAATATATTTGACACTATCAATTCATAGTATTTATAAGCTATCGGGAGAAGAGAGTGACATAGTCTGGACTCAAACTGGAACACAATTTCCTTATAAAAAAATAAAATATAAAATATATTTTAGAAAAACAATTGATAGATTCAATTCTAATATCTAGTAAACCTCTAAAGCACAGCTTGTGTTGAAGAACTGTGGAGAGAGAAACGTAGAGATAGATACTCTCATTGTAAAGCAATTGTCGACAGAAGGTTGTGAAGCAATTACTGCAAAAGGTTTTTGATCATTTACTTGTAAATTATTTGTTACAAGCCTTTTGGGTAACAGTTTTAGGTGGAGTCTACATATTTTTTTTTTATGATGTTTTCATGCTTTCTTGCGTTTATGGTTAGCGGCTATTGCTGGTTTGTGTTGAAAAGTCCGTTCATCATATATATTTCTTTTTTGAATGTATGGCCCCTGTTTTGTTGTTTTAGCTAAAATGGCCCTTTGGTTTATGGGGTACCTGAAAAAAAATGTTGTGAGAAATAGTTCGACATGCAAAAGGATGATGCAGTGTGAACTAAGCTGTAGTTTAATAATTTCCTTTTGGACTTTGCGTGTCACATTAAAAGCATGATTCCAGATCAATAGCTGCTGATGCATTAGCTGTTTTGAAAACTACTCTTGGATTGGATTTTTGTTTATATTGTTTTTTATTTAATAATGCAGAGGATAAAGTCTTACAAAGGCTTTTCTTACAATATTTTTACCAACTGAAAAATTCTTACTAATCATTCATCACGACATAAAAAAGGTTTGTCGGTTTAGCATTTTCCTTCAAATAAAACCCACATTTGGATATGAAGTAAAGGACTTTTTGCTAATGGACACCTTCTAAGTAAATGAAAATTTGAATCTTCTATTTCACCACTAAGGGTACAGTCTATGTTTAAGACTTCCATGTAATGTTGGGCTAAGATATTGCAAAGAAAAGACCACTCAATTCTATTTCCATCAAAGCCCTTTTGCATATCAACTTTTAAACCCAACAATTCACAAGAAATATGCTTCTTCTTGAGGGTCAGGACTATTTACTAAGCAATGATACAATTCTGAATTCCTTGCTATCCATCTCTTTAGGACACAGGCTGATTGAAAAGGTGAAATTAGTTTATGTATTTCTTTTATTTTCAAGCGACAATTCCCTTCACGGTTCCCAAAATATAATTTTCTAGACTATTTGAAATGTAGTCGAGTCTACATGTGCCTTAGATTTCCCTATTTTGACCAAAAGCACTGCATTGGAGTGTAAATACTCATCTGTTACTATTTTACAACCCAAGATAGCAAAAACCCACTTCATCCAAGTTTGTATATCTAAAAAAATTTGCATCCTATGAATGGTATAGGTTGCATATGTGCAACCTTACTATTCATAGGTTGTAAAGAGATAATAATACTTTTTATTATTTTATTAAGTAGTCTATATTATTTTATTGGGTTATATGTAAAAATAAAAATTGAGATGTAGGGTGAGTTGTAAAATGAGTTGCTAAAAATAGATAAAGTAATGCTTGAGAATGTAAAGTAAGGTTTATTTATTTATTTTCATCCTCGGATGTTAGTACTCTAACCACATCCCAACTCTTTTCATCTTATAATCACACTGCCTCAAATCGGTTTAAGCTTCACTATTTCGTATCATGCACAAATGATTATCACGGAAAAAAAATGTGACACAATATTATTTGTGCATAGTAATTAAAATATGTTAATTATGAACCATCAATTTTACATAGGTTCATAATTAGCACATTTTTATTTTCGATAGTTATTTTTCTTTTTCTTTTTAATAAATATTAACATATTTTACTTTCTCAAACAAACAAAAAAAAAAATTTTTATTATGCACGCCATGTTTATAATCCATGAATAATCTTGTGTACCAGTTACAAGTGATTGTTTGGCAAAAACTAAATAGCTTTTATCTTTCTTTTTTTTAATTTAAATTTAGCAAAACTAAAATTTTTTCAAAATAAATATTTTTTTTAGAAATTTTTTGAAAATAAGTTAGTTTTTAACTTTTTGTCACACTTGGTAAAAGTTACAAAAAAAAAAAAAAAAGCAAAACTAAATTTTTTTCAAAATAAATATTTTTTTTAGAAACTTTTTGAAAATAATTTAGTTTTTAACTTTTTGTCACACTTGGTAAGTACTATGCAAAATAAGCTATGAGAACTAGGAGATACCAAATTTAGTTGCTGTGGGGGCAAAGGGCCCAACATTAGATCTTGGGCCGTGGGTCCGTCCGAGGAGACCTATATGTCCGAAGGCTACACCTCATAAAGCCTTTGCCCGGCCCGATCCAATGCTTAAGTGCGAATCTCGTGGGAGAGAGCCTTGTCCGAGGAGACCTTCTGCTCGGACTATTAAAAAAGGTGTCCCAAATCAATGCACCAGCCTCAGTCATATCTCTCCCAGAGAATCCCACGATTTGTGTTGAACGTAAGGACAGATGGCGAAATCAGATATTAAGCAAAAAGGCTGCTGCCACCGCATTTATGACCCTGCAGCTAACATCATGGCCGCATTAATGAGAAAAGACTCCTGAACAGTAACCCCCTCCTTTACAGCTGCCCCCGGAAGGGATAAGGATGAAAAAAGCCCACGCGATGGGGAGGGGCATATAAATAGAGGAAGGAGGGAAGAGAATGGGGAGAAAAAAGGAGAGGAGAAAAAGCTCAAAGAATATTTGTAACGACATACTCCTCGGACAGTGCCGACGAGAATATTGTAACCCTTGATCATATCATCAATATATATCTGGTCATTACCATACTTGGGCCTTCAACCCATACGGGTCTACTCCAGTGATCTTTAATCCACCCTCTTCATAAATTCATTGCTAGGACATTAAGTACAGTCTGGGCCCCCAGTTCTCGTGATAACAGGCCCAATCGCCCCATTTGTGTCCTTACAATTGGCGCCGTCTGTGGGAAGATTACGAGGGTACCTGTGTGTTATAGCTTGAGCCATGGTTCGATCAGACAGGGCGGAGTCTGCTGATTCCCTGCATATTGACCACTTTTTGCACCTTGAGCGCCAAAGGGATCGTGAAAGGAGTGTGCACACCAACCGTACTGCGGGAAGTCAACACCAGCATGACGGCGATAAGACTCATAAGACCATGCAACGCAAAATTGACCACCTCGAGAGGAAGTTGCGTCGTGCGCGGAGGAGACGCAGTCTATCTAGCAGTCCATCCTTCACGGATGATTCTTACGTTGATGATGAGGATGCTAATTACAGACCCTGCTCCAGGACACCACCAAGCGAATCTTTCTCCTACGAAGAAGAGCCTCACCGTGACCGCAGGAGCCGAAATACGTACTCGAGGGGTACTGGGCATGATTCCATGACCAAGGCACTCAACCAGATTTCCAGGTCGCCCTTTACACGCGGCATCGAAGGAAGGAGCCTACCTCGGCATTTTACTCAACCTACTTTTACCGCATACAACGGACGGACTGACCCCGTGGAGCATGTGAGCCATTTCAATCAGAAAATGGCTGTCCATGCACGGAACGAGACCCTCATGTGCAAAGTATTCCCTTCCAGTCTGGGGCCTGCGGCCATGAGGTGGTTTGATGGTCTCGCGGCGAATTCCATCGGATCCTTTTGGGCACTCACAAGGGCTTTCTGCTCTCGGTTTGTAACGAACACCAGGGTCCCCCGGCCATTAGATTCCTTGCTATCTATGTCCATGCGGGAAGGAGAGACGCTAAAGACCTACTCGGACAGGTACTGGGAGATGTTTAATGAGATCGAAGGAAGTTTTGATGATGTCGCTGTGAGGACGTTCAAGGTCAGCTTGCCAGCCGAGCACGACCTGAGGAAGTCTCTGACCAAGAAGCCTGTGAGGAGCGTCCGCCGACTTATGGATCGCATAGACGAGTACAAGCAAGTTGAGGAGGACCAATTACTTGGGAAGGGAAAAGCAAAGGTTGTCCCTCAGGAGAGGAGGGACTTCAGGTCGGACAGGTACGGCAGTAACAGGCCGCGGAGAGACTACAGTGTGCAGTTCGGGTCTGCTGCATCACAAGGTGTTCATACAGTATTCCGAGAGCCCATTCACCAAATTCTAGAGAAAATTCAGAATGAGTCGTACTTCAAATGGCCGAACAAGATGGGAGGTGACCCCATGAGGCGCAACCAGAGCCTTCATTGCCAGTATCATCAATAGTGTGGGCACACCACGGAGGATTGCAGGACGTTGAAGGGCCATTTGGAACAACTTGCGAGGGAAGGAAAGTTGCAACAGTTCATGCACCGGTCAAATAACCAGGGAGACCATGTTAGGCCAGGGGCTTCGGGGACTGCCTCATCAAGGCCCCCTTTGGGTACGATTAACATCATCTTCGTGGCTCCCGGAAGAACTGGATCTTGCCCTTCCAGAGTAATGTCTATCTCTAGGACATCTGCTGAGGGTGATAGTCAAGAAACGAAACGGGCAAGAGTGGAGGCCCAACCAGCCTTGACCTTCTCGGACGAGGATAAGTTGGGGACGATACAGCCCCATGATGATGCTTTGGTCATCACCCTCAGAATAGGAGGGTACGATGTGAAAAGGGTGATGGTTGACCAAGGGAGTGGAGCTGAGATCATGTATCCAGATTTATACAGGGGACTGGGCTTACGGCTTGAAGATTTGACCGCGTATGAGTCGCCCCTAGTCAGCTTCGATGGGAAGACCGTCATCCCTAAGGGCCAGATTAGGTTGCCCGTACAAGATGGGTCTGAAGTAGTTGAAATTGACTTCATTGTTGTAGATGCATATTCCCCCTATACGGCCATCGTAGCCAGACCTTGGCTTCATGCTTTGGGGGCCGTTTCTTCGACCTTACATCTAAAGGTTAAATTTCCGTCTGGAGGACGAGTAGAGGAGATCATAGGAAGTCAACCTATGGCAAGGCAGTGCCTTATAGCTGCCATTTCACATCGGCAGGATGCCGAGCCGACAACCACTGCGGCCGGGCATCCATAGCAATCAACGTTTCAGGTTCCCCCAAGAGCAGAGGATCCGTCCGAGGAGCAATGTGAAAGATTAGAGAGAGTTGTTATCGGGGAAGATCCAGATAAGTTTTTCCAGATCGGGGATCAGCTACCCTCTAGGGAGAAGGAAGAACTGCTGGCTTTCCTCAGGAGAAATGTGGATGTGTTTGCCTGGAATTCTTACGAAGCCCCAGGAGTTGATCCCGGGTTTATCTGTCACCACCTTAATGTGAGCCCAGCTGTACTTCCCAAAAGGCAGCCACCTCGGCGTTCATCCAGGGAACATTCTGACGCTGTCAGGGATGAGGTGAACAAACTCAAGGATGCAGGGGCTATCAGAGAAGTGTTCTATCCAGAATGGCTGGCTAACACAGTGGTGGTGAAGAAGAAAAACGGGAAATGGCGCGTATGCGTGGACTTTACAGATCTAAACAGAGCCTGTCCAAAGGACCCTTTCCCCATGCCACGGATCGATCAACTGGTGGATGCAACTGTAGGGCATTCACGAATGAGTTTCTTGGACGCCTTCCAAGGGTACCACCAGATCCCTCTAGCCCTAAATGATCAAGAGAAAATAGCCTTTGTGACTCCCATTGGGAACTACCATTACAAGGTGATGCCATTTGGTCTGAAGAATGCAGGCTCCACCTACCAGAGAATGATGACCAAAATGTTTGAACCACTGTTAGGGAAGTGCATTGAGATTTACATTGATGACATGGTGGTCAAGAGCAAGCTTGAATCCGACCACATTGGAGACCTTGAGAACATCTTCGAGATCTTAAGGAAACACAAATTGCGCCTCAACGCTTCGAAGTGTTCTTTCGGTGTTGGGTCGGGAAAGTTCTTGGGGTATATGGTCACTCATCGGGGAATCGAGGTGAATCCCGATCAGATAAAGGCGATTAACAGTCTGCAGCCTCCTCGGAACCCAAAGGAGGTGCAGAAGTTGACAGGGATGACTGCTGCTCTTAATCGGTTCATCTCCAAATCCGCAGAAAGGTGTCGGCCCTTCTTCCAGCTGCTGAATAAATGGAAGGGATTTGAGTGGGATAAGGAGTGTATTCTAGCTTTTCAACAGCTGAAAGAGTACCTGGCTCGGCCACCTATCATGTCTAGTCCTACGGCGGACGAGGTCCTATTTGCCTACATTGCGGTAGCCGCCCATGCTGTAAGTCTAGTACTTGTTCAAGTTGACAATGGCGTCCAAAAGCCCGTCTACTATGTGAGTAAATCCCTTCATGAGGCCGAGGTCCGCTACCTGCCGCTTGAGAAGGCTATCTTTGCGATAATTCATGCCACTCGCAAACTCCCTCATTACTTCCAGTCACATACGGTTGTGGTCCTCACCCAACTCCCGCTCAAGTCGCTGCTCCGGAGTGCAGACTATACGGGAAGGATTGCTAAATGGGGTACCATACTGGGGGCTTTCGACATAAAATACATGCCTCGCACCTCGATCAAGGGGCAGGTACTCGCTGACCTAGTGGCCGAGTTCGCCGAGCCTGCGTTGGAAAGGATAACTGGAGCAACGCCCATGGATGAAAATTCAGTTGGTCTCATCGCTGTGCAAGAGTCCGAATCCTGGAAGTTATATGTCGACGGTGCAGCCAATCAACGAGGTTCAAGAGTGGGGCTAGTTTTAATATCTCCCGAGGACATTATCATCGAAAAATCCCTAAGACTAAACTTCTCGGCAACCAATAATGAGGCTGAATACGAAGCATTGCTGATCGGGGTGGCTATGGTCAGAAGAATGGGGGGCAGTATCCTGGAAGCGTTCTCGGACTCGGCTTTGGTCGTCGGTCAAGTCCGAGGAGAATTAGAAGCACGAGATGAAAGAATGCAGAAATACTTGAAGCAGGTCAAATTGCTACAAACGCAATTCAAGTCATTCAATTTGCGGCATATTCCTTGGAGTGGTAACACGCACGCGGATTCTTTGGCTACTCTCGCAACCACCTCGGCTCAGGGGCTGCCCCGGCTTATCTTAGTAGAAGATGTCCGAAGGCATTCTGAAGAAATTGAAGGGCCTATTATTTGTCAAGCCAGGATAGGGTCAAGCTGGATGGACCCTATGGTGACTTATCTCCGAGAAGATATCTTGCCAGTAGACAAGACTGAAGCCGACAAGGTGAGGAGAAAGGCTCCTCAGTTTTGGCTATCAGAGGACCAGAAGCTATACAAACGTTCTCTTTCCGGACCCTATCTATTATGCGTGCACCCTGATGCCACAGCGTTGCTGCTTGAGGAACTACACGAAGGGATTTATGGTAGTCACACAGGAGGAAGGTCCCTAGCGCACAGGGCCTTAACCCAGGGGTACTGGTGGCCAAATATGCAAAGAGAATCACAGGCATATGTGAAAAAGTGTGATCAGTGCCAGAGGTTTGCCCCGAATATACATCAACCGGGAGGGATTCTGAATCCCCTGTCAAGTCCATGGCCTTTCGCTCAGTGGGGCCTAGACATTGTTGGTCCTTTTCCTAAAGCAATCGGAAGCAAAAAATACTTGGTCGTTGCAACAGATTACTTCACCAAGTGGGTTGAAGCCGAGCCGTTAGCCAACATTAGGGATGTGGATGTCCAGAAGTTTGTATGGAAAAATATTGTTATACGGTTCGGGGTGCCGCATACCCTCATCTCGGACAATGGCCTTCAGTTCGACAGTAAAGCATTCAGAAATTTTTGTGGTAGACTAGGCATCACTAACAGGTACTCCACCCCTGCATATCCTCAAGGAAACGGCCAAGCTGAGGCAGTCAATAAAGTCATAGTAAGCGGCCTTAAGAAGAGGTTGGACGATGCCAAAGGAAAGTGGGTAGAAGAATTACCACATGTGCTGTGGACTTACAGGACCACTCCTCGGAGATCTACCGGAGAAACCCCTTTTGCCTTGACGTATGGTGCTGAGGCTGTCATCCCCATAGAGACTGGGTTCCCCACACTTAGAACCAGTTCATTCTCCTCGGACAACAACGACGAACAGCTGAGGAGCAATTTGGACTTGATCGCTGAGCGTAGGGAAAATGCTGCAGTTCGATTAGCCTATTACCAGCACAAGCTCAAGCAGAGTTATGATGCCAACGTCAAACTAAGACCACTAGCACCCGGAGATTTGGTTTTGCGAAAGGTCGTGGGCACTGCGAAAAATCCGGCCTGGGGGAAGTTGGGACCTAACTGGGAAGGCCCCTACCGTATTCTGTCTGTAGCTGGGATAGGAGCCTTTTATTTAGAAGATTTAGATGAAAGGGCTGTACCACACCCCTGGAATGTAAATAACCTAAAAAGGTACTACTACTAATGAAAGTCTCAATTCCCTTATTAAAGTTTCTTATATAGCATACTACTAAGTGTTAAACAGAACCTTGGTCAGGCCTGGATCCTCGGACCACCTACCTTGGGTAAATTAACACCACTAAGTATTAAACAGAACCTTGGTCATGCCTGGTCCCTCGGACCACACACTTTGGGTAAATTAATGCTACTAAGTGTTAAACAGAACCTTGGTCAGGCCTGGATCCTCGGACCACCTACCTTGGGTAAATTAACACCACTAAGTATTAAACAGAACCTTGGTCGTGCCTGGTCCCTCGGACCACACGCTTTGGGTAAATTAATGCTACCAAGTATTAAACAGAATATTGGTCGTGCCTGGTCCCTCGGATTACACACTTTGAGTAAATTAATACTACTAAATGTTAAACAGAACCTTGGTCAGGCCTGGATCCTCGGACCACCTACCTTGGGTAAATTAACACCACTAAGTATTAAACAGAACCTTGGTCGTGCCTGGTCCCTCGGACCACTCACTTTGGGTAAATTAATGCTACTAAGTGTTAAACAGAACCTTGGTCAGGCCTGGATCCTCGGACCACCTACCCTGGGTAAATTAACACCACTAAGTATTAAACAGAACCTTGGTCGTGCCTGGTCCTTCTGACCACACGCTTTGGGTAAATTAATGCTACCAAGTATTAAACAGAACCTTGGTCGTGCCTGGTCCCTCGGATCACACACTTTGGGTAAATTAATACTACTAATTGTTAAACAGGACCTTGATCGGGCCTGGATCCTCGGACCAACTACCTTGGGTGAATTATCACTTTCCACTCATTCCTTTAAAGGTGGTATGCAGTCTCAGATCATTCCCGTAGAACTATCTAAAGGGTTAATTCTCCATATTCACTCAAGCTGCACGCTCTAAGCACTTATTCTTACTTGATTTAACGAGTGAATGGTATGACAGTCAATTATGCTTATTCAAATTCCTTATCAGCTGCTGAGGCAAACGTTTTGGGTTTCTATCCATGAACACAAATTTTGCGCAAGGAAATAAACGGAATTGAAAACAGACAAAGTTGGGCAAAATATTTTCATTGAATCACAGAATTGAAATACAATAGTTCAATATGTGTCCTACTCGCTAAGTACAAAATGAGAACTACTCGTAGAAGCCTAACTCTAAACCTGTCCGGCCTGGGAAGGGATGTTGCCGTCATCGCTTGGCAGGGTCGCTGAGGGAGTTGCGTCCTCGGTCCGATCAAGGTCCGCGGACACAGGTGTTTCACCCGGAGCATCTGTTTCTTTTTGAACCTCCTGAGCCGCTCTAGGAAGAATCACCGCTTGGCTCACTTACTCCGAGGCACAAGGAGATGAGGAGGAGGGGCCAGCCGGCGTCAAGGCGAGATCCGGGTGAAAGTACGTCTTCCCCGGCTGCCTAAGTTCTGAGTCGGCAGGGACTCCGGCCATGTTTAATGCCTCCTCCCATGTGGATTGGCAGTAGTCCCTGCACACTTCAGTAACTTCCTCTGCAAGCCTCTTTTCTGTCTCCTCAATGCCGCGGAGGTATGCAGCCTCCTTCTCGGCCTCTGCCGCCCTCAGCGCCGCCTTGGCCTCTTTCTCAGCTTTCTCGGCCTTTTCGGATCGGGTGCGAAGGTCCAAAACCAGTTGCCTCGCAGTGGCCAGCTCTATCTCCGTCATGTGTAGCTTCTTCCGCTGGTCCTCGGCCTGGTTTTGGGCATTCTGCAGCCCAGCCTCAACACTCCTCCTTTCCCTTTCTTCAATCACTAACTTATTAGCCAGCTCGAGCTTCTGATGCTGCAGCTCCCTCAGGCTCTTCTCCACTTCCTTGCGGGATTGGGTCTTGGCCCTGGCCACGTTACGGGCGTCCCTGACCCAATCCTCCGCGACGAAGACCTGCTGAGTAAGCTGCAAAGAAGAAACACCAAATTATACCATCACAAAATGCACAACTTAGACATGAGTAAACCTTCTATATACAAAAGAGATAATGGACTCACCATGGCTAAGTCCCTCTTCATAGACATAAAGAGGTCGGCTTGCCTCCAAGACCTCACTGTGTCCATATCCCGAGGGAGAAGCAGTGGACGCTCCAAGGCTTCAGCGACGTATCCTGAGTGGCCGTTTTGGAACTCCCGTATGGATGCGTTAACAGTGATCGGGGCCCCATCCACGTCCAGCTGAGGAGCCCAGAGTTGTGGTAGCTGAACCTCCCAGGGGTGGGGATCACCCCGGTGCCTTGGCGGTGAAGCCCTCCTGTCTTCCTTCCTCTGCTGCTTCCCCCCTCTTTGTTGCCAAGGAGACACTTCACCCTCCTCGGCTTCCAGGTCCACAACTTTCTTCTTCCTCTTCAAATCAGGAATAGGAAGGAGACCGGTTGCAGTGGTGGGTGGAGGGGGAGGAGGGAGTTTGCCAGTCTCCTTCTCTTTAGGGGCCTCCTTCGAAGATGTCCCCTCATTCCGCCCTGCTATTAAGGCTTTTAACCCCCTCCTCGGCTGCAAAGGCATCTCTTCTATGTCTTCCGAGGTCTCGGAACGTTGAGAGCTGAGGGGTTTGGTTTGCACTTCTTCCTCCCCTTCGAAGTGGAATTGGTCTATTTCTGCCTCCAACGATGGTAGAGTCGAAGCGGAGCTTTCCCTTTGTGTAACTTCTTAGGGGGCGACTTGCTGAAGCGGCCAAGGGACTGGGGGAAGATCCTTGTTCGCCAAGAATCCCTGCCGAGATACGTCTATCCGGTTAATCCTCTTGTCCCCAGCTCGGATAGAGTCCCCGACGTCTTGGAAGCTGTCTGATATTGGAGTAAAATCCAATATCAAATGAGCGGCACGCAGCTGGCCGTCCGAGTGGGCGAATACCTCCGAGCGTAGCAGGTAATTCAACCCGTGTACGTTCACGAGATTGAGTTTGGGGGAGACGAACCGCCTATCTGTAATGACAATCACAAGGAAAAACACGAAATCAGTCATCACACTCCTGAGGCTAAACGTATATACAGTAAAATAAAGTCAAATCTACACTGCAAACCCTACAATTGTCTTAATCTAATCCCAAAGTACCCCACCTGGCTCCCCCTCAGTGGTCGGACAATGGTGGCCGTCATGCCACGCCCCCGAGACGATGACGTAATCGTCCTTCATGCCTTTGTTGGATTTTGGAAGGCACGATATCATTTTTACGACCGGAGATCAGGACTTCAAGTAGTACCCCCCCTCCTTCAGGGAATGACATTCGTACATGTGTACGACGTCATGCCAGGTGAGTCTTAGGCCCATCATTTCATTAAGGGCGTCTACACACCCCAGAATCCTAAACACATTAGCAGCACACTGGTGTGGACACAATCTGTGGTTCCTAAGGTACTCCCTAGTGACGTCGCCCATAGGAATGGACATTCCCCCCTCTAAGAAGGCAATCACAGGGATAACCACCTCACCGGACCTCCTAGAGATTAAAATGTCCTCCGGTGGACAATAACGAAGGCCAACCCCCTCGGGAATATTATACTTCGCCTTAAAACGCTCTATGGCTACGGGGGTATCGACTAAATTTTTGAACCTACCCATATCGATATCTAAAGGTAAAGGTTTGCTAAGAAACTCCCCTAAGGGCAAAAATGGAGAAGAGAAAGAAGGAGGCCGAGGTGCTCAACCAAGATGGAATGAACAAAAGAAACGAATACTTACAAAAAAAAAGGAGGTATTGTGAGTTCGGAAATCTCTTAGAAACCTAGGAATCTTTATAAAGATCTCCTCGGAATGCCTAAAACGATGAAACGTGTATCGGTAGGATGTTTTGGAATACTGGGTACTTAAACGAATGCAAAGTGAAGAAACTCACCTTCTCACAGTCTCTTATATATATAGCATGCGAAAGTGGTGGGATCTATCCCGCTCAAAATTTCATAGGGAAATCCCAGCCGCACGATCTACCTCCAACCGTTGATCAAGGAGACAAAGCGCCACCCAGAGTAATAAAGGATGCGCTACAACTTCCAAAGCGTCTTTGGAAAATGGAACTCTCGCGAAACGGCGCATCCACGTGGATTTGTTGGAGCGCTTGATGGGTTTCAGCCTTGTAGAAATCAAAGTCCCACCTTTCTCCTCGGATAAAAGGAAAAAACTGGAACTTTGAGGGGCTATTGTGGGGGCAAAGGGCCCAAAATTAGATCTTGGGCCGTAGGTCCGTCCGAGGAGACCTATATGTCCGAAGGCTACACCTCATAAAGCCTTTGCCCGGCCCGATCCAATGCTGAAGTGCGAATCTCGTGGGAGAGAGCCTTGTCCGAGGAGACCTTCTGCTCGGAATATTAAAAAAGGTGTCCCAAATCAATGCACCAGCCTCAGTCTTATCTCTCCCAGAGAATCCCACGATTTGCGTTGAACGTAAGGACAGATGGCGAAAATCAGATATTAAACAAAAAGGCTGCTGCCACCGCATTTATGACCCTGCAGCTAACATCATGGCCGCATTAATGAGAAAAGACTCCTGAACAGTAACCCCCTCCTTTACAGCTGCCCCCGGAAGGGATAAGGATGAAAAAAGCCCACGCGATGGGGAGGGGCATATAAATAGAGGAAGGAGGGAAGAGAATGGGGAGAAAAAAGGAGAGGAGAAAAAGCTCAAAGAATATTTGTAACGACATACTCCTCGGACAGTGCCGACGAGAATATTGTAACCCTTGATCATATCATCAATATATATCTGGTCATTACCATACTTGGGCCTTCAACCCATACGGGTCTACTCCAGTGATCTTTAATCCACCCTCTTCATAAATTCATTGCTAGGACATTAAGTACAGTCTGGGCCCCCAGTTCTCGTGGTAACAGGCCCAATCGCCCCATTTGTGTCCTTACAGTTGCAATTCAAGAATAGGAGAGTAAATGAATCAAGTTGTTTATGAATAGTTTTTGGCTCACGAAAAATTTGTTTTATTTGTTTGTTTAGTAAACAAGTCAAGCTTAAGCGCAAGTTTAGGCTTGATTGTTAAACAAGTCAAGCTAATACACAATAATGTATTCAAGAACAAGCTCATGAATATGAGAATTTGATTTAACTATATATAATACTAGTCGCTAACCCATGCGATGCACGGGTTTATTTTTTCTTTGAGTAGCTTTTGTTATGAACATGTGAGTTCAAGCTAATAGAGCATGTTCTCAGTGTCCATAAATTTGTCAATATGAAACATTACATACAAATCTCTGCACTGAAATAGACATTAAACATGTACTATGATTTTAGCTAATACGAAGTTGGCTGATGAAAGTTGTGTGAGACGTTTATAGATTGAAAGAAAAGAAGAAGAAAGTTGATAGTAAATTTTGAATAGAATAGAACTTCTCTGTTTATGGTCTACTCTCATAAAAAAATAAAAATAATGAGAAAGTTGGTATTACATTTTAAGCTTCTCTAACAAACTTATCATTAGCCCACATAGTAGAGAGCACATAATTATATTCCTGACCAAATACCTGCACAAACTCCAACTATAAATCTTACAAACCTCAAAGTTCATGAATATATTCTAACATAAAAATTGATAAGTAAAAATTTTAGTTTAAAATATTTTTTATTTTAAATTCAATACTTACAACGGAGGAAGGAGGATGTTCTGACATAAAAAGCAAACAAAAACCTACCCTTTAAACTATAGAAACTTATTGCCACAGAAAGGAATCATAAACATGCACATATTTTTGAAATCAAACTAAAGAATTAAAAAACATAGAATTAGACAAACTCATATGAAAAAAAAAAAAAAAAAACCACATACCAAGTTCTTTGTAGCTATAGATTTAGATTCTAATATTTGTAAAACACCACCTTTGGAAGGTTTAGATTTTGATGGTTGTAGAACACCTTCAATTATCTACTCTCTATATACCATATTATATGTGACATTAAGTGAGAAATATTGTAAAACATCATTGTACCTAAAAGAAAAATTAGATAAAAACATTACTGATTCTCTAACCTGCTAGGTTGTGTTCCTAGGAAACTTGCAAAATCAAAAGGAAAACAAAAACAGAAGAACATGAAGAACCATCAAACAAATGAAAAGAGGAGTTATTAATAACATATTTCACAATTTAAATCAAAATTCAAATCTACAAAGATGCGTAATAAAAAAATCATAACCAAATACTTACCCAAAACTGAGCCAACAATACTACTATAACAAAACTATAACAAAACTGGCTTTGTATGAGATACAACTATAATAGAATTCCCTCTCTTATTATTATTACTTTTTTAAACGACGAATTAAAAGAGTGTTGGTTTGTATTGTAGAATTCTAATTATAACAAACAATATCAATAATTTTTTTTTACGCCCCCTCCAAACAAAATATTAGCAAATGTAGATACAAATTTAGGCAGATCACCTATCAAAAAAATATGTAGACAAGTTGTTATGTTTATGGATTGAAGCACGTATAGCAAAGTTTTTTTTTTTTTTTTAGGCTGTGCAATGGCCTAATAATTAGAATTATACTATGCTTAACTACCTCCAAAGTGTCCTTGGAGTAAGGACATCACCACAACCAAAACTCTATATAGTGGAGGAACGAAAATAAATTTTTTTTTTCTTTTTTGGCTGTGCAATGGCCTAATAATTAGAATTATACTATGTTTAAACTACCTTCAAAGTGTCCTTGGAGTAAGGACATCACCACGACCAATACTCTATATAGTGGGGAAACGAAAATAAAAAGAATTTAAAATAAAAAGAAAAAGAAAATAGTGATGATGTGAAAATTTGTGGGAGCTTCAGAAGTTTCGATTATATATATATATATATATATATAGATTATATTTTTATATGTATACTTATCTAAAAATATATTTATATAAACTAAAAGTTTGTAAATGGGTTAATTTAATATTAAATTATTATATGTAACTTATTAATAACTAAGATAGTCTATTCATAGAAAAAATTTTTATGTTCAAATTAATGAAGGAGTAAAACATTTTAGTTTTGATTTTACTATATATATAAGAAGAAAAAAAAGTTAATCAAGTAATTTTTTAATCAGTTCGAGTTTGTTCGACAAAAAAATAAACCAAATTTGAACTTATAATTTGTTTATGAGATAAACTGAAACTCAATTTATGTTAAAAAATAAAAAATATTAAATAAAAATAGCCTAAACTTTTAATATTCGATTAAGCTGATTCAAAAGAATAGAAGTCACAACTTATTAGGATAAAAGAATCGATGCCCCCTATCCTAAACGCACAAAGCCAACAGAATCTTGTTAAAACAAGCCAAGATTCTACCCAATTAGGCAACGGACTGAGACAACTTAAACATCTCTATCTGAACCGCCAATCTCTGTGACAAAAACCTTGTGATAGATTTAATCATTTTATGCCGACCAAAAATCCAAATTTCGTAGAAACTATGAAAACCCAGTTCCCGTTTGAGTTCTAGAAATACCATTTCCTGAGAAAGACTTTTTTTTATTTTTGGAGAGTTCTCCAATCTCTGCACCTTTCTATATTTTACAAAACCTGTACTTCTAATTCAGAAACACACACACAGAGATGGAGGGAGTGAAGCTGGACATGTGGGGGTACGAGGTTAGGACATCTTCGGATTCTTGTATCTCTGCCATTAACTCCTACTATCACCAGGTCTGTCTCTCTCTCTCTCTCTCTCTCTCTCTCTCTCTTGGTGTTTGACTGGGCTTCTTTTCTGAAATGGGTTATGGTTTATGGATGATATTAAGGTGCTTAGTCATGGGAGAGAGCGATCAGTGATTCTGGAAGCGCTGGTCCATGACAAGGACTGTGTGTTGGCCAACATTTTGGCTGCTAGTTTCCTATGCTCCTCTGATCCTTCCCGAGTTTCTTCTCATATCCAAGCCGCTAAGTCCCTCCTTGTAAGTCTTTTGTTTTGGTTAGACATGGGCACATGGCCCTTCTTTGTTTTTACTAGTTTTTTTGGGTTTCTATCTGAAATTTCGTTATTCTGCATAAGGAGCAAGCGACCAAGTACGAGAAAGCTGTTTTTGATGCTGTTATTTATTTGATATCTCAAGACAGAGATGATGATGTCGCTGTCGAATTACATTTTAAGGTTTGGGAGGATCTCAACTCATTATTGAGACATAGTTGTCCATTTATACTAATATGTTTGTTTAGATCTCATGTTACTTTGTATTTTATGTCCAACGTATCTTTATTCATAATTCAGTACCATTTTTTAGATTGAAAACTTACTTGAATTGAATCATGTGATAGCTTCTTAGTGAATAGTGCATTAAAACAAATATTTGATGGTTTTAGCATCATATTGTTTGGAACAAAATAAATAATTCCATTTAGCACCTAAAAAATGTAACCAGTAAGGTCACTGATTTTGCTCTAATGATCTGTTAAAATTTGTTAGAATTGTGGTTAATTCATAAATTCACCATTTCCTAACATCTTAACTTTTAAAGCAATCGGTAATTTAACAAAATGTAATTTTTCATGATGAACCTCTCTGGTCCTCTAGTTATGATATAACCGTGTGATCTTTTTATTCACCTAAAAAATTATTTTCAGCCATTTTCCTACAAACTTATGATACTAATTCTAGGTGAATAAATATAAGTGGGAGGGGGGGGGGGGGGTGTGCAAGCCTTATATTTAAAGAGGTTATAGATAAAACTTATCAACGGTGGCTTTCAAAAAACTGATCTTGCTGAGAGTTGCTTTTAATGTTTTAAGGTTTGATCTTTGTTTATGATTAAATTATAAAACTTTCATGGTTTATGCACAAATTTGTTGTATTTAAGCATTTGGCGCTAGTGATAAATGATTGAATTTATACTCTGTATTATGTAATTGTTATAGGCTCCAGTCTCCATGGTCATTTGGTCTAGGTTTACTCTTTAGTGTGTTCAAATTTTTCTTGTTTAATGTGATATCTCTATTTTTGGCAGCTCTTAAAAGATTTCCCAAGAGATCTAGTATCTCTGAAGAGGGCCCAAGTGCTATGCTTTTACATGGCTCGAGCTGATCTGTCCTTGGATCTTGTTCAACAGGTTCAATTTTATCATTATTTCCTGAAATTGTTGGAAGAGTATTTTCTATTAGGTTCCTTTGGGATGTATGCAGAGCAATGTTGACAAAGCATAATGTTATATGACTTGACATATGACATTTTAGCTTAAGGTTCTGAAATCAGTCACCTCATCTCAATTTGGTTCATGCTTTGCAAATTCAACAGGTTCTACCCATAAATCAAGAAGAGAATTACATATATGGCATGCTTGCTTTTCCTTTGCTGGAGCTTGGCAAAATGGCAGATGCTGAGAAAGCTGCAAAAAAGGGATTCGAGATCAACAAGCAAGACTATTGGGCACAACATGCTGTAAGCTATCTCTATTTTAGTGTAATTAAAAAGACATAATTTTATCTCCTGTTTATAATTAAACCAGATTGCCTGCTCAAGATTTTTACATGAATCTAAATTTTGTTTTCCCATCATTCAATATAAAATGGAATATTGAGCTTCTTGGAGTTTTAATATACGAGGATAGTGGTTCAATACTCTTAACACAGCTCTGTAGAGTTGACAATTATACTTTGTAATTCCTGATCATGGAAAAATCTTCGATGAATTGAGGAAAGATCGATCATTTATACAAGTGTGGTTTCAAATTTTCATTATGCGGGTTAAAATTAAGAATCAACAGATTGTTAGTTCATATTACTGTAAATAAATTGTTGCAGTAAGAAGGATTTAATTAAGTACCAGCCCCTGATCGATTACCATAATATTGATTTTTTATGCAGTTGTGCCATGTTCTACAGTATGAGTGCCACTTTAAGGAAGCGGTGGAGTTCATGGAAGGATGCTCATCTTCTTGGAGTTCTTGTGGATCATTTATGTATGTATAGTTAGTTTTCTAAATAATCTTGGTCATGAATTTTAGTCTCTTTTCTTGCTTTTTTGGATGTCCTAAAAACCTTGTTATCTCCAGGCTGACACATAATTGGTGGCATGTAGCTCTTTGTTACTTGGAAGGTAGTTCTCCAATTCAGAGAGTCTTAGAAATATATGATCATTGTATTTTGAAGGAGTTGGAAAGAAGTGATGCTGCATGTCCAGAGGTATATTGTTTTGTGCAACTTCAACATAACCCCTTTTTATTTATTATTTATTATATTTATATATGGATACTATGAGTCCTAAGTCCTACTTCTTCTGCTTCTAGGTGTACTTAAATGCCGTTGGTTTATTATTGCGGTTGTATGTACGCGGTGAAATTGATCCCGCTGGTGACCGTCTCAAGATCTTAGCAGGTTGCCTAACAGATGAAGTGAGCTACAATATATCATCCTTGCAAAATAATTGTATATTTGATTGCTTAATTTCTTGAAAATGACTTCATTGGAGTTATATTCTGTCAGGCAATTGATTCTTTAATATATATATATATATATATATATATATTTTCCTCTCTCAGAAAAAATGCTATGATATTTATCAAGGCATCACATGTTTCTCTGTTTCTGGAGCATGGTGTTACCTATATAGATTGTAAAAGGCTGTCCAGATAGGCCCTCAACAGAATCTAAAACAATAAACAATCATTCTCGAACGTTACATGCTGGCTTAATTATTGGCTTACTAAACAGTCCCTTAGCAGAAATTGAAAAATCAAGCATGCATTTGTGTCGTGTGTTGTATTTCAAGAGTATATCATAATATTCTCATGTATTTAGGCATTTGTGGAACAACTGTAACACGCAATACCATGCCACTACATCAAATTGCAATGAAACTCTAAACCATGTAAGCTGGTAGATGTTGAAATTGTAAATAGTTTCTCAACTTCTACACAGATTTTGTTGATTGTAGTGCTTACTTTCTTCATTCTAAGTATTGTTGGCAATGTGCGACAGAAAATTCTTTTTCTTTATCACACTCAACAACTACAATGTTTCTTTCATGTTGTTCAAGCCCCCATAAGTGCATTGCAGTTCATCTTGTTAAGAAGTTGCCCTTGTTATATGGACCAAAGACAATGAAATTTAAAGTACCATCTGTTGACAAGGTAACAAAAAGGTTTGTGAAACTACTAATAATGTAAATTTGCACTTGATATGAAACACACATATCAAATGTAAATTTGCTCGGTTGGCGTGTTTCATGTTGTATTGGTAGTCATTCTCAAAACAGTATCCGTATATACCATGGTAGATATCATGTGAGCATAATTTAATTATAATGCAATATTTGGATGTGTGCCCCAAAATGTTCAGGCGAATTGGTACATAGAGTGGCACTTTGATTGCTTGATGTTATGGGCCTTGGCTAGTACTGGAGAGCTGTCCAAAGCAGAGGATTTACTAAAGGGCTTGAAATCCAGGTTAGATGGATCTTGTCCCCTTTCATCCACACCTGTTAAAATGTAGTCCAGCAATTAATGAAATTCTGTTATCCTGTAGATTTTCTAGGATGAGCAAGAAGAAGCAACAGTTAATGCACAGAGGAATGCTGGTTTGTACTGATTGTTGCCTCCTTTGCCCTATAATGACATTATCTATGTTCTATTATTTGCACACTTCTCTATTGTCTGTTCATAAGTACCTTTATTCTCCTTTTGTTTCAGCGGTAAAAAATTTCTGGAAAATTACTCTTTTTTTGGGAAATATTTTCTGGAGAACTAGACCATTTTCTTGTGTTTAGTTCCAACCCTGACTTTTTCAGCTCATTTTCAGGGTTGGTTTCATAATATTAATTTTTCTTGTAATTCCAAATATTTATATGAACCAAAACTTTCATTTATAGTATGAATATTATGTGAAGCAACTAGAGAATTGATCTAAAATTAATTAAGTTAAACGTGCAAAAACGGAAAATATTTTAACACTGGCAGCTTTGGTTTAAAGGCAGAAAACATTTTCCTCCCAAAACCATTAATTTTTTATTGACCATGCAACAAGTTTTTCATTGACCAGAGTTTCCTAGCATACCAAACATTGGGAAATGCGGAAAACATGTTTCACTAAAACAAATGGAGCATTAGTGGTGTATTATTCACATTAATAGGCTCTACTAAATTCTAACCACATGGGGATAGAGGTTTTTCACTCTTTTAGGAAAAATTAGAACTGGCCTTATAACATGTACTGTGAACAAACTTGCCCAAAAAAGAAAAAGAAAAAGAAAATTCTGGAAACTTCAGCTCTATTGCTATTATCATTCATCAACGAGAGAGATCAGGAAATCATGATTGTTGTGTGTGTGTATTTATTCATTGTTATTGTTTATAGTTTAGACCTGGTAATATTTTCAAACTTAGGACTTGGTTTCATTCCTCCCCCCCTTCCCCCCCCCAAAAAAAAAAACTAAGAACAAATTAAAGCTCAATTCTATTTTTAAATTTTTTTTTTTTTTCCATTTTCATATTTGTTGTTCTCAGCTTGCAGAAGCCCTATATGAGTATGGGAGGGGAAATGACAAAGAAGCATTGCAATTGCTTGGTCCAGATTTTGATGCCAATAACTGCAAGGTATGGTCATCTACTACTGAACTACTTGATCAGGGTGCTCCAAAATCCAGCCAGTATTTTCATATATTGGAGTTCATAATATGAATTTTACTCCTTTATGCTAGGTGATCGGTGCATCTGATGAACAAGTTGATGTATTCAATCAAATCTGGTACAGTATGTTGCTTAATACTGGACAAGCTGTGAAGGGTAAGACATAAATTCTTCTGTTGCCTTCAAACTTCACCGTGGTTTTGTTTTAACTGTAAATTTTTAATTCTAGCAATCGAAGTAATTGAGAAGGGGATCAAGAAGCGAGAAGGAGTCCCTTTCTTGTGGCGACTTTTGGTATAACTCTGTCTTATCCATGAATTTCATGCTTAGTAGTTCTGTATAAGAGCTTTAAGAAGTTTTGCTCCTGGTATAGTTACATGAAGTAATATGAGTTCCTGAATCTTTGCTTCAGGAAAGAGCTTATAACCTCGCAGGAAGAAAGGAAGCCGCAATCATAGGGGAGAAGGCCGGGGCTTTGGAGACTGCATATTTCAAATAACCAGTATGACCACAAATACTGGTCTCAGCAGTTCAAGATATTTGAGTAGCTAATCACACAAATACCCTGCAGTATATTTCGCAAATTATGTAAGTTGCACTTAATTGTGCTTCTCCAAACGTGTGCTAATAAAAAGGTACTAATCTATCAAGTGTACACTTGCTCCATACCATACTTTATGTAAAAGTAATGTAATCCTGAAGTGAATAATGACTCATTTGGTGTAGAGTGACCTTGTAAAGCATTCTAAACTCTAGCTCATTTTCCTCCATACCTTTTTGTGGCTTTGGGTGCACGTGGATTGGCATTAAGGAAAAATGAGAGGAAAAAGAAGGGGGGAAAAGTCAAGAACCCTACTAAGTGACATTGCATTTCAATCTGCTTTTGACCTTAAGCCATTCAAGTTAAAGGGGAAGGTGTAGAAAATATTGGCTTGTTGAAATCAAGATAAAGGCCACAATTGAATAAAGCACTGGTGGAGTGTTTGGATGGATGTGATCAAGTGATGATAGCATGTAGTCAAACGCAGCTTTGGAAAAAGAATACAAAAAAAATTGCACGTTCGATCTCAGGCCCAATAGCCTTTTGTTTTGAGGGACTAAAACTTCTTAAAAGTTATCTCACTAGCAGCATATGGGTGACTTGGGTTGTGCACATACGAGTCAGTCTTTTTGTTAGAATTTTCTTTCAAACAAGTCTAGTCACACAAAAATTCATAAACAAGTACAAAAAATATTTCACGTTCGATCTCAGGCCCAATAGCCTCTTGTTTTGAGGGACTAAAACTTCTTAAAAGTCATCTCACTTGCAGCACATGGGGTGACTTGGGTTGTGCACATACGAATCAGTCTTTGTTAGAATTTTCTTTCAAACAAGTCTACTAGTCACACAAAAATTCATAAACAAGTATAATGACTACAAATTTCATAGATGATAAGTTACTATTAGAGCATTCACATTGGTTGCTATTTTAGCACCCAAACAAAACACTAAAAAGCACGCTACATGTATAGTTATAAATTTAAAAATTTATACAAACTAACTACCAGCAGTTTACTGTAGTACAGAGTGATTAAAAAATATTAGTTTATTCCAATGGGGTCGCATCTTTTTGTTACTAAAGTATTGTATGAGATAATCTCATAAAACCTATGTCTCAATCACATGTGAGTCTCATATGTGTGAAACTCACATGTTTATATCCCATAAAACCATCTCATACAAAATTTTTTCTAGTTACTAAAACATAAAGTGATAAAAAAAATTTAATAAAATAGTAAAAAAATAAAATCTTTAATATTGAATGCGGGTTAAAATACTTTTTTAACAACACATGCTCTTACCTAACATTAAAATTGATGTTAAGTGATGATCCCAATGCAATTGTTGTTGCCCAATCAAAATCTATCATCTTAAAAAGTCATAAAATTTGTTAAGTATGTAAAACATTGTTGTTTAACAATACTTTAACAATAACTTTAATTGATGCTAACAAAAGTTGTCGGCAATAAAGTGAAAAAATGATACTATTACTACAATCAAAATTCATTTACCCTTTAAATCATGAGAAGGGTTATAATAATTTATATCTTTAAGACATTAACATTGCTCATTTTCTTAAATCTGTAGGCTGTGGCTTCCCACAAATATGAACCCCCAATACATTTTTACTAGCATCTCAATCATTGCAAATTCATGAATCACCCCATCGAATTTTTTTTTAAGCTTGATCATAACATAACACAATTATAATCGAATAATGTAATAATTATCACTCATGATATTCTTGTGCATGTGATCTAAGCAAAGAACAAAAAGTTAAACAGCATAGCAAATAGCAATGCAGTTCTGAATTCTGATAAGATTGAAAAGAAAAAGGTATGGACAATAAACCAAAGCAAAGCAAAGCAAAGACTAGAGCACAGTCGAGAATGCTGAAAAAGCTGACAGATCTATTCACATCCTTCTTTCTTAATACTATTACACATATCATATTAATAAACTTCTATATGTGCTTCCAAACAAAAATTATTTAAAAAAAAACTCTGACAAAATGTGTTTTTTAGTTCATCAGTCAAACTCTCCCACATGTGCAAACTGACCCCACTTTTTTTCTCAAATCAAATCAAAAACCTTCAAATCTCAACTCTTTGCCACGTCATCACACACAATGTCCCTTGTTGTACGGCTCCTAATCCTCTTAAGCTCTTCCACAACTTCCTTAGCATCAGGACGATCATCCTTATCAGCTGCGACACACCTGAACGCAAGCTCTGCCACTGCATCAACACCGACCATCACACCCCCATCATGATGATCGAGACTCAGAACTGGGTCCACCACTTGGTGCAACAGACCCATTTGAATCTTCGACACAACAAGATCAGCAAGAGCGAACTCTCTCTTGTCACGGCTCTGATCCACTGGTCTCAATCCAGATATGAGCTCCAAAAGCACCACGCCAAAACTGTACACGTCGCTTTTCTCTGTTAGCCTGAACGACCTGTGATAATCCGGATCTAAATACCCAGGTGTACCTTGTGGACCTGTCCAAACATACCCAGATGAAGAAGAAGAAGATGTCGTTTCTGGAAAAACTAGCAGCCTAGACAACCCAAAGTCACCAACTTTGATTCTCATATCTCTTTCAACAAAAATGTTAGAGGAAGTAATGTCTCTGTGAACTATAGCTGGTTTCACTGAGAAGTGCAAGTACTCAATAGCCAAAGCAGTTTGTAGAGCAATGTCGACACGTATATTCCATGACAAAGAGGCTTTGTTTTTGCTATGAAGGTGATCAGCTAGAGTGCCATTTGGGACATAGTCATAGACTAAGATTAAGCCTCTTGGGTCGCTGCAATAGCCGTGGAGTTTGACGAGATTCGGATGTTGGATTGAGGACAAGATCAAGATTTCGTTGCAAAAGGACTTGGTCGAGAAGGCTTTGCTAGTGGCTTTGTGGTGGTGAAGGTGTTTGACAGCCACGATTCGATTATCGTGGAGTTGGCCTAAGTAGACTGACCCGAACCCACCGTCGCCGATTTTGCGTTTTGGGTCGAACTTGTTGGTCGAGGACTCGAGGTCTTCGTAGGTGAAAACTGGTGGGAGGAGACTAGCTGAGCGGTGTCGATGAAGGAAGAGAGTGTTGGGGTCTTCTAAATCTGAAGGGGATGAAAGTTTCAAACGCTTGGACCTGAAAATCGCTGTGGCAACGAGGAGTAAGGTTGCGAACAAGAATATCGAGCACAAAATAGCTAGTCTTTTTGGGCTGTGTTGTCGAGGCCATGGGGAGGAGTGAGTGTTCTGATCATAGTGAAAGCAAATGAATTGCTTTTCTGGGTCGGTGGAATTGAAGCCACAGACACCGTTTTTGGACTTACAATCTTTGCAGCTCGAGAAGTAAGTGTCTTGAGCTTCGTCCCACTCGAGTTCGATCCCAATGCTGCTGAAGAATTTGTCGAGGTAGCCCAAGATGTCGTCTTGGCAGCGTTGGTCTGAGATGGGACTTTGTGTGGACCTAGAAGTGCAACCGTTGAGTAGCTGAAGTGGGTTCTCGAGGAGGTTGCATTCCCAAGCGCAATGCTCGCAGTTTGCGGGTTTTTGATGGGAACAAGGTTGAAGGAAAGAGAGTCGAGAACAAGAAGAGTCTGACGCTCGAAATGGTGAGCCTGAGAGGTTGATAGAGCGATTGGGAATGGAGGGGAAGTGAGAGGAGGAACAGTTTGAGTGAGCCTGTAAATCATTGGCTTTTGTGGTAGTGTTTAAGAGATGGGGGGTGATTGTGAGAGAGAAAGAGTTGGGGTCGTAGTGAAGAATAGAGAAGGAGAGGTTGTTGATGGAGATGGTAGAGTGTGGAGTGGAGCATTTGATTTGAAATGAAGGGTGACCACAGCCTTGTAAAGTTGAGAAAGGAAAGGAAAGGGTGGAAGTGAACGGTGGGCATGGAGATCTGAAAATCTCTGGCTCTGAATAGCATCTTTGAGCTAACACACAAGTTGTGAAGTAAAGGTACAGATACAATATCAGAAAGAGGAAAACTAGTTTGATGGAATGTAGTGGCGGCATGGAAGATGAAAGAAGAAGAAGAAGAAAAAGAAGCTGAGCTAGATTTGTTGTATTGCAGTCATCAAATGTGAGATCTGAAATCTGATCTCTAAAGAATATTGATGCAGATTTGTGAGCATAGGTTCTTGGAGTGGCAGAGTATAGAGAGAGAGAGAGAGAGAGAGGGAATGAGCTTAGAGAATATAGAGAGAGTCACGTGAAGTGAGGTTGAGTGAAGACAAAAACACCTCAGGAAAAAAGGCTGGGCAGTTTGCCTAGGAGACCTGGGAATTGGGGTCCTGAGGAGGTGTGGTGTGTGGAAATTGCCGAATTGGAAAATCTTGTCCCTTCTTTTCCTTTTTATAATAATTAATGTCTTTGTGATTTTAGAATTTGGCAATTTGCTCTCACTTTCAGTCTTTCTCTTTCATTGTTTTGGGACATGGTAGGTGACTGAATGTTGACCTTGAGGCTTGAGGTATACCCTTTACTGAGAATCGATTTATTGGTAAAAAAAAGTTAAAAAACAAATAAAGTAATTATTAGAGTGAGGAAAGTAAAGTGCTAAATGTATAATTATATTAGTTATATAAGGGATAGAGTAAAAAGGATTTGCTTAGTTTTTTTTTTTTTTTGGTGAGAAAGGTGTATATGCCTAATTTGATAGACGATTTGCTTAGTTAAGTAATTATCTACTAAAGATTTGGAATTATAATAAAGCTCATGGATTATGTGACCATGGGATTTAAAAATGACAATTATGGATTTGGTATTCTTGATTCACCATAATTAAAAGAGAAAAGTTAAGAATTTAATAGATACGGTGTCCTTTTAAGGTAATTTTATAAAGACACCAGCACTTTGTTATTCACTTAAATTATTGAAAATTTATGTTAAAATTCAATATGCTCCTTCCAAAATAGATATATAGGATTCCATAAATTTCATTTTGATTTATTTCTTTTCCATTTTTACAACAAATGGAAAGGAAAATTCAAATTGTTATTTTTCTTATAAAGAAAAATCAAATAATAGCAATAAATTACAAACTTCTTCACATTTCAAGTTGAAATTAGCCAAAGAATATGATATATTATCATTTTTCTTACAAGATTGGAGTTTTTTTTTTTTTTTTTGGGTGGGTGGGTTGTCCTGTCCTTGTCTGCAAGATTGGGGTACCTAACAAGTAACCACCATTAATAAGAACTTGACACTCCTCATTTATGTTAAAGTCAATTCTCAAGTCCAACCCAGCTCAAAAGATTTTTTATATAATGGCAAGAAGGTGAAACAGGATTTTCTTCGACGAGTTTAAAGTTTCAGATGGGTCTCACTTAATCAAAATCAAATAATGAATTTTACTGAATCAAATTACAGAATTTTCCTATAAGGTCAACCCTCAACAGTGCTGAGGCCCTGAGGGTAAAGACCCCCAACCATCCATAAACATTTCAACAGCTTCTCAATAATACCTGACAAACTGATATATTAATATCCTGTTGGCTTCTGTGCTGTGTGAGTTGTGACCCTTGTTGGGGTCAGATCTATAATTCTCTAGGCCATAGAAATAGAGTTCTCTGCCAAAATTTATTTTAAAGGTTTCTCGCTTTTTCTTGAGAGCATCCGGGATCTAAAATTTTTGCTATTTATCACCTTCCAAAATCATTTTATCTATTTAATATCTTTACACTCCACAGTAATGCATTTATATTTTTAGCTATTTGATTAAAATAATACAAAATATTCATTACAATAATAATAAAAACTTTTATAGCAAACTTTAGCACAACCACCTCTACCATCACCACAACCACCACCACCAGTTCACAACAGAAAGAAAAAAAAAAAAAAAACCCACAATGAAGATCGATGAGATGGAAGACGGCGATGGGTCAGCTACCATCAGCCACAGCCACAGCTACAGCTAGCAGTCCATAGCAGGGAAAAAACAAAACAAAACACCAACGAAACCCAGAGAAACCCACGATGAAGATCGGTGAGATGGAGGACGGTGAGGTGGGACGACAATGAGATGGAGGACTGGGCGATAAAGATGGGCGATGAGATGAGATCGGTGATTGAGATCGGCGATGAGGGAGAGAAAAAAAATGAGAAGGAAGAAGAAGAGAAGGCGCGTGGAGAGAGAGAAAAAAGAAAGACAGAAAGAAAGAGAAATTAGTTTTTAAATGAGAGAAGAGAGAGAAATTTAATAAATTAATTTTTTTTTTTTTAGATCTCATGAACAGTGCACACTGTTCATGTGGAGCTAAAAATATATAGATTTTGCTCCATTGCTGGAGCATTATTTTTATGCTTGAGGAGCTATAATATAGCATTATAGCAATATATCTATACTGCTGTGACTGCTCTGAGCACGTCGTTCAAAGTTACAGTTTTGTCAATGGATTGGTCATTCATGGTTCCGCGGTGAGGGGCAATAGATTTTACTAGTCCTTGTGGTCACATATGACCTGAATGAATTAGTTCAATTCAATTGTAGTTAATAACATTTAAGTCTAAACACACTATAAATTTCACAAAATCTTTCATCATTAATGTTTAATTATAATCTCATGAAAATGATGTTATACTAATTATAATCTAACACTTTAATGCATTTTGAAACAATTTGTAAAATTTGTTATCCCCACAGAATTGTTGATTTTTTATTTTATTTTGATTTCATATAAAAAAAATGCATAATTGACACCGTGCCTAAGGTTTCTTTTTGTTGCTGGGTCAGGCCCTGCATATTTCATGTAGCTTATAATCTTCCAAAGCCTGTCTTAGATAGTTGCTTGCTTTGATCTTATACAATAAGGACCTCTCTTGAGCCTATCTCAACTTGAAAACTTACCATAAATCATTGTACCTACTTTGGTGCCCAATATTCTGGCCCATGATAACCCATTCAACCATTAATCAAGAAGAAACCCGTGAATATTTATTCTTAGCCCATCTCTCTCTCACGAAGCTTCAACTCCTCTTTAGTCTCTTACAGCCATTACGAGACAACAAAGCAAGGATACTTTCACACGTGTAAAAGGACTAAGTCTTTAGAAGAAATCTTCAAATGATTGGTATTAGCTTAATCTTTTATCTATCAACGCGGATTGGTTTCTCAGATAGGGGTGGCCCAACTTAATATGGGGCTTAAGAACACTCATAGTGAGGTTGCTAAAATGACTAAATTGTCATTTTAGCAACCCAACACTAAAAAGAGTCTTACAATAAAGTTGTTATAGCTAAAATTTTTTGCTATATTTTACTTTCATACTATAATAAGCTATATCCTCACTGTAGCATGAAGGTAAACACAAAAACAATTTTTTATTCGCCAACGACTCTTTTTTTCCCCCTCAGTCTCTTCTCTCTTCTCTTTCCTCTCTCATTTCTCTCCTCTCCTCTCTTTGCTCACTCTTGTGCCTTTGTTTGTGCTTGGTTGTTCGAAGATTATGGTTCGGCGATTGTGGTCAAGAGGCACGGTGGTGGTTTAGCGATTGTGGTAATGAGGCACGATGGTGATGTGGGTCTGATTTGGTGGGTTTTGTGAGTCTGATTTTGTGGGTCTTGGTGGTGGTTGTGGTCCGGCGGTTCGTGGGTGTGATTTGGTGGGTGAGTGGGTTGGTGTTAGTGGGTCTTGGTTGTTTGTATCGATGGTGTCTCGGCAACAGTGATGATGGATCTCGGTGGTGTTATTGATGGATCTTAATGGTGTTTTTGATGGGTCTGGTGGCATGGTGGTTGTTGATGGGTTGCTGGGCTGTTGGTGAGTTGTTGGGTTGTCAGTGGCGGTTGAGAAGTGGAAGAGGAAGGTGGGGCGACAGTGGAGGTATTTTTGTTATGGTTTTTTGTTGTGGTTTTTTGTTTTTGTTTTTGTTTTTGTTTTTTTTTTTGTTTTTGTTTTTGTTTTTTTTTTTTGTTTTTTGTGCTGCTGTGGTTTGTGGTTATGGCTGGTGGGGCAACAGTGGAGGTGGTGAAGGAGGCTGTTGCTGTTGTGTTGGTTTTTTATTGTGGTAGTGGATTGCTGTGGGTGTTTGTGGGTTGTGGTGGTTGATGGAGGCAGTGGTTTGCGATGGGTGATGGTGGCAGTGGGTTGCAGTGGGTGATGGTGCAATGGGTTAGAATGGGTGTTTGTGGGTTGTGGTTGATGGTGTCAGTGGGTTGTTGAGGTTGATGGTGGCTGTGAGTTATGGTTTATTATATTTATTTTATTAGTTTGTTTATATTATTTTAATGTGGTGTATGTTAAAATAGAAACTTTGATATTTGGTGTATTGTAAAGTGTGTTATTAAAATAAATAAAGTAAGTTTTTAAGTCGTTAAAAGTTATATTTTTTAGCTCTCTTACTATGAATGCTCTAAGGTAAAAAATTCACATGAGGCCTTTTATATATAAGTATTAATTAAATAAAATTATTTAATATTAATCAAATCAAGATTAATTTTGATACATTAAATACATAATTTGATGAATAATATCAACTAAACTAATATTAATCTCATATAGAGAATTTTTTTTTTAGGGTCTCAAATAGAGAATTGAATATCATAGTTGATCTATGAATTTTAATAAAAATATATTATGATTAAAAAATATACTTTATTTTGGATATATGATGATACATAGTTAAGTAAAGTTGTAATCTAATTTTTGATTTTATATCTTGTTTTTGAGAGAGAGAGAGAGAGAGAGAGAGAGAGAGAGATATATTATTTGGTATGTAGCTTTATAGTATCGGTTTATAAAAATTAAAATCTCAAACTATTAGGGGAAATTAATCTATAATTGATGATTTAACACATTTGCAACATTTTTTTTTTTTTTGAAATATTTTAAGGTTTCAATTGAGTTACATTTCTATTGGTCATATATTTTGGAAGTCACGATACAAATGAAAATGGAAAATGCACTGAAGGTATTACAAAATGTTTACAATATGATGTGATAATGACTATGATGAACTTCAACAATCTAATTAACGAATGTTTAAATTACTTTTTTGTGATTGGTAACATGTCAATTTGTAAACTTATAATAAAATTTGTGGTATTTTTAACATCACTAATATAAAAAAAAAAAAAAAAAAGTTCACAACAACCATTAAATATTTGTAATTTTATAAAAATTTTGGGCCTTTTACAATTGGAGATAGGTCTTTTTCCCTAGCATGTTTTTTTTTTTTTTTTTTTTTGGTGGTGGGGGCCTTAGGCCTAGGCCTTGGGTTGGCTCAGATAGGATAAAAAACGAGAAAGATAGCAAGGGGGTTGGACGGCTTCCTCTCTTTTAGAAAGAGTTTGGCTTACTTTTAGTATTTTTTCAACTAGACATCTCATTTTGTTTTAAATATACAATAGCAAATAATAGTGAGTTTTAATCTCTACTTTTTATTTAGTGAGTGATGTGACAATTTCTCATTAAAACAAAAAAAAAATTCTAGTTAAATAAGTACTGAAAGTAAGCCAAATCCTTTTAAAAATTCTTAGCCGAAAGATGCAAAAGCACAAATAAATTCTTTAGTTGGCTAGGGTTTAGCCGTTACAACTAGGTATAAATATTGCTAATCCCAATATCAGAATTACTAAGTTACCCAAAAAAAAAAAAAAATTGGAACCGAGTATCACAGGTAGGGTTTTCGTTAACTATTTCAGCAAGTGTCAGACCGGCGGGAGCAATTGTGTGGGAGAAAGAGGTATCAATATACACAATACTCTTTATCTATAATCAAACATGGAGCGGAGGAGGTACATGTTCAGAACCAGGTTTAATTTCAGGCTCAGGTCTTACTATTTTCTGGAACACGACTTGTTGAAATCTCGAATAGGTTTCAAGTCGAGGTTGAGTTCCTATTTACCGCAAGGCATTCTGTCAGTGAAATCTCTAACATGTTTCAAATCATCGAAATCCAAGAGGTCGTCGAGGTTGACACCCTATTTAACAGAAGACATGTTGGAAGAGATACTGTCATGGCTTCCAGTGAAATCTCTATACTACAAAAAACTGGACCTATAGTGGCGTTTGTGAAACGCCACTATAGGTACTAAAAACGCCACTATAGGCCCATTTGGGCTATAGTGGCGTTTGCTATAGTGGCGTTTGCAAACGCCACTATTGTACTGCCACTATAGACCTATAGTGGCGTTTCTCAAAAAACGCCACTATAGGTATGCCCTGTAGTAGCGTTTGTAAACGCCACTATAGACCAATTTTTTTATTTTTGAAAAAAAGGCTATAGTGGCGTACGCCACTATAGGGAAGACCTGTAGTGGCGTTTCACAAACGCCACTATAGACTTACAAACGCCACTATAGCCAAAAAACCACCCAAAAAAAATTTGATTACCAAAAATTAATTTTTGGTAATCAAAAGTTTTTTTTTTTTTGACGTGAATTTTTTTTAATTGAATTAAGATGGTAATTAAATTAAAATTACAATTATAATTAAATTAGAAGATGCAAAACAAAAAACATAAATTAATCAAAATTCAAAAGCTAGCCGCCCCAACGAATTCAAAATGAAACACAAACCCACCTAAAAAATTTCAAAATCAAACACAACATTCACATCCAAAAATTAAAAAAAAATTAAAAAAAAAAAAAAAAAAAACAGAAACTCCACCCCAACACACTCAGCCACCATAGACCAACCTGCAAAAAAAAAAAAATCATCAAATTGATTTTGAATTTCTAGCAACCTGCAAAACTATTATCAAAAAATAAATAGACCAAAAAAATTATAAATTTAAAAAAAAAAATTTGCTTACCTGCAACTATACAACCAATGGCATCAAACACCATCTACAAATTTGAAAAAAATCAGTAAGCTGCAACACTATCTGCAAATCCAAAACCCACAAACATTAAAATGAAAGAAGATGAAAGAAAAAGCAAAGAAGAAAGATGGAGGAGTGGAGATAAGGAAAAAAAAAACAAAAGGAAATCTGAGACTTGGCGTGGAGAGACAAGGGAGAAAAAGAAAGAAAGAAAAAAAAAAAAAAAAGAGAAAGGAAGCAGAGGCGGAGAGACAAGGGAGAAAAAGAAAGAAAGAAAGGAAAAAAAAAAAACAAAAGAGAAAGGAAGCTAAGCAGAGGCGGAGAGACAAGGAGAAAAAGAAAGAAAGAAAGGAAAAAAAAAAACAAAAGAGAAAGTGAGGCTTGACCTGTAGAGACAAGGGAGAAAAAGAAAGAAAGAAAGAAAAAAAAAAAAAAAAAAACAAATGGAAGCTGAGCCTGGCGTGGAGATAAGGGAGAGATATGGGAGAGTGGGGGTTGGTGGGGGATTTTAATTTTTTTTTTAACTTTATATATATATATATATATATAAAGAAAAATGATATATTAACAATATTTTTATAACAAATTTTAAGTGGCAGGTTGTTACCGGTTGTTATTGTTAGTGCAAAAAGGTAATCTTAGTGTCAGGTTCAAATTTGAATTAATAACAACTGACCACCTATGATTTGTTGTGAAAATGTTGTGGACGTAACATCTCTCATATATAAAATATATATATATATATATATAAAGACAAATGATATGTTCACAATATTTTCAAAACATTTTTACAACAAATCTTAAGTGGTAAGTTATTACCAGTTATTATTGTTGGGGCAAAAAAGTAATCTTAGTATTAAGTTCAAATTTGAACCAATAACAACTAAACACTTATGATATTTTGTAAAAATGTTGTGAACGTAGCATCTCTTATTTAAATATAAATATATAATAATAAATACATTTAAATATATATATAATATTCAAATATTATGGAATATGCCAAAGAATATTCTTGGCATATTCCATAATTTTGTTTCCGCTGAACCGTTCAGTTTTTTTTTTTTTTTTTTTTTTTTTTTTTTTTTTGTGCTGGGCTATAGTGGCGTTTGTACAAGGGTCTATAGTGGCCTTTTTCAACGCCACTACAGGACCTACCCAACCGGAAAAAAAAAAAAAAAAAAAGAGGTACTTGTAGTGGCGTTTGACAAACGCCACTATAGGGTTTTTTGGGTTGGATAACTCCCCTCGTGATAACTCCCAAAGTCCCCTTCATTGCCCATAGAGGATAAATGTGCTTGGGGCCTGGCTCCCCCTTCACTATAAACTTGCTGATGGCTGCGGCCCCTCGTGGCACCCAAACGCATCATCAGAGTTCATCATTGGTATGGTTCCATCTTTGTCACTGACGACGGCAGAAATCGAAAGTTTACTAAGGTAATCACATCCTTTGACATGAACCGTGAGGTGTGGGATTAATGAGGTATCCAATTGAGG
The DNA here is from genome assembly GCA_033629205.1 of Lithocarpus polystachyus. Classification (NCBI taxonomy): domain Eukaryota; kingdom Viridiplantae; phylum Streptophyta; class Magnoliopsida; order Fagales; family Fagaceae; genus Lithocarpus; species Lithocarpus polystachyus. The sequence goes on from CM066164.1 coordinate 78,447,313, forward strand.
TGTTTAATAAACAATGTCTCCCACAGCAGGACAGGCCTATAGGTTTTATGGAAACGCTTGCTTTGTTCGATAACTGCCTTGCTTTTATTGTATTTAATGTTAACCGTACCACACCAAAGAAATACTTCAATATATGGGTGATGCACGAATATGGGGGTCGAGGATTCTTGGACCAAACAACTTGTTGTAGGACCCCTTGAAGGAATTCAGAAACCACTGGGATTTGTCAAGAATGAAGAGCTTATTCTACTTTGCAACGATGAAGATCAAACAATAGCCTTGTATAACATTGGTTCTCAAGAAATTAAGAATTTTCAACATTCAGGGCTTCCAAACTCATTCCGCTCACGCCATGCTCGGCTCTATGTGGAGAGAGCCTAGTTTCATTAAATGGTGGAAATGTGTTATTATTGTGCTCCTAATTATTTGTATACCATAAACTCTTTTTTTTTTTAATCTATCCTTAGCAATAATGTCATGTAATTCAGAGAAGATGATATTGCATCTTTTATGGATGCTGTCTTTGTTGAATTTCAATAATTTATTCCTCTCCAAGGATCTGTAAATTATTGATTTTTGTTATGCATTGGAATTGTGATAGAATTTTGGGAGAGCTAGTAGATTTTTCTGCAATAGCATCTCAGCTATTGCTTGCTTTGGTGTGGGAAATTCACAAAGACTTGGTCACTTTTGGCCAGTGAAGGTCCCTACCACTGGGTAATGTGACAAATTAAATTTCATAGACTTTGATGGAAAACATAGTTAGTGTAGGTAGACGAATTTAATAGAGAATGTCTCGAGAGGCTATCTGGCCTTTTTATAGGTTTTGTGGTCCTTTGCATTTCAATTGGTTCTGAAAGCACCCGGATGGGTTGTCTGAACCTCAGTGATTGCTAGTTTTTGTGAAATTGATTGTGCCATTGAGATTTTTGCTTACAAGTTTAGAAAGATAGCTTTTTCACATTCTAGTATTCATCATGACATGCGTCTTCTAGCCAAGCCACAATTTTGTGTTCTGTTCAACCTTGTTTTTATGTGCTGCTGCTCTATTGCCATTAAAATAAATTAATGGGCAGTAGTTGGAGTTCTTTGTATATAGGCATGGGATTCATATGCTAAATTGTGTGGTTAGTAGACTGTACCAAGAGCATTCTACCACTTTCATGACAGATTTTCTTTCTTCTTCTCAATCCCCTTAACATGAGAGGCATTGAAACATTATTACAGTATGATGTTACTGTCCAACGTGTCATTTCCTTAATATCCTTGTCCATTGCATGCCCAAACCTCCGAATTAGAAATAACTCACAGCTTTCCTTCCTTTCCATTCTTTTCTTTTTCCAATGAATCCTATCCAAACACAAACGGTATCAAGACGACCTTGTATTCTGGAATTTATATTTTATACATGGTATTAAAATGTTATCTATAGGTTGTACTTATAGTTAAGTTATTCCAGTTATGTTGTAAGCGAAAATAGACAGAAATTGAAATGGTGGTAACTCTTAAGAGCGGTCACTTTGGATCTCTCTCTCTCTCTCTCATATTGATGTCGATGATGAGAACTTATCATAAACACTGCTTAAAAAAAGCAGAAAGAGTTCCTCTAGTAACAATTGGAAAAAGCTGAGGAAATCTAATGCACGTACCTTGTCAAAGAAGTTGTGAATGGGGGAATTATGATGGCTGCTGTTTCCATGACGGGATCCATCTACAATTTCTTCAGGGTCCTTGACTTGAAAGCAACTACAAACACAAGTGACAAGCCATCATAAGGCTTCAATTTCGGCAGCAATTTAAAATTCTGCAAGGTATAATTGTCATCAGCAAAATTCAAATAATTTTAGCAATATTAATCTAAGGACAACTAAGATGAAAGGGAATTTCTTGAAATATGAAATCATCTGTGGAATAAGAGAAAATTAAGTATGTTTCAAAGATTAATTATTACTTTTTTGTTTTTCTCTTTTGGTTGTAATTGAATTTGGAATATTATGTTGTAATAATAATAGGCCCTTGAAGGATATGCCAAAATGTCCATTGGCAGCATTGAAGAAATTTGGGGATAAAGGAGACAAGGAGGAATTGGTGGAAGGGGAAAACTGGGCTCGTAATCAGCTAATGGCTGCTGGGTCTGACTTGCTTGGGAAGTTCTCTAATCTTCAGTACTATTACTACTAATACTCATTTGCTTCACAACTTCAACTTGACTTAAAAAGGACAATTATTTTTTGGTTTATAAATTTTAAGGTTATAATTAGGAACGTTTGGGACTTTGTACAATCCAATAGTAGATTGGATTGGAGAACAAATGTTCAAATCCTTTCAAAGGAATTTCTTCCAACCTATTGTGTGGTCAGTCAATCAGAAGACTATCCATAATGATCAATCACAACAACGTGTTTAGACAAACCGTGTGGGAATTTTACCATTCCTACTTTTGAATCTTTCCTTACATATAACGGCCTAGTTTTTGTTTTGTTTTTGGTAATAATGCCAGATTCATAAAAGACTAATCAACAAGGTGTTTAGACAAACCGTGTTTGTCAAAATTAATAACTATTTAGTTGAAACTGAAAATTTTTTGCTGAAATTACGATAGATAAAGTTAAAAGATAGCTAAAATAAGGATAATTATTAGATACTCCCGGAGTACTATAAATGCGTACTCACCCCTCTCACACAACTGTAGGTCTTATTAATTAAATTTAAGTACTATAAATGCGTACTCACCCCTCTCACACAACTGTAGGTCTTATTAATTAAATTTATGGTGGAAACCACAATTTGTGTAAGAAGGGAGAATACGCATTTATAGTATTTCGAGTATTCAATAATTTTCCCTGAAATAGTATAGTGAGACCCACTTGTTGGTACATTCATGGGTTTCATAATAATATTTCAACTAACTTTTAGCTTTATCTACAATACTTTCAGCAAAAAGTTCTCAATTTCAGTTAAATAAATTGTTTTCAAACAGACTCTAAAATTGTCAAAAATCAAATACATTTTCTCAACAAAAAATGAAAAATAAAAAAAAGTTATCAAAATACATGGGATTATCCAACACCAAAAAGCCTTTTTGTCTAAAGTAATGCTACATGTACAAAACTATTTTACATTTACAAATTTATGATATGAAAAATTCTTATTAATTCTTGTATAAATTCACTGTTAACATCATATTTTTATTAACCAATAACAAATAACTTTTAACATTTTCCTATATACATAAATTGCATTTAAATCCAATAGATTGGACCAACGATTCCTGTTGCTTTGGCACCTGGTCAAACAAAATTCTCGTATTCTCACCTTTCACAATTGACTGCATACATTTATGTAACCAATAACCAACTTCCGGGAAATTATCACAAAACTGAAAAGAACATTTCTTGCAAATCATAAATATTTAGATTCCAACGTAGCGCTCACACCTTCTAGATGGTTACCTTCGTGCCCCCACGAGACTAAGCCTACGCGTCACTTTTTAGACTTTCCGTACATTCCAGGAAAGATCAATTAATTAGTCATTGGACATTTCCTTCCCATTTCCTACTCTTTCATTTTCTTTTACATCTACCTAGAAAAGAAAATCCTTTTTTTTTTTTATTAAATGGATAAAATTTTCTTCTGAATTGAAAAAATTGTCTTTTTTTTTTTTTTTTTTTTTTTGAGAAACACATACAAGGAAGAGGGAAAGGAGTTCTAACACAAAAGCACACTACAACTTCACTCAAAAGTCATGGTAATTTTTAAGGGAGGACAACACGCTCTCTTAAGCAATGTAAGACAATTTTGTCTGATATAATAGATGACAACTTATAAAATCATTTATGTGTATTAAATATTAAAGTTTTAATTATCATTTTGGTCTCTGATATTCATTATTTGTATTTAAAAAGTCTCTAAGATTTCAAAAAGGTTAGCTTAGTCTATACCTTCTTCTTTCTTAAAACTTCAAGTTCTGCCTATTTTTCTCTTGGAATCAAAATAGCTAGAATTACCTTTCCTCTTCTAAGAGCTTTCACAACTCTCTCATTTTCTCAATTGGATTTCAATCCCCAAATATGAGGGATCTCACAACTCTAACCAAAAAAATCCTAAGGAGTTTCACAATTGTGTGTATATTTTTATATATATATATATATATATAATTTAATAAATAAATAAATAAATAACCCTAAGGGATTTCAACTCTATCTAAAATATCTTAGGGTTTTTAATCCCAAATAGGTTAGATTTAGAGATATTAGCTTAGTTTAGTTTTTTTTTTTTTTAATACTAGAAAAATACAATGTTCACAATATTTTCATAATAATTTTACAACAAATTCTATGTGACAAATTGTTACTAATTCTAATATGGGCCCACTACTAAAATTACATTTTTGCCCACCAATAACAGTCATTAAGAACTTATCACTTAAGATTTGTTATGAAATTATTGTAGATACAACATTTCTCTTTTTATTAAGATCATATGGCAAGGAAAATGTTTTGTTCCAAACATGTTTAGAGCCTTGGACTCTAACTGCCAATAGGAAGATAACATGTGTCTTGTCATGTGTGATGCAAATCTTGGTTGATTGAGTCAAGTGAGTCATATGCATTGCACATGGCAATGGCTAATATCATGTTCTTATTAATAACTACAAGGCTCCAAACATGTTTGGAGCTAAAATCTGTCCAAAAAATAATATTTTTAATAACACTATTTGTTCATTAGCTTTTTGAATCTATTTCTTAATGACAAAGACTGTTTTAACACAGTACCAAAAAGTTAGAGATTAAATTTATACATTTGAAATATTATAGATCATTTTGACTCGTAGAACAAACGTTAGGGACCAAAACGATAAATAAACCATTATTAAATCACATTGCTCATCAAATAATTTTTTTTTAATACTAAATATTTTCACACACACATGGGGAGAGAGGAAAATGTCTTAAAGAAATTGACAATGGTGTATATCCAAAAGGGTCTTGTGGGGGAGGAACGAATCCAAGCACGCAAGCATTTTATGGTACACTCATCCTTAGGCCAAAGGCTTATAAGGCATGAGTGGGGCGCATTTTTCTTTGATGTGGGAGCAAGTCTAAAAAACTGTTCACGTCGCTTGCAAAGAACAAAGCTATACGGGTCCTTCGGCCTCAAAGCGAACAAACTGCTTGCGGGCTCAAATTCATTCCTCCCCCACCGGTCTAACTCTTGGATACACAGCAGAAAGTCTTAAAGAGATTGACAGTAGTGTATATCTAAAAGGACCTAACTCTTAGATACACAATACAAGCTTTAAATCTCTTTAAACCTTTTTAACTCACGCTCATTTTTCAATGTAGGATTAACCCAAAAATTTTTCTTTTTGAGAATACTAAATATTTTAACACACACACACACACGAGGAGTGGGAAGAAGATTTAAAAAAAAACTGACAGTGGTATATATCCAAAATGGCTTAACTCTTGGATACACAGTATAAGCTTTAAACCTTTTTAACTCACACTCATTTTTCAACGTGGGATTAACCCACTATTTTTTCTTTTTGAGAATCCTGTGGTGCATTTTATGAGATCCTTTTCATTTAAACTTCCACCTTGCCAAAATTTAGCATTTATTTCAAAGTTTGGTGAATTTTTATTTTAGTCCACTAATTTAAAGTTTTTGTGTTAGTTCGTTAACTCTAACAATACAGTCATTTTAGTCTTTTTGTCCATTATTATTTGAAAATTGTCGTTAACTCTCCAAAAGCAATTGTAACATTAGAAATTATTTAAAGATTATTATTTTTCAATTATTTAAACCAAAAATTTAAAAACAAATTAATACTGTTTGGATAACACATTTTCATTGTCCTTGACATACATGCCAAATTTGTGTTAATCATATATTTACCATTAATTAGTAACCTCACGTTTTGTTTATAGTAGAAAATATAAAAAAAAAAAAACTTATAATTTAAATACTTTGCAAAGAAAATAATTATTGATAGTTTATCACCTTAATATTTTGCAAGCATAGTAAAATGCAACATGTATAATTTGAACTAAGGCTATAGTAGTTTAAATTTATGTTATGTCATTAAGAAAAATTTAATGGGGGTATATACTATGAATAAAGCTAGAGATACAAATTATTTTACAAAAAAATTTACAAACGGCTGATGTGGTAAGTGATTATTGGTAAATGAAAAAATAATATTAACGGTGATCCTAAATGAAAACTAAAAAAAGGTTGGCTACATCAACATTTTATAAAAACGTTGCAAAATAATTTGTGGCTATAGCAGTACTCATATACTATATTCATTTGTTTCCACTTATTAATTATGTATAAGTGGTGTAGTAATTATTTATGTAAAATAAAGTTTTATAGTTATTTTTTTTCTAAAAAATAATTGAGAATTAATTGATTAGGATTTATGGTTTTATTGCACAAATTTAGTTACTTTGACAACAACAAAAACAAAATTGAAACAATTTATTAGGAATTGTGGTATTATTGCTCAAGTTTAATTACTTTGACAACAATGGAAACATAATCAAATCTAAATTGGTGGAAATAATTAGATAAAGTTTGGCTTACTTCCAGTACTTTTTTAATTTGACATGTCCTTCTGTTTTAAATATACAATGGCAAATGGTAGTCAATTTTAATCTCTACCTTTTATTTAGTTATTGGATGATGTGACAGTTTTTTTTAAAACAAAAGAAAATTCCAATTAAAAAAGTACTAGAGATAAGCTAAACCCAATTAGATAAGTTTTTTTTTTAATAATGCGATAAATTTTAATTAAAGTAACATTGTTTATCATTGACACCCAACTAGACCACTTCTTAGGAAAGTGAGAGCACTCATAAGTTTGCTACCTTTAAACTAGTGGCATGTGCCTTTTATTTCTCAACGAATAATGCTCGAGAGTTGAGACACTAAAATTTCACCACTTTCTTCAAAACCTTTTTAAGTTGTAAGTTATGATTGGTGCAAAATCATTTAGAGGCCGCTATTTTTATTATATACCATTAATAACAAAAAAGTCATATCAATGATTTTAATTAAAAAAGACATTATCTATTAGATTTTTTTTATTGTCGTTAGATGTTTATTGTTTTTGAATTGGTATACTTTGTCTCCCATCTCGAGACATTAGTAATAGCTATTGATACCCCTTGGCATATTATGCCAAGATATGTGCTGGACGATTACATTATCGCTTTGCGTGTGAAATCTGTGACAATTTAAACTCTAGTAATCTCTGACAAATCCCTACAATAACATTATCAATAGCCACCGGTGGATTACTATAGTCCAATTCGATGTTTGAAACTATTTTGGAGTCACATTTGAATACTACATTGCTTATGTATACCTACATCCCATGCAAAACTAATATCTTCCTATAAAGCCTTAGCTCCCCGAAGTGCCCCAAAGGTGTATGTAAGATAATAAAAGTATCATTAGTAATGGACTTAGATAAAAGGTAATATTGTTTCAATCACAACAAACTAGTAATATCTATTATTGTGAAACAAATTATTTCCCTTATAATACTCTTAAAAAGTTGCAAAAGTTTATGACATGGTGTATTTGATACTTTTTAAAACCTTGCCTATTAAGAAAACAAATAATTCGTTTAACCAAAAGAAAACAAATAATACATAAAAGCAATTCAATATAAACAAGCAAAACCCAACACAATTAACCTTTCTTTCAATCATTAAAAGTTAAAATAATAATAATAATAATAATCTATTCTGCGTTCACACTTTGTACAGTCTCTTCAGTCTTCGCTCATATAAATCCTTCGAATATTCAAGCCCCTACTCTCTAAAAACTAAAACCACAAGCAAGTGGGGCTTTAGTTTAGTTCTTGCCCGTCAGTCTAGACTCTAGAGAAAGACTTTGGAATAGGGGGTTTCATGGAGAAATTCAACAAAGTAGAAGCTGTGACTCTCAAGAGCCACCTTGACAAGTACCTAGTTGCCGACGAGGACAACAAAACGATCCGGCAGAGCCGAAACGGCACATCGAGGAAGGCCAGGTGGTTCGTAGAACTAGTGGAAGGGAAGAGCCACGCAATCCGGTTGAAGAGCTGGAACGGCATGTACCTAACGGCGACTGATTTGCCGTTCCTGCTAGGCATGACTGGGAACAAGGTGTTGCAGACCGTGCCCGAGCGTGGGTTCGAGTGGAAGTACGAGTGGGAGCCAATTCGAGACGGCTTTCAGGTCAAGTTCAGGACTTGGTGCGGGACCTACCTTAGAGCCAATGGTGGCACGCCACCGTGGCGGAACTCGATCACGCACGATGACCCACACACCACGTCGACTCAGAACTGGATTCTCTGGGATGTCGAGGCTGTCGAGGTCTCTGGGACTGAATTGGTTGTCAATTTTCTCCATACGAAGTCGAGTTTGTCTTCTTTGTCCGATGATGTTTTTGGTTCTGAACCCGGCTCGCCTATGTCTGTTATCTCCTCGATTTCGCCGAAGCCCACTACTAATAATAATCTGGTATGTTTTTTTAACTTGATTAATACATGTTTGTGATAATAATTCATGTGTCTGGTAATAGTTTTGTGTGGTTGTTTCGGTTTATGATTAATAAGCTCGTTTTCTTTTTTAATTCCATGTGACAAAGCTTGTTGTTAACGATAGGAGAAGACTTAAGGTAGGGTTTAAAAGTTAAAATAGTGTTATCTTCTAGGACTGAAAAATGATTCAGAAATGTTCTGAATTGCGACCTTTTCGACATGGAAAGGATAAGATAAGCCTTCTTTTTAATCTTGGTGTGAATCTATGGGGATCATTTTGGTGTATAGTGATTGGTAAAATTGATTTTAGTGTATTTTTTTGTGTCAAAAAAGGAATCTCTTTGGAATTTAGAATATGTTCATGCTGGCGTTAAGACAAACATAAAAGTACATCATCATCAAATCTTACCAGAATGTATTCATAAAATTGTTATTTTTTTTTCATGGCTAAAAGTCTAAAATTTTGATTTTTAATACATATTTTAGCAATGGGTGGGAAATGTTAGATGATCTTTTCTAGAGGACAGAAATTGTAGGTGTGGCACTATCTACGAAAGTGGGAATTTTAACAATAAAATTTTAAAAAAAAAACGCGCAAATTGTTAACTAATTAAATTATAAAACTCAATGTGTCATTTCAAAAACACAAAAACAGCAATAATTGAGCACCGAGGAAATTGCTCAAATAAAAAAAGTAACTATTAGGTCAACTCAAGAAATAGTTTTAGATGGTCACTAGTGGTCATGGCCAAATGGGCATGCCTGGGCCCTGGACCATTAAAATCTTGTAAACATAGCAAAAGCCACTTTAATGTAATTTAATGGCGATTGAGTTGGATCACTTTTCAAACTTTCACACCTTGCTTCGATCAGTCCAGAACAAAATTATGAGTGAATGAATCTGCTATGCTGTTCTTAGCTAAAGATATATCATACATGTCCACCAAACTTTCCGCACTAATTTAAAGTTGTCACTGTAAACTTTGGTCAATCTTGCACTCCTTGTGCCATTTAATAGAGTTGGGTGATTTCATGGTGTTTTAGTACTCTGCATATTATATTATATGGTATTGGTGGTAGTGATTCATTTTGAGACCCAAAAAGAAATAAAGTCTCCTTCGGCTGTTATACGTCTATATCATGAACAGATTGGAACCGAGGTTCAGTTGTGTCCTCATTTTTTTGTCTTCAATTTTTTTCCTTATAAGAAATGGCCAATAGGCCAACAATTTGTCTAAAAAATTATGAAATGGCCAAATAGACCATGCATATCACATGGTTTTGGTAATTGGTATCCTTGTTGATTTATTTGCTTATTAAAAAAGAAAAAGAAAATAAAAAATAGAATAACTATTTTGTCTTGTTGTCAAATTAATAATTTATCTTCCTTGTATAGGTGTCACACTCGACATGTATTGGTGTGGGATTTATGGGGATTAAGAATCTAAGATTACTTCTTAATAAATAAATAAAAACGTAAGAGTGAATTGGATTTATTGGGTTTTAAAAAAAAAAATTAATCTTTTTTATCCTCTTCTTCTGGTGAAAATAATATAATAAACTTTAGTATGATTTTGTATCAGACGGTTTTTGTGTTTGCTTTTATTATTTTTTGTTTGTTTTCAAGTTTTACCTGTCAATATAGGAGGCTTTATTATCAGACGGTTTTTGTGTTTGTTTTCTTTTTCTATTTTATTCATCATTGAAGCCGTAGAGTGCCGTTTATTCTTTTATCCCATCCTCAGTTGGCTTCTCAAAAAATATTAATATAGTCTATGAGACTATGATTTCTTTCCATTTTATTATATTTATAAAAAAAAATGTTGAACATCAGCCGCAATTAAAAAGAAAATTGACTTTTTGTATCACCTACTGTTTTGTCTATTTTAAGTGATGAGGCAATCTCAAAATATTTTTTTTTTCACATAAAAAAAAAGAAAAAGAAAAAGAAATTCACATTGCCTAACCTAGTAACCTCACCACTTGAAATCGACAAAATTAAAAGATGATGTATATCCAAAAGTCTCTATTCGGCTAAGGAATGACCAAAGACCTAAGTTTTATCTCCTTGATAATACCACTTGGCTTTTTTTTTCCTATATTTATTTGCTAAATAATAAACAAAACGTTACAAATGTACAAAACAAAAAATATTTACAGTTTTCAACTTATACCCCTACCATATATATATCCTCCATAAAAATCAAACATCATAGTTTCCTTTTGTTTTGTTTTCATTGGCCTTTCGGCAGAAAAAAAGGGTAAATTTTTGGGTAGAAATGAAATACCCTAGAAGAAACTAGACACTATTGACATGTGATAATTCTAGACAGGACTTTTGGTGTTATTATATAGAACTTAGACCCGTGTCAAAGAGTCATAAGGAATGAGGCATTAATGCGTGTATATCACATTGTTGATTGTCCACATGGGCAAGGAACCAAAAATATGTGTATCAAACCGTGTTGTGACATCTTGGCTGCTTTCATAGCTTTGACTGTTACATACATTTGGATTTGACGTTAAACAAAAAAAAATTCACTATTTTTGCCGCGTTTTATTACATGTGATAATAAGTTGAGGGTAGTAAAAAAATAATAAATTCACGGGAGTTTACATTTTCATCCTTCGTAATTTGTCAAAAAATTGTGATTTTATTTGTGAATTGTGACTTGGCAATTCTCGTCGCTAAATATTATATACCAAGTACAACTCTTGAATCTCTGACTATTTAAGATTTTTGCATAACATTAATCTCTTGTCTGAAGTCTGAACACAAAACTAAAAGTTTCAAACTTTCTTACACACGCAGAGCAAATCCAACATGTTTCGCTCAGGAATGGACCTTTTCTACAACGCCAAGGCGGTGCGTCTCCGCAGCCACCATGACAAGTACCTTCTAGCCGATGAAGATGAAGAGTCGGTGACCCAAGATCGAAACGGGTCTTCCAAAAACGCAAGGTGGACTGTCGAGTTTGTCGAAGGCACAGATAGCATAATCCGGCTCAAGAGTTGCTACAACAAGTACCTCACTGCCTCGAACCAGCCCTTTTTGCTTGGGATGACTGGTCGAAAAGTGATCCAAACTCTGCCTCGGAGGCTCGACTCTTCGCTCGAGTGGGAACCCGTTAAAGAAGGGTCCCAAGTCAAGCTCAAGACTCGGTATGGTAACTTCTTGAGAGCCAATGGTGGTTTACCACCTTGGAGAAACTCTATCACCCATGATATTCCTCACAGGACCGCTACTCAGGATTGGATTCTCTGGGATGTTGATATTGTCGAGATTCAAGTCCAGTCTCCGAGACAGATCTCACAGCAGCCCCCATCTCAACCACTTTCACATCAGGATTCTTTGGATTTCGATCCCAATTCACCCTCTTCGGTTTCAAACAAATCCGAGAAGTTTTCTAGACAAGAGGTTTGAGATTTTTTTTGATATAAAAATTGAATCTTTGTAGAAGCTATTATTAATCTTGTGTGGTTTAGTTGTAAAAGTTTTTTACTTTTTATGCTTTTTTTGCTCTGCAGTCTAGTGAATCGAATAAAAGTTCACCACCAAAAACGGAAGGGAGGACTATATACTATCATGTGGCTGAAGATAATGGTGAAGTGGATGATGCAGTTGTGGAGGGATATTCTTTTACTTTCAAGGGTAATGGTGTTGAGGAATTGACTCATAAATTGGAGGAAGAGACGGGTTTGGAAGGTATTATTGTGTGTACTCGAAGTCCCTTGAATGGAAATCTTTATCCCCTTCGATTGCAGCTTCCTCCAAACAATACAACTATGCATGTTGTTTTGGTTCTAGCTTCATCAACAGGTGAGTTTTAAGTTTTATCCTTCAGTTGGTTTAATCAGTGCATCGATGGATTAAAGGGTTAATAGATTTCTTGATTGGCTTTGAATCTTGATTTAGGTTGTGGAAGTGGTTATCGAACAGATAAATAATAAGAATCTTTTTCTTTTGTATTGAGTAAATACTAAATAAGTAGAATACTCAATCAGTTTGTAGTTTGCTAAGTAGGTTAGTAGATCTGTTTGGCATCACAGTACACATTTTTTGTGCCTCCCTTTTTTTGTGCTAATGAGTTCTGGCTCAAATGGCAACTTTCCACACCAACCCCACCAACCACCCCCCCCCCCCCCCCCACCCAAAACAAAACAACCCAAAAAAAGGGGGAAAAAAAGTGATTACCTTTGCTCTGATCTGATTCCCTATGTTTTATTATCAAGCAAATGGCACTTAAAAGTGATTCAAAAATAGCACAACCATGCTTTGTGAAGCTCATTGTAGAGTGATCAAAATCATGATTGTATATTAAATATTGAATTTGAAATGCACGTGTGCTTGGAGGGATCATTTGAGTCTCTGATTGTCCTCTTCATTTTAGTCATTGGTCATCTATTGCATACTAAGAAGATGTGGTCATAAGTGATAAGACTGTTGAAGGATACTGGGAAACTATGGATGAAGATTAAGGTTATACAAGGAATATACAAATATATATAAAGGTGGAAATTAAGGATGTTAATTATGGTAAATGGTTGTTGCCTAGCAGGAGTAATTATCACGCTCTGGCAAGATTGCTTTCTATATCTAAAGATCATTACCATGTGATCTACTCGCATAGCTTTTGCATTTTGATAGGTACCTAAAGTTTTTTTGTTCAATCCTTAATTCTATTTTTACGTTAGGAGGAGTTTTATAGATATAGAGAGAATAACTATACAATGAAGGCTAGCAAAAGAAAGTAACCGTTAGGTGTGAAAGATATGGTTGGTTTGGAGGTTCAATCCCATTCCTCTAGAATACCTGCAATTACCAACATATTTGTAAGATCAAGAGTTTGTTGGGAGGGACCATAGTGCTAGCATGTGGAGCTGTACTATTGGTGAGTTTGGAGGATTTCCAATGCAGTTCATCAAATGACATAAACGTTATCAAAAATGTAATTTCATGAGAGTTTATTCTTACTATTTTGATCCTCTTGATTGTATCAAGATATTAGATGTTGCATCTCTATTACTTTCATAATATATATCACTGAGATAACTATGACTTGACTTGTATTATCTAATTCTTTCATCTTCGCCAGCTTTAAGGGCTATAGCGAGCTCTTTGTATTCTTATTTTTTATTGTTGATTGCTCATTTCCATTTCCTAATACCTTTTTGCCTTACCTTTTCTCTTTTTGTTTTTGGTGCATCAGTGGCACAGGACTTCACAAAATGAGCGTCATGAAAAGCATCCTGGGGCACATTACAATTTTGTTCGTATGAATGCACAACTATTCTGTAAATTATGATTCATGCTGCTTCATATGCCACCTCAAGGCATTCAGGAATAAATTGTCACAGGTTACACATCTTACTCTGTTGTGTTAAGTACTAGCAATCCATACAGTTAAATCGAGAAAGCTCTAAGCACATGCTCTTACTTGCCATGATGGGGAGTCATAACTCATAACGGAACTCGTGCCCCACCTATAAAGTTTCTGTTTGGTTCTTCTAGGAAGCTGATTCTGATGATACTCCTGTGGTATTCATCAAAGGTTATGTTGTAGAATATATATATGCACTCTTCTGCATTCAGGCAAAGGTTTTGTGATTTTGTTTGCCCCTCTGCTTTTAGTTTCTCTTCCTAGGCTTGCTAAAATAATTCTATTGTACAAATATTAGCGGGAGGTTTTTTGATCTAATATATTTGATGGTTTAGTATTAATCATGTCATCATTTGTATAAACAAGTGTTTCACGAAGGTGCATGAAATTGAGGAGAAAATCTCGCTGAAGGTGTGAACAACTTCAGAAGATTTGAGTGTATGGAGAATTTGTCAGTGATTGAGAAATCCCGTAGGGTCAATGATAACTTGAAAACACGCAATGTGTCCTCGTGGTCAGCTATTTGAAAATACTTGTTTTGAAAACACGCATGTTTTGATAACATGATATTTAAAAGTGAATGAAAAGTATTCGGTAGAATCTGTGAAAAATAATGTTGCGAAAATTATTGTGTGAAGATGCTTTGCCATCTTAAGAGATGCGATTTAATATCATGTATTATTGAACCAAACAGAGTTACAGAGGTTAACAATGATACCAACTGCATGAGAAAACAATAACTAATTCTTTCCACGTAGTGAATCTTGAATAACATAAGAATTAGCAAAAGATATAGAACACAAAAATACAATCAAATAAATCCAAAATCGTGCATATATCAAATGTGGAGGGTGAGCTCCCTTAGAAGGTATTGTCCGCCTTTGGTTTGGGTGTGACCCTCACGGTTTTGTCCCACATCGAGGAACTACGCCTCCCACGAGGCGTAGTTCCTCGATGTGGGACAAAACCGTGAGGGTCACACCCAAACCAAAGGTGGGAGGCGTAGTTTTCCGATGTGAGACAAAACTGTGAGGGTTACACCCGAACCAAAAGCGAATAATATCTTCTAAGGAAGTTCACCCCCCAGATCAATCATTGCAGAAAACATCATCAATAACAAAATCCTCGATTTGGCTATAGAAATACAACCACAAAATAACTTTCTTTTTTTCTTAGCAAACAAACAAAACATAAATATGATTCCAACAAGACAAGATAGAAAAAAAAATGAACTTTAATCATCTAGTTAAAATTTGTAGTATCTCTAATATCACTTGAATCATTTCTAACTTTTAACATTATACGAGTACATAGTCAATGTAATTATCTTTTAACTTTTAAGCTCTGTATTTTTTCATTGATTTCAAATTTAACTTTATTGTCTTAGAAGTTTTAAATTAAACTCTAAAGTTTAAAGATTGTTACAAATTAAATCATATGATTAACTTTGAATCAAATTGTAGACCTTCATAAGTCATATCAATTTAAACCTTAAAATTTTCATATTTAACTTTCAAGTTTGATTGGCAATTTCAATTAAAATAATTTATAAGTTTTAGAGTTTGATTTTAAAATATGAAATATTTATGTAGTTTTTAGTACAAACTATAGTATCACCAATCATAAAAAAGTAAGTCAAACACTCATTGATTATATTGTTAAGTTTCAATAAAAAAAACCTTATATGAATATAGATTTTGATTTTTCGTATGTTTGGAAGTATAAAAGGAATTAAAAAAAATCAAAGAAAAACTATGTCTAACTTATTTTATTTAGCTTAGCATGAGATATAATTGTTTTTATCTAATTTTTTTTGGAAACCAACTCTATCTCACTTCAAGCTAAATAAGGAAAGTAAAAATATAGTTTTCCAACTCATTGTAAAGAAGTTACCTAGCATAGGAAAATTAAATAATTGTCTAGAAAATATTTTTTGGAAACTAATTTATTTTCAAGAAAATGTTAATGTTGAAAAAAACAAACTTAAAGTAATATCAAGTGGAAATTACATTTTACACTCTAAACTATATCCCTAATTATACTTTACACCCTAAACTTCAAAATACATAATTATCACTTATCTTCATGAACTATTAATATACCAATATTATATTTTTCACCCCGACGTCAATTCTTCTATTATCTTAGATGGAAAAGTCAATCATGTGTGAATCACTTGACCTTGTGCCACTTAAGCAAGATTCATACGATTCACATATGATCAGGTTTTCTACCCAAAATAATAGCAAAATTTATATCAGAGTATAAAGTATAACATAAGTTATAATTTATAGTGCTAACTGTGAATTTTGTATTTTGAAAGTGTATGATGCAAAATTTAATTTAAGATATAGTTTTTGGGGGTAAAATGTACTTTCTCCTAATATAAACCAAGTCACGGTGTCGGCAAGTCAATTTCTAAGCTTTCATATTCTAAAAATTATAGTTAACTACTTTAGCATAGTTAGATAACTAGCATTATCTGTTTAAAAAAATTATATTTTGACGCATCAAAAAATTATTTTATCTATTATAATATATCATTCGACAATACACTCTCTCACATTTCTTACTTTAATTTTCAACCACAAAATGGGAGACCTGACATGTAAAGGAGAGAGAAATAGAAAATTGGCATGATATTTTAGCATTAAGCTACCAGCCATCTTTTTAAATAGAAAGTACAAGTTGCACAACAGCTTAAATTCATCATTCACTTTACCATTCTCTGCAGTCCGATCATTCACATGCATGGGATTAAAACATTTCTTGTCTAAGCTCTGAAAATTCCAACAACAAAGTTTTTTGCTGAGTAAATGGACCTCTTCCGCAACGCCAAAGCGGTCCGCCTCCGTAGCCACCATGACAAGTACCTTGTAGCCGAGGAAGACCAAGTGTCCGTGACCCAAGAGCGAAACGGATCCTCCACCTCCAACAAGAGAGCCTGGTGGACCGTCGAGTTTGTCAGAGGCACACAGTCCATAATCCGACTCAAGAGTTGTTACAACAAGTACCTCACTGCCACGAACCACCCCTTCTTGTTTGGCGCGACGGGTCACAAGGTGGTGCAATCTCTGCCTCAGAGGCTCGACTCCTCGCACGAGTGGGAACCCATCAACGAAGGGTCCCGGGTCAAGCTCCAGACCCGGTTCGGCAAGTTCTTGAGAGCCAATGGTGGTGTGCCACCTTGGAGAAACTCTATCACCCATGACATTCCTTTCAGGGACTCTTCTCAGAATTATATTCTCTGGGATGTTGATATTGTCGAGATTCAAGCTCAGTCTCCGAGTCAAAACTCACACCCACCATCACATCAGAATTCTTTGGAGGTTCTGAGTTGTTTGTTTGGTTGTTCGTTTGTTTTTTGTTTTTTTTTTTTTTTAATTTATAAAAATTGAATATTTTGGTTTAGTTGTAAAAGTGTTTTTTTTTTTTGGGTGTGTGTGTATGTGTGTGTTTTGGTTTGCAGTCTAGTGGTTCGAATGATGTGAGTGCAGCATCACCAAGGTCAGAGGGGAGGACTATATTCTATCATGTGGCTGAAGATAATGGTGAAGTGGATGATGAAGCTGTGGAGGAGTATTTTACTTACAAGGGTAATGTGGTTGAAGAAATGACTCAGAAATTGGAGAGAGAGACGGGTTTGGAGGGTATTATAGTGTGTACTCGGAATCCCTTCAATGGAAACCTTCATCCCCTTCGATTGCAGCTTCCTCCAAACAATTCAACTATGCATGTTGTTTTGGTTCAATCTTCATCCAAAGGTGAGTTTTAACCTTCAGTTGGTTTGGTCTTTTGTTACGTACATGAATTTTGGGCTATGGGTCCATAATAGATTATGTAGGAGTGGGATAATGTTTGGAGTTTGTTATTTTAACATCTGTGTGTTATATAGAAGTTTGATATATTAACATCTATGTTTATTAGAGTCCTTGGCAGTAAGAGTGTTTGTGATTCTTGGTGGTAGGACTCCAATAGTTAAAGTTAGTTTAGTTATGTCCTAGTTTTTAGGAGAAGATTATGTGAAGTGAGTCCATGACTAGAAGTTGTTAGCACCTTACTAGGTATTTTATTTGGGAGCTGTTAGTTCCTAGTTTTTAGATTGAAAACGTTGTGAGGTCCTTATTTTTCGATTGTTAAGTTGTAGAAACTAGTAACTGGTATAAAACCAGCTAAATATTATTAAGTAAAAATATCAGATAAGTTTAATCAAAGTTGGATCCTAATTGGTTCTCAGAGGTCAGGATTTCCTTGGTCAAATCCGAACTTTATCCTTTGCTTATTTTTGGTTAACCAAAATTCTATCTTCTTTTCTCTAAATAATTCTATTTTCCCTCCCAAAAACTGTGTACACATCATCTTTCCTGAATTCTTAATCAGTTTTGCTATAGCTGGTGTAACAATCTGATAAATAATTAGCATTACAACCTGGTAAAAATGATTTTTTCTCTCTTTTGTATTGAGGAAATACATGGAACACACGATCAGTTTGTAGTAAACACATAATTCTAAGAGATTAGATTCTGATCTGATTCCCTATGCTTTATTATCAGTCAAATGGCACATAAAGTGATTTATTTAAATAAAAAGGGGGGGTTGAGGATAAAGTGCACAACCATGCTTTGTGAAGCTCATTGTAGGGTAGTCAAAGCCTTTATTGTAGATTAAGCATTGAATTTGAAAGGTACCTGTTTGTTTGGAGGGAACATTTTTAGGTCTCTGATTTTCCTCGACATTTCAGTAATTGGTCATCAGTTGCATACTAGGAAGACACATACATGGGCTAAGGTGGCAAGGATGTTATATATGCTAACTGGTAGTTACTTTGCTTCAGTAATTTGACTCTTTATAGCAAGATTTCTTTCTATGTCAAAATAATCATCACCATGTGATGTACTCTTGTAGCTTTTGAATTTGGTAGGTACCAATAGTTTTTTGTTTTTGTTGTTAATCTTTCTGTTTTACACTAGAAGGAGTTGAATAGATATAAAAAGGATAACAATACAATGAAGGCTAGCAAAAGAAAGTAACCGTTAGGTATGAATGATCAAAAGTTCTATCCCATTCCTCTAGAATACCTGAAAAATTAACAACTTTGTAAGATCAAAAGTTTGTTTGGAGGGACAATATAGCTAAGTATGTGGAGATGTACTATTGTTTGGTGGATTTTCAATGAGGTTCATCAAATGACATAAATGTCATCGAAAATGTAATTTCATAACAGTTCATTTCTACTATTGTGATCCTCTTGATTGCATCAGAATATCAAGTGTTGCATCTCTTTTGCTTTCATAATATCACTGAGATAACTATGACTTGACTTGTATCATCGTAATTTTTCATCTTCACCATCAGCTTTAAGGGCTATAGCGAACAATTTGTATTCTTATTTCTTATTTTTGATTGCCCGTCTCCATTTCATAATCTCTTTTTGTCTTTGCTTTTGGTGCATCAGTGGCAATGGACTTCGCAAATTAAGTATCTAGAGAAGCATCATGGGCGCATTACAATTTTATTCATATGAATGAACAATTATTCTGTAAAATTATGATTCAGGCCAGTTTGTATGCCGCCTCAAAGCATTCGGGATCTTACTCTCTTTTTTTTTTTTTTTTTTTTTTTTTTTTTTGAGAGGGTGGATCTTACTCTGTTGTGTGGTTTTTCTTTATTTTTAGCTGGAATACTCTGTTCTGTTGGGTTAATAAATTATACAGTTGAACGGAGAAAGCTCTAAGCACATGCTTCTATTTGATATGATGGGAACAATACTAGTGTGGGGTTCATCAAAGGTTATATTACATTATAAAATGGGTTTAGTTAATGGATGTCTTCAGGGACATTTGTTAATGAACAATTTTAAGGAAGTTTTGATACTATTAATTTTTATGAAAAATAGAAAAAGTTGTTAAAAAATCAAAAAAAAATTTCCTATAAAAACTTTCTTAAAATGATTAGCTAACAAATACCGTTAGGGTATCCATTAACAAAATACTTATAAAATATACGCACACTTGTCTTCATTATTAAAAAAAAAAAAAAAAAAAAAAAAGAAGAAGAAGAGCAGTGTAAGGTTTTGTGATTTTGTTTTCCAAAATGCATTTAATTTCTCTTTCTAGACTTGCGTAGTTAATTTTATTGTAAAATTATTTTCAAGAGTATTTTTTTAATTGCATATAATTTTGTTAGGAATATGAAAGTTGTAATCCTTTTAGTTAGGTAGTTAGTTAGTTAGGTAGTTGAGATTAGGATGAGTTAGTTAGGATTTGAGCACATGTAGCTCATTTAATACATGACTTAAATCATACAGCACATGTTGAATTAACTAGCCAATTATCTTGAGCCATGTGGGTCAATGACATTAGAGCTAGTTTCCTATAAATACATTATTGTAATTCAACATTTGATATCAATAGAAATATAAACCAATTTCTTAGTGCATTAGTGCATCTCTCTCTCTCTCTCTCTCTCAATATTTCTCTATGGAGGGTGACTATTTCGAATTAAGTCAATTTCCTTACGATTCCTATCAACCCCCTTATAATTCCTATCCAATTCCATTAGAAACCACTAGGTTCCTGGACAAAATGGGTAAATGCCATTTTCGTGCAAAAAAAGTGGCATTTTGCCCCTTTTCCCAAACTAATTAAGGAAATGTCCCTCTTTTGTAATTCGATTTTCTAAAATCCGAGTTAAAAAAAAATTCGGGAGCTCTATAGCGACGTTTTAAGGAGCCTATAGTGACGTTTTAAGGACCTATAGTGGCGTTTTGGAACTCGAGCTTCATGAACTCGAGTTATGTGCAAATTTTTTTTATTTGTTTACCTATAACTCGAGTTCATGGAGCTCGAGTTCTAAAACGCCACTATAAGTTCTGAAAACGTCACTATAAGCCCCTTAAAAACGCTGCTATAGGGCTTAACTTGATTTTGAAAAAATCGAGTTTCAAAAGGAGAAATTATAAGGTCCACATGGTGGACAAATAACATGGTCCACCATTCTATTAAAAGACTCACACCTGTTTAAAATTGATGAGTTGGAAATTTTTTTAAAATACTGACTCAGTAATTTTAAACAAGTGAGAGTTTTTAAGTAGAATAGTGGAGAGATGATGTGATCCACCAGAGGACTGTATAATTTCTCTTTCAAAAGAGGGGTATTTCCCTAATTAGTTTAGAAAAGGAGGCAAAATACTAGATTGTTTTTTTAAAAAGGGCATAAGCCAATTTTGTCCCTAGGTTCCTAACAAATTTGAAGGTCTAGTTAGGCTTTATTATATAAGAAAGAGAGAGAATAGAGAGGAGGGAGAACGTAGGGCTTATATGGTTTTGCTAACGACCTACATTCACGGAAGAAGTCCTAGACGACTACATCTTCACTATAATCTCAATTCATATGTTACAATGAATCCTAAGTAGGGTACATATTAGATTAGGTGATAGGGTTAGGCATACATGGACTTAACACTATAATTAGACCCTTGGACCAATACACATGAATCTAATTTCTCCGAGTCTCTGACACACCCTTCAAATTGAAGGTAGAAGTTTGAAGACCACTTGAGTTTGGAATGTAACTTGTGAAGATAAAGTTGCCTTGAAGATGACCGTGAATAAATGCCAAAAGACAAAAAAGAGCCTAAGAAGGCTACATTAGTGACCAAGCAAGATTTTCGTGTTTCAATTTGATATTGTTCAACTAAAATTCCTAGTTTTATTGAAACCAAAATTAATCTTAATTATAATTTAACCAAGAATTAGAGTCAAACTTTGGGATAAATTTTCATAGGCAATTGATGCAAGTATGTGCTTTGATAAATCAACTACTACTAATTTAAAACTTTGGGATAAATTTGTAGACGCAATTGAGAAAGCAATTCTTTCATTTGTACATGATCTGTCTTTAGAACTCTTAATTTAGAATATTCATGCTTGAATGATCCTAAGTAAACAATCATTGTTTTCTACAAACTCTTCAAACTTGAATGTGAATTTAGATAGTCTAGAGGTCATAGATTTAAGAAAGAGGTTAGTGCAATTTTAAAATGAATTGTTTGTGGTAGTTAAATTTATATTTTCTTATATTAGTATTTTGTGCCAAGAGCATTGTAGTTCAAATGACACCTCTTGGTGTTTCAATAGAAACATCTAGGACTGAAATATCCCCTCCCACAAGACCAGAACTATCGAATAATCCCCCCGAAAAAGAAAAAGAAAAACCCAAAGGAAATACTTTAATTTGACACATTGTATAGACAATATTTTATACTGTCTAACAAAAAATGATTATGTAGACAAAATTAGAGTCAAACTTTGGACTAAATTTACAATGACAATTAATAAATAGATGTATTTAAGTGATGTTATAGATAAAACAAATTTTACTCTATAAACCTTATAAATTAACATGTTACCAACTACTCAAAAGTAATTTATATATTCATTTATTATGTTGTTTAAGTGACACCAATCATAGTCTTACCACATCAGCTTATAAGTTTTTTTATGGTTGTTAAGGACAAAAATTTTCACACCATATGGCTTTAATTCATTGGCAACCCGAACCACATCAACTTTAATATTAATTTTGAGAAAATCTACTTTAAAGCCTAAAAGAGTCCATATTTACACAAAATGATGCCAAAGCCCACGATCCAAAACCCATGGTGATATTATCTCATCAAAGCCCAAGGTTCAAACTCATGACACATCATTTCATTTTCAACTCATGATCCAAGCTCATGAGTCTCATCGGGGGAATTTTGAGAGTCATGGTTTGGAGGGCCAAGAAATATGTTCAGTAAAAGCTCCAGTGGTTCAAAGTTGATAAAGGAAAACATGTTGCTTGGTATGTCTTTCCCAATTCCCAATCCCCTGAACTCTGACGGATTAGTGTGCAATAGGTAACACTTGGTAAGCCTCTCATATCACATAACACTTAAAATGATAAAACTCCTCATGCTTTTTACATAAAAATTAATGTTTATAATATAAGTTTAAAAATGTAATTATAGTATTTCATATAAATTATATTATTATTTTCATTTAAATAAATTCCAAGCACATGGCTAAATATATATTAATATCTCATATCTAGCATTAAATGCTCTTCTCACTCTCCAAGATTTGGTTAAAATACAAAGAGACCATAATTATATCTCTAAAACTTCATAAAATATCAACCAACTAGTCTATTACTTACCAAAATTATATATAACTAAACATATAATTTTTCAAAAGAGGAAACTTAGCCAAAAATACCAACAATGGTTCTAGCAGAAGCTGCAATAGCTCCAGTGGAAGCTGTAACAGCTCCAGCAGAAAAAGCAACAGCTCCAGTGAAATCTGCAACAGCTCTAGCAAAAAAAGCAATAGCTCCAACAGAAGCTACAGTACCTCCAGTAGCAACTTAGGTAGTTGACACATGTCCTAAAATAATATCACTTGTCCATTAATAGTCAATCCCAGCAACTACATGCTATACCAAAAGAAGTAAGAATCCTATAAAAAAAATCCTACCATTTTAAGCTAAAATCCTTATCCTCCAACTACAATACCAGAAATAGGAAGGTCCCATAAAAGTTATCTTACCATTTTTAGCCAAACCATGAATTTAATGCTAAATATTTTCCTCCAGCAGAAGATATCATTTAGATGACATCATCCAGCAACTACTGTTGTAGAGCTGACAGCTCTAACAGCAACTCCAGTAGTATTAAAGGCTCAAACTTTCTTCTTTTGACTAAAAAACAAAAACTCACTAATGAAACCACTTACTTTATTAAAGACTTTTCCTTATTTGCTAAATTTTCCTTCAACTAATTCTAATCTAGTTACATGTTTAGCTCTATAGAAAGAGGACCAAGCCATACACTAAGACACTACTACACACATCCATCCCTCTCTCATCCTCAATATTCTGAAACTTCATTCATTTTTCTGCCATATCTCTAAACATCTCCATATTTTTCTTCATTTCTCTTACAAAATCCCTCTTTTTAGACAACACCTATTACACACCATTCATTACCCATCTTTCCCACACTCCATTATTTTAAAATATCATCATTTTGCTGCTCATAAACAGATCTCCATCTCTTTCTTTATTTCTCTTACAATACATCTCTTCTTAGAAAGCAACATAACCAATATCATAACACAAAAAACAACTCTTGCTTTAGCTTTTACTATATTTAACCTTCATATTATCTATCTCATACTTCTATATATTTTACAAATACATTCCTCACAAACTATCCATACATACTTCCCACATATATGTTTCTAATCTATCTTACAAATACCATATTTCACAAAACATATATATTTCTTACCATCTCCATACATCTTAAAAGATACCCAACACTCTTCCAAAAACATATTACAAAAGTCCTTCTCATGAAAGACATATGAACATCAATACTAAGGCCCTTCTCCTTAAAAGCACAAAGACTTCGTATTAAAGTCATTCTCATTGAAGACATACATTTCTAATACTTAAAGCTATTCTTATGAAAGACACAAACTTATAAAATCAAAAGCCTTTCTTATGGAATGCAATATCACTCATACTTGACTAAAAACTAAAAGAGTATTACATGGAGAAAATCATTTAAGTACCTGATAAAGGGGATAAACTTAACCAATCTATGCACATGGCTGGACATATTCTCTCTCCCTCCAGTTGCACCCATTTTTTCCCTTCAATCATGAAGTTACCATGAAAGGACTCATAACATCATACCGCACCGCTAGACTCATTTTATCGTGTTGTTGAAATCTTATAAGTCCACTGATGTTATATGGCTGGAGCTACAAACTGTGAAGATAAGCCAATATATTTTTATCTACAAAATTATACTATTAAGTATATTTTAATTTATTATCAGTGTACTATTATACTCATATTATTCTGCCGTTAGAATGTTATCAGCTCACTAACGCTATACGGCTAGAGCCACAAATTATATAAAGAACAAAGTGATGTTGTACAGCTAAGTCAGAAACATACAAGATAAGTCAAAATCTCTCTGTTTTCAAGATTACATTATTAAGTATACATTAACTCATTACTATTGCACCGCTAGATGCAAGTTACATTAATATCATCTCACTATTTAATAAAACATGGTCTCACTAATACTTCATTAATGAACATATATATTAATAAATTGATCTACCACCATTGGACGTACATTATTTGGACATGAACCACCGCTGGACATATATTATTCGGACATAAACCACCGCTGGACATATATTATTTGGACATATACCACTGATTGACATATATGATTTGGACATAAAACATTGCTAGACATACCTTATTTGGACATAAACCATTACTGGACATACCTTATTATATTGGACATGAACTATATCACAATTAGGGATGGCAATTTTTGCCCGGCCCGACCCTAATGAGCCGGGTTTTACCCGGTCCGATAAGGAATAGGGTCGGGTTTGGGTTTAAAAAAAAAAAACCCAAACCGGGTCCGGGTTTTTGTAAGAATCCAGCCTAGACCCGACCCGACCCGACCCGACTCAGTTATATATAATATAATTTATAATTCCTAAAATACCCTCATATATATATATAATTATATATATATATATACATATATATTGTTATAAACCCTAAAATTCTATTCCTCATCCTCATTTCATTTCAACTCACACAGCCGGCCTCTCTCATCTCTATTTTCTTCAATCTCACTCACCAATCTCACTCTCTCACTCACACATCACAATCTCGCACTCACAAATCACAATCTCTCTCACTCACTCTCAATCTCACCTTCGGCCAACTACCCAACCTCTCGCCGCCGTCCCAAGCTTTGTCAGTGTCATCGATCACCGCCGATCTCAGTTTGTTATGTTTAGGTTCATTATGGTTTGGGACCTTTAGGATCGTTAGGGAATTTGGGTTCTTTTTTTTTTCTTTTTTCTTTTTTTGAGAATCTGTTTTGGGTTTGTGATTTCTGTGTTAGGATTTGTATTTGTGATTTTGAAAGGGAAAATAAAAAATCTGAAATTTTTGTGTTTGTTTTTGGGTTTTTAGTTGCTACTATGTTCCGATTGAAGAATATGATCTGGGGTTTTTGTTTTTGGTTTTTGGGTTTCTCATGATCTTGGGGTTTTTTTTTTTTTTTTGGGATTTCTGATCTAGGTTTGTGGAGGTTTAGGGCTTCAGGCAATTTTTTTTTTTATTAGGCCACAGATTGGGCCCTGAAGTGGCATAGGCTGGGCGGGGCCCGACGGGGCGAGTCTGGGGCGCAGAAAAAAAAACTCGTTTATTAAATGGGGCGGGTTCGAGTTTTTGGGGTAGAACTGCGGGTCGGGTTCGGGTATTAAGAAACTCGGCCCGAACTCGACCCGTTGTCATTCCTAATCACAGCTGGATATGGACTATTAGACTCATCCCATTATTGGACTTATAATACTTAATTAATTACTTTCTAAAATTAGATATCATTTAATAAACATAACAATGATGTTCAACTAATTATTTAATCAAAGCTATTTAATTAAATATACTATTTATTTATTTCAACCATTATCATTATTCTAAGACTTTGGGCTTTATCTATTTTATAGGTTTAAAAATACATCAGAAGCCATTAGTCTATGCGGCCCAATGTCGAGTTCCGGATTAGACTCTCCAAAACAAATCCGGGTCTAGCAAAGTCATACCTCCAGCGGAAGACACGTGGCTATGCGCAAAAAAAGGCCCCCAACAATGGTAAAACTTGTAATAGCTCTAGAATTTTACCATGTGTATTAATGAATCTAAATCATGTGGAACAGGTTAGAGAAAATAAAAATAATATTTTGTCGAGTGATTTTAGAAATACTACAAAAACTTTACAAATCAATGTGAGTTATGTGACAATAAATGTGGTGAGTGCCACTTAGAAGTTTACAAAAATCCTACAAACAACTTATAAATTGATGAGTGTCATATCAATTTGTAAATGTTATGTAGGAAAATTTGTAGTATTTTCTAACAATATAATAGATTTGAATTACATTTTATGATTGGGGACACGTTTAAGACCTACATAGTAAAATTTGTAATATCCCTAACATTACTCAAATCTTTCATTACTTTAATGTTATATAATACTCAATGTAATTATCTTTATAGCCCTGTATTTCTTAAATGAATTTAAATTAAACCCTTTTATTTTTAAAATTTTAAATTAAACCATAAAGTTTAAAATTGTTACAATTAAATCATCTAATTAGCTTAAAATTGAACTATAGACTTTTAAAAGTCATATCAATTTAAATCTTAAACTTTTCAGATTTAATTTTATAGTTTGATTAGAAATTTCAAATGAAATAATATTAAAATTTTAGAGTTTGATTTTAAAATGTTAATTTTAAAAAAATACAAAATAAGTGCCAATGGCTTTTTTTTTAAGCAAAAAAATAGCTTTTCCTAGAACCATATAACTAAAAGCTTCTTTAGCAAATTATTTAGTTATATAGCCATTTTTGAAACTCAAATTTGGCCAAATTGAGTTTCAATTTCTTTTATATAAAAATGGGTAAAGTACCGTTAACACCTGTGGTCCAAGACTTTTCAAAATTGACTAATAATTAACGATTTAGGGACCAAGTTAGATTTAGGAGCCAAGTTAGTTGATTTTACCCTGTAATAATGGCAGAAAATATCCCTCACTTATATATAGGATAGACCCCACAAACGTGTGTTGAGGGGAAAATTTCGATGTTCCCAAATAGAATATGAGGTAGCCAAGCCGAAACTCGACAATGGGCCCTTCAAATAAAGCTCAAAGGCTTTCGGTGTTGTATAAATCCGCCAACACGTTATTGTTGTTAGTTTGTTATATTATTAGTCCTTTTACAGCATCATAGTTCAAATTAGTCTTTTAGCGAAACGGTATTATCTCCAGCGGTAAGATAATTTCAGGTTAATAAGTGTGTTTACATTGCAAAAATCATATGTTTTCCTTATTATTATTAAGTCAATATAAGGAAAAACTTCCATAGTATCCAAAACATTATGGCCTTCATCATAATAATAATAATAAATAAGGATTAAAGGCTCCATAGTTACAAATAAAAGAGGAAAAATAGGAAGGAATGAAGGGAGAGAGAGATCCCAGCTCAGTCCAACAAGTATTAAACTAAGATTTTGGTGAGTATGTGTTTATAAGGCATGAGCGAAGTGAATGTAGGCTGTTTTGAGTGAGTGGGATAGGATTATTACTGAGATTGAAGCTTTTTGTGAGTGGTGGTCTGTTTATAACTAGTTGAGAGACATTTATGGGCTATGATTGTGTGAAAGGGGGAAGTGAGTATCTGAGATTAAATGAGTGTGAGCTAAATATGATGAGTGGTGAGTTTGAGGGAAGCTAAACCACGAGCAAAATAGCAAACAAACCCAGAGTTTCAGAAAGGGTGGCTAAGGTTGTCTTTTTGGTTAGTTTGCTTGTCTTTTTATAATGGAGTTGTAAGGAGGCATTAATTGACAAGAATCCAAAAAACGTATGCCGACTTAGAGGTGACGAAAACAAGGTCAAGCCTTCCTGAGATTTTTGATCAAAAGTAGGAAAACCCATTTTAGGGGCTGCCTTGCTTCTTTGGGTAATGATGGGATTTTAGAGCGTCTTGCATTAAATGCCAAGATTTTTGGGCTGAGCTTAATTATTGTGTTTGAGGTGTGTATCAAGAGCGAATCCTAATGCTACAACTGAGATTCGAACCCCTAAGAAGTAAGATTTAACACCCCAAGTCAGGTGTCAAGCTCTAATCTACTTTAGGGGGGACCGCTAGAGATCCCTTTATGCCCTGCAAACCACATGTTCCTAATTTTTCCCCTTTAGGATTCATGGGTTTGGCACATGAATCATGTCTTGAACGTTTTTAACATTTATAATATCAATTTGTTGAAGTTTGGATAACTTGGTTTCAGCTCTCCTTCCGCTAGAGGTACAGTCTTGAGGAAGATGATGGATTTCCATCATCCTTCAGACTTCAGCTGATGTGATAGCCCTCAGGCACTGTTCACGTTAGTTAGAGTGTGGCAGAAAACTGATGAGACAGCTCCTAGTTCATCCTCAAAGACTTGGTTCTCTTGTAAGGGCCTCTAGTTGTACTTTGGTTAAGGATGAACAAGGGCTAGTTGCCCACTTTCAATCCTCTTGCTGAGGACCTTTTTGGGCTAAAACTTTTGCTCCATTTCAGCACTTTTAATTGAGCCACATGGCCCTTTCTTTGCTTGGGCTTGTTCTCTACTTCATGAGATTCTTGGGCCTACAAAATGGGCATTAAAGACATGTTTTGCCATAGGTTTTTTACTTCTCATAGGCTTTAGTTGTTAGTAGAAATAAAATGAATTCATGAGCTTTAATAAATATTTATGATAGATTTTGAGTATTAATTCCCATGAGCTTTAAATAACAACTTGTATAGTTTCTCATAATTTTTACTATAGATTACTTTGTAAATGATATTTTCTTTGAGGCTTTTTTAAATAATGACCTCCAATATTGTTCTTGAAAATAATATTTATAATGGGTTTTAGATAAATATGGTAACAACCACTATAATAGAATATTGTGATGTTTCTCATGAGTTTCTCTATAGATAATCATAATGGACATGTAGAATGAATAATTACCATGAGTTTTGGTAATAAATATTATGAATGTTGTGATATAAGATAGATAGTGAACATGAGTTTATAATATGAAATAAATAAATGTCATAAGTCTAATAATCATAACTTTCCATAGGCTTTTATAAGATGATTGTTATGGGTTTTGAGAATACATAATTCATAAATTTCATGAGCTTGTAACATTATAGTAATAGGTTTAAGAATCTAAAGTATTGTTCATTATTGGACTTTTAAGTGAAATAACTATGATATAGTATTGGCGAAAATCATATTTGTGTCCCTACATTTTCATGCGATTCTCATTTTGGTCCCTACATTTTATTTTTACTGCTTTTAGTCCCTGTTTAGAAAAATGCCTTCCACTTTAGTCCTTTCCGTCAATGCCCTAACGGCACTGACCTACGTGGCAAACATATTTATTAAAATAATAATAATAATTTATATTTTATTATTAAAAAATGACACATCAGCATATAAATTAAAAAAATAATTTATTAATTTTAACTAAATCAAAAAAATCAAAAACAGAAATAAAAATAAAAAATCACAATAATTGAGATCAAAGTGTGTCTTGGACAAGAACAACAAGAACACAAATTCAAATTTAAGAACACAAAATTAAAATCCAAAAATTACAAACTCAAAAAATAAGAACAAAAAATTCACCTATAGATTCCCGCCAAATTAAACATGAAAACAAACACAAAACACAAACCCAAAAACCCGTGAAACACAAACCCAGATCACGGCCGGCATCGATCTAGGTTTGTGTTCACAAACCCAGCAACAGATAGAACGAAGAAATGGATCTGAAAAGAAAGGAGAGTCATGGATCTGAAAAGAAAGGAGAAAAACAAAGATACAAACACAGCAAGTAATGGATCTGGGTTTGTGTTCTTGAAACACAAACCCGTGAAACACAAACCCAAACCCAGATCTCCGACCGACGTCGATCTGGGTTTATGTTCACAAACCTAGCAACAGATAAAACGAAGAAATGGATCTGAAAAGAAAGGAGAGTCATGGATCTGAAAAGAAAGGAGAAAAACAAAGATACAAACACAGCAAGTACTGGATCTGGAAAGAATGAAGAAATAGATCTGGAAAGAACAAAGAAAAAGAAGTGGAAAATGAGAGTTCCCGTGTTGTGTTGGTTTTATTTTAATTTTTTGGGTTTGTGTTTTGTGTTTGTTTTCATGTTTAATTCTTTGTTCATGTTTAATTTGACGGGGATCTATAAGTTAATTTTTTGTTCTTATTTTTTGAGTTTGTAATTTTTAGATATTAAGTTTGTGTTCTAAAATTTGAGTTTATGTTCTTGTTGTTCTTGTCCAAGGCACACTTTGATCTCAATTATTGTGATTTTTTATTTTTATTTCTGTTTTTTTTTTTTTAGTTAAAATTAATAAATTATTTTTTTAATTTATATGCTGACGTATCATTTTTTAATAATAAAATAAAATTTTTTATTATTATTTTAATAAATCTGTTTGCCACGTAGGTCAATGCCATTAGGGCACTGACAGAAATGACTAAAGTGGAAGGCGTTTTTCTAAACAGGGACTAAAAGCGGTAAAAATAAAATGTAGGGACCAAAATGAGAATCGCGTGAAAATGTAGGGATGAAAATGTAATTTTCGCCTATAGTATTTTGCCAAGTATTAATAACCTTGGGCTTTTGATAAAATAGTACCAAGTAGTTAGCTTGGGTTTTTAATAGTGCCAACATAAGTTGGGTTTTTGATATTGCCAATGAGAATTGGGCTTTGATGTTGCCAATGAAAATTGGGCTTTAAATATTGCCAGCGAGAACTGGGTTTTGATATTATCAATGAGAATTGGGCTTTGATATTACCAATGAGAATTGGACTTTAAATATTGTCAGCGAGAACTAGGCTTTAATATTACCAATGAGAATTGGGTTTTGATGTTGCCAATAAAAATTGAGTTTTAAATATTGCCAGCGAGAACTGGGCTTTGATATTACCAATGAGAATTGGGCTTTAATATTGTTAATGTGAATTGGGTTTTGGATAAATAAATTGCCATGGGTTTAAACCACTGGCTTTGATTATAGATTTGAATTCCATTGATAAAATTGTTTTGCCATGAATTTGAATCATAGGCCTTTCAAATATTGTCAAACATAAGTATTCTTGGGCTTTAAATAGAATAAGACATGTTTATTGGGTTCATAGGGCCAGTTTTGGGCTTAACTAAATAATAATAATAATAAAATTGGATAAAATATGAGTTTTTGGGCTTTTTGTGATAGTTTATATCATGACTCAATTTAGACAATGAGATATGAAATATTTGTGATTAACATAATAATAGAGTAAAAAATATTTGAAAAAATATAATAACTTATTAATGGTATAAATAGGTGGTACTCAAATAAAATTAGGTGTAAAAAAAAAAAAGTACCCCAACAACATGGACCCATAACTTACAAACAATTCAAAAATTGAGTTTGAAAAGAGACTATAAAACTAAATAACTTACGAACAAAACTTTTTAGTAATATAATTCGCAAACTTTTAGCAAAATAGGCCAAGTGTCTATGATTAAAAAAAAAAAAAAAGAGAGAGTAAAGTTAAACATTCATTCATTTATTATATTATTTAAATAAAACCAATTAATTATCGTCCCCTCAATTTGTAATCTTTCATGTACTTAACTTTGTAGATATATTTGGCATAGCAAGTTAGCAACCATTAGCAAGGATAGAAAGCAGTCAAAGCACAAGTGCACCACAGCTCAAACTTCATTATCCACTATCCACTTACCACTCTCTTTAGTCTCACTCAAATGGAAGTAACATTTCTGAAACACTTTTTGAATGTGTGGACAACTTCAAAAGATTGAGTCGTTTGGAGAATTTGTCAATGATGGAATCCCATAGGGGTTGATAATGATACTTGATAGCATATTGTTTTTGAGAAAATGATAGCACATTGTTTGTTCCTTTGGGTGAGCTATTTGAAAAAATACTAAAAAAAAAAAAAAATTAGTTTCACAATTTTGCATTCTAAATACATAATTGAACAATTTGTAATATTTGAAAGATGTGATGTTAAAAAATTACCTTGTGAAAATATAATATGCTTTTAAAAATGACTCTTTCAAAAATAGTTCTTCTACGACCATAACTCTAATGTGATTGATTATGATTGGTAGACAACTAATTTCATATAAGCTTACTACTTTTTCTCCACCACTCATAGTTAGCCACATCAGAGCAATTATAAGAGATATGGTACAAAAGTTGGCTTTTTCTTTGAAAAAACTTTCTATGTGACACTTCATCCATAGCTACAATTTGAGATCATGCTTTTTCCCCAAAATTTAAAAAATTTCATTATTTTAGCAAAGCCAAATTGACTATAAAAACTGCCGCAATCCATGGCATTATTTTAGCAATAATATGGGGGACACGCGAGGGGCCCTGCAGAGCAGGAAGAAGAATATTCATAAATATAAAATAACTATTGCAGCATTGAATTAAGATTTTCAATTCAACTTATGTTGTATAAATATTAAATTGAATTAACATAAATTCATAATAATAATAATGGATTAAAGTATCATAAGGTAGTGATTCTGATTTCTGAAACATATATTGCTCTAATAAAAATTGCATTTGAGTCATTCTATCACACAAAGGATCTTGTCTAAACCGACAAACAATGTGGAATCAAAGGAGAGCATGTGCATCTGCAAAGTGCAAGCCAGATTATAATTTTGAATTCTGAAGCAATTAATATATAAATGATCTAACTAATGGCTTGCGTAGTAGATCAAGATTGACTAATGCCAAATGATCAAGCTAAAACTAAAAACTACTGTCAATTGATGTCATGTACTAACGTGAGAAACCTACCTACTTGTTAGCATGACAAAGCTGGCAAGTATATTGGCTTAAATCACTAAACTACTCTTGTTGCCAGGGAAATTAATGAGACTAATTGTAATTAACGTAGAAAGGTAATATAAGACTCTGGCTGCTAACATGAGAGTTAATTTCAATGGATAAGCTCTGTATTTCTGTGTGCGTGTGGAAACTTATAAGTTAGCTGTAACTGGTCAGCTTGAGCTTGGACAGGAAGTACCCTAATCCTATGTAAGGAGTGTATATACAACAATCTTCTTGTTTGAATGTGGAACTTACGGTTTTGAACCTTACATATAGTTGAGAGTGATGTCGCATAAGATACTACCTCCCATTCATAAGAATGTATCTAATGAGAGATGAGACCTCTCTCTCACAACATGTGGGGCTCAAACATGATGTGACATAGATGTCTCATAAGACGGTATAAGATAATTTTCTACTATTCATAGATGTTCAAAACTACATACTTTTATAAAAGGTATTAAATTATTCACCATAACATGGATGTGGCAGGCAATTTGTGCATACAAGTCTTTAATGTACTTTATCCTAATATACATCTAATGACTCTTCATACAACAGAAAATCATCACCAGTAATCCATGCAAGAACAAATGCCATCTTTAAAATGATGGAATCGAGCACGATCTCTCACAATAATCTCGACATTATAGATTCCAGATATTAATTTGGTAACATTATGGCAGTCATCACATACCCGAAGATTCTTAAATATACGTATAGGCATGCCTGGTTTCAAGCTTAAGAGCCCAAAAGCAATTGCAAGTCTCTCACTATGTAGCCTAAGAGCATGATGTTTTTCATTGTTGAGCTCATCAACCATTGGTGCTTGTGAAAAGTCAGGTGCATGTCCTACTGATTCTAGTCTTTCTTCAATGACATCCAAAACCTGATATATTTCTTTGGTGTGAGGATGAGATGTGTCCCCAGCAAAAAATTCGTGAGAAATGCCATCTATCTCTATTGAAGTACAACCAGGCTCTTTTGTTGCACCCTTATCAGTCATCAGTTTCCTAACCATTCCAACATCATCCCATCGGCTAGCTGATGCATAAACTTTAGACAAAAGCACATAAACACCACTGCAATCACCTCCTTCTGACTCAAGAATCTGCGTGGCCATTTCTTCACTAAGTTCTACACCTACATTCTTCTTGCAACAAGCATCAAGGAGACTCCTCCAAATTATAACATCAGGTTTCATGGGCATATCTGAGACCAAGTTCAAAGCTTCATCAATGAGCCCGGCACGAGAAAGGAGATCTACAAGGCATCCATAGTGCTCTAATCGTGGTTCAATCTTATAATCGGCAATCATCATATCAAAATACTTACGGCCCTCACTTACCATACCTCTATGGTTACACGCACTCAAAACACCAACAAAAGTAATAGAATCCGGGACAATCCTCTCCATCCTCACCATTCTAACGAAATACTCCAATGCCGCCTCAGCCTTCCCATGCATGCCTAACCCTAAAATCATTGAATTCCAAGAATTCACATCGCGTTTAGGCATCCTCTCAAAGACTTGCTGAGCAATTTCCCATGACCCACATTTGCAATACATATCCACCAAGCAATTGTTCACTAAAACATCATCAACCATGTCAGCACCACCCTTCTTCAACACACAAGCATGAGCCCACATCCCCAAAGCCAGAGCACCCAAACCAGCACAAGCACTAATAACACTCTGCATTGTATAACCATCAGGCTCAAACATGTTCTGCATCTCACGAAACAGTTTCAATGCAGTACCAAACTCACCTAACTGAACATAAGCATCAATCATAACATTCCATGAAACCACACTTCTCTCAGGCATTTTAACAAACACTTTCTCCGCTACATCCAAACACCCACAAGTTCCATACAAATGAATCAAACTGTTATTAATATAAACATCTGAATCATACCCAAGTTTCAAAACATGGGCATGAACCTGTGTCCCTACAAAAAGCGCAAACAAATACGCGCAAGCTTTTAAAACAAAGGGAAACGTATGTTTATCCGGCATGACTATTCCTTGTTCTAACATTCTATAGTATAACTGTATAGCCTCCTCTTTGCGGTCAGAGCTTCGTGCACACGCTCTTATGAGAGTGTTCCACATGAACGAATTGGGGTTGTGAACTTGATCGAAAACCCGGGAAGCGTAGTCGAAATCAGAAAGAGAAGAGAAGTGGAGAATTCGGGAATAGAGAAAGAAGGTGTGTGGACTGTGAGTGGAAGTGGCAGTGCGGAGTGTGTGAGCGTGGATTTGTTTGAGCTGAGACATGTCCGTACATTCATTGAGCAATTGGAGAAGACGGCTGTGGCTGCGATGTTGAGCTGAGTAGCCGTTGTTGTTGTTGTTGTTGTTGTTGTTGATGATTGTGAACGTAGACAGAAGGTGAGGAAGTGAGCTTGGTGTGGCTGTGAGAACCATTGACATGCTAATATGATATACACTGCCTGGCTGTTATGGCGGATAAGACATTCATTGCTCATTGGGGGCTTTTTTAATCGAAGTCATTAACATGCTTTTTTTTTTTTCACTTTTCTTTTATTTATTTATTTATTTCTTTCTAGAATGGATGATATTTTAGAACGAGAAAAAAAATACTAGAATCATAGTTATAACGAATTTTACTAGTTAAGAATTGGATCTAATACTCTTGCATTATATCCATTAAAATGTAAACACGTAACAAGTGTTTGATATGTACTTATATCTCAATAGATTTAGTGTACATGAACATTGGATTGTCCTAAGCCAATTCCACTACAAATGGTAGAGTTACAACAAATATATGATATTTGGTTTGCAAGTTAGTTTTGTGACCTTGCTTTTTTTGGTTTTAGAGATACAACTTACTTCTTCTTCTTCTTCTTGATCTTTTCTTTGCTCCTCCAATTTGACCCTTGTTGTTACAGATGGAAAAATATATGAAGGTTGTTAAAACTAATTAACAAAACTATAAAGTTGAATTCAAAGAACATAGAGTGTAGTGGATTGAAACCTGAATTGGAATAATTAGGAACTTAGCAATTTGTTGAACTAATGCACAAAACTAAATTCATTATATTTTGCAATCAATTTTGCTCTCATTAGGAAAAGTTCATTCAGTGCAAATGGTTTAGGTGGTCACTTTTCAGGATACAATGACAACTTGTTGGTATGCACTTACCTACGAGGCTATGAAGTCGTAATTGGATCCCCGAGGAACAATTTGACAGCAAAAGATAGAGAATGGAAAAACCTGATAACCGCACAACAAGATAATAAAGGAAAGGCTATAGTTATGGTTTTAGCTGACTTAATTCAAAACTTGCTTTCAATTGAAAATTTCCCAAATTGAAATGATTAATATTTTAGAGGATTTGAAAGTAAAACCTCTTAAGAGGAAATAGATTAAATATGGAAATTATTAGTGTGATTGAGGTCAT
Organism: Lithocarpus polystachyus; assembly: GCA_033629205.1. Lineage (NCBI taxonomy): Eukaryota > Viridiplantae > Streptophyta > Magnoliopsida > Fagales > Fagaceae > Lithocarpus > Lithocarpus polystachyus. The sequence goes on from CM066164.1 coordinate 78,484,226, forward strand.
GAAAGGAAGAAATTGATCATTGCATTGAAGAGATTTATTTTTTTCCCTTTTATTTTTTTCACTATAGGAGAAGAAATCGTGGACCTAACTGCAAATTGAGGAGTATACAATGGGCTTCGGCTTTTCTCAATTTGAAACTAAAGGGCTTTCGTTTTTAATAAAGTTTATAACATGCCCAACAACTATTTGCTAGGTACGTACTTCTTTAGTTTATTCTATTGATTGTAACACACTTGACCTTTATTATTTACAAGGTTTGCCAATTTTGGGTAATGATTATGAAATTTTATAGTTTAGGTTGCAAAATATAAAATACCCTATAGTTTAGGTCGAATTTTACATTTAACCTAAAAATAAAATATTATCAGGTACGACTGTACGAGTTTCTTCAAGCAACAAATATTTAAAAAAGAAAAGAAAACATTCTTTAAAGCAATATAGGAAATACGTCAAAGAAAATAATAATAAGCTATTAAATGTTCAATGAACAAGCAAGCAGGAAGACCCAACGTAACAAATACTTCGCATAATGTAACAAGTCAAAACTTTTCTTTTTCGCAATCAATGGCATGATAACTTGCATCAATGCTCGAGCTACCACAAGTTAATTAGTTTTTTTTTTTTTTTTTTTTCTTCCACAGTACAGCCCTACAAGCTAAGTAAAACTTGTAATGATACACACAAAATTTGACAACATTTTTTCACACTTATTTATTATTATTATTATTATAAACAAGGTTGCTCACACTTTTTTTAAGTATCTGATTATTCTTTCGAGGGTATTACACGCACTAAGTTATTACAAAGAAGAATCTCAAAGAGGTAACCATTTTTTCGCACATAGTTATTATTATTATTATTTTTTTTTTACAAACAAGGTGTGTTCACGCCTCTTTCAGTATTTGATTATTCCCTCGAGTGTATACAGTCTCCCCGTTTTACACGCACTAAGTTATTACAAAGAGGAATCCCAGAGAAGTAACCATTTTTTTGCACATATTTATTATTTGTTTTTTTTTTTTTTTCCAAACAAGGTGTGTTCAAACCTCTTTGAATATCTGATTATTCTCTCGAGTATATGCAGCCTCCCCATCTTACACGCACTGAGTTATTACGGAAATGAATCCTATAAAGTCAACTCCAAAATGTTGACATGAAGTTTTGAACTCAGAATCTCATTGATATAATGAGATCTTAAGAACCATTAAGCCAACCATTTGAAGTTCATTTTTCTCACTTATTGAGTTTGTAAGTTTTTACTAATTTTCTTACAAACAACTAATATTATTTTTTTACCTACTATTAACAATCTGTCACATTACTAATCAAATTTCATGTGTTTGTAGTGTCTCTCAAGTAAAAATCGAGTTATGGGGTTTGGTTGCTATATATAAATATATAATTTGTATGGCTCAAACATGATAAGTAGTACAATTTGACAAGTGGAAGAATATAAAACAAGTAAAATATGGTAGTATCTCACATGTGGGTTTGGTTGGGTTTCACTTCGTTTCTCAGGTTGGTACAAATTTGAAAATGAAAAAATTAAAATCAAAGCGACAGATATCTTTAAATTTTGAAAGCAAACCTGATCCTCTAGAAAAAACCGAGACTTAAAACCTTTCGTTTTGATTTCAAAATGATCGATTTGGTCGGATTGTTGTCGGGTTATTTGTCCCAAACTCCAACACCCACGTTAAGCTTTAAATCCTTGTCGTTTTGTGATAAATTAAATTAAATACGGAGTATAAAAAAAGAAAAAGAAATGGGGTCGTGTCAACGGGTGTGTATTTAGCGTTACTTACGTTTACGACTTATTAGTTACGTATTTAAGAAAACGATTCCACTCGTTATTTCCGCGGCTACCGACTTGATTCTGTGTTAACTGTATTTTGAAAAGAAAGACTCTCTCTTATCACTCCAGCTATTATTTCTACTTCACTGCACGTTCTCATTTGAGTCATTTCTATATTTTGGATTATTTTATTGTTATGGGTCCTGATAAGCTCACAAGCCTATTACGTACCTAATTCCACGTCATGTGAAATTGACCACAAAGGCTTAACAAAAAAATAAAGTAGATATAAGAAAGGATAAAGTTTTTTTTTTTTTTTTTTTTCAAAAAGAGTAAATCGGACAAAGTTTGGTTGAGTAGGCTACGTGGTGCAATTAGGATGACAATTTTGTCTCATATTGCTTAACCTATCCTTACCCGTTTCGCCCCACGCAGGTTTTTTCCGCTCTTCCAAGGTAGTGGGAGAGGATAAAGCAAGATTTTAGCCCCGTATTACGGAGCGAAATGGGAATGGGTTTAGACTTTTTAAACCCGCCCCGCCCCTCCCCGTCTCTACCCTGTCCTGCGTTGCTAAAAGTTATAATTGTAAATTTTTCATACTATAAAACCCTACTATTTAAACAAACATATCAATATTAGCTTATTTTCTTCTATTCAATGTGATTCTCTGCCTTTATTTTGTTATATGTTATACTATGAGATTTTTTTTGTAATTATCTTGTTAAACGCTTGGATATATTATTCAATTTTTTTAAAAAAATTTGATTTGATTTTATGGGATAAATTTAATTGTAATTTCAAATATATTTTTATTAATGAAATAGGTTTCATTAAAAAAATTTGTACTAATTGTAGGGAAAATTAACAAAAAGTAGAGTTTTATGCGGTGGGACAGGGCTTTGCGAGGCCCCAAGGGGCAGGGATGGGGTTAGAAAGTTTTTCTCATCATATGAGGCTGGGCGGAGATGTGGCAAAAGACAAAACCATACGAGGCGGAAACGAAGACTCCATCCTTCAGCCCCGCCCCGCCCCGCCCAATTGCCATCCCTAGGTGCAACGCATATTACTTTTTTTTTTTTATTGTTTATAATTTAAGGCTACAATTAAATTGAAAATCTGTTACGTGAATTGTTCCAGCTTGATTATTGAAATATAATATTTTGATATTGATGTATTGTTCAACTTTTGAGATTAACATAAATATGACAATAACTTTATACAAAATTTAAATTTCATGTCATTTCATTAACAGACATAAATTCATAAAAGGTTTATAACAATTGAAAAAAAAAACAAAAAGAAATATAAAATTTCATAAAATCTTATGAATAAAAGTACAATTTGAAATCGGTAAAATTTGGAGTGGTAAGTGAAATGATCGATACAGTCTGGTACAACTTAGAATGTTTGACTAAGATATAACAAGTAGGTTGATTGTATTGATTTATGCACAAATATTCGGCCATTTCGATCAGTATGGAACGTATTTTAAAACTTTGTCAAGCTCCCTTGAAGACTTAAGGTATAAAAAAAAAAAAAACGATATCGACCTCCAAAGTTTCACAAAAATGATAATAGTCTCCCTAATATTTGTAACATATATAAAAAAATATATATATTTATTTTTGTATACTATTAAGTCACTCTATTTATGTGGGCTAACATTCCATTGGTTAAGCAATAATGTTCCTAACTTGCCATTGGCTTAATTATGTGGTCCTTATTTCGTGCTTTAGTTATTTATTCATCCGATATAATACTAGTCATTTCTCCCAAAAAAAAAAAAAGAAAAAGAAATGAGATATACTACTAGTCTACTACCGCAGAATTGGGGGGTTTTTTTTTTCCTTTTTTTTTTAAATTTTTTATAGGAATTTTTGTCCCAATATTTGGCTATATTATTTCACCTTTTGTTTATGACACATCCCCAAAACTCCAAGGATCGATTGTGTGGTAAATTGATTTTGAAACCTCCAAATTTACATTAAATCCTAGACTAATAAACCCATCACCTAGATATCCATGTAGGGGTTTGAATAGGGTATCTCAAGACAAAATATGTATTTCATTATATTTTTCACGCTTAAAACAAATTTTAAGGTATGAAATTGTTATTTTTTGGAGTATTGATTACCATTTTCTTATATCTTAAGAGAGGCTAATGTAATAAATAAAAAAAATTTTAAAAAAAAGAAAGAAAAAAAAACAGCTACAATAACCAGATTTTAGTGGATTCTCTTCCAATTGAGTCTTCCTAAGAATGTCAATGCTGCATCACCTTCTCTATATTAATTTGGTGAAGTGGATTTTCTTCCAATTGTGCCTTCCTAAGAATGTCAATGTTGCATCACCTTCTCTATATCATTTACAGCAGTGCTAATTGCACTAATTTGGTATTCATGCCATTTGTTGCAAAATTAGGTATATATATATATATAGGATCAATATTCTTAAATGGTCCGATATCACATTTAAAACAATATCTCGTAAAATCTAATTTTAATATATTTAGATATAACCTTATGAATTACGTTGAAATTACACTAAAAGGTCATATACAAGTATATAATAATATAATAACTGTTGACTTTTGAAAGCTATTTAATTAACACCCCCCAAAATATATGAAATCAAATCAACATATCACAATCTTCTAAAAAAAAAAAATCAACATATCACAAAAATAACTACTATACTAACAATTTAACCATTGACTTTGAAAAGCCCTATAGAAAATATTCCAAAAACAATGAAAATAGCCACAACAAAAACTACTCCCGAATTATTCAAATGTAAATATATTCAAGCAATTATCATTTATTAGTCACTTTATTTTTTTTCCTAAAAGAATAATTCTATTAAAAATGTGTCTTATTAATCAAATAAACATTAATAAGGCAATATCTTATATTAACCTATTATAAAATAAAGAATCGTAAAAAAAAAAATCTCTAATTTCATATATTATTTATGACTTCTTAATGCAATAATTTGTGATTTGTGATTGAACCTGTAGTATTAATTGGTTGGCTCATTTGTTTGGGGGTATGAGCATGACTAAATACAAAGGTCTTATTTGTGTTTATGTGGCTTGAGCTTATAAGCACAGTTTTTAACTTTCAGCTTTTATGTACGGCTTTTTGAAATCTCAATTTTCTTACTTTTTTAAAGTATATGTATATTTTAGCACAATTTTTTATTTCCAAATGGGCATTGATCTCCCACAATATGATAATTTTACCCCCCAAAAAAAAAAAAAAAAGTTAATTGATATAATGTATCCTATACAAGGGAAGAGATTAAATACTAACACACACGTCGGGGCACAAAAAAAAAATTATGTTTTAAAAAAGTCAAAATATTGTTAAATAAAAAAAAGGAAAAATAATAATTTCCCGCGACTTTCACGAACTCCGAAATACCAGAGCTGTTACTGGGAAATTTCCCATAGAAAATAATATCCCCGTTAAATAAGCAAGCAAAATAGTGAAATATTAAACGCGTATCAAAACCGTGACCACTGCTGCCTCTCTCTTTTCGCCACTTTACCCCTTCACTCACTCGCTCACTCTCTCCTTTTCTTTCTTCTTCCTTCTTCACAACGGCCGACTCTCCGAATTTTCTCTCCATATAAATAAATAAATAAAAAAGATAAAAGCTTTTTCAATCGCTCACATTATCGATCACTGCTTTTCGTTTCGTTTCGTTTCGTTTACTTTTTTAGCCGCCATGGGAGTGGACTACTACAACATACTGAAGGTGAATCGGAGCGCGAGCGACGAAGACCTGAAGAAAGCGTACAGGAAACTGGCGATGAAGTGGCATCCGGACAAGAATCCGGCGGTGAATAAGAAAGAGGCGGAGACTAAGTTCAAGCAGATCTCCGAAGCTTACGACGTTCTCAGCGACGCTCACAAGCGTAAGATCTACGACCAGTACGGCGAGGAAGGCCTCCAGTTCGCCGAGGGGAATAATCCGGCCTCGTTTCGGTACAATCCTCGTGACGCTGATGATATTTTCGCCGAGTTCTTAGCCGGATCTCGCGCCGCCGCCGCCGCCGACGATCGCGCTGGCCGGTACGGTGACGCCGCTGCTGGTAGAAGTCAGTTTAATTTGAATGGCAATAATCACAGTTATAATCGCAATCATAAGAACAATAATAATAATAATAATAACAATAATAATTTTATTAATAAAAATAAGAAAGCTGAGGCGATCGAGAGCAAATTGGTTTGTAGTTTGGAGGAGCTTTACAAAGGTTGCAGGAAGAAGATGAGAATTTCGCGCTTGGTTCCTGATGAGTTTGGGTAAGTTTTTTTTTTTTTTTAATTTATTTTTAGCATATTTTATTTTATTTTGATTATGAATTTGTTGGATAGATTAGTGTGTGAAGTAATGATTAGTCAATTTGTTATTGACGGAATGGAATATGTCTATTAGTTGTGAAGTATTGTTTGAATTGGCAAATACAATTACTTGTTGGATTTAATTTTGGTTGACTTAACTGATTTTGAGTATTTTAGCTAGTATAGATAATAGTTGGAAAAATTGAGCTAATTTTGGACTTTAAAACTATAAAAATAATTTTTTTCATTATTAAAAATCATTTTTTTGATGGGATTTAATTCAAATGGGAATTCTTTTTCCTGTTATGAATTAGTGTGAAGGGTGAGGTTGTGGATTCAAAACCCATTGGATGTGTGTCAAAACGATTGAAGATGAGTTTTGCATTCATGGTTGAGGTTTTTCCACATCGATTCTTCCACATTTCGTAGAGTATATTTGAAACCATCTTGCCATGTGATTTTGTTCGATGAAAGTATATAAATTTCAGTTCAAAGAGGAAATTTTGAGAACTATTTTGTTGAAACGTTTGGTTATTCACCATGAATTCTATACCTCCTCATGCTTCAATAAATCTTGAACATAAATTGACAAGAAATCCCACCTAATTTCCTCAGAGTTTGTTCACCACATTGCTTTATTATTATTTTTTTTTTTGGACTGGCCCGTGCTCCTTTGCTTGATTGTTTACTCTTAGATGCCCCACTGGAAAATATTTGTTTTATTTTTTGTCACCTACTATGATGCCATTTTTCGCAATATTTTGCAAGCTTTGTCTTAAATGATTTTCAGTATGACAGTCTGCTAAGATAATTTGTATTTATGTGGTTCTAGTGGAAGTCAACTTTGGTAGGTTCAGCATCCTAAGCACCCAGTTGGCTAAATGAAAGTTCTGAAGGGCATTCATATAACCGTGGTCCATCTCACATTTAGTAGATTTGAAAAGAAGATTACCTTTACTGGGTTAGTTTCATGGTTAGGGACCAGAGCTGGTTTAAATTTAAGAAATTATGAGGATTTATGATCTGCAATTTGGTTTTGGGTCAAAGTGTCCATCACCTGGGAGTTATAGCAAAATTTATTATCTGCAAGGCAATTTATTAGTCATCATAAACTGATAATGCAATTTCTTTCTTATGGCCAAAAAAGAAAACAGAAATTCAAGTTTAATTTATTTTGGTTGCTTTCTTTAGCTTTGACTTGAAAATTGAAATTGCAAGTTTATCACTTTGTTCTATTGTGTAAGTTGTTTTTGAAGTTAGGAATACACCTGAAGTGACCAGCTGCTGTTTTTTCCATCCCTGTACCTAATCTTAGATTTATGTTGATAAAATTTGTGTTTAATCAGGGCTTTGGTTGAATTTAAAAAACCAACCTTAACTTGGTTATGTTTTGGGACTGGGTTGTGGGCCTTGTAGCTGAACTAAATTAGTTGGAACCAAGTTGCATTCTTAGACAGATCGTGTGTGCAGTGTGGTTGGATAGCCTGGACTGTAATTGACATTTTCAGTTTGTTTCCGGAAAACCATATCTATTTTTTGAGGAAAAAAAGGGGACTAAGTAACTGTGGAACTATTCAATGTCTTTATTGGTTTGTTTGTTCAATTTTCCACTGCACTTTTTAGTTTGAATGTTTCTTCCTTTCTTTATGGTGTCACATACTAGCAATTTTAATTTTTTGCAGTATGCCCAAGTCTGTTGAAGAAATATTAAAAATTGATATCCAACCTGGTTGGAAGAGGGGCACTAAAATCACCTTCCCTGAGAAAGGCAACCAAGAACCTGGTATTATTCCAGCTGATTTAATATTTGTGGTGGATGAGAAACCTCATGCTATTTTCAAGAGGGATGGAAATGATCTGGTGGTTAATCAGAAAATATCACTGTTGGAGGCTCTCACAGGGGTGAATTTTAATTTGGCAACCTTGGATGGCAGGAATCTTACATTCCCAGTGACTGATATTGTAAGACCTGGCTATGAGATGGTGATCCCAAATGAAGGAATGCCCGTCTCGAAGGAACCCAGCAAGAGAGGAAACCTTATAATTAAGTTTGATGTTCTTTATCCTTCAAGGCTCTCATCAGAACAGAAATCTGACTTGAGGAGGGCTCTGGGCGGATCTGAGAGCTAGTTCTGTTTGAGGCTAGGCTTATAACTATCCAGTAACTTTGATTGACAGTGTAAGGTCAAGTTAAATGTAAATATGTTGTTTCACTAATAAAAATGAAGATTGTGCATATTAGGATGGAAATTTGGAGGGATGGCATTTTTGTTGGTAGTTTTGTTGGTAGCATAATGTAGCGTAGGAAGAACTAGCATCCTCAGCTACTGCCTTTGCTGCCAGTTTCCACAAGATGACTTTGGTTTATTTAATTGAAATTCGTATGCTAGGAATGTAAAGATAGTTTTCTAAATGTGCAGTCACAAGAACATTTTATATTGATGTATTTTGGAAGTTATGTAATCCAATGCATCCACAGATTTCACATCAGCTATAAGATTTTGCTTTTTTTTTCTTTGAATGATCTACCAGAAAGCACTATTCCTGTCAATTTTGTTTAGAAGAATGTATGGTTCAATCTGGTATACTCCGAAATCTTTTTCAAATTGTATATGTATGAATTCATTTTGTTTATTTTTCCCTGTACTTATCTGAATAAATACTGTGATAGGTCAGAATTTGAGAGCAGATGGCAATATCTTGTTGGATAACTTGCCACGTATCATCGCTATTTTCTTTTCTGTTAAATTTGTTGACAAGCTTAAACCATTTGAAGTCTGAGACTCTTAGCAATTGAGTTGGGGTGTATGTCCTTGGTGGTTGAAGTGATAATTACTCAAATCAATTCAGGTCTGGTGGCAAGCATTTAGTCCAGCATTCAGCTGGGAAGTCATTGTGCCGACCCCAGTGTTTTGACGTTGATGTAATTCCTAATTCTCAACTATGGAAAAGAATGGCTGCCAAGAAACTGAAAGGGACATAGCATTCCTTTTCTCAGGGTGCACAGAGAGTATCTTGTATGATTGTCGTATGCAGCACCTCATCTCTTGTCCTATACTTTTTCGCAAGTGTACTATACCATATATTTTCCCAACTGAATTCAATTATGTGGTTGCATTTATCAATGAATTACATGCTTGAAATTAATTTTCTTTCAAAAAGATATTCACTATTTTTATTGCATAGGTCGATACATGCTTACGGTTGATTTCAATTGGGAACTTATGCAGTACATTAGCTAAGGAACTATATTTGGTACTTTTTACAAAGAGTTGTAAGCAAAACTTGTAATTTAGCAAAATGTTTTGTCGGATTACTAACAAATACAGATATTTGTAGTATTAGAAAAAATAGTCAAAAGTTGAGGCAATTGTATTATACACAATATTAATAATGATTGAAATAAATTCGGTGCTTATCAAATTAGCTTGCACCTGGATTTTGCCTAATTCGTGTAAAGATGATATGACTTCGTTGGAAATATCAGAAACTGTCCGTTGAACGCTCTTCGTGTGAAGACAAATGTTGATGGTTTATATTGAATTGAAATGACTTGCATGAAAATATTGCATCCTAATTTGACCACCATCTATTTTGTTCAACTTTTTATTGTTTATGAGGCATCCAAGAACTTTTAGACCCTGCCCTGACGATATGCTTTAGTTATCTTTACAGGGAGGCCACCAAATACTTTCACAAGTGGATAGCCTCTGATTAACTTTCTTATCATTATAGAATATGCTTTCTTTTGCTCAATGGTGTCAGAGTGAGAGAAGAGAGATTTTATATTAATAATTTTAAACTAAAAAATGTTACTAGCTTACGCAAATTACATTAACATGAAAACTAAATGCAAGATACATCTTATTTAGCTAGAACACACTGGTGATTATTTGATGCTTCCTGCTCTTCAATTCTTCTTCTCTTTAAGAGGTTATTGTAGAATACATATTGCATGGCCTTGTAACAGGATCAGCATGGTCCATCATTGTAAATCTATGTCCTGTGTTTCTCAATCTTGGTCTTCAGCTCATCCTTCCTAGCACCCACAACCTTGTCAACCACTTTCCCTTTCTTAATAAATATGAATGTCGGCATTGCCTCCACCGCAAATTCTTGAGCCACAGCCTGTTTTCATTTAAACATTTTTTAAGTCTAAACCATCTAGGACAACAAGAAGAAAAAAAAAGTGACACATACCATATGTATTATAGTAGAAGGACAAGAGTCATACCTCCAACTCATCCACATCAATCTTGACGAAATCCACATTTGTATATTTGCAAGAGAGCTCTTTGAAGGTTGGCTCTATGAATTGGCAAGGTCCACACCATGTAGCCGAGAAATCAATCACCACCTTTATCACCAGAAAAGAAGTAATCAACACAAAATATTGCACACTATATAGCTATGGATAAGCACAGTTACACCAAAAAGGGGATTCGGCTTGTGTCCAGTGCTCTAGTGCATTGGGCGTAATACAGTACTGTGATAGGACAAGGACACGATACATGTCCAAAAATGACCATGTATTATTTTCGTGTCTCATCTAGTACACTAGAATACTAGACGAAGCTTAAAAAAAAAAAAAAAAAAAAGAGAGAGAGGAGACTTAGTAGTTGCAGTGTTACCAGTTTGTCACATTGCTTGGAGGTCTCGAAGTAGGCTTTCCATTGGTCTTGTGAATGGTAGGCAGTGACACGAGATGGCCCCGATTCACCCTCCACCATAGAGAAGTTGGCTCCCATTTTTCTTTGCTTTGTAAAAGCTGGCTACTTTCTCTTATGAATAGGAACTTTGGGAGATGTAATTTTGGTTTGGAATTTGGATGTGGTGGGAAGGCTATTTATAGAACAACGCCAGTTGAAAAGGCTGGAGGAGAAATTTATATAGTAATAGGAGCTTTATTCGATTCGTTGATGTGACATTCTTTTGATCAGAACCGACTGCTCTAATTAAAAATACTATTTGAAGCATATTACATTTACATATAAGTACCCAAATAAAACAAAAATTCATCTGTTTAATCAGCAGCAAGAGTTCTCCATAGCTAGCCGTTCGTTTTAAAGCTTTCATATTCTAGTTTCGTAAATATTCGCTCGTCACTCAATTTACACACATTTTTCACAGAATATTCACGTTTGTATGTATGCGTTGATATGCATATTTTAAAAGGCAAAAAAGATAATATCTACGTTTAAAACATGAAGAGTGGATATGAAATAATGAATGTGAGAGAATCATTCTCATCATATTTGACATAGTTTTCTTGATGATTTATCAAATAAACATAATGTTGAATAATGTGGCATAAACTATTATTTTGTCGAATTCTTTAACAACTTATGGGCTGATTGGCTGGAATGGTTAGTGGAGTATGGTGACGATTAATTATCCAAGAAGGAAAGAAAAAAAAATATATAAACTATTGTTAAAGAAGTGCAGTTCAAGAAAAACGCAAGCATGGGCGGCACTACAGCCAGCCCGTTCATTTGAATTACTTGACCTAGCTAAAAAAAAAAAAATTATATATATATGACCCTTAAATAGAAAATTCGAACACCCTAAACCGATTTTTTGTTTGAACCCAGCTAAAATAAGCTTAAATATAATTATTTTAGTGCTACTTTTATAATATTTTCACAATAATTTAACAATAAAAGTTAAGTAGTATGTTGTAATTGGTTTTTATATAAACTCACAATTGATATCACTTTTTTGCATACCTTTAACAACTTACTCTCTAGATTTTATTATGAAAGTGTTGCATCAGTAACATTATTGTTTAAATTGCTTCTTCGTTAAACAAAATAAATAAATAAACATTCTCCCGGACTATTCTTAGCTCCAACATCACTAACTTTCCTACAAGAACAAATTTAAGGAATGGATTCTTTTTGGTAATGTAGAATCAAGATTACTTGGTTATAATGATATTGTGGAGGCAAATGTTGTTGCTTTTAAATATGCTTTAGTTTAGGATTTTTTTTTTCTTTTTTGCTAAATATTATTCCAATCTTATTGATGCTGCAATGTATGTTGTAAGAAGGTTGATTTTACACAAAATCACTTGCGAAATTCAATCTAGTTTCCATTCGACATGATATAGGCGCGCGCGCACACACACACACACGTATATATATAGCTTAGGAAATGTAACTAAAAAATGAACATAAAAATTAATTACAACTTGCTAACGTATGGTACTGAACTGTAATGTGGGAGGTAGTTTTCTCCATTCCAAATCCCATCACTCTCACATTTTTTTTCTTCTTTTTTGGGTCTTATTGGTTAGTTGTACATTTATTCGATGGGTTTTGAACTCATGATTTCATTTTCCGATCTATTCGTGTGACGAGAGATATAGAGAAGTTCTACTACACTATAAAGATTGTGTTAGAGCTATACTAAACATATTAATAAACTTTTTAAACAAAAAAGCATGCAGTTTTGTTATTGTCTTATTGAATGTTGAAAAACAACCATATTATTCGTTTGGTAAAATGTGAAAGTGGAAAGAAGAGAATTATTGGTTCCAACTATCATAGCATATCTCTCGGCATGAAGTCGTCACAAAATTGAATTAAGAACGATTACGACCTCAGCATATGAAACCTAGCAATGTGCTACATAGCACAATTAACTATCCTCCTAAGAGAGCATCTCTCTAATGGTCCCAAAAGTATTTAACTTTGGAGTTCCACCACTCACTGATTATCTCTTTTTGGAGACTTAATATTCGCCTACCACATCAATGGTGCAAATTGCACACGTTTAATAGTACATGACAAATTTATAATTACAGGAAAACAAGTACGAATAGATGTAGAGAGCAATTTGCTTGCAAGAACTGAAAGTTATAACATCGAGCCCATAAAAAGCTTATTTCTATTTCGGTTCCTCTACAATTCTAGGCATTCACTGTTTTTTTGAGTGTGATGGTTGTAATTGGTCAAAAAAAATGGTTTTCAATTACAACTTAGATTGATTCTCAAAAGAAAAAAAAATTACAACATAGATAAGTTATTAAATTGAGCGTGAATAAGCATCTCTCTTTCTTAGACTTCTCATACTAAGAATGATTAGAGACATCAGACATGTTAGGTCGCTAAGGAAATATTAAATATGTTGCGAGTGAGATGAGCTTATAGAGCACCCCTCTTGTATTTTATGGGCCCCACTTGCCTATGAGACATAATTGCTATGAGAAAGGTGTTACATGAATATATTCTAAGAAATTTAGAATTCAATGTCAGCCTAGTCCTACATCAAAAATTAATTGATATTTTATTTTAATATTAAAGAGCAATCATTTGGTGTAGCCCATTCTTTGAAACTGACTATCAAAAAAGTTCAAATACTCTTTTGGAAGGTGAAAAAGAGAAATACTATGTCCATAATATTTTTATAACATTTTCACAACAAATTATAAGTGGTTAATTGTTATTGGTTCAAATTTGAACCTAACACTGAGATTATTTTTTTATCCCAATAATAACAACCAATAACAACTTACTACTTAAATTTTGTTGTAAAAATATTGTGAAAATATTTTGAACATATCATTTATCGGTGGAAAAAAATCCGGTAGCAAAATGCTACTAGAACTTCTCGGGATTGCTAGCTTTATAAGGCTGTTTTGAAAAGCTCAAATGTTGCGTTAAAGCTCTTTTAAGAATCTATTCTACTGTTTTTTTGCCCCTTATTTTATAAGCATACGATTCTTAAAATGTCTGAAATGCTCATAGTCTTTCAAAAACACTAACTCCCATAATCAAATAGCATCAATAATTTCTAACCGTTAATAATAGAATTTTAATTTACTAGTAAATAAACATTAATCATTAATTGAATATTTATATTTAAGTATAAAAATAAATAAGATAAATTACAAATTACACCCTTAAAGTTTAGGGGTGATTAGATTTTATATCCTAAAGTTTCAAAATTTATATTTTATCCCCTGATGTTTGGGAGTGTTTAGATTTTACACCCTGACATTTCAAAATTTGGATTTTAACTCCAATATTTTAGGGGTGTTTGGATTTTATACCTTAAAGTTTCATAATTTTAGAGTGTAAAACCCAAACACTCACAAACTTTAAGGGGTAAAATCCAAATTCTAAAACGTTAGACTGTAAAATCTAAACATCCTAAACTTTAGGGGATAAAATCCAATCATCCCAAAACCTTAGGGGTGCAATTTACAATTTTTCCAAATAAATAATTATAAAATAAAATTACAATACATAATAGCACTCCTACAAGAGCATTAGCATTGGGAATTCTACTTCTACTCTATTTTATCATCTCAAAAAGCCACTTTATCACTTATAACATACCATATTACAATACCTCCAGCATCCCAAAATTCTATTATTTTACTATTCTATTAAAATATTATTTTTTAAGTACAGAAGGCAAACATAAAAACATTTTTTTTATTCCTCCTCTCTCATTTTTTTCATTGCTTCCTCTCTCTCTTGTCTCACTTCTCCGAGTTTATGCACCGATCTGTGCTCCGATCTATGCTCCGATTGCGTGGGTCTGTGCTCTGGCGGTGAGTTATGGTTGTGTTTTTTATTCCTTCTCTCTCATTTATTTCATTCCGTCCTCTCTCTCCTATCTCACTTCTCTGGGTCTGTGCTCCGGTGGTGGGTTGTGGTTGTGGTTGTGGTGCTGGGTTTGGCCGTGGGTTTGGTCGTGGGTTTGGCCGTGGGTTGTGGGTCTTGGTTGTGGTGCTGGGTTTGGCCGTGAGTTGTGGGTTTGGCCATGGGTTGTAATGCTGGGTTTGGCCGTAGGTCGTGGGTTTGGCCGTGGTTTGTGGATCGTGGTTGTGGTGCTGGGTTTGGTCGTGGGTCATGGGTTTAGCCATGTGTTGTGGTGATGGGTTTGGCTGTGGGTCGTGGGTTTGGCCATAGGTTGTGGGTCATGGTTGTGGTGCTAGGTTTGGTCAATGTTTGATCTGTGGTGCTGGGTTGGCTTGCTGTGGGTTACTTCTAATGAAGCTCAATAGAGAGACGGAGATTTTTTTTTTTTTTTTTTTTTTGACAATACTACTACAGTGCAATTCTACCTTTAGCAGTATTGCAAAAAAAAATTTGCAATACTTAGCTTTACAATTCTCTGATGCAGAGCACTTTGGAGCTGCAAATGCCAAATTCTCCTTACATTTGGCATTTGCATTCTCCAATGCTAATGCTCTAAGGTCCTTTTTCACCTTTTCATTTCTAAAAGCTCCTTCATTTCGCTACCAATGGGTTTGACATCTTCAAAATCAAAACGAATGGTATTATCTCATTAAAAAAATAAAATAAATCCAACAGTATTAATAAGACATAAATACAAATCCAATGGTTTAACACATGACATGTAATCCTATGTTGCTTAATCTTTTTAAGGAAACTAAGATTGTAAATGAACTAAACTGTTTATAAACAATTCAAGCAGTTTATAAACAACTCAAGTTGGACTCGAGAAAAAGTTTGTTTGTGTTCGTCTATTTAGTAGACAAGTCAAGCTCAAACCCAACTTTAGGATTGATTATTAAACAAGTCAAGTTTAAGCATAATAATGTATTCTTGAACAAGTTAATGAACATAAACTTGAAATTTGTTTATATTAATTTGTAATTTGGTTCATATGATATAAAATTATTATTTGTAGTTTATTCATAACATAAACAATTCATTTGTAGTAAAAATTTATAGATTTTTGAAGAGGTAAAACATTTTGATCATGGTTTTACTATATTTAGGAAGAGAATAAGTTAATAAAGTAACTCGTAAACAAGCTCAAGCTTACTCGATAAGTAAATGAACCAAGCTTAAACGTACAATCTTATTTGGTGATGTGCTTGAGCTCAGCTTGTGTTTGAAATAAAATCAAATAAATAAGTCTGAACTTTTAATACTCGATTCGGCTCGACTTATTTACAACCCTAAAGGAATCAGTCAATTTTATGAACCTACATTGCCATTGATGAAATATTTCATGAGTGATGCCGAGTTCAAACTTGGAAGTTCTAGAACATCGTCTCTTTTCTTCAATTTCTTTGTGAATTACTTTCTCTATATATTTTCTTTCGAGGTGGGAAAGGAAGAAGACGTCCTTCTCGAAGGATTGCCTGGCAAGTGCCCAAGAATCAGCCCATTGAGAATTTCGTGTTCGCCTTTTCAATGTCCACGCCCAAATCATTTTTCCAATAATTGATGTCAGCGGGGAATTTTTTTGTATTTGACATTCTGTAATTATTAAGTGCATATAACTCGTAATTTGCTTTCACTAGTGGTGTCATTATCTGGCTTAACATTCACGGGATTAGTTAATTAATTATGAGACAAATGGATGTGCTTTTACGAATAAACCGAAGTGGGATAGAACAATTTGTTGGTAAAAGACAGGCTAGAGAGGCTTTGAATTGACATGGACGGTTGTAATTTGGACCTAGGAAGAAGACAGTATAATATATACTGATGCGGAAATTAAAAATACGCCACTATTAGAATATCTACGATGTTGATTGATAGGGGCAAAACTCCCACCAGACGGTTCGGCATATGATGACGGATATACATGACGGACGCAGGGTGTTGACGGCCTGACCTTCCGTGGTCGACGGAGAAAAGGCCACCCAATGTCGTCACCAAGCACCGAAGCCCGCCTTGCCGCGTACGCTTCCTTGGGAAAGTGAATCTTGCCGCGTACGCTACCACTTGGCCAGATATCTTACATAGCACGATTCCCTACCCCCAAGAAGGGAATCGTGTCCAACACACTTGGCCACCCAGGGAGAATCTTACGCCCTACGCTACTCAGGGGCAATTTCGGCACAGCGATATCTTCTCCAGTACGCCTCATCCAAAGGCCACTACTACTACTATAAATACCGCCACGCCCTCCAAAAAACGAGGTACGCATACTAAGACCCGACTCTAGCACTCTGGAGTTGTGTAATATACTAACTTAACCATCGGAGGGTCGTTGGCCGGTACCACACCGGTACTTCCCTTTGAGGTTCTTCTTACTTGTGTAGGACCGTCCGGAACGCGCGCAAGCCCTGCAGCCCACTGGTTTGATTCTTGACATCATCAGTTGGCGCCGTCTGTGGGAAGGGTGGAAGTTTCTGTTACGTGCTTCCCGGACTAAGGGTTGCATGGTACTCACGCGTTCAAGGACGACCACCATGAACGACCAAGGCAACGAACAACGCACCACGGCCCTTGAAAGGCAAGTTCAGACTCTGGCGGCAGCAGTGGAACATCTCACGAAGCGCAACAATGACTTGGAAGAGCAGCTGTTGCGAAGGAATGCGACGGGTGACAACCAGGGAGAGAATCAGGAGGAGAGCAATGCCGAGGAGAGGGACCGTGAGGGTCCTGAGGGAAGCCATGCATTGAGCCGGCCTGAAGGACAACGGCCAAACCATCCGTCGGCAGATGGCCATGCCCAGCCTAGTATGGCCGTGGAAATGCGAATGATGAAGGAACGCATGGACTTCATGATGAACGCCCTCAAAGGGCGAGTGTCCAGCGACCTCGACGACCTCGTCCACCGCACAGACTCCCCATTCACAACACATGTCATCATGTTCCCTACGCCACCGAAGTTCCGCATGCCCCAGGTGGAACGCTACGACGGGTCCAAGGACCCGCTGGACCATTTGGAAACTTTCAAGACGTTGATGCACCTGCATGGCGCGCCAGACGAAATCATGTGCAAGGCCTTCTCCGCAACGCTGAAAGGCTCTGCAAGGACCTGGTTCGGCAGACTGGCGCCCGGTTCTATCGGCACATTCAGGGAGCTGAGCGCTCTGTTCGCCTCCCAATTCATCGGAGGACACCGGCACAAGAGATCCACCGCATGCCTGATGAACATTAAGCAGCGAGAGGATGAGACGCTGAGATCTTACATAGCCCGCTTTAACAGAGAAGCGCTGACAATTGACGAAGCGGACGACCGGATACAAGTGGCCGCGTTCACAAACGGGCTGCGGAAGGGTAAATTCCTGTTCTCTTTGTACAAGAATGACCCAAAGACAATGTCAGATGTGTTTTACAGGGCAACGAAGTACATGAACGCGGAAGATGCGTTACTGGCAAGGGAAGAGAAGCCCAATAGGAAGAGGGAAAGGCAGGAAGACACCCGGCAAGATAAGGGGCGGAAGGCGCATCGGACGGGAGAAAGCCGGGACAGTAGACGCCCAAAGCCCAATGCCGGAAAATTCACAAGCTACACCCCTTTGACGGCTCCGGTTGATCGGGTCCTGATGCAGATCAAGGATGACGGATCCTTGACGTTTCCAAGAAAGATGAAATCAAACCCGGACAAGCGGCCGAAAGATAAGTATTGCCGCTTCCACCGAGACCATGGGCACGATACCGCCGACTGCTACGATTTAAAGCAACAGATCGAAGCCCTGATTAGGCAAGGGAAGCTGCAGAGGTTCGTCAGCAGAGAAAAGGCCGAAACGTCTCGGCAGGAACAGACCCCCCACCGGGACAACGAGCGTCCCAGACCACCTATAGGGGATATAAGGGTGATTGTGGGCGGCACACCGGTCGCCTGTTTTACAAAGAAGGCTCTAAAATCCCACCTCAGGACGGTCCAAAATGTCCAGGCTGCGAGTTCCGTCCAGAAGAAGCCGAGAACCAGCAGCCCCACTATGGAGTTCACGGAAGAGGATGCCCAACACCTCCACCATCCGCACGACGACGCCCTTGTCGTCAACATCCGGATAGGGGACTACAACACCTATCGGGTCCTGATTGATAACGGGAGCTCCGCGGATATTCTCTACTATCCTGCGTTCCAGCAGATGCGGATTGACAAAGAACGCTTGGTCCCTACCAAGGCACCACTCACAGGTTTCGGGGGGACCAGAGTATATCCCCTCGGCTCGATCACATTGCCCGTCACTGTCGAGGAATACCCTCGGCAGCTCACTAGGGACGTCACCCTCCTAGTCGTCGACTGCTCCTCAGCATACAACGCAATCATAGGGCGATCAACCCTCAACGCCTGGAAGGCCGCCACCTCAACCTATGCCTTAAAGGTCAAGTTCCCTACAGAGTACGGGGTAGGAGAACTATGGGGAGACCAAGTGGCCGCACGAGAATGCTATGTCGCAATGGTAGAGATGAATGGCCAGCTACAGACGATGAACATAGAGCAGAGGACGGGGGCAGAGCCTGTGGAGGAACTCGAAGAGATAATTCTCGACGAGTCCAAGCCTGAGAGAACCACCAGGATCGGTGCCCTCAACAGTCCTGTGACCCGCCAGGCACTCACGACCTTCCTCAAGGAAAACCAGGATGTATTCGCCTGGAGCCATGAGGACATGCCGGGGATCGATCCATCAGTCATGGTACATAGGCTGAACGTAGCAACCTCCTTCCGGCCTGTCAGACAAAAGAAGCGAGTGTTTGCTCCAGAGAGAGATCGTGCAGTGGCAGAGGAGGTTGGTAAGTTACGAGAGGCAGGGTTCATCCGGGAAGTCTACTACCCCGACTGGTTGGCTAATGTTGTAATGGTCAAGAAGGCCAGCGGGAAGTGGCGGATGTGTGTGGACTTCACGGACCTGAATAAGGCGTGCCCGAAGGACAGCTACCCCCTCCCTCGAGTCGACGCTCTGGTAGACTCTACGGCCCGGCACCAACTGCTGAGTTTCATGGATGCCTTCTCAGGATATAACCAGATCCGGATGGATGAGGCAGATCAGGAGAAAACCTCATTCGTCACCAGCCAAGGACTCTTCTGCTACAAGGTGATGCCATTCGGACTGAAGAATGCAGGTGCCACATATCAGAGGCTGATGAACAAAATGTTCGCCAACCAAATAGGGAGGAATGTCCAAGTGTACGTCGACGATATGCTGGTGAAAAGCCAGCAAGAGAAGGATCATCTGAGTGATCTCGAGGAAACGTTCGGAACCCTCCGTTCCTACAATATGAAGCTCAACCCCTCGAAATGCGCCTTCGGGGTGACCGCAGGAAAATTCCTCGGCTTCATGGTCTCTCAGAGAGGCATCGAGGCCAACTCGGATAAGATCAGGGCAATAATGGAGATGGCCCCTCCGAAGAATGTAAAAGAGGTTCAGAGTCTGAACGGGAAGGTTGCCGCACTGAATAGATTTGTGTCGAGGGCCACGGACAAATGCCTTCCCTTCTTCCGCACATTGAAGAAGACGTTCGAGTGGACGGACGAGTGTCAAAAGGCATTCGAAGAGTTAAAAGCTTACCTCTCTTCCCCACCATTGCTGAGTCCTTCACAGCCCGGGGAAGAACTCTTCCTTTATCTGGCCATATCCCCAGCCGCCGTCAGTGCGGCCTTGATCAAAGAAGAGAACGGGGTGCAGAAACCCGTATACTACGCCAGCCGAGCGCTCTAGGGGGCGGAAGGAAGGTACCCGCCCATGGAGAAACTTGCCTTCGCCCTAGTCACCGCAGCCCGAAAGCTCAAGCCCTACTTCCAAGCTCACACAATCGTCGTCTTCACCGACAAGCCTTTACGGCGAGCAATGCACAACCCAGAAGCCGCAGGTCGTCTGGCCCTATGGGCGATAGAGCTGACTGAATTTGACATTCGCTACCGCCCACGTACCGCCCTCAAGGGACAGGCAGTAGCTGATTTCATAGCCGAGTTCACCAACACAGAAGACGAGGGGGCAGATGCAAGTCCAGCATGGAGTGTACATACAGATGGGTCGTCAACTAGACGAGCCGGTGGCATTGGGGTCGTGCTCCGTTCCCCTGAAGGAGACCAAATTGATTGTATGATCCGGCTAGACTTTCCCATCACCAACAATGAGGCAGAGTACGAAGCCTTGATAGCCGGGCAGGATCTTGCCAAAGCAGCAGGTGCGGCCCGAGTGGTCGTCTCCTACGACTCCCAGGTAGTCGTCAACCAAGTCAACGGGAACTACGAGTGCAGAGGCGACAGAATGAAGAGGTACCTCCATCAGGCAAAAAGAAGGGTAGATGAGCTCGAAGCAAGGATAGTCCAAGTCCCCAGGGAGGAAAATGAGCCGGCCGACCGCCTCGCCAAAGCTGCTTCGTCAGAGCAGGAGAGCAGCACTGACGGTGTGCTACACTTTGTGCAGGTTTCACCACTGGTAGACTCTATTGAAATGCAGGAAGTCGGCTCGGAAAGCAACTGGACCACGCCGTTGGTCTCATACTTGAAAGATGGCGTCTTGCCCGACGGAAGAGAAGCCGCCAGAAGATTGAAGGTCCAAGCATCAAGGTTTGTCCTGATAGAAGGAGTCCTATACAAAAGGGGCTTCTCTCGCCCATACCTAAGGTGCCTGGGTTCCGAAGAAGCTGATTATGTCATGAGGGAAGTGCACGAAGGGATATGCGGAAACCATTCAGGGTCGCGGTCACTGGCGCATAAGCTGATCCACGCAGGCTTATGTCAAAGCTTACGACAAGTGCCAGAGGTTCAGCAACATCGTCAGGCAACCCCCCGAAGAGCTGACCCCCATGACGGCCCCGTGGCCATTCGCTCAATGGGGACTAGATATCATGGGCCCATTCCCAACAGCGGTACGACAGCTCAAGTTCCTTGTGGTAGGCATAGACTACTTCACAAAGTGGGTGGAAGCTGAGGCATTGGCAACCATCACGGAGAAGAACATACGAAGCTTCGTCTGGAAGTCTATCATATGCAGGTTCGGGATACCCAGGGTATTAGTCTCCGACAACGGCAAACAGTTTGACAATGGTCCCTTCCGGGAATTCTGTGCGCAGCTGGGAATAAAGAATCACTACTCTTCCCCCGCCCACCCCCAAGCCAACGGTCAAGTAGAAGTAACGAACCGTTCCTTGCTCAAAATTATCAAGACTCGGCTCGATGGGGCAAAGGGGATATGGCCCGAGGAGCTGCCAAGCGTATTGTGGGCATACAGAACGACAGCAAGGACCCCCACAGGAGAAACACCGTTCAGGCTAACCTATGGAAGCGAAGCAGTCATTTCAGCCGAAGTGGGACTCACAACCTATAGGGTGAACACCCATGATGAAGGCCGGAACAACGAGGCCTTGCGCCTACAGCTTGACTTGGTCGACGAAGCCAGGGCAGCAGCAGAGCAAAGGTTAGCCCGGTATCAGGATCGCATGGCTAAACACTACAACGCCCGAGTCAGGCACAGGGAATTCCAGGTCGGTGACCTCGTCCTAAAAAAGATCATGGGCGCTGCCAGAGACCCAACCCAAGGAAAGCTCGGCCCCAATTGGGAAGGGCCCTACCGAATCACAGCGTGGCAAAGAAAGGGCACCTACCACTTGGAAACACTGGACGGGCAGAAGCTGCACCACCCGTGGAACGCTGAGCACCTACGTAAGTACTACCAGTAAGAAAGAACGGCAGCCCCCTACTTGTATCTAGTCTGTAATTGATCCACTCTAATGTATATCCCTGGGACATGTTTTCTTCCTCACAAAAATTATACAAGTCATACAGAGGTTTATTCAAAGTCTCTTCTACTTACTATTAAGTGCTGAACGTCAGAAACTCGCAAAAGCCTTAGCGTTAAATCCGTTCAAGCATAAAAGGCTGACGGTATCAAAGGCTGACGGCTCCACTCTACAGGCATAAAAGCGTCATGCGCCCATGCTGACGGCTTAAAAGCCACAAGGTTCTCCTAAATGGAAACACCCAACGCCTAAGTCTAAAAGACGACGGCCCAAATTCGACGACGGCATAAAAGCGTCATGCGCCCATGCTAACAGCTTAAAAGCCACAAGGTTCTCCTAAATGGAAACACCCAACGCCTAAGTCTTAAAGACGACGGCCCAAATTCGACGACGGCATAAAAGCGTCATGCGCCCATGCTGACGGCTTAAAAGCCACAAGGTTTTCCTAAATGGAAACACCCAACGCCTAAGTCTTAAAGACGACGGCCCAAATTCGACGACGGCATAAAAGCATCATGCGCCCATGCTGACGGCTTAAAAGCCACAAGGTTTTCCTAAATGGAAACACTCAATGCCTAAGTCTTAAAGACGACGGCCCAAATTCGACGACGGCATAAAAGCGTCATGCGCCCATGCTGACGGCTTAAAAGCCACAAGGTTTTCCTAAATGGAAACACCCAACTCCTAAGTCTAAAAGACGACGGCCCAAATTCGACGACGGCATAAAAGCGTCACGCACCCAAGCTGACGGCTTAAAAGCCACCAGATTTTCCTAAATAGGAACCCCCAAAAGCCTAAGTCTAAGGATGACGGCATAAATGGCGACGGCTCAAAGCCAACTACATCGTCTTATAAGGTTAAAAGCCAAAGCCTAAGTCTAAGGATGACGGCATAAAGGGCGACGGCTCAAAGCTAACTACATTATTATAAGAGATTGGAAGCTAAAAATCTGTCTAGGGTGACGGTGTAATAGCTTAACAACAATAAAGTTAACGGTTCCACGAAGCTCTTTGCGTGAAGATATCAATTGTGACGGCCTGTTATGTTGACGGCTCATCATATTGACGGCTTATTATATCAACAGTTTCACGTAGCATAAACAGCATTTGAAATAAACCATGCAAGCAAGCAACACACACAAGCAAAAATTGAAACAGGATATAAATTAAAACAAATGCTTTTCAAGTCAACATTGTTCTCGACGGCCCAGAAATTGACCGTCCTACAAAGAAAATTATTACAAAAATTCTCCACAAAAATTACAAGTCTAATGAACGGGGGAATCAACTACATTCACTTCTTCTTCAGTTTGGACCTTGGCGGCTGTCTCGGCATCGTCATCAAGGGTCCCGTCACCTTTATCATTTTGGCCTTCATCAAGGGGGCGACCTGCGCTCTCGGAAGCGGCCTGGATGACGGACGTTTGTGCCTGGCCTCCGTCAAGGGACACTTGCGAGAGATCCATCTCCGGATAAAGGGCCTTCACCTGACGGACGGCCTCATCAAAACCGTCCGCCATTATGCCACCAAGCTCCGTCAGATACGCCTCAGAGTCTCGGTATTCCCTAATCGCGTCTTCCCTGGCCTGACGGAGCCGATCCTTCATAGACTGGATCTCCCGCTCCTTGTCTGCGAGGACCGTCTGCAGAGTCTCCGTCTGCTTCTTATACTCTAACCTATCCTCCTTGAGGACGGAGAACTTCTTCTCCATCTTCACCTTCCAAGCCTTGTATTGCGACAGCTCGTCCTCCACCTCCGTTGTCTTCGCCTGTAGACGGCTCATGGCCGTCTCCTCACGGACACAACGGTCCATCAGGCCCTTCATCATGACGACAGCCTGGAAATCAAAGACACCAAGTCAACGTGGCAGCGAGGATAAATATATATATTCAAAAGGACTGACGGTGACGGAAAATTGCTTACCTGGGCCAAGTTGAAAAGGCCCGTCTCCCCCATGGCCTCTGTGGAATGATTCCCGATGTCCTCATAGTCCTCCACCGTCAGTATGGAGGACAGCTTCTCAATTGCATACTTCGAATCCTCACGGAGGAGGACGGGTGGCTTCTCGACGGCGGGCGGAGGGCCACTCGTCATGAGACCCTTCCCCTTGCCGTGTTTGACAGGGACCTTCTCTCCGTCTACCTCTAGCCCAATGACGGTCTCGGGGATGGTTTTGGGCTTTTTGGGGAGACGGTCCCCCTCCTGGTCGGACTTCCTTTTTGTGACAGGCACCTTGGGTGCGCCCGTCCCTGCAGCTTGGTTTTCCCTTTTTTTTGCAGCTGCTTGCTGCTTAATTATGGCCCTCCTCCTCGCTTCGTCCATTTCTGCAAAACAAGACGGCACATGAATTGACAAAAAGGGAGGAGAAAAATGGCCAAGCATAAATTCAGGTGAACGGACGTACGTTTCCTAACTTGTATCTCGTACTTCTCTACTTCCGGAGACGGTTCAGGCCCGTCGCAATGCCAACAGATGGTCTTCAGGCACACCAGGTTAGCCCAAGACCTCTCCTTCAACTCAGACTTCTGAAAAATCCTCTCCAA
Organism: Lithocarpus polystachyus; assembly: GCA_033629205.1. NCBI lineage: Eukaryota > Viridiplantae > Streptophyta > Magnoliopsida > Fagales > Fagaceae > Lithocarpus > Lithocarpus polystachyus. The sequence goes on from CM066164.1 coordinate 78,509,325, forward strand.
GAAGCTCCAGTCTTCAATTGACACTTGAAGACGGTCTTGAGCTAAGAGAAGAAGACGGTTATATGATGACGGTGCATAAAAAGATATAAAAAAAAAAAAAAAAAAAAAAAGAGGAGCAAGAGGAGAAAGTGAACGGGCGAATACCAGACGGGGACAAGACACCCCACGTGGTGTCGACGGGCATGAACTCGGTCTCACCAGGGTTCCCCATCCACTCATCCCCGTCCATGAAGAAGTACCTAGACTTCCAGTCCCTATTGGAGTCTGGAGTATCGCACACTAACCTTAATAGTGGACCCCTCGCCACAAAACTATACATTCCCCTGGATTTTTGTATCTCCACCGGACGGTAGCAGTGGAAGAATTCCTTCACCGTCAACCTTTTCTTCCCCTCGGACATGGACCCGTACAACACCTCTACCCCAATAAAGACCCTCCAGGCATTCGGGGAAACTTGGCTGACGGATAGCCCTAGGTAGTGAAGGAGGTGACGGTGTAGTGGGGTCAGTGGAAACCTCAGCCCTGCCTTGAGCATTTGCTCGTATACTCCGACACCCCTGACTCCACGGTAATAACACTTCTCTCCTGGGTGGGGTAGACGGAGAGGTATATTGTCAGGAATCTGGTATTTGCTTCTAAGTGTTTTGAAGTGTGACTCTTTGATTGTGGAGAAGAAATCATTCACCGTCCACAGAGAAAGCATAACGTACTTCCTCATCCCGTCACTGCTCACGACGGACTGGACTTGAGGATCCTCTCCCTCTATACCGTCACTAAGGTTGCTCTCTGCCCTATCACTACTCGACGGAGAAGAGGTGGTAGACGAACTCTCTTCACTCGAGGATGTTGTGGCTGCAGGATCCTTTGGACCCGACGGGTTGACTTCATCGTAGCCCGCTCCGTCGCGGACAAACGACTGGTTACTCGACGCGCTAGACATGTCACCTACATGTGACGGAAAACCCTAAGTCCAACTGCCCTAAAGACACTGACGGTAAAAAGAAATGAACAAGCAATAGTTACTTACCGGTTACTTGCGCTGATGATGTCGACGGTTGCCGGAATGTGACGAACAAACGAGGACTGACAGACCGAGTGCTTTTCTGCTGGGTGAACGGATGCGCTCTGATGGCTTGTTTTCAGTAAAGAGTGAAAAATGAAGGAAAAGAAGGAAGCCTTTTATATGAGAGAAATAGCGGGAGACGAAGGGACGCCTCGTTCCGAGCACACAGGTCCCCGGGTTGACGACACGTGTCCTGCATTTATTACCAGGCATTAATTACTGATGACAGTCTGTCTACCCGACCCTTGGTATGATTTGTAACCGTCACCCCATTAGTCCGTCGCCTACGTGTTCACGGACTGATGGGCTGAGGGGGCAACTGATAGGGGCAAAACTCCCACCAGACGGTTCAGCATATGACAACGGATATACATGACGGACGCAGGGTGTTGACGGCCTGACCTTCCGTGGTCGACGGAGAAAAGGCCACCCAATGTCGTCACCAAGCACCGAAGCCCGCCTTGCCGCGTACGCTTCCTTGGGAAAGTGAATCTTGCCGCGTACGCTACCACTTGGCCAGATATCTTACATAGCACGATTCCCTACCCCCAAGAAGGGAATCGTGTCCAACACACTTGGCCACCCAGGGAGAATCTTACGCCCTACGCTACTCAGGAGCAATTTCGGCACAGCGATATCTTCTCCAGTACGCCTCATCCAAAGGCCACTACTACTACTATAAATACCGCCACGCCCTCCAAAAAACGAGGTACGCATACTAAGACCCGACTCTGGCACTCTGGAGTTGTGTAATATACTAACTTAACCATCGGAGGGTCGTTGGCCGGTACCACACCGGTACTTCCCTTTGAGGTTCTTCTTACTTGTGTAGGACCGTCCGGAACGCGCGCAAGCCCTGCAGCCCACTGGTTTGATTCTTGACATCATCATTGATCAAATTGATTAAAGAGTTCAAGGTGGGGAAAATTTTGACCAAAGAATATTTCGAGCTCAAAGTAAGTTGAGTACCAGGTTTGAGGGGCCAGATCAAAGAATGAGCTGATCTCTAAGCATAAGCGTTCCGTAACCTCAAGACCCGAGTTTTAAATCCATAAGGCCGTTATTCTCCATTATAGAAAGCATCGGATATATACCAAGAATCACGAATATGATAAGACATATATACGCACCCTTGGTATAATAGTCACACTCCATAAGTACAAGTTTTTGTGGAGTAAAGGGCAAAGGATTGAGTTACTTTAATATCGCTAATCAGATTAATTCTTCTTATTGAACACTTTTCTAATATAAACATCATAGCTAATAAGCATTTTACCGCACCAGTGCTTCTAAGCTCTTTCTATTTTTGGTAAGTGATCATCGAGTCAGTCTACCATCTAATCAGCTGCCATATTATACATATCTAAAGTTACATTACATTTCTTCAAATTAAAGTATTTTATTAGAATCGATATATTTGTTGAACTCATCATAGATGTCCTTTATAAGTTTATCATTCATCTAATTTTCAGAACTATTTTGAATACAGTTATAGTGTATGTTAAATTTCACAGCAATTCGTGCGTTAAATTTCATCGCAATTGAACGTTATTGATCAAACCCTTAACTTACTTGTTTAGTAAATTCAATACAAAGACTATAATTTTCACTTGACAAATTAGATAATTTTAGTATTCCATTTCCGTGACATTTGTTAGGCAACAGTTGGTCTAACAAAATACTAGTGCAAGCAATCACCATCGAGTGTTATTATAACTTGATGATAATATAATGAAACTCCCAATCAATTCTCTTCTTCCGAGCCACTCGGTAAAGTTGCTGCAAATATATATTCTGCCATTGAACTTCTTTTTTTTTCTTTTTCTTTTGAGAAGATGCCATTGAACATCTAAACAGACAAAAACAGATATAAAAAATCTTCTGATATTCTAAAATCTAATAAAAAGGTTCAGTTGCATCAGATCAGAAAACGCAACAAACTGCGCATTCATCACACCATAGATTCTCAACATCAACGGTTAAGGCTGAAGCACTGCTCGTCTAAGATCTCAAGTTCTTATCATCAGGAATGGTCAACTGCCAGGCAACCACACCCAAAAAATAAAAGCCAAGACTTAAATATTTAAGTCCAGGCATGGCAATTTTTAATAAAAAGAAGTTGAAAAAAAAAAAAAAAAAAAAAAAAAAAAAAAAAAAAAAAAAAACTAATTTCTCACAAGGTTCTGAAGAAAAATCCTGCATTAACCGAACTACAAAAAGGTGGTCCGGAATGGTGAATTCATCAACAGCAACCAAATTAAAGATATGTTTTGGGAAAAAGCATTTTCACCGCCCACCTAGAAAAGCTAGTAACAAACACCATATGAACATCTAATGGTTGAATATGTTATGAACGAACCCCAACATCGGCTGGGGCATGGCCACCTTGAACGACTGAACCATGATTGTTGTAAGACTGCCCACCTCCCCTGCCACCCCTTCCTCTATTGTTATAATGGTTCCTGGGATAATAATTTCCAGGCTGCTCATAATATTGGTTGCGACCATTCTGATAGGGTCCGCCTCCCCTGCCACTGCCCCGACCTCCACGACCATTGGAATAACCCCTACGGCCACCCCCACCACCACCACGCCCACCTCTTTGGTTCTGATAGGGCCTTCTGGGATTGTATTGTTGTGCCTTTGACTGTGAATCTACCTCATTATGCTCTAGCTCTGCCTGTGATGGAATATGTTCATGTTGACCTGAGACAACCTCGGTAGCACTTTCTGTCTCTACTTCATCCTGCCAAGCAGAAGCCACACATGATTCAAGAAAAAGAATTGAAACTACTGAAGGGAAAGGTTTGCAATGGGGCTAATTTAGAGCACCTTTTGCAGTTCATCCACAGGACTGGATTCATCATCACCAATTTCCTGTCCTTGAAAATCTCCTGCGTCCTGGTCCTATGCAAAGATGAAAGAAATTAGGGAGTGCATAACCAGGGGTAGGGATGTAAAGTTAATAAGGTGAGAAACGATGCAACCACGGTAAGTAACAAGACTACAGTACAGAATATAACGAGAAATCCATAGCCAAAAAAAAAAAAAAAAAAAAATGTAAATGGTAACAATATAAGGAAGGTGCAGTACACTAACTTATCAGCACTCCTACAAGGACAGGAACAGCTCAGTTGTTAATAAACATTAATTAATGCCTAAAGAGGAGTGCCAAAAAGAAACTAGTAAAATTGCATTTTGAACTCATTTCTTTATCAGAGCAACTCAACAAAAGCAAGCACTAAAGAAAAAGGAAAAACAATTAGAACAGGTCTCTGACTATTAAAAAACTAATGTAAGATTGGTTGAACCAGTAATATTTTACCAAGGTTCTCTAACTTATGGCATGAATAGCAATTCAATTACTGTCTAATAAAAGATTGAAACTTAGGACTTCCCAACATAAACACACACACACACACACCCTTTACTGATTATTGAACCCCCAACCTCACCCTCGACCATGTTTTATGGGAGAAGGAACTGCCAATTGAGCTAGAGCTCTTTGGCCTTTCCCTTCATGCCTTTTGCAATTCATGACAACACCTCCTAATGCTCCTGCAAACTGCAATACTCTAGTTTCCAACTATTCTCTCTGGTAAGTTTCTTCTAAGTTGAGACAAGCACTCCTCCAGTAAACTGCATTACACCATTCTAAAAGACTTCCATTTATTCAAAAAAAATTGATTATTATCAAAAAACCTTGCACTCTTCTCCTTACATTGAGAGGGCCATCACTCCAACGACCCATTATGTGCCCTCAGCCAAGCATTAACTGTTCTCTCCTTTACCAGCCCCATAAGCTGTCTCACTCAATTTGATATAATTTGAGTCTAATTCCTCATGGATTTAATATCATAAGATTTGGAAACCAAGTCAACAGAAAACCTAGAATTCTTGTTTTGTAACATCCTCAAAAGCATAAGAAAAAATACACTTAAAAAATAAAATCAAGTTTTGGGAGAAAGGGAGGAGGGGGGGGTGTTTGGGGGGGGGAGAACAAAAGGCTTCAAATTTACTAACTTCTATTTTCAGCAACTTGAATAATGATGATAGGAAGCCTTTGCAAAACTCGCACCATTCATTTCTAACATAAAAAGTAGCAAGAGCTTTTTACCAAGCCACACAAGATGTCAAAATTTTCAAGTACTAGAATATGAAATCATTAGTAAGAGTATAAATTCAAAGAAAGATACATATCAGTTATGACATCAAAGATTCCAAAGAGATAAATGTGAGCTCAGGATCAACGAGAAGCAGAAATTTTTTTTTTTTAATAAAAAAAAGTAAGGTTAGACTTTTCTTTTCAGGTTGAAGTCAACTTTGTCCACAACATGTTGACAAAAGACAGGTTAAAAAGTATGACTAAATGGCACATGCTCATTCAGCAAAATTGCAAAAAATATAGCGTGCCAGTTATGTGAAGTTCTGTTCACGGAAATGCCTACACTTCTCTGGACTAATGCTTAAAATATAGTGTTTGGCAAGATTTTGCAACTTTTAACCTTGAAGCATCGGAAAAACGCAAACGTGCTACCAAAACGTGAATCCAAACGCTACCTTAGTGGTCATTTAGGATACACAATTTTCATTGCTTTATTCTGCTTAAAAAATAAGCTGGGAAAAGAGCAGTTGTACTTGGAAGAAAGGTAAAGTTCTAAAAAGTTGTCGACATAGGAACAACAAATAACAAACCTGTGCAGATCTGGAGAGCTCTGATTTTAAGGATTAGGGTTAGGTTTTAGAGACAAAAAGGCTGAAAAAATAATAAGGATTATAGGGTGTCTGTCTAATGGCAAAAAGGAATGGTAGTATTTGACTATTTGGGAATAAAACAAATGGGGGAAAAAAGAAAACCAAGATCTGGGTTTTTTTTTTTTTTTTTTTTTTCCATTCCCAAATCCAACAATTATTTTTCCTATCATAATTATCATTTTCCAGCATTTTTTGCACCAAAAACCAACCTGAAATCCTCAAAATTGAAGCTGTCCAGTGCTGATTTGATTTTGTTCACCTTTGTCCTATGTCAGCTTTTAATACAAGAGAGAAAAGCAGAGACCAAGAGAGGAAAAAGAAGAAATACCTAGAAGACTAAAGAATTACAGAGATGTAATGGAGGCGGGTGTGTGATTGAATGATTCAAATACAAAGAGATAAAATACAGCTTTGTTTTCTTCAACTCAAATAGTTCTCAACAATCCAAGAAAGTGTTCAGAGAAGAAAGAAAGAGTTCAAAGTGGGAATGTGGAAATCTTGCTGAATAGGTGAGAACCCATAATGCTTTACAACAAGAGGAGAGAAAAAAGAAACCAAAAAAATGGAAGAGGACTAATAAAATCCGAGGATTGTAAGAACAAAAAAGATAAAAAGAAAAGAAATGAAAACCTAGTGAGATTAAAGAGAAAGGTGGCTTTTGTGATTGATTGGCATTAGTAGACCTTTCTTCCTACCCATCCTTCGCTTGTTTTGTTAAAACCTGAACATAAACCCAAAGAAGAATTTTTTTTATAGGATGAGGAGAGAGAGGGGTTGATTTCTCAATTAGTTGTTTATTTTAATTTTTTGAGTTTTTTGATGGTGGGCACAGAGGTGAGTTACAGTTGTGTAGAAGAGTTAGCCTCAGGTAGGCAGAGTGATACTTTTTAAACCACAAGTGATCGAAGCGCAACCAGCCCAAACCAAGGGTCAGTAATGTGTAACTATCCTTCTTTTCTTTTCCCTGCAAACTTCTTTGAAAAATTTTGTGCTGCATCAATCTGGTTTACTGGTAAGACTTTTGTATTTTTATCAATCTAGTTTACCAGGTTTATCATGTTGAATCATGCCATGTTGCAGTACATCACGGAAAAACTTAATTGAATTTGATCACAAAAATCATGAGATAAAAACCTAAAATGCAATTTAAAAGAAGCATAATCAATAATTTTCAATAAAAGATAACTAAAAGAAACCACAGAAATTCCTAAATCTCAACCCAGATAACTCCGTATATGTTCTGGAACTTAGAAAAATAGGAAATATAGGGTGCCAATGGAGGAGAGGAGGAAAGATGGTGCAGGAAGGCGAGGGGTGTAAGTGTATCTACTCCTGAAGATGCGCCCCAAACTCAATAAAAGAGAGAAAATCACAACCTACATGGCATATCTTAATTCTTATGGAGCAAAGTTTAATAACAAGTTACTTTTAAAAAGACAAAGTACAACAGAAACCGACAAGTACTTCACACAGGTGATTCAAGGGACTTGAGGCATTTGGATATATGATTTTATCAATTTTATTAAGTCTTATGAAAATAAGCATTAAAAAAAAAATACCAAATTATCCTTTTTGGGTCATCAATGTTTTTTTTTTTTTTTTGGTAAGGATTAGATTAAATTAATAGACAAGTTTCTAATAAAAAAGACTAAGAAGCTTTAAAGGGCATTTGGAGTTGCATAAGAACAAAGCTTAAGGAACTACAAGTAAAAATTAACAAAGAATTGTCCATGCTGGCTTTATATTCAAGAGAGCATCCCCCACGGCACCCCCCCCCCCCCCCCCAAAAAAAAAAAAAAAAAAAAAAACAGAAAATCATTTTAGGAGGGAAAGGCCAATATAGAAAAGTGAATGAAAGACATGCAGGCAAGGTTTTTGTTTTAACAGGTAATAGACTTACAATGAAAACGGCAAAGCTTACGAGAGATACACCAAAACAAAAAATAAAAATAATTAATTAAATTTAAATCATGCCAAAAAAGCATTATAGCTTTTTTAAAAACATTATCCAGTTAAATTATGAGTTAGATGGATGGATGCCTTTTATATGGAAAATTATTCCTCCTTCAATAGAATTTGAATTTCTTTCATATTCATATTTTTGTATTTTCATAAATAAAGCACACTCATCACTTTAGTAGGTCAGTGTTTTCTATAAGTTCTAACTTGTATATTCAAATTTACCAATCTAGAACAAAAACACCATCTAATCTTGGGATCACTATAATAAAAGAATTATGTGTTCTCCAAAGGTGATAATTAGTAAATACTAAATAGTTCATTAATTAAACGCAATAGCGGCTCCATGGAGCACTAACAGAGTGTTTGGAAGTTTAAAGGGAGGAGAGGGGTGGAGAATGGTTAACCTCTCCCCTTGTTTGAATGTTTTAAAAATTAGTAAGGGGAGCAGAGGGGAGGCGAATGGTCATATAAATTTGACAATTATGACCTTATTTTGCTTGCATGCATGCACGCGCACGCGCACACACATTGGCATCATAACGGAAAAATTGACAATTTATATACTTTTTAAATATAATTGGAACCCCTCCCCTTCAAATTCCCCAAATTTGGGGGATTTATAAATAATGGGTAAGAAATCCCTTCCCATCCCCTTCCCTCTACTACTCCCCATCCAAACACACTCTAGAGCTGGAGCAACCATATAGACAGTGGGAGTGTGGGACACAGACACAAGTATAGAAAACCAGTCAATCATGGATACTGACAGGCATATTTATTCTGTTTATGATTAAAAAAAAGGCATATGTTTTCTAAGATTGCAAAGTTCTGTCAACAGCATAGCAAAAACCCATCCTTATAAAAGTACAGCAGAGGTAGGTTCTTAAGGCAGTGTCACCATAATTAGAAATTCCCTATGAAAAACAGCATGCCAGATACCAGTCAACACCACCTATCTCCACCAATGTGACAATTGCATCTGATTGTTAATGATTTATACATTTTGGTTAACTATTCTTATTAAAAAAAAATTTTCATCATTGTTTTGCTTTTGTGATGCTCTTTTTTGAACAGGCATGCACTTTAAGATTGAAAATCTATGGGCTTTAACATAACAGCTTCACAAAATCACACGTCTATGCATGTAATGTAATGGAAAACTTTAATGCCCATCTCCCAGTATTCAATGTAGGAACTAGAAACCTATTTATATAATACAGAAATGAGAAAGGTTTATATTGACCAGCTTATAGTTATTTCAAGGCCTTTGTGTTTCATATATTACCAAAATTAATACACTCCATTACACATTCATATATAATAAGTCCCAAAAAAAAAACCCATTCACTGTTTCTACAATCCATAGGTTACTGCACAAATGGGAACTACCTACCAAAATTTCTTTTTTCACTGTCAGTAGATTCTAGCAATGTGAGTGCTAATTATCAACTCCCAACACATCTTAAGCACATAAAAAGATACGCGCAGTCACATTACTATTATCACTTTAGTTTAACCCGATCAAATCATCTTAAGCTTCTAGAAAAATCAAATATTGTTCACATTTACAGAGTAAAACGCCAACCACTATAAATACATTATTCCAGCAATTCCTCAACAAAGTTTCTCATATTAAGACTACAATGCAAGTCATCGAATAAAGCAACGAGCAAATCTATATCATAACGAGTAATATAAGACCGAACACAATGCAGCCATAACAAAAAAACAAATTTATCGATATCAAAATCCAAATAGCAGAAAACAAAACCGAAATCATAAAAAAGTTAAACCTGATGCTGGAACTGAGCAACTGAACCTTCCACTTGTGTTGGCCCCGAGATCGGTACCTGGAAAGAGGCGTAATTTCCAGCTGCAACTTCCACCGGAGCCTTCATTTCCGGCGAGGTGGTGAAATAGTCCGAAGCCATAATCTTATTCAGCCTCTCCCTCAGTGCCGAATCTACAACAACACCACAAAAAATCAAAGTCACACACACAATTCTTCAAAATTGATTCAAAACAAAGAGAATTATATTCAAATCAAAGATTATACAAGTAAGGTTGGCATTGGAATCAATAGGCCGATCGGACTTAGCGAGCCAGAGCTTCGCGTGCTCGATGCAACGCAACAACGCATTCTTATGCGACAAGCTCGAATCGACGGGACGAGACATCAACAAGCCGCCGAGCAGCGAAATCGAATCGAGGTCCCGCTCGCCGAGCAGATCGGTGGCGTCGTCGGTGACGTAATCGTAGGTCAAGCAGCAGCTGCGCTCGTGAGTCCTCGTCAGCATCGTGGCGGTGAAATCTCCCTGAGACTTCACATCGAAGAGCGAGCCGAAGTAGAGCAGATTCAGAAGATCCTCCACGAGGCCGAGGTCAGATTCGTCGTTCCGGTTCTGCTCGTCGGAGGACGAGGCGGTGGATTTGTAATTGTTGTTGTTGTTGTTGTCGTTGTCGTTGTCGTTGTCGAGGTTATTGGTTTCGGTGTCGTCGGCGGCGGAATCGGAGGGGGAGAGGTGGAGGCGCTGAGTGGAGAGAGAGAGCTCTTCGGCGACGGCTTGGGCGAGAGGCTGGCGGAGCTTGTCGAGCTCGTCGATGAGAGCCAAGACGGCGGGTTTGGAGCGGAGGACTTCCTCTTGCTCCTTGTTGATCAGTTTGCCTTGGGCGATGGTTTCCTCCATCTGAGTTATGCGGTTGAGCTTTTTGCGCAGCGCGCGGAGGCGCTTGTTGATTAGGTTCAGGACTGGACCCTCTGACACGTCGGATGACGCCGCCGTCGCCGCCATTGGCTTTTGTGTGTGTTTTGGTTTAAAAAGGGCACCACCGAGAGAGGTGGTTTTGTAGAGAGAGAGAGAGAGAGAGAGGCGAGGGAGGAAAAGAGTGAAGAGTAGTAGAGAGAGAGAGAGAAAAATGTGTGAGCTGAAGTGGGAGGGGGGGTTGGGTGGGTGGATATTGAGTTGGATCGGTGGATAGGGTTTTAATAAGTCTTTTTAAAGGGGGGTCCTTTTTAGGAGGGGAAGTGAAATAGTAGTAAATTAGTAGGGGGGGGGGTTATTATTTTGGGATTATTATGGGTAATGACTTTGAGCTGGGGTGCACTTCTTTATGGTTCCATTGGATATATATATTATTGGGATTTTGAACGGTTTTTAGGATTTGGGATTAGATGTAATTATGTAAATTAACCCTAAGTGCTCTTTGTAATAAAAAAAAAAAACCAATTGGTATTTTTTTAAAGATAAAATTTTAATTTATAGATGTCTTAATCATCAAATTAAGACACCTATTGGTATTTAGTGTAAGGAGGGATTAAACAATTTATTGATTAAGTTAGCTGAAACTAGTAAATTGTTGAGCTAACTTACTTAGTCTAGGCGAGAATTGAACAATTTAGCTTATTAGACCACAGAATACTTTACTAAGCTAAATAAAACCCAACTAAGGGTTTGTTAGAATGGTTTGTTTGTGGTGTTATTGGTTAAATTCCAAATACTATGGTTTGTTTGTGCTATTATTGGATAAATTCCAATTAGTAATTTAGAACTAGTAATATATCATTTGAGTAGAGTACGTTTATCCCTTCATTATCAGTGTCAACCAATTATAGGCTAATATAATTGGATTGGGGAATGAAAAGAAAAAAAATTTTGAAAAATGAGTTTTTTTTTTTTCTTAATTGGCTTGGTGAAAAAGATAAAAGGATAATAAGGAATCGGAAAGGCTCAGCATTTATTTCGTTTTATTATTAATAGGAGAGATAAAGACCACATTATTGTGGGACTCATATAATTCTGTTTCCATCCAATTTCTTCAAAGCAATCATACACCTAAAGGAAAATATAACATCCCCTTTATTTCCTTCATCTCGCCCTCTTTTCTCGCTGGTTTAAACTTTAAATTTAAAAAGTTCATAAGATTTTGTGAATTCGAGTTTAATTGGTGAAATCTCTTAAGATTTTTTGAATTTGAATGTAATTGGTAAAATCTCTTAATTAATGATAAAAAGCAATCAGTCATAAAAACTACATAAAAAATTAAAATCTTCTACCATTTACTTATTTATTTATGAATTAGAAGTTTCATTTGCAAACAAACCAACGCTTACAACATTTGCGGCAGTAAAGCTGTAACTTTTAAGGCAAAAATGTGAGGCATATGCTTCCGTACTCAACTACCTCGAAACGCAAGATACATGCTTCCTGGCATTCTTGTTTTTCACTTTTCTATGATTCCTTTTCAATTGGACGAAGCATCCAAGAATTGAACACTGCCTATTTCAGATTGCGACCAGCAATTTAGATTGAAACATTTGCATAATACACAAAACCACATAGTTGAATGAGAAATTAGCACTATTTAGAGTATTGAATTGCGTGTTCAATATCACTTCCATGAATATTTTTGGACACTACCATATATTTCCCATCAACATGTGAAAAAGTAAAGCTCAACAGGAGGGTTTTTGTCGAAACAAAAGAGAAAAGAATTGTCTAAATCAAACGAGAAAAGAAATATTAAAAGGCACCTTTAGGTGCATTTCAAGGAAATAAGGCACTTTCATGAGGCAGTTTAGTAATTTTCCTGAGACAAGCTTTCAGAACCGTAGCACTTTTTCATGCGTCCCTCACCATTGTGTAGTGAATAAAGATGATAGTAGACAAGGAAAGAATCCAAGCCAGATCATCTTAATCAGATGCAACAGACTAAAAGCTGTAAATTCCAAAAAGATGTTATTCTCTATATATCATGTTTTTTTTTTTTTTTTTGATAAGATATTCTCTAAATATCACGTTTAAATTCAATTCAAGGAGCCTTGCAATGCAAATCCAAAATTGCCATATACCAATAAAAGCTCAAAGCCCCACTCGACCTGAACAAAATTGGCTAAGCTGGTATTTGTGATGGGACACTTTTATATGGGCCTTACAAAATTGTATAAAGCTCTAATAATTTTCCCTCTAGAAACTACTACCATATTACTTTTCCATTGAATGAAGCAGTGGGTTAGAACTTAGAACTCAGAAGAAGGGTCTTAAATAAATTTACAACAGAATTTGGCAGTTATAAGCCATTATAAATATTGACATCAACCCTAATTTAACTCCACATTTCATTAGCAACATTGGTTACCAGGATATAGTGAAATCTATATTGTTTTCTTCATGGGACTATTTCTTCAGGAAGGCTGGCTTCTCCTGAGTAGACATACTGCATCTCCTCCGTCCATGTCTGCAAAACATCTATCTCATTAGCTGGAAACAACAGACATCGAACTGATTGCATTTTATGGTTTATATCAATAATCATAAAACTTGCCTCATATCGAGATTCAATCCTTAATGGGGGGACATTTGTTTTGTGAACATCATTTCCTTCAGGGCCAGTCAAGAAATATTTATCACCATGCCAATGCAACTGCAAGAGGAATATTATCATAATCATTATTAGAATTACTATTTAAATACCAACTTTTGGTAATTATTCTGCTTCTCCATGCCAAAAACACAGCTGCAAATTGCAGACCCAAATAGAGATCAAAAGGGAGTAGGTGTTTGGAAAGGTTAAAAGAATACACCAATTCATAGCAAGAACTTTAATCTCCTTCCCCAAACATGGGAGCAGTGGAATTCGTGGAACCATCTCCTTAAGCAACTTTCTATCAGTTGTATGTTAAAGAAACGTAACTCAATATCATGTTGGATACACAACACATTTTATTATGAAGTTACACACGCATCTGGTGAATCATGAACGCATGACTTTAACCTCTATCCCATAATTGAGGTTGTAAAGTTTGAGTTAGAGCTCATTACCTCAGGTTATAACTTAATACTATTCCTAGTGCAAGTCCCACTTAGGTGGAGTCATGAGAGGGGTGGCATGGGCATGATGATCCTATTCTTGCACGAAGTGAACACTCACAAAATTTGAACCCATGCACAAGTGCTTGACACCCAAAGACCTTGATAGTGTACCATGTAATGGCCCTAAGTCATCTTCTTCTTCTTCTTTTTTTAAATGTATCATTCTAGAGTCCGTGTGTGTTTGAACAGGCTTAAAAAATCACCGCTAGCTTATGCACAACTTTTTAAAGACTAACTTTTGCTAGATTCAGCTGTACGTTTACCCAACTTATTTTTTAAGCCAAAATATAAGCAAATGAAAATAAGTTATCCCAAATGGACCCTCACTTATATAGCATATTTCCTTTTGCTTGCATTGTAGCATAAAGCACAATCATTATGAGTATGATTTTCCACACTTTCAAAATATTCAACTTTCTAATAGGTAAAAAGTAGACATGTTGGAGTCATGGACACACTTTCCGGAAACATAAAGTTTCAGATTCACAAATTCAGTTTGTGCATGATTTTTTTTTCCTTCAAATTTGTGTAGGCCAACTCAACAGATTTTTGTTTGTCAAGTCCTCACCTTTGCTGAATGTGAAAATCCAGACTGATAGACAGAATTTCTAGCTATCTCGCAGAGGTCACAAGCACTGAGCTTCCAGACCTGCCAAATTTCATTCTATGAGAGATAAATGACAATGACCAATGATAGAATATAGTAGTTAACCAACCTGTGCTGCGACACTATACTCTTCCACAAGCGCTTCTTTTGTTAAATGGATTTGCAAAGGGTCATCACTTGAGAGCGATACATTTAGGCCACGCTGGAAGAACATTGGAAAAGGGTTGCGATGATAGTCCAAGAAAAGGGAGTTATTGCTCAAAGGCGACATGGCCAAACCAATCTAAAAAGATAAAAGAGAATTACTTTAGGACAGCAGATTATGACATACTGGCTAGCAAGGAAAACTAAAATAAAAATAAACAAATACAAGACAGAAAGCAAAAACAAGTGGGTGAACCTGTGCAAGGTAATACAAGTACTGCAAAACTGGAGATTTTCGCAGATTAATCCCATGAGATATATTATGGCATAGAAGGAAAGCAGCAGCCAAATGGTCAACATCACCCGCCTGCAAAGGTTCCAAAAATCATAAGCATCTTAGTAAACGTAAAAGAATAAAAACATAAACAACAGTAGAAGACAAAAACCTCTCCGCAGTGGGGCCGAAGTTTTATTGTTGGCATTCCTTTTGATTCACGAAGCTGAAAAAAGAAGAAAACAAGAGCGTGATATCAATGTCTACATTTTTTTTTCTTAGGTAGGTAAAATAATGCAATATAGTAAAAGAAGGGTGAGAATTTGTAGAATGTAAGAGGACAAGGTGTAGTTTGCTGAGAAGATAAAATATAAGAATACCTTGTTGAGAGTATACAAGTTTGCATAGCAGTAATAAGCATAGTAGGAATATGCAGGATTGAACTCATTGGTCCATTCGGCCGGTGTAGGCATATGCTTAGTAGGACGCCGTTCTGGTTTACTTTCATCATCTACAAGATCGAAACCCACCACCTGAATTGAAAATCAACTAATATTATTATGCCCCTAGAGTAAAAAGAAATGTCAAGCAAAAGTTGGATGGTATGAAGGGTATGTAATCATAAAAAATAGAAAATGCTTATTTTCATCCATGGTCTCATAATTGGTAACAATCCAATACAACAGAAACGAAGAGGTTAAAGTAGATTAATAAATAAATGCATTCCCAAGGCTAAGGAGGCACACACATAGACAAAATGAGGAACAATTATCTAGGATGGTTTGGCCTTCAACACGAGGACCTATTAGTAGGACCTATAAGTAAAAAATTTAAACGAGTGCTTCAATTCAACTTAAAGAGCAAGGGACAATAAAAAATGCAGATAAATGAAGGATGGGTAATGACAGAAGAAATGATTGCCAAGTGTATGATTCAGGCTTAGGCATATGGAGAAAGGATTTGTGGCTGACCCCAAGTAATGGAACCAAGGCTCCATTGAGTAGTTATGGCATCATTGACTTCAACACATGGGTCAGCTGATATGGCCAACAATATCAAAAAATAGTAGACAAATACCATTTTGGAATTGCTGAATATGTCAACAGTTCTTTAGAGGTTTGCAATACGAAGTTCACCACACACCTTGCAATGGTTTATCACTCTTGATAATTAAATAAAAAAGAGTTTGACATAAGTAACCATGAAACAGTTATGGTTTAATACTTGTGAAGCTAATAACCCCTTCCCAACTGACATGGGAAGGGCAACCGGCACATCCGATCTCAATCCCACAATTATGGCCATATCGTTCTTCAAAAAGCATGGTGAGGAGCCACTTCAGTCAAATAGAAAGACAAACTGGCAGTTGTATCACACAGCATTAGTCAAAAAATAATCACATTGGATGGCAGCAATAACGGTAACTGTAAGCCAGTATAATAGAATTTTTTTTTTTTCTTTTTTTAACTGAAAAAAGAATGCTATGTTGATGTAAAATTTCAGATGTAAAATTATTTAAAAAATGTAAAACGCAATAAACAGATCTATAATAACAAATTTTTATGAAGCTACAACACTAGTACTATCAAAAGACAAATGGAAAAAGAAACAAAAAGAAAGAATGAGGAATATAGTGAAACTCCGTCTTTTTTTTTTTTTTTGGCTGAGTTAGTGTAACTCCATATGAATCAACAAGAAGTAGAATGATTATAAAATTGTCAAATAAAAAGGGGATATACAAAAATATTATATATTCAACTAACCTGCATCAGGAACAAATGTAATTGAGGATGAGAATTTGGATCCACTGTGACTTCAAATAGTGGAATAAAAACGTTATCTAAAATATTCTGAAAAGAGGTAACAATTCCCAATTTCTTGTACACATTATATAGCCGCGGTAGCTGCACATTAAAGTTAATATAAAAATTGGGGAAAAAATGTTAATGAAAAAGAGAAATACAACTCACTGAAAATTTAAGGAGAAAGTAGCAATTAATAATACATTGGTAAAGATAACATGCAGTTGATATGAAAATTGTGGGGGGGGGGGGGGGGGGGTGGAGAAGAAGTTAATGAAAAGGACATAGAACTATAAAGCTCACTGAAAATTTAAGGAGAACGTAGCAATTAATAATGCATCAGTAAAGATAACATGCAAAGGTTCTTAAGAGAAGTGATACTCCACATAGATTTGAACAATTTGAACCATTGATGCAAAATTATGTCATTTTTATTACCAGTTAGAATAAGTATCCAACACAATCTCTAATGTATCACAAAATAAAGCAATTATCATTAGGCTCAAGATCGTACAGGTGCAGGACAAATATATTTTGAACAGATTCTAATAAATTCTCATACATAATATCACAAGCAATAGGGTGGTCCAAATTGACTACTCAAAATGATTTTTTTCCACTCAGAATAGAGGCCATATTGCTGTCTAAATCTTTGATATATCTCGTTCCACCATAAGGCTCCAAATACAAACACTAACATTAAAATAATTATCCATAGTCTAAATGTGGAGTATGATTAAATGTTACAATGTCACAATAATGTCCCACGCAGAATGAGGTTTATTAATTACCACGAGTTTTAATTTGGAGTAACATCAAATGGCCTGATGTTACTTTTCCACGTGATCCTTTTGCCACCGAGCAAACCACAACAACAATGGTACTTTTTTACACTTTCATATACTAGGGATTTCACATGGAAAAGAAAATGCTGCATACTAATTAAATGTTACAATGTTAGAATAATGCCCCATGCAGAATGGGGTTTATTAATTACCACGGGTTTTAATTTGGAGTAACATCAAATGGCCTGATGCTACTTTTCCACATGATCTTTTTGCCACCAAGTGAACCACAACAACAATAGCACTTTTTTACTCTTTCATATACTAGGAATTTCACATGGAAAAGAAAAAGTTCCATACTAATGGATTCCATTAAGACCATGTCTATATCTGGATGCAAAACTAAAGAAAGTTACATTAAATCTCTCTCTCTCTCTCTCTCTCTCTCTCTCTCTCTCTCTCTCTCTCTCACACGCACACACACACCCCCCTCTGTTAACCCCATTCCATTTGGTCCAATATACCTCCTGTTCAAAATCATATTTGAATAAGTGATAGATACTAAATAAACAATTAATTGCGCCATAATGCCATAACAGACAGAAGCATGACACATATAAACATACAAAGTAAGTTGAATATAAACAATATTATAACGAGCATGAGGTACCAGCAATGTGGAACAAATCATTTTACAAGAACCAGCACAGTGAACAGACAATTAGCCCTACATCCTAAGCAGCTATCAGAAGCAAAGACTGAAAACATAGATTACCTGGATTAACCATACAGCAGTCTCACTATAGATAGCATTATTAACAAACCAACTCGCCAGCTGATCCCATTCACTTTGTTTCCTTCCATAAATGGAAATCCTGTACTCAGCCATCTGAAAATGACAGAATGACATATGTTCTTTAGAATTCAAAGTGATCAACTTTTTGAGACCAACAACAGTCTAATTGGTGTTACTATTGAGTTATACTTAGGAGACAACTGAGAAGATTAAGACACGTGTGCCAAAAGGCCCAAAACGAAACTAATATCAATGAAATTACACAATGGAAATTTTCCGTACAAGGAATCAATTTTATATATGCAGCAGTCATATGTCCCACTGATAGAGGATATAGTCCACATTTTGGATTATTCACGTTCCAAAATTTTCTCCATATCATTTATTTTATTGAAATTTTATGCTGTGTTCTAAATCAACCCCTTAGTTATAAACAAAGCATACTGCCAAGTTTACTCTTTTTTTGGTGGGGGAGGGGGGGTACTCACTTCCAAACTAATTGCAAGTGTAACACTCGCCATTATGATAAGAAGGAATTAAGCAGATGAGAGCAAAAAGAATTCTTAAATTTAAAAAGTTTACAAAACAAATAGCAACTATCTGCAATCAAATCTTGGCTTTTGTACCTAGTTGCCCAGCAAGTACAGATATAGTACCCAAAATTCAAGGAGTTCAGCAAGCTTGAAGAGACTCCAATGTATTTTTTTTTTTTTTAAGAACAAAAAATCTATTCTTAAAAGAACCAAAAATCACTCTATATAAGTACATGAAACTATAAGAGTCTGACTATTTGGCTTAAATTTAAGTGCAGCAGAAATGATGGTGCAAAAATTATGCACATCCCTTGTTGCAAGTTGCTCTAATGTATTTTCAAAGACCTAATCAGTAAAAAGTTATTACTAGGTAAGCTGAGATATCTACAGCTGCAGGATTATCCAGTAAAATCAACAAGACACCCAACAATTATGAACACGAGCATAATATGAAACAGGAGAGAGAACAAGGCAGAAATTAATTTGACATTTCATATCTTCTAACATCATAATTGATATAAACCTGGTATTTGCTTGCTTCAAGATCAACTAAAACTTGCTTGGTTACTTCTGCCAAAAACCGACCTGTAGTACTCGCCCAAACAAAAAAAAAATAACAATCAGTTCAATTTAAATACGGATAAAGTAAAATAGAAGAGAAAAAGAATTAAACCAATACATAATGAATCCAAATTTGCAAAATATGAGATGTCAAGTTTAAAGCATCACTCTGTATATAAAATTAGGCTCAAGGTACCTACCCACCCTATATTGGAGTGATTTGATTCAAAATTGATCAAAAGGTATGCATCAAAATAAAATTTAAAATGAAAAAACAAAAAGGGAAAGGACCCAGAGGAAGTTAGAGAAGGCATAATTAGGACCTAAAAGCATATGGTTTTAAGTACACTGGCAAGAAAATATTCATGTAGATAACCCAAGTAATTAAGATCAACACTCTGCTAAGCATGCTTATTCAAACTTATTTTGTTTCTTACACTAGTCAATAATGCTAAAGTACGTTAATTCCATTTCCTTACAAACCATATTTTCAATTTCAAAACACCTCACCAATTTGAATTAAGAGCTTGATTGGTTTAAGTGTTTTCATCATCCAATACTCAGTTTTCATCACTCAATATCCAAATTTTGTGGACCCCACAGCAAGTTGCTTTGTTTGGATGAGTTTCCAGTCATTGTTTTCATGACTC
This sequence comes from Lithocarpus polystachyus, assembly GCA_033629205.1. Lineage (NCBI taxonomy): Eukaryota > Viridiplantae > Streptophyta > Magnoliopsida > Fagales > Fagaceae > Lithocarpus > Lithocarpus polystachyus. The sequence continues at coordinate 78,529,127 of CM066164.1, forward strand.
AATCACTCAAAAAACAGGATCACAGTCATGGAAAATGAAAACAGGTGAACCTGTTTTCATAACTCAAAATCTGATTTTCAGTGGCATGTTTGTAAATAGGAGGAGATTGTGGGCCCCAAAAGCCAGAGCAACACTCGTGAGGCGCTGTCTCAGGCGCTGCTTTCTTCTCCACTTTTCTTTCTTTTTTTCTCTCCTTTCTCTGGGCTTTCGCTGCCTTCAATTCTTTTTTCTTTCTTTAAATGGTCTCAGGCGCTTATTTTTTTTCTTAATCACAAAACCCATTTGGTCTTCGGCTCTTCGCTGCAGTTCCTTCTTTCTTTCTTTCTTTCTTTCTTTCTTTTTCTTTTTTTTTTTTTTTTTTGTTCTTCATCACAGGACCCATTTGGTCTTCGCCGCCAGTGGTGACAGTGGAGATCGTTGCAGGTCCGATCGTCGCTGCATCAGTTCGTCGTTTGTGCAGGTCCAATCTTCGCTGCATCAGTTCTGGGTTTGTGCAGGTCCGATCATCGTTGTGGGTATTGCTGGGCTTCATCTGCTCTGTTCTTCACGCATCTGGGCCTGGGTTTTTTTTTTTTTCTTGCTGAAGCTGGTACGGTATTTTACGAGAGGCAGAGTGAGAGCTGAAGATTGGATCACAGAACCCAGTGAGGCAGAGTGAGGTGGGAGGCTAACAGAAATCATGTATGGGTCTCTGACCAAGTGCTCAGGCATGGGACCACAAAAAGGTGGAAATGTTTGAGTAATGTGAAGGGAAAACAGTGTCCAAAAAGTGGGGTAGTGAAAATTGGGGTATTTTAAGTGATGAGTGATGGGTGATGAGTGATGAGAGACGGAAACTGAGTGACAAAAACTGAGTGATGAAAAAAAACTAACCAAACAAGCCCTAACTAACCTAGTAATATTGTAAAACCAGATTAGGCACACATGACACATCCGATTGTCGTAAATGTATCTGTTAGATTCTGGCATAAGAAAATCTAGAGTTCTAAATGACGTATTCATGTTTGTATTTTCCAAATAGGAACTTATAATAAAAAAGATAAATCAATTACAAAGGAACAGAAAAAATGAACAAAACAGAAGGCTGGTTCTAATTCCAAATGTTTCTCCAAATGCAATTGACTCTCATTCCAAATTGCAATCATCAAAGATTATGCAGGCAACAAGTAGTTTTAAAACTGTTATTGTGAACCAAACCTTGGATAAGATTGTCCTGCTTTAAGAATATCTCTCGGAGTCTGCTCTGTCCACAAGGATTATACTTAAGGTTGAATTTGTCAAATCGATGGAATGTGCTTTTATCAGCGTGGACATCCAACAAATCAACATTAAGATCATGCCTGCATTGCAATTGCCTTCAGTTTAGATAAACAAGGACACACATGCAAAAACACACACACAGAGAGGGAGAGAGAATTCTTCTAGCAAAAATCAAGATAACAATAATAATGCATACCCTGACAAGTCCAAGCTCTCAAAAACTTCCCTAAGAGTCATATACTTTCCATCTCTGAATATGACAACCTGTCCAATGTAGTTATAGTGTAATTAAGAAGCATCAACAAAAATAAATTGAAAAGGGAGAGAAAGTTTGTAAGACATATTAAACCAGCACTGCCGTTGACACAACCAATGTTGGTTGAAACTAAAGATAGACCTAATTCACTAAAACAAACAGTTTGGAGGGGCGAAAAAAAAAAACAGCTTCAACCTCATCAGGTTCTTTTCTTAGCTTTGACTTGATGAAGCGTAGGAGATGTTTCTGGTTCATGCATGCAGAATGATGCACATGTGTATCAACCTTTCTGACATTGTAAAAATCACGGTGTGGTGCACTCTTTTGAGCCAGAAACTCCCTATCTCCATTTACCAACAGATGAAGGCGGAATTTCTGTATGATGTTCAGGTATAAGTGATATACATTGGCTAAAATGAAGAACACAAAATAGAAGTTCAAAACAGAGATTGCAGGATGCTACTTCCTCAAGAAATCGTAGTCTATGATGGCATGAAGAGCGAACATTTCCAAGAGATGTTATTTTTAGGAGTTGATGCAGATCAGTGAAAAATCTTGTTGAACTTGCAACAGGGAAAAGATCCACAGTATCTGTGTTATAATAGAGAGAGGGAGCTTTAATATTCTTATAATCCAAAAACTAAATCCTAACACAAAAATACATTTAATTAAGTATTTGACAAAGAATGTTTATTTTACTGGACAATGAATTACTTTGCAATGCTTACCATTTTCACTTGCATAAACATGTACAACTCCATCTACCATTTTGAAACGGTGCTGCTTGGAAAATCAGAAAGTGTCAAACAAATGAATGACTGTACTTGAATGTAAACATTCACATAGCTTTCATACGTATCAAGGAAAAAATCTTTAAAAGTTTCACACCATGAACAACCAAAAAATGACTCACAGATGTTGCTTCAACAGGTTCAAAGTGAAAGGGATCACTGTTCATATTGGATGCACTAGATTTCTCAGTTTCCTTCTTCCATGGAGCAACCAGTTCCCTATAGACATAATTTTTACGCAAATCTAAACATTCACGAATCATTTTTAGTACTTCTTCCTCTTCTCTGCTTGTTGACTCCGACCCCACATGTTCTTACAAGAGAAATAGAGAAATAGGCATCATGTAATTAGTCCCTTCTTCAAATAATAATATTAAAACAACCGTGCATTTACAGAGGTTAAATAAGCCTATTCTCTGTAACTATTAAAAACACATTACTTCTTCCACGTATAATTGCAATTAAGTAGAGTAAAAAAGTAGAATTTTGAATGCCACCAATAGGTAAGTCAACAAATAATATAGCTAACAAATTCAATTTTCAACAAAATTTGAGGCAATAAGAGAAAGACAGATCTCCAACAAAATAGGTGGAAAAAGGAATTTAAAAATACCATGGAGTGTTGCTCTCAGAGCTGAAACGGTGTTTTCAAAATTAGGATCATTCCCAACCATGTGCACTGAAGGTGTATCTACCTTTCCATCACCATGCAGATCTACACTAGCTTTTGCTTCAGTTGCAGTTGCCATACACATTTTATCTTGTATACACTTCCCACCTTCATCTATTTTTTGAATGCTGCAAGTTTTTTGGTTGTTTGAATTTACATCCTGCAAATCCATCAACCGGTAAAACAGATTGATTCTGGATACTCTTTTTTTTTTTTTTTTTGGGTTATCACAGATTGTATATAACAATGACTATAAAGACATAGAAAACTGAGAAACTTATATATTGCTAAAATCCGTTGATGATTTTCACCCATAAGATTGGCCACTCATTTCTGTTGGTCCAATGAATTTTGTTCCTCAATTAATCTTTTTTTTTTTTTTTTAATAAGTGAACAGATCTTGTTCAAGTAAGGTCATAGTCTAGAATACACCGACACGGCATTTAGGCTGCCAAACCCGCATCCGACGCAGCCCAACGCGGGGTGCGGTGGGCAATGCCGCTGCCTATGCGTCAGTCCGTGTCCCTTTTTTTTTTTTTTTTTTCCTCAGCGTGCGTACGCGCCAACTTGGTGCAGAGTCGGGCCGACGCGCACGAAATCAGGTGAATTCTCACCGATTCGGGCCGAACCAGTCAATATCGGACGCAACCACCAATACAGGCCGTACTGGCCGATTCAGGCCGAGATTCAAAAATAAAATAAAATAAAAAAAGAGGCAAAATGCACCGTTTGGGAAAAAATAACAAAACCCTATCTCTATCTCAGCTCTCACTTCTCACCAATTCATTCTCTCATTCTCATCTTCAGCTCTCTCTCACTCTCTGGTCTCTGTGCTCCACAGCTCTCTGCCTCTGGCCTCTGCTCTCCGTCAATCCGTCTCCCCTCTCTCACACAATCTCACTCTCACACTCACACAATCTCACTCTCAACTCACTCACAACCTCACCGACCCGGCAACCCACTCTCAAGTCTCTACTCAACTCAAGTCTCAAGCTCAGGTATCAAACTCATTAATTATTATACTCTCACATACTCTCAAACTCATTGATTGTCTTGTTGATTATCTTTTATTTTGTTTTAGTTTCAAACTTGTGAGTTGTATTCTAATTTCCGAACATCATGGAATATTTTAGACTCTTAGTTTCAAACTTGTGGGTTGTATTTAATTTATGAACATCATGTTTTAGTTATTATCTACTATTGTTCTTAGATTTGGTATATGTTTATATAATGTGAAAAAGTATTCTTAGCAATATACTAAAACTATAAATAAAAATATTTTTAATAATTTTTTAATCGCCGCACCCGCACCCTACTTTTTCAAAAATTGCCGAGTCCTACACCCGCACCCAATCCGAAAACGCACCCATGCTGCCTAGGTCATAGTGTTCCTCAATTAATCATAAATACATCCTCACAGTTGATACCATAGTAGTATTAATAAAGATTATATAACTACACTATGGAACCAAGTGCCTTGTGGATCAATAAGGCTACCCAGTTGAGAACCTAAGTTCGATTCCACCCCCCCCCCCCTTATTGTAAACAGAGAGGGAGGAAAAAAAGATACTTGAGCGTTAACATATTATCTTTTCTTTTTCTTCTTTTGATAAGAGCCTTACCATATTATCTCAAAACCTATAAATCTTATTAACTTAGCAATATATGTCTAAGGCTGTTTTTTTTTAATAAGTAATCTAAGGCTGCTGTTGTTGTTTTATATATATATATATATATATATATATATATAGTTTATTATTTTTCTCAACATTGACATTACTCATATAGTAAAGACTAACAAAACAGACACAATATTAAAGTTTATTTTCAAGGCCATTGTGCCAATTTTAATAAATTCAGTAGCATACATAACCTAGTTTTGGTAAATTGATTGATTTACTTTCTAAAACTAAATACAACATTTTTAAAATTCAAGCTGAAGCGTATTAAAATATGAATAGGTTGATATAACTACACATACTTGTGCATTTGTGAAATCAATTGGAGAATCTATGTTTCCATAGTTGAAAAGCATGTCTTCTCCATTTGTAAGCTCAGTTCCATCGTCGTCAGAATCCCCATCATCATCAAAAGCATTGCCTCCGGGGGACCTTGGCGTCACTAGCCTACCAACAGATGCCACCCTCGTATACTTTGCAGAATGATTAACAAACCGATCCAGTCCTGCAAACAGCCAAAGCATAACAAAATGTGCTGCTCTTTAGGATTCAAATGGCACTTACACATCAAGATCAGGAAATCAGGGGCTTATGTTGGCAACATTAGAACTATATTAATCACGGCAATTAGAATTCAGCTTCTTTTTCTTTTTGTTTTCTCTTCTTTCATTCTTTTTAAGACTTTTTGGGTAGTAGTTAAAAACAACAACAACAAAGCCTTAGTCCCATATTTGTTGGGGTCCGGTATGGATACTCAACAGATTAGTCAGGGTCAACCACAAGTATTCCTTTCCTTCATTCTATTTTGTCCAAATTCATACTTTCTGTCACTTCCTTAATTGACGTGCCCTTTTTACTACTTCTACATATGTTACTAAGCCAAAATTTCAAGCTAGTCAGGGTTGGCCACATGTAATCTTTTCTGCAATTGTATTCTATCCAATGTCATATTCTCTGTTACGTCTTTAATTGACTTCAAAATGAATATTAATTTACACCCTAAGCAACTATTGATTCAACTTAATTGCACAAACATTGCATTCTTTTTCCTAGTTAGAAAAGCTAATCTTGCTTACTAGTTACAAATTTGACAGTTAGCATTATCTTAATCTCTCTTCTATAAAAATGAATTTTCTCAAACTATTTGCAAAGAATATGTCACTGAAAAAACGAATTAATTTTAAAATTGAAGGAGAAAATTCATAGTTTCATACCATCTCTCTGATCCAATCGAAGAGGCGGAAGCCCCGAGGGGATCAAATTGAGTTTATCGAGCGATGGAGCAGCAAAACTTCTGGCTCGAGGTCTCGTCGGCTGATCGAACTTGTGGTTCCCATCCAACAAATCGTTTCCGGGAGCCACATTGGGCAGCGACGACGAGATTCTATAGCCGCGAAGCGAGTTCTCGTCGAGCGACTTCGAAAGGTTTCGGGACCACATTTTCCGATCGATCACCATTTCCTCGTCGGAACCGGAGCCTCCGTCGCCGACTATCTCCTCCTCTGCTTCTTCGTCTTCTTCTTCTTCTTCTTCTTCGTCTTCGTGGCTGTTAACGGCATTGAGAGGGCGGTTACGGCGGATCTCGATGAGGCGGTTGAGGACCTGGTCGACGCTGCGCTTGTGGAAGTAGAAGGCGGAGATGGCCATGAGCGAGGCTCCCACCAAGGCCGCCATGGCTAGTTGCAGAGACGACGCTGAAGGCGAATCCATGAGAAAGTGGTTCTTCTTGAACCTTGTTGAAGAATTTTCGGAAAATGGGAACCCTATGTCATGAGCGACTCTGAGAGTTGAAGAGTGGAGTGAGGGACTGTCACTGTAATTGTTTGGCTGGTAGTAGTACTTCTTCTGTCCATTGAAATGATTCAGGGGCCTTTTTTTTTTTTTTTTTATCAGGGTTGGACTTCCGGGTTCGAGCCATGGCTTTTGTGCGTGGGAAAAGTCCAAATTTATTTGTTTTTAAATAAAATGCGTAAATGCATTTTCATCCTTATATTTCACTCTTTTTTTTTTTTTTTTTATCCCTACATTTTTTTACTACTTTTAGTTCATAAACAAATTAACGCATAATATTTAAGTCCTTACCGTCAGCCAATTAATGAAAAAAGCTGAGGTGGCAAACGGAACACCTATTCTTAGCGTGGTGCTGATGCGGCACTAATATGACAATTAAAATATTATTTGTCATTTTTATATGCCACGTCAGCATTTTAATTTTTTATAAAAAGTCATATCAGACAATTTAAACCAAAAAAGAAAATAAATTTAAAAACAAAACTTAACCTTTTTTTTTTTTTTTACTTTCATTATTTTTTCGTAAGAACTGAAGTTGTTCTTCGTGTTCTTCCTAAACCCATGAAATAAACCAATCTCCAACAAACCCAAATTCAAAATCCAGCAACCAAATCTATTCCATCAAATCCAAAAACACAATAAATAAATCCAAGAAACCAAACCAAATCATAAATAAATCAAAGAAATAAACCCATAAACCCAATAACCAATTCAATCTCTAGCAAACCCATAAACCCATAATTTTTCTTCAAAAACAAACATACAAAAAAACCCATAAAAACAAACAACTCCATGTTCTCTCCAAAAAAAACAAAAACACAAACAAACCGAGAACAAGAGCAAGGATACCCAAATCCGAACAAACTTAGTTACACAAATTAATTTGTAACATTTAAGTCCTCACCGTCAGCCAACTAATGAGAAAAGCTAAGGTGACAAATGGAACACCTATTTCCTGACGTAGTGCTAATGTGACACTGATGTGGCGATTAAAATATTATTAAAAAAATATTATTTGTCATTTTTATGCCACGTCAACTTTTTATTTTTTATAAAAAGCAATGTCAGACAATTTAAACCAAAAAAGAAAATAAATTAAAAAACAAAACTTAACTTTACTCTTTTTTTTTTTTTTTACTTTCATTATTTTTTCGTAAGAACTGAAGTTGTTCTTCTTGTTCTTCCTAAATCCATGAAATAAACCAATCTCCAGCAAACCCCAAATCCAAATCCAGCAACCAAATCTACTCCATCAAATCCAAAAAAACAAGAAATAAATCCAAGAAACCAAACCAAATCATAAATAAATCAAAGAAATAAACCCAGTAACCAATTCAATCTCTAGCAAACCCATAAACCCGTAATTTTTCTTCTGAAACAAACACCCAAAAAAACCCATAAAAACAAACAACTCCACGTTCTCTCCAAAAAAACAAAAACACAAACAAACCCATAACAAGAGCAAGGATACCCAAATTTGAACAAACTTAGTCACACAAGTCTCAAACAAACCCAAATACCCATTCATGGGCAATGGATTCTCTTCTTGATGCATGCCACGACCACCACCATGACCACCGGCAATATTCCCATTTTCCATCCAAACACCATCCTCCACCAAAACCTCAAACAAATCAAACTCATAAACCCAGAAAAATCATCAAACCCACATAAAAAAAATAAAAAAATAAATAAACCTAGAAATTTAAAACAAACCAACACCCACATGGAAAAACAAACCCAGGTCAAAGAGATCGTGACCAACACCAACCGATCTGTGACTTACATGCCTCGATCCGACGACAGAGCTCCGCCACTATCACCAACCCAAGAAACCCTCTTTCGATCTCCAACAAGTCGACATCCAATACATGGGCATAACCACACCCAATTCCAACTCCACCATTGTCACCACCCGAGTCTAGGTTCATTGTCATGTACCGTGGAATTCCACTAGGTGAAGCCTCGGTTCCAGGGTTTTACCAAGAGGCCCACAACGTGAGACAGGTGGAGGCCACCATCGCTGTTGATTAAATCAACTTGCAGCAAGCTGACGCTGCTGATTTGGTTCGTGACATTCATTAAACAACCATGTTGAGCTCAAGGTCCTCGGTGATGTCGGTGCTAAGATCCGTGTCTTGAACTTTGACTTTCCTGGCGTTCAGGTCATTTCTAAATTCACCTCTCTTTTTGATTCTTTTAAAAATATTTTTTTTTTAACTTAAAAAAAATTTAAGCTTTGTTTTTTAATTTATTTTCTTTTTTGGTTTAAATTGTTTGACATGAATTTTTATAAAAAAAATTAAAATGCTGACGTGGCATATAAAAATACCAAATAATATTTTAATCACCATAACAATGCCACATCAATGCCACGTCAGTACTACGTCAACAAATAGATGTTCCGTCTACCACTTCAGCTTTTCCTGTTAGTTGACTGATAGTAATGACTTAAATGTCATGCTTTAATTGGTTTAGGGATAAAAAGTGATAAAAATAAAACGTAGGGACCAAAATGAAAAAAGTGCAAAATGTAAGGACCAAAAGTGCATTTACGCCTAAATGAAAAATAGAAAGTGTGCCTCGACTTGGATTGAGCCAATTAAGACTCGAGACCATTGTTCCACTTTTGTGGATTTTCCTTAAAGAGTAATGCCAAAAACACAATTTTTCTCACAGCTTATTCACGTGACAAGTTATGAATGATTAAGTTATGAGCCTATTACTTTTACCCTACCACTCACAGTTTACCACATAAGCAAATTATAGCAAAAGTTACGATCTTAGCATTCCATATTGATAAATAAATTCACGTGATTAAATTAGAGGAAAAATTGCATTGTTCCACTTTAGATTAAATTCTGATCAATTCAGGTTATTTTTTCCAATCCCTAATCGGTCATTCCAGTCAAATTTCAGTTTGATTCTAAAAATAAATAAAAACAAAAATTGTGTTTGTTTTGATTTTATTCTTATTATTTCATTGATGATAATTAAATATAGATGTTAAAAATGTATTTGTGTTTATCTATATATATATATATATATATACACACACACATATATACTATCGATAATTTCAAAACGACAGGTCAGAATTAATCAATACCAAAATTTTATGTTTCAATAGACACATCAGAACATGCACTAAAATGGAATTAACAATATTGCTTGAGACTTGAAATTTTTTTTTTTTTTTTTTTGAGTTTGTATAGTTTATTTATAATTTTTTTAGATACAATTGTATTCTTATTCATTCTAAATAAATAAATAAATTCAAACACACAAAATTATACTTAATTTTCTTATGAAAACTACTATGGATAACTATTTATTATACTCATTTAAATAATTGGTCAGGTTAAGTCGAATCGTGAGTCAATCCGATTGATTCGTTTTCTTCTTCTTCTTCTTCTTCTTCTTTATATGAAAAATCTCTTTCATTTTTAAATACGTGGCAACATTTTTATCTATTTATATTAAACCATAGTTATTATAAATTCAAAATTCTAATTTTTTTTATTATCCCAATTTTATTGTATACTAAAGTTAAATTAAATTTCTTTTAATTACATGAAAATTTTGGACGATGCTATCCATTAGCTTGAGGTACACTTACCAATCACAAAATATTTTATGGTGTCGAATTTATTATCAACATTGAGTACATTTTCGTAAGCTTCCTATGAAAGTTCTTACTAAATTTTTTTAGTCCTACCTATTTTTGATCTCTACTCACTATAACTAGTTTATTTAGAGCCAAACCCAAATAATTCAATTCAACCTCATTTTGGCAAGACAAAGCTATCATATTTGGGTACGTGCGAAAGGTCACATAGGCGGTGGCATTGAACAAAAAAAGGCATTTTGAGATTGGGAATGCATCTTGTAAAGGTATATTAATTTCACTTGATGAATTTTTTTTTTTTGCGTACTTTTTTAATTGGAAACCTCTTTTTGTTTTAAATACGCAATAGTAAGAGGTAGTGGACAGTTTATTTAATTAGTAGGTAATGTAACAGTTTCTCATTAAAACTAAAGGAGATTTCAGTTAAAAAAGCACTAGAAGTGTAAGGACATAGTTTGAATTCCTAGCCCACAAGATGGATGGACATAGACCCAAAAATCTCAAAACAATGAATTTGTAAAGAGGGTTAGAAAACTGGGCTCCAATGAATTAGAGAACAAATATAATAGATCCAGATGACCAAAAGCAAAAAGATAGAATGAGTTTATTCAAAGAAAAATGTCCTCGGCTCAATCCGAGGAGACTAGTTCTTATATAATGATCCATAAGTAGATTACAATTTCAGTCTTTGGTTGCTACAATATTTCCTCCTTTATCTTTTGATCCCCTTTCTTCTGGGTATCTCCCTCAATTTATACTCTTCTCTCCTCTTCTCTTTGCCTTCCACATGCAAGCTAGATAGTTGGTACTGATACTTGTCTCATCAACATTTTTCAGAAGTCTTTATGTAGTAGCTGTAAGGCTAAAAACTACTATTCAGATATCACATCCACATTAATACGGCCAAAGGGTTAGCTGGAGAGCATTCAATGCGGCGGTAGCAGCTTTCTCCTTTGATATTTTAGGACTCTCTCTTGTTATACGTTTTTGCAATGCTTATCCGCACCAACAGAACTTTTTGGAGCGTTCCTTTGAATGGCAAACCACCTACCCGGACCTCGGCCTTGGTTAGCCGAGGTGGCATTCATCCTCGACACTCCTTCTTGGGTCATTATGACCAAAACTAACTTCCTTATTTACTAACACAGACTCACTTGATAGAGTTTACTCATCCTCGAATGACTCCTAGTCCTCGGTTTGGGCTTTAGGCCCAACATATACATGGATAATGAACTCCTGGGCCCAATGCTCCTACAGGAAATAAGCTAAACCTTTTTTTTTTAACCCCCAAATATTTGTGTGTGTGCGTTTATTTATTTATTTTCAATTTCATGTGTTAGCATTTTGTAACAAATTTTTTCTTTCTTTCTAGAAAGCCTTGAAATTCCCTTTCACTTGCTACTTGGTGTGGTTTTCATGCATTATCACAATAAAAATGTTTTTTTTTTTTTTGGAGAAAATCACAATAAAATGTTGAATTGCTCTTTTTTTTTTCTTTTCTTTTTTTTTTTTTTGCATGAATTGTAATGTTGTAAGTGTTTGTATTTAGTGGGATTTTTTTTGACTATCTTGAAATGGGTATTCTTTTAAATATGTATGCTTACTTGGATAAAGTTGGAATTCTATTAAAGTTTTGGTGCAAAAATTTAGGATTTTTGAATATTCCCATGATTCCGTCTACTATTTTAGTATATCACGCTATAGGTTTTATACGGCACTTAAAGTGCCACCTTTTCAAAATCTTGTCGACTCCCAAAAACTAGTTTACTTTTCTCAACTACTAGCATTACACTTCTCCAACCCCCCAAGTTCTTCAACGTACTTTGATTTTACCACATGAACATGTGTGTTTGTTGAGAATCAGTCATTGTATTTGTACACTTGGTTTGGCTCACATGATGCCTATATTGTCATTTTTCATCCAATAAAAGTGATGGAAGTGTAACAAAATGATAAATTACGCAATTTTTTTTTAATATTACGCTAAAAGTAGTTTTATAATCACAAATTATTTCACAATTATTTAGTCATAATTATGATGTGGTAGGTTGTGAGTGGTTAATCATCACTTACACATAGATCTACTATTTTTTATTCACCAATAACACTCTGTCACATCACAGCTGTAAGAACCACTCTTATAATATATGCCAATTCACTTGGTGGATTATTTCTTTATCTTATTTTCATTTATTTTTAAGAGTTTATGATGATTGGATGGATTAATACTGGACCAGTGGTAAATAAGTAATGTACACCAATTGGCCCATATGGCTTCAATTTGTACAAGAAATCAAGTGTGTCAGCCATTCTTCTTTCTTTGCCCAACTCCCCATAGGGCCCTGACCCTAAACAATAAAAATAAAAAGATTGAAAGAGATAAAAGGTATGGCCCTAACAAAACAAACAATACATATTGGACTTACAATTAAAGAGAAAAAAAAAAAAATTTCACAATGAATCAATGGCCAAGCAACATTCTCTAATTTTATTAGTTGGGATCACGTCTAAAATTTAGCCGGAAGTGGGATATGGTACCGTATTTGCCCAATTATTTCTTAACAAAAAAAAAAAAAAAACCTACCTTTTGAAAAAAATATATTGATAATTGAGAAAGAGAGGATCTGAATCTTGCTATGTTTGATTTGGAGGTCACTCATATCTCAGCATTCATCACTTAAATCTCCTCGCTCAAACTCATTATCCAATTCTTATAACTCTAACTCAAAATTTTCCATAACTCTACTCTTTGTTGTGTTTGGCTGGAAGTTCTCAAATAAGTATTCCAAACCAAAAACTCAATTTTATGTCAAGCTATGGGACATTGGGACCAACGAAGAAAGACTACAACCACTAACAATGTTCTCAAACGATAGAAAGATTAAAAATTATAATCAAAACATTAGTAGTGAATAGTAGTTCTGCCTGTTGGAGTTCATTATTGCTCTGGCACTTGATGTGACTTGACTTATGGGTAGGACCCACTTGGTTCTAAAGAATTACAATATTGTCACTGTAACTCATAATCCATGATCCGAAAACTCTTAATTTGTGTTGTCATTTTCGCTCCATCTTAACTAATTTATCTGCGGTTGTTTTGGCTGAAAATTGACTCAGAAAAACAAATTACGCACTGCTGTGTGTTTGGTTACGCATAGAAAATATGGTCAAACAGAAAATTATTTTCGTTGACTGTAAAATATCCACCCCACACCCGTAAAATAATTTACGCTCTCATTTTACCTTCAAACCATTTACACCCTTTCATCACTCACACCAAGCCCAAGTCGGAGAGCCATCGCCGGTGAAGCCCAGATCCAGTCCCCGACCCATGGCCCTGCCGGTCTGATCGCGCCGCCTCAGCTCCTCTGTCGTGCTCAAACCCATCTCCGATGAACCCGGTCTGATCATGCTCGCCTTTGCCTCCGCGCGATCTCGCCTTTGCCCCCGTCCGTGTGATCTTGCATTCGCCTCCGTCTGCCGTGCGATCTCGCCTTCACCCCCATCCGCGCGATCTTGCCTTCGAACTCAGTCGCCTCTCCCTTTTCCTTCTTCTCTCATGACCGGATTTGATAAATTTTTTTTTTTTTGGGTTTTGATTCTTTTGTGTTTCTCTGCTGAGAAATGATATTATATATTTGTTTGGAAGCTGAGAAAATGTAAGCAACAAGTAGAAAATGTGTTTTCTATGACATTTTCAAGAATACAACCAACACACTAAAAAATATTTTTCAAAGTATTTTTTAAAATGCCACAAAACACCTGAAAATATTTTCTTTTCCGAAAAGTATTTTCCCCTACAAATATTTTACACTTGAAAAACATTTTACATTGAACCAAACGTACCCTAAGTTATCTTAATCTTAATATATATAAAGCGGCTATGCCACTACAATGCTTTAGCACTGTGCACTTAGTGTTTTTTACTGTGCAAGCACTGTAGCGGCAACAGTGCTTCGGTTTCTTGAGTCTTTTTTTTTTCTTCAACCCTTTTTCAATTGGTACTGTAGCTATAGTGCCTAAAGTTTTTTTTTTTTTTTTCTTCAGTAATTGGATTGTGTTTTTTTTTTTTCTTTTAAATATTGATATAAACTGAGATTTACATTGTTATACTGACACAACAAATTTCACAATATTTTTTCAATTATTGACGTGTCAATTTCTTACAAGTCAAAATAAAATAATAAAATAAAATGAGATTGGTTTTTTTTTCCCCAGTAATTGGTTTGTATTTTTTTTTCCTTTTAAATATTGATGTAAGCTGACATCTATATTGTTATACTGACACAAAAAATTTCATAATTATTGACGTGTCAATTTCTTATAAGTCAAAATAAAATAATAAAATATGAGATTGTAGCTAACCACAACTGAAAATAATTGTTTTAAAAAAATGTTACAACACTTATTGTTATCACAATATTTTCACAATTGTTGAGATCTCAGTTTCTTATAGATCAAATAAAAAAAAAATGCTAAGTCTACAACATTTTAACATTAATTTCTACAGTGCTTAAAGTTTTTTTTTTTTCCTAGTAATCAGTTTGTGTTTTTTTTTTTCTTTTAAATATTTATATAAATTGGCATATATATTGTTATTGTCGGGACACAAATCGTGGATTGGGCCTTTGAACAGAATAAGTTGAGGCCCAAGCTATGTATGGTATCCTTAAAATGAATTTGTAAAGAGAGTGGGCTGAAGAACACTTGACTGAATTCGTATGAGTTGGAGGCCCAAGTATGATTATGACCAAATTTGTATTAATAAGATATTTGATCGTTACAATGTTCTTCTCGGCATTGTCCGAGGAGTATGCTTATACAAATGCTCTGAATATTTTTCTCTTTTCTCTCCCCCTCTCCCTTTCCTTTCTTCTTCTATTTATATGCCCCTCCTCTATTACGTGGGCTTTCTTTGATACTTGTCCCATCAACTCCCATCTGGAGTCTTCTTCTGGTAGCTGCCAAGGATGGAGGTCACTGTTCAGGTGTCTTTTCCCATTAATGCGGCCATGATGTTAGCTGCAGGATCATAAATGCGGTGGCAGCAGCCTTTTACTTAATATATGATCTTCGCCACTTGTCCTTTTTGTCCATATAGATCAGGAGATTCTTCGGGGGAGCTAGGATTGATGCAGGAGCATTCGTTTGAGACACCCTTTTGACAGTCCGAACAGGCAAGGCTCCTCGGACAGGTCAAGATTTGTTGTTCTCGGATGTACAGGTCTCCTCGGACGGGTCATGGCCCATTACCTGATATTGGGCCTTTCACCCCTACAGTTATACTGACACAACAAATTTCACAATATTTTTACAATTATTGAGTTATCAATTTCTTACAAATCGAAAAAAAAATATGAGACTGTGATCAACCACAATTGAAATTAAATGTTTTGAGAAAATGCTACATCACTTATTGTTATCACAATATTTTTACAATTGTTGAGATCTCAGTTTCTTATATATCAAATAAAAAAATGCTAAATCCATAATATTTTAACATTAATTTCACAACAAATCACAGGTAAGCTATTATTGATAGATAGCACTGGTGTTGCAATGCTTTTGGTTTATTCAGCTGGCACTGTAGCTACAATGCTTAATTTTTATTTTATTTATTTATTTCAGTAATCGGTTTGTGTTTTTTTTTCTTTGAAATATTTATGTAAACTGACACATATATTGTTATACTGATACAACAAATTTCATAATATTTTCATAATTATTAATGTATCAATTTCTTATAAGTTGAAATAAAATAATAAATTATGAGATTGCGATTAACCACAACTGAAAATAAATGTTTTGAGAAAATGTTACAACACTTATTATTATTACAATATTTTCACAATTGCTGAGATCTCAGTTTCTTATAGATCAAATAAAAAAATGCTAAGTTCACAACATTTTAACATTAATTTCTACCGTACCTAAATTTTTTTTCCAAGTAATCGGTTTGTGTTTTTTTTTTTCTTTTAAATATTTATGTAAACTGGCATATATATTGTTATACCGACACAACAAATTTTTAATATTTTTACAAATATTGAAGTATCAATTTCTTACAAGTCGAAATAAAATAATAAAATATAAGACTGTGACCAACCACAACTGAAAATAAATGTTTTGAGAATAACAATAACAATGTTGTCAATTTAAAACCAATAATAATTTGTCATTTAGAATTTGTTCTAAAAATGTTATGAATGTAGCATTTTTCTCAAATAAAATAAAAAAATATCTATTCGGATCCTAAAAATAAAGATATTGTGAAAATATTGTGATATTTTGTTGTATTCTTAAACTTCTTTTTTAATATAGTCAAATTAAGTGAGTCAAAATTTACAGTTTTACACACATAATCTATATTAATTTTTTCACTGCTGAGGCAGCACGTGCCTGCACGTAAAGCCAACACTAGCAAGTGATAAAAAGTGAGAAAGAAAACCAAGTCAAACAAGTAGAAATGATGTAGACCCAAAAAATGAGTAATGAGTGACGAGAATTTGGCAAACCAAATTGTTGTTTCCCCTCCCATGATTCTTTCCATGAAGCCATGATGAATTGATGGCCCAAGAAGGTTCTGAAAATTTTCTTAGTTGAGCCCATATCTTTAAAAAACCCGGAGGAGTTGTACTCCAATTTGCCTAGTTGGGCCATTATGGACAAATTTGTAATGGGATGGACGGAAGGACCACCTTTGACAAAAAATGTGAATTAAAGTATTTTGAACAAATTTAAAGGGTGTAATTTGTATTTTTCACACACAAAAATAAAATAAAAATCTTAGTTGAGTCATCTCTACTGAAAAAATTTGAGCTGTTGACTCTAGTTTTCTTAGTTAGACCCTAATCTTAAACAAGCAAACTAAAGTGATATAAATTATTGTATTTGCCCAATTACTTAACCCAAAAAAATTACCACTTGTACACTTTTATTTAAAGCTATATAGTGCGAAATTTTACAATTTGAACTAAAATTCTAACTTCACACTAATGAGTAATGGGAAAATTTTAGGTATTGTAAATTAGATTTCTTAATTAAATTCAAACACATTGTTGTATTAACTAATAAATCAAAAATAATGTTACATTTTTTTTTTGCTGAATAAAAAAAGGGAGTTTTCGGTGTGGGCTCATCGACCCCCGCCACGTAACGGCAATGGGTAATACTACGTGTACCACATGGGCTTTGCTGGGGCTATCGCTCGAACCGCTCCTCTCTGGGTGCAGAACAAGAACTCCTACAATCAAACCACACCCCCGTGTGGTAATGTTACATTTTTTTTAAGAACAATTAAATTCAATACAGTTATATATTAAGTTTAATCGAAAAACTTAATATTGAAAAAATTGTGTTAAATGCTAATGTCATAGAGACATCCAATAATATTGGTAGGTAGAATTTGATGGAAACCAGCCATTAAGCTAAAATGGAAGTTAAGAAAAATAAAAATAACACCTCCTCATCCTGTCATATACATAGTTTAGAAACCCGAACCGGACCGGGCGGTCCGACCGAAAAAACCGGGAACCGGAGGGAATTCTGGTTTTTTAAGACCCCAGAACCGGGTATTAGTGCTTTGTGAGGGAACCGGACGAACCGGGAAAACCGGCCGAACCATAGACCGGTTCAACCGATCATGGAATAGAGAAAAATCAAGAAAAATGCGGCTGCCAGGGGTTGAACTTGAGCTCTCACACCTTGAAAGTAAGACTGAAGCCTTGACCAACAGACCAAGTGCTCCCTTTGGGAGCTAATATGCAATATTATTAAATTTATATTAAATTTACATGATTTATAATTTCTAAACTTCTATGTCATCTTTCTCAACATATTAAATATTACTAAATTAACTTTTTTATTTAAGAATAATACCTATGCAATTTATGAATTTATTTTAAAATTCATTTTTAGTTAATTGAAATGATTTCTCTTAAAGGATTATTATTAAATTTATTTTTATGCTTATTTATGTTGTACTATTTTTTATTAACCTTATAATGTACTATTTTATGTATTTTGTTTCAATTTTAAAGATATTTTTAGTAAATTTTGCTAATATTTACAAATTTATTATATTTATTTATATTTAAATAATTATTAAATTAATTATGACGTCATCACGGTTCAACCCCGGTTCGACCTCGGTCGGACCTCAAAAACCTTGAACCTCTCCCTTTTACGGTTCAATGAACGGTCCGAATCTGAAAATCTTGGTCATATATCGACATTGATGTCCACAGCCATGCAATAGTAGTTATCATTTAGATAGAGAAGAATATTGAGAAGACATGCATCATCACTACATTTATGGGTTATTATTATTATTTATTATTTATAAATATTATTATTGAAGAAGAATTAGTTGTAGTGACTGTCATTCAGATAGAGAGGAATATGAGAAGACATGCATTACCACTAGATTTTTATTCTTATTTTTTATGATGATGATAAAGAAGAATTAGCTATAGTGGTTGTCCTTTAGATAGAGATGAATTATTGAGAAGGCATTAATCACCACTACATTCATGTGTTTTTTTTTTTTTTTTTTTGGTGATAAAGAAGATTTAGCTATAGGTGGTTGTCCTTCAGATAGAGATGAGTTATGAGAAGACATTCATATTCACCACTATATTCATGTTTTTTGTTTTTCTACGATAAAGAAGAATGAACTATAGTGGTTGTCCTTCAGATAGAGATGAATAATGAGGAGACATTCATCACCACTGCATTCATGTTTTTTTTTTCTTTCTTTGGATAAAGAAAAATTAACTTTTAAGAAACATGCGCAAACCAGAAACAACATACAGAAAGAAAACATGAGTTTGGTGTTATGATGAGGTTCAGAAGTAGGGATGATGATAATTTGAATTCAACAATGAATGGGTTTAGAGAAGAATAAAGAACTTTAAGGTTCATTAAATTCTTTAGCAAGATTATTATTTGTTAGGACTAAGCACTTACCCGCTACACCAAGAACTATAACTGATAGTAAGGGCACAGCCTAGCGCCAATAGGTTAACTAAAACTTAGTCCAGTCTGGCCTCCGCTTTTAGCAGGAAGTTGGACTTGGCCCATTAGGCCTCCGGCCAACAATCCAACCCCCAACACCTGCACATGTGCAATAGTGAGTCAAACCTGTGATTTGGCTCTTATACCAATTGTTATTTTTAAGTCCATCATCATACATTTAACAATTTTACTAACTAGTACTTTTTTTTCTCCTTTGAAAGTTCAAAACAATAATATATTTAAGTTTTAAAGTTGGAATTTTGAGCTTTGGTGTCTGTTGACATTTTTGATGAAGTAAAACTTTAAACTATAGAGCTTTTGCGATAAATAGTTTTAACTGCAAGGTTCTTTAGTGTTTCAAATGTTTGACAAATATATTACATTGAAAACTATAGATGCCATCTACATAATAAGGAGTTGGCTCCATGAATTTTGAGGACTAAATAAAGAAACAACTTCAAATGAAGACTTTTCTTATATTTAAATATGAATTAAATAATATTTATTTAATTTTTTTATATTTATGGGTTGGAAGTAAACTTTTTCTATTACCTAGTCGACTAAAAACAAAAGAAAAATAAATAGCGGTCAATTCACCACTTTACCGACAAATGGTGACCACTTATTGATTTGAAATGGAAGTAAAGTAAACAAGAGGAAAAAGTAAAAAAATAATTCTAGGTACAAAACAATTTTTACAATCTTTTTTCATATACAATTGTTGACGTAACAAATTATGATTGAAATAGTATTACTTTTACATAAATCAATCATTAATCTCATTTTAGTAGCACTAATATAGCATGTCACCTTAATGCTGTGAAAAAGATTATAAAAATTGTTGTGTCTTTAGACTTTATTAAAAGTAAAAGGAGTTACTTGAAAAATTGAATCTAAAATGAGAGCATTCCAAAACTCAAATGTTGATCAACAGGATTGATCTATAAGCTAGTTCTAGGAAAAAAAAAAAAAAAGGAACACCATTTTTCTTGGTGGTTCATATTTTAGGTTGTCAATTTGTTTACGTGGAAATTATGATTTGAGTTTTTTTTTTTTTTTTTCACCTTTTGTGGATGTGTGGAAAACTACTCTAATCTTGAGGCTTTAAACCATTGCTTAAGTAGTCTGGTAGAATAATCAACACTAAGGATATAATTTTGTTGGTACGATTAAAAAATATAGTTTTCAATTTCCACAACATGAAGACTAAATCAAATGATTGATTAATTGAAGAAAATTACAGGATTAGGATAACCAATACAAAAATAATTCAAATTCTAAACATACATGTTGTATATATTACTAAATTGATAGTTGAAATGTTTTTAAATTCTGTAAACTCGTCAAATCAAAGTGGGTGAGAAATTCCTTTTGCGTTTTCTTATGTAGGTATTAGTACTCTATTAGATCAATAAAACGACTTTCTAAGTGGGTTAGGTGTGTTAAACCATATATATATATATATATATATATATATATATTTATTTATTTATTTTAAACAATGCTACATCATCTAATTCATATTATGAAAATTTTATCGTTGGATTACATGTTTTATATGTTCTTAACATGCATACCAATTAGATGTTATTTACTATTCAATCCATAAACTGATCATCTATGCATTATTTTAAATTACAAAAACTTTAATTTAAATAATTGATTAATGACATGACTATTGATCTTTGATAATCTTGAAATTTTGCAAGCATAAAGACTGGTATACAGTAAATCAAATGAATTAAGTTTTAGTGTTGTTATCTAGTTTTTTACTCATCAACAATAACACTCTTCTAAACACTACGTCTAATCACATCTTGTGACTGACATGCAATAAAAATGAAATGAAATAATGTGAAAGAACTTACACATCATCAACTACTAGTAAAATAAACCATGAAAAAGATTGGGTTCCTTGTATGATTGCTTCCAATGGCACGTTGTGACTAGTGGTTAGTCATGTGCAAAGTTTTTTCTTTAGGCTTAGATTATTGGTGGGCTCTTCTAGGTGCAACTAGGTAGCCAGAAGCCAGATAGTTGAACGAGATAGAACAGAAGCACCCACCCATAGTCCATAGAAGGGGCCAAAATATATATTGATTGATATAAGATTTGTCTTACTTTCTGCCTCTTTGTGACAGGCACAAACATGAATAAACCACATAATATCTCAAGCTTTTACACTCATGATTCTAACCTACTGTGACAGTTTGTTCATATATGTGATTTATTTATTTTTTTGGGCGAAAGTTCATGTGTGACTTTTCAACTTCATGATATTCGGTCGACTTAGAAAGTGGGCATTATCTAAGTGACTATGAATATATGATTAGTTCAACTTGGAAATGTTGGCACAAATGTTGGAGGCGGCCGGTGGAGATTCTAATACGGGTAAGAATAACAAAGAATGGGCAAAAACTCAAGTAAGAAATTCCGGGAAGATATTCTTTTTATTCACTAAAAACCAAATGACAATGCTTCTAAAGTAAGTAAGCGACAGGCCGCAAATTTTTTTAAAGTTAGGATTTGGAAATTGAGATTTTGAAAGCTCCAACAATGCTATTCCAAGCTTGATTGATATTCTATATAATCAGCCTAACATTGTAGTACCCCACTCAGCCATCGACATGGACTCTTGGGAATATTGACTGACCACTCAAGTGGAGGATGGTCATGAAGATGATAATTATGTAGAGGACAACAATGTGGAAGTGGTCAAGATTACAATTATATAGAAGATGATACAGAGAGGTAGGACTATTGCATTGATCAGTTGTTTTATATCACCACTTGATATTTTCTAATAAGTTTAACCATATATTAATACTAGTTGCTAACCCATGCGATGCACGGGATAATTAAATAAAAATTAAAAGTACTTATTTTACTTAAAGGTATATGACTTAAATTTTAAAAATGTATAATTTGAAAATGAATGAAAATAATTAATTTATTCAATATAATGATTTAGAAAAATTTTTTTTCTTTCATATCATTAGTTTCACATAACACATTCCGACGTGGCCTATTCTATAGTGATAACTTCACATAATACTCAACTGCAATTAAATCTACTATCCATTACCAATCTAATCTATGTTATCTTGATAATAGATCTACAAATTGCATTCTCATATTCTTAGAGTTTGCCACATCATTGTTATTATCTATATATAATGTAAAACAAAAAATTTTAACTTTTTGAAAGACTTACGTTAGAATTATGATTAAAAAATAATTTTTTTTAATTAGATCTCATATTAGATTTTTTTTAAAGGACTCACTTTAGGTTAAAAAAAAAAAAGAAACACGTAAAAAAAAAAACACTTTTGGATTAAGGAAAAAAGAGAGAGAAACTCCTATTAGGACTCTCTCACTATTTAGTTTAAAAAATTAAAATTTTTTATAAATTAAAATGATAAGGAAAAAAGAGAGAGACTCCTATTAGGACTCTCTCACTATTTAGTTTTAAAAATTAAAAAAAATTATAAATTAAAATGATAATGTGGAAAATTGTGGGAGTTTCAGAGATTTTGGTTCTTTTATATATATATATATATATATATATAGATTATGATACTTTTTTGGAGGCATGGAATGGGAATAATGAAATCCCGAGTTTGTTTTTGGTCCTTTGCCCATGTGGGGAGAAAAAAAAAATGCTAAATAAGAAATGAAAAAGATGTGTGTGGATAAGGCTTAGTTGCAACTTGCAAATCTAAATCTCTAAGATAACTCAAGCATTTATTATAAGCACACATCCTTACTTCATCATTAGAAATTTGAAACTAAACTACTCATAAAACCTTAAAAAGGTTCCTTTTTTTTGGGGGGGGGGGGGGGGAGAGGGGGGAGACGAGGATTGGTTGTAAATTAAGGATGCTCGATAAAAGAAATTCTATGGATACAATAAAATTTTACAACATTTTCATAATATCATTGTTTTAAATGTGGTGGGTTTGGTTGTAATATTTATTTGAGTAAAATACTATTTTAGTTTCTAAACGTTACCAAAGGTTAGCTGTTTGTTTTTAAATTTTAAAAAGTTCTTTTTACATCCTTAAATTTTATAAAGAGTTTTTTAATAGTTTAGAGATAAAAATATAAATGAAAAAAAAAATCAATAGTTTAAGGATAAAAACAAACTTTTGATAAAATTTAAGAACATAAAGTAAAACATATTTAATAGTTTAGGAATAAAAATTGAACTTTTCAATACTTTAGGAACAAAAAACAAACTTTTTAAAGTTTAGGATGATTTGGACATAATTTATATGATATAGATGATTTGGACATGAGTTTATGTAATACTGATTTCATTTTGAATATGTTGATGATAATAATTAAATGATTGATTATTATATAAAAAAATTTCATATGGAGTATAAAAGGGTTTATAATTTCACATGAAATGAATTTTTGCATTCAAATAGATTTAGTCACAATTTATGTGAATTTTTGTCACTTTTAGTTAATAGTGACTCATTGAAGGCATGAATTCACATGATTTCTGAATTTAAGGTTTTAATCAAAACTTTAAAAATTCTAGGGTTTAATTTGAAACCACCCAAGTTACAACAAGGGGCCGGATTATTTAATTTACCACAATTTTTAATAAAGTATAATCACTTGATGCAACCACAACTTCTAAGATTCAACTTTTATTGTATAACATTTTCACCTCCTTTCCTTTGGTGGCCATAACTATAAGGGTTTCAGGCTTTTGTGATTGTTTGGAAAAATAAAGCATCAATCATTATATATAAAAATCATTAAAATGTTCATATGAATAAGCTCCAACTCTCTTTCTTTTTGGTTTCTAATAAGAGTAATGTCAAGGATATAATTTTTTTTTTCACAACTGTTACATAGCTTAGTTTTTTTTATCTTATTTTTTTTATATTTAAAAACTTTATTTTTCTAAGTATAATTGTATTTTTATCCGCTTTCAACAAATAACAAAGAAACATCGACATGTAAGTCGATCTAAATGCAAAATAGGAAAGATGAACAGCGAGTAATTAAAGAGCATTTTCTTGAGTCTATCATGATATCATCCATTACTAAACCAAGAAGGAGCTAGAGTTGCGGGGGTAGAGATTGGGGAACATGGCTTCAGAGCATCTGGAATCAAATTTTTAGCTTTTTAGCACTACAAAAAGTCATTTTTTCTATTTTATTTTCTCACATCTAATAGTAGTGGTTTTATTTTAATTTTTAACACAATAAAATAATATAAACATTGCAATAAAATAATATTTCATTCAACCACCAAAAAACAACCACAACTACGATCAAATCACTGCACAAAGACACAGAGAGAAAAAGTAATGTGAACGCTGCACAAAGACACGGAGAGAGGAAAAGTAGTGTGAACGCAAAATAAAATGCAGAAAAAAGAATAAAAATAAGAAAAGTAGTGTGAACGCAAAATAATTTTTTTTTTTTAAACCTTTCAGTTACAGTGGACAGCCAAAAATAGCTGTGCACTGTAACTATGGAACAAAAAAATATTGCTTTGGCTCCATTATTACAGGGTACATTTTGAGTTTAGTGGTGTTAAAAATAGCTATTTAGCACTACTATTGCTAGTGTTCTAAGGTCACAAAATTAGAATAGTAAGTCTGCACAACTATTTTCATAACTGTTTTTTTTTTTTTTTTTTTATAGGATTCATAACTGTTAAATTGATAAATAATATGGTAGATAATGAACTGATATTAATAATGGACCCATGTCAAAGTTGACAGTAAATTATCATCTTAGGTAATTGAAAAAACCAAAGTTTTGAATAATATTGTGCATGTATGGATTTCAAGAATTATATTGGGAAAGATTATGAGCATAATTAAGGAGAATGTGACTTAATATATGTATATATATGTACACACACAATCGCTTCATAATCACTTGAACTTGTGTCACTTTGATAGGCTCAAATCTTAAATAAATAAATAAATAAATAAAAAGAATAAGACTGTATTGCATAAACTCCTCAAAGATGCACGTACGAGTCACTGTCACGGCTCTACATGAAGACACTTGCTGAATAACATGGGAGTTCAACTTTTTATTCTTTCTATACATCTTTTTGAGTTTTGACAAGGAAAAAAGATAAACCGATCATGCACATACTCTCCGTTACAGATTCATGATCGACCATTGAACTGGCAGATAAATACAATCCCTTCATAATCAATGTTCATATTATATATGAAGGATATTTTTTATGTTTCATTGTTTTTTCTGTGCCATGCGTGCACGCATGCACATTCAAAAAGATGTGTAGCACCAAAAATAACCTCTCCGCAGCTAGTACAATCATTATAGTCTCTCTAACCCTTACTCATTGCCACGATATTCCACCGCTGGATTTCGTGATTTTCGATCCAGAAGTTGGTCACTCTCATTTTGTGCCGCACATTCTCACACACTCAAAGCTACAATTATTGAAACATTTTTGGCATTTTTGGCAATGTCTAGTACAAACAGCCAACTAAAATAAATGTGCATGTCTAGATAGTGGGGCATGTGCAGGTACTATACTTACTTTTACATGTTACAACAATGACTTAATGTCAACAAAGTAACTTCGTTAGGACCAACGCCCACGATGGGTGAGTTGGTACTTCTCCAAGACTTAAAGGAATTCATAGACCCAAGTTTGAGTGATCCCAAGATGGGGTTATACGGTTGATTGTCAAAAAAGAAGAGAACAGAGAAAAGAAAAGTGTTACTTTGTTAGGTTTTTAGTGTTGGTATGTTTCATGACACTCTCTTATAATCAAATTAAATATCTTGATTATGTTATTTTATATAAAAAAAAAAGATTA
Organism: Lithocarpus polystachyus; assembly: GCA_033629205.1. Taxonomy (NCBI): domain Eukaryota; kingdom Viridiplantae; phylum Streptophyta; class Magnoliopsida; order Fagales; family Fagaceae; genus Lithocarpus; species Lithocarpus polystachyus. The sequence continues at coordinate 78,555,050 of CM066164.1, forward strand.
ATTTATGTCTTTTTCAGTTAAAGGCTCACATGAGTGTGAAGACAAACTCACTCAAGCAAGATAAGTGGTTCGATACTTAAAACCCACTCAAGAAGATCTAAGGCTTGCTTGAGCGAGGTTGCAAGAAATAGAACATTTACTCTATGTTTGCTAAACCTCACACAACATTTTTTTTTCATAATTGTTGACTTGATATATATAGTGATTAAAGTAACATCACTTTTACATAAGTCCAACATTAATATCACCTTTATTAATTATGTACTAATTACCAGCTTAGATTATAACTGAAAGAGTTTAAGAAAACTCATAATATAGCTACGTACGTAAAACTTAGGAGATCACATTTAGGCTTTGATCGAACTAAGTTCCACATCCACATAAGGCTCATCTTCCTTTTGCAAACTGCCCCTATAACTATAATTTTTAGCACAACATACAAAATATATCAAATTCAGGACTCCCATCCCTGCAATAACGAAGTAGTAATAATCCAATCTTCCAACGTTAATATCATTGGTCAACCAATCAGGCCTGCTTTTTGTTCTGGTGGCATGATGAACAATGGTGACCAAAGCGCTACTCAGGTAGCTAGCTCCAGCAAAGGAACAAGAAAAAAGTGCATTCCCAATGCTTCTCATGTGCTCAGGAAACTGCCTGTTAAAGAATTCAATCTGTCCAATGATATTGAAAGCCTCGCAAAACCCCATCAAAATAAGCTGTGGTGCTAGCCACATGACTGACATTGGTGCAACCCCTAGGGGTTGTGGGTGCAACATAGCTGAGGCCCTTCTCACCCTTTCCATCAATCCAGCTACAACCATTGATAGAATTGAAAACACAATCCCAATTCCAATTCTTTGGAGAAGTGTGATTCCACCTTCATGTTTTGTGATTTTTCTAAGGGTCGGTACTAGGAATCGATCATAGAATGGGAGCCACAGGCCAATTGTGATGAATGATATGACTCCCATTGAGCCTGCTGGGATTTGGAAGTGTGGTCCAAGGTGACGATCGATTTTAAGGGCTTGTGACACAGTGAATGTTCCTTGTTGTATCATTGGAATGAGGCTAATGATTCCAGCAGACCAAATTGGGATGATTCTAATTAAGCATTTGACCTCTTCGACCTGCTGTATGGTGCAGAGCCTCCATGGATTCACACAAGTCCCATCAGGCTTTAGTTCATCCTCTTCTAATACCATTGCAGCTTTGTTTAAGAATCTGAGGAAATAAATCAATAAGTGGATTTAATTACATAAACAAGCAAATTACATATGGCACAACTTCAAAATTGGACTTAACTAACATATATGATAGATGTCCTATTCTTATTTACCAAGTTTTCTTCACTAATGCTTAATTTTTTTTTCCTAATTCATTTAGTCTTAAAAAATGGCCCATACACAAGCTGGTATCTTGTGCAACAATTGTATACAATATCTCAATTTACATATGTTCACCTCTCATTCTTGTATGTAATTATCACACAAGATAATAAATCTTTCATACATGTCAAAACATAACTAAAATTTTGTTGGGTGACAATTAACACCATTTATTAAATTCATAATTTGTTTTAATAACTTAAACTTTTAAAATAAGTGGTAGTTTATTCTAATATCAATGCAATGATATGAGTTAAAACAATTTTTTTTTTTGTTGAGAAGCAAGATAAAACAGTAGTCAAAATGATTAAATTTGTAATTTTCTAATAATATAAGGTTTTGGAACAATAAATAGTTTATTTCTTTTTAAGGAAATTAATAGTTTACTATATTACAAAAAGTGTAAAACCTATTTTTAAAACCCAGCCATACGTTACGTTAGTTCTAGAAGCAAGTAACAGTAACCCCACTCAGTTCACTGAATCTTAGACCAAAAAATAATAATAACAATGAATTGGTAACCGACTCATTTATATATATATATATATATATATATATATCAAAAAAGGTCTACTATAATTGACAATAGGTGTGGGCATGACGCAGGTACAAACAAAACTCAATGGTCCTCAATTATTATTATCTGACATCAAACATGGAAAAGCGAGCCACCCCACAGCTTTTGAAATATAATGAATGAGTCAGTTTCTTTTAGCATTCACAAAGATCATTGTACCATGCATCAACCAATCAATATACAATTTAGAAAAATCTTTTGTGATGGAGATGCATTACCTATAATTGTTGGTGAGAGGAAGCTTTGTCAATACAATCCCCTTCAATGGAGGATCATAAAAGATTGGACCTACTTCACTGTCCAATGGAAGCTTAATCCCACGCTTCTTATAAGCTGCTGAAAGAACTTGAAAAATGCCAGAAAGTGGGCTTCCTTCTGCTTTGACATGCACATAAATCTTTGTTCCAATGAAGAATAATATGATTGAGAATAACATGCACAAGGTTGGCATGCCAAAGCCAATGACCCAGCTAACAGAGTCTTGGATATAAACCACAACAGTTTGAGTGAACAACAAGATCACTGTAAATGTGGTGTAGTACCAATTGAAGAAGCTGTTGATTCCTTTTCTTCCTTCATCAGAGGTTGGATCAAACTGGTCCACACCAAAAGGAATGCTACATGGCCTAACCCCACCTGAGCCTACGGACAAAAAGCCAAGACCCATTATTAGAATACCCAGTTGAGCTTTGGTTGGACCTATGCATTGACCCAGTTTTTGCATTTGTTTGGTGCATTGTGGAGGATGAAGCTCCGGCAGCCAGGCCGTCAAAGTCACAGTCAGCATTCCCTGTTGAATTGTGAATTATTGTTGATCAAAATTGTTAAAAGCAAGTATAATTTTGTATATTAAACTATTTCACAGAAATATTTGTATGAAGACTTGAAATAAAACTACTTTAATGATGAAAGTGACATATGATATACTTAATTAATTGGCACTCTAGGATATGTGCATCAATAAATAAATGCATGTGAAATTACTCGGTTTTTATTCAACAACTACCATTCTCTGGAATTTTGTACATATTCAATGATGTACAGGCTATTTTTAAGAGATTGTTGGGACTAATCAAGACTTTTTTTTTTTTTTGGGTAAAATAATCAAGGTCTCATTTAATAAAAAAAAAATTGAATAAATAGAAAAAATGATATAAAACTGACTCTAAAGTGTATAAAACCGATTTTAAAGTGTATTAAGCTGACAAAATATTGACATAAAAACAAAAAATTTCACACAAAATTTGGTGTTAATGGATACTTACTGTGCCTGTTAATATAACCCAATAATCAATACCTTTTATAATCATGCACTTAAATCTATCTTAGAAAAAGCATCATCTAATTAATTACATTATTTATTTAATTTTTTTTTTTTTTTTTTGTAGTTGATGTGTCTCGTAGTTAAAGAAGTGAAGAACTAAATTAAATTGGTACTATCATTATTCTTTATAGATTTTTAAGTGTTGCAGGGGTATTCAAATCATACGCACAGGACTCTAATGAATTTTTATTTTTATTTTTTGTTTTTGACAAGAGGACTATATTGAATTAAAACACCAGAAAGTTCTATTTAACCAAAACAACAATAACAAATTAACAATACTCACTATTAAACCAGTCCTAAATCCTAATTGGGACACCTAGTAGGGACTCTATAGTCTATTCTGGATAATGTATTATTAATGAGCCACATATGCATATTAAATACTAGCCTCATCACACGCGCTCCACGCGTGCGATGAGACTTTTTTTTTTTTTGGATTAGTATTAGAATTTTTCACTTATTTAATTTGAAACTTACACTTATTTTTTCACAAAAATTGCAGATTTAGAACCACTAATATGGCCAAAAAATAAGGCTAACTCTAAAAAATGAACACAAAATAACATTGAAATATGTTTAGTTTTTTTTTTTTTGAAGGTGGGGTGGTTTTTTTTATAGAGAAAGTGGGGATTGTGGAGAGTTTTTATTTATTTTTGTTAGTAGTCCTATTTTGTAGATTATATATATATATATATATAATTTTTATTTTGAAAATCTAATTTATATGTGGATAAAGAAATTTAAAAAATAACAGAAGAGTGGTCCTATTTTTTAGGCTATGTTTTAGTGGGAGTTAGAGTTACATTCTTACCAAATTGTCCTTTAGTTGTATCTCTGCTTAAACATAAGAGTGTAGGGGCATTTTTGAACTAAAAAATGAGGAATCCAAACAGAGAAAACCCCTTAAATAATAGTATAGATAATTGACCAAACAACAAAATTGAATTGTGGCAGTAGAGGGGTGACAGAGCCAACTCTTGAAGTTTCACGATCAACCAGAGCAAAAATGAAAAAGATGTATTTGGAGTTACATCCACTGCGTTAAATACCACACGTGTAGATAACTGTCGCACACCCTTGAAGTATTTGCCACCCAAACAAAATAAATATGTCTCTTTTACATAAAACATGATGATTTGGAGGGTCTACCAATAACATTTAGCATTTACCAAATCAACACTCGTAAATGAGAGAGTGAGAGGAATCACCGCCGTTGTTAGGCTCAAAGTGGTACCTCCTCTTGCCACGAGGACTTGGGGGGGTTTTTCATGGGCTCTTTAGTTCGAGCTTTGAGGGTGAGATTCATGTGGGGTTTAGGTATTAAGATTTCGGAACTTACTTTAAAATAAATAAGTGAGAAAAAGAAAATTGTAACTTAGAATAGAGATACTAAGTCAGCCTTAGTATGACTTAAATTAATTAATGATTGAATATCATTATATATTTTAATCAAAAAAAGAATATCATTATATAAGTGACTATATTATTATAACTTTTTGATATACAACATTTTTAATGAATTATGTTTGTACTCGCCTTTAACCAATAAAACTTATTATAACTTTAGTATAAAACCTTTTTAATGAATTATGTTTATACACGTCTTTAACCGGTTAAACTTAGACTCGCCTTTAACCAATAAAACTTGTTATAACTTTAATATAAAACCTTTTTAATGTATTATGTTTATATTGGTCTTTAACCTGTAAAACTTGGATTGAACTTATTATAACTTTGGTATAAAACCTTTCTAAACCATGTTTGTACTCACCCTTAACCAGTGGCGGCTCCAGAATTTTTTTTCTAGGGGAGTCAACAATGGCAGAACTAGGAATTTGTCATTTGTCATTTGTCAAAAAATTAAATGATTAATCTTTTTTTTTCTATAGATACAACTTTCATATTATATACAATAATCTAAAATAATATTCTAAATAAAATTTAGTATACAACACAACTATATTATACAATAGTCTAAAACTATTATAAAATAGGTAAGACAACAACTATTGAATGCCTAGCTAAACTAATATAACTAAATTACTAATCATATATTTTTGTCAAATTAATAATAACTTATTATATATTTGTAATGTCAATTATATAAAAATATATGATAAAGAAGGAGAAGACTAGTAACAAACTTAGGAGTAGGACTAGGAGTAAATGTGAAATTAAGAAAAAAAATAGTAACTGATATAAGTTTTTGCTTTTGACTTCTTAACCATACTCATAGACATAGTCACTCTCTTGGAATTGGAGATAAAAAGAAAAACTAAGAAAAAAATAGAAGGGAGAAAGCGAGATAGAGAGAATGAGGAAAAAAATATAGATATAGATACATATTTGTACAGATTTGTTGGTTGTAACAACGATGTAGTTTTTTTTTGTTAATAAAGAAGAAAAGTGCAAGGAAAAACAACTTCATTTTGTTGTCAACTGCAAAGTAAGCCAAAATCTTAGAAAGAATATTCATATATTTTTTTAATGAATGAGCAAAATTTTTGGAATTGACACAATACTTTCAAAAAAATTCCACAGCAAAATCTGGGTGACCAATTATTAAAGGTTGATGAAAAAAATATTATTAGTTGTGGGTCCAGATAAAAAGCCGTTACACCTTGCCTCATCTTATTGTAAAAATATGTGAAATTAAAATTAATATGACCATATTCAAGCTTCAAGCTTATTTCAGTTGAGTTCAAACAAAATTTAGGATTAGGGTGTTCAAATTTTTACTTTAGGGGGTCAAAATGAAAAAAAAAAAAAATTCTATATATAAATTTTGTTTGGGCCAGGTCAGGGGGTTCATTTGAACCCCCTGGCCTTAATGTAACACCGCCCATGCCCTTAACCAGTAAAACCTAGAACTTAATCGCTAAAATCAATTGTCGGATAATTCAAAGACATTACCCCTAGCCGGCCGAATGGTTTATGCTCATGCCCATAAGCTTTGGTATACCTATTGCAGGATATAATTTATAAAAGAGGGGGGACATACTAAAAATAATGCGAAGGATCCAAAAGCAATAGTCCTGAAGCGGCCCACATAGGAATCAGAGATGAAGGCACCAAGCAAGGGTGCAAAATTTGAGACACCAAACCATAGGTTAAGAATATTGGCTGCAGAAACTTGACTCATGTGAAGCTCTCTGGTCAAATATACCATAAAGTTCGCCAACAATCCAAAAGATGCCATCCTTTCAAACGTTTCATTTCCTGCACATCAAAATATATATAACGCCAACACCTTTTCTGTCAGATCACATGCATTCCTTACTGTGTCTATTTGTTTGTATATGCGTGTGTGTGTGTGTGTGTGTGAGAGAGAGAGAGAGAGACCTAAGATGAAGGGCATAGCCTTCCAACCACCAGGCTTTCTTTGCTTTGTATCTGAATCTGATAAGACTTTGCCATCCCTTTGTTGTTGTTGTTGTTGCTGTTCCTTTGATGTTGATGATGATAATCTTGAAGGTATGATTTGTAAGCATTTCATGTTGCAGTATGACCAAGATGATGAGCTTGCTGACTGTTGCTTCTTAACCTCAAGAGCCATTACTACTATATTTCTGATTTAGACTACTTTTTTAATATCTTTAGCACTCCTTTCTTTTTTTTCTTTTTTTGATGGAATCTTTAGCACTCCTTTCAAGTCACATAGAGGTGCTCACTTTGATGTGGTTTGAGCTAAGGCAAATATGTATAGCCTATATATAGCACAAATATGTACGAAGAGAAGAGGTGGTGAGAGTGGGGCTGATACTGAATGGGTGACGAAATTTAGTCAGTCACAATGAAAATGCTTTCTAAGGTAGGACTTGGACGTGTGTCATTTGCTGAGGCTTCCATTCAGGTCATCACATGCAAAGACAAAAGGTGTTGAAACTGAAAGTGTGTTTTTTCTCTACCAAAAAAAAAAAAAAAAGAAAGTGTGTTTTTTATCTGGGTGGTCTACTACATCGTGGTCAGTGGACTGTGGATGGCATATTGGCTTGGACCACCAATTTTACCCAAACATTTTCAGTGATGGTGAACTTTTTGACCATTATTAGATCACGGTAGTTCTTTTTTTTTTTTTTTCACAATATTTTTACATTAAATTTTAAGTAGTAAGTTATTTTTAGCTCTAATTTAAACTTACACTATTAAAAGTGGATTTCAGTTAGTTTAACTGATAAAGTCTCTGATAGTTGAATAAGAAATCTGAGGTTCAATCCTCCTACCTACGTCATAAACTGATTGATATCCTGATCTAATGATAAAAAGTTGTCATTAAAAGTGAACATCATAAATTAAAGTTCTATCTATAATTTTTATTTAAAAACTCATTATTAAAATTATTTCTATGTGATAATCTATCTATTTAAGATTTATCGTAAAAATATAATAAATACAGTAATTCTTAGTCTTCTTCTAGGTAGAACGTGGAATTCAAACTTATAAATACAGTAATTCTTAGTCTTCTTCTAGGTAGAACGTGGAATTCAAACTTGCAGACAGGAGATGTCATGAAGGATTCCGATATCACAGGGCTTTGATTGATTGATTTTTTTTTTTTTTTGGGTGAAATTGATTGATTGGTTATGTACCATATAATTTTTTTTTTTTTGGATCATTGTACCATATAAGTTGGTACCATATGTTCAACTGATGGAACATTAATAATTTTGCTTTTTTTTTTTTTTTGAGAAGAAGATTTTTTTTTTTGGCTTCTTTTTGGCAAACTTGCAGACAGGAGATATGACGAAGAATTCCGATATCATATATAGGGCTTTGATTAATTGATTATGTACCATATAAGTTGGAACCACATGTTCAACTGATGGAACATTAATAATTTTACTTTTTTTTTTTTTTTTTGAGAAGAAGATAAGTTTTTGTTTTTTTTTTTGGCTTCGTTTTGGTAAATTGAACTTAACACATTATTTAATCATATTTTTTCATTTTTGTAATAATTCCAAACTGTTTTTGGTCACAAAAGTTGCAAACTTAAAAACGGAACCAGAAAATGCCATCTAATATTAAAACTGCAAATTATTGTGATATTGATTGTTGAGATATCAGAAATTTATCTTCCTCTTCTTTTTGTTGAAATTACTGTCCGTATGATTGTTCACTTGAGCAACCTGGACCTATAGATCTTTTGTATTATTTGTTGGCTTCCATGGAATCATAGAAATGAGACAAGCTTATGACTTCAAGTTCCGTGTTCATCCCTGTAGGCCTTGGCTTGGAAAGTAATAGACTCTGTGATTCAATTTTTGGAGCTTCTTGGTAGCATTAGGAGTGAGAGGAGTACTTTTAGAGCAATTACATTAGCTTGTGCATAAATGTACAAAATGGAAAAACTAACTACTTTTACACAATTTGAACAAAAAATCACCCACATCAGTGGGTGTAAACTTGTGTATAAATATACAATTGCTACAGTAACTGTGCATATATACACGGTTACTGTAGCATGTGTATTTATTATTTTATTAATTTTCCGTTCACTCTTTTTTTTTTTTTTTTCTCTCTTCTCCATGCACAACAAACTCTTGGGCTTCTCCTCTCCTCGTCTTCTTTTTCCTCAGATACATACAAACACACCCACACACAAACAAACCCACACGGAAAAACCAACAGAGAGACAGATTGGTGCTTGTGGAATGATCGGTGCTTGACTGGAGCTTATGGGTCTTGATCGGTGCTTGACTGGAGCTCGTGGGTCTTGATTGGTGCTTGTGGAACGATCGGAGCTCGTGGGTCTTGCTTGATCGGTGCTTGACCGAGTTTCAACAAAGCTCGTAGGTCTTGCTTGAACGGAGCTCGTGGGTCTTACCTGATCAGAGCTAGGGAGTTTGACCGAGAGGATGTGGATTAGACCGAGAGGGAGAGTTGATCTGTGTTGGTATAGAGATGGGTAGAGAGATGGTCAGATGGGTATAGAGAGAGAGAGAGAGAGAGAGAGAGAGAGAGAGCAACAAATCAGAAAAAATGGAGAGAGAGAGAGAGAGTATGTAAAGGGAGTTGAGGGAAATAATAAAAAAGTTGAGAAGAATAAATATTTTATTGAAATATTTTATAAAATAGATAAACTGATGTGAATGTTTTGTAAAAGTGATGATGAAAAATAGAAAAAGTAGGTTTTAAGTGTAAAATAGACGGAATCTTTTGCACAAACTGATGTAATTGCTCTTCTTAACTCTGAATAAGGCTTTACATTGGTTGGTAGTCTTGTCAATGGATTATAAGAGCATTCAAATCTCGAAATTTCAATTCTACTCTATTTTACCATCCAAAAAAGCCACTTTATCATTATATCATACTATTTTACAATACCTCCAGCATCTCAAATTTTATTTTCCTATTCTACTCATTAAATAATATATCTACCCAATAAAATATCATTTTTCTTGTTTTTTTTCCAATTTTCTCCTCCCACGCGTATACATCTTCCACACTCCTCCACAGGCACCTCCACTGCCGCCACTAGACATCGTTGATCCCACCGGAACAAAAACCCAGACATCGCCGATCAACCCCGATCACAACAGGAAAAAAAAAAAAAAAAAAAAACCCTAGATCAACCCCGATCAAAACCCAGACATCGCCACCACTGCCGCCGCTAGATCAACGTTTCCTCCATCGTTGATCAACCCAGATCAACCATCATCGGCGAGAATCACAGCATCACAACAAGGGAAAAAAAGAAAAAAACCCAGATCAACCCAGACACCGCCGATCAACCTAGACACCATCGATCCCACCGGAAAAAAAAACCCAGACACTGTCGATATCAAACTCCTCCACCAAAATTCCACCGAAACAAAAACCCAGACACCGCCAATCAACCCTGATCACAACAGGAAAAAAAAAAAAAAAACCAAATCAACCCCGATCAAAACCCAAACATCGCCACCACTGCCGCTGCTAGATCAACATTTCCTCCATTATTGATCAACCCAAATCAACCCATCATCGGCGAGAATCATAGCATCATAACAGGAAAAAAAAAAAAACCCAGATTAACGTTTCCTCCATTGTGATGTGTGATGTTGATGTTGGGAGGAGGATGGTGTTTGGGTCTAAAGAAAGGAGAGAGCAGATGAGAAAGAGAGAAGGAAGAGAGAGAGAAGAGAACAGAAATAATGAGAGAGAGGAGAGAAATTTGTGGAAAAAGCAACTTAGAATATTTTTTTTTTACAATACTGCTACAGTGCAATTCTAAAAGTAGAATTGCACTGTAGCAGTATTGCAAAAAAATTTGCAATACTTGTGTTTTGCAATCCCAGATGCTGAGCACTTTGAGGCTTGAAATGCCAAATTCTCCTTACATTTGGCATTTGTAATTCCCAGTGCTGATGCTCTAACTTGCCTCTATTTGGATGGAGGAAATCACATCATAAAAAGCTTTTCTTGTCCAGTTTATGCTAATAGAGTAATTGTTTGGTTTTCTTTTTGATAATTTTATTTTTTGGGTCCATTTTACACTTAAGAAAAATGAATTATCCTCAGCATGCCAACTGAACTATGACGGTAAAAGTGCGCGTGCGCGTGCACACACACACACATATATATATTGTACCTTATCATGGAAATTTTGAATGACACATAGGACGGAAGAGGTGGGAATATAATATTGCAAAATTCCATATTATATATATCAAAATTAAGTTACACTAGGTTTAACTTTGAGTAAGTTACATCATTTGTATGTTCTTAATAATATGCCGAATTATATTCCAATCAAATAATATTTAATATTCGATCTAGAACTTATCTTTTATGCATAATTTAAAAATACAAAAAATTGAATTTAAATATTTTGTAGATGACATAGTTATTAATTTTTTTTATTATTCTAAAAATTTGTAATCTAAAGTATAATCAGAATATATAATCCAATCAACTTTCACTTTTCTCTTTTTCCCAATTCCCACGGCAACTTTTCTTACACCACCTACACTCTTACATAAACTCCTATATTAAAATAATGGTTCCACCTAGTCATGATAAAAATAATACAACTTGTTTCCACCATTGAATAAAAAAAAATTAAAAAAACAATTAAAGTAACAAGTAAAAATGGTAAAAAAAAGTTGTAAGAGGGAGAGAGGTTGATTACACCCTCCACCGGATCCTAATCCTATTTTATTTATTTATTTATTTCTTTTGGTACCAGCCTCTTTCAGTCTGAATCCTAGAGTTTCTGTTAAAATTTTAAAACCATTCAAACCATTAAGTCAACTATAAATATTCATAGGTATATTGACATACTCCTAATACTTTTACATTGATTTATTTACTTAATTATTTTGAAGAATCAAATTATATGTTAAATCTTGCCTCCCGATTTAAATTCATGGCTAGGCCACTGAATCTAATGGTGACTTTGTTTTAATAAAAAATACTAATGGTGTAATTACATAAAGCTATATTAGGTGTGTTTAAAGTTACAGTAATGTGTGTGTGTTTGGAGGGAAGCTAAAGTCGGGCGATTTTCATAACATATATTTACACAGTAATATATATATATATATATATATATATATAAAAGGATGTAGAGCTTGATTATCAACCCAAAAAAAAAAAAAAGCATTATAAAATTGCATTATTAATATATTATTGTACTTTTCTTGCGGTTTAAAAAATAAAAATTCCTTCTAAGACACTAAAGATAAATAATAATAGTAAATAAGTTATGAAGTTCACTATACTAATTCTTAACGTGCCTTAGGAAGGAACTTTCGAGTTAGATGGAAAAAAAAAAAAAAAATCTCACTTTGACCATTCTTTGATGCCCATTCAATTCCTCAAAGATTTTTTTTCCTATATTTCTCGTTTAAGATTTTGGCTTTTGAAGTAGAGATTGGATGGGTATGCTTTTGAGAGAGAGATTTGACGTATAATCATATTTTTTTATATATCTAAAATGTTCACATCGATCTATAAAATATGATGGTAGACAATTTCTCATTCGTACTTGAATTGGGTAGTAAAATGCTATATGTCTTTACCTATATTTGTCTGTTGAATAATAGTTCACACAGACAAAAAAGAAAAAAAGAACGAAAAAAAAAGAACTATATTTTCTAATAAAAATAATATACATTGATTTGTAACGTTCACTTAGTTTTTTTTACTATGCATAAAATGCTTGACTTTTTTGAACAGTTTAAATTACAACAAAACTGTAGAATTACATTAAAAAATAAAATGGACATAAAAAATGAAAAATAAAATGTTTGTTTTCATAAACTCCGACAGGTAGTTGCCCTGTAACGGGTTCTCCCTTGCAATCTATCTTTTATTTGTTCTCAAAATGTACATTTGGAATCACATATAATAACAATCGATAATGAAGAAAATTATATATATACACACACACACCAGCGAAAGAAAGCCAAAATATTTATAAATAAAACAAAAACTCAACTATCAATATGTTTTTAGAACACACAGCGACCAAAAAGTGTCAATTAAGCTACAACATACAACTTTTGCCAAGATATTATCAACATTGATTTTACATATTACGTAATTCATGTTCAAGTAGAGCCCTGAGGTTCACGGTTGAAGTTCCTGGGGATGAACTATTATTGTGTGTTTTCTATCTACATAGGCAGCCCTTACTTCCACTTTTTTAGAACGAGGAGTTTATTCTCAATATTTTGATAGTAGTAAAACTAAAACATTACTTCTTTTTTTCACAGCTGAAGAAGCTACATGAATGGATTTGGTTACTCTTTTACATTATTAGAATATTGTGCAACATCCTAGAATGGATTTGGTAATTCTTTCCCAGTAAAGCTTCTTTTACACTAAGCTTTACATCAGGCTTATATATAATTGGTCACAAGATGATTGAATAAAGAAGCAATTTGCCGGCAATATAATCCATAATCTTAATAGGCTTTGGGTTTCTTCAATATTAATAATTTCTTTTATATTTTTTAACTGTTATTATATTTTTATGCCTCGGAGTTTGGGATCGATTGCAATTTCTGTTGTTTTTCAAAGTCGTAACATTGTTGAAGAAAATGCAATAATCACTACCTATATATTTCTATTTAAAAGTTGAAAACAAATTTTGATTTTCACTCTCATGCTCTTATACCGGACTCACTTTTCTAGATCTGCTAATGAATTTCTCAAATTGGGTCGAAGCCATGCAACCAAAGGAAAAAGATAATCTGTGAAAGTGAATGTTTTAAAGTCGAGACGCATGTAATAACTCACTCAATTTTTATATACTGTTGCTACAAAAACACACACACACACACACACTTGATTGGATAGATAATTTAAATAGATTATGTAATTAAATGAAGATCTTGCATTGGGTTCAGCTGCTATTTACAGAAAGCCATTTGATTGATGGGAATATGAAGTGTTACTCCTCTTGAAAGCCCAATTAGTAGGTGATGAAAGTTTGCCTAGGATGGACTTTTGTAACAGTAGATAATAACCAGTTATTGCTCACAATGAGAGTGCTAGAAACGAAAGCATAGCATATTTTAGAGAGGAATGATAGGGTGGAGGATTGCAATGATAGAGTTGGGGAATCACCACGAACTTTCTCATTTATTATCACAAGTGATTCAAAATTATCTTTTACCACTCAGGGTGGAGGCTACATTGTAGTGTCTAAATCTTTGTTATATCAAATACAAACACATAACGTTAAAATAATTAGTAATTTTGAATTCCATTAAGACCATTTCTATATCTGAATGCAAAACTAACAAAATTTAAATACACCAACTCTCTCTCTCAAACACAAATTCAAGCGGAGAATCAGAGGCGCGAATCATTAAAGAGAAATGAGAGCTCAAACAGTTTTCATGCTGGTCTGCAGCAGTAATAGCCCAAATGATAATAGATGCAAGATTAGTGTGGCATCATAAAGTTGTATGATCCTAAACGATTCCATTTCCCAGCGATTCTGGGAGTGCCGGAGTGATCAGAGTCATTTGCTAAAAGAGGGATCATAGGATCATATAATTCTACAACCTGGATCATGATTCTGATAACATTGGGATCTGGATCATATAATATCATATGAAGAGCGAGATCTAAAAAAGCAAAAACTTCGTCTGTACACTCATGAGCAAAAAACGAAATCACCTCTACACATACGTACGTATATACAAAAAATAGAGAACTTCCTGAATTTAAAAGTTCATCAACACTCAGTAGGGTTGTACTTTCCATGCCCTGCTGCGTGCCAGAATCAGCTGGCCTTTCGAAAGCATTGGGTAAAACGTCATCATCAGTTGTAAATAACGAAGGCTCAACCTGAACAAGGACACGGAGACTACATCATAAGACACGAAAAGTGAAGTCAGAACAACCATATTACGGTTAGGGTGGTTTCTGTTATTTACACATCACAAGGGTTGTTTCCAGGGACTCATTACGTCCAAGATGACAATTCATAAAGGACAAAACTGTGTTAGAAGCAAGTCAGGTTGAGTTCACTGAGAACAACTTTAAGAAACTGAAAAAAATTTAAATACCAGATTTCTCTATCATTGACTGTGTGTCCAGCAAGACAGAAAGAGTGACACCATGTTCTATAGACCAGAGAATGCTGTTATCAAAATAGCAGAATAAAGATTCCAAGACACGCTGTACAGTTGTCGCTTCCTTGGCTAACTTGGCCATGTTGTGCAAGCATACCCTTGACCAAAATCTGGGATTCTTGGCATCATCCCCGCAATAAAAATTATTTTTCCAAAAAGAAGTAGATGTTAGTTATAATACGATCATTAATGCAAGGATATTTAACTACAATATCCTATATAGGTCAGGAGGAATTACGGAGACATGTTAACTTCGCCTTTCTCACTCACTATCATCCTCCAAGAAGAAATCCTTGTCAAGGCATCTGAGGAAGGAGAAGCTTATTCAACAAGCCCATTCTGGGCATCTTGTTTGTCATGGGTAGGAGCATCACAATTTTTCTTAGGACTTCCATTATTTTCCAAGAAAGCCGAAACAACCTGATTTATGAAGAAACAAAGAAAGCTGTTGGATGCCAACAATAGTTTTGCCACATAAAACCATAAGGTAACAAGTATGCCACTGGAATTATTAGGAAGACTGGTGCTGATAAAGGAAAAAGTAACTACAAAAATTCTAAAAAGAAGAACAAATAATTAAAAGGTAATACACACACACACACACACACACACACACACACACACACACACACACACACACACTTACCTTGAAGGGGAGATAAATGGAAAAAAAAAAAAAAAAGGTCTTAAAAGTATTAAGCTTGGTGCATAATAATTCAACAGCTATTGAATTCAAAAAAATCGATTTTTTAGTTCTCACACAGCACTAACATATTAACGAGTTTCGAAAAAATCTCTAGCAATACCAAAATATATATATATATATTTTAATACAAGTCTAGCAACACCAAAATACTTGAGATATAAATTAGGCGGAAATCACATTTTAGTCCCTACATTTTCATGCGATTTCCATTTTAGTCCCTACATTTTATTTTTACCACTTTTAGTCCCTATCCTAAAAAACGCTTCCTGTTTTGGTCTCTGCTGTTACATCAAAAACGGAGAAAGCTGACGTGGCAAACGGTAAGAATAAATAATACTAAATTAATGTCCACATGGCCTATCTTGCAAAGGTTAGTTACATCCCCGCCCTTAGTAGTCACGTGGCCCTCACGTGACAGTCCCTAACCCAAATAAAACCCCAAATCTCGCCAAATTGAAACCCCGAACCCCGAAATTTCCTCAGCTCCTCCCTCACCAGTCACGTGACAGTCCCTTAGGACCCGAGGCTTTTTGAAAATTACCGATCGAGTCCTCAACTCCGATTTGTCTCAAAGCGTAGACTTCCTGTCCGGTTCGGGTCTCTACGGTTAACGACTTCGAGTCCGGTGAGAGGAAACCGTGGGCGATAAGATCTTGGAAAATCGAGGAGTAGAAATGGACGGCCTGGATCCAATCTTTGTTGGTGTAGAGGTCGCGAACACCACCGTTGGATGGTTTGACCGAAATAGCCAAGGAAGCTTCTAGACTCGTACTCGTTGTGATGACAAAATTGAAAGATTCAGGTGACGAGAAGAAACAGAAGTCACCAACGGTGCATGATTCGCCTGTGACGGTTACGACATAGGTGAATCGGACGGCTATGATGAAGAGTCCGAATAAGATTAAGCTTACAAGAACATTTCTCAGGAAGCTCGGCTTGGATGAGGTCAAGTCCATGGTTAGAAATATGCACAATTTTTTTTGTGATTTGGGATTTTATTTGGGTTAGGGACTGTCACGAGAGGACCACGTGACTACTAAGGGCGGGGATGTAACTAACCTTTGCAAGATAGGCCACGTGGACATTAATTTAGTATTATTTATTCCTGTTGTTTGCCACGTCAGCTTTCTCCGTTTTTTATGTAACGATAGGGACCAAAACGGGAAGCGTTTTTCATGATAGAGACTAAAAGTGGTAAAAATAAAATGTAGGAACTAAAATGTGATTTCCACCTATAAATTAAGAAACAGATGGTAACGAGTTAACTCAAATGATCAAATTGAGTTGAAATATGGGAGAATTCGCCCATGAACCAGACCTGCAAGTAGAATAATTAACCCAAGGTCTGAATGATATCAAATCTGTCAAGCAGGAGAAGCCATGATGAAATGGCAATGGTTTCAATGGAAACACTATCTAACAAAAGGGGAAGGCTTGCAACAAGACGAAGATATTTATATGAAAACGTGTAAAACAAAATGATCGAGGCCTCATAAAAGACTAAACAAAATATAGATTCTTTTAGAGTGTGCATCATGATCCTGGTTTGTTAAGGATAACAACTCTTTATATGGCAACATCTGATCCTCCTTTTATATGAAGTTTTTTCCTCAAAATATTACTTAAGAATCACATGTACTATAGTATCCTTAATTTCTAATCCTCACCAAATGGACATCCTGCCAGTCTATCGATTTCATTATTCAATTACTCTGTTTCTGTCTGTTCCAAAATAAGTGGCTTAGTTGACAAATGCACAAATTTGAGGAAGAGCAAAAATGTTTAACTTTTAGCATAACTTTTCAAATCTCTCCATTAAAGGTAAATCAATATGCAAATTGAGGTGCACACATGCTTTTAAAATAAAGTATTACGGGAGAATAATACATTGATTTTTGAAGTAGACATTTTATGGGAAAAAGTATTGGCAACTCTATCACTCATTATGTGACAGGAGTAAAACATACTTCATCTTTCATTCAATTGTGCTCTTTTCACTCGTATAGTATTTATGAGCAGTACCTGAGTACCTGGTAGGCTGTTACTTGAGACTTTAGATCCGGTGCTTACGATGTAATTCCAACAAAAGCTTACATTATTATTATTTTTAATTCCAAAATATAAAAATGAAAGCTGGCAGTCAAAATGAATTAGGAAAAGTGAAATTCTTATAATGTGGCCAAGCTGTAATATCTATGATGTAAAAGGTAAATGAAGTTAGCAAGTGTATGTCATCATATGACATAATTGTAAAGAAAATATTTCTTCATATAGATTTTTTTTTAATTTATTATTTTGAGACCATCAAGAGTCTAATTGGTGTAATTATTGAGTTATATTTAGGAGGCAACTGATAAGATTGAGATAGGCATGCCCAAATGAAAACCAAGTAACCAACGCCAACAACATTACAAAACAGAAAATTTTCCATTGAAATGAATCGATTTTATATATGCAGCAGTCATATGTCCCACTGATATAGGATATAGGCCTACACTTTTGATTGGCTTAGGGAGTAAGGTTCGGTCTTGGCATGACTGCTGCTGGGGAGATCAACTACTAAAAGTGACCTTCTCACTTTTATTTGAGAACGCTATGAATAAGGAGGCATCTCTAGAAAATGTGTTAATGAGTCAGAATGTGGGGAAAAGGCAGAGCTGGGATTGAGATTCTAACGCGGTTTTAATGATTGGGAGATGGAGTTGGTGGGGACTTTTCTTCACCTATTGGAGTCACATAACCCTCTTAATGAGGATGGGGATTGAGTGAGGTGGAGATTGAAGAAGAATGGAGACTTTGACATACACTCTTTTTATAATGCCTTGCGGGGATCTTCTTCTACTACTTTTTCGTGGAAAATAATTTGGGGTGTGGACGCTCCACATTGGAAGAGGTTTGGTGTGGGGAAGATTCTCATAGGTAATAATTTGAGAAGAGGTTTCACAATAGTGGATTGGTGTTGCCTAGGCCAGTGTAGTGGGGAGGATGTTAAACCATTTCTTGATTCATTGTGAGGGGGCTTCTTGGTTATTGAGCTTTGCTATTAGACCTTTTGGAGTCTCTTGGGTTTTACCAAAGAGGGTGATTGATCTATTGGCAAGGTGAAGGAATTGTTTGGGAAAGCATTCGTCAAATATTTGGAATTTGGTAATGCAGTGTGTGATGTGGATTATTTGGATGGAGCACAATAATCATATATTTGAGGAATTGGAGCATTCCAAGGATGAGGTCATAGCTTCATTTGCGGGGACTTTGTTTGATTGGTCTTGTGCTTGGGGATTCACTTCAGGTGATTAGCATATGGCTTATAGTAAAAATGGAAAGAAAATATTCACACAGCCAACCCAAGTAATTAAGATAACACTGCTAAACATGCTTATTCAAACTCGTTCCCTCCACCAAAAAGCTTTTCTTACACTAGTCAACAATATAATGCTAACATACAACCATATTCTCAGTTTCAAAAATCCATTTAAATTAATTTACCTAGTAAATATTGTAAAACCAGATTAGGCACACGGGATACCTGATAGTTGTAAATGTATCTGTTGGATTCTGGTATTAAAAAAACTAGGGTTCTAAAAAATGTTTATGTTTGTGTGATGTTTTTACAAAATTTGGAACTTATAATGAAGATGATAAATCAATTCTGAAGGACAGAAAATGAACAAAAGATAAAGCTGGTACTAATTTCAAAATGTCTCTCCAAATGCAATTGATTTTCGATCCAGTTTGCAACCATTAAAGATTATGCAGACAAAAAGCAGGTTTAAAATTGTAATTACAAAGCAAACCTTGGATAAGGTTGTCCTGCTTTAAGAATATCCTTCTGAGTCTACTCTGTCTGCTGGGATTATACTTAACATTGATTTTGTCAAATCGATGGAACGTGCTTTTATCGGCATGGACATGCAACAAATCAACATTCAGGTCATACCTGCATTGCAATTGCCTTCAGTTTAGACAAACAAGGACACACATGCAAAAGTACATATAGACATGGAGAGAGAGAGAGAGAGAGGCTTTCTTCTAGCAAATAGGAAACAAGAAGAGAACTATAATAATGCACACCCTAACAAATCCAGGCGATCAAAAAGGTTAATAAGATTTTGTGAATTCGAGTTTAATTGGTAAAATATCTGAGTGATACTGCTAGTTTAAATTTAAAAGGTCAATAAGATTTTGTGAATCCAAGTTTAATTGGTAAAATCTCTTAATGATAAAAAGCAATCATCATAAAAACTACAAAAAAATTAAAATCTTCTTCCTTCTATTTATTTACAAATAATTAGAAGTTTCATTAGCAAACAAACCAATGCTCGTAACATTTGCAGCAGTAAAGCAGTAGGGCTAAATGTGAGGCAAATGCATCCAAACTCAACTACCTCGAAACACAAGAGACATGCTTACTGGCATTCTAATTTTTCACTTTTCTATTATTCTTTTCAAATGGACTAAGCATCCAAGAATTGAACACTGCCTCTTTCTGATTGCAACCAGCAATTTATATTTGAAACATTTGCATAATACACAAAGGCCACATAGTTGAAATAGAAATTTGCATTACTATTAGAGTATTGAATTGTCTATTCAATATCTGAATTCTTTTGGACACTACCATATTTTTTCCATCACCGTGTCCCAAAAAAAAAGCTCACTGGGAGGCTTTTTGTCTAAACCAAAGAGAACAGAATTGTCTAAATCAAACGAGAAAAGAAATATTAAAAGGCACATTTAGGAGTATTTCAAGGAAATAAGGCACTATGAGGCAGTTTGGAAATTTTACTGGGGCAAACTTTTAGAACCAGAGCACTCTTTCATGTGTCCTTCACTACTGGTAGCGAATAAAGATGGTATTAAACAAAGCAAGAATCCAAGCCAGATCATTTGGTATCTTAATTAGATGAAAGAGACTAAAAGCTATAAATTAAAATGTCATTTTCTAAAGATCATTTTTAATTCAAATGAAGGAGGTTCGCAATGCAAATCAAAAATTCCCATACACCAATAAAAGCTCAAAGCCCCACTTAACCTGAACAGAATTGGCTAAGCTGGTATTTGTGCTGGGACATTTATATTGGCCTAATAAAACTGAATAAAGCTCTAATAATTTTCCCTCTCAAAACTACTACTTACTTTTCTATTGAATGAAGCCGTGGGTTAGAACTCAGAAGAAGGGTCTTAAATAAATTTACAACAGAATTTGGCAGGTATAAGCCATCATAAATATTGACATCAACCCCAATTTTAATCCACATTTCATTAGCAGGAAATAATGAAATCAATATTGTTTTCTTCATGGTACAACTTCAGGAAAGCTGGCTTCTCCTGAGTAGACATACTGCATCTCCTCCTTCCATGTCTGCAAAACATCAATCTCATTAGTTGGTAACAACAAACATCGAACTGATTACATTTTATGGTTTATATCAACAATCATAAAACTTGCCTCATGTCAAAATACAATACTTAAATGGGAAACTTTTTTTTTTTTGTGAATATCATTTCCTTCAGGGCCACACAATAAATACTTACCACCAAGCCAATGCAACTGCAAGAGGAATATTACCATTATCATTATTAGAATTACTATTTAAATACCAACTTTTGGCAATTATTCTGCTTCTCCATGCCAATAACACAGACGCAAACTGCAAAACCCAAATAGAGAACAAAGAAATGTCAAGCAAAAGTTGGATGGTATGAGGGGTAAGTAATCATAAATATAGAAAATGCTTAATTTTATCCATGGTCTTGTAATTGGTAACAATCCAATACAACAGAAATGAAGAAATTAAAATAACAACTACTCTATAAGCTACAACACTAGTAACACCATCATAAAACAAATAGAAAAAAAAAAAAAAAAAAGAACAAAGAACCGTCCTAATTAGTAGAAATTTTAATTACAACTTGTTCCACTATCTAAAATCTCCCCATCAGGAATTGTTCCCAGCATGGCATAGAAATTCTCGTTCCTTTCTCCTGAATCCTGATGCTCTTAAATGAGGTTTGTATCCGTCATAATTCACGAGAGGTAATTTACTTATACTATCTTGGTAAGCTTCAAAACGGTCACGGTCCTCATCAGATTCTTGGAAATTGGTTGACATCTACAAAATGCAACATGAAGGAACATTAAAAAAATTTTAATTTTCTTCAGGTAAAAAAATTTATAAAGTCCAAAAAATTAAGAAATATACTTACTGTGATTTGAAAACAAAAGGATCCAAAGTATTTCCACCTTTGATGGAATTCAATTATTGGATCAGGTATTGACTTTTTGAGTACCGTATTTGTCTGCATCAGAAAAATTTATTCAATATGCCGTTTTCAATATCAATATATTAAAAGTGCAAGTTTCGTTTGGCAAAATGCATAAGGAGAGGCTAGATGGAAAATGACTTGTGAAGACCTAAAAGTTGTAGATTTAATTACATATTTACTCCTTAAAGGTTATAAGATTCTTTTTTTTTTATAGATAATAGAAGTTTATTTATGAAGAGAAAAGAAAAAATGTATTCTGCACTTGTAACAAAAACAAACAAATCAAAGAGGAGAACTAACAGACATAAGGAAATCAGAAATTGAAATACATTGCATGAACCCCCCAAATACAAGACCATTCAAGGGGCTGACCCCCGTCATAACAACATGAGCAAAACCAATAATCAAGGTTATCAATGGTGAAGGCTCCAAATCACCGCAATGTTATAAGAGTTAAAAAGAGTTAATAAACACTCACTTTGTTTGAAACTTTTTTGTACTGGGCAAACACTTTCAGCACCCCCTACAATTTTTATGTAAAAAAAAAAATTTAATACACTCAAAATCGTCAAATAAAAAAAAATGAGAGAGAGAAAAAGACACAACCTTTTTAAAAGGTAGACCAGTCTGAATCAAATGAACTTGAATAGACTCTAGGAAATTGAAATTATACAAGAAAATAAAAATAAATAAATAAATAAAAGACAGACCACAAGCAAATAGGGGAAATAATCAACTTACAGATCATTAGGAGGTTTTCTTGCTTTTTTAATGTAGTTCACATCAACTAGTATAAGAAAAAAAAAATTAAGTCAAGCAATGTATGATTTGTGTGAAACAAAATACCATTATAACTTAAATTAAAAATACATACTCAGATACTCTTCTTTGGGAGTATCTTCTCCCTCACAGCAGAACTGGGCTAAAATGCTCAAAATTTCCTCATCAGAAATAAATTCTGCAATAACTATTAGGAAAAAAAAAACAAAAAAGGTCAAATACTATGCAAACATATAAAATATAATAAATAAATAAAATCTTAAAATTCTATAAATTAAAAAAGTTTGATATCTATCTCACCATCAATGAGATCCAAAAACTGCTTTCCAATCGGGCCCACAATGTTAAATTGTGGGATTTCAAAGCTAGTGAACCTTCCATAAATCTCACTTGGAATGATGACTCTATTCCTAAAAGTCCTTAGCAAATATCTCTAAAACCTTTTGGAAATCTAGATTTTCATATCCAGGTAGATACACTCCACATCCCTCGAAATCTTGTTCAAAATAAGGTTTTGAAGGATACATCGATTGACAAAACCCTGAAGAAGATAAGAGATGAGTTACTTGAGCGAAAGGGTTTTAGTGTCGAGCTTGAATGAGTTAGTAGACACTGTAATGCGGTGACAAATTCATTTGCAACATGAGTTGTGATATCCAATTTGCAAAGGACAAAGGTGAGGCTGAGTTGTGATATCCAATTTGCAAAGAGTATCTGAGAATGAAGAAAAAATTATAGATATAGATACAGATTTGTTGGTTGTAACAATGATATAGTTTTTTTTTTTTTTGTTAATGAAGAAGAAAAGTGCAAGGAAACACAACTTCATTTTGTTGTCAACTGCAAAGTAAGCCATAATCCTAGAAATAATATTCATATATTTTTTTAATGAATGAGCAAAATTTTTGGAATTGACACAATACTTTCAAAAAAATTCCACAACAAAATCTAGGTGACCAATTGTTAAAGGTAGATAAAAAAAATATTGTTAGTTGTGGGTCAAGATAAAAAGCCGTTACACCTTGCCTCATCTTATTGTAAAAATATGTGAAATTAAAATTAATATGATCATACTCAAGCTTCAAGCTTATTTCAATTGAGTTCAAATAAAATTTAGGATTAGGGTGTTCAAATTTTTATTTTAGGGGTGTAAAAATGAAAAAAAAAAATTAAAAATTTTCTATATATAAATTTTGTAATGAACCCCCTGGCCTTAATGTAACACCGCCCATGCCCTTAACCAGTAAAACCTACTAGTAAAACCTAGAACTTAATCGCTAAAATCAATTGTCGGATAATTCAAAGACATAACCCCTAGCCGGCCGTATGGTTTATGCTCATGCCCATGAGCTTTGGTATACCTATTACAGGATATAATTTATAAAAGAGGGGGGACATACTAAAATTAATGCGAAGGATCCAAAAGCAATAGTCCTGAAGCGGCCCACATAGGAATCAGAGATGAAGGCACCCAGCAAGGGTGCAAAATTTGAGACACCAGCCCATAGGTTAATAATATTGGCTGCAGAAACTTGATTCATGTGAAGCTCTCTGGTCAAATACACCGTAAAGTTCGCCAACAATCCAAAAGATGCCATCCTTTCAAACGTTTCATTTCCTGCACATCGAAATATATATAACGCCAACACCTTCTATCAGATCACATGCATTCCTTACTGTGTCTATTTGTTTGTATTTGTGTGTGTGTGTGTGTGTGTGAGAGAGAGAGAGAGAGAGAGAGAGAGAGAGACCTAAGATGAAGGGCATAGCCTTCCAACCACCAGGCTTTCTTTGCTTTGTATCTGAATCTGATAAGACTTTGCCATCCCTTTGTTGTTGTTGTTGTTGTTGTTGTTGCTGTTCCTTTGATGATGACGCTGATAATCTTGAAGGTATGATTTGTAAGCATTTCATGTTGCAGTATGACCAAGATGATGAGCTTGCTGACTGTTGCTTCTTAACCTCAAGAGCCATTACTACTATATTTCTGATTTAGACTAATTTTTTAATATCTTTAGCACTCCTTTCAAGTCACATAGAGGTGCTCACTTTGATGTGGTTTGAGCTAAGGCAAATATGTATAGCCTATATATAGCACAAATATGTATGAAGGGAAGAGGTGGTGAGAGTGGGGCTGATACTGAATGGGTGACGAAATTTAGTCAGTCACAATGAAAATGCTTTCTAAGGTAGGACTTGGACGTGTGTCATTTGCTGAGGCTTCCATTCAGGTCATCACATGCAAAGACAAAAGGTGTTGAAACTGAAAGTGTGTTTTTTATTTGGGTGGTCTACTACATTGTGGTTGACTGTGGATAGCATATTGGCTTGGACCACCAATTTTACCCAAACATTTTCACTCTGATGGTGAACTTTTTGTCCATTATTAGATCACGGTAGTATTCTTTTTTACAATATTCTCACAATAAATTTTTAAGTAGTAAGTTATTTTTAGTTCTAATTTAAACTTTCACTATTAAAAGTAGGTGTCAGTTAGCTTAATCGATAAAGCCTCTGATAGTTGAATAAGAGATCTGAAGTTCAATCCTTCCGCCTATATCAAAAACTGATTGGTATTTTAATTTGATGATAAAAAATTATCATTAAAAGTTAACGCCATATATTAAAGTTCTACCTATAATTTTTTTTTTTTAAAAACTCATTATTAAAATTATTTCCATGTGATAATTTATCTATTTAACATTTATTGTAAAAATATAATAAATACAGTAATTCTCAGTCTTCTTCTAGGTAGAACGTGGAACTCAAACTTGCAGACAGGAGATGTCATGAAGGATTCCGATATCACAGGGCTTTGATTGATTGATTTTTTTTTTTTTGGGTGAAATTGATTGATTGATTATGTACCACATAAGTTGGTACCAAATGTTCAACTGATGGAACATTAATAATTTTGCTTTTTTTTTTTTTTGAGAAGAAGATTTTTTTTTGGATAATTACACATAACCCATCTGTAGTTTGGGCAAAAATTACTTTGTCTACCCGTGGTTTAAAAAGTGTTACTTCGCCTACTTGAGGTATGTTTCCGTCAATCTCCGTAACCCACCTTAGTCTTAGCCGTTACAATAACACCCCTTAATCCCAAAACACAACATAACACGAATCAAAACACCCAAAACTCAAAAACCGTTCGAGAGAGAGACTTGTGGTGAGATCAACGTGTTCTTCATGGTTTGGAGTGTCTAGAGGGGGAGAAAGCACAAGTTTCGCAGCATCGAAGCCAGGAGAAGTTATGTGTGACTACTGTTGATCTGCAATTGGATTCTTGATGGCATTTTTTACCACGACCCATCCACGTAGTTAGGGTTTGTAAAGTTTTCTCAAAATTGGTGTATGTTAAATGTGCATTTTTCTATTTATATGTAGAATTGCTTAGGATGTAGCTAATGTACTGCTATGGTTGTTTATATAATGGTTATTTGTCAGTGATTACATTTGTTTGTGAACTGTGGGTAGTGTGGTCCCTATCAATTTGTTGGGAATCTGGTTTTGCATGTGCTATATGTGGTCCTTTGGCCGTTTGTTGTCTCTTTTGGCTTGTTGTCGTTTTCAGCATGTCAGTATGTAAACAAACTACTTATTTTAACAAACTACATATTTTAAACAAACTACTTATTTTAATTGCAGATGGTTGACTTCACATTTGACATTGAAATTCATGTTGGGGGATGTTTTGTGGAGGACCCAACCCTTAAATATATGGGTGGGTCTGTACATACATTGACAGAGATTGACCTTGATAAGTTGAGTTTCTTTGAAATTCGAGATTTATGCCATCTAGTTGGTGCTTCTAAAGAACACAGTAGATATAGGTATTTACTTCCTGAATGTAATGTAGAAGATGATATAAGGGACATAAAAACAGATGCAGATGTGGTGAACATTACTACCCTTCATAGGGCATGGCTAGTTAACAAAATCATAATTTATACTGACATAGATGTGGAGCCACTTGCAGTTGAGCATCCTGATGGAGGGGGAGTGGCAGATGATGGTGTAGGTGGTGATGTAGGTGGTATAGGTGGTGATGGAGGGAGAGATAAAATAGATGTGGAGAGTGATTATGATGATAAAGAAGAAGATAATGAGGATGCTGAGTTTGGTGCAAGGGTTGAAGAACAAAATGTTGAAGGAGATGATGATGATGATGATGATGATGATGATTGGCTATATGAAGGCCTAGGGGGGGATGACTTTAGTGATGACATATTTGCTGCTCCAAACTCAGCTCCACAAGATTCTGCTCCAAAATTAAGTGATGCTCCTAATACAGCCCCAAAATCAAGCAATGCACCCTATGCAGACCCTGAGTGGGCTGAGACAGCTCTGGAGGATGACCTAGTAAGCATGGATGGGTCCGATGAAGAGCAGGTACTTGAGCAGCCAGAGTTTAATGCTAAGAGTGACATGAGAAATGTTGTACTGAAGAAGGAGATGAAGTTTCCAAATGTAAAGGTGTTCAGAGCTACTTTGAGGGAGTATGCAATTAAAAAATCTATTGACATCAAATTCAAGCTTAATGAGAGGACCAAGATATCAGTTCGCTGTAAGTGTCACGACCCAAATCCATGGAACATGAATTTAGATGCGTAACTAACCTACAGAACTTATATAACTCCATAAAAAAAAATCAATTATTCCAAAATAAATTAAACTCCAAGGAAAACAATGCTCTTAAATAAAACCTCTTACAAAAGCCTAAACTCCATAAATTGGAAATAATCTCCACTAAAAAAAAAATTACAAAATAAAGGTAACAGAAATTCTATAAGTCTTCATTTAACACTGAAGTCGCCTACAACTTCCACGCTCTACCTTGCACCTTACAAAGCGATCCCAGGTTCTATATTCCCAACTACACTTTAATCTGAAAATATTAATTGATGGGATGAGCCACACATTTAGTAAGTAATTATACAAAATACACAACGGAAAAGAGTCAAGCAAAACACGAGTATTTTGATTTTGTTATTAGCTCCTTCAATGATATCAAAAATAATAATTCCAAAACATATAATGCATCACTTAAAACATATGTAATCACAACTTAAAGTCATTCGAAAACACCTACATATAATTGATCAGAGCACAGTGCCACATATACACATCATATAATCTCACATACAATCCTGTGAGCGGATACCAACATCTAGCCCCTGCTGATAAGGGATCAACACATATCCTCACATACAATCCTGTGAGCGAATTTACACATATATCTGATATATCTGATCAATTCTAAAAACACTTATTTTGGATCACATATAACAAAAACAACGTTTATACAAAATATAATAATTTACTTGATATTAACAATTATTTCAAATACAGGAGCATATCAAAGATCACAATATCGAATGGAACATAAATCAAAGGACGCTTGACTCTCTTGGAGAACAAATAGAAACTGGGGAGTTTATATAAATATATTACAATTCTTGAGTAAATCTGAAAATTCAATTTGCTACAGGACATATGATTTTGAAATCACTTGGTTTTAACAAGTTTAAAGAAAAAGAACCTTTTTAGAAAACTTACTTTGCAATTCAATTATTTTCGGAAAATAGTTTAGTTTAAAAATCATCTTTTAAATGAAATTTGGTCATTCAAAACGTTATCTAAAATTCGAAATTTCTCTTTAAAACATTTTTTTTTTAAAAGACAAAGTTTCTTTTTCAATGATGTAAAAATACTTTTTGATAAACCTTTTAAAATGTAAGCTTAAAAAAAATATAACTTTTGAAAATCTTAACTTCGAAGAACCTAAAGAACAAAACTTATGCATATTATGCATAATTACTTACAGCACTTGAATCAATCTGAAAGTCCAGCTGAAACACCCTTCAAATAGTTTCAAATACTCTTAAATAGGACCTATAATCAATCTCAGAAATAAACTTAATATCTTCTACAAAATATAAAACTTATAGAACTATACAAATGGACTCACTAGGATTATACTTTGCTAAACTAATAACACTTTTAACACTAAATTAATAGTTCTCTAATTAATGACGTTCAAACCAAATATTCCATTGCATTAATCGTAACTCATATTGCCATGAAGATACCCCAAAAGAAACGTTAATTAATCCTAATATATATCATCAAAGAAACGTAGCAAAACTAAAAGGACCCTATATATACCATTCTAATAGAATACCTGATGGCAATATACCTATTCTAGGGACCACAAAGTGAGAACCATAACCCCCATAAGAGCCACTTCCAAACTTTAATATAAAACCTTACGGTTTTAGTACCAAAATTTCAAGGAAATGGTGGCAGCATCATTTGACTTATTTTATATATATATATATATATATATATATATATATATTATACGTACAAAACCGAAGGGAGACATAAGCCCAAAAATCATGGATTCTTGAAATTATGGCTCAAATCTAGTATTGTTTTATATTTATATATATATATATATATATATATATATATTCCTTGTACAAAGCCAAAGCCACGGATTTCTTGAAATTCCGTGGCTCCATCTAGGATAATTTATATATATATATATATATATATATTTATATCCTAATGAAACGTAACAGTCTTGCCCTATAAACTTATAAACTCCAAGGATTCCAAGATAATCTTATAAATTTTTAATTCTTTGTTTCTAATGATGAGAAATCATACCTTGAAAAAAAATCTGTTTGCCTCTTCACTTGTGTGTGCTTTAGACTCCAAAGAAAAACACCTCTTAGCCTCTTGATAAAACCCTTCCTATAAAAACTCTAATTATCTCTTTCTCTACCCTGAAGTTTGTATTAGAGATGTGGGCTTAATGAGGTAGTGAGCTACAGTTACTAATAAAAACAATACCTACGGCCCATCAATAATATTAAAAGAAAATTTTAATAATAACCTAAAATAAAGTGTGTGGGGTATTACAGTAAGAATGAGTGTGGGTGGAGATGTTATGCATCTCAAATAAGTGGAGAGCTAACATTTTAGATTAAGACCTTGACTAATGATTGTACTTGTCCCAAGTCTTTTAAAAATAGCTAAGCGATATCAGCTTATGTTGCTAAGAGGTTCATTGAGGATTTTAGCAAAAATCCAAATTGGGAGTTGAGTGGTGTACACAACCATGTGATACAAAATTTATCTGTTGACCTAAGTGTAAACCAAGTGTATAGGTCAAAGAGAAAGGCAAAGGATTTGATCAATGGAGATGAGCAACTGCAGTATGGTGTCCTTAGGGACTATGCACAAATGATAAACACTATAGACAAGAGGAGTAGGGTTATACTACAGACAGAAATGGTTTATGAGACTTCCCAGCCAAAATTTAAGAGGATGTATGTTAGGTTTAATGCTCAGAAGGTAGGATTTTTAGGTGGATGCAGGCCATTTATAGGTTTAAATGGTTGTCACATAAAGCACAAATTTGGATGGCAAATCTTATCTGCCACTGCCAAGGATGCAAATGACAACATTTTTCCAGTAGCCATGGCTGTTGTGGAACAAGAAAACAAAGGAGTCTTGGATATGGTTTTTGGAAATTTTTGCTGATGATATAAGGAGGCCAGAGGAGCTTCAATTGGTTTTCATTTCTGATAGGTAAAAGGTATGCAAATTTTTTTCGGTTACACTTGAACTAACATGTTTTGTTTGTTTGCTGAACTAACATGTTTTGTTTGGTTATTTGCAAGGGCTTATACCTGAAATAGAGACACTATTCTCTACTGTAGAGCATAGGTACTGTGTGAAACACATCTACAACAATTTCAAAATAGATCACAAGGGATTGGAGCTGAAGGATGCACTGTGGAGGTGTGCTGCTGCCACAAGAGTGAGGGAGTTTGAGAGGTGCATGGTAAACATAAAGGATTTGGATGAAAAGGCATATGAGTATCTTGCAAACATTGCACTTGAACAGTGGTCAAGGTCACACTTCACTCCTAGGGCCTTAACAAATTGTTTAGTAAATAACTTGAGTGAGTCTTTTAACTCAATGATATTGAAGTCTAGGGACAAGCCTATCTTGGCAATGTTGGAGTGGATTAGGGTTAGACTTATGACTAGGCTTTACACAAAAAGGAAAGGGATACAAAAGTTTGCTGGAAAGTTGTGTCCAAGCATACAAGATAAGTTGGATAAATTAAAAGTTGAAAGCAAGCCATTTAGTGCTACCCCAGCTGGCAGTTTCCTTTACGAGGTAGCTAGTCAATATGAGAGGCATGTAGTTGATCTATTCAAAAAGACATGTAGCTGTAGGTATTGGGATTTAAATGGCATTCCATGCAAACATGCCATAATAGCCATTTATACAAACATTGAGACACCAGAAACCTACACCCACCTATGCTACCACAAAGAAAATTATATGGAAATATACAGGGAGGTACTTCCTCTCATACCTGGCCAGTCAGAATGGGCTGAGACTGGACAGCCCGCTCTTGTAGCACCTCACATATACAAACCACCAGGTAGGCCACCCAAGCAAAGAAAGAGGGCTGCTGATGAGCCTAGGAACCCTTACAAAGTAAGTAGAATGAACAGACCTGTAAGGTGTGGGAAATGCAAAAAGGAAAGGCATAACTCAAGAGGGTGTAAGGCTGGCATCACTAGGGAGACACTATAGTAGAGGAGACAGAGGCTTGAAAGAGAAAAAGGTGTAAGTAATTTTGATTTAAATGGCAAAAAAAAAAAAAAAAACTTGTTTTTAAACTTACAAAGGTATTACTGTACTGAAACTGGGTTTTGTTGTAGGCAAGGGAAGGGGTGCTTGCACCTAGTACCAAATCTGGATCTGACCTTAGGCTGTACCCCAGCCATCATCCCAGCAGCCTACCCAAACTTACAACATGAGGTCTGCCACTCGCCTTCATCCTCACAGCAAGGAAATCAAGCTTCACAGCAAGGAAATCAAGCTAGGCCATCTCACATGAGAGCAAGATGGTTTTCTTCCTCACAGCTAGAGTTTCACACACCTAGGGAGACCTGGGATACCCTACCAAGTTCTTCACAGGTAACTTAGTTGAGTTACCTCTTTCCTAAATGGTTGTGTAGACTGGGATATTTTTTAACAAGTAGATTTATTCTTTATTTTGTAGCCTTCACCTACATATAGAAGCACTGGTGGTGTGAGGAGTAGAGGACAGCTTGCTACACAAAGGTCACCAAAAATGACTTTAATGGGTGGAAAGAGTAAAGGCAAGAAATGAAGCTAGTGGGTACGCATGCCAGCATTGGGAGTAAAGCTAGTGGGAACATGTGGGCCTACAACTAGTGTTTTTTGTGAAGACCATTGTTGGCTTTTTGTAATTATCAATTAGTTTGTATGGAACAATCACTTTTTTGTAATTATCATATATATATATATATATGTATACGTAGCTGACCTTGGAATGTGCTTTTTTGTAATTTACTAGAAGTTTAGGTACAATACACTCCAGGTTGTTATGTAGGTATGAAATTTTATGGTATTATGGTATGGAAGTTGTGGTATTTATTCAATTCGGTTGGTATGGAACATTATTTGTCCAAAACAGTTTGTATGGAACATAATTTGTCTAAACTAGATTATATGGAAGTTTTATTATTGCTGCTACAAATTGTGTCCAAGTAGATATTTCCAATACAATGTATGAAAGTTGTTATTGTGAAATAGTTGTATAGTATGTGCAAGTCACTGTATGGAACATTATTTGTCCAAATCGGATTATATGGAAGTTTATTTATTACTACTACAGATTGTGTCCAAGTACATTTTTTCAATACAGAGTGTATGGATGTTGTTATTTTGGAATGGTTGTTATGGTATGCGCAGGTCATTGATAATTGACCAATTCTTCTTTCATTAGATGCCTAGAGACTAGTGGCATGACCAATACTTCTTTCATTAAATGGTTGTTATGGTATGCTCAAAATAATACTTAATAATTGACCAATTCTTTGTTCATTGACACATCAAAATATTACAATAGTAGGCTAGTGCTATTACAATGCAAATTCATTAACACCATTGCCATAACTATCTCTACTAACCAATTAACTACTTCAGGGCAACAACCTAGGTCTCTTCACTCCAGAGAACTCAATTGAGCCAATACACAACAACATAACAATAACAAAAAAGATCCATGACAAAATGCATGCAAACTTCCACATTCTCTGCTTCTCTTCAGCAACCATGGCCTTTTCCTCAGCTTTTGCACAAACAGCTCGAGCCATTCTCTCCCTATCCTTGGCTTTGGCTTCCTCTTCAAGAGCCTTTTCTGCTATTTGCCTAGCTTCTTCTGCTGTTTTCAGAGCTGTCCTTTCCCTCTCATTGGCAAGTTGGAGAGCACTCTGAAGCCTAGACATCCTCTCTAGAGCCAAAGGTGCAGTTTCATTCCCACGAGGACAGGTTGGGTTATCAAGCCAAACAAAGAAAGGACACTTAGGACCAACCTTGTAACGGCTACAACCCAAGATCCTCCTCCCAAAATTGTACAAACTCAAACTTGTTCTCAAAACACTAGTCTGCTCATTGCACATATGCCCACATGAACTCAAGAAATTACCACTTGATGAAGACATATCAACAAAACACGATTCCTGGAAAGCCCAAATTTAGAGTTTCACACAGTAGGTGGCACTTGAACAAAATCTGAAACCCTAAATCGAGAACAGATACAAATACCTTAATTTTCTTTACCGAAACTACCTACCCTAGCTTTGATGATGCGAAACTTGTGCTTTGCCCCCCTCCAGACACTCCAAACCACGAAGAACACGTTGATCTCACCACAGGTCTCTCTCTCAAACGGTTTTTGAGTTTTGGGTGTTTTGATTCGCGTTATGTTGTGTTTTAGGGTTAAAGGGTGTTTTTGTAACGGCTGGGATTGAGGTGGGTTACGGAGATTGACGGAAACATACCTTAGGTGGGCTAAGTGATACTTTTTAAACCACGGGTAGGCAAAATAATTTTCGCCCAAACCACAAATGGGTTATGTGTAATTTTTGCTTTTTTTTGCTTTTTTTTGGTAAACTTGCGGACAGGAGATATCATGAAGAATTCCAATATCATAGGGCTTTGATTAATTGATTATGTACCATATAAGTTGGTACCACATGTTCAACTGATGGAACATTAATAATTTTACTTCTTTTTTTTTTTTAGGAGAAGAAGATAAGTTTGTTTGTTTGTTTTTTTATTTTTTTGTTTTTTTTTATTTTTTGGCTTCGTTTTGGTAAATTGAACTTAACACATTATTTAATCATATTTTTCCATTTTTGCCATAATTCCAAACTGTTTTTGGTCACAAAAGTTGCAAACTTAAAAACGGAACCAGAAAATGCCATCTAATATTAAAACTGCAAATTATTGTGATATTGATTGTTCTTGAAATTTCACATCTTATCCAGCATTCATATTCATAGATTATTAATATAGGTTAGTTATTATTTATTTTGAGTGATAATGATTTTACCTTTTTTTTATAAAAAAAAAATTTAGATACATTTTTTTTTTTGGTAAAAGTTTTTTAGATGCTACAGGCCCCGTTTAGTACAACTACTCAAATATATGTTTTCAATTTTTAAACATTATTATACGTATTTTCACACACTTTTTCACCCATACGTATTTTCACACATGTTTTCAAACATATGTTTTCAGTTTTTAAATGCATATACCAAACACCACTTTTTTTAAAATGAGGAGTTTATTCTCAATATTTTGGTAGTAGTAAAACTAAAACATTACTTCTTTTTTTCACAGCTGAAGAAGCTGCATGAATGGATTTGGTTACTCTTTTACATTATTAGAATAAAGTGCAACATATTAGAATGGATTTGGTAATTCTTTCCCAGTAAAGCTTCTTTTACACTAAGCTTTACATCAGGCTTATATATAATTGGTCACAAGATGATTGAATAAAGAAGCAATTTGCCGGCAATAAAATCCATAATCTTAATAGGCTTTTGGGTTTCTTTAATATTAATAATTTCTTTTATATTTTTTAACTGTTACTATTATATTTTTATGCCTCGGACTCGGAGTTTGGGATCGCTTGCAATTTCTGTTGTTTTTCAAAGTCGTAACATTGTAGAAGACAATGCAACAATCACTACCTATATATTTCTATTTCAAAGTTGAAAACAAATTTTGATTTTCACTCTCCTGCTCTTATACCGGACTCAAATTTCTAGATCTGCTAATGAATTTCCCAAATTGGGTCGACGCCATGCAACCAAAGGAAAAAGATAATCTGTGAAAGTGAATTTTTTAAAGCCGAGACGCATGTAATTCACACACTTAATTGGATGGATTATTTAAATAGATTATGTAATTAAATGAAGATATTGCATTGGGTTCAGCTGCTATTTAGAGCATCAACAACGGAAAGGGGGAATGCCAAATGTAAGAATATTTTAGCATTCAAACCCAAAATGCTCACTCCATTAGAACTTGTAAAATGTCATTATTGCCAAAAAAAATTACAATCGTGCTATAGTGCGATTCTAAATGTAGAATCGCGCTATAGCTCAATGGTAAAAACAAAAAATTTTTTTAATCGGTTTGGTTCTTCTCTCTCCTCTCTCATTATTTCATAATTTTCATTAGCTTTCTCTCTCTTTCTTTCTATTCTCTCTTCTTCTTGCTCTTTCTTCTTCAACGACATGGAGGCAACACAGCATGGAAGCTTGATCAGCTATTGTGGTGGAGGCGTGGAGGTCGTGAGTTTATTCATGAGTTTGTGGGTTTGTTCATGGGTTTTTGGCGTTTGGGTTGAATTTGGGTGGCATTTGGGTGGTGTTTGGATTGGCGTTTGGGTGGTTGGATTTAGGTCCGGTGGTTGTGATTTTTTCCAAAGGGTGGGTTTCAGTGTTTGCTGAGTTTGTTTGGTAGTGGGTTTTGATGAAGATGAAGATGATGATGAGGAAGAGTTGGTGAGAACATATGGGTTTGGGATGAATAGAGACGGCAACGAGCGACGGCAAAAGTAGGGGATAGCAATAGTGGCAGCAGCGGCGACTGGAAGACTGGGTTAGTGGCTCTCTGGTAGTTGTGGTGGCAAGATCAACGTGGCTGTGGGTTTGCTTGGGGTTTGGGATGAGTTTTGTGTTGGGTTTTTTTTTTTTTTGATAAACTGTGTTGGGAGTTTGGGTCTTCACGGTGGTGAAGGAGGTGATGAGAGAGAGAGAGAGAGAGAGACAAATATATTTTATTGTATAAATATATTATTTTAATGTATTATATAAGAAAATAAAAGTTGAGATGCTACTCTTACAAAAAGCCATTTGATTGATGGGAATATGAAATGTCCTCTTGAAAGCCCAATTAGTAGGTGATGAAAGTTTGCCTAGGATAGACTTTTGTAACAGTAGATAATAACCAGTTAAGGCTCACAATGAGAGTGCTAGAAACGAACGGATAGCATATTTTAGAGAGGAATGATAAGGTGGAGGATTGCAATGATAGAGTTGGGGAAACACCACGAACTTTTCTCATATATTATCACAAGTGATTCAAAATTATCTTTTACCACTCAGGGTGGAGGCTATATTGCTGTCTAAATCTTTGTTATATCTCGGACTACTGTAAGGCTCCAAATACAAACACTTAACGTTAAAATAATTAGTAATTTTGAATTCCATTAAGACCATTTCTATATCTGAATGCAAAACTAACGAAATTTAAATACACCAACTCTCTCTCAAACACATATTCAAGCGGAGTATCAGAGGCGCGGATCGCTAAAGAGAAATGTGAGCTCAAACAGTTTTCATTCTGGTCTGCAGCAGTAATAGCCCAAATGATAATTGATGCAAGATTAGTGTGGCATCATAAAGTTGTATGATCCTACTGATCCTAAACAATTCCATTTCCCAGCGATTCTGGGAGTGCTGTAGTTATCAGAGTCATTTGCTAAAAGAGGGATCATAAGATCATATAATTCTACAATCTGGATCATGATTCTGATAACATTGGGATCTGGATCGTATAATATCAAATGAAGAGCGAGATCTAAAAAAGTAAAAACTTTGTCTGTACACTCATGAGCAAAAAACAAAATCACCTGTACATATACAAACATATATACAAAAAATAGAGAACTTACTGAATTTAAAAGTTCAACAACACTCAGTAGGGATGTACTTTCCATGCCCTGCTGCGTGCCAGAATCAGCTGGCCTTTCGAATGCATTGGGTAAAACGTCATCATCAGTCGTAAATAACGGACGCTCAACCTGAACAAGGACACAGAGTACATCATAAGACACGAAAAGTGAAGTCAGAACAACCATATTACGGTTAGGGTGGTTTCTGTTATTTACACACACATCACAAGGGTTGTTTCCAGGGACTCGTTACATCCAAGATGACAATTCATAAAGGACAAAACTGTGTTAGAAAGCAAGTCGGGTTGAGTTCACTTTGAACAATTTTAAGAAACTGAAAAATTTAAATACCAGATTTCTCTATTATTGACTGCGTATGCGTTTGGATACCGCTTATTTTGCTGAAAACTGAGAACTGAAAACTGAAAACTGAAAAAAAAAATAAAAAAATAATTTTTTTTACTGTTGCTACAGTGTTTTGTACTGTTCACTGGCCTAAAATCACTGTTCATGGCCAGTGAACAGTGCTCAACACGCTGTGTAAAAAAAAAAAAACGCAAAACGCGGAGAACAAAAAATAATTCCGCAGAATGCAAACAGACCCTGCGTGTCCAGCAAGACAGAAAGAGCAACACCATGTTCTAGAGACCAGAGATTGCAATTATCAAAATAGCAGAACAAAGATTCCAAGACACGCTGTACAGTTGTAGCTTCGTTGGCTAACTTGGCCATGTTGTGCAAGCACACCCTTGACCAAAATCTGGGATTCTTGGCACCATCCCTGCAATAAAAATTATTTTTCCAAAAAGAAGTAGATGTTAGTTATAATACAATCATTAATGCAAGGATATTTAACTACAATATCCTATATAGGTCAAGAGGAATTACACAGACACGTTAACTTCGCCTTTCTCACTCACTATCATCCTCCAAGAAGAAATCCTTGTTAAGGCATCTGAGGAAGGAGAAGCTTATTCAACAAGCCCATTCTGGGCATCTTGTTTGCCATGGGTAGGAGCATCACAATTTTTCTTAGGACTTCCATAATTTTCCAAGAAAGCCCAAAACAACCTGATTTATGAAGAAACGAAGAAAGCTGTTGGATGCCAACAATAGTTTTGCTACATAAAACCATAAGGTAACAAGTATGCCACTGGAATTATTAGGAAGACTGGTGCTGATAAAGGAGAATGTAACTACAGAAATTCTAAAAAGAACAGATAATTAAAAGGTAATATACACACACACACACTTATCTCGAAGGGGAGATAAATGAAAAAAAAAAAAAATTGTCTTAAAAGTATTAAGCTTGGTGCATAATACTTCAACAGCTATTGAATTCAAATAAATCGATTTAAGTGTTTAGTTCTCAGACAAAGAACACAGCACTAACATATTAACAAGTTTCAAAAAAATCTCTAGCAATACCAAAACACTTTTTTATTTTATTTTTAATACAAGTCTAGCAACACCAAATTACTTGAGATATAAATTAAGAAAAAGATGGTAACAAGTTAACTCCAATGATCAAATTGAGTTGAAATATGGGAGAATTCGCCCATGAACCAGACCTGCAAGTAGAAAAATTAACCCAAGGTCTGAATGATATCAAATCTGTCAAGCAGGAGAAGCTGCGATGAAATGGCAATGGTTTCAATGGAAACACTATCTAACAAAAGGGGAAGGCTTGCAACAAGACGAAGATATTTATATGAAAACGTGTAAAACAAAATGATTGAGGCCTCATAAAAGACTAAACAAAATATAGATTCTTTTAGAGTGTGCATCATGATCCTGGTTTGTTAAGGATAACAACTCTTTATACGGCAACATCTGATCCTCCTTTTATATGAAGTTTTTTCCTCAAAATATTACTTAAGAATCACATGTACCATAGTATCCTTAATTTCTAATCCTCACCAAATGGACACCCTGCCAGTCTATCTATTTCCTTATTCAATTACTCTGTTTCTGTCTGTCCCAAAATAAGTGGCTTAGTTGACAAATGCACAAATTTGAGGAAGAGCAAAAATGTTTAACTTTTAGCATAACTTTTCAAATCTCTCCATTAAAGGTAAATCAACATGCAAATTGAGGTGCACACATTTAAAATAAAGTATTACAGGAGAATAATACATTGATTTTTGAA
Source organism: Lithocarpus polystachyus (assembly GCA_033629205.1). Lineage (NCBI taxonomy): Eukaryota > Viridiplantae > Streptophyta > Magnoliopsida > Fagales > Fagaceae > Lithocarpus > Lithocarpus polystachyus. The sequence goes on from CM066164.1 coordinate 78,593,907, forward strand.
GTAGACATTTTATGGGAAAAAGTATTGGCAACTCTATCACTCATTATGTGACAGGAGTAAAACATACTTCATCTTTCATTCAGTTGTGCTCTTTTCACTCGTATGGTATTTATGAGCAGTACCCGAGGACCTGGTAGGCTGTTACTTGAGACTTTAGATCCGGTGCTTATAATGTAATTCCAACAAAAGCTTACATTATTATTATTTTTAATTCCAAAATATAAAAATGAAAGCTGGCAGTCAAAATGAATTAGGAAAAGTGAGATATTCTTATAATGCGGCCAAGCTGTAATATCTATGATGCAAAGGGTAAATGAAGTTAGCAACTGTATGTCATCATATGACATAATTGTACAGAAAATATTTCTTCATATAGAGTTTTTTTAATTTATTATTTTGAGACCATCAAGAGTCTAATTGGTGTAATTATTGAGTAATATTTAGGAGGCAACTGATAAGATTGAGGTAAGCATGCCCAAATGAAAACCAAGTAACCAACACCAACAATATTACACAACAGAAAATTTTCCATTGAAATGAATCAATTTTATATATGCAGCAGTCATATGTCCCACTGATATAGGATATAGCATGCCCAAATGAAAACCAAGCTGGTACTAATTTCAAAATGTTTCTCCAAATGCAATTGATTTTCAATCCTGTTGCAACCAATAAAGATTATGCAGACAAAAAGCAGGTTTAAAACTGTAATTACAAAGCAAACCTTGGATAAGGTTGTCCTGCTTTAAGAATATCCCTCTGAGTCTACTCTGTCCGCAGGGATTATACTTAACATTGATTTTGTCAAATCGATGGAACGTGCTTTTATCGGCATGGACATGCAACAAATCAACATTCAGCTCATACCTGCATTGCAATTGCCTTCAGTTTAGACAAACAAGGACACACATGCAAAAATACATATAGACATGGAGAGAGAGAGAGAGAGAGAGAGAGAGAGAGCAAGGCCTTCTTCTAGCAAATAGGAAACAAGAAGAGAAATATAATAATGCATGCCCTAACAAGTCCAGGCGATCAAAAAGGTTAATAAGATTTTGTGAATTCGAGTTTAATTGGTGAAATATCTAAGTGATACTGCTAGTTTAAATTTAAAAGGTCAATAAGAATTTGTGAATCCAAGTTTAATTGGTAAAATCTCTTAATAATAAAAAGCAATCATCATAAAAACTACAAAAAATTAAAATCTTTTTCCTTCTATTTATTTACAAACAATTAGAAGTTTCATTAGCAAACAAGCCAACGCTCATAACATTTGCAGCAATAAAGCTGTAGGGCTAAATGTGAGGCATATGCATCCAAACTCAACTACCTTGAAACACAAGAGACACGCTTACTGGCATTCTATTTTTTCACTTTTCTATTATTCTTTTCAAATGGACTAAGCATCCAATAGTTGAACACTGCCTCTTTCTGATTGCAACCAGCAATTTATATTTGAAACATTTGCATAATACACAAAGGCCACATAGTTGAAATAGAAATTTGCATTACTATTAGAGTATTAAATTGTCTATTCAATATTTGAATTCTTTTGGACACTACCATATTTTTTCCATCACCGTGTCCAAAAAAAAAGCTCAATGGGAGGCTTTTTGTCTAAACCAAAGAGAACAGAATTGTCTAAATCAAACGAGAAAAGAAATATTAATAGGCACATTTAGGAGCATTTCAAGGAAATAAGGCACTTTTACGAGGCAGTTTGGTAATTTTACTGGGACAAGCTTTCAGAACCAGAGCACTCTTTCATGTGTCCTTCACTACTGGTAGCGAATAAAGATGGCATTAAACAAAGCAAGAATCCAAGCCAGATCATTTGGTATCTTAATAAGATGAAACAGACTAAATGCTATAAATAAAAATGTTATTTCTAAAGATCATTTTTAATTCAAATGAAGGAGGCTCGCAATGCAAATCAAAAATTCCCATACACCGATAAAAGCTCAAAGCCCCACTCAACCTGAACAGAATTGGCTAAGCTGGTACTTGTGATGGGACATTTATATTGGCCTAATAAAACTGAATAAGCTCTAACAATTTTCCCTCTCAAAACTACTACTTACTTTTCTATTAAATGAAGCGGTGGGTTAGAACTTAGAACTCAGAAGAAGGCTCTTAAATAAATTTACAACAGAATTTGGCAGTTATAAGCCATCATAAATATTGACATCAACCCCAATTTTAATCCACATTACATTAGCAGGAAATAATGAAATCTATATTGATTACCAGAAAATAATGAAATCTATATTGTTTTCTTCATAAGACTACTTCAGGAAAGCTGACTTCTCCTGAGTAGACATACTGCATCTCCTCCTTCCATGTCTGCAAAACATCAATCTCATTAGTTGGTAACAACAAACATCGAACTGATTGCCTTTATGGTTTATATCAATATCATAAAACTTGCCTCATGTTGAAATACAATACTTAAATGGGGAACTTCTTTTTTGTTGTTGTGAATATCATTTCCACCTTTTGAAAATCCAGATTTTCATATCTAAGTGGATACACTCCACATCCCTCGAAATCTTGTTCAAAATAAGGTTTTGAAGGATACATCGATTGGCAAAACCCTAAAGAAGAAAAGAGATGAGTTACTTGAGGGAAAGGGTTTTAGTGTCGAGCTTGAATGGATTAGCAGACACTAATGCGGTTGCAAATTCATTTGCAACATGGGTCGTGATATCCAATTTGCAAAGGAAGGTGGGGCTAATTTGTCTGGTTTTCTATCTGAGAAGAAGTTCTATGCAATGGACTATCCTAAGTGGAAGGAAGAAGGGTTTTCTGAGTTTTTTGATAAGGAGACATATCGGATTTGGGATAAGGATGCTGGATTTCCAAAAAGTTTTAGAGATATTTTGCTAAGGACTTTTAGGAATAGAGTCATCATTCCAAGTGAGATTCATGGAAGGTCCACTAGCTTTGAAATCTCACAATTTAACATTGTGGGCCCGAATGAGACCCAAAAACTGCTTTCCAATCGGGCTCACAATGTTAAATTGTGGGATTTCAAAGCTAGTGGACCTTCCATGAATATCACTTTGAATGATTACTCTATTCCTAAAAGTTCTTAGCAAAATATCTCTAAAACCTTTTAAAAATCCAGCATCCTTATCCCAAATCCGATATGTCTCCTCATCAAAAAACTCAAAAAACCCTTCTCCCTTCTACTTAGGATAGTCCATTACATAGGACTCCTTTTCAGTTAAAAAACCAGACAAATCAGCCCCACCTTCTTTTGCAAATTAGATATCACAACCCATGTTACAAATAAATTTGCCACCGCATTACAATGTCTGCTAACCCATTCAAACTCGACACCAAAACCCTTTCCCTCAAGTAACTTATCTCTTATTTTCTTTAGGGTTTTGTCAATCGATGTATCCTTCAAAACCTTATTTTGAACAAGATTTCTACTGATGTGGAGTGCATCCACCTAAATATGAAAATCCTTCAAACCATATCTATCGGTAACCAACTTCGCCCATTGGCACACGACCTTCACATCCAACTCCAAATTGTCCACAACATCTCCTTTTCTATTGATGGAAGACCATGATGTACCACAGCATAACGGGTAGTAGGCTTGATCAACCACAACAAGCCCAGTCCCAACCAATTTCTTTCCCAGATTTGCTCAGTAGCTCTGCACCGCAGCATCAATATTGGCGGTAAATGGATGATTTTTACTTGGTATCCATGTTGGTCTATTAACAACAGTTTCAATACCTGACAATTTAACAAAGTAAATAAATAAAATGCTCGCTGACAGTAAACCTACTAGAAATTATATGTTTCTTATCCTTAAGATAAAAAGCATCTTGCAAAATCCCTTGGGATTTGCAATAAAAAGCAAACAACAATCTGTAAGACTTTTTCAGCCTTAAAAAATTCAAAAAAAAAAAAATTCTTGATTAGTAATAAACTTCATTGAAAAAATATGTAAGAAAAACGAGGGAAAAAAAAAAAAAAAGCACGCAAGCCGTGTTCTAGAAGCAACAGGAAAAAACTAAGTAACAATGAAAGTACAAAAATCAAGCATATCTTGTAAAGAAATAAAAGTAAAAACATCCATAGCATTTGCCCAATCAAACAAGGTCTGAAGAAAAAAAAAAAAAAATTCAACTCATGAATCGATGTTTCATTTCAACACTATCATGGCTCCAAGAATTGTACTACTTCAACATTTCAAAACTCAAGATCGAGTTTCTCTAACCAGGGGAGAATGATGAGGACAAGGAAGAGCTCAAGGAAAACGAAGATTAAATATACAAAGATTCAAGAATTGTGGTCTAGTTTTGATGTCGAACCTTCTTAGCACCTTTGATAGGTCATTTTAATTATTAGTATTGAGTCTTTTAATTAAGTTCTATTAGAATAAGGGCAATTTGGTAATTTCTAGAAATTTGGAAAGGGCTGTCCTTGGCCGTACCCAAGGCCCATGAGTCTTATTTTATGATTACGTATTATTGAGTCTTTTATTTAATTATGATTAGTATTTCTATTCATTCTAGGAATAGGTTATTTAGAGTCCAAGTCCTACTAGGAAAAGGATAAATATAGCCTTTATATAAAAGCTCTTTTGAAGTCATGTTATTTCAGAATATTTTTGATTTTTTTGTGTGATGCAAACTTCTCAGGGGAGTGATGCTAAGGAACCCTAGGTGTGATGCTTAGGAAGACCTAGGTGTGATTGCCTAGTGTGTTTTATTTATGTTATATTCTGTTTATCCCCTGTTTCAGCCCCCAAACAGCCATCAACACTCTTTACTTTTTTTTTTAACCTAAACTCTTAAACATCACTCCTTATTCAGAATTCATCAAGAAACCTAGTATAGTGCTGAACTTTCACAACGGTCCTGCATCACCTCTTCCTATCCATGGCAGGATCTAAAGTCACGGAGCAATTTATTTCATTTGATTACTCATGCTTATTCAATAGCATTTTTTTATTATTATTAATAACGGAATTGTATTAATCAAAAAGTCCAGGTACACCGGGGGTGTACATGGAAAACAGTACATCAAACACATAAATTACAAAGATCAAGCATTTCTAAGAAATTAGAACAAGGGAAAAGATTAAAGGAAGAACTCCACTCCCGCAATATTCAATAGCATTGTTGTTTTTATAAATCAGTCTTTTCTTTTGGAATACTACAGCATATCAAAGATTATTAAGCAAAGAAAGAAGAAATAGAAAGGAAAGTACCTCCAGTTTTGATGCCATGACTCCCACTTCACTTCTGAGATCCCACTGCCCTTCTTAGATCCCTTTGCCAAATAAACAAAACCCTCCCCTCTACAATGGCTTCGTCTTTACAAAACCCTTCCTACTATGGCTTCTTTTCTTACCCACAACCGAAACCTATCTCCCTAATGTGGCTTCTTTTTTCTTTAACAATAAACAAAACTAGGGCGGTCCACGGGTCGGTCCGGGTCGGGTTTGTGCCCAACCCGGAACCGACCAGACCAGATCGGGTGGTCCAAATTTCAACCCGCCGCCGACCGAAGTAGTTGATCGGATCGGGCGGGTCGGAGCTTCCACGGCTGTCGGGTGGATCGGTCGGAGTCGATCAACTGGAAAACGGCGAGAAGCCGGCTAAGAAAAGATGAAAACGGCGGAACTCCGGCGAAATTTTTTTGAAAAAAGGCAAAAATCCGGCCAGATCTCGCTAGATCCAGCGAAATCTCGGCCATTTTCAGCAAGATCTTGGCTAGATCTAGCGAAATCTCGCCGGATCTAGCCCAAATCTTCCCGAAAAAATTCGAAAATCTTGCCGGATCTACACTTTATCGCCGGACATTTTATGGGATGGTCGGATCGGGTTGATCGGATTTTGGAGGAAGGAAAACCGACACCCGACCCGGAAAACTCGGATTTTGGAAGAATAAACCCGTTGCCGACCGCCGGAGAAGTCGGTTCGGTCGGCGGCGGTCGGGTCCGGTCGGCGGGTGGGTCGGGTTGGCCGGGTCTCTGGACAGCCCTCCCTCCCCCACTAAAATGACTTCGTCTTTACAAAACCCTTCCTACTATGGCTTCTTTTCTTACCCACAACCGAAACCTATCTCCCTAATGTGGCTTCTTTTTTCTGTAACAATAAAACTAGCTATGGACCATTGGACCTATAGACAACAAATATTCTCAACTTCCAAAATTACTAAACTATCCCCTCACACATGGGCTCACCAGAATGTTCATTTTAAAAAATTTGGGGCAGGAACACAACTAGGAAGGCCCAATCAAGAAAGTTTATATACGCAAAAAAAAAAAAAATTTCACACACCCAAGTAATGTGTCAAAAAAAAAAAATTTTAGTATTCTCCAAAAAAAAAAATGTGTCTAATTATTAATGATAGGTAAAAAAAAAAAGGATTTCGGTGGTGGGTCTAGATCACAAAACTTATAAATGCTTGGCAACTCAACTTATTGCTCAAGCCCAATTCCCTTTGCCTATATTTTTTTGATAAATATCAAAGGTTTGCCTTGTTTCCCCACTCCCCCCCCCCCCCCCCCCCCCCCAATTGCAGCTATACTTAAAACTCTTTTTTTTTTTTTTAGATACAGCTCTACTTAAAACTCTATGTTTAAGTGAGGGTGACCTTGCAAAAAAAAATTGTATATATATACATAACCACCCTAATAAAAATATAACTAACATATTGTGACCACCTTAATAAAAATATTGACTAACAAAAATAAGAATGATGTTACATCCATAACATTTACATAGTTATTTCGCAACAAATATTATATATTAAGTTATTATTGATTCTAATTTTGATCCAATATAAATTCAATAGTAACATCACTTTTTTACCTACCAATAATAGCTTTTCACATAAAATTTATTTAAAAATTTTGTGGACATATCATTACTCCAAAAATCATTTTGGCCCTCCAAATATAATCCTTAACCACTTAAACAAAAACAAATGCTTAAATAACATCAATAAAAATTAGCACAAATAACACAAAAATAGCTCAAACAAATAACAGGTAAACAAATTTGTGGGGACGATAGGCTGCTAGCAAAGATGGGCCGAAACAAGCATTGGGCCGACAAAGATAATGGGCTCAGAGGTTCCTGCCCACCCGTGTAGCGCGCCTACTGGCCCAAGCCGAGGACTGGGGAACGCCCGATGATAGTTCACCTCGGAATATTATTGCCGAGGTGATGCTCGAAGCTCTGCCAACCAGGAGAACCTCCTGGGGAAACCTCACTGGGCAGGAACGGTTCTATGGAGACGTACACTAGAAGAAAGCCCCCAAAGTATCATGGAAGGCTGCCAACACCGCATTGAATGCCCCACAACTAATCCCCTGGCCGCATTGATGTGGAGGGGACATTTGAACAGCGGTGAATAGTTCCGTCGTTTCTACGAGGTAAGTTCTGGAAAAAGTTGGGGGGACAGGTGTCCAAAGACAAAGGAAAAAATCCACACGTGGATGGCCAAGAAAGGAGGGAAGGAAGTATAAAAGGTGAGGGAGAAGGAAGGAGAATCAGGATCTTTTGGCTAAAAAAAGAAAAGGAACGGAGAAAAAAGAGAGTTATCCTCGGACGTAGAACATAATTAACACTGCCAGTCAAAACCTAGACTTTCATGATGGTGGATGATCTAGTCCCAACCAGTTAATACTCTAAATCATTCCTAGCCCAGCCCTTCTCCACCTACTCTCTACAAATTCATTGTTTAGGGGCCCTTTTGGGTAAACCCAACCATCTTTGGGCCGGAACCACGAAATTGTGTCCCTACAAAATTATTTAACAAAAAGCCTATTAAAAACAAAAAGATAAAAATCTCTTATCATTCAAATTCATTTGTAACTTGTTCACCCATTCAACAAAAATAATTCATAATTTCAATTTTCCTTAAGAAATGGTACCCCAGAGAAATACTATAGTCGTTAGTTCTCCTTGTAGTGATGGTAGTTATGCTCTCTTTGGCTTTGTAGTCACAACAATTCTCTCTCTCTCTCTCTCTCTCTCTCTCTCTCTCTCTCTCTCTCTCTCTCTCTCTCTCTCTCTCTCTCTCCATTATGCTCATTTCAGAATTCTAAGCTCCTACTTTATCTGCTATCAGCTATCGGTCCCTTTTTTTTTTTCTTTTTCTCTTTGTTAGTAGAAAAAAATTGTAATACTTCAAGTATTTGCGCGTTTTTTTTGTGACATTGATATATTCAAATTATCTTTTTATTAGATTTTATATAATTTAAATTTCAACCACCCTAAAAAAATTTCTAGAGCCGCCATTAGTGAGATAAGGCCTAAGAAGCACAATATGATGACAAAGAAATTCTTAAAAAACTAGGATACAATACAACAAGAAGATGTATATTAATTAGTTATTTAATACATATTTTTTATAATTTTTATTATATATTATTAAGCATTTATTTTTTATGTATTTTTAAACATATATCAATTTAAAAGCAATAATAGATAATAAATTGAATCCATGGTCTTTAAATGATGTTTGAATACAAACCAACATCCAAAAGAGTAAATAAAAAATAACTAGATAAATTTTTAACATTGAAACCAATATATAAAAAATATAAATAAAAATCGTCACAAGTTTGGGTAATCTCACACCATTGGGGGATGACATATTGGCATTTAAAAAAAAATTATAAAAATGCCGAGAAACACACACATGAAAATGTACGGTATCCTAGAGTTATTCACTATAGATACATATCTGATGCAAGTACGGGTATGGGTACGTGAGCCAAACTGAGGTATCCATGCTTCCTAGGGTAAGGTAAGGCCAAAAAAAAATAATAATAATAATAATAATAATAATATTTTGCCTATTATGTTAGCTCAAATTAGACAGTACAATTGCACATAGTTTAAAAGTTCAACTTTTATAAAGCTTTTTCTATTTCTAATAATTTACATATACTAAATTTGCAAACAATTACGAATGAATAACTGATAACAATCTAGTCATAGAAAATCAAACATAATATCTTACATAATCCTCTTGTACTAGTAAAGATCATAACTCTGATAGCTATAAAAAAAGAAGAAGTATATCGTATCCAAAAGACTGACCAAAAAGCACAATAATAGTAAATTATCTTGGTTCATGCGTTTTCGAAATGTAAACTTTTTTGGTGAAATATAGCACCTTCAATATAGTTTCTTATCTTTCTTTAAATCAATGGTCCATGTCATTTTTGAGCAATTAATTTTAATGATTCATATATTTTATAACAAAAAAAGTTAACAAGATAAATAAAAAAAACTCCTAGGCATGCTTTATGCTTCTTCAAAAAGAAGTTCAAAAAGCATGCCCGGGACGTGCTAAATTAAATGAGCTTCACACGAAGCTTAGACCATGGGACTTTGAGCATTAGACTTTTTAAGGTTTAAGTGCAGTTAAGCACGCTTTAAAGTTTTAACAAAAAGATTAAATTTTATTGTCCAATGATTTATGTACAAATGTTAGAGAACCCATAAATTGTACACTATGTGACTTAATAGACTATTTGGTGCAATTTATGCAGGAAAATTTGGGAAAATAGGATAAAAGAAGCAACAAAAGTGACAAACAAAACAAACTCTAGGCTTCACCACCTAGAATATGCTTAAACCCTAAGCATCACCACCAACCAAAAGAGGAGCAAATTATAAAATTATTAATTTCTTATTATAAATCATACTCCTTTCACGATTAAGAGCAATAGTTTAATAGAGTTTAGGGAACCAAATTAAATCCCTTAAAAACCTCAACATTAAAAAATAAATTCATAATTCAAGTTCAAAAACAAAAGCAAAATCTTAGATCACTTCATTTGGGTTTATTAAAGAAAACCAATAATAAGCACAAATGAAAAGGTCATGCGCAAAACTCCAACATTTTGCAGTGTTTGGGAGAGATCATGGTAGGCAACCTTATCCCCATAATATTGGAGAGGTTGATTCCAGGACTTGAATCTATCACTTTTGATGGAAGGTACTTGTCATTGCACCATGGCTTGACCTCTTTAAAATTAATTCCTATGTTAAGTGTTGAATTTTACTTTTAAAAGAAACTAGGGCGAAAACAATTAAATAGAAGCCTTAAACAAAAATATAGGAAAAATAATAATTCCTATGCTGACTAGAGAGACAACAATTCAAATATCAAAAATCCACTTACCTGCAATTTTGTGCATCGATACAGTGCTTCCATTGAACATTGATCCCTTTCGCCATTCCTGGTAAAGTATTGAGCTATCAAACAAAAGTAATTTTGAACGAATTAAATTAAATGGAAATTATTTGTCAATTCTCTATTATTTATTTTTTTTCCTTTTTTTTCCAAAATCCAATAACTTCTGTTAGCAAAAAAAACACTTGACCAACCTAAGCACTTAAGTTGCCAAGAGGAAAGAAAAACCAAGGAAACAACTTTCACCAAAAATATTAGCATGGAGGAAATTTTGTTGAATTTTATACTCTGCAACTTAGATTAGAAAACACTGTATATAACATAAAAGTACTTTTTTTGCATGACAAGACTCTGCCTAACTAAAATTGCTATCTAAGCAAGTTTGGAGTTAAAACCTGTTATTGAGTGTAAAATATGAGGAGAAATTTTTAAAAATTGCTGCACAAATTGACACCATTGTGAAAACCAAGGGCTCCAACACATTAAAAATTAAAAGAGAAAGACCGAGAGAGAGTGCAATAATATTCGCAGATCAAGAAATACCCTATAATAATGGGTGTCCAAACAAGAATATGCATCCTCTTCAAAGTTGTACTTACGAGAGGACCAGATTCATAAAACATTTTATAGAATACAAGTTGTAATGTTTAACAAGTAAATAATAATAATAAGAATATCGACAGTACCACCGTGAGAAATGAAAAAAAAAATGCACTTGATTAGATGATGATAATTATTCATTTACACCAATAGACATTTGATGCAAGCCAGACACAACGCTCATTTATCTTCTTTTCCGTCCAATCCTCTTATGTTTTTTGTGGAAGTTTGATATTTGTGGTTAATTCTGCTTGAATTGAATGCATTTCATTGGTTTTATTGATTATTGCAGGTAGGCTTTGGCTTTGGGAAATTTTTTTATAATTAAAAAAGAATCACACTAGTTGATGGTTGTAAAGTGATTTCTTGTTTTTATTTTTATTCATTTATATTTTTGTTAATTCAATTGACTAAATTGTAGAACCTGGTAGCACTAAGAAGATCATTCTCCTAAGATGCAGCTGACAATAGATTAAGTTACAACTTAGTTGTTTATTAGCTCAAAACAAACATTGTCATGTGACAACATATTTGAATACTGCTTATTTTTCTGAAAATTAAAAACTAAAACGCAAGTCCCAATATGGACATGACATTACAAGATAAATTGCATCGAAAATAATTTTGAAGTATTACTTCATGGCATAGAGCTAAAGTGATAGTGAATGGTTGGGCGTTGAGCCAAAAAGTTACTAGAATCAATGGCTGAAATTTGCTTTGATTAAAAAATTATATTTGAATGAATGGTTGGTGTTTAGTGTATTTGTGGGGTGGATATTTAATAATATAATATTAATTAATATTGTTGAATATTCTGTCTATAATGCTACCTGTGCGTTTGTCTTTATTTAAAACGTTAAATGCAAAAAGTGCAATCCAAACTCACGCTTAAAACTGAAAACACTGTAGCAAAATAATTTTTAAATATATGAATAGTATTGTGGGACTCATTTTTAATATTTTTAAATATATAAACAGTATATACACAGTACATAAACAGTGATTTTTCTGAAAAAGTCAGTATTTGCAGCTTACAAAAAAAAAAAAAAACGGCGGAGGCAGCAAACGTGCCGCAGAAACGCGGCATCCAAACAGAGACGATCAAACTGAAAAATTGTCAACCTGCAACTACATAACCAAGAACAAGGATGACAGAAACCCAGAAATTCTAAAATAAAATATAAACAAATACTATTCCATATAAGTTTTTCTAATACTCATTGTAAAGAAAACAAGTTTTATCTTGAAATATAGATTACGCAAAATCATGTGCACAAAAAAAAAATTTGACACTTCATGGCCAAAGAGAAAAAAGGAATATCACTAGTTCTAACCATGTGGGTAAAAGGAATACAATAAACTTGTAGCTAGACAAAAAATAAAGAGTAAGGTAACTTGTAAGATATTTCCTGAAAATGGTATTTCTCCTGCCCCAGAAATTGCTTAGATAGTGCTTTCTTTAGAAAACAATAGCATTAGTAATAAGGTCCCTAGCTTAGGATTGTTGCTGATGTTCAGAAGAAAGAGCAATCCAGAACTCTAGGTAGTTCTCAATAAGTTAAATAAACAGTTGAGGTTTAACAAAATGCACAAAAAGATTCGATGCATATAATGCCTCTGCAAATACTTCAAACATTCTATTTTCATTTTGTACAGTAAAAGAAAATTATCTAAGCAAAAAAATGTTGAAAATAAAAGAGAAATAATACTTGAATTTTCCTTGGAAATTACACAATTTGATTTTACCAAAAGAGGTAGCAGAGATGAGGCGTGGACCAAGTCATTGTCTTGAGACAAATCGTGCTATTTACGGTATATCCGATGTAATTAGACAAATAGTTTCTGTACGTTGCCCCCAGAATACAACAGCCCAGCCACCTTTGCTAATTATTCTTGCGAGCTTACACTGTTCATAAGATATAAGCTCTCTATAGTACTTTCTTTTTCCCCGAAAATTTAGTAAAGGTAAAATATTTTTGTGAATAGTAAGAAGCAATAGATGTAAGTGTTTAGAACAATACATTTTTCTTTTTTTTGAAAGTCTGTAGCTTTGTAATTCAAAAATAATGTGTATCTCGAAACTTTTATTTCTTTCCATATATATAGAGTCGGAGATGTAACTTGTCCTCAGCCAAAGAATCAAAAGGGTTTGATATCAATTAAATGGTCATAAAGTTATTGAAATCAATATATATTATCAATAGCTTTCTCTCTATATATAATATAATATAATATAATATAATATAATATAATATAAACCGAAAATCAAATATTGTCTTTGCCAAAATCTTTATCAGTATGTTGGGATCAAAGAAAAGGTCATAATGCTATGAAATTAATGCCCCATAGATTACGTTGCTGAACATTATTACAATATCTTTTTGAAAATTTCTGAATATATATTACAAAAAATTGCTATCTGTTTTGACCACTTTCCATTAAACCAAATAGTAAATACTTGTATATATATATGGTAATTTAAAATAATTCAGCAATAGCTGTACATTTAAGTGCTTAAAAATCTTCCATATTTGACATTATTATGTCATATTCAAATAAAAATATTTGAATACAAAACGTTTAGAATGGAAAGCATATATTTGTAATAAAACCAAATATGCTGGCAATTATGGTATTAATATCACATTAATGTTCAGAAAATTTTCTAATTAAAACCATTGACAAAAGCTATTCAAATTTTGAATTATATTTAAATTTCAAAATTTAGCAATCAACGTATCTGACATTAATGGATAATTGATTTTCTCAATTCGCATAAATGAGTATTAGAATAAATATGATATTTTTTATAAAAATATCCCCAAAAAAAAAAAAAAAAAACAACCAATACTCAATCACATAGGCCGTAGGCAACATACCAACATCAACAGCAACAAAAATAACCAAAACTAGTTTCAAATAGTGCAAGGTGCACTTGAGCACTCTTTTTTCAAAAGTTTAGGGATTAAAAAAACAACTTTCTTAAAGTCGACAAAAGTGAAATATTTTTAGTAGTTTAGAAATGAAAAACAAATTTTCTATAGTTCAAAGAGAAACAAACTTGTTAAAGTTTAGAGACAAAAAACGAACTTTTGGTATAGTTTCCCAAAATAGTATTTTACCCAATTGATTATTAACTATCAAAAATGCACATGTTGAGTTGAATAACTAACTAGTATTCGATAGTATTCTATAGAGAAAATGTCTAGTTCAAAATATATACTTTCACTAGGAAAAATGTGATTTTTAGTAATTCTTCTATCAACATAATGTTGAATCATGAGAATCTTTATTTATATGAAATTAAAATGTGATATTTGGTTGTGATTGGGAAGCATTGATAGAAACTCAATTTGACAAGATGCAAGAGATGCAAGGATTTGGTTGAATCATTTTTTAAACAACAAAACAAAAATGCATGGGATCAGATAATGGCAATTTGTTCTACATGTATTGATCAATGTTACAAATTAAAGAAAGGCTCTCAAGCTTGTCATGTTACGAAGCAAAGAAAGGATCTTAAGCTTGCTATGTTGCAAACTCTTTTTTTATGAGTAATAAAAATTTAATAATGAAAAAAGAATAAAAGTGCCCCCACAGTACACAAGCAATATTCTAAGAGAGCAAAATAATCAAGAAAAAGAACAACATTCAATGAAAGAAAGTAAAGTAGAAGATGAAGGGTTGGATACCCACCATCCACTCAGCAAAGCACCCAGATGGAATATTTTCAAATCCGTTGAAGGCAACTATAAACCTTAAAACGCTCTTTTGTTACACTCCCTCCTAATCATCCACAAAAGGCATAAGGGTACTGCACACCATAGAGCACCACTATCCCATCTAGCAAATCTCCCTCAACTTTTGTCCCTCTATTTTTTTTCTAAGTAACTTTTGACCCACTTACTATGTTATGAATTCTTATTGACATATTAAGGCTACAGAGTTATTTACTTGATGTAGTTAAGACAACAAAGGAAAAACGATGGACAAATTATGCAAGACGCTCATAGATTGTGGAAAATTGAAACCAAAGTCAAGGAAGAGATCTCCCCACGCCGAGGATAATTGATGCAAGAAAACTTAAGCCCAAAGGCAAAAAAAAAAGGCCTATTAGTCTATTGTCTTTCATTTATCTATATTAAATTTTGTTTATTATTATTGTCTTCAATATTTATAAAAATATTTTTCTATATACTATGTGACTAGTATTGTGGCTTATAATGAACTTCGATGGTTAGGATACTATGTAAACTCCCTGTTTTTAATATAATCTACAAAATTTCATATTTCTTGAAATATTTGAGCCTAGAGATCAATGTTCTAGTACTTCAACTTCAATTCTATCTTCTTTTCCAAACTGCAATCTTGTTTTATTGCTTGGAATTTCTTCTTAAACCTTCTTCGATACCAAATCTAAGTTCTCACCAGTCAAAGCATCAAGGAGGGGCTTAAAATTTAAAACCAAAAAGAGAGATAAATTAGTGCAATTAGGACCATACTAATAAACAATTAGATAGCCTCCCGTAACTGCATGCAATCACTATTTCGGTAAACTCTTTCAATTTAGTCACATCTATTTCAGCCGCTCAAGTACTAAAAATTTTTTCAACTAAAAGAAAGTTTGAGGTCCTTAGAACTCATAGTAAACCATCCCCAAACTCTTACCAATATTGGAAATGTTGCAAAGTATGAAAGAAAGCTTAGCAAATTCCTCTTCTTCATACTCAACCAGTAACATAAAGTGGACTTTTAACATAGAGATATACATCGCGAAGGGACATGTAAGGTTAAGGTTAAAAAAATAATCAGGTGAATTAAACTTAACTTCCACTTATTGAATTGACCACAACTTCAGAATCCTTTTATGAGTAAGACCACAAAAAATAGGTGTTACTAAGGAGATCTATAAGCCACCAATTGTATGTGCAAGCAAGTTATAAAGTCAAACATTTGAATCTCCTATAGCAAATGCTTGTTCAATGACGATTAATTATCATATTGCCAAGTTTTAATAATACTCACTATGAAATGGCAGTAACAGGATAATTCCTTCATCAAGTAGATCGTACTTCAGAAGAGAAGCCCTCATCTACCATTGGAAAACTACAAGAAGTATTCAAAAGAATAACTGTTAGGTTCTAAAAGTTTAGAACAATTGGAAAATCGTGAACACACAAGAACAAGTAAGCTGCAGAAAGAAGAATTCAGAAATTGTCTGGTTCGACCGATCGAGAAACAGGCTCGACCGATCGAAAGTCGTATCTGCAGAATTTTAATTAAGCCCAAACAGCAGTTCAAGCCCATTAAGGATTAGAGTTTCAGATCTACTTCTCCCACTATATAAAGGAAACTCTAAGCACGTTTTTACAAGGCTTTTTTGAGAGAGAAGAGTGTGCCTCTTTTGTATTTAGGGTTTTGTTCCTAAAACCTCTCTTATAACTTCTACCGGTGTTGTTCCTTGAAGAATCTCAAGATCCGGTATCGTTGAAGTTGCTGTCTTCTTTAGTCATCAAAGGTGTTGATGATCTAAACCTTCAAGGGTGGTCTTGGAGTCACAAACAGGAGAGTTTGTGTTGCTAAACCTTTGAGTGGGATCTCAAAGTCACAAACGTGGGTGTTTGTGTTTTGCAAAGGCTAAGGAAAGAAGTAATCTGTAGATTCAGAGCTGTCACGTGGTCGTGGTAGTAAGTTTTCTACTCGAGGTAGCAATAGGATGTTAGTGGTCTAAGTCGCTATTGTACAAACTTCAATTCTTTCTAATGGATTTGCTTTTTTACCTTGAGGATAGCTAGGTTAAATCCTCCCCAGATTTTTTACCGGTTTGGTTTTCCTAGGTCATCAGATCTTTGTGTTCTTTATTTTTCGTTACTTTATTGTTTATAATTATTTGTGTTTAACCTAGATTTGAATAATAAACCTAAGTATCCACTTGGTTAATTAATTAGGTTAAACAATCTAGGTTTACAAGGGTCTAAACTTCTAACAAGTGGTATCAGAGCGGGAAGCTCTTTTGTTTTAGATCTTTTGATCTAAGAGCTGATCCTTGATCCCTGTTATCATAGATAATTTGAAGTGTCTTTCTGCTCATGTTTGTGTCTTTCCTTTTCCCTTGTCCTCTTTTTCTATTGGAATACTATTGGGGTTGACCTCAGGGGGTAAGGCAAGTCTAGATTTGCTACCAAGAGGTTGAGGGTTGGTGGGAACATTCCAGAGCTCAAAACGTCGCCAAAAGATAGATTTGGATACTAACTCACAATTCTTAGCAAGGTCATATACTTCTACTAAGATAGTGACTCCTCGGGTGATAATCTCACCTAGTAGGTTAGCATTTAAACCTTTCTTGAACCTATTGAGTGTGACAACCTCTTCCTCGGCTATTCCAATTCGCCTCTTGAACTCCTTGAACTTCTCTATATATTCAGCCACAAGAGCAGTGCCTTGCTTTAGGCAATCACATTCCTCGAGGAGGGAGCTCCTATAAGTTAGAGGAAGATAATTCCTCAAGAGTGCATCCTTCATCTCAAGCCAATCAGTAATGGGGGGCTCACATTGTCGCCTAAAGGTTTCCTCAAGGTCCTCCCAAAAAAGGTCAACTCTTCCAATTAACTTCATCCTGGCATACCTCACTTTCTTATTCTCAGCCCAATGGTAATAGTCAAAGAATTTCTCCATTTGATGCAACCAATCAGTGAAAACCCATGGGTCTAGGCAGCCATCAAAGGTGGGTGCTTCTATCTTTTCCTTGGACATCCTATCATTATAATCCCTAGGGCCATTGTGATTATAGTGATTATGTTCAAAGTTTGGGGCCCTATTAAAGTAACCGTGGTTATTTTATCTAAGCATGTTATCTCCCTCATGATTAATAGTCCCTCTTTGAGATGCCTCAACTCGCTCTACCCTTTCCAGTAAATCATGGACACTTTTTGCTAGGCCTTCTATGGTTTGCTCTAAGGAGGACCTAAGCTCGAAAGTGGATTGTTCAGAGTTTGACATGATGCAACCACTACGTAGATGCATGCAACACTATATTTATGAATGCAATCGAGATTCCCAAAAATTCAAGTAACTAATTCTCAATGTAAAATTAAGGTCAAGCAAGAGTGCATGTAGAGATTAGATCAATGAATCAAAGGAATAAATTGTAGTCAAGTAGTGATAGTGTTCACAATATTGAGAGATAGCCCAAATGAAAGTCAAATTCCAATAAGCTCCACAATTAATAATGAGAATTAGATATTTCAAAGAAATTTGTTTTTTTTTTTAGGGGGGGGGGGGAATTTTAGAATGGGTACTGAAAGAAAGTACAAATAATAAAATAGCTAACTGCAGCACAAAATGGGTAGGCCAGTGGGGTGTGGTGGGATATGCACATAAAAAATATAAAGATAATATTTTTCAATGAGACAAAATTGAACCCACCAAAAGAGAGTAAGAGTTGTACCCTGTCAGTGGCCAACTTATTGCACTAGATAGTCATAGGCTTGGCTCCTCAAATGAATGTATCTTACTTGGACAAGTGAACCTGTGGATGGATAATTTAAAGGCCCAGTACATGCAATGGGCCGTGTACCTTGTCACAGCAACAATAATTCTTTCTTTCCTTCCATTTGATTTTTTTTAATGAAAATAACAAATTACAAGAGTCAAACTAAGAGAACAGAAACTCAAAATTGACTAGAAAACTCAAAAGAACTTAAACTGGGAAACAGAGGCTCTCTCTGCGATGAGGGTCTTCGACCAGTGTTGGAGATCGACGCCTGGTGGTGGCGCAAAGGAGGCATGGATAGCGGCGGCGCAAAACAAGGAAGACCAGTGGCTACGCGTCTTGGGTCTTAGCAGCAGGAGTGGCTCATCAATCTCAGCAACGGTGGTCGAAGGTGATGATGGGCTTCGGATGGCGGTCACCGGTTTTGGAGGCAGGTGGCGGATGGGTCGGCGGCGACTAAGTGCTGATTTGTGGGTTTTGGTTGCTAGTGGGTCAATCTTAATGGTCGTGGGTCGGGGTTGCCAATTGGTCTCGGCATGGGTCTCTTTTTTTTTTTTTTGTGGTTTGTGGGTTCAATGATCAGAGGCGGGCACAGATGGGAGTCACTGGCTTGGAAGGGGCTACTGGCTTTTCTGTTGGTTTGGGGATGAAAAACTCATGTGGCCAAAGGGGGTATATGGTACGGATTGGTTCAGGTTCTAGTTTGCAGATCTTGTGAGGTAAGAAATTGGGTTGCTGTGGTTTGCAAATCTCATGGGGTAAGTATTTGAAAGGGACTGACATATTTGGTTGGCTTGCACTTTTGATCATTTTGCTTTCAAACGGTTGCCTACGGTTGTGTTGTATGGACCGAAAGTTTACTCTGATACTAAAACTGACGCAGGACAACCATGAATAAAAATAGAACAAAAGATAAACCCTAGGAGTCAGCACCTAGGGGTTGCTTGGAGTCAACACCAAGCAAACTAGAGTCGGCACCAGTGTAAAAAGAAAACTCAATAATTTTATAATTCTCAAAAACTATCTTATAATAATCAGAAAAGTGCTTAAATAGCTAACAATAAAGTGCATAAAGAAACCCTAATTATTAAATGCTTAGGCTTGCTTAATCTTAGGCCCAATAACTAATAGGCTCCATCCATAAGGCCACAGGTTGGGCTGTCTTCTTTTTGCTCTTCCTCCCATACATGCGTATAATTGGGGGCCTATACCTTGTGTCCACACCATGGGATTTTTAACCTTTGGGATGATCGAGCACAATATAAGTCTCATTAAGATTTGGAGGGAATAAACCAAGGTTAAGATTGTCTAAAACTGTTTGCATAACACAATTACCCACAGGAGATCAATAATGTTGATAAAAGAGTGAAGGCATAACATCCATGCCAGGAGCTTTTTTGGGATGCATTTGTTTCAAAGCCTTTGACACCCCCTCCGCTATAAAGTTTTGAGTTAAAGCTGCATTCATTCTAGCCGTAATAACTGGTTGGATTGCATCAATTACTAGTGTGGTGTTAGAGTTCCCACTTGCATCAATTACTTTCATGCCAAATGCCAAAATCATCATATAGTCCATGAATAGTATTCCGTTGGAACCTATTTGTTGCTTTTAGCGTGAAAGAAACTTGTATTGTGATCCCCATCAACTAACCACATGTTTCTTGAACGTTGATTGCACATAGTACATTTTTCTTCCAACCATATATTTAGACTCTGCCGAAACTCCTTGATTTCAATCTCAGTGCTGATGGACGTTTGAAGTCCTCCAGTGTTTGTAAATCGGCTTGCAGTGCTGCTATTTTCCTCCCTACGTGTCCGAATTCAATTTTATTCCAAATTAACAACCTTTCTCGGCATTGATCAATACAGTTTGTAAATTGGGACCTTCCTTGCTTGTATAAACCTTCCTGCCAAGATTCAGTTACAACTTCATCACACCTTGGGTTAGTTAACCCCATTGCCTTGAACCTGAACAATTTCTTTCCATTCCTCCAGTGCTTATTTTTGTCATCCTTTGATATTCTTAGGGCCAGCATAGAGTGGTATGAAGTAGATGTAGTGAGGTGATGAACTGTAGCTTCTTCAAACTTTTGCTTCCATTCACAGTTTGCAAATGCTCTATCTAGCTAAATTTTAAGTCTCCCTTTAGCTGTATGCTTTTTAAACCATGTGAATGGAGCACTAATGTATCCAAGTTCCAAAAACCCACACTAATGTATAACATTTCGAAACCGATTCATTGCCTTGCCGGTCTCACATTCCCCCCCTTCCTTTTCGAAACCTCCCCTATCCTGCCATATATATAATATTTTTAATTTTTTTGACCCTTTAAAATAAAAATTTTGAAAACCCTGACGCTAATTTTTTATAAACCCAACTCACATAAGTTTGAATATGGTCTTCTTAACAATTTAGGGTCCGTTTGGATACCGCTTATTTTGCTAAAAATTGAAAACAAAAAAAAAATATAAAAAACTACTGTTCATGCGTTTGGCACTGTTTATAAGCCTAAAATCACTGTTCATGGATAATGAACAATGCCAGACGCGTGTCTAGGAAAAAAAAAATGCAGAAAATGTGCCGCGGAATCAGCTGGATCCAAACGCAAGCTATATTCACAATATTTTTCATAATACTTTCAAAACAAATATTAAGTAATAGTTCGTTACTGACTGTTACTATTAGAAAAAAAAAATTAGTCATGTGAGAGAGAGAGAGTTGTGTAAGTTTTTAATTTAATTTAATTACCTTATTCCACAAATTTCAACACCTCTTGCCTTTGTGTTGGTGTTTGCTGTAGCACGAGAACTTTTAGGTGGCGTTTAGTTTGCTGTGATGTGTTCTTGATGTGATACATACTACGATAATGTGACATTAAGATTTTTGATTTATTTTATTTTTTCTAACATTTCTATAATTTAAAATTACAAAGTATACCATATCACTTTTCCAAACAATACAATGTTGTATTCTTGTATTGAGATTACATTAATGTAAGGTTACAATGATATAATATTATAGTGTAATGTATCATCAGGGCAAACCAAACACCCCTTAGCGTGTTAACCAGCTGGTACAGGTGGAGAAGCAATAGAAGGACCAATGGGTGGAGGGTATGCCATAACCGGCTCTGAAGGGTTTAACGACGTGGCTTGAGGGTTTGCCATTACCACCAACTCAAACAATCCCAATAGTTAGTTTGATTGTAACACAACATCAACATAATTGAAGAACCAAGAGGTTTCTTAATTAATAATGAGTTCTAGCACAATAGGAAAAAGGAAGAGGTCTTGAATTTTGACAAGATACAAATAACCTATAAACATTAATTGGTGGAGGCCATGTTAATGGCTAGAGAGCTTGGGTTTAGACAAGTTGTTGTGAGCAGAAGATTGGAGCAAGTCTGCAATGGTAAACACCCAGTTGGCAGGAAAAGACCATGGGAGATCTTCAATGTCTTAGATAGCATGGAATGACTCTGAAAACTATTTTTTTTCCTAAAGTTATTTTGTCAAATGTGTTTGATTTAGCTACTCTAGCATGGTTATATTTATGTTGGTTACATTAGTGTGTGTATACATACATACATACATACATATATATATATATATATATATAACCAACATAAACAAACAAAAGTTAAATAAACACTGAATGATTTTACCTGGAAACTGCTTCTTCTTCTTCTTTTTTTTATACAAGATAGAAATTCTACCCTAGCCTAATCTAAGTGTATGTGTGTGAAACTCTCTCCTGGAGACTTGAAATCGGCCCTTACCCCCCACATCCCACAAACACTTATACTTGTAGAGTAACTACCGCACCAAGGGTGCGTAGTGGTACCTGGAAACTGCTTTTGATTATGAGAACTAGTGTTCGATTTTTATTTTTTGAGAAACAACTCATGTTTAATTGAGAAAGGCGAAAAGAGAGAGAGAGAGAGAGAGAGAGAGAGAGAGAGAGATGCAAGCAAAGAAGGTTAGGGTAATTTATAAGGTATGTTAGGAACGTGAAGCCTAGTTTTAGGGCTTTAGAGAATCTCCAATGGCTTCTTTAAAGCCAATTTAAGAGAGAAAACACCCCAAAAATCCACTCTAACAGTTTCTCCATCTCCTTTTTTTTTTTTTTTTTTTGAATTGCTACAGTACTTCTCTACACGGTAGCGTTTCCTGTTTAGACTTCAAACGTTTTTAGCTATTATAACAATTAGCCGCGAATCCGCGCGTTGCGCATGATAATTATTTTTATGGTGGTTTTATTATTATTTTTTTTTACAATTTAAACTAATCTAATAATGAGTAACATATTTAGTAATTATATTTTATTTATTATAGGAATAATCATAAATGTAATATAGGGACAATCCAAAACACCAAAATAACGTAAAAAAAAAAAAAAAATAAAACTTAACAATGATTAATTGAACTAATATTAGGATAAAATTTTGTTTTTGATAATCTATTAAGGCTATTTTCTTTCTAGAAATTACAATTTCGGCCACCCTATTATCAAATAAACAATTATTAGCAAAATCTAAGGATTAAATTTCTATACATGCATTGTTATAAAATAATAATAATTAAAATAAAATTGCAAAAGTTAAAATTTGTCACCTATCTGATTATTTTCGTTTGGCTAACTTTTGCTTTTCTTTAAATAAATGGCATTATATAGTATTTCTAATACAACTATTAAGAATACTTTGTCTACCACAAAGGATTAGAAGATAAACAAAAATTAGTAAAGTCTCATAGTTTAACATCTAAATTGAGCACTATAAAAAATCATGATATGTAACAAAATGAATACCAAATTATCCAAATCATGCTATGTAATAGAATAATATTATATTTTCATATTCTATATTTAATTCTTTAGAACGCAATAGGATAACATTTAACAATCAAAGAGTATATATATATATATATATATATATATATATATATATAAAAACAACAACAACAACATTTTAAAAAACAAAACCAAATCGCATTAACCCAAAATAGAGTCTCAAAGAAAATAAAAAATTATCAACCTAAAGTAGAGATGCAAGAAAAATAAAAAAATCCACCAAAATATATATATATATATATATATATAGAGAGAGAGAGAGAGAGAGAGAGAGAGAGAATCATTTTTTTGTGAGGAAAAACTATGCATAGAATAGAAGAAATAATGACAAATTTATAGTAAGAGGATGTGAATAAGAAGAGACAAAAATAAAGGAAGATGAAAGGAAAGAGGAAGAATGATATTAATGTAGAGGAGAGATGAAAAGGTAAGGTAGGGAGAAAAATTGAAAAAGTAGTGGGAAGATGAAATGGTAAGGAAGAGAGAAAGGTTTGAGAAGTGTAAATATTAAAAAAATAAATGTTAAAAACAATTATAAAGAAAAAAAAAACCCTAAAGCTTGAAAGGCTTCAACGTTTTTTTTTTTTCTTCCTTTAAGCTGAAAAGGCTCACACAAAACTCTAAAGCTGAATTGAAAAAATTTTTGAGTTGGGCTTGATAGTGGAACTAAATAAATAAGAGGTGGGCTGAATTAATTATACAAATTTATTATAGAGTGATAATGGAAGTAAATAAATAAGTACTGGGCTGCATTTATAGGGTTGAAAATTGTGAAAACCATTTTAAAATTGTAGGACAAATTATATATTTAAAAAAAAAAAAATGACGTGGCAGCTGATGTGGCGCAACGTGAGAGCAGCAACGTTAAACGCTACACTTCAACTTTTAGTAATATATAGATTTCCTCATCTAGAAGGATTATATGGTATGGTGTAGCCAATGTTTCATATCAAAAAAGTTTACTGGAAATAAATAAACTTGATGTTATGCAGGGACATAAATTGATGTACCAATTCAACACAACAATGTCATTAATATAATTGTCTTAGAGGATGAATGTCAGATGTGCCATGTGACCAATAGTTTTTCTAAGTTTTGACGCCCTTAATCTTTCTTATACAAGCTTTGATATTTTGACATGGTGGTAATGCATGCTTAATATGTATAATTATTACAAAGTGTAATAATTTGTATAAAATGAAAATTATGGCACATTGGGTCTTACTTATATCAAACTTCATTACTTCAATAATCGCTTTCTTTCTTTCTTTCTTTTTCTTTTTTTCAGGCACGTGCCTCATTTTGAATAAATTAGAGAAAATACAATTATGATATATCATTTCAATAGCTTTCCCATGCATCACACAGGTTTAAGGCTAGTTATATATAATTGCAGCAACTTTTTATTTTTTTTTAAATCAACAAAAATAAAAATGAAACAAAACAAAAAGAACAAGCAATCACGAATCATAACTTAACAACCAACAAAGTATACACACTAACCAGGATTTTATTATTTGTTGTTGCATAGGAGGCTTTCAATCATCCGGGAGTCTATCCATCCCCCTAGCCACCTTTTATGCTTTCCTTCCCTTATCCTTGATCTTGTTTTCATCTATCGCAAAAGTAAATTAAGAAAAGAAAAAAAGAAAAACTATGCAACAATCTATGCAACAATAGACCATATTCTAATGCATGCATCTTCTTGAAAATGGGAAGATCTAGGATAGGTGGCCAACCTCCTAGAGAGAGCAATGCTACCGGAAATCGAAGCACCTATGCTTGTTGCCTTAACTCCACCTTCGGAAAGAAAATATTACACAACAAGTATAGTGTTATGTTAAAGGAAAGGAGCACCCCTTGGCTTAGGGGAGACCAGAAAACATCTTTCGTTTTTCCCCCCTTTGTTGGCCCTTGCCACCTTCCTTAACAAGCCCTCGAGCCTCCTTTGCGCCGCCTTCCTTATATAAGCCGACAGGTTGAACCCGAAGGCCGAATTGTCATGACCAGTGCTTAGGAATTTCACCTTCATACACCTCAGATGGTTCTTTCCAATCAAAGAGCTTCTCCGTGCTACTTAACCAACCAAGAAAGTCCTTGGGATGCAAAAATCACAAAACCATCGTGTAGAAATAAATAATACATCAATCATCTATTTCAAATTTTCAATGACCTTGGTGCCTAAATGCTTTTGTCTCTCTATTGGGATTTCAACAACCATAAAGGTATTTATTTGCATTTTTTTTCTCATAATTCTTCTCTTGTGCAACGTAAAACCTAATTAAAGTCGCATCCACATCGTTCCCAAACGGAGTTTGGAATAGAACACAGTCTCAAATTTGTGTAGGGTTTTGCAGGCCTTGTGTGAAGCTGAACGAGCCCACTCGTGTGGAATAAATGGATTTTTATTTTATTATTTATGATACATACATACATCTATATATATATATATATATTATCTGTTGGCTTCCGTGCAAGACAGCCATCCGACCATTTTATTTTTACCATCTCCATTCCCCATACAATCAATCACATCAAAGTACTGTATTCCTCTTACTCCCTAAAAAAATAAATCTTTTTTTTTTTGAAACTCTAAAAAAATAATTCTTTTAATCTATATAATATATATTTTATTCAAACTTTTTATTATTCTATTTTTTTAATAAATTAAAATTCAGCTCTGTGGGCCTAGTCAACCTGTGCTAATTGTGTGTGGGATTCATTTATGGTCTATTTGGATAGAGGGGAGTAGAGTAGAGTTAGCTAACAATAAGCTACTCTACTCTACTCTACTATACTATACTATACTATAATATACTCTACTCTACTTTACTCTACTATAAGCTACTATACAATACTCTACTATAAGCTACTCTACTATATTATACTCTACTCTACTCAATTCTACTTACATCACCAACAATTGACAATGTGTGTAGACCAATGCCGGCTCAATAGGTGATGCAATTGATGCAATCGCTTAAAGTAAAACCTAATTAAAGTCGCATCCACATCGTTCCCAAACGGAGTTTGGAATAGAACACAGACTCAGATTTGCATAGGGTTTTGCAGGCCTTGTGTGAAGCTGAACGAGCCCACTCGTGTGGAATAAATGGATTTTTATTTTATTATTTATGATACATACATACATCTATATATATATATATATATATATATATATATTATCTGTTGGCTTCCGTGCAAGACAGCCATCCGACCATTTTATTTTTACCATCTCCATTCCCCATACAATCAATCACATCAAAGTACTGTATTCCTCTTACTCCCTAAAAAAATAAATCTTTTTTTTTTGAAACTCTAAAAAAATAATTCTTTTAATCTATATAATATATATTTTATTCAAACTTTTTATTATTCTATTTTTTTAATAAATTAAAATTCAGCTCTGTGGGCCCAGTCAACCTGTGCTAATTGTGTATGGGATTCATTTATGGTCTATTTGGATAGAGGGGAGTAGAGTAGAGTTAGCTAAAAATAAGCTACTCTACTCTACTCTACTATACTATACTATACTATAATATACTCTACTCTACTTTACTCTACTATAAGCTACTAAACTATAAGCTACTCTACTATATTATACTCTACTCTACTCTATTCTACTTACATCACCAAAAATTGACAATGTGTGTAGACCAATGCCGGCTCAATAGGTTATGCAATTGATGCAATCGCTTAAGGCCCCCAAATAAAAGAAGACCCCATTTGTAAAAAATATATATATATATATAATATATTTATCTATATATTTTAATTAAAAAAATTTTAAGCACTTTTATTGGTTAATAAAATGCATTAAAAAGGCCCCATTGTATCCTAAAATGCAAAAGATTAAAAAGGAAAAAATAAAATAAAAATAGTCAAACTTCCAGCTTCAGCTAACAAAATTAAATTTTAAGAGACAAATTTATTTATTTATTCTTGAAATATGCTAAAATCAAAATTAATACCAGACAAATTCATTAATAATACAACGTAATTGTCTTCAAATATGCTAAAATAGAGATTATAAATTTCAAAAATAAAAGAAACTCTCATCTTTCTATCTCTTTGCCTTTTCGTCTCTCCATCTCTCCATCTATTTTCTTCCGATCTTACCTTTCTTTTCTTCATCTTGATTCTTGATCTTTTCTCATAAACTTAAGTCTCAGTCAGCTAGCCGACCTTAAAATTTTTCTTTGTTGATTCCAGGCTTTCCAGCGTACCAGTCAACTGAGCCTGTTGAGGTATTCTTCGTTCTTCCCCTCTTTCTTTTTCTCTTTGTCTTTCCGAAAATGAAGATTGAGTCTTCTATTTATTTTTAGTTTATTTCACACTTTCACTGTGTAGTTGTTTGATGGGATGGGATCATGGGACACGTAACATGTTTTTGCACTCCACCACTACTCCTATAAGTCTTACAATGACACGTTTTTGCTATGAGTTTTCTACCCCCATAGGACACTTTGCTTCTGCCATGATAGCAATTGATAGGATAAGACAAGTTTTTTATTTAAAGCTTAGCCATAGGATGAATACATGATAGGAGTAGTGGTGGAATACAGCTAGGTGCTAGATGGTTTCTCACCTTTTTTTTTTTCTTTTCTTTTTTCTTTTTTTAATTTGACAATTTATCTATTATTATAAATTATTATATCAAGTAATAATTCGATGTGTATCATATCAACTCATTTGTATTATAGTGATACTAATTTATTAAATCAAGTATTAAATTAATTTTTATTTGTGCTGGTTTAAACTTTAAAGTGATCACGGCTTTAGAAAAATTGCAATAACCAGGTTCTATTGTTCTATACTTTAAATTTTATTTTTAGTTAAATTATCATTTTTAATTATAAGTTGTGTTTTATCTATCTATAAATATTTTCTCATTATAAATGTCTACTAGAAAATATTTATCCGGATATGAAAAACTTCTAAAAAAGAGAAAAATTGAAAAACAAATTGAATCTTAGAAAGGATCTATGGATAAATTTGTTACTAGTATTAAAAAAAAAAACACAATAGAAATTTTGGGTGAAAATATTACAAATGAACAAGAATGTCAAGAAACTTATCATAAAGAGTCGGAAGATAATGAAATTATACAACAAAAAGAGAATAATAAAAATAGTCCTAATAATGTTCAAACATCTAATGTTACAATAATTGATAATGAAAAACAAAATAATTTAGAAGAAAATGAAAAAATGATTAACCTACTTACTAATTGTTGACACCCCATTTTGCAACTCACATTTAACCTCACAGGAGGGTAAAAGGGTAATTTCACCTTGGAAATATGCATCTTGATTCTGGTCATTAGTTCCTTAATCTCATTCCACCAAAATGATCTTGATGTTGTAACAATCAAATCGACTGGTCATAAGCCCTAATCGGACCACCAGATTGAAAGTTATCATCAAATCAAGTTTTAATGGCTGAGATGCACTATTACAAATTAAGTCCGACTATATGTGATTATGAACAATCGATTTTGATTGGTTATAAGTATAATCAATTTGAGATCAATGATGTGTCATAATTTGATTGGTTAGGACTACATTTTATGGTAAAGTTGCACACACCTAATTAATTAGATAGTTAAGCATTAATTATTCAATGAGTAATTTGTGCAATTATCTTTTAATTAGAGTAAATTTGGGACCAATTAAGTCTGAAATGGGAGTGATTGGAGCCATTCAATGTTAATTAAGAGCTAATTTGGGACCTATTAATGTTAATTGTGCTGAAACCATTTTTTAACAAATGACCTCTGCTCACCATTTCATCAATATCTCTCAGAATATTTTGAATCTGTGAATGAGGTTAATTTTCCCAGAAACTAGACATCCGGGTCTTTAATTTGAGCACAAGAACGAAACAATTCCGATCAGAATTGAGTTAGATATGATTTTTCAAAGTTGGCTCCATAGGCTGTTACAGCAGCTACGGGAAAATCGAATTTTGGCTTGCTCCTCACTCCTACCAATCTTTCCATTTAATGCACCAGATTTCCCCAAAGGCTAAAATGAGGTCTAGGTTCATGATTCTTTGTCAACCCTCATTAATGGCCTTCCATTCATATTTCCTCCACTACTACTATATAAACCCCCCTCTCCTTCATTCCAAGACACAAAAAACCCCCTCTCTTCCCCTCTCTTGAGTTCCAGTGAAGTTGAGTAGTCTTGTCATATCTTGGTCTTCCTGAGACTCAAGGTATTGAGTGAGACTCACTCTTCCTTTTCTAACTCTTCTTTTTCCCCACCCTTAGGACCTCTACCAAGAGTCTCCTCCTTCACCATATGGATCTTGCATGAAGGTATAATTTCTTTCCCTAACTTGTTTTTTGTGTTGCCATGATGAAAATTTAGGATTAAAGTATGATAGTAACTATTTAAATTCTCTTGAATATGTTTGAATGTTCTTAAATGTTCTTATTTGTTCATCACATGTTCTTGGTTGTTCATCACATGTTCATGCATTACACTAGTTTTAATCTTAAATCCACATCAAAAATATGAAAAATATGTTTGTTTCATAATTCTTTCAAATCCTTGAATCTAGGTTATCATCATTCACACACATTCACTAGAATTTATTTTTCAAATGCAACGCTTAATAAATTGAATTAGGGTTTATCACATGCACACACATTAAATTCAACATGTAAATTGATTGGCATATTGGATGATATGATATGAATGTTGGCCACCATAGTCTAGAAGACCGGTTTCACCGGGCAAGGTGGGTGCCTAACACCTTCCCACCTTGTAACATAGCCTCCGAACTTAGATCAAGAGTTAGTAGATCAAATGCTTATTCATGTAATTTTCAATTTCTAGATTGTAACTAAGAAACAAAACCATGTACTTTATCTTAGATTGTATCTAGGACCAAAGCCATGTAATTTCCTATGATCAATGTAAATTCAATTTCAAATTAATAAAATGAGGAATTATTTTTCAATTGTGGTTTTCTTATTTTTCCAATAATTAAATAAGTGGCGACTCCATTGTAAAACCCTTAATCTAAAGAGGAAAATATAACTAGTCGAACCTCCATTTTGAGAGACAATAACACGACTCCACCCATTCATGTGGGTTTGGCCCAACCACCTATAAAAAAAAGGAGGGGGCCGGGGGCGCTGTCTCTCACACTAATACTATCTATGATCCAAGTCAATGGGAAAATATTGATACAAAATTAAGAGATTTATTAGTAGAAAATGGTCCAATTAGAGACAATGATCTAAATTTTCCTCTAGATAAAGATCGTAGACATTTTTCTACTACATTTTATTTTAAAAAGTTATCAAAAGGGGAGAAATTTGATAGAAGATGGCTAGTGTATTCAAAAGATTTGGATAAAGCATTTTGTTTTTGTTGCAAGTTGTTTAATTCAACAACACATGGTAGTGGTACAAATCAACTTACTAATGAAGGAACTAATGATTGGAGAAATATTAGCACTAAGATTAAAAATCATGAAACAAGCAAAGAGCATGTTACTAACATGAATGCTTGGATTGATTTAGAAATGAGATTATTGAAAAATAAAACAATTGATAAAAATTTTCAAGAACAAGTTAACAAAGAGAAAGATCATTGGAAAAAAGTGTTGTTAAGAATTATTGCAGTAGTAAAAAATCTAGGAAAAAATAATTTGGCATTTCAAGGAAAAAATGAAAAGATATATCAAGAAAATAATGGAAATTTTTTAAGTCTAATTAAAATGATTGCAGAATTTGATCCAGTAATTGTTAGAAACTGAAAGGAATATGGACAGACACCCAAAGTGAGCATGTCCCTTTGTTTGCCTCAATCAGATTGTAACATCTAGGAGTTATGGAGTAATGGTTTGGACCGTTACTCTACCCCACTAAGTCCACTATCCCACTCAATATTAATGGAGTGGTGTGTATAAAAACACCAAGAGTGGTACCCATTGTGTGGTGAACGAATTCTGCATTTCTCATAGTGTTTACAGAGTGTTGTGAGGCTCTTAGTTTGTGGGTTATGTTTGCATCACTCTAGTAGTGTGCAACACCGTCGGAAACGTTTTTTTTGGTTTGTGGGTTACACAAACTGGAAATCAAAACGTGATTGGATAGCTGGTCTGTGTGGAGGCTAGCTCTAGATAGCGTAGAACAATCTCAAAGCTCCTGTGTGATCATCGGTTTAGGCCAAGAGAGGTATGCCGAAAAAACCGATTCCTTATATTCCGCTGCAGTTTCTATTTCTAACGTTGGTATCAGAGCGCTTATAGGTTGTTCTCGATGTCATAGGCATATATGATTAATTCTTAATATGTTTTATGCTTCTGTGATATGCTATGAATTTCTATGCACCTCACATGTCCTTCAATGGCAAGTTTTGATTCTGAGCATTTCGTGCCTTGAAACTAATGTATGTTGTTTATATTACATGTATTAACATCTACCTTAAGTTTCGTAGCAAATCTCTAAGTGTGCCATGAGATATAGTTTCACAAAGCTTAGAACACCGAATTTTTAAGGACAAAACTGCTCTTATATGTTTTTTATTTGCAAAATATGATTTCATATTCTGAATCTATATGTTATAAGCTTTAAATCGGTATATGGAACGTCAAAAACGGATTTGAAATGGAAAAGATATAAACTTTTAAAGTTTCAAAGTAAAACTTGTTTTGCTGGAAAACTTCAAATGAAAGAAGGTTGAAGACAACCTGCTGATCACGTGGCTTTCACGTGCCACAAAAAAAAAAAAAAAAAACCCCAGCACATCACGTGGTCTTGAATGATAGCAAATAGTAATAATAATAATAATAATGAAAGGAAAGGAGAAGGGTCCCACAATAGTTGATTTCCTAAACTATATTTATTCCACCGTAATGTAAGCTCATTTGCTTCATTTGGAATTTTTGACCTTTTGTAATATTTTCCTATCATATGCATATTAATGTCTATTCATAAATGAGTTTCTTTAGCTGAAACGTATTATTTAATTTAGCATTTATTTCTCATGAAACACAAAAGATATATGCTTCAATAATATGGAATTGATTTAATAAATTATTTAATTCCATTATTATTTCTCATGAAACATAAAAGGTATATGCTTCAATAATATGGAATTGATTTAATAAATTATTTAATTCCATTATTATTTCTTAGTGAAATATGGTATTAAATATATATATATATATATATATTTACACAACGTTAAATATAATATTTAACATGACAAAGAAATAATTATTTCTTAGTTAAATAATGAGATGCCTATATGAATTGTTCTCATGAGTTTAAATTGTGATGGCATGTTTAGCTTAATAGTTAATATTGGTGAATTATTTTCAATACATATATTTTGTATAAAATTGAAATATGGAATAGTGGGAGTATGGTTGAGTTGTGTTTTCTCCCATACATAATTTTGCACAAATAGATTAAAATTAAGCTTAGTAATAAGCACTAGTGGCGCAAGAGATGATTAAGAAGCTTAGCGAATTTTCGATCTTGCGACGTGTGTTGATTATCTAAGTTTATTTTAGATCGAACGTCAAAATTTTTGAAATATGTGTGTAATGTCCCATTTGTGAAATTTTAGAGTGAAATGGCTTCCAAAGGTATAGTTGCTGATCTCAATAAAGGAGAGAAACTGGATGGTGAAAATTACAATATTTGGCACCGCAAAATCCAGTATGTGCTGAATGAACAAGAAGTCCTAGAGACTCTAACTCATTCGTTGAGTAAACCCGATGAGGGAAGCACTGAGCAACACCAACGTGACCTTGCTGCCTATGAAAGTTGGCGCAAGAAGGATTTGTGTGCGCGCTTTACAATGCTGAGCAGCATGCACAATGACTTGATTGGTGAATTTGAGCAGTATACAACTGCACAAGACATGTGGAAAGCTCTAAAGCTAAGATATGGAGGGACATCAGCCACTAGACTGCGTGGCTTAACAATGAAATTTGATTCATATAAGATGCGCTCTGAACATACGATGAAGCAGCATCTTAGGGCGATGTCCTCCATGATTCGAGAGCTCAAATCAGCTGGAAACAATCTTACTGACGAACAACAAGTCCAGGCAGTGATTCGTTCACTACCAAGTTCATGGGAGAAGATGTGTCAAAATTTGACACACAATGAGAACATCAAAACATTTGATGATGTGGCTCGTCACTTGGAACTTGAAGCTGAGCGTCTTGAAGCAGCCAAGCCGATTAGTTCTGTGCACATGGCTGAGAGTAGCTCGCGTAAGGCGTTTAGGCCTAAACGCAAGCAACCTGATTATGCTCCTGGACAAGAGAGACCTAATGGGCCACCGCCTAAGAAGGCTAAGTTTGTCAAGCGCAATACTAGAGGAAAGCGTGCAAAGAAGGACAAGTCTAAGTTGACTTGTTATAATTGCGGAAAGAAAGGACATTTTGCTCGTGATTGCACTGAGCCGAAAAAGGTAACACCTAATCCTACATCTCACCATGTTTTTGTAACTAGTCATGTCCTTGTTGCTAATTCTGCTCCTATGTGGACTGTAGACTCAGCAGCAACAGAACATGTAGCGAGAGATAGAGTGGGATTTGTGGAGTACCGCCAGATTCCTATTGGGAGCAGAGATATCAAGGTGGGAAACGGAGCTAGCGTGGAGGTACTTGGAATTGGTACCTACAAGCTAAAGTTGCGAGGTGGTCGCACTCTGTTACTCCATGACGTATTGTATGCTCCAGAGATCCAAAGGAACTTACTTTCCGTAGTTACTTTGTTAAGACTTGGTTTTCGGTTTATTTTTGAGAATAATCATGTTTTATTGCATTTGGGAACAGTTTATTATGGTTGTGGTTTTATTTCAAATGGTTTTTTTTAATTTTGGATATTGAATATTATAATAATGATAGTTCAGTTTTTTTGACTTTATCTGATAATGCTTCTGATAATTCAATTATATGGCATGCTAGGCTTGGCCATATAGGGCAAGAGAGGATGACTAGGTTAGCTAGAGAAGGCCTTATGGGCAATCTCGCTAAGGTCACTTTGTCCACATGTGAACATTGTCTTGTGGGAAAGTCAAAAAGAAAACCGTTTGGAAAAGCCACAAGGGCATCTTTTCCATTGCAACTAATCCACTCTGATATATGTGGTCCAATGAATGTGAGGGCAAGGCATGGAGGTTTCTACTTCATCACATTTATAGATGATTATACACGTTACGATCATGTCTATTTGATTTCTCATAAGTCTGAGGCCTTAGATTGCTTTAGACGATACATGAGATTGGTTGAGAATCAATTAGACAAGAGCATTAAGGCTCTCAGAACTGATCGTGGACGTGAATATCTATCTGAGCAATTTAAGGAGCTCTGTGATGAAAAGGGAATTGCAAGGCAGTTAACGATGCCTTATACACCGCAACAAAATGGTGTGGCGGAAAGGAGAAATCAAACACTGCTAGAGATGGTTAGGTCAATGATGGCGCAAGCAAACCTACCGATTTCGTATTGGGGGGATGCACTTTTGACTGCAGCCTATATACTTAACCAAGTGCCCTCTAAATTAGTATCTTCCACACCTTATGAACTTTGGACCGGCAAGAAACCTGGCTTGAATAACTTGCGGCCATGGGGTTCAATAGGTTATGTTCACAATACTTCTCATAGATATGGGAAGTTAGGGCCTAGAGGAAAGAAGTGTATCTTTATAAGATATTCTGAGCATTCCAAAGGCTATGTGTTGATAGGTGAACAACCAGATGGAAGTGTGACTGAATTGGAGTCACGTGATGTTGATTTCATTGAAAGTGAATTCCCTAATATAGGTGAGGTTGAAAAGAACTTGACTCTTTATGAAATGATGGATCAAGAAGGAGGCAGCTCAAGTAGGCTAGTAGAGGACAAGGAAGAAATTCCTGAAACTCCTAGAGACAGTGGGAGCGACTCACAACCTAGTGGGAGCATACCACTAGAAGTTGATCCACAACAACCTCAGCCACGTAGAAGCAACCGTGGTAATGTTCCTCGTCGTCGTTTTGAGATTGAGGGGGAAGCTTTCATGATTGTTTCACAGGATGATGATGAGCCAAAAACTGTGCAAGAGGCTCTCTCATCTTCTATTAGTGATGAGTGGATGAAAGCAATGAATGAAGAAATGGAGTCTATGAGGACTAATCAGGTCTGGGATCTGGTAGACCTACCGTCAGGGCGAAAAGCAATTGGGAACAAATGGGTTCTTAAAATCAAACGCAAGGCGGATGGGTCAATAGAAAGGTATAAAGCTCGATTAGTGGCAAAAGGATATACTCAAAAGGAGGGTGTTGACTACGAGGAAACCTTTTCTCCGGTTGTGAGGTTTGCCTCTGTTCGACTCATTCTGGCCATTGTTGCAAACTTGAATTTGGAGTTATACCAAATGGACGTTAAGACAGCTTTTCTCAATGGAGAACTAGATGAAGAAATCTATATGGATCAACCTATTGGCTTTGTGACCAAAGGTCAAGAGCACAAAGTGTGCAAACTTAAGCGATCCATATATGGTTTAAAGCAGTCATCTAGGCAGTGGTACCTAAGATTTCATCGAGCCGTTCTATCAAATGGGTTTACGATGATCGAAGAAGATCACTGTGTCTATGTAAAACGATCCAAGGGAAGTTTCATTATTTTGTCATTGTATGTCGATGACATATTATTGGCCAGTAATGACATGGAGATGATTATCGCCATAAAAGAGTGGTTGTCCTCTAACTTTGAGATGAAGGACATGGGTGAGGCAGATTATATTCTGGGGGTTAAAATCCTTAGGGATCGCTCAAAGAAACTTTTAGGTTTATCACAACAAACCTACATTAAGAAAGTTCTTGAGCGTTTCCAAATGCATAACTGCAAACCCATAGATACTCCAATTGCCAAAAATGAGAGCTTAAGTCTGGATATGTGTCCTAAGACTAAAGATGAAAAAGAAAAGATGGCTCGTGTTCCCTATGCTAATGCAGTTGGAAGCTTGATGTATGCAATGATGTGTACTCATCCTGATATATGTTATGCTGTTGGGTTAGTCAGCAGATTTCAATCTAATCCAGGACTTGCTCATTGGAAAGCTGTCAAGAGGATATTAAGGTATCTTAAAGGGACAGCAGACTACATCCTTTGTTATCAGGGTTCAGATTTGCGTATGATTGGCTATAGTGATGCTGATTGGGGTAGTGATCTAGATGAGCGCAAATCTACATCTGGATATGCTTTCTTGCTGAATAATGGTGCCATCACTTGGAGTAGCAAGAAACAACCCTGTATAGCATTGTCAACTATGGAAGCAGAGTATATAGCATGTTCGGCAGCTGTTCAGGAAGCAGTTTGGTTGAGGAGGTTCTTTCAGAATCTTGAGGTTGTTAAGGATGCCTCAGATCCAGTTACGGTACATTGTGATAGCATGGCAGCACTTGCCTATGCTAAAGACTCTAAGTATCATGGTAGAACCAAACATATTGATATACGATATCACTACATTCGAGACATGGTTGCTCACAATGAAGTGGTTCTAAAACACATTTCTACAAGCCTCATGATTGCTGATCCACTAACAAAGCCTAAAGGAAGGGATGTCTTTCAGGCTCATGTTAGGAGTTTAGGGCTACGTAGAATATGATGATATGTTGTTTTTAGTTACCATTTATTGTACTCTTTTGGGATATTTTGTTTTAAATACATATGATGTTATTCAGTTAATAATATGTATGTTTATACACACACATATCATATGATGAGTTCTATGGTATGAAAGGTATGTCGGCAGGCTTAGGTCGACTCACTCACACGAGCGATCGCCTCTGGCACTTGAGTAGTGAGCAGAGATGAGACATTGTGTCATTAAATGCTTATGTAGCATGTATAGATGATTGACACAAACAAATGTCGCCTTAGTTGGAACTAAGATGAGGTCTATAATATATTTATCTTAATTAGACCGTACATGGATAGCCCATGATCCATGTAGCCTGTGGTTAGCCAAATGCGAGACCTTATTTGATGCCTAAGGTGGCAAGCAAATAAATGACTCGAGTTAGGCGCTTGAGTAGCAACTAGACTAAGATTTGTACGGTGTATTGAGTTAAGACATACGCTCTTACTTAAGAGAACTCCACCGTAGCATGTATTTCATACTACATGTGCTTGCTCGACCAAAAGTGGAGGTGAGAGAATAAATCCCTGCTTCTTCACCGTGTGAGTCCCATGGATTTTTCATTAAGATCCAACTTATGCCCTTGTTACTTTTGACTATGTCATGAAGCTGAGGTTTTGATGTCTGCTACTTTGGCATGTTACCTATGGCCATGTTGGATTCGGTCTAAAGGGACATTGCTGGGAAAGCGATTAGACCAAAGTTAAAAGACATGAGTGCAAAGGGAAGACTATTTTTGTAACACATCCTTACATTTGTACTCACTGTCGACAGGTTATAGCGCTTATGGTAGCGAAATAATCGTGAGTACATCTGGATAGTTATGAAGGGTCAAGCATAAAGTCTGAGTATTAAACTCAAGAGGGGTTAGAGATGCTTGATCCGATGTGTTAATATATGTCTAGGGCATAACGAGACACTTTAGGGATGTTGCTATACTGGTCTTGGTACAGATTTAGTATAGTGCTCCCAAATATGTTTTTTCAAGTGTGCTCGGCGGTCGCACAACCTATTTGCCAGTATGAACGCACTGAGAAACACATTGAGAGATGGATAATAGGGCCATGCCCACAGTGGATGAGTGGGAGATGTTAGAAACTGAAAGGAATATGGACAGACACCCAAAGTGAGCATGTCCCTTTGTTTGCCTCAATCAGATTGTAACATCTAGGAGTTATGGAGTAATGGTTTGGACCGTTACTCTACCCCACTAAGTCCACTATCCCACTCAATATTAATGGAGTGGTGTGTATAAAAACACCAAGAGTGGTACCCATTGTGTGGTGAACGAATTCTGCATTTCTCATAGTGTTTACAGAGTGTTGTGAGGCTCTTAGTTTGTGGGTTATGTTTGCATCACTCTAGTAGTGTGCAACACCGTTGGAAACGTTTTTTTTGGTTTGTGGGTTACACAAACTGGAAATCAAAACGTGATTGGATAGCTGGTCTGTGTGGAGGCTAGCTCTAGATAGCGTAGAACAATCTCAAAGCTCCTGTGTGATCATCGGTTTAGGCCAAGAGAGGTATGCCGAAAAAACCGATTCCTTATATTCCGCTGCAGTTTCTATTTCTAACAGTAATGCAAGAACATGTTCGACGTATTCAACATGGTGCAATTCATAATCATTATCTTGGACATAATATACAAAATGAATTGATACAATTGTTAGCAAATGAAATTAAAGGTAAAATTATTAAAAAGATTAAGGAAGCAAAATATTTTTCAATTATACTTGATTGAACTCCCGATGTAAGTCATCAAGAACAAATGACTCTAGTACTAAGATGTGTGGATATTTCAACTAGTCCAATAAAAATAGATGAGCATTTTGTAGAATTTTTAAAAGTAGATGATACTTCTGGAAAAGGTCTTTTTAATGAAATTATAAGTGTAATAAAAAGTCTTGAACTTGATATTAATGATGTACGTGGACAAGGATATGACAATGGATCTAATATGAAAGGAAAAAAACAAGGGGTACAAAAAAGAATAATTGATATAAACGCTAGAGCATTTTACACACCATGTGGTTGTCATAATCTTAACCTTGTGCTATGCGATGTGGCCAATTCTTGTCCTAAAGCTATATCTTTTTTTGGAGTAGTACAACGTATATATACATTGTTTTCTTCTTCCCCAAAGCGATGGAAAATTTTACAAGAAAATGTTTCAAGTTTAACTCTTAAACCATTGTCACAAACACATTGGGAAAGTCAAATTGAAAGTGTAAAGGCAATAAAATTTCAAGCTTTAGAAATAAGAGATGCTTTCTTACAATTAGCAAAAACGAGTGAAGATCCTAAAACTAAAAGTGAAGCTGATTGTTTGGCAACATATGAGCTTGAAACTTTTGAATTCTTATTAGGCATGACTATTTGGTATGATATATTATTTGCTGTCAACTCTATTAGTAAAAAATTACAATCAAAAGGCATACATATTGATGTTGCCATAGATCAACTAAAGGGTCTCATATCTTTTTAAAAAAAATATAGAGAAGATGGATTTACATCTGCTATGATTTCATCTAAAGAGATTGCAATCAAAATGAAAATAGAGCCTATATTTCATGAAAAACGTGTAATTCGTAGAAAGAAACAATTTGATGAGAATGCCAATGATGAGATAATACAATCTGCTGAAGAATCTTTTAGAATTAATTATTTTTTATATATAGTAGATCAAGCTATTTCATCAATTGAAAGTAGGTTTGAACAATTTCAAATATATGGGGATATTTTTGGTTTTTTATTTAATTTTGAAAAACTAAAAGCACTAGGTGATAATAGTTTGAAAAAATATTGTCTTAACCTTCAAAATTTTCTCAAACATGATGTTAATTATGATATTGATGGCTTAGATTTATATTCAGAACTATTAATTTTAAAAGAAGTTGTGCAAATAGATGGAAAATTGAAAATACTCCAATTAATATACTTAATTATTTAAAAAGACTAGATTCTTTTCCAAATGCATATATTGCTTATAGAATATTACTAACAATACCTATTATAGTTGCATCTGCAGAAAGAAGTTTTTCAAAATTAAAATTAATAAAATCTTATTTAAGGTCTACTATGTCACAAGAAAGATTAAGTGGATTAGCTATATTATCAATTGAAAAAGAAATGTTAGAGGAACTTAAATACAAAAACTTAATTAGTAATTTTGCATCTCAAAAAGCAAGAAAAATAGATTTTAAATAAAAAATTTAATATATATATTATTTGATTAATATTTAATTATAAAAAAGCTCTATTTAAAATTTTCGCTTAAGGCCCCAAAAATTATTGAGCCGGCCCTGGTGTAGACCTTATGTAAAAGGTGCGTGAACCCGATGGGTCCAAGTGGTTGGGCCCATGAATTGATTAATAATTACCTTCTTCTTCTTTTTTCTTTCTACCTAAAAATAAAAATAAAAATTGCTCTTGACTTTACAAACTTCCCGTCTTCATAGAGTTCTCCGCCTAATAATCGACGGATTTGCATATTACACAGGAATTAGCTAGAATGGAGAGTTAGGAGGACAGAGAAACGTACCGGAGATAACGAGCCCCCGGTCGGCAATGAAACCAATGAGGTCCAAGGTTGGTAGCTAGGCCAGTGGGAGATCACCACAGTTGCAAAACCAAGGAAAATTTTGGCGAAGAGGTACAGACAGAGACATGATGAAGGCAATAACAGAGTTAGAGATGCCATATGCTACTGCCTCTTTCCTAGACCCTTTTTCTTTCTATCTTTCTCTCTTTCTTCTCTTCTTTCATGACAGTGGCTTTGTGGGGTATTCTTTCTTCTCTCTTTTCATTTCAGTGCCCTAGTTAGTTGGTTTTTTTTTTTTTTTTTTTTTTGAGAATCAAATCAATAAACAAATGGAGAAAAACAAGCAATTACACATTATCGTTCCGAATTACAACAGACACACAAGGAGGAATCTCTTCAAGCCAAGCCATTTCTGTGTCCAACTGAATAGCTTCGCGGGCTAGAGTGTGGGCAACATGGTTTGCCTCCCTCTTTGTGTGATGGAATTCACAGCTTTTCATTGCCCTGGTTAGTACTGGTGGGGTATTGTTTGGTTCTTACATTTTTGTTTTGAGGTGCCCTAAATAAATAAACAAATAAATGAAGTCACTTCTCCATGTTTTAGGATGGTCCGGTCTAGTAGGTATTGTTCGTTTCTTTGTATTGTTTTGAGGTGTTTCCAGAGACGGAGCCAAAACTTTGAGTTAGGGGGGGTGGTTTTACTGTTAACTGTGTACAGTGATTTCAACCTCTGATTATGCTACTTAGCTGCTAAGATTTTTTTTTTTTTTTTTTTTTGTAGGTAAGAACAAAATTGTTTTTGTTTAGAATTTTTTAAAGGACAAGGTTATTTATTTTGGATAAAATTAATTAATTGAGCTTAATTTTGTTTTTAGTTTTACTAGTAATTCTTTTTTGAGCTTTTTTTGGGGGGGGGGGGGGGGGCTTGTATATTTTGTTTTAAATTTTAGATCTATAAATTTTTTTATGGTCACTAAAATGAGGAAAATGCTAAAGCTGCAAGTTTTTTTTTTTTTTTATAACTTACTTTTGTAATAAGTGGTTATTAGTAAGTAAAAAAATGATGTGAATGGTATGTTCATATGTGAACCAATAAGAATTTGCTACTAAAACGGTTTGTAAAAATGTTATAAAAAAATTTGTGATTATAACATTACTCTTAAAAGAATCAATGATGTTATTAAAGAAAAATAAAATATAATTTTATAGAACAAAATTACTAAAATTAATACACACATATATAATAATATATTTTTGAAAAAAATTTAGGGGGGGCCAATGTCCAAGGGTAGTTCCGCCCCTGGGTGTTTCAACTTTCAACCTAATAAAGTCTATTCTCTTTCTTTCATGATCGAGGCCTAGTGAGTTGTTGTTTGGTTCTTAATTTATTGTTGAACCCTCTATTTTTAAGATGCCTTAAATGGCCCTACCCTCCTAGTCCTAAATATATACGTTTCAATTCCAAACAACTTAGCACTTCTGTTTTCCAAATATAATAATATATTAGTAATCGATTTTTTTTTTTAATCACTCTTTCTCCCATAGACTTAAACATCTGTCTTGGCCCTCACAAACACTTATATTGACCATACTTCCGCTCTTGTCCTGCACAAGCACTTATACTAACCATTGCGCACACACAAAAGGTGTGCGTAGGTCTTAAGCTTTTTTTTTTTTTTTTTTTTTTGGTAAGCGTTATTTAGGTTAATTTTTAAATAATTATATATTTTAAGAAAGTTTTGACACTAAATTTATGTACCAATGCTCTTAGAGCATCCGTTAATTTTTCCATTTTTTTAATGTCTATTTCAATTGAATAATTTTTCATTTTTAAGCAACTCAGTCCTCTCAAACTTGATATTTTGTACTTTTTTAATATAATTAAAATATAGTAATTTTATTAACAAAACAAAGAAAGAAAGAAATGTCAATATATACCTTAAATGGATAAGAGCATTCGGATAGATCTGATTAAATTTTTTTTTTGTCTATTTTGGCATAAAAACTTAATTTTTCTATTTAACACGCCCACTTCTCAAAAAACATCCATATCAGTTTATCTATTCTACAATTTATTTTATTTAAATAATCAATTTTCTCACTTTTTTATTATTTCTCTCAACTACTCTTTTAACATTTCTAAGCGTGCACACACACACACACTCAACTCTCTCTCTCTCTCTCTCTCTCTCTCTGTGTGTATGTATATAGCCAAATCTTAGAGAAAATCCAATGAAATTTTAATTGGATTCTCAATTTTGCACCACGTGTCCCATTTGATTTTTAATTTTGTGCCTAGTGAATTATTGAGTGTAAAAATTGATAAGCCAAATCTAATTAGATTCCAAATTGGATTCTAATTGGAATCCAATTTCCGCCATGTGTCTATATAAGTTTTTAATATTATTATGGCAAGTGAATTATTGGGTGAAAAACTAAAAAATTAAATTAGAAATTATATATACACACACACACATACACACATAAATGAGAAACCATTACTTGTTTTAAAAATGTATGGTTTAAAAAAAAAGTAAGCTAATACCATGTATAATTTGAACCTCTTCTAAAAAACATATATGTAATTTAAATCGTATAATTATAATTATTTTTATTGTACCCATGCATGTACAAGGATATGCACAGGCTACACACTAATTCTTGTAATTCTCAAGTCAAGGTGGTTAACATATTAGGGTGTTCAAAACAA
Organism: Lithocarpus polystachyus; assembly: GCA_033629205.1. Taxonomy (NCBI): domain Eukaryota; kingdom Viridiplantae; phylum Streptophyta; class Magnoliopsida; order Fagales; family Fagaceae; genus Lithocarpus; species Lithocarpus polystachyus. Next base: position 78,636,946 of record CM066164.1, read on the forward strand.
GTCAATTTAGTATATAATTTGTTTTTTTCAAGCACATAACATGTTTCCCAAGTCACGGTGTCATAGGACCACCTTGGGTTAGACTTGGAGTTGGTCTTGAATGTAGAATGTTCGATTATACAAGCATGTAGCTTTTTAGTGTCTTTTTTTTGGACAATTTATTTAATTTTTTACTTAAAATACTGTAGATAAAAGCTTAAAAAAATAAGTTAGATTTTTTATTTTTGCAAAATAATGTTAGTAAAAAATAGAGTGAGACTTACCATAAGCAAAAAGACTTGACATTCCGAGTAAAATGCATAACATGGGGCCCACAAACAAATGATGGTAGTAAGCTTTTTGACAAAAACATAATAATGGGTGAGTAAAGTTTATTTTCAAACTAATTTGAAAGAAACTTTTTAAACTTCTTATATATATCATTTTTTTGTATGAATTTTGAAAATCTAACCGATGAATTTCATGTTTCTTAGAGCATCTCCATCCGGAAATATCATCCCATCATATTTTACCATCCCCAAAAGCTACTTTACTACTTATACCATACCATTTTCCAATACTTCCAATATCCCAACTTTTATTTTTCAATCCTACACACTAAAATAATATAAATTATATAATAAAATAATATTTAAAAGTTATCTGTCACTCCTCACTCTTCATCCCTATCCCTGCCTCTCTGAGTCTTTGTCCCTCTCTCAACAACCAAACAACACAATTATCACCACACCACCACCACCACCATTCCTACCACGCCACCATGCCCACTGCCCACCAAAATCCCACCGGAACCAAAAACCCAAATTAAGGGGAAAAAAAAAAAAAAAAAACCCACCAGATCACTACCACATCCACCGAGCGAAACCATCATCGGCGACATCGGCGATCTTGAGCGAAACCATCATCAGCGATCTTGAGCGAAACCATCATCGGCGACATTGGCAATTTACCAATCTCCACCGAGAAACCCACCAATCTACATCGATCCATACCCACCCCAATTGTTAGATCCAGCAGCCTCTCTCTCCACCAATCCCCACCACACGTCCATCATGATCCCCTCCACTCCGGCACTTTTCAGTGCCTACAAACTCACGTTCATCGCTTTCCACCTATTCACCACGTTGTTCATCGTCACACTATCCAACGGCATCATCACGGAGAGATCGGCTCATGTCATGGAGAGATCAGCTCGGAGTTTCGACGAGAGCTCCAATGTGGTGCGTGATGCTCAATGCCATGGAGTATCTGAGAGTGTGATAGAGAAGAGGGAGAAAGAGAGGAAAGTGTGAGAGACAGAAAAAGACGAAGAGAGAGATGAGAGAGAGAAAAAAAAGTTGAATAAAATATTAATATTATTTTTGGCATAGTGCTATAGTGCCATCTTACATGTAAGATGGCACTGTAGCACTATGCCAAAAAAATTTGTAATTTCCCACTTTTGGCCTTCTAGCTGCTTAGTGTATTTTGGGCTTAAATGCCAAATGTTGCTTACATTTGACATTTCTAAGGCCGGCTGGGGATGCTCTAATTCACAAAAGTTAAATGCAAAAGGGGCAATTTCTATACCACTAAGATTTGACACCACAATGTTCATTGTTTCAACTTTTTTGCCAAAGCATAATAAGATTACTATTGGAGTTTACCAATGTGTACCCTTAAGCTACACAATAGTAAATCAACTTTGGAAGAAGTTCACCAGAAATTGAAAAAGTTTTGACAATTTTTTTTAATTTCCAATAAAACTTTTTTAAAAATGAATTTGGGCACACATTAACCGGACCATATATATATATATATATATATATATATATAATAAAAAATAAAAGATTGAAAAAGACAAGACTCGTGCTGTGAGCGGTGAGCTTGTGAAGGGGAATTCTTTTTTTTTTTTTTGGAAACAAGACAAAATAGCTTATGTGTTGAGTAGAGTGTTGACAGATTGCCTGTGAGTCCAAATCTTTCATCCCATTCTTCCTGCTCTACTATATACTCCACAAATAAAAACATGTCACAAGTCCATTTATGATAGGTTATTTATTTATTTATTTTAGGAAATTGAAATAATAGAAATACATAAATTTAGCATTTAATAAAATAAATGGACATGTGACATGTTTTTATTTGTGGAATATATAGTGGAGCAGGAAGAGTGAGACAAAATAGCTTATGTGTTGAGTCAAAGTGTTGACAGATTAAATGTGAATCCAAATCTTTTATCTCATTTTTTCTACTCCACTATATACTCCACAAATAAAAACATGTCACATGTCTATCTATTTTATTAAATGCTAAATTTATACATTCTATTATTTCAATTACCTAAATATGATGGTTTATTTATTTATTTATTTATTTTAGGAAATTGAAATGATAGAAGACATAAATTTAACATTTAATAAAATAGATGGACATGTGGCATGTTTTTATTTGTGGAATATATAATAGGGCAGAAAGAGTGGGACAAAAGATTTGGGCTTGCAAAAAAAAAAAAAAAAATTTGGACTCGATTAACATTTATGTGGCATTTGGTATGGGTAATGTTTTAAGATTCCCAAGAATGTTTAAAGATTCTCATGTTTGGTTGCAAATCATACCAGGGAATCAGATGTCAGGGGAATCTGGATTCCCCCATTAAACCCCTCTAAATAGGAATATGGATTCCTTTTAAAATAGGTGGGTATCTAGATTTTCAAACTTAAAGAAAACTGCATTTTTTATAAATTGACAATTTTAACCCTTTTTCCATATCATTTAAGCAATTAAGATAAAATATAAAACAAATCATTAATATCTTTTTCCTTATCTTTATCTTTTCCCACCAAAATAACATAAATAAGACAGGCAACTCTGTTAATATATTCTCTAACAAAGTATTTAGGTTTCACGTGTGGAAAAAAAAAAAAAAGTTTGAAGGAGACCCTCCATTATTGTCAAATATTCACTTTTGCTATTGTGTGTGTGTTGCTCAACAAATTATTAATAGTTTATATTTTGTTTTTTATTATTTATTTAGAGGAATATTTTTTTCAAGGACTTGGTAGTTCACATTTAAATCTAAGGATAGAATGAGAAAAATATATAATTCATTTAAGATTTCTGGGAATAAACCAAACATTATCATCTCACATTCCTAAAAATCTTAAGAGATTCCCAATGAAACTAAACATATGAATAGCTATATTCCTAGGCATCCAGATTGCATTTTTTATAAATTGACAATTTTAACTCTTTTTCCATATCATTTAAGCAATTAAGATAAAATATAAAACAAATCATCAATTTCTTTTCCCTTATTTTTATCTTTTCCTGCCAAAATAACATGAATAGGATAGACAACTCTGTTGATATATTCTCTAATAAAGTATTTAGGTTTAACGTGTGGAAAAAAAAAAAGTTTGAAAGAAACCCTCCATTATTGTCAGATATTCACTTTTACTATTGTGTGTGTATTGCTCAACAAATTATTAATAGTTTATATTTTGTTTTTTATTATTTATTTAGAGGAATATTTTTTTTAAAGGACTTGGTAGTTCACATTTAAATTTAAAGATAGAATGGAAAAAAATATATAATTCATTTAAGATTCTTGGGAACAAACCAAACATTATCATCTCACATTCCTAAAAATCTTAAGAGATTCCCAAATGAAACCAAACATAGGAATAGCTATATTCCTAGGCATCCAGATTACAAGGAATCACATTTCTAGGAATCTGGATACCAGGAGTAATGTGGATTTCTCCGTACCAAACGCCACATTAGGGACTTAAAAATTGCAAAATCGCTAATAACTATGAAACTAGATTACATCCAAAACTAAAGAAACTATCAGGGAATTTGAAGATTAATTTCTGTATACATTTTAGGAAGGAAAATCTTGAAAATTATTATCTACAATCTCAATTTCAACCCAATCCTCTTATATATATATATATATATATATATATATATATATATATCTATCTTTGGGAGGATTATGACTAATTTGTTTGGGAATTATCCAGAAATATGCTTATACTAACAAGAATTTAAACATTCAAAAAATTTTGAGGGGGCCAAATATCATTTTTTCTAGGGGCTAATTGTAAGTCTAATAAATAATATAAGGGGAAGTACAAAGAATTTTTAAAAAGTTTGGCTGCTGAAGAAAGATAGGCATTGCCTAAATGACTCCAGCTATCCTAATTTTAGATTAAATTTCTTTGGGAGTAGCTTCTACAATAATGTGTTTTTGAGGTTTCTCCTCAGATCAAACACATGAGGGGAGTAGATTTAGAGATGAAACTAGAGGAAATATGGGTATTCCCAAATAGACTCCAATTATCCTATATCAAATTAAAAGACATCCATGACAACTAATAAGGTTGTTTCTTATCATTCCCACATCATTCTTATACCTGTAGCTTAATGAATTCAAACATTGCCACATTGGCAGCTAGACCTGAATTTTTTTACAGTTCATTCCTATAGCTGTAGCTTAATGAAATCAAGCATTGCAGCCACATTGGCAACCAGATTTGAAGTCTTTGACTGTTCTGTCTTGCTATATGGCATATACAGAATGCACATATGGTAGTGCTAGTCTGCTAGGCAGTAGACAAAATGGAAACATCAACTCTCCATGGTAATTTATTACATTAAATTTTCAGATCACATGTTCCGAAATTTCTCATAGTAATATAAGGGTGTTAAGCAATTTGGTAGGCCATGAAGCAATTCACTTGTAAACTACCTTATTGAATGCTCCAATAGCTTCTTTGCCCATTCCAGTGAATCTTTTTCTTGCTGATTCTTTCTCCAGAGTGTTATAAACTCATTAATGTGTATCTTTCTAACAGGTTCCAGAGCATGTACTCACTTACCATTATTCACCTGAACTGTTTTGCAACCACCAGTCACATGATGCATCAGATTTGTTGTGGCCAAGTTCAACAAACATTTTTGACACACTACACTGAACCAAATATTTGATTTGTAGCCTCTGCAATCAGTTGAGAATCATAAGAAATAGGGCACCAATATCTAATAAACATTTAAGCATGAAGCAGAGATCAAGCCCAGATTTTACCAAAATTAAAGGCATATGATGTATATTAAAAATAATAACTAATAAGAACCAATGGAAGAATGAATCCTCAAAAAAGAAAAGAAAAAAAAATATATAGTTTTTATGAATTTGACATCAGAAAGAAGAAAGTAGAGAAAGAAAAAATGTTAAAACAAACCAAATAAATATTTAACTTCTTTGGTCATCAAGCACACCTAGTCATGCAAGTTCAACCTAATCAAAGCTTATCATTCATTTTCTAATTCACAATTCCAACATAACAATAATAGCCAATACTTTTAAAGTTGGATTTGACCCAACTACACTATAGTTTTATAAAGCAGTTTGCTTTATCTACAGTAGCTGACCCCAAAATTTTGGGACTAAGGCTTTATTGTTGTAGACTTGTTGTATTGCTTATCTACAATCTTAATCAAAAGTCACAAAATGAGGTATTCCAGTGATGAGATTGCTAAAAAACATTAGAGGAATTAAGTACTTTAAGTTACAGAACAATAGTTAAAAACATTTTTGCAAATTAGTTACAGAATAAAAAGCAAGTCTTGTTAGTGCATCTGTTTCTCTCCAGCCACTCCCACATTAGAGCCATAGAATAATCCACCATCACCTCAAAGACATAGCAACAATTTGCAACTCTCAAGGCCAATGATCTATGCAGAGTCAAGGATACCATGCACAAATGAAAACTTAAAATTGTTACTTATCAAAAAAAATAGGAAAAACTTCAACTGTAATTTCAAGGAGACATAGCAACAATTTGCAATTCTCCAAGTTAATTCCTTCCATATAATTTCATTAATATGGGAGCATGTCAAGCATGATTTTCTTGATGTTCTTCTTGCTGATTATGGCTAATTCTTCAATGGAATTTCGTGGTACTTCTTCTCAAGATAATCTTTATTGAAATTTCGTGATTCTTCTTCTCAAAAAAAAAAAAAAAAGAGTTGTCATCGCTTTTTTACCTTCCCTGTCTGAACATAGATCCTAGATTCTTCAACGTCAGAATTAGGATCTACAAATGATGCCACCTTGGACTGCATTTCACAGTGTACTTTTAGCAATGAAACCATGTCTAAGTTCTCCTAGTAATAAAGGAATAGCTATTTATGAGTTTCCCTTCAACTTTCTTAAATGATAAAATTTCTTCCAGGCACACTAATTCAAAGAAACAGCATGTTAATTGTTAATTTCCAAGATGAACCAGCAGAACAGAAAGGGTTAATTATATGACATGATCGTTCTTGATCTTTTTTTCAAGTTTCATACTCAAGAAGGCACATAACAAAAACACCAAAATGCAATTCTATCATGCGCAACAAACTACAGCAAACATAAAAACTTAAAGAGGATCTACAATTACCATCACTATAAAGTGAGAACTCCAAATTTTGTTCAAGCCAGTAATAGTAACAAAGAAGATAAGCAAAAAACCAGGTCAAGATTTTTATTTTTCTCAATTAGCAGCAAGAAAAATGAAACCCACTCTCATGTTACAAGCGCTTTTATCCTTAGGAGTAAAACCAATACCCTTTTCTCAGATATTTGCTAATGTAGTGCCAAAGAAGTATTTATTCAACAGTTTGTAAACAACCCCCCTTTTTCACATTAATTTAATCAAGAAAAGAAATAGATTTCCTTGCAAACAGAATCCAATATGCAGTAATTAATTATCAACTCTTAGAGACTAGAATCAAACAAAAACTCTAATCTTCCTTGGTATTCAGGTTTCTCGCACTCCAAAGGGCCTACATATCTGTCAAACAAGGTATATTTCAGATTTACTTACTCGCACTCACATGGCTGATGCAAAACCTTCCAAATCACCTTGTTCTTCTACCTCTAAGCTCTCTAAATATGATGGTGACTTACTAAATGATCCTACTGTCTATCGGCATATTGTTGGCTCCCTACAATATTGTACTCTCACTCGTCCAAAGATTGCTTTCTTAGTTAATCAATTTTGTCAGCACCTACATGCTCCAACTTCAACTCACTTATCAGCTGCAAAGCGTGTATTACGCTATCTTAAGGGTAGACCTGATCATGGGTTGTTGTACTCTAAAGGTTCTCTCCAACTTAACGCCTTCTGTGATTAGGATTGGGCTGGTAGCCTTGATGATCGACGCTCTACTTCCAGATTTTCAGTTTTCCTTGGAGATTGTCTTATTTCTTGGAGTACTAAGAAAAGAAGCTGTTGTTTCCCGGTCTAGTATTGAAGCTGAGTATCGTTCCTTAGCCATCACCACAGCTGAACTTTACTGGTTGCAAATGTTGTTTCAAGAAATTCAGATTCCTCTTAAGGTAGCTCCTGTGCTGTGGTGTGACAATGTCAGTGCACTTGCCTAGCCTCTAATCCGGTGTTTCATGCCCTTACTAAATATATTGAAGTTGACTACCATTTTGTTCGCGAGAAGGTAGTCAATTGTGACATCATAGTCAACTTCATCTTTACCCTTGATCAGGTTGCTGATATTTTTACCAAAGGATTGTCCTCATCACGTTTTGTTTATCTCAAATCCAAGCTGATGGTTGTTCAACTCCCATCATCTTGTGGGGGGCTGTTAAGATAACAGATCAATAGGATCAAGTTAATCCTATTGATGCTAGTTTTGAGAAAGATAAAGATAAGCACCAAGTTCAAATCTCATCATCTCAAGATCAAGATAAGACCAAATTTCCAATAAAACAGAGCTGCTGCAGAATATTGAGATAGATATGCATACAACTGATATTTAATCTTCTTGTATTTGAATTATTGCTATATCTTTTCAGGTGTAATAGATTTACATGTATAGCTATATAAATATTAATGCAAATACACTGGTTTTGGTCATTGAAGCCAAAACCAATTCCCCAACTTTATTTTCAGGCAGGATGTTGTGGTGAAACAAAAATTAGGCTCCAAAGATAATATGCAACTTATGCTCCAAATTAATAAATTAAAAGGAACAGTAACCCTTGCAAATGCAATGTCATATAATTACTTCATATCCCAAAATGTATAAACTAAACTTCATTTCTGGAAAGTCCAATCTCTTAAGTATCTTAAAAATGTCCAGAAATCATTATCAATTTTTATTTAGAACAATTGATAGCTATCCAAATTTCTAGATCCACTCCAACATGCCAGAGATTAAATTTTCAAATGGCTGAATTGATAAATTGGTCTAAAATGTTAAGGTATTTATGTAGCTTAACATAAGGCATTTAAGAAACACGATAGAAATAATTACATGAACATCATCACAAAATCATAAGCTCAAAGAAACTGTGAAATATCCTAGAAATAGAGACACCACAAATCAATACCACACATTAAAGACTGTCTTTAGGTGTGAAAAAGAAAAAGAAGAAGAAGAAGAAGGTGCTGATTCAATTTTTCTTTAAAAAAAAAAAACAAATCCCTTCCTAAAATTCATGTCAGGAAGTTGCCTCAATAGCATAAGGTCACAATGCAGAAATTGACCACTCATATGAAGATACGATTAAGAAGCTCAACACCAAGAAAAAGACATGATACATACCCACAACTTAAGGAATCGAAAAGTGCAAAGAATGTCAATGTTACCTTTGGCTTCCAAACTTTTCTCAGACCCAATTTTTTTGACTTTTCCACATTTTTCTGGGTGATTCAGCAAAATCCAAATGGGTTCTTCACAAAATTGAATAACAAAATGTGAAACAATGAGATCTAAACCAATGCACAAGACATTAAACTTTTTATAAGAAAAGGGGAAAATCAGAGAAAACCAGGAAACTAACTAAAGATATAATGCTACTGACCTATTTAGTGATCATGAGGAATCATGTGAAATTGGCTCCAAAAGAATAGCTGTTCTAGACCCCCCAAACAAAACCTCGTGCTGTCAAAGATGAACTAGAACTCACTCAAATTCTATTCAGCCACAGTCCCTTGGAGAGCGAAAAATAAATCAAGTGATTGAGCAAGTAGAATGAAGAATTTTTCCATGCATTAAAATTTTAGCCCTAAATTGAGCCCACAGCCCTTACCGTAATTGATATTGCAGCCTTCTTCAAGCTCACTACTGTCATTAGTATCATTTTCATCGACCAACTCTCCATGATCTGAATTAAAATCATCAATTTTACCATTCACTAAGAAAACATAGAGATTATAATAGATCACATATGATTATTAGAACTTAATCTAACCCAAGAGAAATAAATAAAAGGCTTAACCAAAGGCTTAAGTGATAAATCCATGAAAATGAGTTCAATATCTCATATGTACAAAAGAAGTTGGTGGTCACTGAACTTGGCATTTGGTTGGTTTAAACTTCAAATCTCACAAAACATATATAGCCACAATATCGGACGTTAAAACTGCACAGGATAACAACATCATCTAACTCATTTATGCTTCAATTCTTAAACGCAGCAAACATGGATCTAATATGGAGAAGACAATTTTTAATAATTAAGATAGCAAAATGGCTTAACGATCCTTAAGCATTTCATTCTTTGATCAAGTTTCCAATCCTGAAAAGAAACCAATTGGTCATAAGTCCTAGTGGAAGGAAACAAAAAAGTCATTTAGCTGTGGCATAATTGCATAAGGAAATAATATTGGTTATAGTGAGCAGTAAGATGTGTATGAAGTATGAATTATAAATACCATAAGATGGAAAGTGCAACAAGTACATAATTTCATCAATATCAACAACTTCAAAAATCTATCCAATCATAGTATTCTTTAATCCACTGAAAAAGATTTTCAATATAGATGCTTCTAGTATTTTTTTTTTTTTTTGAGAAGTATATAGATGCTTCTAGTATTGCAAATGGTGATACTTCTATTTGAGCTATGCATGCGCACGGAGCTGCTATGCATCATATAATTGAAAACTTGTTGATTTCAAATTGTTTAAATCCAATGGACAACATGCTTCTACCAACTTGATTTAATCATTGAGAATGATTTCCTAATACACTCGGCATAAATGATAATATTTTGGAGGAATAAGGATGACTTATAGACTTGTGGAAATTTTATGTATCATATGAAAGTTACTCACAAGAATTACCATGAAGTGCTGCTACAACCAGCCTCCATTTCTTGTTTTATATGAAACTACAATAGCTTCTTCTATTTCTTTTTTTCTTTTCTTTTTTTATGGAAAAAACTACAATAGCTGAATAACAACATATACCCTCACCCAATAACTGATTCATTTACAATAGGATACATAGCATATCTGCTAAGAGGAGAAAGGTTTCAATGATGAGGAGATACGTTTGCAAGTACGTAATCTGCTAAGAGGTTGGAGGGTTGATGTTATATATGTCTCAAAGAAGAAAAAATGGCATAAAAGAGTGATTGAAAAAGATGATGAGGCAGCGGGAGAGAGTGTTGTGTCTTGCAAATTTCGGAATGTGGCAGATGGTTTTGAATGGGTATTTTCAGGGGTGTATGGAACTTCTAATGATCTAGCCAGGAAGTTCTTGTAGGAGGAACTAGCAGGGGTACACAGCTGGCTGTCTTTACCATGGGGAATCACCGAGAGGAAGGGAGCTACAAGAATCAGTTCAGGGATGGGGGATTTTTCTGAATTTATTTCAGATCATGCTTTGATAGATTTTCCACAGGAAGGGGATGGTTTTACTTGGTTGAATAATCATACCCCACCTTCTATGTCTCGCCTAGATAGATTTTTGGTATCTCCAAAATGGGACGGCCATTTCTTTGGTTTGAGTCAGAGGCTACTTCCAAGGGCTGTGTCAGATCACATTCTTGTATTGCTGGACAGTAATTTAGCAGAGGAAATAGTTCTTTTAAGTTTGAGAATATGTGGACGAAATCAGTAGGTTCAAATCTCAAAAGTTTGATTTGAGGACATGTAGCAAAGAAAATTTTGGAGATGTGACAAGACAAAAAAAATCAAATTTCGGGGGAAATCAGAGAGATGGACCGGCTGGAGGACACAGATAACTTTCATGAGGAAGAAAGATTGGAGAGGGAAGCAAAGAAGGCAGAGCGACAAAATTATCTGTTATGGAGGAAATCAGCTACCAACAAAAATCCAGGGCACTGTGGTTGAAGGAAGGGGATAGGACTACATCCTTTTTTCATCGTCTGGCCAATTCGCATCACAGGTACAATCATATTGGTAGTCTTAAAGTGGGTGAAGATATCACCAATGATCAAGATGTGATTAAGGAAATTGTGGGGCAGTTCTATAAGGATCTGTATCAGGAAGCATGGCGACCAAAATTAGATAGGATGCCTTTCAATTCCATTGACAGAGCTAGTGCAGCTCACTTGGAGTGACAGTTTGAGAAGGAAGAGATCCTACAGGCTCTCCAAAACATGGATGGGGATAAAGCGCCCGGGCCGGATGGTTTCTCTTTTGCCTTTTTCCAAGCTTGCTGGTCTGTGGTTAAAGGTGATATCATGCACTTTTTCTCTGAATTCCATACCAATTGTGTTTTTGAGAAAAGTCAAATGCCATCTTTGTGACTTTGATTCCAAAAAAGGCAGGAGCTGTTGAAGTTACAGATTTTAGGCCGATGCTTAGTGAACAGTGTCTATAAGATACTGGCTAAAGTCTTTCCTAATCATCTTAAGGGCAAAGAATAAAAATCAGTTCAATTTCAATACAGAAAAAGTAAAACAGAAGATAAAAAGGATAAAACCATTACATAATGACTCTAAATTTGCAAAATATGAAATGTCAATATTAAAGCATCACTCTGTATATAAAATTAGGCTCAGCGTATGTACCCACCCTATATTGCAGTGATTTGATACAAATTAATTAAAAGGAAACACCAAAAAAAAATTTTTTTTTTTTAATGAAAAAACAAAAAGGGGGAGGACCAAGAGGATTTAAGACCAAAAAGCAAATGGCTTTAAGTAAAAATGGCAAGAAAATATTCATGCAGCCAACCCAAGTAATTAAGATAACACTCTGCTAAGCATGATTATTCAAACTCATCTCGTCCACCAAAAAGCTTTTCTTACACCAGTCAACAATGCTAACACACACATTAATTTCATTTCCTTACCAACCATATTTTCAGTTTCAAAAATGCCTCACCCATTTAAATTAATTTACCTAGAAAATATTGTAAAACCAGATTAGGCACACACAACACATCTGATAATCAGATAATCATAAACGTATATGTTAGATTCTGGTATAAGAATGTCTATGGTTCTAAGTAATGCATTCATGTTTGCGTGATGTGGTTTCTAAAAAAAAAAAAAAAAATGTTTGCGTGATGTTTTCCAAACTTTGGAACTTACAATAAAGAAGATAAATCAATTACAAAGGGCAGAAATGATGAAAAAAACATAAAGCTGGTACTAATTCCAAAAATGTTTATCCAAAAGCAATTAATTCTCATTCCAGTTTGCAATCATTAAAGAACATGCAGGCAACCAGCAGGTTTAAAACTGTTATTATAAAGCAAACCTTTGATAAGGTTTTCCTGCTTTAAGAATATCTCTCTAAGTCTACTATGTCCGCAAGGATTGTACTTAAGGTTAAAATTGTCAAATCGATGGAATGTGCTTTTATTGGCATGGACATCCAACAAATCAACATTCAGATCATACCTGGATTGCAATTTCCTTCAGTTAGACAAACAAGGACATGCAAAAACACATATAGACATGGAGAGAAAGAGAGAGGCTTTCTTGTAGCAAATAGAAATCAAGAGAACTATAATAATGCATACCCTGCCAAGTCCAGGCTCTCAAAAACCTCCTTAAGAGTCATATTTCCATCTCTAAATATGACAACCTACCCAATGTAGTTATAGATTGTAATTAAGAAGCGTCAACAAAGTGAAATTGAAAAGGGAGAGAGTTTATAAGACATATCAAAACAGCACTGCATATGGTTGGTGCAACTAATGTTGGTTGAAACTAGAGATATGCCTGACTTCCAAAAACGAACGTTTTGGAGGGGAAGACAGAACAGTTTCTACCTCATCAGGTTCTTTTCTTAGCTTTGACTTGATGAAGCGTAGGAGACGCTTCTGGTTCATGCATGCAGAATGATGCACATGTGCATCAACTTTTCTGATACACAGTACCTGTGTTATTATAGAGAGAGCTTTGAATTTTTCCATGCACATTCACAGTATCTGAAATCAAATACTATAGTCCTAATTACAAGAAATCCTGAAGTCACCAATACAGTGTTGTTTTAACTTTTAAGTTATAACTTTCAATTCCACTATGTAGACAAAAACAAAATATAATAAGTTAAAAACCATACAAATGCAAAAACAAGATTTCAACTTTTAGTTCCACTATTTAGACTCCCCAGCAACATGAATTCTATTTTTTTTAACTGGAAACACGAATTGTGGCCAGCAATGCATAAAGATTCTCCCTATTTTCACCTATTGTGCTTATATGAGTGACGTATCTACTGCCTTGATCACCCACAATAGGTAGGTCATGTAACTTCTCTTTGTATGCTTCAAACCGATGAAGGTCATCTTCTGATTCTGGCAACTGAGTGGTTATCTACAGAATGAGTAAAATATTAATCTAATTTCATGTAAAAAAAATTTAATTTTCCAACAAATTAAAAAACATTACCGTGATTTGATAGGCGACAGAACCAAAATACTTCCACCTCCTATGAAACTCAACTATTGGGTTCAATACCGAGTGTTTGATGTCAGAATTTATCTGCATGAAAAACATTTAATTACTATGCTGTTTTATTATTATTTTCTTAAAAAATCACTTAATAAAAACTTACCTTGTCTGTGCTCTTCGTATACTGAGCATATAATTTAAGCACACCCTATATTTTGAAAAAAATAAATAAATAAAAAATGTACATATATAAAATCGTTAAGATTTAAAAAAAAAAAATTTAAAAACCTCAGTAAAAGGCTTAGCAGTAGTTTTCTCCTTTTGGATCTGGAAGCTTTCCAGCAATTTGTACCTGTATAAAAAAATAAAAAAATAATTTATATTTATATATGTATATATATTTATATATATAAGATGATACTTACAAATCATTCACTGGATTCTTCTCTTTCTCTTTGTGTAGATGGTTAACATCCACTGTAATAAAACAAAACAAATGTTCAGCCAAGTGATATATGATTTTGGGTGAGTACAAGATATCATTATAACTTAAAATAAATATAAACCTAAAACTTCTTCTCTTGGATTATCTTCATCCATACACCAAAATTGAATTATCAACCTCGAAATCTCCTTATTTGTAATGAGGCTTGCCAAGACTATAACAGGAAGTTCAACCCAAAAAAAAAAAGTTTAAACATTATGCAACCATTTTATATAAATAAAAATTTAAAAAAAGAATCTTAAAAAAAGTTCACAAAATTTACCATCAATGTTTTCCAAAATTTGTTTTCCAATTGGGTCAAAAATATTGAATTCCGGAAATGTGATGGTAGTAGCATCTCCCGATGTATCAGTTGGAATAATAATTTTGTTCCTAAAACTATTGAACAAAACTTCTTTAAAACCAGCTGGATATCCGGTTTCCCCATCCCAAGTTACATACGTCGACTCATCAAAAAACTCCGAAAATCCATATTCATCATCCCCACTCCATTTAGGGTAGTCTGTCAAATCATAAAACTCATGTGAAGGTAGAACTCTCGTTAAGTCACCTCCATTTTCCTTTGCAAAGTGGATGTCACATCCTAATTTTGCAAAAGAATCAGCCACTGTGTTGATATGACTACTAATCCACTCAAACTCAATGTTGCAATCCTTTTCCTCAAGCATCTTGGATCTAATCATCTTCAAAGTTTGGTCAACTTTAGTCTCTTTGTATTTCTTATTCCGACTGAGTTTAGCAGGAATGTAATTTGAATCCATTTGAATGTTAAAGTCATTTAATTTATACCTATCAATTATCAACTTTCCCCATCTATATGCAGCCTTCACATCTAAGTCAAGAACTTCTTCATTGTCATTGATAGTCCATGACGACCCACAACAAATCGGGTAGTAATCCTGATCACGGACTACAAATCCCGTGCCACCCAATTTTTTTCCCAAGTTTGCTCGGTACCTCTGCACTGCAGCATTTATATTTACTGTATATAGGTGCTTTTGACTTGGTTTCCATGATGAATTATGGACACCACTTGAAGTACCTGAAATTTAAAAAAGTAAACAAGATAAATAATATATATTCTCAAATAAAACTTAAAAAAAATATACATATGATAGCACACCTACCATAAATTAAAAACTTTTTTTTTCCATGATAAGAAGAATCTCTCAAGATTCCTCTTGATTTGCAGTAGAACGCAAACATCATATGCAAAACTTTTTGAACCTGCAAAAAGACAATATCAAACAAAAAAAAAAATTTTTAAAAGAATCCTAGTGATATCCACAAAAGACAAAGCAAACAACACTCCAGGTTTTGCTGCTATTGTAATGACTTGAGAAATCCTGGAAACTCACTTAGATTTCTAATTGAAAGGTAATCCAAAATATCATTATTTAGGATAATCAGAACAACCATTGTAAGCATCCAAATCTTGATAGCAGCAAATCAACAATACAAGGCATTGGGATTCCCCAGGTAATTTGAAGGGTTTGCAGCACAGTTTCTCCATGTAAAAAAACCCATTCATTTAAGAACTCTTTAGAAAGAGTAGAACCACAGCGTCTTACTGTTAAATTATTTTGAGATTTAGTTATTTGAGGCCTCACTTGATTGCATGATCTCTACATTTTTCCCACCTACACTAGAATAATCCAAAGGAGAAAAGTGCTCTACAAAGATTTTACTTTTTTAGTGAAGTGTGATTTCTTCCAGGCAAGAAATTGCCAATTAGTATCTCTTTAAGCATAAAAAAAGCATATTTAAGCATGGCCCATCATTCTAGCACAACAGTCCTTAAGTGTTTTTAAAAACATGAAAAATCAATCTCAACTGCTTGAAAGAAAATTCAAGTTTAGTTTTAACACCAAAGTATTACAGACCCACAAAATTGCAACTTCAAACAGGCAAAGGAAATACAATTTTAGCTTCTTCATTTGAAGCAGTAGGAACACAAGTTCACCTTCTTTGTTTGCAGGACAAGAGCTGAGTAATAGGCATTTAGGTTCTTATACTGGATAAACTATATGTAAGCTCCTCAAGAGCAGGTTTTGAGGCAAAAAGTAGCTTATTTACAAATAAGGTCCGGTTAACGGGTGCCCTTAAGGCATTTGTTAATGGGTCATTTTAGAAAAGTTTTGATACCATTTTGATGGAAAATATAAAAAAGATGTCAAAAAAATCAGTTGCTTTTTTTTTCCCATAAAAAACTTCTAAAAATATTTCTTCAATTAATGCCCTTAGGGTATTCGTTAACTTTTCCCTTACAAATATAAGCATCTGCTAGTAGAATCTATTGAATATATATGTTTGTTTTCCGATTATGCAGGAAGGGTTTATGTGGGTTTGACACCTGAAGTAGATAAGAATGATGATCATCAACAAGAACTTCAAGAAGAGTATACTGCTGGTCCAGAAGTCAATTGAGTTAGCACCATCAATTGTGGTAGTGATCACATAGAGAAAGTGAACAAGGACTACAAAGATCCTCTAGAAATTCTTGAACACGTGAAGGTTAACAATGAGCTCAAATCTCCAATTTCAACCATAAAAGGTGTTTCCAAGGATTCCAAAGAAGAGGATTTGAGTTTTATTAGAGAGGAGCAGCTTTAAAAAACAACTTAGACATGTTTATTGAGTTTTACCATAAGCTTGGTCTGCTAAAGCACTACAGGTGATAAATTGTAAGTTGGTGTCTGCAATAAGACAAGGTCTTGCTTTTTATGTCATTTCATTATTTTGTGCTTATTCATTTTGCAAATGGATGGACCAGTTTTATGAATCTTATAGCATTTTCCAAGATCATGGAGAAGTATGAAAAGTTCAGATTCACACTAACAAGTATATCGTTCTTTAGATTCCTAAGTTGCATACACTTATATAAGTTAGTCAAATAAAATTATAGAAATTTCATTTCGATAATAATATTCTAATGAAAAATGTTTTTCTTATGTAGATCACATCAAGGAGAGCAGCCTTATTATACATGTGAACAGTGGATAACTCTTACAATTTTTTTTGTTTGTTGATAAACTGCAATATATATATATATATATATATATATATATATATATATATATATAACTCAAACCAGAACAGATGGACAATCCCTCTTACAAGCATAGTCTAAAACTTCAGGGAGATTGTCCTTATTATGGCATAAATCATCTGAACAACAAGATACTTGTTACCTTGGCAATTTTACCTAATCTGACCAGGTTTCGTTTTATCTTTTGATGTTTGACCATAATATTGGTGAATCATACATGTCAGATTTTACATGTTGAAATTTCAGAATTTGGATTTTAACCCCTTAAGTTATATTCAGTTTAAATCAGCAACCCTTCCGTCCATATTTTACTTTAAGTGTCACGTGTGTTTAGTTCGTCCAATTAATTGATGTCAAGTCATCATTATAAAATATGAACGGAAAATATGAACAGAGGGGCTCTTATGCAAATCAAATATAACTTTAGAGGTAAAATCCAAAATCTAAAACTTTAATATGTAAAATCCAAAAAAAAAAAAAAGAGAAAAAAAAAACCCAAACTTCAATGCAAATAATGTTAAAATCAAAGCATATAGGATAACAAGGAAGCAAGGAAACAAGAGTGTACCTCAACTGGCGTTGATGCCATGCCTGATGCCTCCCTTCCCTTCCAATATCCCCCTTTAGCTACCAAATACCCACAGCAAACGGAAACCCTCCTTTTTTGCCTCTTCTTTTTTAACAATAAAATTCAAAATTTCGTTACCCTAAACCCTAACACAACGCCTCACATGGGCTCGCCACAACTTTTTTTTTTTTTTTTTGGTGGGGGTTGGAACGCAATTAGGAAGGCCTAAGAGAAAGTAGACACAAAAAAATTTTACACTTTTGGTAAATTGTTAAATGATAAGTACAAAATATATATATAGACACACACGGTATTAAAAGAGGTATCCAGTGTAGAATATAGGGCATGTATAATACTGGTGCGGGAGCCAAATTGAGGTACCACCTACTCGGTAAGAAGTGCATACGGGTTGTTGGTTGAATCTGCTAAAAATGTTGGACGGGCTGCTCAAATCCACCTTACTTTAATTGTTTGTGGAAAGAAGTTCCCAATAAGGTTTACACGTTTGAAGAGACTGAAGCCTTAGCTTGTTGCCGAGCTGTGCTCTTCTCTTTGCCCAGGAAGTTGGTGTTTCAGTTTCAGATGTGGTCTTCCAAGGGGACTCAGCCATGATTATTTCTTTTCTGCAGAAAAAATAAATCCTTGCTTAGCTCCTTCAGGACATGTCACATGTTAAACGGTCGGGTAATAGGGTTGCTCATGCTTTACCTCGCAAGGCTAGGGAATTTGAAGTTTATCAAGCCTGGCTCGAGTAAGTTCCTAATGATGTTGAGCCTTTAGTGCTCCATGACTTGATGTAATACCTTCTATTTTGAATTAATGAAATTTCAGTCTTGATGCTCAAAAAAAAAAAAAATGATAATTCAATAATTGGGGACGGGAGGATTTGAAACTGGAGGTGCCAAGTGAGCTACAAAACTCTTGCTTGTTGCCCAGCTATTACTTGTATTGATTATACATGTTATGGTAATTCGTGTTCCAGTAGAGCCTTGAGATTGAAGGTTGAAGTTCTGGGGATGAACTGTTATTGTGTATTTGTGTGATTTCTATCTTCATAGGCAGCCCTTGCTTCCACTTTTAAAAAAAGTATAAATTCTCAATGTTTTAGTAGCAGTAAAACATTACTTTTTTTTCACAGCTGAAGCCTGGAAAGCTACATGAATGCATTTGGTAATTCTTTTCCAGTAAAGCTTCTTTTAAACTAAGCTTTACATCACGCTTATATATAATTGTTCACAAGATGATTAAATAAAGGAGCAATTGTGCAAGAAATAAAATCCATAATCTGGTTTTGCAAAGTTATATGCAATGAAGCATACAATTTGAAACAGAAACATGAGCCCATTAGTCCCAGAACTCATATGTAAACAAAACCAGAAAAGCTTAGGATGCCTCGGCAGCAGGTTGGGTCATTCCCAACTTCACTAAGAGCTTGCTCAGGGACTCTGGTGAGCAAACCTGGTACTTGACATTTCCTGAAGGCAAGAGGAATACCTCAGCCAATTCCAGCTTATCTGAGGTGAGACTAGTGCTGTCCATTGTCTTGCTGAGCACTTTCAGTGCTAGCTCTACTGCTTCTTCTCTTGTGATTTCATCCTTGTAATCCTGCTTAAGCATCGATTGAGCTGCCTGGTTGTTTGCCCCAATTGCTGCAGCTTTCCAACCACCATAGTTTCCACTTGGGTCACTCATGTAAAGCTGGAAGCCAAAATTTTTGTCCCAGCCGGCAAACAGAAATGAAACACCGAATGGACGGAGCCCTCCAAATTGTGTGTAGCCTTGTTTGGTATCACAGAGAGATTGGACAAGCTGTTCAACAGGCATTGGTTCTTGGTAAGCATAAGTGTAACGTTGGGCTTGGACTCTAGCTGTGTTGATTAGGATATTGGCATCCGACATTATTCCAGCGACAGCACATGATACATGGTCATCGATCTTATACATCTTCTCAGTTGATGTTGAGGTTTGAAGGAGTTTGGAAGTGACCTTCTTTTCACCAATCAAGACAACTCCATCCTTTGATAAAATCCCAATTGCAGTTCCGGCATTTCCAATGGCCTCCATTGCATACTCAACTTGGTAGAGACGACCTTCAGGGGAGAAGATCGTCGTGCGGCTATCATACCTCCGAGACATTTGATATCAAACTGAAACAAAAAAGTCCAAACTCCAAAACAGAAGTTATTAAAAGAAAAATAAAGCTTTAGAACGGTGTAGGAAAAAATTACGACATGAGAGTCAATATATATGTTTTAATTGGTAAAGCCAAAGTAAAAAATAAAACAGGGAAAGTTAAAATTCAAAACCTGTTGTTTAGGGGGTGTATCAAATTAATTCTTGAAGTTTCAAAAGTAACAAATTGAATGCTCAGCTCATGTTAAACCCCAAACACAACAACAGTCCACTTAAATGGGCTGAAGTTTAATTTGTCACTTTTAGAACCTCAGGTTTCAAAAGCAACAAATTGAAACCTCAGTATATTAAACCCAAACACAACAGCAGTCCACTTAAATGGGCTGAGATTAAATTTGCTACTATTTAAAACCTCAGGGTCTAATTTGTTATTCTTAAATCTATAAGGCTTAATTTGTTACACTTCCTAAACAATAGGTTTAAAATGTAAATCCCCTCCCCCCCCCCTCCCAAAAAAAAAAAACTCAGTTACAAGAATGGTTTCTTCTGGTTTGTATCCACGAACCATTCAATATGTGGAAACTAAAAACTGTGTGACACAATCTCAAAAGCTGTATGCTCTTTTCATTTGGGTAAATAAACCGATGATTGAATAAATCAATCATCTTACATGAAAAAGGAAGAACAAATAGATTATTACACAAAGCAGTCATGACTTTTAAATCTATAATATTACTCTTCACATGCGAATCAGTGACAATAGAAGCATCAGAACATTAAGATTTCAGAGTAAAATTATGGTGTTGCATATTAAATTTCCAAGTGACTAATGTGCACCAAGAGATCAGGGCAGAATAGTGATGAGGCTCGTCAAGTAAAGTGGTTTGGAAATAAATCTTTCAGCATTTGAACTATAGAAATTATCAAACTCTTATCATAAACCCAAACAAAGGTGTAAAATTATTCAAAACTATCCTTACATGATTTTAACAACTAACTAAAGGAAGCGTGGCAATAAGTGTAAACCAACGTTGTACTAATAAATAAATAGTGTAAACCAACATTATAAAGTTCTTTGATAATCAAATCAACCCCTCAAGGTCATTCAGTAAGGCATCTATGTCCCATATAACTAATACCTTGTCAATTTGAATGATCTTCAAATCAGGTCACAAAATAGTCATAAGACATAGTCGAGCTAGTACCCTTAATATTTGTACAAACAAAATTAGAGCAAACTATGTAAACAGATGTCATCCAGATCCAGCACCCATACAAAAAAAAAAAGGTTAGTTTTTCAATTTTCATTTTCGTAAGCTGAATTTGTAAACTTAGAATAGATGGAAAAATTGTCTGAATACATACACATTTAGTTGATGGCAAACCATGGTTTACATTTTGCTTCCCTTACAGAATTAGGGATTCTAATGATATAGTTTAGAAACAAAATATGGACTGCTCCAAATCATGGTTACCTTCACATTTCACATATATAGATTAGAGTTAAGAGTGTTGCAAAAACTAAAAAGTCCATAAACCATTAGAGCCTACATTTTTCCCTTTAAATTAATTAATTAATCCTTATGAGCAAGGGAAACAAAAAGTATAGCTTTCTAAATAAAGAGCAAGTAAAGATAAGGACGTGGAAAGTAACCTAAATACGATCCGGTGATCCACAAACTAAATTTCGGAAGTATTTGTAAATTCACTATGGCAATGAGCTCTAGCTCAAATGGCAATTCCTTCTCTCATAAGAATGGATAAAGACTACTAGGAGTAACTATTCAGTGCCCAGGAACACCATAATTGCATGCTCCAACATTGTTTAGATTGTAACCTAACTATGATTTTCTTACTCAGTTCCCATTCTCTCTCTTGACAGCCTCTCTCAATTTCACAATCACCCCTCATTGGAGCAACACTCCACCAGCATCCCTTTTGCTTTTGGGCTTGTATTTTTTGCTTTAAAATATGGGATGATGTTATGTAATCGATTAAATTTTGTAAATTCTATGCTAAATAACATTTGGGTTTTTTTTTTTTTCCCCACTAATTTTAGTATTTTGATATGGGATAATGATATTGTTGGGTATTACACAAGACTATTCATTCGTGGATATTTTGATTGTGTATTTGATCAGAGTTGTTCTTATTGAGAAAAACCCAGACTAACTGAAACCAGCCTCACTGACCCCATCAAAACCAGCCCTACCAGTTTGGCTCAACAAGGGTGACTCCCATCAAACCACACTGAACCCAAAACTCTAATAAGGAAACTGTTCAAAGTCTATTGTTTTCCCAAGTCTCTAAAGCAACCAAACCAAACAAAAGCATTACAAACCCAAACTAGCAAAAGCCATATACACGACCATAAATAGGAAAAACTAGTATAGAATTTGAAGTAACAGAGTTTCAGCAATCAAGGTCAAAGGGCCTTAGAGTAAACCAAGAACAAAACGAAACCAGCAATAATCAGGAATCAAATTCAAGCAACGCAATCCAGTTGACGCAAAAAAATTAATGCATTGTAATAATCAGCTAATTTTGAGCTCGATTTTCACATTGAAATTTTTTTTACCTTGAAATTGCGACAAAGATCTCTGACAAACTTGGGATGCTTTTGAATGAAAGAGGGACTTCGGAGTGGCCGAAAAAGAGAGTAGGAGGAGAGGTGTTTGGGATTCTGGCGAATGACAACTTGGGCCAGAAGTAGTACCCCCACTAGGCCTATTTAAAGCAGTGAAATAGTTTTTTTAAAATAAAATGTGCTTTTGCCTCTAGCTTAAAAAAAAAAAAAAAAAATTCAGTTTATTTTCCTATTTAATATATTTTTGTTATTATTTATAGATGTTATTGCACTTTTTGATACTATTTATGAGTTTTATTGTATTGTTTCAGCTAATTTTTATTTTTATCTACAATATTTTCAGTAAAAAATTTTCAATTTCAGCAAAATAAGCAGATCTCAAACAGACCCTTACTTTTGGCTTCAGCTTAAAAAGCCAGCTTATTTTACTATTCAGCTTATTTTTACTACTATTCATGAGCCCACTGCACTTTTTGGTACTATTCATAGGCTTCACTATACTATTGCAACTAACTTTTACATTTATATACAGTACTTTTAGTAAAAAGTTTTCAGTTTCAACAAAATAAGCAAATCCTAAACAACCAGTCCATTTAGATACCGTTGAAAACTGAAACTGAAAAATACTGTAACAAAATAATTTTTAAACGTATAAATAGTGTCGTGAGGCCCATTTTTAATGAAAAAGTTGCTGAAAAGTTATATTTGTGGGTCCCGTAAACAGTACATAAAACTCACTGATGGGCTGAAAAGTCAAATATATATGGCTACTGTTCATGAACAGTGCATAAACAGTAGCCGTTGTCTCCTGAAACGCATGCCCAAAAAAAAATCTGAAAACGCAGACATGCTGGGAAGCACAAAATGCACTTCCCAAACGCATATTTAAAATAAAATAATTAAAAGATAGAGGAAACAGAGACTTTATATATATATATATATATATATATATTTTTTATACGATATCTAGTAATGTATACGTGTTTGAATCTCTATTCAAGAAACTTGAACTCGGCCTTTATTCCCTGTCCCACAAAAACTTTATACCTTTAAATCTTATTTTTTTTTTAAAAGATACCATGTGTTATTTTTTTTTAAGAAACATGATTGATTTAATTGGGCCGTCTTTTTCTAACTTTTATAAAAGTAAAGATGAATAAATAAAATTAGATCTCCGTTAAGATTTGAAATGACTTTGATTTGACCCCATAGAAAAAATATATTTGGCCCCTTAATTAATGTAACATTTTTATTTGAGTCCACAATGAAGAAATTAGAAAGAGAAACATGTCTGTAATTTTTGTGAGTAAGAAATTAGAGATAGAGAGAGATCTTGTGTCCAACTAAGCTTTAATCTTCAAACACACTACAAGTGAGAGAGATGGACTAAGAGATCAAAGGGAGGACCAAGATGCCTTCTAGACCAAGAGAGGGATCAATGTTCTCCTTTGGGTGCAAGACCTAGAGACAACTTTAAAAGTGAAAGTGAAGAAGAGTTTTGAGATGCAAAAGGCAAAGAATAAATAAGAAGAGTCATGGGTGTCATGAAATTTGAGATTTGAGTTATTACAATTGAGAATTGGATGATGGAAACTAGCAAACCAAACATGGGCTAAGTATCTAGTGATAGTTTTGTTTTCCATATACACCATCTCCTTCCTTTATATATATATATATATATATATATATATATATATTATTGGATGTGAATTTTAAAAATCTAACCATTGAATTGCATGTTCTTTATATTCTTGACACGCATATAAAATTTCATTTAAATCAAATGTTATTTACCATTGATCAGTATACTCATTTTATGCATAATTTTAGACCCTAAAAATGGACGGGTCACGGGTTCAAGCCTGGTAAAAAAATTCAAGTTTGGGTTGAGTTAGCAAAATTAGCCTGTTTTGCCATATCTATTAATGCTTGCGATTACCCTAGACCTTTTACTTCTTAACTCTGTGTCCTTTTTATTTAAGTTCTATCGCACAAAAAGAAAAAAGAAAAAAAAAATGAGGAAGCAAAAGTGGAATAAAAGAAAGCAATTTAGTAATAAATCGCTTTCCCTCACCTTACTCTTCTTTTCATTCTCAAAAACCCTTACTCTTCTTTTATTTTTATTTTTTTGTTTTGGTAAGTACACTTTGTCTCACTTTTCCTGCCCAAATGCGTGACACAGTAAATTAAAATTAAATAATTAGAAGATAGAAGGATACATAGACTTCAAAATATATATATATATATATATAT
Source organism: Lithocarpus polystachyus (assembly GCA_033629205.1). Classification (NCBI taxonomy): domain Eukaryota; kingdom Viridiplantae; phylum Streptophyta; class Magnoliopsida; order Fagales; family Fagaceae; genus Lithocarpus; species Lithocarpus polystachyus. The sequence continues at coordinate 78,661,690 of CM066164.1, forward strand.
ATACAGGATAAAAATTATATGTATAAATCTCCTTCTAGAAACTTGAACGTTGGTTTTTACCTCTATCTCATGAGAACTTTGTACTTATTAAGAAACATTTAAACCTTTTATAAATAAATATATATATACACACACACACCATGTGTGATTTTTTTTTTCTTTTAGAAACATGTGTAATTTAATTGGACTATCATTTTTTCTAATTTTTATGAAAGTAAAGATGAATAAATAAAATTGGACCATCCTTAACATTTGAAGTGACTTTGATTTGACTCCCAAAGTTTACAAAAATATATTTGGACCCTTAATTTAATGTCACATTTTTTTCTGAGTCTATAATGAAGGAATTAGAGAGAGAAACATGTCTGTAATTTGGGCGAGTAAGAAATTAGAGATAGAGAGAGATTTTGTGTCCAGCTAAGCTTAAATCTCCAAACACACTACAAATGAGAGAAATGACAGACTAAGAGATCAAAGGGAGGACCAAGATGCCTTCTAGACCAAGTGAGGGATCAATGTTCTCCTTCGGGTGCAAGACCTAGAGACAACTTTAAAGGTGAAAGTGAATAAGAGTTTTGAGATGCGAAAGGAAAGAAGAAATAAGAAGAGTTATGGGTGTCACTAGACAAAGAAAAAATAACAAGTTTTGTGAGTTAAGGTAAACTAGTTTTTCAGCAGAGAACCGTTAGCTTTTAAGTTTTAAGTGTAGTATGACATTGATGGAGACATGACACAAAGCAAAGTCCCACTCATTTGCTTAATTTTACAAAAATATCACCGAAACTCATAATCCATAACCTAAAAACAATGAAAACTTGTTCTCAGTTTTCACAAATCAAACTCAGTTTTTTGAGTATTGAGTTACAGAAACTAACCCAAACAAGTTAAGTCGGGATGGAGCTCACGAAATTTGATATTTGAATTATGAAAACTGAGAATTGGATGATGGAAACTAGCAAACCAAACAAAGTCTAAGTATTTAGTGATAGTTTTGTTTTATGTATACACAATCTCCATCCTTTATTTTGTACCAGTTATTAGCTAATGCTTGTGGTTATTTAGACAAGATTTCTCTCAAAACTATATCAAACTCTTTATATATATTATTTGATGTGAATTTTGAAAATCTAACCATTAGATTGCATGTTCTTTATATTCTTAATATGTATATAAAATTTCATTCAAATTAAATGTTATTTACCATTCAATTTATAAACTTATTTTATGTATAATTTTAGACCTTGAAAACGAGCAGGTCGCGAGTTAGCCATTTTTTATTTGGGCAAAAAAATTCAAGTTTGGGATGAGTCAACAAAATTGGCATGTTTTGCCAAATCTACTAGTGCTTGGGATTGCCCTAGACCTTTAACTTCTTAATTCTGTTTAATTTAAATTATGTTTCACAAAAAAGAAAAAGAAAAAAATAGAGGAAGCAAAAGTGGAATAAAAAACCTTGAGAGGTTGGCCGAATGGTTGAGCATTTAGTCTAAGGATGCTTGTCATTGGCTCGACTGGGTGTGCTCTCCAGTTCGAGTCCTGCGACCTGCATTTTGAAAATATCTCTCGGGCCAGCGCTTTACCCCCTTGTGGGCTCATCTGGCGTGAGCAGTGATTAGTCTCTGGTTGTCCGTTTTGAGAATACATTGTGCGTCAAGCACAAAAAAAAAAAAAAAGAAAAAAAAAAAAAAGAAGTGGAATAAAAGAAAGCACTTTAAAAATAAATCGCTTTCCCTCACCTTTACTCTTCTTTTATTTTTATTTTTTGTCTGTATTGCTAAGTACGCGTTGTCTCACTTTCCCCGCCCAAATGCGTGACACAGTAAATTAAAACTAAAACTGAAAACACGCGCACATCCAAGCCAATTCGATTTAATGCTCATTACGCTTCCCACTGCTTTTGTTCGTTGCTTCCTCATCTTTCTCTGCCTTAACCTTTTACTTGCTTCCCTTTAAATTCTATCGTTTGCTTTTAGATTTAGAGCCCCCCTCAAGGTGTTCGACGAAATGCCTGAACCATGCTCTCTCTCACAACAACCTTCTGTTCTTGCTCTTGCTCTCGCTCTCGCCTCCTAGTCTCGCCAAACTCTCGGCCCCAGTCTCGTTCCCCGCCTTCCGTTGTCTTTGTGACCGATTCGAGAAGAAGAAGAAAGAGGAGGAAAACGATTCGGGTACAGACACAGCTCGTGTCTTCGAGTTTCGTGCTGGCGAAGGAGAGCTGTGGTGGCGGTGGTTTTTTGGGGTTTCACAGGCCGCCTGGGTTCGTGAGGAGGTGTGTGAAGTGGGATAGTGAAGAGGGGGATTTGGCTTTGGAGGGTGAGATTTTGGAGTTCATGAAAGAATCGAAGAATCCTGAGGCTTTTCCGAGCAAGAAAGAGCTGGTTGAAGCTGGGAGGATGGATTTGGTGGACGCTATTGCCAAGAAAGGTGGTTGGCTCTTGCTGGGTTGGGATTTGAGCGAAGAAGAAGGTGAGGTGGAACAAAGGAAAGTTCAAGAAAATGTTACTGCTGGGGTTTCTGTGGTTCATTCTCAGTCAGCCTCGTCGTCTGGTAGATCACTGTGAGGGTCCTTTCTAGTTTTATATATGATAATGCTCTTTTTTGTATTCTTTATTTATTAATGAATGAATGATACTGTTAAAGGACAAAAAATTTAGGTACAGTTTCTTGAACTCAACCGTTAGGAGCTCTAATTTCTTGTATAAACATGGGAGCACCTTGAACTTCTTGACTTCCAAACCTCTCTTACTAGTTGCAGAAATTAGGGAATGGTCTGTCTAGAAAACAAAGAACTTGAAAGGCTCGGGTTTGCTGTTAACTTTGGCTTGTAAAAACACATAAATTGTTGCATGGTCGGACACACCATTTAAAATGAAATCTACACCAGCTTGAGGAAACCCGTCAAACCAATAGGAGGAACCGATCATTCTCTCTCTCTTATCAAAATCAGCTCCAAGAACCCAATGTTTTTGGCCAACCTGATACTTGAAGCTACAAAGATCATCTGTCGATGGTGGCCTCCTAGCAATACCACTGTTAGAAAACCATGGATGAAAGAAGCAAAATATGATTGCCCCTTAACAACTATAATTGCACAATGGATTGCTGGATCACTACTTTGGCTAACTTTAATATCAATAGTATCAGAATCCCAACATAGCCAGATCTTAACCAACTCATGGCCACCATAGTTGTTAATAGAGCCCCATTTATGAGCAATATAGTCTTTTATACTTGATGCCTTTTCTGCCTTCACCTTGGTTTCAACCAAGCAAAAGACTATGAGATTCCACTTTCTTTTACAAGTCTTCACTTCTCTCAACTTCGAGGGGTCATTAATGGCTTGTTTGGATTGAGGGGGAGTAGAGTAGTGCCGGCCGGAAATTAGGCCAACTCTACTCTAGATTAAAAAGTTCATATAGAAATGTTTGGCGGAATATAAGGACTTTCTACCTTACCTCCATTAGGTTCTTCATTCACAGCAATCTTCTCCCTAGCTTTTTTGTTCTTTTTACACTGCAGATTAAATTAATTGTGGATAGTGCAATCCCCATCCATAGCTTCTTCATTCTTCTATTCGATCTAAGATGAAGTTTCACCAATCTTTCAGCTAGCTAGGCCATGCTCATTTGTAGCAAGATCTGAGAAAGAATTGACAACAGGAGTTTTTTTTGACAACAGGAGTTGATATTACTTGATTACTCATTTTAGATTGCCTTAAACTGGAGAAGTATTGTTAGAGTAACTGACATTGGCCTTTACAGGGCTTGTAGGTCCTATAGCGTTGCACACCTTCTGACTTTTTTGCTTCTCCATTTAGAAACTTCCTGTTGGCACCCACTCCTCATTCTTCCTTGGGTAGACATGAACAGAATGTCCAAAAGTTTTACAATTTGCACAACTTCTGAGGTTTTAGAGGGTATTCAATGCTAACCTGCACATAAACACCCCTATTCACTTCTACAGCTTAACAGTATTAGGAAGTGCACTACTATCCTAAATCTCCAGATTCTCCACATATACCTTTACAAGGCCCAAACAACTTCGTTTTCTAGTAAGGGGGTTCGTGTACAAACTACAAAGGTCTGCCTACTCTACTGGCAATATAGCTCAAACACTCGGGATTCTAACATTCAATGGCAGGTGATAAATCCTTATCCAAACTAGTGTTGTTAAAAGCTCACTTTTAAAGCTCAAAGCTTGAAACCCCAAGGTCTTAGTGCTTCACTTGGTGAAAAAAAAAGGCTCATTTAGTGAAGCGCGCTTTAGACATGCTTTTTTTGGCGCTTTTATAAAAAAAATTATTTAATTATTATTTAATTTTATTGCTAAAAAAATATGAATCATCAAAATTAATTGCTTAATCTTGAAAGAAATGACATGGACCAATGATTTACCATACAACCACTTTTCTTAAAGTGTTGTATTACACATATTTATTTATTTATTTACATGTCAAAAGATATGAACAAGATTGATTGAACCATATACATGATTTGATCATAACTATCATGGTTCTATATTTTTATAAAGCACAAAAGAATTATATAAAATGTTATGTTTCAACTTTCTACAACTAGATTATCATGATATTTTCCATTGATAATTGTTTTCAATTTACTATATATAAACTTAAAGAATTAAAATAACTAAAATAAAATTTGAACTTACAAACATTATACAATTGCCCTTACCTAATAGGTAAAATATACAAATTTTGAGTTTTCATATATATATATATATATATATATTATATTATATGTTATGGATATTTCTATTAAAGGATATTAGATATGATATTTTAAAAATGTGCGCTTTACTTCAACTAGGCGTGCTTGCAGTTTGCGCCTAGGCTCCAAGAGGCCTATGCACTTATGTGTGCTTGATGCTATTACCAACACTGATCTAAACAGGGAGCTTCTTGAGATTGAAATTAATGGCTTGCAACCTTGGCTTCCTCTATAAAGGCCAAGCAGTTTATTGGTGTCAAACCATATCTTGGCTTCTAGAATGACTTTCATCGTTAGAACGTCTTTGAATTTGAACAATAATAGCCCTTTCTCTGTGGACATCACTTCCACCTTGCCGACTTGAATTCATAGCCATTCCAAAAAAAACTTCCACTAGGTAAAATGGCAAGTTTTATCCATATTCCATAAATTGACCTATCAGACTTGTTGACCATTCAAAAATTCCTTTACTACTTTTCTAGGAGGCCTTTATCATAACTTACTCCTTTTTTTTAACATGAGCAAGCTTGTTAAGCACTTTTGCAGTCATGTTAAGGTCAGTTGGGCATTCTTTGGAATGAACACAATTTCCTAAGTCTCTACCCCTCCATGCATTCCCCCATGTGAAGCAACCATCGAAATTGTCACCCACAAATGCTTACAGATGGCGAATAGCCACTAACCAACCTAAAATCCAGTCTACAGAACCTTTTAGCCCATTCTTCAAGTTGGTAAGAAATTGAACTACAAAATAAGATCCAATACTCCAATATGACACGCAAGGATGAAATCAGTGATGAAATTGTTGGGAAATCCAAAAGGAATTACACCAAAATGATCTCAAGAAATAAAATTGTGATGAAAACCCAAGAAAACCAAGAAAGATCATCGGTGCATTTTAGTAAAGATAACATGCTCTATACTTATAAAAAAAATAACATGCTCTGCAAGCTGCGCCTGCCAACAAAGAGCTTTTGCTCCTACTTGGCCCCCAATTTTGAATACTCTCTGAACAATTAAAAAAAAAAAAAAAAAACTTCAATTTTTATGTGCAAATGTTGTGTATCATGAACTAAGAATTTGAGGTTAAGAGTTTGGGCCCACTGGTATAAAGAAACTATTTCAATAGTGATTGCAAATGTTAATTCTCTATGCTTTGATAATTTTTCTTCTTTTGCAATATGATGAGTATACTGATGCTTTGCCATGTTTTTGAGAAATTATGGTGAAAGGAAAGAGTCTTAGAATCTTAGACAGTCTTTTTAACCGCTACCTGGTATATAAGATTCCAAATTTTTTAGGTTTTTATATAACGTGCAAATTTTTTAGCGATGGAAATGACCATACATTTATGGGAAGGCGATATGACTTGTGTAATTTGCATAGGGAAATGGCAGCAGGGGATGAGCCTGGGATTGAGGGTATGTTGAACCGGTTGGAGAGACAGAGAAATTTGAGTTTCGGATTTGATTTGAGATCAAAAGGAAATGGTACTAGCTTCCCAAGTATTCATGCTAAAGATGACAGGCATCTTGGAACCTCAATAGATGCGGTAAGTTAGTTTTGTTCAATTTAAATAGGATTGGTGGTTTCTTGGGGTGTCATATTCAATCAAAGATGGTGCTTTGCTCATATTGCTCCTTGTTTCCAATTTTTCACGCACACATTAAATTATACCAAGAATAATTGCATGCTGTTGGGAGAAGTTTGAGATATTCAAATTGTATTTATGGCATTGCGTTTAAACATTTTTACTTTTGAAAATTTTCAATATAGTAAATTGCAAACTATAAGCAAAATTTCATATAAAAACAATTCTATCTTGGTTTTTTCAAAGATGATTTTGTTGAGCTGTTGTACTTATTCCTTAGAAAGAAATGAATAACCTCTTCCCATGGCATCTTTCATTGGACATATTTCCTGATTCTAAGTTTGATACTTGACACCATTTCCTTTGCTTGTAGAAATTTCTAAAACATAATTTGTGGTGTTTGTTACATTGTAAAAGACAGTTGCTGGACTGGAAAGAAGCAGTAAACAAGCTTCTTTAAGTTCTAATAAACGCATTTACAATGATTCGGGGGGCAAGCTTGATCAGAATAGATCTTACCTAGATGATGATGGTTTAAGAAACTCAATGAAGCCAGACACGTGGAGAACTTGGAGCAATCAGAGGGCAGGCTTTTCTGCTGCCAATTTTGAAGGTAGTTTTTTTCAAATGCAAAAATCCAGGTGGCTTCGTTGTCTGAAGATTGGATTAACTGATTTTTCTTCATTAATACAATGTACAGCTGCTGAAATTGGTTTCAATTCAATGCCAACGGATGGTTCAAGAGATGAGATACTTGAGTTAGGAGGCCTTGCTAGTGATCCTTTAAACACAAGGAAGGAACCAATCTCTTGTCATGAGATTAATGTCAATGAAATACAAACTCGCCTTCAACACCTGGAGTCAGAGCTTACCTCTGTACTTCACTTAGTGAGGTCAAATGCTGGCCAAATGATGTCACAGAAGGTGGGTGATAACAATGTTTCTTTGTTTAACCAATCTCTCTCTCTCTCTCTCTCTCTCTCTCTCAGCATTTGCTCCTTAGTGTGAATGCAGAATATCAGAGGTATAATTGGAGGTTGTTAAATCTAAATGATTGAAAATTATTACATTGATTCTAGTTAATGAGTCATCAGATTGGATAGAGTGGAACTTTAAGGAGTTTTTTCTGTTTATGCTTTTTTATCTCTTGCAAGAAAGAGATAAAGCTATACTTTTCTGTACTGTTATGGTTTTCTCAGTTTGACAAGATTTAGCTAGATATTCACTTTCTCTAGAAAGCTCTCTTACTTTGACCATGGCTTGTACACTTACTTTGCGAGATTTTAGATCACCTTTTAAATTCTGTTCTGTATTCTTTACTAGGACCATGAAAGCTCCTCTGAGGAAATGCAGAAGCTATCGGATGCTTTGGAGTTTCAGGAAAATGAGATCATGGATGCTCAGGACAGATTGCGATCAATACGTGCAAAGTTAACAATATTAGAGGGCAAGATGTCACTGGCAATAATGTATGCACGTTTTTTCATCATTTACCAACACATATACGTCTAACTTGCTCTGCTATTGACAATGTCACATTCTTATGTTCATTTATAGTGATGCCCAAAAGGTAGCGGAGGAGAAACAGGAGAGAATTGATGATGCTCGTAGAGCTTTACAACTTCTTCATACTACCTGCATAGTTTGGCCCAATTCAGCTTCTGAGGTGCTCTTAGTGGGATCATTTGATGGTTGGGCTACCCAGGTTTGATCTCATCTTGCATTGATCTCTTAGTTGGAATTTGTGTTAATTGATTTTTTTTATTAGTTCCTAGCCTCCTTAGGAATTGGAACGCAAGCCATTTGGTAGCATAATTGTGGGTCTTTTTTTTTTTTTTTGGGGGGGTGGGGGGGTGTGGTGTAAGTAGCATAACTGTTAGTGTATTCATGTATGCCTTAGATATTGATAAGGCACACATGCACTCAATGAATTTTGGACCACAACCTCACTCTCTAGCAATTGTGTAATTATTTGGGAGCTTTGGAAGCATAGTAAATGCGTGCTCTCTCTTCTCACATGAATAGTGGGTCCTTTTATAAATTTAATTAGTGGGACCCAATATTATGTAAGAGGGGAAGCATGCATTTATTGTGCTCTCGGGGCACTGCATAATTACTCATAGTAGTCTCTATCCATTCTTATGAGAGAAGGAATTGCCATTTGAGTTAGAGCTCATTGCCATAGTGTATTTACAAATACTTCCAAAATTTAGTTTGTGGATCACCAGATGTATTGTAATTTAATAATTTTATTTTATTTGATGGTTTATTTTTATTTTTGTGTTATGTTGATTTAATTGCAGGTTCTTATATTTCTATAATTTTTAGGTAAAGACTACTGTTATAATTGTAAGTTGGTTAAGATTCTTACCTGGAAATAAAAAAATAGTTGCCTGACATTGGTTCAGTCATCTGCAATGCAAATCACTGGGCTAGGGTGAGAAAGAGATTTGGTTGAAGTTGAAGGAATTGCAAGGGCAGCAAATTCATGGTTGGAGTGAGGACATGGTGTGTGATTTGATAGAAATTGGAAGGATGGACAAAACGGGTGGACCCAAGTAGTTGGGATAAGGGCTTGTTTAATTGAGCTTAATTCATTAATCATCTACAAATGATGTAAGCTATTAAAATGCTTTGTCCCAAACTTGTTGTGCTCAATACCCTTTCAAATTTTAATAAAGCTGAAAATAAAGTTCAGATTCACTGGAATCTGGTAAACAATGGATTGGTATCGTGAATGCCAATACTAATATATCTCGCAGTAACAAAAATGTTATTATATGGGATTTTTTAGCTCTCTGCCATTACAAACCTTTTTATGTGCAGTGATAAAAAGACATGTTCATAGTTTGAGATGGTTAACATTGATACAAAATGTAAATTTATCTGCTATTTTGCAGAGAAAGATGGAGAAGTCAAGTACAGGTATCTTTTCCTTAAACCTGAAGTTGTACCCGGGCAGATATGAGGTACGTGATACTCATCAACTTGGTTATGCTTTCACATTCGCACTGCCCTTCTTAGATGATGAGCCTCCCAATATTTTCACTTAATCTTACAGATCAAATTTATTGTTGATGGTCAATGGAAGGTTGATCCCCTACGCCCTATTGTCAAAAACAATGGATATGAGAATAATCTACTCATAATCACATGAAGGCACAAAAGACGCATGCGATCATCATTGTAAACATGAAGTATTACACATGCTGCTGGGATTTTTTTTCGCCTTACATAACCCCCCTCCTTGTAAACAGATTCTGTGGGTAGCTCATGATTCTTTTAACTCAGGATTTAGTAAATGTAACACTATTAGATGCTTTTCTTTTCCTGTTGCTTGTTGTAAAACACATCCATGTAATACTGAGTGATCTCATTCAATCATTTTTTGAATATACATATAACCTGTGATAACATGTGAATACAATGTGAATCTCATTATGAACAAATGAAGAATTTGGCAAAAAGCAGTTATGGATAGATGATTCTACAATTATTATTTATTTATATAGGAAAGATTTCTGCCTAAGCTTATTCCAACCCTAACCCACCTCATCCTTTAGTGGTTGAGCCAGAGGCTCTACATGATGCAGTTAAAAACCAAACTACATTGGCAATCAATGATTCAGGTTTGGGACAAATTGCTGCAACTATATATCCTTGCAACATATCTCGATACCATGACAAATGGTCAAATTTCTCAGCAAGGATATATCAAGTTTGAGAAGGGTTGCAGGGAGTCATGATGACAAATGTAAACCCACTTCCACAATAAACTTTAAATGTGGTAGCTTCACTGGGAGTGTGACTCAGACTCACTGCCTGAGGGCTAGTTTGATCACATGTATTTCCCAAGCCAAGTTGACCATGTTCACCCCAACCCCATGCTTTTATTTCTCCATTTTCTACAATCACAATTATACACAAATACAAATCAGCAACTAACAGAGTGTAAAAAATAAAAAAAGGATTTAAAAAAGAAAAAAAAATTTCTTGCCTGTTACCAGAGCAGAATGCTCAGCTCCAGCCGCAATTTGCACAGTTTTTATGTCATTAAGACCAGGGACCTTCCGCAGAATAGCTTCTCTTGAATCTGCTGAAGAACACAGAAATACACACAAAATTAGCAACTGTATTGTGCTTTGAAATCTGCAACGATGCCACAACCACATAGTGGATGATTTTAATCAGTAAAAAGCTTAAAGAATTGAAGTAGCAGAAGTTTGTGTGACGTTATCATTCAAATTCAATGATTGGAACTATCAAATATAGGTGCTTGCCCATAAACCAGTCTGTTTATGGGGCATGTAGGGTGATAAACCAGTTATCACAACAATTTTAGGCCCCCAGTTAATTAAATGCCTTACCAGGAAATTGCTTTGCTGGGCTCATTTTCTCAAGATCACCAAGGACTCCATGGTAGTTGCCACCAAGCATAAAAACTTCCCCTTCACCTGTTTAAGATACCAAAGGATAAATACATAAATATATATATATATAGAGAGACCGAGAGAGAGCTAAAAATGGAAGTGGATGTACTTACCAGTCAATGCTAGAGCATGATTCCATCCAACAGCAACTACGGTAAACCGCAAGGATGAAGGTAAACCCTGAGGAATTTGAACATCTGGAGTGCCACTGAACCCTCTTCCCCAAGTGTAAAGACACCCATCAACTGACGCAAGCAGAAGATACAGGAAAAAAGAAATTATTGAATTTAAAGTAAATGCATATCCTAAAACTGATGCTAAATTGGGTCAAAACAATATTATCAGCTTCACCAGATTATCCAGTTGATTTTTTTTTACCATGCCCCATTTAAAGTTTTCAGTTGATTTAATGGTCTAGATGAATGTAAAAACTACAGTTACAAATATCTATGCAGATCATATAGCTGCCTTGTTTTCCATATCAAGCAAGAGAAAAGTTGGACTGACCAGATAATGCTGCACTATGATCTCCATTTGCAGCTATGCTAACAATTTTGACATCTTCCAATCCATAAGTTACTTCAGGAAGACTAATTGATTTGACCTTATCCTTGGAGATCCCCAGTTGACCACGTTTCCCAGATCCAAATGCATAGATCTGATCTCCTGAGCCACCTGCATCATATCGATCTGAGTTATTATTGCTTGAACTGGATGGGATTTGAGAGTTTTTTGGGGGAGTTCTACTTCTACTACTTCATAGATGTAGCATTTGTCCATCAGAGCATAATTATTTCCTCCTGCCATTTCTTCAAAGTTCTTTAGCAACTCCAATTTGACATAAAAAAAGGCACAAAATTATCTTTTTCATAGCTCTGCCTCTAGAGCATCATTATCATCCTCATTTTATTTTTTAGTAATTAATTATTTCACTTTCCATATATCTATCATACTCTAGATCAAGAAAATCACCAAAACATAGAAATTCTTAATGAAAATGCATCTTTCCCAGTCATTCAACTCTGGTTGCTTTGTTGCTTAAATAACATGTGCTTCATTTTATGACAGCAAAAACATTTCTTTAAGCATATCACAGTGACATACACAACACAACCTAACACCCAAAGTATAACACAATCAGCAGGAGACCACGCCTCGTGTAGCAGAAATCATTAGTTCGAATCTCACCTTGCCCCTCCCCTTGGGTGAAAACTTAAAAAAAGGAAGACATACACAGCACAACCCATTGAAACAGCAGTACACCAGGTTAAGCATGCAATTACCTTTCAACAAAACAAGTGAATGGCGCATACCACATGCTATCTGTTCACCATGCTTATTAACAAAGTATGAGACTCTTACAGGAGAGCAATGTGTCCTGTAGTCCCCATGCCCAAGCTGACCAAACGAACCATCCCCACAGGTAAAAACACACCCACCATCTGAAATTTGAAATGAACCCAAGAAAAAAAAAAAAAAAAAAATCAAAACCAATCTTCAATGAGAGTAAAAACTGGGGATTTCAAAACCATATCACAGCCCCAAGAAAAATACACCAAAGGAACAAACCTGAAACAAATCCAGAGTGGCTCCACCCAGCAGAAACATGGGTGATAAAGTTATTTTCCAACGAACTCACAACCTTTGGATATAAGCTGTTAACCATGTCACCATGGCCTAGCTGACCAGATGTACCCCTTCCCCAAGTGAGTACCTTCCCACCTACCAAATGTTCAGAAAAAAAACAATGAATCACTTGTTCAAAAACAAAATAAAGGAAAGTATAAACGAGTCAAGTGGAGCTGAGCATTAAAAGTTCAAGACTATATAATTAATCTTATTTCAAACATGAGCTGAGCTTGAGTTTATTAACAAATTATATAACACGTTCAATCTTAGTTTATTTTCTTATCGAATAAGTTTGAGCCCGAGTTACTTGATTAACTTATTCTTTTTATGCTTCGAACAAGTTATTATGTTTTAGTTAGTCGAGCCTAAATAAAGAAACATAACCAAACTTTACAATGAATTTTGAATGGTAGTAAGAAAATAAGAGGTGGGCGGTAATTGGTACCTACCGGAAGTCAAGGCAATAACATGAGCGCCGCCGCAGGCGAGTTGAGAGATGGGGTCAGAACATGGAAGAAGGGAGGAGTGATGAAGAAGCAGTTGAGGGAGGTGCTCATCCTCTAGCCTACCCATGCCTAGTTGCCCTTCCGTTCCTGCACCCCAACTCCATATTTTTTGTACTTGTTCTTCTTCTTCTTGTTTTCCTTCGTTGTCATTCTGTTGTTCCATCATCAATGATCTCTGGCCTCTTACTCTCTCTCTCCTCTTCTGGTTGCTTAAACTATGAACACTTATTGAGAGAGAGAGTACCTTGCGAAGTAGCATGCCGACCGCTCCCCGGTGCTCAGTCTCGTCTTCGAACGACGCCCTACCGCCATCGCTTTCCACCTTCTGTCTTGTGCTTTTCCTTTTCCTTTTCCCAAACGACGACGTTCCTCTCACACTTAAAAAGTTAAAACCTATCCAAACTCACAGACCAAATTAGTTAGGCTATATTAGCTTCACCACACGCACTTATATTTGCGTGAGAAGAGTTTTTTTTTTTTTTTTTTGGGTTTAGTGTAATAATTTTTTTTATTCATGTAAATTAAAAGTTTGCATTTTTGCTCACTCAAGAGTGTCATAAAGCTAACTTAAAAAAAAAAAAAAAAAGGAAACAAATTAAGATAAGAGAAATTTGCAATATGAGAGATTTAAAAGATGCAATGCCCACTTTTATGAAAGCAATGGAACAATTAGAGAGAGAGAGAGAGAAAGTAATATAATGAAATTTATTTAAAATAAATGGTATGTTCATACCTTCTTAATTGAGTTTTGAGTGATTGTCTTCCTTTGAAATTAGTGGGAACTAGTGTGTAATCCCGTGTATATGCACGGGTACATTTAAAAACAATCACAATTATATATTATATATAATTATGTTTTTTATAGTTTATTATATTGGACTCATTGTTTTCTATATTAAATTAACTAATTTGACACAAAAATTTAAAAATTTAGCTTAGATGGGACATGTGGCACAAAATTAAACTCTAATTGAAATTCAATTTTTACCTAAATTAACTCACTTGGCACAAAGTTCTAAAATTTAGATTAGGTTAGACACGTGGCGTAAAATTAGATACTAATTGAATTTCAATTGAAAATTTAATTGAATTTTCTCTCTGCTTTACCTATTATTATATATATAGATATATAGATGTGGGAATAAATGTAATGGGTTTTTTTTTTTTAAATTTAAAGAAGAAAGAGAAAAGATGGAGAGATATGTAGAATGGAAGTAACTAATTTGAGGGTATTTTGATCATAAAGAAGTAAGAATTTCAAATAGGGGAAGACTTTTAAATAGCAATATAGATATAGATGAATGACAAAAATAATGGTGAGGTGCTTTAAAAGGCAAAACTTAAAGGATTCATAACTGAATTTTTTTTTTTTTTTTGAGGGAAGGATTCATAACTGAATTCAATCATATAGTTTTTGAATGAGTTATAGTCAATGAAGCCCAAAAATCACATCCATTAGATTATAAATTGGTTATGTAAAATACAGTTTTTATCAACAAACAACACAAAAAGGAACATCATTCCCTTGTTCTCATTTAATTTGATCAAATCATATGTTTTGTTTTCATAACAAACACCACGGTTCGAGTTTCATCCTTAACAAACATTTAATTTCAACAAGAACTTAAAGATCTACACTTAAGAAATTAGACATAAGTTTTACCTTAACTTAATTTAAATCGTGCTCAAAATGACCTTATTAAAAATTACATCTTTTATAATGTAATTTTTTAAGAAATTAGAAAAACTATATGACGGAAATCCAAGATTTCAAACATAAAGAGGCAAAATCAAAATGTTCCCAAACTTAAATTTTGTAATTTGCAATTTAATTCATTCTCCAAGGGCAAAACAAATACTTAAAATTATATTCTAAACCCTATAATTTATAGTGTAACAAATTAAAACTCTAATTTTTTTTAAATAACAAATTAAACCTTTAACTGGGTTATGATTTTTAATATTAGTTGAGAGTTTAGTTTGTTACTCTTCATAACCTTAATATTAAATTTGTTATACTTAAAAAAAAAAATTCTTGAATCTATAAACTTTTAAATTATTAGGTCTACACTCAAAAAAAAAAAAAAAAAAAACATTATTGGGTCTAAAAAATTTAAATGAAAAAAAAAAAAAATGAGCACGTGTGGTCAACCACTCTTTCCCAACCTCCCAAAACAAAGTCCAGCTCCTAAAACCTATCTACAACAAAATTAGCTCTTCAGTCACTACACAACAAGATTCGCGCTATTTTTTACGAACCCAAAAAAAAAAAAAAAAAACAAACAATCAATCAATCATGAGCCGCAATCGCAAGCGAGACAAACCCTACTTCTCCCGCCAGGTCCCGGCCTCTCTGTCGAAACGCCGCCGTCCTCATCCGCCGCGTCACGATGGCGGCGACGACGATGGCGGCGACGTAATCGAAGACAAGCCGATCCAGAAGCCGGCTCCGCCGCCGGCTCTGGTGGTCACGGGTCTGCCGGCGGAGTGTTCGGTTTTGGACTTGAAGTCTCGGTTCGAGATCTACGGCTCGATTTCTCGCATTCGCATCGTAGATCGCGATGGACTCGCGTATGTGATGTACCGAGCTAAGGACTCGGCCGAGGCCGCAATTGCTGCCTCTCTTGACCCGTCGTTTGGGATAACTATTGATTCCAAAAAGGTGCTCTCCCTTTGAGTTTTTTTGCTTTTTTTTTTTATGTGTTTGGTTGCTGAGAAAGAATGGGAAATTGAAGGAAAAGTTTGAAATTTGGCTCAATTTGGTTAAGTTCTTTGAAATTTAAAAGAATTCAATGCATAAAAGCGAGGGTTCTCTCTCTGTTAGTATTAGTTTTTGGTGTTTGGTTTGTGCGAAAGTAAGAAAAATTGGAGGAAAAGTTTGAAGTGTGGCTCACTTTAGTTT
The DNA here is from genome assembly GCA_033629205.1 of Lithocarpus polystachyus. Taxonomy (NCBI): domain Eukaryota; kingdom Viridiplantae; phylum Streptophyta; class Magnoliopsida; order Fagales; family Fagaceae; genus Lithocarpus; species Lithocarpus polystachyus. The sequence goes on from CM066164.1 coordinate 78,677,475, forward strand.
ATTTCTTTGCTTTAAAACAATGCTACAAAAAAAAAAAAAATATATCAATTTTTGTGCTTGGTTGCTGAGAAAGTGAGGGAAATTGGAGGGAGAAGTTTGAAGTTGTGCTCAATTTGGCTAATTTCTTTGCATTTAATAGAGTGCAACAAAAAATTGAGCTCTATTTTGTGTGTTAAGTTGCTGAGGAAGTACGGGAAATTGGAGCAAAGGTTTGAATCTGGCTCAATTTAGTTGATTTTTTGGCCTTTAATTGAGTTAAAAAGTTCAACACCTAAAAGTGTTGTGTGTGTGAGAGACAGAGTATTGCTTTTGTGTGTTTTCCTACTGAGAAAGAAATGGAAATTGGAGGAAAAGTTTGAAATTTGGCTCAATTTAGTTAATATCTTTGCTTTTAATAGAGTTCAACTCATAAAAGTGCTCTCTCTCTCTGTGAGTTTTGCTTTCGTATGTTTGAATGGTGAGATAGTAAGGGAAATTGGAGGAGAAGTTTGAAATTGGGCTCAATTTGGTTTATTTCTTTGCTTTTAATAGAATGCAGCACAAAATTCAATTTTGCGTGTTTGGTTGCTGAGAAAGTGAGTGAAACTGAAGGAGAAGTTTGAGGCTGGGCTCAAGTTATTTGATTTCTTTGCTTTTAATAGAATGCAACACCAACAGTAAATTTTGTGTCTTTGGTTGCTGAGAAAGTGAGGGAAATTCAGGGAAAAGTTTGAAGTTGGGCTCAATTTAGTTGATTTCATTGCTTTTAATAGAATTCAATACAAAATTGGGCTCTAGTTTGTGTTTGGTTGCTGTGAAAGTATGGGAAATTGGAGGAAGAGTTTTAAATTGGTCTTGATTTAGTTTTTTTTTTTTGGTTGGGGGGTGGGGGGGGGAGAGAGGGGGTTGCTTTTAATAGAATGCAACACATAAAACTGAGGACTCTTTCTCTCTCTCTCTCTCTCTCTCTCTCTCTCTCTCTCTCTCTCTGTGTTTGGTGGCCGAGAAAGTATAGGAAAATTAAAATCGGAGGAAAATTTTAAAACTTGGCTGAATTAATTGTTGATTTCTTTGCTTCTAATATAACGCAACACATAAAAGTGAGGGTTCTCCATCTCTGCGAGGACTGATTTTGTGTGTTTGGTTGATGAGAAACTACAAGAAATTTGAGTACAACTTTAAAATTGGGTTCAAAATTGATAGTTGATTTTGTTGCCATTAATAAAATGCAACACATTAAAAATGAAGTTACCCAAACAGAGCGGTGCGTTTTATTTTTTAAGTTTTAGAAACTTCTTCATGAAATTATTTTAGAGCAGAGAAAGAGCTGATATTGTTTTTTTTTTTTTTAATATTTTTAATATTGTGTTTTAACAAAGTTTTGATCTTGAAGGAGTCAAATAAGCCTCCAAATTGAAAATTCTATGTTTTGGGTTTTATTACTTGGCTTTTTGAGTATTGAAAATAGTGTTTGTGTATGTGGGTGTGTTGCAGTTACAGGTTGTGTGGGCATCTGATCCTCTTGTCCAATGGAGAGAAGGAGTTGGGGCTGGTGCAAACAAAGACAACACATCATCATCTTCATCTAAGCTTTTGCGGGCAGAGGTACCTCTGAGTAGACATGGAAGAGGTAACAAACTTGCTTCGGCTATAGTGAACCCTAGAAATAATAATAATGAAGGGACTTCGAGTGTTTTAGATGTGCCGTTTAGGGGCAGAGAAATTGTTGCTTATGATGATATCCTGTAATTGTAGAACTAGTACTTGGGTTATTCTATTTAGTAAGAAATTGAATTTGTGTTAGGTTTATTTATTATAGATAGGATTTTAAGTTTATGTAGGACTGAATTTGCTTGAAGGAAAGGTTGGTTAAAAGGATGAGTAAAAGCTGTTGGATGGCATGTAGCTTGTGGTTTTAAGATGAGTTGGTGTTGCCTAGATTTGGCCTTCTTCTTCTTCTTCTTTTTAATTAATTGGTTATGTAATTGGTTCGTTTTTAAAAAATTGTTGGGAATTTTCTCCTTTGTATGTTAATTCAATAGTGGCTTGTATTTATTATTAGTTTCATTTGGTTCAATTAAGGCTGGATTTTGGTTGAGTTTGATGTTGAGTGTGTTAAGCATGGGAGTTTCTAACAAGTTCTTTTTGTCAAGAGTCTTGCAGCTCAACTGACACTTCCAATATTTCAATTGGAGACATTTAGAATTCACTCCCCCACCCCCATTTATCGAATTATCAAAAAAAAAAAAAAAAAAAATTCAGTTAATGCAGTTTATGTTGTCTGAGGTTTGTCCAAGTAGCATGGTTTTGACAGTGTAGGGTAATTAGTCCAGAATTGGCATTGACAGTCCAATATGAATGGGTGCACATATTGCAATCTTACCTTGTTTTTGGTAAAACAAGGTGGGCACTGATATTTTTTCACGCTGCGACTATGTTTATGTTTCACATTGTCATTTATGCGGTTGCATCTACAGGCTTGCTTACCATTGGCACAGATTATTCTCATAATCCTGCCATTTTGAGTTGTAACTTATCATAGATTTCCTGCAATTCCCCTCAATTAATCACCCTTAATTACTCGCTTTGGCAAAAAAAGAATCACTGATAAATTTTCAACTTTTGGATGATTTCACCCTATTGAAGGATCAATGATTGCAGCATCACGGGTTTCTTCCTATCTTTTACCCGAGTTTTTAAGTAAGCATTCGTAAAACAGCAGGGAAATGTCATAGCTTTGTTGTTCAGTATCTGTAAAAATCAATTTGAAGACAGTCGTGAGTGTCAAGTTGGTGTTTTAGACTTTCGTTATGTTCAAGTACTTCCCAAAAAAAGGGAAAAAAGAAAAGGAAAGAAGAGTAACACTTTAGACTGGGGATCACCTCTATGGGTTATTCATCTCTTTTCAAAGGCTTAAGCTTAACTACAAGTAATGCGGACATTGTGTGGTATAGTGTTCAACATGCTTCTAATATGGACCTTTTAAGCTCAGTCGTTTTTAGTCTAAATGGAGTGTAAGAATGTACAACTTCTTACTTAAAATTTAAATTAAAAAAAGGCTAAAATGTAAAGTGCACTTTGTAAATTTGATTGAAATTTATTTTAGTCATTTAACTTTACTTTTATTTAATTGAGTCATATAAGTTTTAAAGTTATTCAATTAAGGCATTGTGTCCAATTTTGTTAAAACAATTGCTGTTAAATATGAAATTAAGTAATGGAATAAGATTTTTGGAAAAGAAATTCTGACATAAAAAATCTATAAAATATTTTTATTTGTGGGGACGTGGGCTGAAACAAGCATTGGGCCGACAGAGACGATGGGCTCAGAGACTCCTACTTACTCGTATAGCGTAACTACAGGCCCAAGCCGAGGACTGGGGAACGGCCGAGGATAATTCTCCTCGGAATCTCATTGCCGAGGTGATATTCGAAGCTCTGCCAACCAGAAGGCATTCCTGTGGACTCTCACTGGGCAAGAACGATTCTGTGGAGACGTATACCAGAAGAAAGCTCCCAAAATATCAGGGAGGGTTGCCAACACCGCATTAAATGCACCACAGCTAATCCCCTGGCCGCATTGATGTGGAGGGGACATCTGAACAGTGGTAAATAGTCCCATCATGAAGCAGGTTCTGGAGAAAATTAGGGGGACAGGTGTCCAAGGACAAAGGAACAAATCCACACGTGGATGGTCAAGAAAGGAGGAAAAAGAAGTATAAAAGAGAGAAAGAAACGGAGATAAGGAAAAAAAAGAGAAAAAAGGAATCGAGAGGAAAGAAAGGCATCCTCGGACGTAGAACAAGAACAATACTAAAAGATCCATCATTGAAGCTTGAGCATGGTAGAGATTCTGGTCCCAACCAGTTGATAATCTCAATCACTTTTAGCCCAGTCCTTCTCGACCTACTCTCTACAAATTCATTGTTTAGGGCCTTTGCGGGTAAATCTATCACCTTTGAGTGGTAACCACGAAATTGTGTCCCTACATTATTAATTTTATATTTTTTTTCACGTGAAAATAATATTTTTTTAAGGGCAATTTTTTAACAAAATTAAGTAGATGACCTGAATTGAATAAATTTGAAACTTAAAGAACTCAATTGAATGAAAGTAAATTTAGAAAACTAAAATGAATTTTAGCTAAACTTAGAGAATGCAATTTTCATTTTTATCCCAAAAAAAAAAAAAAAAAAAAAAATCTTGAACTCAAACCTAAAATGTGGGTGTTTTAAAAGGTTGCATGATGATTTTTTTTTTTAATAAATGTTGTACTCATTCTATTTAGATTCACCTAATTCCATAAGTCAGAATAGTAGTACAATCGAATCATAGGCATGGCTTTTGAAGTGGAGATGATTGACTTTAGTTAAATTTGTTGCCACTTGCCACTACCCTATGTCTGTGTTTTGTATCATTGGCAACTACTAACATCATATTCCGAAATAAACTAAGCCAATTTGGCCATCTTGTTTCAAATCAAATTAAAACCAAGCATCACTTAGATAAAGACCAAGATAGATTATATATCTAATCTTAAAAAAATATTACATTGATTAATCCGCAAATTTAATCTAGGAATGCTTTAATACAATTATCCATCTTAGTTGTTTTTTGTCAACTTCTATTTTGATCAACGCTGCAATTCCTATTTGTTACCCTCTCTTGCAAAACCTTTTGTCCTATCAATAAACCGTAAAAAGGTTTTGTTTCCCATATCTCAAAAGTCAAAATTGAACCTCGTTAAAACCTCCCTGTTTGTTTGTAAATTTGTAAGCTTATACCCTCTCTCTCACTTCCCAATTCCCAAATACCAATCCAAATTAAAACTCAAACAATCACCGAAGCAGCACATTTCTGAGCTAAAGTACGTTTTTTTTTTTTTTCCAGATACTGTAGAATGTGTAGCAAGTACCTTACAATTAGAATCTGTTACTCTCAGTCCCCTAAGTTTATAGGGCTGAAAAGAAAGTTGTGCTAAATTGTAAAACTCACCCCCCAAAGGGCTCAACTCTTCTATATATCTTTCTGTTAATCAATGGCAGCCTCTCTATTATCATCACCATTAACCTCAACATTCTCTACTCGGAGGACCCACCTGAGATTTTCACTCAAGCATGGCCTTTTCCCCATTAAAACTAACAAAGAACCAATTTTCAATTCAAACCCACACTTAACATGTCAAGCTTCACGCCATTTTGGTCCTCTTCTTGCAACAAGAGCTTCCTCTGATGGGTTTCTTGAGAAACTTGAGGAGAGTGAGACTCTGCCATTCTTTGAGGAACGGCCTGTCAAATTTTTAGTCTTGGTGATATTGTGGGCTTCTGTGTCTCTGGCGTGGTTTGCAGCTTCTGGGGATGCTAAGGCTGCTACTGATTCCATTAAAGCCTCGAGCTTTGGCCTAAAGATTGCGAGTAAGCTTCGGAGTTTGAGGTGGCCTGATGAGGCTGTTGTATTTTCCCTGTCTACGCTTCCTGTGCTTGAGCTTCGTGGGGCTATTCCTGTTGGGTACTGGATGCAGCTCAAGCCTGTTCCCCTAACTATCCTGTCAGTTCTTGGGTTAGTCTTTTACCTTGTTTTCAAAATCCCATTTCTGATATTCTATTTGGGTGTTCTTGAAATTTTGATTTGACCAATTTTCTTTGTTATGGTTATTTTAGTTAATTTTTTTCAAGGGAAAAATACACAAAAACCCGCGTGGTTTTCTAGTGATACATGGAACCCCATTGAAACATGGAACTCCTTTGGGATTTTTAGTGCGTGTAACAGTTAACTCCAATGTTATTGTTCTTATGTGAAACTATAAACAGTTAATTGTATAACACTTAATCTCCAAGATATGTTGAGTGTAGTGTAAATGTGTAACACAAAACCCCATGTGTTATTATTTTATGCGAAAATACAGTGTTAAATATGGACACATGTCATCACATGAGCAACTCATTGTTTTTATGGATGTTTAGCGGTTTACACATAAAACAATAGTACATGGGTTTAAATGATATACTTAAAAAGGGGTTACGTCTTTTTCCAATTATAGTGAGCTAACAGGAATACACTGTTCATATTATAGACCATTTATCCTTAGCTCATGTTTTTCTCAGTGCCCTTAAGCTCATTTGATAGGATTTGTGTTTATAGTTGAAGTTAAATATTTTGAGATTATTAATACTATTGTTGAGTATAAGGTTGTCCTAGTGATTATTGGTGCAAGGGGGTTTAATTTTACCAAATTGGTAGTTTGATGAGATTGAAATTGACAAACTTGGGGCTATATCTGTAGGAACATGGTTCCTGTGCCCTTCATCATACTATACTTGAAGAAATTTGCATCTTTTCTTGCTGGGAGGAGCCCGTCTGCATCTCGATTCCTTGACATGCTATTCAAGAGGGCCAAAGAGAAGGCTGGCCCTGTGGAAGAGTTTCAATGGCTTGGCCTGATGCTGTTTGTGGCTGTGCCTTTTCCCGGAACAGGAGCATGGACAGGAGCCTTCATAGCTTCTATTCTAGAGATGCCATTCTGGTCAGCTGTAACTGCAAATTTCTTTGGTGTTGTGTTGGCTGGGCTTCTGGTAAATTTGCTGGTAAATGTTGGTCTCAAGTATGCTATTGTTACTGGGGTTATCCTCTTTTTTATTTCCACATTCATGTGGAGCCTCCTTCGAAATCTTAGGAAGTCTTTTAGTTCATCAAATTGAAAAACTGAACACTTTTTTTTTACCCTCAAAGCTGTGAACTGGAAATCTTTGAATTTTTTTGGTGTAGTCTCTTCAATGAGGTCCATCCACCTACCAGGAAGCTTTAATTCTATCAAGTATCAGCAACATTTTTTTCCCCCCTTATAATGCTGCTTAAGATCTATGCATCTTTTAGGGAGACTCTATGTTCTGATATTTTAGATAAGAGTTATAAGAGCAATCCTCCCTCTCAAATAGGATATCATAGCTTGCACTTTCACGTGTGGTGAGGAGATCAACAATGCCTAAAAAGCATTTCTCTTAATTCTTGTAATCTAATGTTGTACCAAAAGGCACTTCTCAACATTTTCTAAGAAGAATTTCTGTTAGTTCTCCTAATGTTGTAATCCAATATTAAGAGAAGTTTAGTCTATTCTACAATGTCTCAATTGAGTTAACCTTTTATTGTGTGCCCATTTTGTTTCCAATATGATCCTTCTGATCATGATTAGAAGCGATTTAAACAAAAGCTACTAGTGTGCTATTGCAGTAATATGTTAAAAAGCTAGAACTAACTGTCATGTTGGATTTATGGCATTTTTTCCATCTTGGTTCTGCTTCAATATTTGGAAAGGAGACGTCTATTTTTATTGTTGATTAGAGATACAAGGTTGGAAGTTTAAGTTTCTTCAGTGTCTGCACTTCTTGATTAGATATTATACAAGTAGCATTCCATATACATCATGTCTGACCTTAAGGAGTTAAGGTTCTGTGATCATTAGCAATTAATTATCTTATGCACAAGCTTAACTTTTGTTGGATCCAGAGGAGCAAGAGAAGTTGCATTAGGCAGGCTGGAGCTGTTTCTGCATGTAAGACAGGATTGGGTGTAAGATTTAAGAATGTGCCTTCTATGTGTTAGGCACTTACTGATTTCCGAGATAAGGGAGTGCTAGTAGATGTGTGTGCTATTGAGCAGTAGTCTGTTTTTGTTAATTAACAAAGGAGTGCCTACATATGTTGCTCTAAAAAAAATTTAATCCCCGGGAGACTGATATGAAGCCATTTCTTTCCACCTCTTTCTTTGTGATCTTCTTCCTCATTTAGGACTTAAATTTAGTTTCTTCTGCCCCAATTATTTGTCTAGGCATATTCATTCATAAGGAAAACCATTTCTTTTCTGATAGAAGCAAAATCCTGGCTGAGCCTTTTAAGAATGCTGCTCACTCCACAATAATCTAATGATTCTAATCTCTGAAGTTGGGCGTGCTAATGCTAATTCTTATCCCACTACTTATTTGAAATTGTGATTTACTAATTTCAGACCATACCTAAGTTAATCTTAGTTCTTTAAACATCTTTGTTTTTCAAAGGAGATCCGGTGTATTCACTATCTTATTCCAGAAATCAGTCTTAAGCTGTTAGCTTCACTAATGCTTGTATAGAAGTTCTTGTGTGGACAACATGTGATAATATATGTAACAATTATGCTGCTTCTATATAATACCTAAAAGTTGGAAGCATAACATTTATTTTTACAATACTCCTTTTGAGCCACATCAGCAAAGCATTTCAGTTCAGTTCGGTCCACTTAGGTCAAGTCCGGTCCACTTTGTCCATTTCGGTCCATTTACGTTCAGTTCGGTCCATTGGGTTTATTTGGTCTATTTCTTAATAATTTGGTTGAAAAGTATGAAATTTTATTCTTTTTGGGTCAAACTCTTTAGTTTTGAGTTAAAAAATTCAAGAAAAACATGCATTAAAAATTAGATATATAGGCCCTAAAAAAGCAATAAAAATGATAAATATTCTAAAGATTACCTCAAAACTCAGGTTTTAATAAGATAGGCATTATTCTTATATTTGAAAATAAAATAAAATAAAATGTTAGAATTCTAAACTTATATAATGATTTAAAATTAATGTAATATGCTTTGTGTGTTCATGGAATGAGGATGTATATTTACAAAAAAAAAAAAAAAAAAAAAACTTGAATATGTTCAAATAAGTCAATTGATTATGAAATATTTTAAAACTATGATTTTAATAACATCTTCGCTATTTATATAAAACAATATTATAATTAAGTAATTTAATTTTTTTACTAAATTACTTTTTTCATATATATATATATGTGTGTGTATGTATGTATTGTTGTTGAATGCAAAATGCATTATATGTTCTATCACATTAAATGTATAAAAATAGAAATAATTTTAAATAACACATAATTTTACATTATATTCTTATAAAATAATTATATTACATTTTCCCTCTAACTCTTCCCTTATAAAATAATTATGGGACGTGGAGCCATTCTTCTGGAAAGTGGGGTTTTGGTCTTCTTGTAAAAAACTTAGAGATCTGCACTGCAAAGTGCAAAGCCTCATAAATGGGAATTTTAGCTGTATAGAGGTCTTTTCATGGGTTACTAGAATTTTTCCTCATCTAGAGTTTAAAAGGGAGTGCCATAGATTGTGCTGAATTACCTAATTAACTTGCTTGCAAGTCTTCCACAAATTCCATTACTCTAAAAATTATAATGTCGTTCCAAGAACACTAAATTTTCAAGTTTGAAAATCAAACAATCAAAATAGTTTCACAAATGCATTGAGCCTCGAACTCTTGCATTAATTCCATGGAGTTTCCAGCCCATCTCCATGGAATCAAAGATTATAAAACAGAATGATCACGTTCTAGCTCAGAATGATCACTATAAGGTAAAAATAATTGTCTAATTCTCAGGAGACCCAGGACTAAACATGTGCTCCTGTGTTGCTGTAGCTGGAGCCTAATATGTTACTTTTGACTCGGATCATCATTATTTTCTAGGTCGATTACCTTAAGCCCGAAGAGTCATACAGGTCTTAGATGTTGCTCTTTAAGGCCCATGAATAGTACTGATTTGAATAATCCCATAGACGTGTCTAGTAGAAGTTTTTTGGATTGGAATGGCAAAAATCAGAAGTATTGAGGCCTAGAATATAGGTTTGCCCCAGCCCATTTGTTTTCAACCTAAGAGATATTTTGCATTTCTATTGAATATTTTGATAAAACTTGAACCTACAATATTTCTTCTATGAAAATTGCTCTAAATTATTAGACCAAGACATCAGTGAGTTTTTTTTTTTTTTTTTTTTTTTTTTTTGATAAGGCTTTATTCATGATCTCTTATTTGACAATAAAAAAATTTATTGGTTGAGTTAATTAGAATCTACCTTTTATTCGGTCATAAATCTTAAGAATAATTTCCTTGTTGCTAGTGGTGCTACTAAGAATTAGGTTGCAAGTCCCCCTATATTAAAAATATTATAGTAGAGATGGTTAGATCACCATAAGAACATTCTTATACAATAGTGGTTTTTTTATTTATAATTAATTGGGGGTAAGGGGATTTGAATCTTGGACTTTTCTGTTGAAAACACTGGTAAGTGTTAATTGAGTTACACGACTTTTAATCAGGATATGGTGAACATTTATTAACACTAAATGAACTTGGAATCATTCTTCCAAGGATACAGTGAGAGGATGGGGGAAAGAGGAAGAAAAGAAGGTTGAAATCTGGTTTTTCTCTGCCAATTCAGTAGTCCAATTAGTTACATGACTGACATTTATAGATCACTCATCCCTGGATATAGATATTGTTGAGTATTTGCTGACCAACGTTATGAACATCATTAATGATTTTTTGGAAAAAAAAATATACAAAAACAAAAACTCTTCCTAACTTTTTGCAATAAATAGACATTTTGACTCATTGCAGCTTCAATAAGGAAAATTTGTAGGTAGCCCCCCACGCCAGAGCGAAGCATAAAACGCATGAGTGCCTCAAAGAATTAAGCATAAAACGCATGAGTGCCTCAAAGAATTAATAGTGTTGGACTATTCAGGTTAGGTCCCCCACGCCAGAGCGAAGTTCTTAAGCCCAACTTTGACAAGTTATGAGATTCGTTTCATATGTGTGTGGAAATGATTCGATTTCAAGTCTCTTATTTGAAGACAAAAGGCTTTATCAATGAAGTTAATTAAACCCCCACATCAATCAATCAATATATATTGTGTGCACCAAAGTGGAGGAATGAATGAGCCAACCTTCACTTGAGTTCACAACCTATTTATTGATGTGGGCTTTGGATTTCCCACTTCAGGTGGTCCTCTGTGCTGAGATCCCACGGCCCTGTCTTCCCCCTCCCCTTTTTTGTACTTTTTTTGGTGTCCTGACCTTTTTGCCTTCTATCTCCCTTCGCTCATCCTCCCCTTCTTCTTCCTTAGCTCCTTTTATTTATATCCTCAAAACTAGTGGAGTGTTATGATTACCTTAATGGTCAGTGGAAGGAGAGGCCCAATGTTATTATGGCTAAGTGGGTGTTTAGATGGGAGTGGAATATGGCGGGAGTGGCCTTGGAACCAGTTCCCATCTTAATGGGTTGCTCGGCATAATACAACCTAAGGAGTTGCCGGGCATATGGTAAGTAGCTCTACTGCTCAGTAAGTAGTTCACTTGGTCGTGAGCCCAATAGATGAGGCGTGACATGTGTAGAACATTGACTGTCTGACGGATTCAGGGTAGCCCAATGCCCAGGCCCAAGACTGTATGGGCTGTTTTGTTGGGATGGGGCTTAAGGTCCCAATGGGCCTGGGAACCCCGGCATCGTATAATAGCCCCCCCTTGATTCATGCTCGGTTTTTGGGGGACAAATCAAGGAGTTCACAAATATTCTTGCATTTGATGTCCTAATTTGTTCGATTTTTACAATTAATGTTATTATCTGTTCTAATATTCTCGATCTTTCTTGGCAGGGAAAAACTGTTAATGAAAAAAAAACTGCTAATATAAAAACCACTAATAAGTGGATTAACAAAACCTGTACCACTAATCGGTGGAATTTCATGACTTCTTCGACAGAGAAGAAGAATAAGGGGAAAGCACCTGCACAGGGCTATCCTCAAGACAAAAGGCTCCCAGCAGGACAACCTTTTGTAATGCATGAAGGCGTATCTTCTGGGGTAAAACCTAGCAGATCAACATCCCTTCAGGAATTTGTCCCAACAGAGGTGACATATTCTAGTGATGATATGGTTATTGCTTTACAAGAAGTTTTGTCTAGAACTTTGCAGTTTCACAATGGAGTTTATAGTGAACTACCAAACTCTGTTAAATTTATTCTTGACAACCTTCAAGCTGCTTTTATTCAAAAATACAAAAACCTCTTCAAGAAAACCCTCCAGGCACTTGAAATCCATCTTGTTAACCTTACTGCTCAAAATGAAGTTTATGCTGACCATTATGCCAACCTTGTTTCAGAAAATGAGGCTCTTAAAAGCCACCTTCTTCACTACCCAAATGTGACAAATGAACCCTACACTAGTCAATTCTTTGGCAAAGAGGAAATCCATTCCATGGATAAAAAGACTATAATGGGCATTGATTATGCTAGATTAAGTCCTAAGACTCAATCTTTGTTAAGAAGTGCTGTTGCCAACTTGCCAACCGAAATACAATTTAGTATTTTGGAAAGCAAGGCTATGTTTGAGTCTTTTGACCTATGGTACAAATATTTCAAAAAACTTGTTACAACTACTATTCTTGATCCTGATGAACTAGATGATGGTGATAATGTCTTTATCCAGTTAGACTGGGAAGAGCACTTTAGGAGTAGTCTCAAAGTGTATGAAAAGAAGCATCCTTTTTCAGATCTCTTGATCAATTATGAAGATGGAGAAGATGAGGATGACAGGGACCCTGATTGGTTGTCCCAGATGTTTGAATATGGCTTTATCAGGTTCCTTAAGCTAACAAGCCATAGCCAGATTAGCCAGTTCCCGCAGATTATCCAAAACGCTGTTTCACAGATCAATAGTCCTAATGTTTCTATCAGATGCTGGAGCACCCTGCCAAATGGGAAAGAAATAATTGGATGAATGTTCAGCCTTCCAAACATCTTGTACTTATTAATGGGTACACCCATCAAGGGCAATGGTTTGAAGGAGATTCCCGACTATCCTTCAGGGACCCTTATGCTCTTGCTGAATGCTGGAGAAGTTATTTCAATAATCAAATCCTGGAAGTCACTCAAGACCTATGGAAAGACAACCATTTCATAGGAAGCACGAACATGATTTCTGTTTTTGGTCGACGGCCTTATGATATTGCTATCCGTAATTTAAGAAGAATTGGACATGCAGATCCCATAGAATTTCTTACAGGTGAAAACCCAAAGTATGAACCAATTCTATATTGCGGACTCTGCAACCAGTATGCTACCTACCATGAGCATGGATGCGATGATGATTCCCCAGGGGATCCTTATGATGGTTACCCATCTGATGCACTTGATACCGATTAATGATTCTTGGTTACTATCATTACTGTTTAAGCCCTTGTTCTCTTTTAAGAAGTTGCCAATGGTTCGGAAAATGAAAGGTCCTCCAAAAGCAACTATAGTTTGATTCCTTGAAAAGTTGGTTATGATTCAAATTCCCCTATTTGTCTGGCCTGCACAATGGCCAAAATGCTATGATATTCTCACGACAAATGCGCTGCCTGTTTCCCACGTGATTCTCCTATTTGTCTGGCCTGCACAACGGCCAAAATGTTAAAGTTGATATCCCCGAAAATTGCGCTGCTTGTTTCCTACCAAAGATGCTGCCTGTTTCCCACAATTGATGCTGCTCTTTATAAAGTAGATTCCACATGATTTGGTAATTTCTCTCAGCACAAACTGATAAAATATGTTGTCCGGACTCTGCTGCGAAGTGAGACAAAAAAGTGAAAAAATTATTGTTCACGGTACTGTTCACTGTTCACTGTTCATGATTATTGTTCACTCCGAAAAATTTTGCCTATTTAAGGGGGGCTGTCCCTTAAGTTGAAGCCAGAACTCAAGAGAGAACTTCAGAGATAGAATTCCTTACCTTAGGACTCCTTTCTCCTCTCTAGGATTCCCACTATTCTCCTATTTCCCTACTACTACCTTGTTTGCAAAGCTTGTAACTAGAACTAGTCTCCAAGCCTTGTACTGTTAAACTGTTGTTGTAAACCAGTGACTACTACTGCTGTAAGTGTTGTAATCTATTTTCAATAATAACTACTTTCAGTTTTGTGTTTATTATATTTTAACTGTTTAATACTTTGCTTGGCTGGTTCTACCGCCTCCTAACTGCTTTATTATATTGCTCTAATATGTTGCTTGGCTGGTTCTACCGTCTCATAATTATTTTGTTATATTAATTTGTTATATTGCTTGGCCGGTTTTACCGCCTTATTATTGCTTTAAATTACTTTGATTATATATTGCTCTACCGCGATGTTTAGGGTTGATTATATATAAATATAATCAACCTTAAACATTGTCTCAAAAGCAGCAACTATACCCACACCCACCGATTAAACCTTTCACGTTCAGCCCAGATCCCACTATAACGATGACTATGTGTTGAATATTGTGGACATAGATATGTGTTGAATGTTGTTTATTTGAACTCTTTTTATGGGTGCTTATTTTATTTGAACTCTTTTGTTCTTACTTTAAACAACATTTTATTTTCTTTAAATTAATTTTAGATATATTTCCGAGCATAAGATAGAACTTTGTGCTAATATTTATTCTTCTTTTGCAATTTTATTTGAGGTTCTTTTGTTCTATTATGCTTTGTGCAGATTTAATTTTGAAGTATTTTTTCCTGTAATATATATGTCTATTCTGTTATGCGTGTTTAATTTTTGGGTTCTGTTACGTCGGTGAGATTTAATTGTGTGGAACCTGTTTGAAGCTTGAATTTCTCACATGTAATTGTGATCTTTCAGATGGCGGCATGCAACATATGTGGGCCTCAATCACGACCATATGTGCGATGATGAATGTTCTTTTTCAGATTTTGGAGCTGAAGTTTTTAATATATTCTAGGTTACGGTAGTCTTCCATGGTTTCAATGAAGTGAGGACAGAGCTAAAGAACATTGCTGCTGAGCAAAGTTTTCGAGTAATCCTTAAGTTGGACAGAATTACAACTCAGCAAGCACATACCTGCAAGTACCATTACCTTAAGAAGAGAAGGTGCCCAGCTAATTGTATATTATTCCCACTGATTCGGCACTCACTCGTTGACTTAGGAAGAGTGAGGAAAAAAATCAAGGCAACGAAGAAAGGAGAGCAACTTACAATGGCTTATATGACAGATTGGATGGCCTGCCTTCTCCTGTGGTGCCATGCTCATGATGATGATGAGAATCGTAAAAACATTTTTGCTTCTTACTAGTGCTAGTGGTGTTTAATACAATGCAACTTGCAAGTCCCTTATTTAATATATTAATAGTACAAATCAAAATACATCTCTGTATTTATTCATGAAGACCCCTCATAAAATACCCTTAAAAGAATTCAAATGCACTCTTTCAAGGATAAGGTGAGAAGAGAGAAAAAAAAAGAAAAGAAAAGAAGGGTGAAAAAATAGTTTTTCTCTGCCAATTTAATAGTCCAAATTTCTTACATGACTGGAGACTTGTAGAGTATAGACAATGTTGAGTAACTACTGACCAACAATTTGAACATCAATAAAGATTTTCTGAAAAAAACTATTCCTGACTTTATGGAAGAAATAGACACTTAGGCTCATACACATTTACACCTTCAATAACATGTAAAATGTTAAACATAATAGGCATAAGGGACTTAGTTGGGGTAGCAAACAAATAGTGTTGGACTATTCAGGCTGGGTCACCCACACTTGAGCTATGATTTTCAGCCCAACTTTGACAAATTACAGTTGTTTGAATCAATTTGAGACTCTTGCTTACAACAGAAATTTAAACGAAGGGGTTCAAAACTTTAGTGTTGTCTATTTTCAACAACTTGCTGGAGCCAATTTTGGTCAAGTTTGTATCACACAACTTCACCTATTAATAAACCCAATTACCCCTTGTCGGAGCCAATTTTGGTCAAGCTTATATCTTACAGCTTGACCTATTAATAAACCCAATTACTACATGTCGGAGCCAATTCTGATCAAGTTATATCACATTGCTTGACCTTTTAATAACCCCAATTCTGATCAGCCATGGGACCAACATAATTTGCTTGCAATAGAATAAAAGCCAAGAAAAAGGCCTTATCTCGTGATTCTCATCTCAATTTAGCCACACACACTCATAAACACCCACTTTTTTTTTTTTTTTTTTTTTTTTTTTTTTTCACATTTCTGTAGCTCTCATCTGGGCCATGCATGGTTCCAAGTTCCAACTTCTAAGGCCTCTTTTCTAACAATAACCTATATGAACTACTTAGAAAACACAATTTTTGTCACAGCTTTAATATAATAAAAAAAATATATGTTAGATGTATGTGGTGAAAAAATTTATGGGCACAATTTCTATCACAATTCTGACATAATCGACTATAAATAGGGGTGGCAAAATTGGATACGACCCGCGAACCCGACATGACATGACACGAAATTAGCAGGTTATAGGTTGAGGCTTAATGGGTTCGTGTCATATTCGAGTTGACACGATGGACACGTTTGATAAACGGATTGGGTTAGGGTTCAACCTATGGAACCCGTATAACCCGTCTGACTCGTTTAATTAAATAAAATTTTACCAATATACCATTCAAACCCTAGCTATATAAACTTATTAGTTGTTGTAGTTTATTTTCTTTGACATATTGTGATTGATTATTTATGATATTGAGATATGCTTTAGTTTTGAATGATTATTTGTGATGCAGTTACTCATTAATTTTGAATTTTATATTTAAAATATTTATTTGTTTGTTTTTTCATAAATGTTTTTCTTTATTTTGATAAAATTAGATAAACAGGTCGACACGACTGACCCGTTTAATAAATGGGTCGTGTTAGGGTTGAGGAAACTTGACCCGTTTAATAAACAGGTCGGGTTAGTGTTGACTCATATAGTCGAATACGTATGAGTTGACACGACACGCGAACACGAATTGCCACCCCTAACTATAAATAATAAGACAAAAATAATAAATTTACGTAAGAGTGATAAATATCGGCTCAGAAAGAGCTGTTTCAAATAATTGTATCAAAATTTGTGTAATATAAGTATATAACCTAATCTCCTCTCTCTCTTTCGTTCACATGTCCTTACACAATTTGTGTTTGAATGTAGTGACATGAAGGCGTGGAAGGCACGTGGAGTATGGGGCCCAAAATGGGCCATGGGCCCCAATTCAAAAACATCGTATATGGGCCGTGGGCCCCATATACGTGTAAATATCAGAAATAGACACTCGTGTGCCATCACTTCAAAACAAAGCCCATCTCTGAGGCTTTGGGCCATGGGCCCCAATTCAAAAACATCACACGTCCCTTTCGTATACCCTCCTGCAAAAGAATGAATGAAAAGTGACACTTTGTGTATTGGGCCCCACCTTTTCTCTTAGATCCACCATGGATTAGCTGCCACGTCTCTTATGATATATGTACTAATGGGCTTTCAGTATGGGGGCCCAGCCCGTCAAGTTTCTGCCATGATTGCTCTCTAGGTTTGCGTGGCACCTTTGGTGGGGACACATGGGCCGTAGATCTGGACTTGTTGTAATCAAAGTGGACACGTGGCGGACAACTATTGTCGGTTTCATTTACTGTGATGGAGATCGTCGGCTGTAAGAAAAGAAAATATCTTACTCGAAGGACTTGTGTTACACTTGGCGGGTTGTCTATGGTTGTCTTTTTTGTTTTTTCTTTAGCTTTGGTGAAAGTGAAATGTGTCATATCTTGCTCCCAAAAACACTTTTTTTCTCTTTCTTTTTTTGAAAAGTTTGATAAAAATTATTTGATATCTTAAAAAGAAATTTTTTAATCAACAATTTAAAAAAAATTAATAAAAAAATAAAAAAAGTAACTAACTTTGATTATAAACTTTTTATTTTTTTATTAAAATAATATTAAAATTTTTAAGATACCATTAATCAAACCTATAGTACACATATATAATTTTTAAATTATATATGTACTATAGGTTTGCGCTGTCTCCAAATTTTTCTCCTTTTTTTTCCTTTAAATTTTATTTATAGTTTTAACCTAAGTACTACTCTTTTTTTACCTAAAGAAAATTACCATTTTTATAAAGATTAAAAAAAAAACAAATAAAACAAACAAACAAACAAAAACAAAACAAAACATTACACAATCAGCCTATGAATGCCCAAGGCATCAACAATCCCTTTTTGGAAGGGCTTGAGCCTCAAAAACCCCTTTGATTAGGGGATTTGCACCTTTATTCTTATCTTTATGGATCCACCTAAACAAAAAGAAAAGGTTATGATTAGGATTGGCAACCCTTTTTGGAAGGGCTTGAGCCTCAAAAACCCCTTTGGTTGGGGAATTTGCATCTTTATTCTTATCTTTATGGATCCACCTAAACAAAAAGAAAAAGTTATAATTACGATTAACAATGCACTAGGCCTCTAATCTCATCCACCGATTGCAACAAATCCCATCTAGGCGGATTTGAGTAGTCCATCACTGCATCGATGAAGTACTTAAATGGCTTGGTTGAACCCTTAACTAATCACTTGATCTGCAACCCATTTCAATGCTAATGCTTTTGTTGTCTTGTGCTAAGCAACTATTAATAGTCTTCACCCCCAAGCATTAACAAATTCATCATCATTCATCAATGCTTCTTGCTATAACTTCTACGCTTGCTCTCACCTTATTTCATGCAACATCCACATTGAATTTAATCCAATTAATAGCAACAAGATGGGCAAACTATTCAACCAAAAGTTGGACCATCTGAATACTTGAGTAAACCTAGAGCTAGCTAATTGAAATTTAAGCCACAGTTTGTATCAAAGCAGAGATAAATAGATGGACTTGTGTTTTCCTTTATGCCTTAAAAAAAAAAAAAAAAAAAAAAAAAAAAACAAAACAAAACAAAACAAAACAAAACAAAGAACTTCTTCACCTCGTAGGATACCCCCTTAGGGTCTTGCATTTCAAAGGAAATGCACCTAGGGCTACTCTCCACAAAAGTACCTTAAGCCTCTCATTAAGCTCGCTACTCCATAGTTTCCTCCATGAGCTCTTGTTGTGTTGATTACATCTTGATGTTGGTTCATATCGAAGGCAGACTTCGACGAAAAACCAACTCAAAATTTCTCAACCTAACCTAAAAATTTGTTCAAGGCTGCACACTTTGAGATTTTGAATTTTCTTTATGGCTTCTATTGAGTCCTCACTGCAAAAAAGATTTATAGTTTCCACTAGTCCCAACTATAACTCTCTAGAATCTAGATTGATTAAATTCGAAACTAGCATTTGAATTTTCCTTGATCTTGGAGTAGGTTTGAAGCCCCTTATCTATGAAATTTAAAGATCTTGCAATACATCAATTCCCTACCTATGTCCTACTGCATAGCATCTATATTTCTCAAAATTTTCTCCTACAACTCTTAACTCCATGGTAGGACCTACGAGCCAGAAATTGATCTACTTCTTTTTCCCACAATCCACTCAACTTTGCAATACTTCAACTTGAAGAATTTTCACCTAAAACCTATACAATCTAACCCATTCTTGCAAGCAAAACTTCATTCATACGTTTGAGTTTTCAGAAGCCCAAACCATCTTTCACAAAAGGTTGACATAAATTCATCCCATTGATGTGCTTTATTGGATTAGCAAATTTATTGGCCTAAAATGAAAAATTTTAAACTTAATGAACTTAAAATGACAATAGAATAAAGTTAGTTAGGGTAAATTTAAATTTTTACTCATATCATTCCATCAAAACTTTCAAACCATGCGTCCAATAAGGATAGCCTAATCAGCCTAATTTTGTCGCATTATAGGTTGTCATTGTATATAATACTGTAGCTTAGCAGAGCTATTGATCTAATAAGGACAGCCTAATCACTAATCAGCCTAAGATAAACAATTACTGCTCCAACTTCAACATCGTACAAAAAGTTTTGGAGCCTACAAACTCGAATCTTTCTTTTCCCCTTTTTTTTTTTTTTTTTTTTTTTTTTTGCTAAACTTCAAATCAGATTTCATCAAAATACGTACTCTATTCTATTACCAATGGTTAAAATTCATGTGGTCCAAACTGAACTTTTCGGTTGTCTATGCAAATGTCTGTTCAATTGAACATTGATTAACCCACATTTCACCAAAAGATGTTGTCGTATACAGCAATGTCATGATGAATTTTTGGCAGTTCTCATTGGTCTAACAAGTTTGTATTTCAACTTGAGTCATTGTCTTGAATTTAGTTGTCTCTGCAAATATTAATGATGGTCGATACTGATATTTCTCAATTAATTGTCGTATACTCATGTATTTCTACAAGTAGACAAGAATGCTTGAAATGATATGATCATTAACTTATTGATAAAAATATAGAAGTGTAGCTCTTTGCTTATTGAGTTATTTTCATATGATTTTTTTTTTTTTGGAAAAGAATGTAGAGATAATATAAAAGAAATGAAAAACAAGAACTTCATTCTTTTTTTCCTTTTTTTTTGGGGGGGAATTCCGGATTGGAAGGAATCAAAGAATCTCCATAGTTCCATTATTAATAATGAAATTGCTTAAAAAATATAATATAAAAAAACCTTTGTCTACAGCATCTTCAATATGTACTTGAATTAAAAAAAAAATGCAATATATATATATATATCTATATATATATATATGATGGGATATTGTATATTTTAATACAACACAAAAAGCAAATATATTTCTTTTTAAAAGCATTTATCAAGATCATACCTAACTTTGTATTGCAAACAAATTAACAAATATTAAATGCAGAGATGCGTTCATATCCACAAAAACTTTTTTTTTTTTTTTTTTTTTTGGGCTTGAATATGACCAATGAACATTTGTAATTTGTTCGTTTTTATAAAGGCTTATCTTTTTAAAAAAATATAATTAAAAAAATTGAATTGATAGACTTTGAAGAAGAAGAACTGTTTGATTTTATTGACTTTCTAAATTCCAAATCTGGACGTGTTCTGGCGGCTTTTGTCCTGATCTTGTATTTTTTTAATGCCTCTATTTCTAGCCTTTTGGCACTTTTTTCCTCCTAAATTTCATGAACTTGATTGAAAGCTTGAGGAAAGGTTCCTAGACATCGTAAAGACAAAATTATCTTAGCTTTTGTTGTAATTTATGACTCCCAAATGGAGGAAGTTGTATGGTTGGGTGTCAAAGAAAAATGTGGCAGCTTGAGTCTACACTCTACAAATAGTTTATTTAGTTTAATAAACAATATTCGATTATGATTATTTAGAATATTTTGAACAATTATTATTATTTTATCGAGTTTTAAAAATTCTACCCATTTGTTTATATTTAAAGTAAAATGCCTTCTTAAAAAAATAATAAAAAAAGGTTAGTTTAATACTCAACATGACCTATGTTATGTACATGACATGCGGAGCAATTTTAGATGAGAAAATGAAGAAATACAAGACAATACTATCGTCGCAATATTTTCATATCATATTAAACTGGTAAATTGTGATTGATGGAAATATGGATATGTCATTATCATATTTTTTTCATCCCGTTATTGGAATTTGACACTTCAATACACTATGAAAATTTATATATTATGAATATAGATATATCGAGACATAAAACTTGGTCGCACTCACACATGCTTCTTTACCATTGGTTAAAAAGGAAAAGACTAATGACTGTTTGGTTTTCGGTGAAATTCAATGGCTAAGATTTCATGGATATGAAAAGAAGAATGGCATTGGGAAAGAGTGCCTCGGAAAAGATTGAAAAGAATCTGCGCTTGTCATCCTTAGCATAGTTTTGTGATAAAATAATAACATTAGGATTAGTTTAGTATAGAAGTTAGATCGATTACTGTATTGAGCTAGATGCCTCACCGAGTTTGCATTGCTCGAATTGAATTAGTTTAGATAAGTTTTTATGCTTTTGATTGTTACTTTTTTGTATTTTTTCCCCCCTCAATTCCAAACCCACAAAACAAAAGTCATAAAAACTTGGTGAACTTCATCCATCTTAAAATAAGTAAATTAGATTTTATTATATAATCAAGATTTAAATAAATGTTGATTATCACTATTTTCATATCTATTTATGTTGTTGATGATTTGACCAAATCCAATTCATTTATTTTGAAAGGATTGGCTTCTCTCTAGTGTTTTTGTGAACCGGAGGTGATACAGGCACAACATGTGTCCTAAAATGACCACGTGTTAACTTCGTATCTATCCATATATTCTAGCGCACTGAAGATAAATCTCATCCATATTAAAATATATGCAGGGGCGAAGCTAGGGGGTTGAGGGGGACAATTCCCCCAGCCCAACCTAAATCTCTCCTCTCTTTTCCTCTCATTTTTTAAAATATTTTTTAGGTTTTCTCTTTTTCTTCTTCTTTAAAAAAAAAAAAATGTTTTCTTTAAATATTTTTTTTTATGTCAAGCTATATATATATATATATATATATATATATATATATAAAAGAGTAGAAATTTTTTCCTTTTTTATCACGTTTGTTAATGTTAATAAGTTGCTAAAAAAGAGGATTAAAAAAGTAATGAAACAAAAGTCTTTTAAATGAAGATTAAAAAAAGAAAAAAATACCCACCCACCCTCACATACACACAAAAGGACACCCTGAAAGGGTTCAAGAGCTCAAATGCTTTATAAGATAATTTATTATTTTTCATAAAATTAAATAAATAAGGAATATAATTTAAAATAGCTATATAGTAAACGCCATATGTAATTTGATATTGTTTTTAAGTTGAACTCTATAGTTTTAGTCTTTTAGATACACAAATAGTTACAATTTGTTTTAAAGTTATAATTTAATTATTCTATAAGCTTAACAAAAATGAGCATGGTTGTACTTGGAATTTATCTAGTTACTTAAAATCATTACATTAAAATTATAAATGAAATCTTAATAACCAAAAGAAGTATAACACAGCTTATTCATATATAAACTCCCTAATAAATAAACAAAATATAATAAATATGTTATATTTTTTTTATATACCACATAATATTTACATCACTATCATTTTATTATCTAGATTGGTCTTAAGAATTATATATAAATGTGTATACATTAAGCACATCGTGCATAACATATGTGTATCTATATATGTCTACAATCATATGAAAACAAATATATTTATTGTAATTGTAGGGATAAGAGGCCCAAATACGTATATTGGGCCTTGAGCCTTGTCCGAAGAGACTCAACTGTTTGAGGATTGATCAATAGTATAGAAACGTAAGACTGTGAGCTTCACAAGTAAATTGCGATTGTGAAAGCTGAGAAAGGTAGTCTAAGGAGGAATATCCCCTCGGCTGAACAAAGTAAAGATCAAGATATGTGTGTCCTGTCATCTGGGATTATGTACCAAGAAGTTCTATTGGTAAAGATATATACTGTGAATGTACAGGACAGATGGGAATTGAGAAATATCTAAGGGAAAGCTGCTACTACCGCATTGAATGCTTTGTAGCTAACTCTCTGGCCGAATTAATAAAGAAATGATGTCTGAACAGTAACTTTCAGCCTTACAGCTACTATTCAAAGATTTCTTGAAGGTGCTGATGAGACAAGGATCAAGATGAACAATCTGGTCTGCACGTGGAGGGTGGTGATACAAGGAGAAGATAATATAAAATAGGGGGGAGACCCTAAGAGAAGGAGATCGAGAAATTAAGAAAAAAATACTTTAGCAGTTAAGAACTGAACCTGTAATCCAAATTGAGAGAAATATATAAGAACTGATGTCCTCGGACTTTGCCGAGGACGATTTTCTTTAGTCTAAATCAGTTTATCTCCCTTTTCTTGTCACCTGAATCTATTTCACTTATTATTCAACTCATTAAAGCCTAGTTTTCCAATCCACTATCTACAAATTCATTGTATTGGGCTTTTTAGGCCTAAGTTTATTCACCCTTTGGATTTGGGAGCCAAATTGTGCCCTTACAATAGTTTTATCCCTCTAAATTCTAAAATTAAATCTAGGCTCGAAGCCAAGCTGTAGTCATACCCGTGGAGACGTCATTCCATGATCATGGCGAGAAGCATGCGCCTCATGGCATGCCTTGGCATCTGTGTCACCGGCACGATGGCTATGCGATCACTGGAAAAATGAATAAAATTTAAAATATTTCATGATATTCCTAATCCACCATAACAAATTCAAGTGTTATGAAAAAGTAGGAACATTTTCACGTGAATTGTGACAAACCAATTACACTCGTCCAATTTGAAATTCCTCCTTTTGTAGATGTATTCCTGACATGGTGCAATGCATATTCTATCATATAAAATAAAATATTACAAAGATCGTATCTTGAGGGAGACATTTTCAACCAAAATTTTCCATTGGCAAACTGAGTTGTATCAGCTAAGATATTCTGTAACAGACGCAATCTCTTTGAATAAACAATCCTTGGATTTGAAAAAAAAAACAAAGATTGAATTGTTTAGAACTCAAAAACGAAAGCTGTCAACATCCTCAGCAAGTTATAGGGGCCTCAAAAGTCCTCCCTAATATATGAACTTATTGAAGAAGAACCATACCGAATTCTTGACTTTTCTTTTTGAGTATTCACTATCCTTTTCGTACATATTTTTTTCAATTACTTTGCTATGATTCAAATGGGTTTGTCACGCTGTTATAAAAAATTGCACATTTTCTAGACTTTACATATTTTTTTTTAGAATACTAAATATTTTTAACACACACACACGAAGAGAGGAAAAAAGGTCTTAAATAAACATAAAGTGGTGTATATCCAAAATAGCCTAACTCTTGAATATATAGCACAGGCTTTAAACCTCTTTAATTCACAATCATTTTTCAATGTGGGATTAACCCACTGTTTTTTCTTTTGAGAATACACTTTACATCCTAAACATGAATGTTCATGTCATATCTTGCTGTAATTAAATTTCATTTTATTATATGCTTTATGACAATATTTTCAATGTGAAACATATTAAAACCCTGCATGCTCCAATAGTTGAACATGCATTAAAGTTCATTAGTGGAGCATATATAATAATAAGCAAACCCACCACCATTTATGCACGAATTACTGTAATAAGAATCAGGTTTATTTCTCAAACACGTAAGACTATATAGATATGCTAACTTGAATAAGCAAAGAAACACAACACAAATCAAACGTCATGATGTTATACTTAATATTCTGCAAAAACGCTTATGACAATAAATATAATACGTTAGTGTTATTTTAACAATATTAAGAAATTTATAATTTTTCTAACATCCCTTTAAATATATTTCTTAATTATTTTGTTGTGTTGTGTCATATCGGTTTGTAAATCATATACAGTGAAATTTGAAATTTGTAATCATTAACAACTCTTAATTACATTTTTGCGATTGATTCCGTGTGATACTCAAGTTCCTAAGGCTTTTTATAGTGATTGATGACATCATTAGGATAGGCCATGTGTTTGATTGTTAACATTGTTAAGGGAACAAATGTGGTAAACTGTAGTTGGTGTAGCATATAATAATTGAGGAGAGAACTTTTATTCAAAGAAACAATGGCAAACATAAGGACATGGTAATGGGATTTTATTGCTTGTTAACCATAATTACAACTGGAAACTTAAAACATTGCAATTACTACCTAGAAATTTAAAAGCTAATGTGACATATGATATAACTCAGTAGTTCCAGAAACAAAAGGGCTGATCTTCCATTGGGATTACAAAATTACAATAACTCACAGGCTGGTCATCGTTACAGCCATCTTCAATTTTTGGAAAGTATGTTTGGGGCAAGAGGATCTTGCTGTGATTATCTTCTTCATCTTGTGAGAAATCAGACTGGTCTGGTTCACCGACATGGGATGAATCCGCGGGCTCTAACAATGAAGAATGGTTCCCATCGGTGTAATGTGGGCTATCAGAGTCAAAGACATCACTTTTGGCAGAACTGGCATCTTCTTGTTTACACACCAATATTGGCACATTGGACACATTGTCAGAAACTGCATTTGAAATTGGTTGTTGGGCTGGTTCTGTATTTGATGACTTTATGGCATCAAGTGGTTCCACATTTTCTTTTCCTTTCTCTCTAATGAGCAATTTGTCCTTCAAGGAGTTTATCTGTTGCACATTAAACAGTGAATCATAATTCCATCTTTAGGATGTAGCTCAGATCAAACTAAAGAATAACACAATGGATTTTTAACTTTTCAAATGAGAGATAGTGGAAACAGGGCTTGAAATCAGGACTATCAAATCTGATATCATGATAAATTGCCAATAATATTAAGAGCTTAAACAGTCAAGAAATGATGAATTTAATCATCGTTAATTCTAATTAAGAATTACCTCACTTCTCAAGCTTTCCTTCTCCTTGAGTAGATTGTCATGGTCAATCTTGAGCTTATCATAGCTAGTTTTCAATGAGTCATAGTCCTTTTCAAGTTGTTTAGTCTTATACCGAGCTCGCCGATTTTGAAACCATATGGCAACTTGCCGAGGCTGCAAACCAAGTTCCTTTGCAAGTTGGATCTTCCTTTCTGGTTCAAGCTTGTTTTCCACCTCAAAATTCTTCTCAAGAAACTGAACTTGATCCACTGCAAGCCGCCTTTTCTTTCCCGGTTGATGAAAGCACCCATCATAATCTTCATCAACATTTTCATCTTTATCTAGCTGTTGGAAAAATGTCCTAGCCGTGGTGTCTCCTCCATTGACATTCTCAAAATTAACAATTGACTTTGAAGCTGAATTAAAAGGCACCCAAAGTTAGATGGTCATAAAAAAATTTCGAATTACTATGTTTTTCTTCTGATATTTGTTACATTATATGTCAAATTCACAGATGGGTATCCCAAAGTATATTAGGTACTTCTCATTTAATGTTTTTTTTTTTTGGTTAAGCTCATTGAATGTTTTGCCACAAAAAAAAAAAAAAGGAAAGAATTTGATTCACTATCCCACTTTGTTTCATTTTCGAATAATAAATAAAGCAAATGAAATTAATAACCTCAGCATCCACTACTAACACTAAATATGATCTACCAGGACTAGTCCCAGAAATATTGTATAGAGATCAACCACACCCAGAGCAAATTCTCACGAAATTAATGCAAGATACTAAAAGCAAGCTTCAACCTTTACTTCTGAATATGTAAGATAAAAATGGCTAATCTTTCAGCAACCAAAATAATCAAACACATATTCGAATTTCACCAAAGAATCCAAATATACACACACAGATTAATGTGAGACACTATGAAAGCTTCAACCTTTACTTCTCAATATGTAAGATAAAAAAAAAAAGGTTACTCCTTCAGCAACCAAAATGATCTAACACATTAGAATTTCACCAAAGAAACCAAACATACACACACAGATTAATGTGAGACACTATGAAAGCTTTAACCTCTACTCCTCAATATGTAAGACCAAAAAAGGTTACTCTTTCATCAACCAAAACAATCGAACACATATTTGAATTTCACCAAAGAAATCAAATAACAGAGATAAAAGGCAGAATCAAATACAATGAAAAATAGGAAACAATCAAAGACCAACAAATATGAACTCCCAGAATCAAAAGTAACCAATCAACCAAGACAAGCCCATCAGTAAATATTCCCAGAGATTGTTAAAACTCAAACAAAAAATAAGCAACAAACACAAAGCAAAAGAGCCGATAATAGCTCGGATGGCCTAAAAGCCAAAGACAAAAACTGCACCAAAAGTTGAGAAAATTACCATGAAAAGAAGGCTCGGAGCTGGGAATCCAGAGAGGCTCAAGAACCTCAGAAGAACAAGGAAGCCTTTCGTTTTGAAGTAAAACGCTCATGTTTGAAGCACCTCCATAGACTTTACTACCAGCCATAGCTTTGCTTTTTTTGTGCGTTAATCTTTTACTTTTTTCCAGTTCTGTATTAAAAATCCCAGAGGTACTTTAAACGGTCATATTCTAGAAAGAAAAGGCAACAACCTTTGACATTTTTTCTGAGGAGGATCAATGTAATGTGGGAAGTTTAAGAGCTGTGAGAACTTACACCCATCACTATGTAGTAATTTTAGTGTGTCAGAGAAGTATATAATTTCTTAGCAGAGTTTGAAGAAACTCTGGTTCGTGTGTATGTGTGTGAAAGAGGCAGAGTATATTGTTTGTGATGGGAGAGCTCAAAAGGAAGAAACTTTATGGAGAGAGAGAGCGAGAGGCAGAGAGAGATTCTTCTCTCTGGGGTGGAGAGCTTTGATGGGGTTATAACTATAAGGAGCTGGGTGAAAAGACAGGAGGTTTTCTTTTCTGCTTGGAAGAGTGGAAAGGCTAAACTTGAATTTACTTTAATGTCCTTGGTAATACATTTGAGAAAGAAAAAAAGAGTTTTTTTTTTGTTTGGATAAGTAAAAATAAAAAAAACTTAATACTAAAGGTTAGACTTTTGTTAATGGGAGGTTTTAGGTTTCAAAGGATTTCACATACATTAAGAAATAACAAAATTTAATAGTAAAGGTTTTTTTAAATAGAACTTATTTTGTTGAAACTAAAAATTAAAAATACTGTAGTAAAATAATTTTTAAGTGTGTGAATAGTATTGTGGGATCCATTTTTAATAAAAAAGTTGAAAAAAAGTAAAGTTTGTGGGACCTGTAAATAGTACACGGGTGCACTGTTCATTGGAGAATAATCAAAAGTTGCGGATTGAAAAAAAAAAAAAGGGAAGAAAACGGGCGGAAGCAAAACGCAGACGCCAATTAAGTCGGATCTAAACATATACTGGTGCGTTTGGATATCGCTTATTTTGTTAAAAACTGAAAACAATAAAAAAATAATAAAAAAAGTTACTATTCACGCATAGATAACTGTTCATTTTCTTATTTGCACGATTTATGTCCCATGAATAGTGCAAGAGATGCTGGGTTAGTAAGAAAAAAAATAAAAAAAAAAGGGCCCAGACTCAATACAGGGGGAGAGACGCAATCTAAACACTCATTAAAAGGTTAGACTAGGCTGAGAAAGTGGTTCCATTATATTTCAAAATTATATCTTAACAAGTGTGTTTTGACGCTATTAATAAGACTCTAAATAAAAACACTCATATCTTTTTCTCATTTTATTAGGCCAATATAAAATAATTTGATACTAACATGTTATACTTTTTAGGTTGAAAGTGGTTAGATTGCATTATAAAATTATATCTTAACAAGTGTACTTTGACGCTATTAATAAGACTCTAAATATAAACACGTATGTCTTTTTCTTATTTGATTAGGCCAATATAAAATAATTTGATACTAAAATGTTAAACTTTTTAGGCTAAAAGTAGTTCAATTACATTATAAAATTATATCTTAATGAGTATACTCTGTCGCCATTAATAAGACTCAAAATAAAAACGCCCATGTCTTTTTATTATTTTATTAGGCCAATATAAAATGTGTAAGTAACCATCAACCATGTCTTTTTTTATATATAAAAAAATGTTAGTTTTTTTGGTTAAGTGAAGGCTGAGAGGATAAGTTGATTACTATGTGAGCATAAAAAAAGTATCAAATTACTTGAATCATGCTTTTCTTTAAAAAAAAATGTTAATTTTTTTGGTTAATTGAAGGTTGAGAGGATAAGTTGATTACTATGTGACCATAAAAAAGTATCAAATTACTTGAATCATGCTTTCGGGGAGAGAGTGATGATTGATGAGTAATAGAACCCTTTCTCCTTACTTTCTTCTCTTTTTCTTTTTCTTTTTCTTTTTAATGGTTGGGCTTGAATTACACTTATTATAATTTTAATCAATAAATGTTTATACTATTTAATAACTTTTTATTTAATAAATCCATTGTTGAATTATTTTGTCTCGTCATACTTTACATGCATGAAATATATCAAAACAATAATAGATAAATAACTATCTCATCTATAAAATGATAAAATTTCAAGTTTTTTGAACTTTAAACTTGTATACAAGGCATGAGTTTATGGATTAATAAGTAAACAACATTCTACTGGGAGGAATTATAACATTTTGCGTTAAGAACATAGAAAACTTGTAATTTATTATAGGGATTTTCAAAATACTAATCTAGTAAAAAGTTATTAGGTGATATAATATTAAATAAGAGTTACTCAAGGTGTTTCATATATTGTTTGGTGTCGTATTTAGTAATCACTTCAATTTCTCGTAGAAAAAAAAAAAATCTTGGATAAATTTTTGCAATTTGTGCTTCTTCTTCTTCTTCTTCTTTTTTTTTTTTTTTTTTTTTTTTTTTTGGCATTAAACTTAGTGCACTTGAGTAGTCCTTGGATGTGCATAATCTCCTCATCTCACTCATGCTAAGTAATTATCAGGAATCATTTTTAAAGGTGGCTCCAAAGTGTTGGTTATGAGACACGAGTCCAAGAATTTTTTGATTCCTTGAAATCTAAGAATCACTAGACCAATCTTTTAAGGCTTGAGTTGTATACTATTTTCTTAGTTGAAATTGTACACACTATCTTTAACTTATTTACCATATTCTTGATTATGGGATGCTCCATTTTATTCAAGCCTAAGTGCTTACTACATGAAAATGAAATTTGCCAACAAAAATGAAAGGACAACAGAGAAGCATCTAGATTTTCCATCGCAAATGTGACAAGAGGGTTGCAACTTTTCTAATTACTTTTCTGTGTTCTGCTTACTTTCAATGCACGAAATTAGGAAACTGCCTTTTAAGTGTGGTCCATTGAAATAGAGAATGTTACAGGGAAAAAAAAATCTCAATGTTCATGAAAAAGATGGTGTACATCTAGAAGCATCAAGCAATGCTTTGTCAAATTATCATAAAGTTAGAATTAATGGTATAAAGAAAATGGTTCCAAGCAAAATTATCTTGTAGTTGTCAATATGAGATACAAGATTGGAGTTTGACGCCTTACATGAAAAGTATGTGGGAAAAAGCAGAGGAAAAAACAAAGAAAACCTCAAGAGTTTAGAAGCATTGCCCAAAATAATATTTTGAAAAATAGTCTATGGGTTAAGACTTAGGATGGAGGCAAGTCTTCCTTCTGCTATATAGTTGTTCTGCTGTTTAGTTGTGCTGTCTTCTTTTCAATAAAATCTTGCATTTCGTAAAAAAAAAAAAAAAAAAAAAGAATGAAAAGACTTTGGAGGAATCTCATTGAATGGTTTATATCTCACACAAGTGAAATTCATAGGTATCTCATAAAACTGTTCATAGAATAATTACCCCCTTTTTAAATTATAGAGTTCTCATATCAAGTTCATTTATTTATTCATGCCATGTCAAAAGGATGCCACTTGCCAAATAAACAAATAAAATATTACAATACTATATTTATATGTATCAAGTTTTGGAAGCAGAGAATTTGTACCTAAATGTTATTGGTGCCATTTGAATTATCATTATAAAAAGAAAGTAGTAATTAAGTTATAAGATTTCTTGTATGTTTCAATTAACTTAATTAATAAAATATTTGATAATTGGATAAAAAATTTGAGAATCAAACCTCGTTCACTAGTCGTAATTATCTTGGATACGGTTTTAAAATTTTATTACAACTTTATTTTTATTATTTTTTAGTGGAAGAAAGAAAGGGTAAGGGCCAGTTGGGAAAAGATGAAAATGAGAGGAGATGGAGATGACAACGAGGGAAGCAGTGAAGGGAGAGAAAGAAAGAAGACAAAAGCAACAAGTCCAATCAGTCCTTATCAAATGGCAGCTCGCAATTTAGGGAGAGAGATAGTGATGACTCACCACTCTACTATTGGGCTATCTATGGCCCATCAAAAGCTCTAGTCCCCCTCTCTTTTTTTTCTTTTTTTTTTTTTTTTTCTCAAATCTATAAAGCACTTTTTGGAGGGAGTGGTCTGGTGGTCGAGTATGTGAGCTTGGCCCTGGCTCCTGTGGAATTCGGCTCCATTATTTTTGACTTTTTTGGGTCCGCTCTCAAACCGGCTCCACTCATCAAGCGGCCGCGTTTTTATCCAAAAAAAAAAAAAAAAACCCGCTCAAATTAGAAATATGAATTTCCTTTTTTGAATTTACTGAATTTTTGATCGGTAAAAGATTTTTAGTAATATTATTTAAATATTATAAAAATATGTAAATAAAAAAATAATGTAAAAAAAAAAAAAATATATATATATATATTGTTGTTTAAGTAATGAAAAGTGTTGTTTAAATAATAGTATCAAATATGCCTTTATATTTTTGAATTTAGATTGTGTGTGTATTTTTGAAAAACATATTATTAGATTGTACTACTACTACTACTTGAAAAGTTGACACATCATTTTTAAAATTCTCACCTACTATTAAAAATGACAAAAATGAAATTGTATTTGGTTTAGGAATGTGTGTGAGTTGAATTCGGCCGGTCGAGAGAAAAAAATTTCAACTGATCTGTCCACGACGGGTTGGAAAAAATGCCGACACACAAACTTTCAAAAGCGGTGAGTCAGTTGAAAGTTTGGAAGGTAAAAATATATAACAAAACATTTGCCTTATTAAAAAATTTTAGTAACATATCAATTGTATTTCCCTAAATCCTTAAATTATAATAAGTGATCCATTTTCCCATAAATTAAAGTATAATTGTCTTAAGTTACAAATACTTTTTAATATTTTCTCCAAAAAAAAAAAAAAAAGAGTAACATATCCATGTTACAATGTATGATTATAAATATGTTGAGAAAATATCATTCAGTTTTCATATTATGTATAAATCATAGAGTTAACCAAAAAAAAAAAAAAAACTTAAATTTGATATGAGTAATTCTACGCATGACGCATCCATGCAGTATGGAACTGATTAGACTTTGAATGGATTTGTGCAATGCCTAATATTTCTTACCTGCAGAACCTTTGTTTTCAATTTTTACAAAAGTACATATAATAGAAGGCCATAAAAAAGGCGTAGTACTGTTGTAAAAATGGTCATTTCTTAAAAAAAAAAGAAAAAAAAAAGAGATTGTGTGCCACTTTAATAAAACAAATACTCATCTATAAATAGGAGTGGAGTATGTGTCATAATTCAAAACTTTTGAAAGAGAATTAGAAATGTAAAATATTTTAATTGTAATTGTGGGTTGGGTACAAAAGAATATAAAAATGCAACAACACGTCAAAACTATTTGTTGGCTTTGGTTGGGATAGAGGAAAACTTTTTAGAACCCATTACATATATAAGAGATCAATTTAGAAAAGCATATAAAAAGATTATTAGAAAATCCAAAATGAGAGAATCTGCTTAAAAATAGAAGTAGTAGTTATTAATGGAAATATAAAAGAGAGTCACTTGAAATGATTTAGGGACAAAATTGGCCTATGCTCTTTTTAAAAAAACAATCCAACATTTTGCCCAATTTTTCAAATTAATTAGGGAAATACCTTTCTTTTGAAACTCGATTTTCTCAAAATCGAGTTAAGCCCTATAGTGGCGTTTTTAAAGAGCCTATAGTGACATTTTCAGGACTTATAATGGCGTTTTGAAACTTGAGCTCCATGAACTCGAGTTATAAATTTTCCTATAACTCGAGTTCCAAAACGTCACTATAGGTCCTTAAAACGTCACTATAGACTCTTTAAAATGCCGCTATAAGGCTCCAAATTTTTTTTTTAAAAACTTAATTTTTAGAAAATCGAGTTACAAAAGAGGGATATTTCTTAATTAGTTTGAGAAAGGGGGCAAAATACCACTTTTTTGGCATGAAATGGGCATTTGCCCATTTTGTCCATTGATTTGGTCATGTTTAGAGGAGATCAATTAGTATAATAGTAAGAAAGAGTGAGTTGTTACAAGTTGAGATAATTAAAAAAGGGTAGAAAAAACTAGAAATAATGTTAGTAAGAGTATTAAAATCAGACTTATTAATTAAGGAAGTAATAGAGAATATGATTCCATATAGAATGGAATGGAATGGGAAAAAAAGAAAAAAAAAAAACTTGTGAGCAACTCTAATTTATCTATTGAAAATCCATAGTTGATCTAAATTTTGGGATTAAGGCTTGTTGTCGTTGTTGTAGTTGAGAGATTAAATTGGTTGGAATTGGGCGAGGATGAATTTTGAATAGTGAGGTTTTTTTTTTTTTTTTTTTTTTTTGGTTTGGGGGGTTCCTTCCTGAAAGGTTTGTTTTTATTCTTTGGGGAGGAGTATAGGGAACAATTGCTTCTTGACTTGGCTCTTCCATTGATAGAAAATAAGTTCAAAAAAAATAAATCACACCCTTTTTTTTAATACGATATATTACATTTTGGATTATTAAATTCCTTTCAACCATGTAAGATGAGTTTAAAATCAAATCTAAAGACAAGCATGAGTTTTCTGACTTTGTTGTTGAAAAATACAACAAGTCTCCTTGTATAAGTCAATATAGTTTGCTTATGTAGGCTGTACTTTTGGAAGTCAATAGTATTTGTTATGGAAATTTTCATAGCGGGTCCTATATATAAATGATGATGACTTTCAATTGGTTCAATGTAAAAACGTGGAATGGAATTGGCCATGAATTGCAGCGAAATTGTGTATAATATTGGTATGCTTAGTACATGACTACACTCTTTCCCACATAGCCGCAAAAATATATGTTGAATCAAACATTTTTGTACAAGACTTAGGGCATTGAGATCATCAACTTGCCTTCTTACTTACGGCTCATACAACTATTAAAAACGTCAACTTTTTTTTTATTTACTTACTATTTATTTCCTTTCCTTTTTCTTATTATAATTTTTATATTGTCCAATTTATAGGGTTGATTGTTAGTCGTTGTTATATTATATAGTTACTCACCCACAACTTATCATTAAGAGGATATCATAGAACGGATTAGGATCAGGTGTATTTGTTAGGATATTATACTGGTGCAATTATCCCATCCTCTTCCAAATATTTTTTACTATTCTCACTTTTCATCTTTTTTATTTTTTTATTTTTTATTCAATGATTGAGATTTAAAATTGTTTTTTATTAACTTTAAATTTTAACCTTAATCCTCAAAGAACTATATACTTGAGAAGACTGCCCCTCTCATGACATGTCATATGAAATCATAATTTTAGTCCTCCAAGCATTAATCCTAAAGTGAGGTAAAAGTTATTATGATTATGGTTTTAAGGATGAGCATATAATCCCATTTGTTTGTTTCCTCTTACAAATATTTTTTACTATTCTCACTTTTCAACTTTTTTATTTTATTTTATTTATTCAATGATTGAGATTTAAAATTGTTTTTTTCAACTTTAAATTTCAGCCTTAATCCTCATAGAACTATATACTTGAGAGGATTGCCCCTCTCATGATATGTCATATGAAATCATAACTTTAGTCCTCCAAGCAATTAATCTTAAAGTGAGGTAAAAGTTATTATGATTATGGTTTTAAGGATGAACATATAATCCCATTTGTCTGTTTATTGGTTTTGGGAAAGACTTTCGTTAACGGATAACCTTTAAAGGGACACCTGCAGTGACATTAATCAATTACTCCTACCAATAGAGAGTAGAAAAGACTGTGATAAGTCCAAATTTTGGACTTTTAGAGTGAAAAAAATATTCCTCTTTAATTCATGTTTCCAACCAAATCGACAATGCATGCCAACATTATAGTCTCAATGGCAAGGAGCCCATCTTTCACATCAAACTCACACAATAGTTGGTGTTTTTTGTTTTTATTTATTTATTTTTTAACATAAAAATGATGGTAGAGAATTTTACTCAATTGATAATAATATTAGAATTTGTTTTGAAATCTATGTGAGTGCGTACAGGTTAATGAAACTCATGTCTTTCATTCTTAGATCGATGTTGGATCCGTATTGGAATTAAGAACATGTTTAGAATATTGTAATATACACTGTAATTAAATAATTATTCTTAAAAAATAATTATTTAATTGTTTAGTTGTATTTTTATTATAAAGATAATTTTTCTAACGTAATAGCTATTCTGTAAAAATGAAGAATAATTTCATCTTCGTAATAATTACCTCCAAACGCTAGATGCCATCTTCTTATTTGTTACCATATATGATTTTGATATATTTTAAATTAAAAATTTGTTTAATGCTATGAGAATCTAAAGTTCTTCACTCTCTGTTAGTATCTAATCTAATGTTCTTCAGCCTCTATTAGAAAAATAAGCATGTTATTTCCACCACCTTATCGTACCGTATATATTCATGATATTATTCATTTGTTTTCGAGATAGGATTATAGGAATAGTTATTCTATTATAGCTCTTGCATTTCTTGTAATGCGGATTTCTATAACACTATAACTATTACAGTCTACTTAACGGACCTCAATATTTATCATTGTAATGCTGATTTCTATTACACTGTAAAATCTATTAATTCAACCTTGATATTTATGTTTATCGCCTGCATGGACTTGTTAGCACGGTACTGTCTCCTCCATTGCTGGTTGGCCTCGTAGAAATTGCAGTGTTCTAGTAATTATGAGTGCAATTTTAGAAGAACTTTTAACAGAGTACGTGTTTAGACGAAATGTCAAAAAGTAGACTCATAAAGTCCATACTAGAGTACGTTGCTTTCACTTCCTAGCTAGTTATAATTCAAAGTTGACCAACTATAAACGAAGTTCATCGTAGTTTTAATTTAATGCTGCGTGCACATAATATTCAACTAATCATTTATTACTGACCGCTAGCAATTAATGAAAATTGGAAACCATGTATGTGGTAGGAAATTCAAGTCAAATGTGTGCTTAAAAAAGCAAAAAGATTCAAAGAAAGAGACTTGAAGAGGTAGACTCAGGCTGGCAGTGATACCAGTGTCGATGGTTTTTGTTCATAGACAGATTCACTTTAGGCTACAAATTGAAATTAATGCGTTTATTGCTTTTCGTGTTTGTTAAGACCGGACCATTGGTTTTGGCAAGCAGCTAATGGATTCGGACATTAAAGTCAATATAGTGGGTGTTACTTCTAAGGTTTGTACTTCTTACGTGCTATCTTGCTCAGTAATTTCTATTCAAAGGCGTGTAATTTTTTTTCTTAAATTTGACATCTTAGGCTTTGATTTGAGGCACCCATTGCTGTCATATGGAAATTGCCTGCGTGAAGGTACACATCCATTTATGAGAGCAATTTAGAAAACAGATCCACAATTTGATGGTAAGTTTAGAATTTCGTGAATTTGTTGTTATTACCATTTTAGCTATTATTTTTGTTGATGAATCCCATTTTTTAAGGTGCGTTATTTTGGTAGGAATTTAGAATGAGAGTTGATAATTTAAACCTTTTTATTTAATAAAATTCTAGAGAATTATAATGTTCATTAACACTTCTGACGAATTTTGGAAATGCCAACACTTTACATAAAAAATATCCATTGCTTTTGTGAGAATCACTAATATAATATTATCGTGCACCTTTGACGTAATGGTCACTCTATAAGTACAAGTTTTTGTGTGTGGAAGGCAAAAATTGAGATTCAAGTCTCTAAAAGAGAGTTTCACATACATATACACTTATATTAAATTAGAGTATGATTTCTATCTAAAAAAAATCATTAATATATATAGAAACCATCAATATAAAACTTAAATTCCATTTTCACTCTTTATTATCAAAACTGAACATATATAGTATAGAGTAAAATTTATATATATATATATATATATATATATATATTTATATGATGTTTATCCAAAGATGTTTATTAATGTGTAAGGGTATTGATGGCACACTCATCTATTTCAAATCACAGACTGACACCTCTTTTTAGCACAGTAATTCCATCATCCTCATATATGCATCATCTTTTGTTGCCTTTCTGCAGTTAAGAAATGGTGATATATGGTTTTACAATGATTTTAGGGCCCGTTGGGCTAATACACTAAAAATAATACTGCATGGGACTAATTTCATTAACAAGTTAATGATTCTATCTGGTTTGATTTTTGGGCATTTGCATAGCTAGTTGCTTCAGTGTTCAATATGAACTTCTCTTTTAAAACTAGAGGTATCTATGAACAAGGATCTGTATAAGCCTACCATGGTGAAAAATCATATGGTTTTTTCCCAAAACATCATCATGGTGGCTGAAGACTGAAATGGCCTGTGAGAACTTACTTTTTACCTTTTATAGTCTTTCTTTTTCTGGTATTGCAATAATGATTAGAAGAAAGATGTATCTATTCATTAGTCTTGATGAATTTACCATTCAACATTGAATCAAAACATTTCGTTACGAAGGAAACATGAATCACGAGCAATATGATTTAATCGTTTTCATTCATTCCAGATTGTTTTTCTTAATTTCTTTCATTTCGCCTAACTGCTTTCCAATGTCTAATTAAAAATAATGATCTAATTTGACCAATTTTGTGCATTGACATTAACATGGAAGTAAAAACTGCTAATCCACAACCCAATTCTTTTCATTGCTATATCTCTCAACATTACATATCTGTTTTTGCATTTATTACTATAAATAACGGGTAAATACTAGTACACACTTGTTATTACTCTCAAACCTACACACATATAAGCACTCAAATCGATTTCAGTGCAAAAAGTATAATGTTTGTGTGCAATAACAAGAATGAAATAAACATCACCCTAAAATATTAGGCACATGCCACATAACATCATATATTGGTATGTGCCTCACTGTTCCACTGAGAAACAATTGGTATGATATGGATATATTTTTCTTTCTGAAAGAATTGATATGATATTTAATGCTTTTTATTCATGAGATTCCTTGTCATGACATGGACACATACATCCATACATGTAGAAACAACCAATTATATGTGCTTGTCATTGTTGATTAGCTAATTTACTTCTTTTATTTTCATTTATTTTAATTTTTTGTGGAGCAGCAGGTGTGATCTTGATCTGTACCAATATGCTTTGGCAGCTTGTAGCTACTTTAGCAATTGCATATATATAAGAACAAAAAGGATGCCAAATGCACATATGACTTTACAATATGGTCTATGAGGTTTCCTTGATAGCCTGATGAAACACAAAACTTTATAGATATCATCTGTCATCTACATTGTCTTTCCACTTACATACAATATATTGATGGCCCATTAAATTGTCATATATTTTAAAGATTTTTTTTCCTGATGAACATTAAATTGGCATATTAGATCACAGATCATCACACTATTGTCCCCTTTGTGGGTGCAATAGTTAAGCTGTTTTTACCAAAATTCTTACTTTGTTCAGCTTGGTGTGCAGATAGATTAAAAGGAATACTATTCTTGATTATGTGCATAAGGAATCTAGGATAAGTGTGGTACTCACAGAAAACAATTGTAGCATGGCCTACTCTTTACTTTTTTTCATACTGAGAACTAGTAGCTTGAGTATACCTTTTCTTTTTGCCTGCCACATGGATTGCTGCTAATTCTTTTGAAACTAGCCTTTCATTTTTCTTGATTCCCTGCATGTTATACTTTTGGTAATACCCCATGTGTCATGTTGATAAAAGTGGGTCCTGCATATATGTCTTCCAGAACACTTTTGGTATACCATAGAGTATAGAACATTGAGAGAACATTGATACAGAACCTTCTACTCTGGCTTCTACTTGTTAATGCTGTTAATCAATGGACCAAGTGAAATTTCAGACTTGGTTGCATTGCCTCAGAATCTGACATTAACTCCAGATCAGCAGGGGAAGCCAATTGTGAATTATAAAACTTTATAATTTTATATGCGACTATAATACCAACAGAGGATTAAATTTTAGTCAAATTATTAAACTTTAAATTACTTTTTTTTGGGTTGAATTTCATATGGTAAAACAAGAGATTTTACAATATATAGGACCATTATGCACTTTGATATATATATATATATATATATATATATATTTAATAATTCAATTCTTGTCACAAGTGGGGGAGTGGAATTTGAATTCAAATCTTGATTTTCCTCAAAAAAAGAAAAAGAAAAAAGTAATACCACTAAATTACAAGACTCTTAACTATTGCTAAACGTATCTAAGAGATGGAATATATCACTTCATTGAAGAATTAGGCCAAATATATATTATACAATATCAATCTGGGCTATGATGCCACAAACAAACCTTTGATCATGATCAAGAACTCAGATCTTGAACGTCTTCAATAGAACCAGTAACAGGTGTTAGTTGAGCTACAAAACTTTTGTTAGGGTACTTTTTTTACACCTAATTTCATTTACTTTCAAATACACACCATTCTATTTAAAGCCGAAGAATACTTATGCTTGGCAATATTTGAAAAGTCCATGATTCAAGTCCATGGCAAAATAATTTTATCAATGGAATTCAAATTCATAAATCAAAGCCCATGATTTAAACCCATGACAATTTATCTAAAAGCCCAATTCTCATTGGCAACATCAAAGTCCAATTCTCATTGGCAACATCAAAGTCCAATTTCCATTGGCAACATTGAAGCCCAATTCTCATTGGCAACATCAAAGCCCAATTTCCATTGGCAACATTAAAACTCAATTCTCATTAGCAACATCAAAACCCAATTCTCATTGGCACTACTTTATCAAAAAAAAAAAAAAAAAAAAAAACCCAAGATTATCAACACTTGGCAAAGAAAATATATATATATATATATATATATATATATCATGGTAAAATGTTATTATGGCAAAAGGGACCATGGCGATCGTCTCGAGGATCATCCTCTCGTATTATAAACCCATGAAGCGCATAAACATCATTTGCATCACGACGTCCATAATATATACCTTCAACACTCGTGGTAAAACATTCAAACCTACAAGCTCATCATTCAAATTATGATGTGATTATTAGAAGCCATGAACATTGTTTTATGGAATTCATCATAGTAAATATTATTTACAAAAGAATTCTAAAAAAACTTGTCCAGTTATTTCAAACATTACAACCAATTGCCCAAAGGCCCATTGCAAGTATTTATGAAAAACCCAAAAAATATTTACTAATAAAAACCCATGGCAACATGTGCACACAACACAGCCCAAGGGAACCAGCCCATGTGAGCAAGCCTAAGCAATAAACACTAGCAGGAGGCAAAAAATTAAGAGTAGGCAAAACAGCCATTGTCCACCCCTAACCAAAAAGGGCAACTAAGGACTCATACAAGGGAACCAAGCCTTTGAGAATGGACCAAGGGATGTCCCATCAGCCTTTTGCCATCCTTTACTTGACGTGAACAGTACCCAAGGGTTTGTCATGTCAGCTGAAGTCTAGAGGATGATAGAACTCCATTAGACTGCACCTCCAGTGGAAGGGGAGCTGAAGCCAAATTATTCAAACTTCAACAAATTGATGTTATAAATGTCAAAAACGTTCAAGACATGATTCATGTACTAAGCCCATGAATCCTAAAGGGAAAAAATTGGGAACATGTGGTTTAGAGGGCATAAAGAGATCTCCAGCGGAATTCCCTGAAGTAGACTAGAACTTGACACCTGGCTTGGGGTGTTGAATCTTGCTTCTTGGGGGACCAAATCTCAGTTGCAGCATTATGATTCTTTCTTGATACACACCCCAAACACAATAATCAAACTCAGCCTAGAAATCTTGGCAATTAATGCAAAAATCCATCATTTCCCAAAGAAGCAAGGCAGCCCCAAAAGTAAATCCCCTACTTCTGACCAAAAATCTCAAGAAGCTTGATCTTGATTTCGTCATCTCTGAGTCGTCATCCTTTTTTGGATTGTTGTCAATTAATGCCTCTCTATAGCTCCATTATAAATAGACAAGCAAACTAACCACAAAGAACCAGCCACCCCCTCTAAAAATTTAGGTTCGTTTGCCATTTTTGCTGGTGGTTTAGCTTTCCTTAAGCTCATCACCCATCATCTTTAACCTACACCCATCTTAACCAGATATTCCTCTCACACCTTCACACAATTATAGCCCATAAATGTCTCTCAACTAGTCAT
Organism: Lithocarpus polystachyus; assembly: GCA_033629205.1. Lineage (NCBI taxonomy): Eukaryota > Viridiplantae > Streptophyta > Magnoliopsida > Fagales > Fagaceae > Lithocarpus > Lithocarpus polystachyus. The sequence continues at coordinate 78,719,051 of CM066164.1, forward strand.
AAACAGCCCACCACTCACAAAAAACTTCAATCTCAGCATTAATCCTATCTCACTCACTCAAAACAACCCACATTCAGCTCGTCCATGCCTTATAAACACATACTCACCGAAATCTTAGTTTAATACTTGCTGTACTAAGCTGGGGATCTTTCTCTCCCTTCATTCCATCCTATTTTTCCTCTTTTATTTGTAATTATGGGGCCTTTAACCCTTGTTTATTATTATTATTATGATAAAGGATATAATATATTTGTAACAATTGAATTTTTACCTCATATTGATGTAATGATGGCTAAAAGTACTATATTCTCTCTTTCACAAAGCACACATGGACCCCCAAAAGTGAACACTTTCCTAAATTTATTTAATCATTGACTGTTGGACTCTAAGTATAATTTTCCTTCACTATTGGAGATAATACCGTACCACTAGAGGACTGATTTGGACTATGATGCTGTAAAAGACTAATAATATAACAAACTAACAATAATGTTGTGTTTATTGTGCTTTATTGTTGTCTTGCAGCCTTTATCTCTTGCTTGGGTGGATTTCCATAACACCCAAAGCCTTTGAGCTTTATTTCAAAGCCCATTGTCGAGTTTCGGCTTGGTTACCTATTAATTTATTTGGGTACATCAAAATTTTCCCTCAACAACTTTTAGTTTGCGTTAGTGATTTTATGAAGTCTTGATAACCACTAAACATTTTTTACACTAAAATATATAACACAACATAGAGTACGTATATGATTTAATCATCACATTTTAATAAGGCTACAACCACTGGTTCACGCACTCCTTCAAGTGAGCTGTTTCTTGTTATTGGGCCTTCAATTCTGAGCCCAAAGTGAAATAAAACCGGCCCTGCTATGTTCTTTGTCAGCCCAAACCCATAAAATAAAAAATTTTAATGCTAAAAAAACCAACCAAATTGAACACAATTCGACCATTTCAATGCCTTAAGCCCAAATCCAATCGAGAGAGAGAGAGAGAGAGAGACGACGTCGTGCTGCTGCATGTGAGGGTTTTTTTTTTTCATTATTATTCATTTCACCTCTTTCCCAGTTCACTCGAATTTTGTTTCTGTAAGATATATATATTGATTAGCATCATGATTTAAATTTTTGGAGAATTGATTTTGAGGTAGAACCAGTTGTAACAGTTTGCTTTTGTTTGTTAATCTATGTAATAGCATAGTAGACAATAGAGCTTAGTGGATATGATTTTGCGGAGAGAGAAATTAGAGAATTGCAGTTAGAATAAGTTGTAACAGTTTGGATATATATGTTCATTTCTACTGATTTTATGCAAAATAAAACTATAGCTTCAATTTTATTAAGCAAGTGGAAGAAAAAGTGAGGAAAATAGTACACGTGGCCGAACCTCCATAATTAATCTGTTGAGAATTCATAACCGATCCCAAAAATTTGGAGTTGAAGTAGAAAAACTAAGTTCTTGCCTGTGAGTAACTATTGGGAGGATATCTTAAACGCGCGTTTAAGTTACACGGTTAGCTGAACCTATAGAGGTCGAATCTTGGTGCGATGGCAAGTGCCTTCCATCAAAATCAACAAGGTCGTGGTTTCGAGTCTGAGAATCAACCTCTTCAAACAATCCATGAACTCTCCTAGACCCTGCGAAAGTGGGAGTTTTGTTAATTGGGTACCACCTTTAGTAGCTGAACCTATGGATGTGGTAGCAGCAGGTGTTTTCCTTAAGAGAATCTGTGGATCATTGTTAACCTGCTCGGTAGGCAAATACTTTAGCTAATACAAGTCCAAATGTATGCCATTTGTAAGCCACATACCATAAATTTAAGCTTATATTCTTTATGGTCTCATTAGTTATAGTATCCGTTGAAATTGGTTTGAAGTAGATACAAGTTGGATATAACACAAAACATCCCTGCTAACCTACTATTTGAATAACACTACTCCTCATCCCCCACTAACTTTGAAGCATTAGTCAACAAATCACACATTCCAAATTGAAGAAATTTCAGGGGAATTAACACAGAAAAACTGAAACATGTGTGGACTCCTTGATTCATTACAAGCCTTGAAAAAATTTGCCAACTTTTTATGAGTCTTTAATCATATGCATGTGGTTTTGGTTAAATTTTTCGAATGAGAACATTGATATGCAACTCATCCACCAGTCTACTAATTTATTTACTGTTCACCTTTGGGAAATACAATTTGAACACTGAAAATTGAATTTAATCATCATGAACAGGAAGCAATATTTTTTCGAATAAATAATTCTACTTATCAAAAAAAGTGTTGAATTAAATTTTCAAATGATAGCAAATTCTGAGTCTCATGCCCAGAGACACCATCATCAACAGCAATAACTCCCCCATTGTAGTTGCTCACAAAAAAAGCATCCTCCCCACCTCTCTCAACCTTCGGAAAGATCAAGACTTGATAATATGTTAAAGACACGTAGAAAGAAGAAAACACTTTTTTTAATAGGAAGCATGGACCATAGAGGGGATACAAAAGGTGGTTTGTTTGCAGTGTGCAATTACTGTGTTGGGGTGTGGAATAACGTGAATTAACAGAGAAAGACACCTCTTACCTACAAAATTAGCAATATACATTAACCAACTTGTTAGGCCATTAACAATAACTGTTAGATAGCTTACAACATTAGACTCATTTCCAAATGAATCGATGACCATATTTGGCTGAAATATTGATCTTCTTGAGTGCATTCAAGATTTGTGTCCGTTTGTATATCTTATTTTTCAGCTTTTTAAAATATGGCTGGTGCGAAAAAGTTGTAACTAAAAAATTAGTATTTCAGCCAAATTAAGAGTGACAATGTCATGCAACTGCCGCCTGCCTCCTGCCTAGACAACTTCCAATTCGAGAGAGAGAACATTGTGCTGCTTTCACGAGTTGACAATCTTCTATTGGGGTGAGCATTTTTCATTATTATTCAGTTTTTCCTCTTCCCAGTTCACTTGATTATTATTTCTGTAGCATGTAAGATATGTTGGTTTGCATCTGGTTTTAATTTTTTTGGGGATTTAGTATTGAGGTAGAACCAGTTGTAACAGTTTGCATTTATTTTTTAAAATCTATAGCATAGCATAGTAGATGATTGAGCATAGTGGATTTGATTTTGCACAGAGATTATAGAATTAGATTGGCTGCTGCATTAGAGGTAACTGCTAAATATGATTGATTTCAACACTGCAACAGAATGTGATTGATTTTTCTTGATTTGAATGTGATAGTCGTGGCCTATGAGCAAAGCATAAGTTTGGATTAATGGGTAATAAGCCATATTGCTTATACCAGTTAACTGTATCTATTAGCTTATTGAAAAAGAATTATTTGTCTTGATTATGTTAGAATATTTAATTAGGATTTAATTAATCTAAATATGCTATAGTAAACCAGTTAGAATCTCAGAAAAGTAGCTTTATATTTCTCATTTGTTCACAAGGGACTAATGTATCGTGCCAAATTTACTTTTTTTCCAAGGATTCTATAACATATATTATCATTACTGGTGATTTTTGTTTTGTTTTTGTTGGATGGATGATAGAATCTTATGACCCTTGATCTGATCCACAGGACCCTCTTGCCAATCCTATGTAGGATCCCATTCTTGACAACCATGCCTCTGATTCGCTGGTCATGAACTCCTTCAGAAGCGTTGCAAAGCACCCAATAATTTCTCTGATAGACTCAGTTACCACCCTAAAAGAGCTGAAGCAAATCCACTCCCAACTGGTACTTAACAGTCTTCTTAGAGACCCTCATCTGTTGGGCCAATTTATAGCTACCATTGCCCTCAACAACCCCTACAATCTTGATTATTCCAATCAAGTTCTGGACCAATGTGACAACCCAACCCTCTTTGCCTTAAACTCTATGATCAGAGCCCACTCCAAAAGCTCAACACCTCAAAATAGTTTTCGCTTCTACAAAAAAATTCTTCAATCTAATCACAATCTCTCACCTGATAACTACACCTTCAATTTCTTGGTTCGCACGTGTGCTCAGCTTTCAGCACATGGGACGGGTCTGGCAGTACATGGTGCACTAATAAAACATGGGTTTGAACATGATCCACATGTTCAAAGTGGTTTGATTTTCATGTACACTGAATTGGGTTGCCTGAGTTCGTGTCATAAGGTGTTTGGTAAAATTCGAGAGCCAGATTTGGTGTGTCAGACAGCTATGGTGAGTGCTTGTGCAAAATGTGGTGACATTGGTTTTGCAAGGGAGCTGTTTGATGTAATGCCTATGAGGGACCATATTGCATGGAACACAATGATTGCAGGGTATGCACAATGTGGGCAGCCGAGGGACGCATTGAGTTTATTCCATTTGATGCAAATGGAGGGTGTTTGGGTGAATGAGGTGTCTATGGTTTCGGTTTTATCTGCGTGCACCCACTTAGGTGCATTGGATCAAGGGAGGTGGGCACATGCTTATATAGAGAGAAACAAGCTAAGGATGACGGTGACACTGGGGACTGCACTGATTGACATGTATGCGAAATGTGGAAATGTGAGTAAGGCCATGGAAGTTTTCTGGGGAATGAAAGAAAAGAATGTGTATACTTGGACTAGTGCCATGGGTGGGCTAGCCATGAATGGATTTGGAAAGAAGTGTCTTGAACTTTTTTCTCTTATGAAACATGATGGCATTCATCCCAATGAGATCACGTTTGTTTCAGTTCTTAGAGGTTGTACTGTGGCTGGACTAGTTGAGGAAGGCCGTGAGCATTTTGAGTCAATGGGGAAAGTGTATGCAATTGAGCCTCAGCTGGAGCACTATGGGTGCATGGTTGATTTATATGGTCGAGCTGGCCGCTTAGATGAAGCATTAAACTTTATCAATAACATGCCCATGAAACCTCATTCTGGTGCTTGGGGAGCTTTGCTTAATGCTTGTAGAATGTATAAAAATATGAAACTGGGTGAACTTGCCTCTAGAAAGCTAGTGGAGCTGGAGGCCAAGAATCATTGTGCTTATGTTCTTCTGTCAAATATGTATGCAGATAACAAGAACTGGGAAGAGGTTAGTTCTGTGCGTGAGATTATGAAGGCTAGAGGTTTGACAAAGCTCCCTGGATGTAGTGTTATAGAGGTTGGTGGTGAAGTTCATGAGTTCTTTGTTGGGGATAATTCTCATCCAATGTATGATGAAATTGAGATGATGATGGCAGAGATATCAAAGCGATTGAGACTAGCTGGTTATGTAGCTGACACTAACCCTGTTCTGTTTGATATAGAAGAGGAAGAAAAAGAGGATGCTTTGTTTAAACATAGTGAGAAGGTAGCCATTGCTTTTGGTTTGATCACTTTAAAAGAAGGTGTACCCATTAGGATTGTGAAGAACCTCAGGATTTGTTGGGATTGTCATGAAGTAGCAAAAAAAATATCTGAAACTTTTAACAGAGAGATTATTGTGAGAGACAGGAATAGGTTTCACCATTTTAAAGACGGTGACTGTTCTTGTAAAGGTTATTGGTGAAATAACTGAAATGTATACTCTCTTCACTTCATTTAGTTAAGGATGATTTTAGTTGTGACTGACATATCAGTTGTAATTCTTTGTTGTACTTCCTAAAACAAATAAGAAATTTGCAATACACTTCTTTGAGTGTGTCTGTCTTTTGGTCTGTCTTAGGAGTCCAATATCTTTTTATGACAGTACCATAAAAAAGATTGTATTCACTATTCAGTGCACAAAATTGCCACTTCTATGGATTTGGAAAAGGTGATTGGTAACCAGGCTTACCTGCAATGTTTTTTTTGTGGGTGACGCTGATTCTCAGATTCAATCCCGTGATATGCCGCTTTGACATAATTGAGATTTTTAAAGAGGCAACTTGGAGATAAGCAGCTAGGCTTCAGAGAAGTGATTTGATGTAATTGCAATCAAAGATTTGACCATTTCCTTATAAATGCATATTTTGTAACCTACTGCATTTTAATTCAAGTCAGATCATACAATATTTCTTACCAATACAAAATTCATTTTGGTCTTGTTAGTTAAATTTGCCTTAACCAAGCGAATTGAACCATCTTACGCAAGTACTTTCCTTTGCAAATCAGTGGCTCTGCTCAGTTCTTTCATTTGATGATCACAACCAACAAAAAATTGGTTGATTCTTTCCGTTTGCTATCCTTAAGCTTTTTGAAACATCGAAAAAAAAAAAAAAACTTGTATAGGATGTATAGATAAAAAGAATTTGAAATGCAGAGTTTGAAAAGAAGGGAAGTTTTGAAAAAATAAAAGAAGAAGACTAATTAGTATCTTCATGACAATTAACAAGCAATAATCAAATCGAAAGCCTTCCCAATTGTTGGGCCGTACCTCCTATGAGGAGGTGGTTTCACCAGCCCAATCAATTAAAATACCAACAAAGAACGAGTAGTAGTAATAGACAAGGCTGCACAAAGCCATGGTTAAGAGCACTGCATCAGGCTTTATAAACATGCATTTCAGTAAAATTTTAACGAAACTCATGTAAAAGCTAAGCCCATTAACCTCGTTAATTTATTCCAAAAATTTAAGATCTGTTCTAGCAACAGAAAGGGGCCAATTTACAACAGGATTTTGTTATTTTATGTATTAATGCTTTTAAATCTAGATGGGATAGAGATGTATTATAATTGTAATTACATATTAATTGTCAAAAGCCTTATGGATCAAAGGCCTTGTAGCTGAATTGACACCTCCCCATATACAAAGTACTTGAAGATCTAAGGAAAATGGTTCTAGCTGCGGAGTTAGCAGCGTGTTGTAATTATTTTTCAAAAAAAAAAAAAAAATTGTATTGCCTACTCTCATTCATTAGAGAAGATAAGGGTTTGAATTTTTCATTGATCAAATTATTTATATATATATATATATATATATATATAAAACTGCAACTTAATCTAATGAATTTCTACTATAAAAATATAAAAGTTGTTTCTTTACGTAACAATGAAGTTGAGAGAGAGATTGAATTAGTGAAAAAAGTTAGCCTTTTCTTTAATAATAGATCACTTTAAGCTAATATAAGATACTTGTTTCAAGGTGGATTTTTAGTAATTTGTTCATGGCGACAAGACATTCGTTTTAAATGGTTCGATCTATTAGACCCTTCTCAGATTCGTGGTTTTTAACACCCACGATGTATTAGTTGAAATAATTGTTATTTGTGAACCAATGATCATGTTATTGACGTTTTTATGCCTCTTGTTTTTAACTAGTAAAGAACAATTGTAACTCCATTAATTTTTTGGACAAGAGTTGGGTCCAGTGCTTTTTGTTTATTGAATCAATTGAGATATGGACATATGACATTTATGTGACATTCATCTAAATTCTAATGAGTTCAGTGCACAAGAGCAAGTCAGTTAACGCATTGGCCTGGTTGGACAATTTTTCTTTTCATATTAAAGGGTTTTGTTTTATATGTAAACTAGTTAGTAACCCATGCAATACATGAGAAAATTTAACATAATATGACTTTTTATTTTCTAAATATGATATTCAACTTCCTAAAAAAAAAGAAAAAAAGAAAAGAAAAGAGATATTTAACAATTATAATATAGAATAAAATTTAAATTTCATTAAAAAAACATATTATAATATTGATATAGAATTAAAAGGATCCGTTTATGAAATTCAACAATTAAAAGGATTTACATATATAATAGAATTTAAATTTTATTAAAAAAACATATTATAATATTGGTATGTAAAATATTAACGTTTGAAAACTTATAATATTATGAGGCCAACCAAAAATCAAATATTTTTAGTTTTATATAGATTTTGAAGTGATTATAAAAAAATATAGATTTTGATGTCATATTATTATGAACTTTTGCTGAATTTTAATATTTATGTTTTATTTTTTAATTGATTTTATTTGAAATTAGTCAAATGACACATTAAATTCTTACAAAAAAGAATAAAAAGGAAATTAATTTTGTTGCTTAATAATTCACGGTTTTTACACAACGTCAACGTGCTCGTTGAAAAGTCTTTGGAAAAAAAAAAATATGAGGAAAGAAGAATGAGATGGGTTCTTTCGAAAGCAATTAAAACTGATAACATTTAATGTGACGGTAAGGAACTAAAAAATAAAAATACTTTTGAGAGACTAATTTATTTGACCTCATATTTAGCTAAGATAAGTTAGGATTCTTGGCTCTAATATTATAATAAATGATTATTTATCTTAAAAATTATTCATTTAGAAAAATGTGAACAACGTTCTAACAAGTTAAATTAAAAGGAAATTGATCAGCCACCATTGAGTGTGGTACAGAGGTAGGAAACCCTTGAAAAGACGCATCACTTTGAACTAAGTGCCAAGAGGTTGTGAGTTTGAGTATTAGTACTGACTCATACTTCTTAATATGCCAAAATCATGGTAGTTGAGTTGGGTAGTAAGTACTTGGTGGTACTTATGGGTTTACTAAAAAGTCCAAGTGACAATGTACCATGAGGTGTGACTTGTGGGGTAATAATTATACATCGTGAGCCTCTTTTTTTTTTTTAGGAAAAAAAAAAAGAGGAAATTAATATGTACATTAATCTCCATCAGAAGAAAAACCAGTGTAAAAGCATTTCCAAATATGCTTTGTGTGAGAACTAAGAAGTCTTTGGAAAAAAACGTGAAAGAAAGGAGAGGGAGACTATTGCAACTGCTATTGTTTTGAGAGTTGAGACCACGACTGACAATATTTAATATAGGCTTAAAACTCATTTTCGTTCCTACATTTTCACACGATTTTCACTTTGGTCCCCATATTTTATTTTCACGATTTTTAGTCCATAAAATAAAAAAAACGATCTCATTTTTATCCCTACTGTCAGTGTCCTAACGGCAAAATCCTAAGTGGTAAACGGAACACCCTATTAGCTGACATGACGATGATGTGGCAATTAAAATATTATTAAAAAAATATTATTTGGCATTTTTTATGCCAATTTCAATTTTTTTTAAAAGCCACATTAGAAAATTTAAAAAAAATTAAATTTAAAGAAAAACCTTAAATCTAATTAATTTAAAATTTTAATTTCTTAATATTCATGTTCTTCAACCTGTTCTTCCTGTTCTTCATAGAGCAAACCCAGCAACCAAGAACTTAAATCCATACCAGAAGAACACAAACAAAAACAAGAAGAAAAAATTAAATTAAATACTAACAAGAAGTTTTCTTCATGTTCTTCCCAAATCCAACAAGGAACCAAACCAATTTTATAAAACAAAAAAGCAGAAACAGAAATAGAAACACATGGCTTATAATTTCCCAAATCTACACCAAACCCACTTCTACTACTAATGAATTTAGATCACAAACCAACCTACATTTTTTTGCAATGTTAGATCTGACGTTTCGGAGCCGCAATCACACATCGACCACTTTGACCGTCTTCCCAACTCTATCCTCCTCTTGATCTTCAACAGTATCGGCGATGTCAAGGCCTTAGGTCGATGTTGTGTCGTTTCGCTCCATTTCCACTCCCTAGTCCCTCAGGTTGATAACGTCGTCGTTCAAGCCGACTACATTATCTCCGACGACAACTCTTCGTCTTCTTCTCTTTCCGCCCCAGCTATCTCCTCTTCCTTCGACAAGTCTCGCAACCCATTCTTGAACCTCTTCCGGTTCGTTTTCGACGGAATCGTCAAGCCCCTTCAACTCTTTACCCAATTCCTTAACCTCGACCCAAGTCCTCAAAAACTTCAACGAAATTCACTTCCTTCGAATCGAGCTTCATAGCGGCGAATTGGGTATCGAGGATGGGGTTTTGTTTTTTTGAGAGGATGTGGAGTTTTTTGATTTTATGGGTTTTTTGTGTGTTTGTTTCTCAAGAAAATTTCTGGGTTTATGGGTTTGCTAGAGGTTGGGTTAGTTACTGTGTTTATGGGTTTGTTTCTTGGATTTATTTTTTGTTTTTCTGGATTTGATGGAGATTGGGTTTGGTTGCTAGATTTGGATTTGGGGTTTGCTAGAGCTTGGTTTGGTTGCTTCTTGGATTTGGGAAGAATATGAAGAAAATTTCCTGTTAGTATTTAATTTAGTTTTTTCTTCTTGTTTTTGTTTGTGTTCTTCTGATATAGGTTTGAGTTCTTGGTTGCTGGGTTTGGTTTGTGAAGAACACAAAGAACAGGTTGAAGAACATGAATATTAAGAAAATAAAATTTTAATTAAAATTTTAAATTAATTAGATTTAAGGTTTTTCTTTAAATTTAATTTTTTTAAAAATTTTCTGATGTGGCTTTAAAAAAAAATGCTAACGTGGCATAAAAATGCCAAATAATATTTTTTTAATAATATTTTAATTGCCATTTAATAAAGCAACTAAGTTCTTTTGATTTAGTCAAGTATGGACTTTGGAAGTTGTTCGTGAAATTAAAAAAATCAAAGTGACGGTAAGGTAAAGACAAAACTTAAGTTGTTTAGATATCGTAAATTACATTCTTCAATTAAATTTAATAAAAACATATTTTATTTTTCTTAGAAACAGTTAAATTCAATTAACTACATAATTTATTGGTCAATAGAACTACTGCATGATTAAATTCAATTGAAGAATTTAAGTTACAAGAACTAAGAAACTATATGAAGCGAGTTCCAATTAGCTCAACTGGTTAAGTTTTTGTTATCAATTAAGAGATTTAAAAATTTAGAATTAAACTCCGTTTACACCAAATCTCAACTAGTGTTTTATCTAGCTTGATAGAAAGAGCAATTATCATAGAATGAATGTTAGAGGTTTGAATTTTACCGTATTAAAAGCACAACTACACATAAATAAACACAACTATACATAAATTTTGTTGGTAATATAATAGAATTGTGAAGAAAAAGACCAAATCCTCAAAAGATCTACGCATGTGGGGGTGACAAGTTAGGCTCTGGCGGCAGATGCCTTATATGTTCCAACTTCCAACTTTCAAGTCTAAATCCGCCATTGGTTGGCTTAACTTTTTTCTTTTTTGGGGTATGTCGTATGTGCACTTTTGACCAAAATTTGTTTTTGTTTTGTTTTGTTTTTGTTTTTTTTAGCTTTGGAAAACATTTTGTTGTGAATTATGATCTACTTGATCGTTCTTACGCGATGACCCAATAGAATCCAATTCCTCTGGCATGAACTTCCGTGACTACTTTTTAAACTTTTTTATAATAGATTCTACAACATGATTACACATGTATTGCTTCCTTGAAACTTTTGTGAAGATTGGAATTTGAAGTCTTTAGCTTATAAACAAGAGAGTCAATCTCGTACTGGAGGCTGTACCAGTTTGACCAGTGGAACGATATATTTCGGTACCGGTCAATATCGGTGTACCGTTTCGGGTTTACCGCTATTATATATATATATATATGTGTGTGTGTGTGTGTGTGTGTGTGTGTGTGTTATAATAAATATAAAAGTTTACCATAAAACATTACCTTAATTCAGAATAAATTATTTATAGTTTTAGACTTTAGCATCAATTAAAAGAAAAAAAAAATACAATATAAAAATAGAAAACTTAACTGTTTATTGCATATTAGAAAAACAAATAATACTAATAAGTTAATGCTGTTAGGTTCTAAGGAATTAGGAACTAATGTATTAGAACTTCATTTTGTAATGTTGGCAAACTATGATCAAAACGTTTTTAGTCTTGTTTAGACTTGCTCAAAGTATGAGGTTTTTATGTAAAGTTGGAATCGAGTTACTACAGAAGTTGCTGTGCAATTCTGCCTGGCTCGATCGATCGAGAATTAGACTCGATCGATCGAAAGTCGTGCAGATTGTTTTTTCTGCAGAATTTCCAGCTCAGCCCAAGCCCGTTTGACGTGTAGGGTTTTATGTTTTTCCCTAAGTATAAAAGGGAAAATCCTAGCCACGTTTTTAGAGTTCTAAATGTTGTGTGTGTGAATCTTATTTGTGAGATCTAGAGGTGTTTACCTTCACATACACTTAGGGTTTCCAAACTCAAGATTGATGTCAAGAGCTTGGTGATCATTCAGTTGCAGAATCAAGAGTTTCAAGATATACAAGCAGGTGTGCTTGTGCTTTGCTGAGAATTCAAGGAAAGAAGTAGTTCGTGGACTCGGAGCTGTCACGTGGTCGTGGTAGTAAGTTTCCTGCTTGAGGTAGCATTAGGATGTTAGTGGTCTAAGCCGCTATTATGTAAACTTCAATTCTTTCATAGTGAATTCGGTTTTACCTTGGGGATAGCTAGGTTAAATCCTTCCCAGGTTTTTTACCGGTTTGGTTTTCCTGGGTTATCATATCGTGTGTTATTTATTTTCCACACTTTTACATGATATGATATATTTGTGTTAACCTAAAATTGCTTAATTTACCTAAGTTAATCACTTGGCTAAATATTTAGGTGAATCTGTTTGTGTTTAAGAGGTCTAAATTTCTTACAAGTGGTATCAGAGCGGGTAGCTTTTTGTGTGGATCTTTTGATCTTAAAGCTGATCCTTGACCCCGGTTGTCATGGAACACGGACATTCTCTTGTTATTCCACCTCATTTTGATGGGAATAATTATGCTTATTGGAAAGTAAGGATAAAAGCATTCTTGAAATCTATTGACGAGAGAGTCTGGAATTCTGTAGAATATGGATGGGAGAAGCCCACTACTCCTGTGAGTGAGTGGCAAACTTCTCAAAAAAAGGCAGCCGCTTTTAATAGCAAAGTTATGAATGCTATTTTTAATGCTGTCTCTATGGAGGAATTTAAGAGAATCTCTAATGTTGAGGTTGCTCATACTGCTTGGAATATCCTCCAGACTGTGCATGAAGGCACAAAGGCAGTTAAAATTAATAAGTTGCAGCAACTGACTACTAGATTTGAAAGCATTAGAATGACTGATGATGAATCTTTTGAAGAATTCTATGCTAAACTTAATGATATTGTTAATTCTGCATATAATCTGGGTGAAATCTATGATTAACCTAAAATTGTTAGGAAGATTCTTAGATCTTTGACTGAGGATTTTAGACCCAAAGTGACTGCCATCACCTAAAGTAAGGATGTGGACTCTATCCCTGTTGATGAACTTGTAGGATCTCTTCAGTCCTATGAGTTGGACCTATCCAAGATTAACAAATCCAAATCAATGGCTCTTAAGTCTGTTGATGATGTTGAGGTTGGTGGATTTGATGATGAACTCTCTGCTATAGAGATTGTCTATCTTGCCAAGAATTTTAGAAACTTTCTTAGGAACAATAATAGAAGGGCAAGAGGCAAGAACACTGCTGAACCTAGAAATTTTAGGAGGAATGATCCCACTAAGGTTAATAACACTGAAAAACCTAAAGAGAGAGTAGGTCAACCTTCTAATAATTATATGGGACAACAATATTTTGAATGTCAAGGGAATGGTCATGTGAAATCTGAATGTCCTGCATACTTGAAGTCAAAGGGTAAGGCTATGGCTGTAACCCTTAGTGATGATAAAGTTTTTGACAATGAATCAGTCAGTGATGAGGATGGAAATTTCATTGCTTTCACTGCTACTGCTGTAGTTAATGAAAATGTGTCTGCTGAAGGGAACCTTTCTGATGGGAAACTCTCTGAAGATGCAGATTTACAGGAAGCCTACAATAAATTTTGCAAAGTTGCTGCAAAAGATGCTATGAATGTTGATATTGGTTTAAAGAAAATTGCATCTCTTAAACTTGATAAGAAAAATTTACTTGTGAAACTGTTTGATGCTAATGAGCTTTTGAATAATGTGAAGATTGAGAACATGCTTTTACTTGATAAAGTTAAAAATTTGAAACTTGAATTATCTGTTGGTAAAGAACAAACTAATAGGTCTGCAAGCTCCAAACTTGATCACATGTTAAGTATTCAAAAGTCTCCTTCTGACAAAACCGGTTTAGGTTTTGTGGAAAGCATCTCTGTGCCTGAATCTCATTCCACAAACTTTGTTCCTTCTACTCAACCTCCTAAGAGTGAGACTGTCAAACCTTCTGTGAGTGAAGTTGTTAAATCTGTAGAAGTTACACCTCCTAGAAAGATTAGGGTTGATCTTCAAGAGTCTAATTCTAGAGCTTCTAATTCTTCTAAGGGCAAGTTGCATGATAAGCTTGCATGGGTTTGTCATTTTTGTGGTAAGTCTGGGCACATTCGTCCAAATTGTTTCAAGTTGCAAGCTGCTAAGCGAGTAAATAAACCTAAAGTACCTATGCCTCAAGCACAAGATCCTATGGTACTTATTGGTGAATTGGTAAAGGCATTAAACCTTTATTCCAATCCTGGAGTTGCTCAAAATTCTAATGTGAATCATAACTCAAATGCTAGAGTTGCATCTAAAAGGCTTTGGATGCAAAAGACTCGACCTAATTGAGTCTGTCTGACATGGTCCTTGTTCTTCATTGTTCTATCTCTTGTAACCATTTTTTTTAGGATTTGCATTGCATAACATTCATGCATTTCATTCTAGGTTGTTTTTTATTTTTTATTTTTTTAAAAAAAGGGTAACAAGAATGGGTTTGGCAATATGTGTTTTGCAGTATTTTTTTTTTCTTGAATTTGAAGACAAGGTTGGTCAATCTATTTTTACATAACATGTTTATGTACCTTGTTTAGCTTGGATGAGCTTATTTTATTGCACTTTATTAGTTTGAGCTTTGTAGTGCATGTTGTGTGGGAAGATGTTTATGGTTTTTGATCACATGATCTTGATTTTGAAGTCATATGTCTTTGATTGACGGACTTGAACTTTTTGAGAAAGGCATAAATAACAATCTCACCACTGTTTATTAGCCAATCATGACCACCTTAGTGCATATCGTAAGATTTTGTACTCAAGAAAGTGTAGCACATACAAAAAAAAAAAAAAAAAAAGAACATAAGGTGTAGCCTCGGTTAAAATGTTAAAATTGGTGTGTACATTATTGGGCTATAATAATCTCATAATTCATATAAAATTGGTGTGTACATTATCTCGGCTATTTTAATAAGTTTCTGATCAATTGAAATTGGTATATATATTATGAGGCAAATCAAGAAACTTATATGATTGCAAGTTTTTATTCTAGGAGATGTGAGAGTTATATGATGTAACTCTTTAAGTGATTGTCTCTTTCAAATTCATGTCTTTCAAATTTATGTGATGAATTTTGTAGAAATTGTGATTGATCACTATTTACATATCACCTCACATGTTTCTCAAGCTTTTGCTAGTTGCACACATTACACAAGTTATTCTTTGCTAAACTTTGTACATGTTACTGTGTGAGTATCTGGCCTGACCAACCAAGTTTGATAATCTCTTGAAAATTGATGCAAAACATGTTTTCTGTTTGAGAATTTGGGCAAATTGAGTGAAGATCTTAATTTTTGGAAAACGGTGATCTAAACAAGTGGTTTTGAAAAGCATTTCATCTCATACTCATGCATTTTAGTCATAAAATCAAATGCTTTGAGGAGTTTCTGCACTGAAATTGCTTTGTTTTTCAAAAATCTGCTTTTTTCAGAATTTCGATTGATCGAAGCTGTTTCTCGATCGATCGAAATTGCGATTAAATCCTTTGGACAGCTTCTGTGTGTTTCGATCAATGCTCGATTGGTTCTGGATCAATCGAAGCATTTTCGACCGATCGAACATATTTTTCGATCGATCAAAAATGGGGCTGAGAGTTTTTAAAAAGAACTTTTCTTCACGTGTTCTTCACTTTTTAAAATAATTTTCAAACCTTTTTTCTCTCTCACCAACCGGTCAAGACTCCAAAGCTATTTTTTGTCGTTTTCCTTCGATCTTTTTGCAAGGATTCACTCCTCTAGGGCCGGTAAGACTATATTACCTTTCTTTTTGCTTTTATTTTCATTTTTTTCATGCATAAATTCATGCATTTGTTGGGTATTATTGGACTTCTTTCTTTTTGCAATTGTTGATGTTTTAGTCGTTTTCTTTCATAATAAATCGATGGGTTTTTGTGGGGACACCATATATAAATGATACAAGTGGTTTAATTTGATTAATTTGATGTTTTATGGAGAATTGAAAATTCTAGGGTTTGAAAATTACCAAATTTAGGGCTTTTGTTCAAATTAATATAAATTGATGAAATTGGCTTGTTAGATTGACTTATTTGATCATTATATTGTGTTTTCTAACTGTTGTGATGATTAATTTCTCAATTTGTTGGGTTTTATGAAATTGGGATTTTCAAATTTGGGATTTTTTGATATAAAATTCTTGCTCAAGCCAATTTTGTGAATTTGAATCATATTTAAACTGTGTTTCATTGCATTAAACCATGCATCATTTGGTTATTCTGCTCATGCATCATATAGAATTGTTATTTCTATATTTTTGTTGTTCTAATTTGCAGTCTGCCCTTGGTTTTCTTTTTGTTTATCCTTTTCTTTCTGTGTCTCTTTTTGTGGTCTTTAGCATCATGCCTAGGAAAACTAGAGCCCATAGGACCTCTTCCTCCTCTCCAGCCTTCGATAGTGATAGGTTTATGAGTGAGAAGTATCAGGAGACATATGAGACACTTAACCTTAGGCGTACCATTTGGGTGAGCGTAGGGTTCTTTTAGATGAGGTTGATGATGAGGTGAGGCGTAACTTTGAGCGTAGGGGCTGGCTACCCTTATTAGATATAGATCATCTACCTCTAGCTACCTTGATTAGAAAGTTTTACTCGAACCTCTCTATTCACATCTATGATTCCAACACTTTGGTAAAGAGTTGGATACGAGGTGTAGAGTATCGCATTACTCCTTCGGTAGTGTCTGATGCTCTTGGGGTGCCTGTGGTTTCTCATCTTGTCTTTTCCTATGATGAGTTTCCTCCTATTGATGACGTGATGTCATACATCACTGGGTCTTCTATCCAGTAGGGTTCTGATCCTCGGATCATGTTTGCTGAGCTTTCTAAGCTTCATTATCTTTTCTTTATGATTACTTGTCATTCCTTATGGCCTATTTCTCATCTCCACACTATCCCTCTTGAGCGATGTGTGTTCCTATATGCTCTTGTCACTGATGCTCCTATCAGTTTTCCTCATCTGTTTCTTTGTCAAACGAAGTGCATCGGAGTAGTTCTACTGTTCATGCTTTGTTCTCTCCTATTTTTATACATAGGATTCTTTTTCACTTAGGTTTAGGTGATTTCCTTGCTTCTGAGCCCGTTCATATCATTGCTCCCATAGGTGCCACCTTTCTTAGGCAAAGGGCTACTCAGCTTCGAGCTAGCTCTAAGCGTCCTAGGGTAGAGCCTTCTGGTGTCACTCCTCCTCCTTCTTCTGCAGGTGCTCTTTCGGTAGAGACGTTTGTTGATCCGACTGCTGCTGCTGCTGGTGCTGTTCCTCCATCTTCGTCTACGGATGATTGGGACATTCGTCGGCAGTTGGACACTGTCATGACTGTTCAGGCGGCTCATGGTCAGCTTTGGTGGATGTGCTTGACAAGCTTCGAGCATTGAGAGTAGATTTGGCGAGTCTTCGACGTTCTCCTCCGCTGCCTCCTTTTGATTATGAGTGAGTGCCCTTTGACAATTCGTCACAAAAAGGGGGAGTACATTGTAGGGGAGTTTTTTGTCTTAGGGGGAGATTTTTTTTGTTTATTTTTGTGGTTTTGTGGAGCTGTGGAGCTTTTAAATTGTATCTAGGTACTTCATTGTGTATTTACATTTTTGGCTCATGATAGGGGGAGATATATTTGAGATACATTTTTTGTATTTGTTTCTTGTTTCACTATGCTACATTGCTTATTGATTTATATTTATGATGTTATTCATGATATATATCTTTATTTTGTGTTATGTGAAATCAAGAAATTCTTTTCTATGTTACTTGTATTTTTCACACATGCGTTTATGTGTTTGTTAAGTGTTACAGGAATATACAGGTTGATTCAGTCGTGCTGCTGTCTACTTTTGCAACTGATAGATAGTAGTTAGGTTGAATTTATTTTAGTTGGGCTATTGTTTTGTAATGGGCTGTTTATTTTGTAAACTTTGAGCATTTTGTTAAGCTTGTATTTTGTCACGGATTGCCAAAGGGGGAGTTTGTTAGGTTATAAGGAATTAGGATCTAATGTATTAGAAGTTCATTTTGTAATGTTGGCAAACTATGATCAAAATGTTTTTAGTTTTGTTTAGACTTGCTCAAAGTATGAGGTTTTTATGTAAAGTTGGAATCGAGTTACTGCAGAAGTTACTGTGCAATTCTGCCTATGATACGAACTCAAACAGGTCTACCCTTGCTGGGGCGAGAATAAGATATAAGTGGCTTAATGCATGGTTTGCCGCTCCCCCAGTTGCAGACGCCGGTGACGAAGTCATGCAGCAACATGCCCGCTACCACCTACTTGTTAGGATGGGGGGCTTGTTGTTCATGGACAAGTCGGCGGACCGAGTCTCACTCTTGCCTCTACAATTGCTTAACCCAATTAGCAATGCAAGACAGTATAACTGGGGTAGTGCAGCATTGGCCTAGCTTTACAGGCACCTTTGTAGTGCATCAAAGAAGGATGTGATGCAAATTGGAGGTGCATTTTGTTGGTGCAGTTGTGGGCCTATTCAAGGTTCCCACGAATATGCCCAATCGCGAGGCCGCCTTTACCGCCAGTGCACTCAGGGCCCCTTGCCATTAGGTATGTTCATTGAGTTCTCGTTATTCCAGCCAAGTGTCTATTAGGAATAATTATTTATGTGTACCATTATTATATTTTATTTTTGTCTTTGATATAATGAAAAGTATGCCAAACTAACAAACAAACGAAACTTATCAATGCTTAGATACTGAAGTACATGGATGTGAAATAGGGATGTGAAATATACTTGTATCTTTTGATTCTTTTCCATTAAATTTAGCCAAAAAATTTCTATTGGCACAAATTACCTGCATTTGCAAAGCATAATATCATGATATTCCAACATGGTGGATTTTTTTTTAAGCAATATAGTTGAATTCAAAAATCTTGTTTGCAAATCAAACTCTCTTTATTGGGTACTTAACTTTATCAAGACTTTTGGGTCACATGTAACCCAAATAATGGAAAAACCTTCACCCCAATTCTTAACTTAAATTTATTCTCCAATTCCCACATTGTACTTTCTTCTCTTTTATGTGTGTGTATATTTGTTAATAAGCTATAAATGAAACTAAACGGTCCAGAATAGTTTGGTAGTTCTATTTCATTGTAGGATTATCCTACATTGTTGATAGTTCATCACATGAAAGTTCACTAACCTGCATTTGTCGAAACCCCATGTTTGCTAGGTGGAGCGGGCCAAAAAGCACCGCTGAGCATGCCACACATGTCCTTGCTGCGTACCGGACATCACTGTCTACACTACAGGCGGAGTAGGTATTTGGTTAATTTACGTCCTCAATTGCATGCCTACATTCTATTGCATGGACACATTTATTTTGCCACACTTTGAGGTTTTTATTTTTGTTTCGCTCAATTACATGACCACGTTTTTATTTTTATTTTTGTTTCAATTCTTGGATTGTTGTAGGAATGAAGGCAAGAGGTTTAAATTTTTAGCAAAGGATGTAAGTATAGTCTTTAGTGGATGAAAAACACCAAACTATATGCAACGTTCAGAGAGTTTGAAATATGTCTAGAATTTCTGAACATAGAGAAATAGATGAAATAATTATAAACAAAAGGTTTAGCAATAGCTTATACTTGCTAGTATTAGTATATTGTAATTATTCTAATAATTCTATGATTTTGTCATTGGTCTCCAATATTCAAGGACTACTAATTAGTTTTTGTATCTTATATATCACATTTATAATTTCCTAATATTGAGGTCTCCTCAGTGATTGGTTCTGCACAACTTCATCTCTGATATGGATGACTTGCTATGCTTGAAAAGCCTGTATTGAGTGTGCAAATTTATATGCAACTTGAACATGACTTGGTTAACTAGTTGCATGGTAGCATTTTTGTAGTGTGCTTAGCTGAGGGGGGGGGGGGGGGGGAAGGTTGGAGTTGTCATAAAGATGCTTGTGTTTAAATGCTTTTAACTTCCATGGAAAATAACAACCATCCATCTTCACATAATCACTAAACTAACAATCCACTTATGCAGATTGTATGGGAGCCGTACATGGATGTGCTGGGCTCTCTGCTTTCGTATTGCACTACCGGGCAGCATATCTGGAGGGCCAAGGTGCCATTGATCTACTTTTGGATAGTGGAAGGGCATTATCCTGAGCGGGTCTTCCGTCAGTTTGGGATGAAGCAACCGGTTCCACTTGTCGTGGATACGTCGATCGACCTTCACAGAATATTCCTCCAGGGTAAATGTGACAGGGACTGGCCGGCCGAACATCATGCCCATATTCAGCAATGCGCCATACGAGGGCAACTGGTTCGCGCTGCCCATCCCTTAGACGGTGATACGACGTACCTCGTTGACTACGTGAGGTGGTATGATCGCAGCACAAGGTGGTACATAACAGTAGAGTCTGCGTATTGGGAAATCATGGTGAGGCAACAATTCCTTCCCCTTTGTTGAAACCATTGTTTGATTAAATATCTTCAGCAGGTTTGTCATGCATGCAAAACTTCACAATAATTTTTAACATCATAATTTCTGAGTTTATCTTCCATTATATTTTAAAGTAAACAAATACTATGATTTAAGGTTTGGGAAAATAAGTGAATTTGTAGTATCCAAATTCCAAATCACCTTGATATCTGTAATATCTGAAAATTACATTATGGGAAAAAGTTGTGAAGTACTATAATTTTCTAACAGTTACCGTAAATGTAACTTGGATGCAATTCCTATCAAATATTTGTCTTGCCTTATATTAAAAAGTTGTAAGGATACATCCTTGCTTGGGATTTGAGGAAGACATTAGAAAGGACTTGGAATTACTTGACTCTTGAGAAAGCATATGAATTGTAAGGTTTAGCTGTTTTGTTGCTCACTTGTATGTTTCGAATGTTGTTAACCATGATGCTGATACTCAACTGCGGTTTGATGTGTTTAGGGGTCTAAGGAGAGAACTGAATTATTCACTACAGTACTTTTGACTTTTTAAGTTTAGAGTTATTTCATTTTGGACCTTCTAATTTATTTTGGCTCAAACAAGTAGTTTTGTTATTTGTAACATCATCCGTGGTACCCATAATAGCTTAAAATTGCGTCTAAGTAGCATTTATAATAAAGACAATTGCCACATGTTTCAAAAGGCTACAGCTGTAAGCTTTTATTTTTTGAAAAATATTGTAAGATTTTAGTTTTTGAAAAATATTGTTTCACAGTCACTTACATTCATTATTTCCGGCACACATCCATAAGTGATATGAAAATATCCACATTTTCAAACATAAAAGGGGATATGTGAGTTTATGACGCCCTTGTTTTGCAGGTTCGGACGCTTAGGTCTGTATAGAGGTGTGACGAAGGTTCCGAAATGCACAATGACCTAACATTAGAGCTTATGGAGGAGCTGGGCCAACTTAAATTGGCGGATGCACTTGCAGAAGCATCCGACATTGGTACACGGGCCCCGGGTCATGGCGGGCGATGTGGTGGGGGGTGAAGTGGTGGGTCTTGAGGGTGTGGATGTCGTGGAGGTGGTCGAGCTAGTCGCGGCCATACGACCGAGCCGGAACCCATCTACGAGGAAGGGGATGACTTGGGTGCAGAAGAGTCATGGCTTTAGGATGATTGGGTATTGTCTGACGACGGCGGTAGAACACTTCGATGCACGTCTGATGCTAGTGCTAGGCCATCCCACACTGCCGGTTATGAGGACACTGTTCCAGCCCAGAGTATGTCCCGTGGTGCTAGCACGGTGTATGAGGACCCTCCCCATATGCCGCCCCCAATTTTTAGTGGATTTGCCCATGATGGTGGATGCATATTTGTCCCCACACTAGGCATGCCCACCCCACCTCTAGTGCATGTGGAGCCCACCATGGTAACTTCATCTCTGACCCCCCACGAAGAGGCTGTATAGATTGAGCAGATATTGGCTGAGGACATTGAGCTGGTGGAGGGTTTGCGGAGATCGCGACACCCTCTTGCGCACGCTCTCGATTGCGGGACCGGTGATGGTATGTAATTCATCTACACTTCCCATCTTGAGCTACTTATATTGTGCATTTGATTGAATATGTTAATTTAATTATGCTTTTGTGTCTGATGAAACTAGGTAAGATTAGACCTGTGAGGGCATATGGGCAGAAACGAAAAGATCATTGAATATGTAAAAAGGTGTGTTCTTACTCATTTTGCAATTATCCATGTATTCACAATCCTTCGAGTTTTCTTGCTTTGCTTCTATTATATTTTCATTACGGCTTAGCATTTTTTATTAAATGTTGGTATGCAGTCCATTTCTGTGGAAGCTGAGAACAACAGAGGCTCCAAAGTGAGAAATTGCATGTTCTCTTTCATATAGGATTTTGGGATTTACATGGTGGAACATAAGGATGACCTAAGTCGTGATTCTTGAAGATGTTCCGCAACCTGTAGAGAAAATGGTAGCAGCTGGTTATTGCATGTATGAAAGCTCATGCACGGTAGGAACAATAGTTTCTAGTTATTTTTTCTTTTTAAAATTTTTGTTAATTATTTAAATCAACCATTTCAGTGTTTTATGTGTGCTTTTTAACCCTGATGATTTGTTTACAAGTAGTTGAAATTCGTTAATTGGTTTTGTTTTGTTTGTTTGTTTGTTTGTTTGTTTTTTTTTTTTTTTTTTTTTTTTTTTTTTTGGGACCAGGTCTTATTATCAGATTTAGTGTGGAAAATTTTTGGCACTTCAATAACAATAATAGTTGCATAATTTTTAATATGCAGTTAGTACTTTGCACTGTAAATGGTGTTAATGGGTTCACTCTTGATCCATCTCTTGGAGAGTTCATATTAACTCATCCTGACATCGAGGTATACATTAATTTAATTTTTTTGTTATAATAACTCTTGTATAACATGGGACTTTCTAGCATGTTATCTCCTTTCAATTCTTTACATTATGCTTGGTTTGGTAGCCAAGGCAGAGGAATTACTTCTAGATTTTTTCTTTCCTTTTATTTAAAAAAATAGAAGCAAAAGTTGGACCATAGAAAAAGAGACTACTCTTAAGAACTTATACCTCATGCCCCAATATGTTTCATGGTTCTAATTAATTATATAGTAGTATCATGAATGCAACCGATAAAATTGGAAGTTGCACATTTGAAACAAGATTTGTCTTAAATTTCCGCTCATGATTTTAACAGATCCGCAAGAAGGGAAGGATTTATTCAATAAACGAAGGAAATGCCAAAAACTGGGACAAGGTAACTACTAAGTATGTGCTTTTCATTCCTCCTGTCATTACATCTAAGTGTCAAAGTTATTGACATTCTTGATTTCCAGGTATGTGGAAAACTGCAAGTTCCCTAAAGATGGTTCGTCACCAAAGTCCCTTAGATACATTGGAAGGTATTTGAATCATCAAACTTAGATTTCAGTTATCTGTACATTAAGTGTGAAATTAGATATTTTAAGTTCACCTCTAGTGACTATCTCTAGTAATATGATAATATCCAATACTACAGTTAATGCTAGAACTCTGCTACTATGAGATGGTGGTTATGTAAGATTTTCCAAGAAATTATAAACCATACATCCGTATGTATATAATAATAACACTTCCCTTTTCTCAACAAATGATTCCGGCATGTATCATCATTTTAACTCTTCTACGATGAACAGAATACAAAAGTTATCAGGGAGAAAAAGTGGGGAAAAAGAAGTAAATGGAATTCCCAAATGAACAATAAAAACCAAGAAGTTTTGATTGTTTACCTTTCTTGTTTTTGTGTGAAACCAGGAATCATTTTTCTTATTTATAGTTATCTACTATTTTGGGCATACAAATTATATTTCCTAACTGATTAATTGGTTTACCTTGCTTACACATAAATAATCAACTGACTCCCTCTCTTGCTTACACATACAACACCAATCCACTATGATAATTCTTCTTCTTCATCGTAAGTTTTTGATAGTAATAATCTTCCCTAGGGAAGTTGTCCAGATTTTGCACTATCTTGCCTTCTACCTGAGCTTCTACTCTCCCCATTGCTGTACAACAGTAGGATTTCTCTTCTCTGTGCACTGATTCTCTCCTGACAGTAGAAAAAAAAAATTCTTTTTTAGTGTTTTTTGTTGTTTTTTTTTTTTTTTTTTTTTTGTTTTCCTGAAGTGAGCAAAACTTTCTACTTTTTTCTCTTATATTTTTTGTAGTAGACTCTTGCCCCTAGCTTTTATCTTGTATTTTCCACTCTTTTACTGGAAGTAGAAGTCTCTATTTATAAAAAGCAAGCTGAAGAGCTTCATTAGCAATTAGGAATCAACTTCCCCTTTCTTTGAAGAGATTTCTTCCAGAATTCTGATGATCTTATCTCGTATCTTAGTTGAATTTTTGTAGGAAACAAATTTGTTTAAAGATAGGACACATGCCCTTACTTGATAGGTCCAAGATTCCTTTCGAGAAATTAGCATTTTGTTGTATCTTTCCCTTTTTCTTTTATTTATGCCTGTTTTTCCTCTCTTGGAAAAAAAATTTAGACTTGATCTTTTAGATTACAATCAAATTGCATATTTCTTTCCTACACCAAAGTAATGCAGTTCAATATTTGTCATTTTGCAGTACTTGTTTCATCTTCATGCTCCACAGACAAAACGGTGGTAGCAAATTCTGATTTAGATGGGGAAACGACCACATCAATTCAGGAAAATGTCAGAGTCTGCATTGATGAATCCATTAAAGTTGTGAGCAAAGCTGAAACATCCATGGCTTGTGAAGAACCCATTAAATTTGTGAGCAAAGATGAAGTCATTAAAGTTGTGAGCAAAGCTGAAACATCCATGGTTTCTGAAGAAGTCGTTAAATTTGTGAGCGAAACTGAAACAGTCACGTATCATGCTGCCATCAAATCAAAGGATATCTGTGGTACAAGCTACAGAGATGTTAGTTGTGGTATTACAGTCAAAATAGACAAGGTTGATGAGTCTGAATGTGGAAATTTAGATATACTTTTCAGCCAAGATTTAGTTGTGCGAGATACGAACATACCTTCTCGCTTCAGCACAACCACCAACAATGGAGTTCTAAATTTCAAACACTTCAGAAAGGTGATGACCTTGGTATTTTTATTCCTGCCAATACCATGCAATGGAGTTACACATTAGAATAATCACTTTTGGCTTTTTGGAGGAAATATCCGTTTGTCCTGTTCTCTTGATTTAGTTATGTGGCATTTGGATAATAATTTGTTAACTCTGAAATTGTCTAGTGCTTAATCGATTTGATTAATAACTCAATTGATTAAACTTGAAATTTTAGGCTAGGAATTCATGTTGAAAAATGTAATTGTCCATGCCTTGAAATGCATCAAATTTCTTGTCTTATTTCTACGAGTATATATATTTATCTTACTATTTAAGAGGCTTATCTTTTTTGGACCGGATTTTTTTTTTCCAAAATACCCTTACATCTTATGTTTAAGTAAAGGTAAAACTTTCTTCTCCAAAAAAAAAAAAAAAAAAAAAAAAAAAAAAGTAAAGGTAAAACTTGGTAAAAATACTTCTTTAACTCTTACGACACTATCTATAAAATAGGAACATGCTCTCAGTACACTCACATTCTATCCCCCTTAAAGCAATTACATCAGATCATATAAAATCTTGCAAAATAGAAAAATGTGGTGTTTTTACACATTTTGACACAAAAAACTCTCGCATCAGATCGTGCAAAATTGTGCAAAAATGCACAATTACTACAGTAAGAGCAACCACATCAGCTCGTGCAAAAAATTCCGTCTATTTTGCACAAAAAACCTACTTTTTCTATTTTACACTATCACTTTTACAAAACACCCACATCAGTTTATCTATTTTACAAGACTTTTTAATAAAATATTCATTCTTCATCAATTTTTTATTATTTTCCCTAATGGTCATACTTTTTTAATTTAAACTTATATTTTAAGTAAACTACCAACACCGATGGCTTGGCCAATGGAGCCGCTTGTGATGGAGGTCCGATGGTCGAACTGCCAAAATAGTGGCTCCGGCGAACGCTGCCGAATTGAAACTCTAAGCCCACCGTACCGTCGAATAGTGACCCACCGGTGGGTGAATGGTTAAAATACTTGTTTCGATGAACGCCGCCGATGCCTAAACTACCAAAATAGTGGCTTTGGTGACCTTTATTAGAATTTGAAATTTTCTAAGTGAATGCTCTAATATTACACATCTATCTAATTAAATAATATTTTTTTGATAACTATATTATTTATTGTTTTTATTATTATTATTATTATTATTGGGGATATTAATACCATTCTCTCAGAGCATCCACATCCACAGGTTCTCTATTTTTTTTTTCAGCTCTCCCTCACCCGTTCATCCTCTATTTTTTTTCCAGCTCTCTCCCTCACCCGTTCAGCTCCCTCACAACCGCCTCTTTTTTTTTTTTTTTCAGCTCTCTCCCTCACCCGTTCATCTCCCTCACAGCCGCCTCACTCTCTCCCTCACAGCCGCCTCACCCAGCCAGCCGCCGCCGCCGATCCACACCGATTCGGCCTCCCTTTCCTTCGCCCTTCCCTCTCTCCTCCACCACCGAACCTTCACCTCCCACCCCCAATCGATGACCCTTCGCCTCCCACCCCAACTGACGACGGCAATGGAAGATCTGGGCGGCTACAGTGGCAGCAGATTGGTGAGTTTTGGGTTGGGTTTGTCTTCATTTTGAGTTGTTGGTGGCAGTGTTTGGTGGTGGCGCTGGGTTTGGTGGTTGGGTTGTTTCTTCCATTCGGTTTCTGGCGCGCTGGGTTGTTGGTTTGAGAAGAGAAGGAGACTGATAGAAGAGGGAGAAAAAAAAGTATAAAAAAATATTTTACACATGAATAGTAACCGTGGATATATCCACGGTTACTGTTCATAACTGCATATTTACAAGTTTTTGCACCCACTGATGTGGGTGCTTTTTTGCTCATATTGTGTAAATTTGGTTTCTTTTTGCATTTTACAAGGACTGGTGTGAATGCTCTAACCGTGCATATATGCACGGTTACTGTAGTGTCTGTATTCATTATTTTAACATTTCTCCGTTCGCACCATTTTTTCTTTCTCTTTTCCGTTCACAACGACTTCAGCCTACTCCACTTCTTTCACCTCATATGCACACAAACACACCCACACACAAACTCATCCAAACAAATCAACACAGAAACACACCTACACATAAACCAACACAGACAAAGACCCGGGAGGATCGGCCGGTGAAGAAGATCTGGATTGTGGATCGGCCGGTGAAGGGTCTGGATCGTGGCCGGTGAAGAACGATCGGCCGGTGAAGAGGTCTGTTCGTGGCCGGTGAAGAAGGATCGGAGTGGAGCTTAGAGCTTGGAGCTTGGAGTGGAGCTTGGTTCGTGGGTCGGAGTGTTGGAGCTTGGTTCGTGGATCGAAGTGGAGCTTGGAGCTTGGATCGGAGTGGAGCTTGGAGCTTGAGCTTGGTTCGTGGATCAGAGTGGAGCTTGGAGCTTAGGAGCTGGAAATAGATTCTCAAAAAAAAAAAAAAAAAAAGAGAGAGAGAAGAAGAAGGAGAAGAAAGAGAGTCGGAGATAGATGAAGAAGAAGGGGTGTGTGTATGATGTATTCGTGTACGAGGGAAAAAGAAGTGTTAAAGAAGGGTTAGTGAGGGTAGGTGAGAAATAATAAAAAAAATGAGGAAAAATATTATTTTAATAAAAATATGTATATAATAGATAAATTGATGTGAGTGTTTTGTAAAATTGATAGTGTAAAATAGAAAAAGTAGTTTTTTTTTTTTTTTTTTTTTTTTTTTTTGGTATAAAATAGACCGAATTTTTGCGCGGACGGATGCAATTGCTCTTACCACCCACGATCCCAAAGATTTTGAAACCCACGAATAATTCGTAGCACACAACCAACCGGTTTGCTAATCTAAATCTTAAACTCTCTCTCAAAAATGTTACTCACAGTCAAACGGTTTCTACAAATGTTTACACCCAGGCAACAACTCTTGCCCAGATCAACCACCGTTTCACGCAACTTTACGGGTCTTTCCTCTAAAATTGTTTGGTTTGTTTGTTTGTTTGTTTTTTTTTTTTTTTTGTTGGATTTGATTACTGCGTCTGATTGTTTGGAGTTGAAACTATATATCCAGGGCAGAGAGAGAGAGAGAGAGAGAGAGAGAGAGAGAGAGAGAGAGAGAGAGAGAGAGAGAGAGAGAGAGAGAGAGAGAGTTAGTTTTCCACAATAGAGAGTATTATCAATATTATTCAATAAAGATGGCTGGACGAAATTGGGGAAGGTAGATGAGGATTATGAAAGGTGTGTCACATTCCAACTACATGGTTGCCAAGGTTTTGTCTCACCCTTTTGAATTAATGCTATTTAAGAATTATCAATTACTTTGGTTATTTTTTAATTTCCTTTTTTCCTTTTTTTTTTTAAGTTGCTCGGTTTTGAAATTACGCCTTTTTCTTATGTGTTCTGTTCTGTTATGGGTAAGCGGGATTGAAATTGTGGGGTTTCTAATCTTTGCTCAAACTTTTTTATTTCATTTTTTTCCTTTCTGTGTGCTACATGATTATTACAGAGGTTTATCCTTCTTTAGAAATGACAAAATGTTAGTTGTAACTTTTGGTAGAAGTTATTTCATGACTTCATCACAAAAAATTAGAACTAAGCAATGTTATCTACTACATCATTTTATTTTTTAGGATGGCAATTCCTTTGATCTCTTCAATCTTCATAATGCCAACTTTCTTTTCTCACTTCTCATTCTGCCTTCTATATTTTATCTACAATCTAAACCAATGCAATTTAATTTGGCTAGTGAGGATTGATATTTGTGACTTTGTCTGTTTAAAGCTCTAAATCAATTCAAAAACAATGATGATATGGAGCAAGGGACATTTGAGATCGACATGGGTGTAAGTTTTTCATAATAACACTTATTTATATGGAGGAGGGGACACATCAGTTTGATATTTTTGACTTTGTGTGTTTGACGCTCTATTAATTATGTGTGGCATGTAAAAACTTTACCAAGCAAGGGTAGGTTTTCATAAATTACAACTTATTTCTCTTTGTTTTTAAGATCAACAATTTACTACTATTTTTCTATGGAAATAGTATAGATTATGATGTTTGCTTATTTCTGCATGTTGAAAACCATATTGGACCTTTGGGAATGTTAAAAAGGTTTGTTGGGAAAGGAAAGAGTACTATTGATGGGCTATAGTCATAATGTGTTTGATGTGGAGAATTTAGAATGAGGGAAAAGACTGATCTCTCAAAGGGATTAAGCTGTCCCTCCTGCTGCTTAAGATTGTAGATGTCAGATTTTTTTTTTTCCAGCTCTCAGCACGCAATATTTGATTCTCCTATATATTTCCATAATTTTCTTAGATCCATATATGATTTAGGTACTTGATGACAAGTAAAGCCGGATTTTTTTTTCCCAAAGAAAACCATGTGTGATATTGAACATTAGCAAACCAAGTACTATATTGCAGATTTTTAGTTAAAAACAATTATCAATAACAATTAGATTATCTCAGAAAAACTATTTAGAATTTGCACATTTCTGCAATTTTAATTCTTATCCTTCCCATAGAAAGTAATACAAGTTTGTTATATCCATATTAAAATCCTAAGTGGAGATTCAAATGATGTTTGATGAGGGAAAGATTTGCAAAGCTTTTTATTGGGGGAAGACATGACATGTGGAAAATGTTTGCACTATATACTTACTATCTCAAATGCCATAATAATCCTATATGGAAATCCTTTTAAGAAAACTAGCCTCTGAGCACTCGCGTGAGAGGTTCTTATATTTTTTGGTAAAGGTTGATAATTTTCATCTATTATAAATTGGAATTACTACAGTTTTCAACCACAAAAATACCTAGGGGTGTGATGAGTGTTATGCACGGAGAAAGGTTAATAATTTTAATATTTGGTACAAACGCATAACACTCATCACACCCCTAGGTATTTTTGTGATTGAAAAATGTAATAATCTCAATTTATAATGGATACAAATTATTAACTTTTACCAAAAAATAGAAGAACCTCTGAGCACGCACGCGTATGAGCGCGTTCTCAGAGGCTAGTATAAGTAATTGTTTTTTGCTACAGTAGTTGAGAGGACCTTACCTAGGCTCGAACTTGAGCTTATAAAATGCCTTCTTTTTTTTTTTTTTTTTTGGAATGCAATGGCTGACAAATACTCAATCTGGGAATAGCTTCAACAATCTAATTCCATTTTCGAAGCACCCATATAAGTATGATTTATGTCTCTAAGCTTATTCTGATTTCTGTGTGGTGTTTGAATCATTGTGTGAGCATAATGTATCCATTTAACTTTTTGTTCCATGATGATAGAGATTCTGATGATGGGAATGAGGAAATGGTTGAGTCTGTAAAAGAAGAGAAAAAGCGAAAGCAAATGGAAGCTATTGCAGAGGACTTATTTAACAACGAGAAGGTGAGAAATGCTTAATATTCTAGCTAAACTGAATTGGGGACCTGCCTTAGATATTCTAGCAACTCTGAGATATGGTATATTAATAAGCCTCGTGCAAGGACTTGGTCTTGGATTCACATATGGGCTTGCAATATGTTCTTATGCCTTACCTCTGTGGGTTGGAAGGTTCCTAATTACACATGGAAAAGGTCATGGTGGTGAGATTATAATAGCTCTATTTGCTATAATTTTAAGTGGCCTGTAAGTCTTTCTCAATTTTTTTTCTTGGTTGTGATGATCATTTCTACTGTTTTTGTAACATTTCATTTTTGTCTTTATTAGTGGGCCGAATCAAGCTGCAACAAACTTCTATTCATTTGACCAAGGGCGAATTGCTGCTTATAGACTTTTTGAGATGATAAGCCGATCATCCTCTGCAGTTAATTAAGATGGAACTACCCCAAGTTTAGTGCAAGGAAATATCAAGTTTAGGAATGTATATTTCAGCTATCTGTCTCGTCCTGAAATCCCTATTTTAAGTGGGTTTTACCTCACTGTACCTGCTAAGAAAGCAGTAGCATTTGTTGGCAGAAATGGCTCTGGAAAAAGCAGTATTATCCCGCTTATGGAGCGGTTTTATGATCCTACATTAGGTATGATGGTCGTAATTTTTAATTTCCTTCCTTTTTTTGTATTTATTTGGGGTGTGTGCATGTTTTGTGTGGGGTACAGTGGTCACATACCTCTCCTCTTACAATGTTGCATATGATATCTCAGCAAGGTCCCATTGAAATCCACAGTATACTTGCATATTCCAGTGGTTTTAATATTTTGTGGTGTAGGAGAAGTTCTCTTGGATGGGGAAAATATTAAGAACTTGAAACTAGAATGGCTAAGAAGCCAAATTGGACTAGTTACCCAGGAACCTGCCTTGCTAAGTTTGAGTATAAGAGACAATATTGCTTACGGGAGGGATGCTACATGCGATCAAATTAAAGAAGCTGCTAAAATTGCACATGCACATACTTTTATTAGTTCACTTGGGAAAGGATATGATACACAGGTGAATTTGAAAGACAAAATCTTCATTTATTAACTCTGATCAATGTTTCTTGGCATTGTCTGGATAATTTTTTTGTTCATTAATTAAATAACTCAGAGTTGAATTTTTTGCACATACTTTGATTTTTAGTTCATTAATTTTTGAAAGACACAAAATCTTCATTTAATTTTTTGTCCATTAAATTAAATAACTATGACACACATACACATACTTTTTTGCTCATTTTTTAGCACTATCTCAGAGTTGCCAATGTTTCATTTGTATTTGCTAAGTGCTTGCTGAGAAATTGAATTTAAATTATGAGGAGGCTGAGAGATGGATTGTGAATCTTATCCAGGGTATAAAGCTTAATGCCAAGATTGACTCAGAATCAGGGACTCTGGTTATGGAACCCAATCATCCCAACGTGTAAGTAATAGATATTTTACTTTATGCATAATTATCTTGAGGAACTGTTATTTGTCCACCATTCTCTTAGATTCTGTTCATTAAATCCGTTCCATTATTTTCACCTTTACAGGTATGAGCAGCTAATTGACCACACGAAGGCACTTTCAGGCCGAACTTACAAGTTGGTTAGCCAACTTCTGGAACATGCTCAGGCACAAACTGCTCGTTAAGTTTACTAGTGAAGTTTCCAGGAAGTTGTATGTTCCTATTTGCAATTTGTCTGGAATTTTGTTTCTTTTGGTTGAGGGATAGATTCCAAATAGTGCAATCCTAGTGGGCAATTCAAATACTCAGAATTAGAGACAAATTAGGTTATAAATTTTGGCAAGATAATTATGTTTTGGTTCACAAAGCTTTGTTGTTAACTCGTTCAAATTTGAAGAAATGTTGATCTTTTTGTTTACTTCTAACAGTTATTGACTGAGTGGTTGTAATAAATTATCTCTACATTCTTCCCTTGCAAATTTTTTCATTTTGGGCAGAAATAATAGATCATAATAACAAGATAAGATATTTGTCAATCAGGACAAAGCACTGGAAGTGGTTTGCGCTTTGCTTTGGCACCCTACTTGTACTTTAGGTAGAATTTATGGTCCATTTGCATTGAGGAGGAGGGGGGGGGGGGGAGGGAGTAGAGTAGATTTAACACAAAATTAGCTTATTTTTAACCAATTCTACTCTACTCCCCTCCACTCTTCCTCCTTCCCCCTCCATCCAAACAGGCCATTAGTCGAGTGGAACTTCAAAGTGTAAGAAGGTAAAGAAGAAAACTTTTGCAAGGGGAGACTGGGAGAATGATGTACGGGCCTGTTTGGATTGAGCATCATCCATAACTCATTACTCAAATCTCATAACTCAAATTCAAATCTCATAACTCATTTCTTTATCTCTATTTTTCACTCACTCAAGCTAAAACTTGTTTGGTTTCATATCTTGCCTGGAAATTACTCAAAATTTTGCATAAAGTGGTGGGACTCATTTACTGTGCTGGGTCAGAATAGGTAGTTGCATACCCATGAGTCCAACACAAACATTTTCTATTCAAATTTCCTTTTGTCATTGTTGTAGCTACTACATTATAATAATTAAAAAAAATTTATAATATTTTGGATGCCTTAATCAGGAAAAATGTTATAGTCTAAGCCATCGGTTTGGTTGCATCAGTATTGGGTAACTGGGTTGCTCACCCCTAAGCATGGGCTGATCTAGTATTATGTAACTACACAATAATGGATTGAAGTGAACCAAATAGATCTAATACGACCAAAGCTGAGTAAATACATTATTAAATGAAGCGAATAGAACCTACTGGACCGAATAGGACCAAAATGGACCGAATAAGACCAAAGTAGACAGAATAGACCAAATAAGACCAAAGTAGTTGAGAAACAAAAATAATGAGGTTACTTCCCATATATACATATCTGTCAGTCAAATAGATGGAAACCGATGACACTTCTAGTTAAACCACACACACGAAACTAGTTACTTGTCATATATACATATCTTACTGAACACCAGAACAAGAAATCATACTTTTGCATTCATTTACCTGTACGTTGACTCATGGGTGCATTGATTTCATAATCCCCCACAACATGGGCCACCACTTCATTCAACATGTTCGCACTCAAGGTTACAATCCTCCTTGCGTGGTCACGCTCCTCAATGACAACTTCCAACTGATACCTCAACAAGGTGTTCCTAATGTCTCCACTGCCATAGTTGGTTCCTTCGCTTGGAGAACTGCTCGGTGCAGTTGAGGTTGACATGTTCGGAGTTGCCACGATACGGACGCACCACCCTGCACGTCTATACCATTACGATGCAAATACTCCATGTAAGTGGCTTCTGCTTCCCTTCGATCTTTATATGATTTGTGATTAGCGTTTGGGAACTTATGAACTTGTCTACTCGCATCTAGCCAAATGTCGCATATGCCTAGAACACGACCGTTAAACACAACATAGGTACGTCCCATCCCACTCTACAAACACGCAATGGTAGGAAGTCATTGCACCAGAATGGTGGATGCATACCTTCTTACTAGCGAAGTAGGTCTGGGTTTTTATAGATAATATGGGAAGAGAAACTCGATTTTTTAGAAGTCAAGTTTTGCACATAACTTGATTTCATAATAATTGAGTTATTAGTAACTCGATTCTTAAATTGTCGATTTTCTGAATTGCCATCACATCAATCAATAGATTTCTGTAAATGTAACTTGGCCACTTAGAAGTCAAGTTTTAAAGTAACTCGACTTCGAGGATATCGAGTTATGATTCACTAACCATACCCACATTTCAGAACCCATGCACGTGTCTGGCTCTTTTTGTGTTGAAAAGCTTCAGTGTGTAGGTTCTGAAACAAAAGCCTGAAAGGTGAAGAAGTTCGTCTGTCCGTGTTGCCATTTTCCTACTCACTATTGCATCGTCACCAAGAGAGCTATAGCTGTGGTCTCCTTCTTCTTTGGTGTGGCACATCTCCCCTGACAGGTATATCTTAACTTCTGGAAAAACTATGATTACACTTGGATTGGCCCTTTAGTATAAATGTGATTACCTTCTTACTATGATTCTGACATTATGTGTGTGTATATATGTCTATATATAGACAAACCTACCTATCCATATATGATCAGATGTATATGTGTATATACACACGCACACACACACACACACACACACACAGATATATATATATATATATATATATATGTATGTGTAGATATATCTATATATATAAACAAACCTACCTACCCTTAGGGCACACATTAAGCCATCCATTTTTGGGAACATTTTGTTAGGAATTAAAAAAACTGTCAATATTTTTTCAATTCTTGAGCAATTTTATTCCAAAAATGATTAATTATTGTGTGCCCCATTAGCAAAATCCTATATGTGTGTGTGTGTGTGTGTGTGTGTGATAGTGACATTGTATACGTATGTATATATATGTATATATAGTAATGTATGTATAGATACCTGTGAACATATACTGTGTATATACCGTGTATGTATAGATACCTGTGAACATATACCGTGTATAGATACCGTGTTGGCATTTTCCTCCTCACTATTGCATCAAGGGGATCACAACATGTTATAGATGTGGTCCCCTTCTTCATTGTTGTGGCACATCTCCCCTGAAAGGCCAATGTTTGTGTACAAACGAATCAAGTTTGTTAATAATACTTAAGATATCATTATAGTGCGTCTTTAAAAGTTTATTGTAAGTTCACGTGCATAAAGATTAATTATTGTTGCATTAACATAACCCCCTATCTTCAGCATGATAACCACAATTAATTGTCCTTATCCAGGTTTGCCATGGGTTGTCATTGCTTCTACGTTTACTATGATGGGGAGCAGTATTTCCATGACTTGCATGGGCTGTCCTATAGAGGCGAGTCAGTGAAGCAGAAGTTCATTAAGTTGAAATGTGGAACACACTTGAGAAAAATGCACTGGAAGATAATGGAAGCTCTAGGGTTGGACAGGGAATCACATAAGATATCCATCGTGTACCGTGCCCCCCAGCTACTTATGAATACTCAGGTTGTCTATAACTCAAATTCGTTGGGTTGCGATGTTGACGTGGACATGATGTGGACAATGATAAGCGGACCCCCTAGTTCATTGCATCCGACTTGTATGTAACTGTTGAGGTTGTTAGGTTCCATGCTAGTGCAAGTTCGCAGCATGGCAGTGGGGTGGAAGAGCCACACTCATCGTCGCTTGATGTGCATCCTTCCTTTGCCGATGCCACGCCTTTGCCCTACAATACTCAACCATGCAGTGTGATTGATGATTTGGACAACACCAAAGTGTTGGGCACCACCCAAACACATGATGTGGGGGGGGGGTCTAGTCACGCATATGAACATGTCCAAAGAGTTCATTGATACTGATGCCAGCCGAGATGTGTACAAAGAGTTCATTGATACTGATGGACTGATGGATGAAGTGGAGGTCTTAGATGGACCACAGATTGAAAACAACGAGAAGGATTGCCCTACTACAGTTAGGAAGTTTGAAAACACCATGGATTGCATAAAGAATGTCAACCCGGCTGCGTACGACTATCTTAAGAAGGTAGATAAAGAAAAGTGGACACTTGTACATAACCATAGGCATCGATATGGGGCAATGACAACCAACCTGTCAGAGTGCTTCAATGGGGTTCTTAAGGGTGCATGTAGCTTGCCTATAACTGTAATGGTGAAGTTCACATTTTACAAGGTGAACTCGTACTTTGAGGATCGTTAAAACAAAACCCTAGAGCAGTTGGAAGAGGGGCAAGTGTGGTGCAAATATGCCTATGACAAGTTCGAGGCAAATCAAGGGAAGGCGAAGCTCTATATGGTTAGAAGGATGAACGCGCAACAACATTTATATATAGTGGAGACACAGTCTTCACTGTTGAACATTGGCGGGGGAGTTGACACCCATAGGGTTTCCCTCATGGACATGACATGCACATGTGGGAAATGGGAAGCAAACAAGATCCCCTGTTCACACTTGATAGCAGTTTGTGCCAAGCATAACCACGATGCCATAGAGTATATGGATTGTATCTACCACGTGGAAGAATGGTGTCACAGCTACGAGCCGATATTCCAACCACTGAATGATAGGTTAGAATGGCCGGAGCCAGAAGAAAGGAGAACCGTGATGCCAAACCCGCAGTTGATCTGAGAGAAAGGTCGTTCAAAGTCCACGAGAATCCATAATGAGTGGATGACAAGGATAGGGAGTTGCCAACCTCATTGTGGATTGAGAATGGACCAAAGTCAAAGTGTGGGTTATGTCGCCAAGAGGGTCATAACTGTTGTAGATGTCCGACTCGAAATGTGGCATCAACAAGCCATGGTGCTACGTAGCAGGTAACAATTACAAGTCATAGTAATAAGGGGGTATCATAAGTTATTCTTCTTTAGTGTTGTCAATTAGTCTTGTTACAAGAGGTCTAAACGGTATGAATTGAAATGTTTAGGTATGCATGATGTTAGAGGTCTAAACTACGATGATATATGTAATTGGTTAATAATGGACGAACCCTTAAATTTTTTTAGATATTACATTATATGAGTTATAATTAAGATTCTTGGAGTAATTTTTAGATTGGAACCATGATAGTAAAACCAATGTATCAAATTTAGCTACACTTTGGGTAATCTTGTGATTACTTGTTCAAGTAGTTGCAGTTAGTCTTAACTCCTAGCTATTACCATTCCAAGTTTTCTGTCCCAGTTTTGGTGTTTTTTCAATCTTATTGTTTGTGGTGTACATATTCTAGTGTTCATGGGGTCTCTATTTCCCTAACTATATATGTTTTGCGTTAGATTGCTAATTTTGGCCAAGGTGTAACTTTAGAAGCTCGTCATTTAAGCAGGCAAGCTTCAAGGTTTTTGTCAATTGAATTTATAAATTAATGTGGGTTGTATACTAATTTTTGTGCTGGTTACTCCTCAAAAAGGAGGCAGCCCTGCAGCAAAGGGAGGTTTGTAGTTCCAATACTGTTGCCATGTCCTGTGTGGCAAAGGTGCCAGACTTGAGACGTACAATGGATGAAGTTGTTAGAATGATTGAAGAAATCCAGAAATCATACTCAGAGAACCGGCCATCTTCTGAAGAGAACAAATCCAAAGACTCAAATGTGCAGACTCCATGATTGCCTAAAACCATTGTTGGCGTATGCTTTCCAAGTTTCAAGTTACAATTGTGAAGAATTCATCTAATGCAGAATTGAACATTTTATTTTCGTACATCAATGGATTTAAATGTATAAAGGCTCTTTACTTACAAATAAGCTTGTATGGATGATTTTCTTATTTGCGTATTGGAAATGAGGGAATGATTTCTTGATGGATGTGGTTGGAATCGTATGGACGATTTGATTATAGAAGTGGTTGGAAGTAGATGGATGAGTTGTTGTTTATAGTATGGTTGTGAATAGGTCCACTTTTATGAAGAATAAACAGGCTAAGCACAAATGGGAGTGAACAGTGTTGCATGAGTTCTTACTCCATGCAGGAAATGTATTCCCAAATAACTTGATCGTCAATTTATCGAGTTATGTGCAAGACGAGCTGGCCACAAATTGGACTCGTTTGAGTTACACTGCACATAACTCGATTTAGTAATAATCGGGTTATGTAGAAGACCCTTCTGGACACTTGGATTCCTCTTGGACTGCATCTAGATCAATCCATTGGGCTGGCTGTGTAAACACAGTGGACTTAACTCAATTTGTGTAGTATCAAGTCATGTGCAAGCCCTTCTGGACACAAATTGGATTCCTGTGAGTTACACTGCACATAACTCGATTCATTAATAATCGGGTTATGTGGAAGACCATTCTGGACACTTAGGT
This sequence comes from Lithocarpus polystachyus, assembly GCA_033629205.1. Lineage (NCBI taxonomy): Eukaryota > Viridiplantae > Streptophyta > Magnoliopsida > Fagales > Fagaceae > Lithocarpus > Lithocarpus polystachyus. The sequence goes on from CM066164.1 coordinate 78,757,408, forward strand.
TCCTCTTGGACTGCATCTGGATCAGTTCAAATATCTGGGCTGGGTGTGGAAACACAGTGCACATAACTCGACTTATGTATAATCGAGTAACACTGCACATAACTTGATTTGTGTAGTATCGAGTTATGTGCAAGCCCTTCTGGACACAAATTGGATTCTTGTGAGTTACACTGCACATAACTCGGTTCATTAATAATCGGGTTATGTGGAAGACCATTTTGGACACTTGGGTTCCTCTTGGATTGCATTTGGATCGGTCCAAATATCTGGGCTGGGTGTGGAAACACAGTGCACATTACTCGACTTGTGTATCATCGAGTAACACTGCACATAACTCAATTAGTGTAGTATCAAGTTATGTGCAAGCCCTTTTAGACACAAATTGGATTCTTGTGTGTTACATTGCACATAACTCAATTCACTAATAATCGGGTTATGTGGAAGACCATTCTGGACATTTGGGTTCCTCTTGACTGCATCTAGATTAGTCCAAATATCTGGGATGGGTATGGAACCACAGTGCACATAACTCGACTTGTGTATTATCGCATAACACTACACATAACTCAATTTGTGTAGTATTGAGTTATGTGGAAGCCCAAAAACACAACATGGATTCCTTTGAGTTACACTGCACACAACATGGATTCCATTGAGTTACACTGCACAGAAGTTGATTCGGTAATAATCGGGTTATGTGGAAGACCAAGGACCATTCTGGACACTCGATTTAGTACTCAACCTAAGAAGCATCAACAGTTCAACTTCTCAGCAAAAAACAGCTCAACTTTTTGAACTAGAACTATGACTTTTCAATGGTAGAGAGACAATGAGGATGGTCTTGCTGATCTTACCACAAAGGCCCCACACTTTTTGAAGATTATTATGCCTCAAACTCTTCAAGAAGGAAAGCTTGTAAGTATATTGTGTCAGTTCGTTTAGACCCCTTAAACCCAAACAGTTTAACCTAGTGAATTAGCCAAGTGATTAACTTAGGTAATTTAATTAAAACTAGGTTAACAAAAATAAGCAAAAATAACAAAGCAGCGGAAAATAAATAACACAAAGATATGATGACCCAAGAAACCACATCGGTAAAAACCTGGGGAGGATTTGACCTAGCTATCCTCAAGGTAAACTGAATCCACTATGAAAGAATTGAAGTTTACACGACAAGACTTAGACCACTAACATCTTGTTGCTACCCAAGTGTAGGAAACTTACTACCATGACCCCATGATAGCTCCGAGATCCACAGACTCCTTCTTTTCGGAATTCTTCAGCAAATCCACAAGCGCACCTGCTTGTATATCTTTGTGCTCTATTGATTCTGCAACTGTAATGATCTACACAACTCTTGACATAAATCTCAAGTTTGTAAACCCTAAGTGTATGTGAAGGTAAACACCTCTAGATCTTACAAAGAGATTCACAAACACAGCAAAACAGAACTCTAAAAACGTGGCTAGGGTTTTCCCTTTTATACTTAGGGCAAAACATAAAACCCTATACATTAAAACGGGCTTGGGCTGAGTTGGAATTTTCTGCAGAAAAACGTTCTGCATGATTTTCGATCGATCGAGTCTAATTTTCGATCGTTCGAGTCATACAGAAAGTTAAAGGTAATTCTGCATAAAAACTTGATTCCAACTTTACATTAAGACCCATACTTTGAGCAAGTCTAACACACGACTAAACATTGTTTTGATCATGGTTTGCCAACATACAAAATGAAGTTCTAAATACATTAGTTCCTAATCTTTAGAACCTAACATATTGAATTTCATGATCTTTTTCTCTCTGAAAATCGTATGCTAATTAACGTCGCCCACTTGGTCTTATTTATTTGTGATTCTTGAAAAAATTTACATTTGTTGATGACCAAGTTCAAGAAAATTTGCGAACTTGGTTCCATGTTACATGTAGTCATAAAAACTTTCATTTTGTAATGCATAGGTTACTGCTTTGACTTTTTTTTTCTTTTCTTTTTTTTTGTGGGGGTGGGGGGCTGTAACTAAGGAGTATATTGGAACAACAAGAATAGAAAAAGAAAACAGTGCAAAGAAATAGGAGGACTTAATTCTATGTGACATGTAGTCATGTAAATCTGCCCTTTTGTAATGCGTGTAGGTTATGGCTGTAGCCATGGATTTGTCGGGTTTTTGATACAGTGGAACAAAATATCCCATCAGTTTTTATTTTATTTTCTTAATTACATCTTTCTGGCACTGTCTATATGGTTTTTGTTTGCTTTTTTTTTTTTTTTTTTCATCCAACAAGTATCTTCCTTGAACAATTATTAAAGTATTATTATAAAAGAAAGACTATATCCATTTTTCTTGTAATTGTACTGACTGCACAACGAGAATAGAGCTTGATTGATTGCATGTGTTTATTTACAAAGCTTACATTTATGTTATGGAGATTCTTTTTACAGCGGATTCCAAAAAAGTTTATAAGCAAATATGGAGTTGATCTGTCAAATATGGCCTTTCTTACGATTCCAAATGGTACAAATGGAAAGTCAAGTTGACAAAACGTGATGGGGGAGGTTTGGTTTCAAAATAGTTGGTGTGAATTTGCAAGCTGTCATGCTCTAACCCTGGGACACCTGCTAGTTTTCAGATATGAAGGAAATTCACACTTTTATGTACTCCTATTTGATGCCACTGCAACAGAAATAGACTATCCTTTAGATGACCAACTCCAAGTTCGTAGGATGGAAGACAATGAGAGTGATGATAACTCTCTTGAAATCATGGATGGCTTTATGCCAAGCCAAAAAACAAGGGATAAACCACCAATACCATGCCCTCTACCTCATAAGAGGGCAAAAACCAATCTAAGTTCTCATTTGCAAGCAGGGGATACACATTTCAGACCTAAACTCACTAAATCTAAAGGGTCAATATTAGAGAAATCAAAAATGAATGCAGGGGTATCTTTTACTAGGTGAGAATCTAAAGGTTTGAATCTTACACTTTTGTAAGGAACTGGTTGATTTTGTAAGCCTATTTACTATTAATCTCATGTGCATGACTTCATATTTTCATGTCATTTCAGGATCAGCCCATGGGGTTGGAGGAAATCGAGTAGGATGCAAAAGCAGCCCATTAGTTAAACTTAAATCTGATTGCAATCTGGATGATGTGTCTTTCTCACATGACCAATGTCCTAAGAAAGATGGTGGTGTAGGCATGTCTACCAATCGGAGAAGGCTAAAAGCCAAGGCTCTTGTGAAGAACCAAGAATATAAGGCTTTTGAGATTAAGCAAGAATTGATGACTACTAATGGAAAAGCTGAAAATCTTGTGAGAGCTAATGCTAGAAATGCAACTCCCATTAACTTTGATTTTTCATAGATCAATTAGAAAGCATGTAGCAGAGAGTTGTTGCTGGACATAACTTGGTAATGATTTGCTTCTCTGTGTTTTTAGGGGAATTGAAGTTTCATTTATATTTAATAGTATCATTTGGATATCAAATAGTATCATCTTAGGTAGTAGAAGGAAATCACATAAGAATGTAAAGTCATTATGAACAACATGATCAGCCCGTTACTAGCATCTATATAACTGCCCTTCAACCATCAGCATAACAAATAATAGTATTGCCTCAAAACTGCTTTTCATTCAAATGGGTTCAACTATTTTTGAAATATCTCTTATTATTTTTTGTATAGAGTTTACCCCATGGCATTATCAACTACTTACCGAGAAAATGCTTTACCAAGGACTACACCAAAGGAAGTATACTTACTGTGAAGCTCTAGGTTGTGGACCGATTATGGCCTGTGAAGTTATACATTTATGAAGGAATGTATCAGAGGCCATCATGTGTCATATCTACTGGTTGGTTTGCATTTGCGAGGGAAAATATTTTGCGACTAGGAGATGTTTGCGTATTTGAGCTGATTATGAGGGACGATGTTGTGTTAAAAGTCCACATTTTTAGATGCCTCAATTAAGTGGTTACTAACTTTGCATTGTAAATAACGTATTATGTATCATATTGGGAGCTTATTATTTTGCAACTACTCTGTTTTGACCTTTTTATCCCTTTTTGTTTTTGGATTGGATTGAATCAAGGTTAATGTTTTGTTATATCTATAGCCCTGGCCTGTTAGGGACTTTTATCAATAGGATTTGTATATTTGGTCCAACAATCTTGATCCTTACTAAATCAATAATATTTGTCCCTAAGTGGTACGCAAAGCATCTAAATAGTGAAGTGGTAGTTCCTCAGGAGCGATGTCATAGTTTCCCGGGAGTGATGTTACAATTTCTCCACTCGGTTTCTTTGTGGAACTTCGATATGATACTATCTGATATTCCTAAGTGATTTCTCGGGAATGATGTCGTGGTGTAGTACTATTGTGATATAGAGTTACACTTAGGGGCGTGCATGGGTCAGGTTGGGTCGGGTTGAACCCATGGGTAGGACAATTTTTTTTATTACTATTATTATTAAATTGAGCAGAAAAAAATATATCGCACTTGCCACCTGAGTTGATAAACTAAATATACATTAATATATGAACTAATATTCCAACTCAGTTATACATTAATATATGAACTAATATACATTAAATTGACTTTTATATAGGATAGGAGGAAAAGCTGGTTATTTAAAAAAATTATTAATTATAAATATATATTAAATATATGGGTGGGTCGAGTTGGGTTTGGCGGGTTTGGAATTTTATGACCCAAACCCAATCCAACCTGCTATCAAAAAAATTTTTGTAACCCAACCTAACCCACCAAGCCCTAAAAACCGACCCAACTCGGCGAGTTGGGATGGGTTGGGTTAGTTTTTGCAGGTTAGTTGCACACCCCTAGTTACACTGCACATAACTCGATTACCGTATAATCGAGTTTTGTGTAACACCATTCTGGGGATAACTTGGATTTGTTTGTGTTACACTGCACATAACTCGATTCAGAAATAATCAAGTTATGTGGAAGACCCTTCTGGACACTTGGATTCCTCTTGGATTACATCTGGATCAGTCCAAATATCTGCGCTGGGTGTGGAAGCATAGTGCACATAACTCAACTTGTGTGTCATTGAGCTAAACTGCAAATAACTCGATTATGATATAATTGAATTATGTGCAAGTCAAGCTATATCCATATTAAAATCCTTTCAGTTAACACTGCACATAACTCAATTCAGTAATAATCGAGCTATGTGGAGGACCCTTCTGGACACTTGGATTCCTCTTGGACTGCATCTGGATCAGTCCAAATATCTGGGCTAGGTCTGGGACCACACTACACATAACTCGATTTGCGTATTATCGAGTATCTTAATAACTCGATTAATAAGAAATCGAGAGATGTGATTACCCACCATTATAAACTCTCCCCCAGGTCTGCAAAATTTGCAGCAGTTCAAAATTACATCATCGATTGCTCTCGCTGCATTCGACTAGAATCAACAATTTCCCACGCAAATTCTTTGAAGATTTTACATAGTAAGACTCTTTTAACCGTTATTGTCTTTAAAATTACACATAGTGGTGCGTTATTCTCTAATTTTTGATTGATGCTTCAAACTTCATTGTCTATGTAGATTGTGATGAAATTGGGTGTTTGGCTAGTCAAATGCTTTGCTGTGAGTAAGGTTACTTACTTATCTTGTAGGTTGTCTTCGACTAGTCTCCTTCCACAAAATGAACTTGCCAGTGGCTCCATATGTGTGTGGTAGTCCTTATGCTGTTTGTATGTTTGAACTGTACATTATGCAATTTAATGTTTTTTGTACAAGTTGGTGAAACTTACTACATGTAGCTAGGAATTTCGAAAATGTGTTAGGTCCTACATCCACTTGTATGTTTCCTATATAATATTATTACTGTTAGAATGCTTACTATCGGTGCGTGACATTATTAATCATTTTGACAAAATTCAATATGTTAACAAATTGCATGTTGGCTCTTTAAGTTCAACTAAAGTTTATATACTCTAGGTCTCTATCTTTAAATTATTGACTCGGACCAAAATGCATTACAATTATTTCACCAACTAAACAACCTATGAATAAGAATATTGTTTTTTCATTGTATTGTTGTAAACTGCTCTAGATAGTACATTGTATGGATTATTTTCTACCCATGGTAGTGCGTAATTCTCCAATTTTTGTTCTCTGCTTCAAACTTCATTATCTATGTAGATATTGATGAAATGATCTGTTTGGCTATGAAAATATCAACGAGTTAAGTAGTATGAATGTTGTGTTTATCTCTTTGTAATGCGGTTTTTGGTTCTGTTTTTTTGTGAGCTGATCATGTTTCCACTGCTGACCATCAGTTAGTTATGGCTTCGAAGAGGGCTAAGAGGGGAAAATCCAAAGCTGCATCCGAACTTGAAGTGGTGTTTGATCAATTAAGGTTCCTCACGCCCAAAAATGAGCAAACCTGTGAAACCTTGATTAAGTGTAGGTGTATTCGGGGAGAAAGGCAAATCAATCTACATGAACTGCATCCTTCTGTCCGTGAGAATCTATGGTCTAGGCATTGACTGTCCCTGTGTACAAACATACAACCCCCCTAGCTGACTTGATTAGAGAATTCTATTCGAATCTCTCAGTGCATGAGGATCTCGGTGGTCACAAAGTGGCATCGTGCATATGTGGTGTACCGTTTACAATAACTAGGGAGCACGTATCTAAAGCTCTTGATGTACCTATAATTTGTACACCTACTTATCCATACTCTAGGTCTCCTCATATTGATGATGTTATGGAAGTCCTTTGTGGACGATCAGTCACTTGGGTTCTGATCGAAGTATTAGCTCAAGTGAGTTGACTAAGCTTAATTATATCTTCTTTAGGATAGCTTGTCACAACATTTTCCCTATCTCACATATCCATACAATCTCTGTAGACAGGTGTTTCTTTCTTTACGCCCTCGTCACCAATAGTTCCATTTATTTTCCTTCCTTTTTCATTGAAACCATTGTGGAGGTGCGTAGGAGCAAGTAGAGGCATGGTTTGTTTTTTCCAGTTCTCATCCATAGGGTCCTCAAATATTTAGGATTAAAGACCTTTCCTTCCCAAGAGGTGGTTCACATCCAAGCCCCCATAGGAGCCAAATTTCTGAAACAGCGAAGTGCCCAAAAGAAGTTTGTCGACCATAGCGTTGGTTCAGCCAAGAGACCACGAGTACAGTCTACTACTGGAGATGTTCCAGATGAGGACATGCATGGGGATCCCATAGCTACTGTTGCCGAGGATGGTGATGATGAGGTAGATGTTGACATTACTGCTGTAGCGCATACATGCCCTCTTCCTCCCTCTCTTCGTGCTATGATGGAGATCATTATGATGACCCAGGTAGCCGATGGGTAGCTTCTAGATGGTCTTCTTGCTGAGGCTGCAGCTCTTCGAGCAGACTTAGCTGACTATAGACATGCTGTTCCACCTTCTCCACCATCTAACGCTTAATGATTTCCATTGGCCATTGTACCCAAGGGGGGCACAAATTTTTATAGTTGTTGTAGCATATTTGGAGAATTGTATGACAGTTCTATGAAGTGGCTTTCAGCCAATTGTATATTTTGTTATTTTAGTGGCAATTTGAAGAACATGATATTTGTGGAAAGTAATTTGATATATTAATATGATGGTTAGTTTCATGCCTATTGTTACTATTATTAGTATTATTGAAATGGTTCTAACTGTAAGAATTTTTTTATGTTATTATGTGATTCTATATAATATCAAGTAAATCCAAAAATGTAAATAAGATTTATTTCATAATTTTTTACAGCGCTCACATGTTATTAGATTAGAGTAATTATTAATACAAATTGAAGGTTTGTGAAAGCACAATTGGTTTACAGGGTTTGATATTGCTGATGAACCACCTAGGAGATTTTCCTTAGAGCAATGGCTCAAGCTATATCTTGACTTCAGGCAGCTGTTTTTACTGGAGGCTTTGCTTTTTAGTCATGTACTTTCCACTGATTGGATATTGTTGTCGCTCTTAAATCAACAGTTATATTATTCTGAATTTGGTCCCCGTCTGAACTGTACCTCATGCATCATATTTTCATTACAAAATTTATTGATGAAACCTTGCAGTGCAGACTCATCCAAAAAGAAAAAAGCGACACTTGGCACGACCTCATGCACTCCCACGTTAGGTCTAACGGTTTTTTTTTTAACCAAATATTGAGTGTATTGATTTCACGCTACTGCAATGGAGTATACGAATGTTAATCTTATAGAATGTTAATCTTCATCGTGTTGTTCAATTGCTTCATGCATCGCACGGGTTAGCGACCAGTAATAGTCATAATAATTATAATAGAAATAATAACTACAACGGGCGCCAAGTCATTCCCAAAAAAAAAAAAAAAAGAGTAACTGGATACGCCAGCTACTTTTGCGCCAAGTCTAGTCCTATCAAACTGCTTCACGTGAATATGTACACAGAATTTCTCACAATACCCTCATCATCCCGTTACTGTTGCCTCGATTCGAGTCATATCAAACCGAATCACCTAAAAACTACATGTACTATTTAAAAACTATCCCACGTTTATAGAGTAGTAAATTAATAATTATAAAAAAATGTAAATTGAATTTCACATAGAATTATATAAATGATAAATATAATTTATGATACAACAAAAATTTGTTTACAAGGATGATAGATAACAACCAATTCTTATGACGTTTCAATTGGGTAACTATTAACACGATACATCAAATATATAATAATACCCTCTAAAAAAAAGTGGCATAAATTACATTTACAAAAATAGCGTAAATTACATGGAAAAACTTGTTTACATAATACCCTCTAAAAAGAATTAGCGTAAATTACAGTAGAAAGAAAGTAGCGTAAATTACCACTTCAAGCAGCTTAATCTATATATTACTAAAAGCTGAAGCGTAGCATTTAATGTTGCTACGCTCAAGTTGAGCCACATTAGCAGCCATGTCATCATTTTTTGTTTTCAATTTTTTAATATATTTTTTAAACATTTTCTCATTTAAGGAGACTTAAAAACTCCATTATTTAAAAATTAAAATATCTTTTAACCATTATTTTTATTATTAATTTTCCAAAACTCTCTATCCCTTTTACCTCTTCATCTCCCCACTCTTTTCTACCTTAATATCATTCTTTCTCTACCTTTTTATCTTCTTTTATTTTGACTCTTCATATTCTCAAATCTTACTATAAATTTGACATTTTATTTTTCTTTCTATGCATAGTTTTCTCACACAAAAAATGTTACCTCTCTCTCTCAATTTATTTTTCATTTTTTGTTCGATTTTTTTTTTATTTTTATTGCATCAATTCTTTAGGTTGATGAATTTTTGTGTTAATTAAAATTCTACTTTGGGTTGATACAATTTAGTTATGTGTTTTTAGTTGTTATCTTTTATATTCTCTTTGATTGAATATTATACTGCATTATACATATAGTATATAATAATATAATGTTATTGTATTACATAGAATGACTTGAAAAATTTGATGTTTATTGCTATATAATTTATTTTTACTTTTTTTTTCCTCTCATCTTATTTCATTCAAAATTTAAATCCTGTTACATCCTTTAAACTATTAAATTATGCAACAAAAATCAAGAAAATGGCTACACACAAACCTGCCTTTCATTACCATACATTGGGGGAATCAATATATTTGTGTGATATTATATAATTTATAATTTAAATAGTGCCTTTTGAATGTGTCTAGACCCATAGATTGAGCAATTTGTAGACTTAAAAGGCTACTGAGAATGAACTTTTTGAATCAAGTCTAAAAAAATATGAACTACTATATTATATAGATAAAAACTTTTATCATAGATACATTAATATTTTTTTTTGCCACAAATTTAAATCACACAAACTTAATAATTTTATATTATGTGTTAGTTTGTCTCTGCCTTTTCTTCTTCTTCTCAAAAATATTATGTATCATCTGTAAATGATGCCAACAATATTGGTCATATGGGAAAAGCTATGTAAAATACTGAGAATAGAAATATTTAAACATTTCTATTTGTCATACCACTGACATGTTTTACAACTATCACATGTGTTAACTAAAGTCTTAATATTCTTAAGTTGTTTTGGCAAAAAGGAAAAAAAATAGTTGTCACAAAAGATGAGTTCATGTAAATTTTTCCGCAAAATGAAATATCTGTTTTGTAAGGCCACCAAACTTGATAATTTGCTAATGATGGAACCACTCGTAACAATATTTGCATAGTTATATAGTTCCAGTTAAAGCAATTGTATATACTTTTAGTTTTCAAAAAAACATACATCTACAAGTGGTTAAACGTTCATCTTGGGTAGTTTTAACTTTTAATATAATTTTACCTTTACATATTCATCTATTTTAATTTAGATATTTTTTCAAAAAAAAAAAAAAATTAATTTAGATATTTATAAGTAAACAATGAAATAATGATTCATGAATAATTAAAAAAAAATTATCTATACATATTTATCTTTTGTGGTTGTAATTTTACATATAATTTTGCATTTGTATATTCATCTACTTTAATTTAGATGTTTATAACTTAATAATGAAATCTATAAATAAGGTAATTAAAACAATCATATTTCTACAATTCAAAAAGTCACAATTTCTTTTATCCAAAAAAGGCCTTTTACATTTCCATGGAATCATTTTTAAATTTATTTTTTATAAAACCTTTGACATACCATTAACCTAACCACTTCATACATTAAAAAAAATTTAAGGCTCATTATTACTTCCGTTAATAGATTATGGATATCTTAATTGATTGAGATCAAGCTAGAGAAATGCCTTTCATATTTCTTTTGAAAAAAAAAAAAAAAAACCTTTTGACATACCACTAACGTAACTACATCTATAACTATTAAAACCATCCATGCCATTTATTTCTTATTGATAACCATAAAATTAACAACTAGCAAGGGAACGTGCAAAGTAATAAAGAATAAATGGAGGAATAAAAAAAGAAATGAAATCAAACATCAATTAATAACCATTATTTAGAAAATAAAAAGTTGGTCAAGAGGAGTAAAAAATAAAATAAAGATGACTATACAGAGGACATTGAAAACTTTATAGTGCAATAAAATCAACCATTACATTCACTTAATTAAATAAATAATCAACAATTAAATATAATAATAAAAAATTTAAACTTAAAACTAATCAAACTCTAACTAGGGAAATTATATATATATATATATATATATAGATAATCATAATCTTCATATACCATGACTTAAAAAAATTTAATGAATAGCTCTACCTGTTATTTAAAAATGTGTATGTTATGCAAATCATCAACCAATAAATATATGATAATGGTAAAAAACGTTACAGACAAGAGTATGAAAAATATGATACAACTATTAAAAAAAAAAAACTCTTTGTAAAGTCTAAGGACTAAAATAGTATTTTATCTAAAAAGTTATCACGTGCAATGCGCGGGTCTGCAACTAGTTCCCTTAAAACCCAACCCCAAATTGACCAATCATGCACACATTCACTCCAGCCTATAATGCCTCCATAAATTCCTTGGTCCCAGACCTCACAATTGCACCCAAATTGTTCACCAAATCTAGAACTCAAAAACCAGAAAAAGTGTTAGCAATCTAAAATTACATTAAATATTACGTTATTGGACCAAAATAGAGAAGAATAATATATAAGTACCTGCACACATAAGTAGAGAGAGTCTTGTTGAATCAAATCATGCACAATGACCTACACACGTAAATGCAAAACCAAGCAGTCTTAATTAATTCTCATCCAAGTAGCTTAATTCCCTTAAGAAAATACCGTAAATTCCAAAAAAAAAAAAAAAAAAAACAGTAAAAAAAGTAGTTTACCAATATTAATTTTGAAGCAGCCATTTCAAGCACAAACCCTCCTATTTAAAATCTTGAAGTCAACCATGATAATAAGCCACCATGAAAAGATAGAACCTAAAAGGTTGTTAGAGCCTTTGACAGTAAATGTCTTCAATATAAAGAAAAATAAAGGAGGATGTAGAGCTAAATTAAATGCCTTCAATCTGAAGTAGAGTGAGAGATAAAAAGTGAGATAGAAACTGGCAGTGTACGTGAGTTTGTGGGTCTTAAAGTGTAGGAATTTTAATTTACATATTTATCCACATTACTTGAAAACTTGTTGGTGGGTATGATGAGGGTATTTTGGGCAATGTATTAGTGAAAGTTACAGTTGCATTGTTACCAGATTGTCCCTTAGTTTTGTCTCTACTAAAACATAGAGGTGTGGGGACATTTTTGAACTAAAATATGAGGAATCCAAACAGGGAAAGCCCCTTATATAATAGTATAGATAATAGTGAGCTGAAGATAATAAACACCGTGATAATAAACACCGTGAAGTTTAATGTTTTGTGAAGGACCAAACACAATTAAACAGATATAACAGTAAGCTCAAGCCATCAACATCAAAGTTCTGAGAGCAAAGTGGTGCTTTTAACCTGTAAATGTTTATGGCACGCGATTGTTAGAGAGATCAATTTCAGGGTTCAAGATGGTTTTACCATGTGCAATCTTTTCTAACCAACAGTCACGGATTATGGGAAGAGCATTTTGACTGGCATCCTTGAAAATGACCAACGATAATAAACACCCTGATGTTTAATGTTTTGTGAAGGACCAAGCGCAATTAAACAAATATAACAGTGAGCTCAAGCCGCCAACATCAAAGATATAACAGATTTCAAAGTCAGTTCCAGTTGGGCTTCACTTCAAACTGGCGAGTCTTTGATTTAGCTGCCATAATTGAACGCATATGACCACGATGTTTGATCGAACAGTCAAGTAAATATGTATTCCAAATCTGCAGTGTCACATTAATTGGCTATGATTACAAGAGATATTTCAATGTTTCAGGCTATGGGGCTGCGTAATTTGTAAGAGTGATGGTTCTGAGAGTAAAGTGATGCTTTTAACCTCTAAATTTTTAATGACCTAAGATAATAAACACCGTGATGTTTAAACACCTTGAAAATGACCAAAGATAATAAACACTGTGATCTTTAGGACCTATTTTATGAAAGACCAAATACAATTAATAAATTAATATAGCAAAATTTCAGCGTGAAAGACGAAACACCATTAATATAGCGAAGTTTCAAGATGACCAAGTTCGAACTCTAAAGGCACGTCACCAGCCCGTTGCTGTAGCACCAACTGTAGTCATATCAAACTCCTTTAATCGCAGCACATGCACCAACAGACGTGGTTGTTTAGCCAAGTCATGTTCGCAATTTTGCATATGCTGCTCAACAGCTTGGCACTATTTCACACCCTTTCGCCACGTGAATACACAATTGTGAAATTGGATGCATAGATGTCCCATTTACATCCAATGTTGCAACAACTGCCCACCTTTGATGTGACATTGGGAACATTTAAAATCATGTTCATATAGTGTTTTTCCAGCCTGTATTGACATGACAAGCCCTAATAACTGAAATTGTAATGCTTGGACCATGAAATGAGGTTATAAATGCACCACAATAATGATCTTTTTTCTGCCCTGTTAACTTCGTAGATTGATTAAGCCATGAGTCGCAATGCCTCAACATCAAATCGTACAATGCGAAACAAGTTTAGATCTACTTCAACAAATGAATCATCACAAGTTCCAACAGATCAACAACTACAGACATACACAGACCACTATGGAGGGAAATGGGTTGGAAAGAAGAGAGATTTCGCTAATATGCCAATATACACGTACAAGAGTCTTGGAAGTGTCGAGCACATCATGTTCGGCAAACCTACAAACCTAAGTACAGATACCACCGCAATGTAGTTCACTGTAGCAAAACCACCATGGTCGACCTTCTATGAGAAGAGGTGTGAGTTAGAGGTGTATTGTCGATGGCACGGGTTATGAGTTCTTAAGGCACGCTCAGCCGAGTTACCTAGAGATGAACCTGCCAACATACTTGCTCATCTTGAACAAGAGAAAAATCAAATGCAAAGGCGACTAGACTGTTTTCACGTAATCCAAAAAACTAGGAAGCACCTAAAGGGGAAGGCACAAGAGCGATCCATCAAGTCTATTAATGAAATTACTGTGTTTGATGATGAAAGAGATATTTTAGACTTCTCAAATTCAAGCAATGATGATTTCCAAAAATTTCTACCTACGAACATTAGACGTTGTTGTTAATGTCTACACATTCCGTGCAATACAGAATGTTGTTGTTAATGTCTGACAAATGATGATTATGTACGTTCAACTTTTGCAACTCTAACGATTAATTGTTCATTAGTTTTAGCTAAGCTTATATGAAATCAGTTTCTCATTTTTTCCCTGCTGTTCTTTGTTGCTACAGTGGGTTCTTGTGCGTTGGTTGGACAATGTCCTTTGCTTAGTAATGTAGGAAAAACCTTAGGAAGTGAAATGCCTCCAATTAGATATGTTGATGTTTTCAATATTCTGTTTGTGTAACTTGAAATGTTACACACATAACACTCATCACCCAAATTAGATTTATTGCACATTACTTGTAGGAAAATTTAATAGATTTAATACATATAGACTCATCCAAACCATACAGACCAACCACACATATAATTCAATAATACGAATAATTCATTTATATGAGTTGTTAGAGTCGCTGTATCATATACACGTATCCGTGTATCTTAGTTCTGCTAGTGTACTACTTTATATAGATACATTACATACAGACTCATCTAAACCAGACTAACCATTCACTCACTGAAAATCCATATGGCTCATACAACACACTGTCACAATGATATTTGGTTTACTTAGAAATAGGGTAAATGCCTAAAAGCCTGATCAGCCTCTAAAATGATTCATTAAGTTATTGGTTTGTTGTAGCATTGCTCAAAAGCTCCCTAATGTTGCAATTGTGATGATCGGAAGCCATTGATGTAAACCTTGGAAGCATAGTATTTTTCATGTAATTTTACATTGATATTGAGAAAATGTAACTACAATTTGTACTTGCAAAGACTCCCTGAAAAGTTTGTAAGGGAATATGGGAATAAAACTCTCTAGTGTTGCTACACTCACTGCTCGTAATAGTAGCATTTGGCAAGTGAGGTTGGAGAAGGCTAACACAGCTCGGCACTGTTCAGCCAAGTCATGTTTGCAGTTTTGCATATGCTGCTCAACAGCTCGACACTGTTGAACCATGTTCAATCATATCATCCATGCTCACGTGAATACACAGATATGTAACCTTTTACAATGCACTATTTTCAAGGAAGCATAGGATCCCTTAAAAGTGTAAGCAAAATTTTGGGGGTGAGCTGTACACCATTGTTACACTGATGTTCATAGTTCTGCATGTGATGCTCAATAGCTCAGCACTGTTGAACCCTGAGGTGAGTTGTCCACCATTGCTATACTGATGTTTGCAGTTCTGCATGTGATGCGCAACAGCTTAGCACTGTTGAACCCTGACCACAAGTACCCATCCCCACTCACGTGAATACACAGATGTGCAACCCTTTGCAATGCACCATTTTCGAGGAGGCAGCACATCCCTGAATTGGTTATGCATCAATTTTGGGGGTGAGCTATCCACCATTGCTACACTAATGTTCGTAGTGCTGCATGTGCTGCTCAACAGCTTCACACTGTTGAACCCTGTCCAGTCATATCACCTATACGCACGTCAGTATACAAATATGCATCCTTTTGCAATGCACCGTTTTCAAGGATGCAGAGCCTCCCTGAAAAGTTTATGATACATTTAACACAGCTAGGCACTATCTCGTCAAGTCATGTCATATGAAGCACAGGAATGCTGAATAGTCTTCAACAAGACATACCAAACTGGTCAGAGAAAAGTCTTAAAACCACATCTATCAAATATAAACCATACCAGTGATCAAAGTCCCTAATTAAATATAAGCATAAACATCACTAGTTTAAAATTTAAACAGGTTATCCTAGTCTGAACTCTGATGGTCATCCACATGAAATATTGAGACACTAAGCACAACAGGCTTCCTCTCGATTACCTCGAAGACACAAACATCTCCTTCTTCTAAATTATTGTCTTTCGAAAATGTAACCCATCCCTTTCCGAATCTCATTGCTGAATATGTTTTGATGGGGGATAACAGCACAAGACATTGAAGTGTGACAAATTGCTTCCCAATAGTATACTTGATAGAAAATTCAGTAGGTACATACTGCACAAGAAGGAGAAACAACTAAGCATTAAAGCATACATGTTTCAAGGCCATATTTAAGAGAACATCATGATCACATTATGTATAAAGGCTTACCAATTTATGCGGCCGTGAGATACCTATGAAAGAAGGATTTTTAGGCTTGAACTTTTTGGCTGCTTGGATTGCTCTCTCTTCCTCTGGACATGCTAGAAACTTTTTTCGTAACAAACTTTTCTTTGACTTCATTTTTTGTGGGCAAATCATCTGAGGGAGATATGTTTGTATCATCTTCATCTAAGTCTATTATTTCTACCTGATGATCTTCCAATTTACAGTTGTTGCTGGGTGGATATTGAAACTCAGTGGCAGTCTTATCAAATATAAGAACACGGAAGCTTGAATTTCCTTCATATCTGAAGACTAAAAAATAACCATAACAGATAGAATGGTATTCAACGAAATCCTGCAAACCATTACAAAACCAAATGTTGTTATCAACTTTCTTCAATCCCACTTGCCAAATAGCACCATAGGGAGCAACGAGTGTAGCTACGATGGATAGCTCAGCATTGTTGAATCCTAACCACAAGTACCCATCCTCACTCATGTGAATACATAGAGCATCCTTGAAAAGTTTATGCATCAATTTTGGGGGTGAGCTGTCCACCATTGCTACACTAATGTTCGCAGTGCTGCATGTGCTGCTCAATAGCTTCTCACTGCTAAACCCTATCCAGTCATATCACCTACACGCACATCAATATACAAATATGCATCCTTTTGCAATGCACCGTTTTCAAGGATGCAGAGCATCCCTGAAATGTTTATGATATATTTAACACAGCTAGGCACTGTCTCGTCAAGTCATGTCAGATGAAGCACAGGAATGCTAAATAATCTTCACATGAATAAATATGCAACCTCTTTTGCAGTACACATCCCCAGACCGCTGCTATAGCACAAGCTATAGCCATATCAAACAGCTGCCTCAGCGAACCACATGCACCAATAGAAACCACTATACAGCCAAGTCATGTTTGTAGTTTTGCATGTGCTCCTCAACACCTCGCCACTGAACAATACATTGTCAAGTCATATCATCTTTTTTCACATGAATACTTACCCTTACATATAGTCACATCCACGTGAATACTTGCCCTTGCAAAACCATTATATAAAGTCCTATTTACATCTATATATGCAAAACATATACACATACCAAAGTCCCATTTACTCAAGGTAGCAATAAGATGTTAGTGGTCTAAGTCGCTATTGTGTAAACTTCAATTCTTTCATAGTGAATTCTGTTTCACCTTAAGGATAGCTAGGTCAAATCCTCCCCAGGTTTTTTACCGGTTTGGTTTTCCTGGGTTATCATATTGTATGTTCTTTATTTTCCGCACTTTGCATGATATGATATATTTGTGTTATCCTAGAATTGCTTAATTTACCTAAGTTAATTACTTGGCTAAATATCTAGGTTAATCTGTTTGGGTTTAAGGGGTCTAAACTTCTTACAAGTGGTATCAGAGTGGGTAGCTTTTTTTGTGTGAAGATCCTTTGATCTTAGAGCTGATCCTTGACCCCAGTTGTCATGGAACACGGACACTCTCTCGTTATTCCACCTCATGTTGATGGAAATAAATATGCTTATTGGAAAGTAAGGATGAAAGCATTCCTGAAATCAATTGATGAGAGAGTTTGGAATTCTATTGAGTACGGATGGGAGAAGCCCACTACTTCTGTGAGTGAGTGGCAAACTTTTCAAAAAGAGGCAGCTGCTTTTAATAGCAAAGCTATGAATGCTATTTTTAATGCTGTCTCTATGGAGGAATTTAAGAGAATCTCTAATGTTGAGGTTGCTCATACTGCTTGGAATATCCTCCAGACTGTGCATTAAGGCACAAAGGCAGTTAAAATTAATAAGTTGCAGCAATTGACTACTAGATTTGAAAGTATTAGAATGACTGATGATGAATCTTTTGATGAATTCTATGCTAAACTTAATGATATTGTTAATTCTGCATATAATTTGGGTGAAATCTATGATCAACCTAAAATTGTTAGGAAGATTCTTAGATCTTTGACTGTAGACTTTAGACCCAAAGTGACTGCCATCACTGAAAGCAAGGATGTGGCTTAAAGAAAATTGTTAGGAAGATTCTTTAAGCCAAGATTCTTAGATCTATGAATGTTGATCTTGGCTTAAAGAAAATTGCATCTCTTGAACTTGATAAGAAAAATTTGCTTGTAAAACTGTTTGATGCTAATGAACTTTTGAATAATGTGAAGACTGAGAACATGCTTTTACTTGATAAAGTTAAAGGTTTGGAACTTGAATTATCTGTTGCTAGAGAATAAACTAATAGGTCTGCAAGCTCCAAACTTGATCACATGTTAAGTATTCAAAAGTCTCCCTCTGACAAAACTGGCTTACGTTTTGAGGAAAGCATCTCTGTGCCTGAATCTCATTCCACAAACTTTGTTCCTTCTACTGAACCTCCTAAGAGTGAGATTGTCAAACCCTCTGTGAGTAAAGTTGTTAAATCTGTAGAAGTTACACCTCCTAGGAAGATTATGGTTGATCTTCAAGAGTCTAAATCTAATGCTTCTAATTCTTCTAAGGGCAAGTTGCATGATAAGCCTGCATGGGTTTGTCACTTTTGTGGAAAGTCTGGGCATATTCGTCCAAAATGTTTCAAGTTGCAAGCTGTTAAGCGAGCAAATAAACCTAAAGTACCTGTGCCTCAAACACAAGATTCTACGGTACTTATTGGTGAATTGGTAAAGGCGTTAAACCTTTATTCCAATCCTAGAGTTGCTCAGAATTCTAATGTGAATAATAACTCCAATGCTAGAGTTGCATTTAAAAGGTTTTGGATGCAAAATGCTCGACCTAATTGAGTCTGTCTGACATGGTCCTTGTTCTTCATTATTTTATCTCTTGTGACCATTTTTTTCTAGGATTTGCATTGCATAACATTCATGCATTTCATTCTAGGATTTTTTTTATTTTTTATTTTTTATTTTTAAAAATTTTGTTTTGCAAAATGTGTTTTTGCAGTATTTTTTCTTGAATTTGAAAACAAGGTTGGTCAATCTATTTTTACATAACATATTTATGTACTTTGTTTAGCTTGGATGAGCTTATTTTATTGCACTTTACTAGTTTAAGCTTTGCAGTGCATGTTGTGTGGGAAGATGTTTATAGTTGTTGATCACATGATCTTGTTCTTGAAATCACATGCCTTTGATTGTCGGACTTGAACTTTTTGAGAAAGGCATAAATAACCATCTCATCACTGTTTACTAGCCAATCATAAACACCTTAGTGCATATCGTAATATTTTGTGCTCGAGAAAGTGTAGCACATGCACAAAAAGAAAATAAGGTGTAGCCTCGGTTAAATTGTTAAAATTGGTGTGTACATTATCCCGGCTATTTTAATAAGTTTCTAATCAATTGAAATTGGTGTGTATATTATGAGGCAAAACAAGAAACTTATATGATTACAAGCTTTTATTCTAGGAGATGTGAGAGTTATATGATGCAACTCTTTAGGTGATAGTCTCTTTCCAACTTATGTGATGAATTATGTAGAAATTATGAATACTTACTATTCACATATCACCTCACATGTTTCTCAAGCTCTTGCTAGTTGCACACACTATACAAGTTACTCTTTGCTAAACATTGTACATGTTATTGTGTGTGTCTTTGGTCTGACCAACCCAGTTTGATAATTTCTTGAAATTGATGCAAAACATGTTAGAAGTTTGAGAATTTGAGGAGAATTGAGTGAAAATCTTAATTTTGGAAAACTGGGATCTAAACAAGTGTTTTTGAAAAGCATTCCATCTCATACTCATGCATTTTATTCAAAAAATTTAATGCTTTAAGGAGTTTCTGCATAAAAATTGCTTTGTTTTTCAAAAAATTGGTTTTTCCAGAATTTCAATCGATCGAATCTGTTTTTCGACCGATCGAAATTGCACTTAAATCCCTCTGTGAGCTTTTGTCTATTTCGATCGGTACTCGATTGGTTGTGGATTAATCGAAGTATTTTCGACTGATCGAATCTAATTTTTGATCGATCAAAAATCGGGTTGAGAGTTTTTTAAAAAGGAATTCTTCTCCACGTGTTCTTCACTTTTCAAAAACTTTTCAAACTCTCTTTCTCTCACCAACCGGTCAAGGCTCCAACAGAGATTTTTTGTCGTTTTCCTTCGAATCTTTTGCAAGATTTTCCTCTTCCAAAGCCGGTAAGACCTTTTTACCCTTCCTTTTGCTTTTATTTCTATTTTTTCATGCATTAATTCATGCATTTGTTGGTTATTTTTCATTTATATATTTGGGGGTTTTGATGTTTTTGGTTATTTTCTTTCACAATAAATCATTGGGTTTTTGTTGGGACACCATATACAAGTGATCTATATGGTTTAATTTGATTAATTTGATGATTTGTGAAAAATTTAATATTCTAGGGCTTGAAATTGTCGAAATTGGGGTTTTTGTTCAAATTGATGTAAATTGATGAAATTGACTTGTTAAATTGACTTATTTGATCATTATATTGTGTTTCTAACTTGTGTAATGATCAATTTCCCAATTTGTTGAGTTTTGTGAAATTGGGTTTTTCAAATTTGGGGATTTTTGATAATAAATTCTTGCTTTAGCCAATTTTGTGAATTTGGATCATATTTGAACTATTTTCATTGCATTAGATCATGCATCATTTGGATATTATTGTTCATACATCATATTTTTTTTTTCATTGTAGTTTTTTATGCTAATCTTGCAGTCTGCTTTTGGTTTTTCTATTGTCTCTTTTCTTTCTGTGTCTCTCTATCTGGTTTTAGAATCATGCCTAGGAAAACTAGAGTTCATAGGACTTCTTCATCTTCACCATCTTTCGATAGTGATAGATTCTTGAGTGAGAAACATCAAGAGACATACGAGATTCTTGACCTTCATCGTAACATTTGGGGTGAGCGTAGGGTTCTTTTAGATGAGCTAGATGATGAGGTGAGACGTAACTTTGAGCGTCGGGGTTGGTTACCTTTAGTAGACATAGATCATCCACCTCCGGCTATCTTGATAAGAGAGTTCTACTCGAACCTTTCTATCCACATCTATGGTTCCAACACTTTGGTAAAGAGTTAGATACGAGGTGTAGAGTATCGCATTACTCCTTTGGTAGTGTCTGATGCTCTTGGGGTACCCATGGTTTCTCATCTTGTCTATCCGTATGATGAGTCTCCTCCTCTTGGTGACGTGATGTCATACATCACTGGGTCTTCTATTCGTGGGGTTCTGATCCTCGGATCACGTCTGCTGAGCTTTCTGAGATCCACTATCTTTTCTTTTGGATTGCTTATCATTCCTTGTGGCCTATCTCTCATCTACACACTATCCCTATTGAGCGATGTGTGTTTCTTTACGCTCTTGTTACTGATGCTCTTATCAGTTTTCCCCATCTTTTTCTTCGTTCCTTGAACGAAGTGCATAAGAGTAGTTTTATTGCTCATGCTTTGTTCTTTCCCGTTTTTATTCATAGGATTCTTCTTCACTTAGGTTTAGGTGATTTCCCTGCTTCTGAGCTTGTTCGTATCATTGCTCCCATGGGTGCCACCTTTCTTAGGCAAAGGGCTGCTCAGCTTCGAGCTAGCTCTAAGCGTCCTAGGGTAAAGCCTTCCAGTGTCACTCCTCTTTTTTCCTCTTCTACAGGTGCTCCTATGGCAGAGACGTCTACTGATTCGACTGCTGCTGCTGCTACTATTCCTCCACCTTCCCCTTCAGATGATTCGAACATTCGTTGGATGTTGGACACTGTCATGACCGTCCAAGCGGCTCATGGTCAGCTTTTGGTGGATGTGCTTGATGAGATTCGAGCGTTGCGGGCAGATTTGGAGAGTTTTCGATGTTCATCTCCGCCACCTCCTTTTGATGATGAGTGAGTGCCCTTTGGCAATTCGTCACAAAAAGGGGGAATACATTATGTTGTGGAGTCTATTTAGTGTAGTAGAGGAGTTTTTGTCATAGGGGGAGATTTTGTTTATTTTAGTGATACTGTGGAGCTATGGAGCATTTAGATTGTATCTAGGTGCTTTATTGTGTATTTATCTTTTTTGGCTCTTGATAGGGGGAGTTATATGAGATACATTTTTTGTATATGTTTCTTGTTTCACTGTGCTACATTGTTTATTGATTTATATTTATAAGGTTATTCATGATATATGTCTATATTTTTTTTTATGTGAAATCAAGAAGTTATTTTCTATGTTACTTGTATTTTCCACACATGCGTTTATGTGTTTGTTAAGTGTTACAGGAATATACAGGTTGATTCAGTCGTGCTACTGTCTACCCTTGCATCTGATAGATAGTAGTTAGGTTGAATTTGTTTAGTTGGGCTGTTGTTTTGTAATGGGCTGCTTATTTTGTAAACTTTGAGCATTTTTGTTAAGTTTGTGTTTTGTCACGGATTGCCAAAGGGGGAGTTTGTTAGGTTCTAAGGAATTATGAAGTAATGTATTAGAACTTCATCTTGTAATGTTGGCAAACCATGATCAAAACAGTTTTAGTCTTGTTTAATCTTGCTCAAAGTAAGTGCTTTTTGTGTAAAGTTGGAATCGAGTTACTGCAGAAGTCACTGTGCAAATCTGCCAGGCTCGATCGATCGAGAATTAGACTCGACTGATCGAAAGTCGTGCAGATTGTTTTTTCTGCAGAATTTCCAACTCAGCTTAAGCCCGTTTGATGTGTAAGGTTTTATGTTTTGCCCTAAGTATAAAAGGGAAAACCCTAGCCATGTTTTCAAGGTTCTGAATGCTGTGTTTGTGAATCTAATTGTTAAATCTAGAGGTGTTTACCTTCACATACACTTAGGATTTCCAAACTCAAGATTGATGTCAAGAGCTTGGTGATCGTTCAGTTGCAGATTCAAGAACTTCAAGATATACAAGCAGGAGTGCTTGTGCTTTGCTGTGAATTCAAGAAAGAAGTAGTTCGTAGACTTGGAGCTGTCACGTGGTCGTGGTAGTAAGTTTCTTACTCGAGGTAGAAATAGGATGTTAGTGGTCTAAGTCGCTATTGTGTAAACTTCAATTCTTTCATAGTGAATTCTGTTTTACCTTGAAGATAGCTAGGTTAAATCCTTCTCAGGTTTTTTACCGGTTTGGTTTTCCTGGGTTATCATATCGTGTGTTCTTTATTTTCCGCACTTTGCATGATATGATATATTTGTGTTATCCTAGAATTGCTTAATTTACCTAAGTTAATCACTTGGCTAAATATCTAGGTTAATCTGTTTGGGTTTAAGGAGTCTAAACTTCTTTTATATATATATATATATATATATATAATATACAAACAAATAAGCAGGACAAACAATCTGTGTGCCAATATGAGAAAATTCACATGATGTAATCTTTTGTCAAGTATCCCATCAATTTAAAATAAATACATGTAACTAATTTAAAAATATTGCAAGTCCTAAAACTACTATAGCCTATTATATTTAACAACTCTTAAAACTACGTCAAATGAAATTTATTGAAAACTAAGATTTTTTATACGATTGATTCATCGTAGAAGTTTCTGATGTCATGATGTCATCTTATTATATCATATATATTTTTGATAAATTGTGATCTTCATTATCATTGGTAGAATTTGGAAAAGCAAGAATCACGGATTAGCAAAGCTAATCATGCATCACTCTTCAAAGAAATGCAAATTAATTTCTCTAAGGTCAATGATTCAATGCTTGAAGAGCCCTCTTTTTTTTTTTTTTTTTTTTTTTTTTTGCAATTAGATTTAATATTAAAAAAATACAGTCTTGCACGTTTGTCCTTTATTGTGGATTTGTGATAATCTCTTAAGAGTAGAATCTCATGCTCGATCATATAAAAATTGTTGTCTATTTTAGCATAAGAATTTACTTTTTTAAATATATTTTTATTTTACATATTGACATTTTAAACAATCTCATATCACATTAGATTATCTATTTTATATTATATTTCATTAAAATATTAATTTTCTTGTTTTTTTTTAATTATTTCTCTTTATTCATACACAACAGCCACAATCTATCCTATTCCTTCATCCTCAAGATATGTAAAAAAAGAATAAAAAAATAAAAGTAAAATGAATAGTGTTAGTATAAATTTACATTGATACTGTAGTAACTATGTATTTTTGATTTTACACAATTTTGCATGACTTGATGTGAGTGAATTTTGAGTTGAGTTGGCTAAAATGTGGTATCTTATTTTTTTATTATACAAGCACCAATGCAAGTGTTCTCAGAGAATCTATTCTTTAAATCCAAGAATTCATGGATAATTGTGCTAGATACTTACACCTAACTAAAATCTATTACGTCAACAATTGTGATTTATTTTTATTTTTATTTTTTTGTAATTTGTTATGTGATTAGACTTATCAAAAAACAACTGAACTAGCTAGATGTTATGAAGAATGAGATAGCATGCTTCTTCATTAGTTCCTTTCCCTGTACATGACTAACATGGTTGGAAGGATTAAAAATATAGAGAGAGAGAGAGAGAGAGATGAAGATATAAAATATGAAAAAGATGAAGAAGAAAACATCAATGTTTTTCATTATATAAGTATTTGGTAAGAATGATGAAGAAAATGGAG
The DNA here is from genome assembly GCA_033629205.1 of Lithocarpus polystachyus. Lineage (NCBI taxonomy): Eukaryota > Viridiplantae > Streptophyta > Magnoliopsida > Fagales > Fagaceae > Lithocarpus > Lithocarpus polystachyus. The sequence continues at coordinate 78,782,254 of CM066164.1, forward strand.
AGAAAACATATCTTATTTTAAATTTCTAGTATTCCCTTTGTATTGAATTGTTTTTTAATAAGTTAGTAAGATCTAACATTGTTAAAGCAATTACGTAAGACATTTTTCCTCAATTTTTCTTTCAATATTTGGATGATTAAAAATGGTATACTAAATAGAAAATAATTGTCTTTTATTTTTCACCCATTTTTTCTACTTTTCTATATCAAATAAGAGAAAATATCTATCCTATTCTCAATTTTTGCATCACCCTTTTCAAACGCACACTTAGTTATAGAATATAGTACCAATGGAATGCTGGAATTAGGGATATAGCTATATATATCCCACTGCAAATTAGTAACCTATTAATCATTGGAATAATATATTTATAATTTTTTCGTTTATAAAAAAGTAAACCTTTGGGGTAAGGGATCTTATTACAGTAATTCTACTGTACCCCCCCAAAAAAAGGGGGGTACGGTATCCATTAGTAGGTAACCTGCTACAACAGGTTACTTTTTTTCTCACATTTGATGGTTCCATCCTCACATTGGGTAGTTCTAACATCACATGTGACAGTTTTTTTCTCACATTTGGTGGTTCTCTTACTTTTTTCTCACATTTGACAGTTCCTTCCTCACATTGTGCAGTTCCAACATCACATATAACAGTTCTTTTCTCACATTTGGTGGTTCCCTTACTTTTTTTTTTCCTCACATTTGGCGGTTCTATCCTCACATTGTGCGGTTCTAACATCACATATGACAGTTCTTTTGTTACATTGGGTGGTTCCCTTACTTTTTCCTCACATTCGACGGTTCCATCCTCACATTGTGCAGTTCTAACATCACATGTAACAGTTTTTTTCTCACATTTGGTGGTTCCCTTACTTTTTTCTCAAATTTGACGGTTCCATCCTCACATTGTGTAATTCCAACATCACATGTGACAGTTTTTTTCTCACATTTGATTGTTCCCTTATTTTTTTTCTCACATTTGGCGGTTCCATCCTCACATTGTGCAGTTCTAACATCACATATGACAGTTTTTTTATCACATTGGGTGGTTCCCTTACTTTTTTCTCACATTTGACGGTTCCATCCTCACATTGTGCAGTTCCAACATCACATGTGATAGTTTTTTTCTCACAGTTGGTGGTTCCCTTACTTTTTTCTCACATTTGACGGTTCCATCCTCGCATTGTGCAGTTTCAACATCACATGTGACAGTTCTTTTCTCACATTTGGTAGTTCCCTTACTTTATTTTTTTCACATTTGGCAGTTCCATCTTCACATTGTGCGGTTCTAAGGTGGTTCCCTTACTTTTTTTCTCACATTTGACGGTTTCAACATCACATATGACAGTTCTTTTGTCACATTAGGTGGTTCCCTTACTTTTTTCTCACATTTGATAGTTTCATCCTCACATTGTGCAGTTCCAACATCACATGTGACAGTTTTTTCTCACATTTGGTGGTTCCCTTACTTTTTTCTCACATTTGACGGTTCTATCCTCACATTGTGCAGTTCCAACATCACATGTGACAGTTCTTTTCTCACATTTGATACTTCCCTTATTTTTTTTTCTCACATTTGACGGTTTCATCCTCACATTGTGCGGTTCTAACATCACATATGACAGTTCTTTTGTCACATTGAGTGGTTCCCTTACTTTTTTTTCACACTTGACGGTTCCATCCTCATATTGTGCAGTTCCAACATCACATGTGACAGTTCTTTTCTCACATTTGGCGGTTCCCTTACTTTTTTCTCACATTTGAAGGTTCCATCCTCACATTGTGTAGTTCCAAATCACATGTAACAGTTCTTTTCTCACATTTAGTGGTTTCCTTACATTTTTCTCACATTTGACGGTTTCATCTTCACATTGTGCAGTTCCAATATCACATTTGATAATTCTTTTGTCACATATAGTGGTTCCTTTATTTTTTTTTTCTCAAATTTGATGGTTCCATTGTTATATTAAGCAGTATCAACATCGCATATGTTCTATTTTTGTTACATGTGACAGTTCTTTTTCTCACATTTGGTGGTTCTTTTATTTTTTTTCTCACATTTGATGGTTCCATTATCACATTAAGTAGTACCAACATCGCATCTAACTCTATTTTTGTCACATTCAGTGGTACTCTATTTTTTTATTCTCAAATTTGATCGTTCCATTATTACATTGGGCAGTACCCACATTACTTTTGACCGTACTTTTGTCACATTCGGTGGTACCATATTTTTTTCCTTACAATTGACAGTTCAATCGTCATAGTAAGCACTGCCAATATCACATTTGACCATAATTTTACATTTAGGCTTCTCACTGAGGTCACTTTTTTACTTACTAATAACCGCTTATCACAAGAGTAAATTTTTTAAGTTATTAAAAAATTTAGATCTAAAATTGAAAACCAAAAAAAAAAAAAAAAAAAAAAAAGCATCCCATGAAATTAGCCCAACCACAATAGTTACTCTTGTTCACAAAAAAAAAAAAAAAAAAAAAAAAAAAAAAAATCAGCTGGAATTATCTTGGTTTCTTCCACAAATATTTGAATATACCAATTAACTTCCTATGTATCTCCCTTGGTAGTAAAGGTCGTCAATGGGTTGGGTCGGCCCGGCCCATTTTTACTTAGCCCATGGGCACAATGGGCTGGGCATAATAAGATATTAACTAGTTAACGGGCTGGGTTGGGCTGGGCCGAAAGAGAAAACCTCATCCCATGACCCTGCCCATGGGCAATGCCCATTTTGTCTTTAGCGAGCTGGACTATTGGGTTTGGCCTAATGGGCTACCCATGGGCTTGTGTTAGCATATTATTTTATTTTTTTTATAAGGAAAGAGTCAATTTTTTATAAGGGAATAATCAATCTATTTTTTTAAAGGAAAGAATTAAATAATTTAATACTTAATTACAAAATTTTTTACAGTAAAATCTATTTTAATTTTTTGTTTTGTTGATGGAAACCTATTTAATTTTTTTTATTAAGGCTTTAAATAGTTTTTTTTTAATAAAAAAATGATAAATGGTTAATTCAAATTTGCTAGACTACTAGAAAAATTTTCAAAGTAATCTATATCTAAAAGCTTATGATACAGACCACGTTTTACTATTCTGAAGTAGAAGCAAAATTCTTATTCATCGTTCTAACTTCCCACTAAGTTCTTAACTTTTAATGGCAGTTGTAGAAATTAAGTCTAAACTTTCTAATTTCCATCCACGTTGAGGAAGTTACTAAACAAGTAACTACTTCAAAGCTCACTATAAAAGGACTCAGCCATTTGAAATCAAAGTAAGTTTTTCACCACTTATAGAGTTGAAATTCCTGATTTCAAGAGAGAAACTAGTAACTTAAGCATTGGAGGGTTCTTGGCCAGTTCATCCCAGTCACCTTAGATCTTGTGCTTCTTTCTTTTCAGACTTTCTAAGTAATCTCAAGCCCATTGAAACCCGAAACATTCAGCCTACTGATTTTAAATGCATCATCAATATATACTATAAAACCGAAGATGTATAACCTTATGTGCTCTCTAATTGTTCTTATGCAACATCTGCAACTTAATTACAGTTATGTGTTTATTGTGGTGTCTAAGATTGGAAATAGGTGACTATACAATTAGCAAATTATGCAAAAAATCCAATACAAAGATTGTTGACAATTTTAAAATTTTCAGTAAACACTTGAATTGACAATTTTAAAATTTTAACAGTCAATTATGTTCAAATTACATGTTCCACTAGCTAAGTTTGCAAAGAGCCCTAATAGCAATGAAATGTTTTCGTTGTTGACAACTTATTGGTGCCATGAAGCACTTCTCTCTCTCTCTCTCTCTGGGTTTCGCAAAATTTATACAAACTCGTCATTCTAAAGCCATTTGGTATTTGTTCCTATAAATATTGGAACGTGTAATTTGAACATAATTGGCTGTTAAAAGGTCAATTTTCATTTCTATACTTCGTTCGAATTAGCATGGTGGCAAGTCTATACATTTTTTGCCGAGTAACTCTGGTTCAAATCCTTCATGCTTGCAATTTTATTTTTTTTGAATTTTTAATTTTCGGTCCATAAGCTGAAAAGCCCACAAGATCCCATGCCCAAGAAAAACCCTAGTTCATCCCAAATCTTCTTTCCTTCAATGTCGGTGATAACAACCACCGATTTTCCTTTCTTTCTCTGCCTTTTTGTTCGAAGTCTCCACTGTTTCTCGTCACTAAAATCTCAGTACGTCTCATCCTTAGTCTTTAGTTTTTCATCTAGGGTTTTTGCCATTTGGCTTTTGGTTTCGCTGGGCTAGGGACAGACACAAGTGGGGGCCCGAGCCCCTCTGGCCCTTTTTTTTTTTTAAAGTAGGTTAATTTTTGAAAAAAAAAAAAAAGACTTGGCCCCCCTTACAAAAAGTTTGGGGCCCTCTGAAATTGTAACCTAGTCGGCCAGCCCACATGTAAAAAAAAAAAAAAAAAAAATAAATAAATAAATAAGGTGGTTAATTTTCCTAAAAAAAAAGGATTTGGGCCCCTTACAAAAAGCTTGGGCCCCTCTGAATGTAACCCAGCCGGCCAGCCCACATATAAAAAAAAAAAACAAAAAAATTAGTAGGTTAATTTTCAAAAAAAAGAAAAAAGAAAAGAAAAGAAAAGACTTGGGCATCCTCTAAAATTGTAACCCAGCCGGCCAGCCCAGATGTAAAAAAAAAAATAATAAAAAAAATTTAAGTAGATTAATTTTCAAAAAAAAAAAAAAAAGAAAGAAAAAAACTTAGAAAAGAAAAGATTGGGCACCCTTTGAAATTGTAACCCAGCCGACCAGCAAACATGTAAAAAAAAAAAAAAAAGGGTTTAGTCCAAACGGAAAAACAAAAGAAAAAAACGAATAGAAAACCTAAGTCTGAGGCAAGACAAAGAGAGTGAGAGGCTTTAAAAAGAAAAAAAAAAGACTGTGAGAGGCGAGAGACTTTGCCGCTGCCCACGCCGTGAGTGAAGCTGCTAAAAAGCCGGGTGAGAGCTTGAAATCTTGCTGCTGCCCATGCCGTGACGCCGCCACCACGCGAGAGCAGAAAGACCCATCTCGCAGACCCACGCGACATTCACAGCCACCACACGACACACACACGGCCACACCTACCACGTGACACCCATTTCGCCATGACGCCGCTGCTGGCTTTGATCTGCTTCAGCCTTCACACTCAAGTATTTAATCTATCCTTTAAAATCTCAAAATCTGTGCTTGTGGTGTTTTTTTTTTTACTGATGAGGAATCTGTGCTTTTTTTTTTTTTTTTGGCTTTTTGGCTCTGTGACTCTGTGACTATCTTACTAATGAGTCTGTGTTTGTCTTTGTGAATTGTGAATTTGTGCGACTATATTATATAGATAAGAGAGAGAGTAGAGTCTCTAGAGATTAGAGAAAATATTGGTGTTTGACTGTTTGTTGTGTGGTAGTTGGGCAATAAAATAGGGATAAGTTACAGGCTCACAGCAAAAGGAAAACTGATTCAACTTTAAATAATAAAAGTGTTTGTCGGTAGTGCATAATAAGTTCATAGGGTCGGTAGTGGATTGGGTGACTGGGTTAGTGATAGGAAGAAAAAAGATAAAGGCAAAGATACACAGACAAAAGATAAAAGACAAAAGACAAAAGACAAACATAAATTATACTAGTGGGTGGTTCAATGGAAATTGTCAGTTCGACATGAAAATTGTATCTCCATGGTAAAACATTTATACTAGATCCTATCTACTAATTCATATGTTCAACAGGGAATCATTCTATCTGCCAACTTCTTTTGCACTTTGCAAATGATGAGAGAAGAGAGTCCATAATTTTCCAGCGTCTTCACTGCTGGAGGAAATGGACATCTTTCCCAGATCATTGTAGACATGTTCTGTTGTGTTTCTGTTAATAGGGGATATAGGAACATGGCAATGCTGGCCAGACTGGGAAGATATCATGTGAGAAAAAGGGTTTCTTAATGATTTCCTAATGGATTGAGTGTCTAAATTTTTTTTTTCTAGATGAGCAGAGTCTTTTTCTTCAATCCAGCCAAGTAAGAGAACGTTTATGGGTGGCCTCATTGATATTCAAGTTTCCTTTGCAGTCTTCTCTTCTTCTTTTTTTTGGCCCGGGGGGGGGGGGTGAGGAGAGGGATTATTAAGTTACATATTTATCCAAATACAGATATCTATAAACGGCATAGAAACACAATAAAAATGCAACATAAAGATTACTTACCATCGCCGCTGCTCTACCCACAACATCTCTGCACCTGCCACCATTTCATTTCCAAGTACCTTCTGTCGAGTCTTAGCCTTGAATTTGTTGGTGACATTTTTCCTGGATATATATATATATATATATATATATATATATAAGACAAATAAATATCCCAACAAATTAAGAAAATAAGTGTGCAGGACAAACCAAAACAATCAACAAGAAAATTAAAAAATATAAAAATAAAGGATAGAAGGAGTCAATTTCAATAGAAATCTTTCTTCATCAAAATAATCTCCTTTTGATAGGAATACAATACTTTGCTTATACAGGAATACTAACCCCTAATTCTAATTGGCATAGAAAACCCTAATTTCTTATTACAAATATAACCTTGCTTCTAAAATTAAAATACTAATAACCTAATATAATTGGACAATAAAAACTCAATTGACTTACAAAATAAAATAAAACTAAATTAAAATAATATCTGAAAAAGACTCAAATCCATTTCCATTCCTAGAAGAGTCTCCATTCACATGTACATGCGTACATCCCATCATCCAATAACATCCTAGAATGCCACCAATTCTATGAATGCTATCATGTCTTGCTTGAATAAGGAGCCTGCTGCACAAGAGTGAGTTGGAATCCAGTTGACCAGACACAATAAACAACAACAAGTTAGAGAAAGAACATCAGGAATAGCTACAAAATGCAACATTAGCAGTGAAAATTTCTCTCTTTGTTCAGCTTCTAATACAGAAAATATAAGACTCACAAAGTTTTATACCCTCTGCTGTATTTTCAAACAGTGGAACCCTGGTTATCAACTCTTTTCCTGCTGACAAACATTTTACAATAGGAAGTAACATAAAACATAGGATGCAGACAGATTTATAGGCCACCTTAGACAACCTACTCCCTCAAAGCAAGAAGCAGAAGTATTTAGTCTTTAGAGAACCAAGCCATTGGCGTGGCGAATGCAAGCAACTCCAACTTCTATCAAGGTTGAATTAAACACAGAAGATTACAACATGGAATAAGGTGTACTAGATTGTTACCAGTGAATCACATCACATCCACGACAATTTGGGGTATATATCCTGCAAGGATTGTGATTTAATTCAAACATCCAAGGTGTACTAGATTGTTACTAAAAAATGAGGAATCCAAACAGGAGAAGCCCTTTAAATAATAGTATAGGTAATATAATAAATTGTCACACAAATTTATTAAAATAATAGTGAAAACTCAGAACATTACAGAAATGTTTACAGTGGATCATGATACAGGAATAATATATTGGTCCTCTTTATTTTTTTTATTTTTTATTTTTATTAAAAATTGGACATCTTCTTTGTTTAGGAATAATATATTGGTCCACATGGATCATGATATGGAGACCAAAGGAAAGACTGATTCCATTGATGTGGAAAAACATTGGAGCACTGTCCTCGAAAAAGGAATAGATCATTTGACTGATGCCCAAATAACTAGTTTGAAATTTAGTTCCCTAGATGATGGTGGAGAGTTTTATAATACATATGCAAAGTTTTTTGGGTTTAGTATTCGCAAAGATGAGATAAAGCGTAATAAAAATAACATTGTGACCTCTAGATGATGGGTTTGTGCAAAGGAAGGATTTAGGAAAAATGAGGCCAATTTAAATTGCATGCGTGAGAGACCAATAACAAGATGTGGTTGCAAGGCCGCTTTTCGTATTAGGTTTGAGCGAAAGTCAGGTGAATGGGTGGTAGGAGAGTTTAAAAGGGAGCATAATCATGACTTAGTTCCGCAATTCGAGACTCAATTTCTCCGTTGGCATAGGACTATTAAGGATTCTGATAAGGCTCAGATTATAGCACTGCACAATGTTGGGGTCAAATCAAATCAAATCATGGATCATATGATCCAACAAGCTGGAGGATACGAGAATATAGGGTTCACTGCAAAAGACCTCTACAATTATCTAGCGGAAATTCGCAACAACAGTACGCGAGATGGTGATGCTGAATGTGCTTTGGCTTATTTACAAGCAAAAGCAGACATTGACTCCTCATTTTTTTTTCAATACACTGTTGATGAAGAAAGCCGTTTGAGTAATCTGTTTTGGACAGATTCTCAAAGTCGCTTAGATTATGCATGTTTTGGAGATGTAGTCGGATTTGATACAACATATATGACGAATGTATACAAAAAACCCCTTGTAATATTGGTAGGAGTCAACCACCACCGGCAAACTATAGTATTTGGTTTTGGACTATTGATTGATGAGACCGTTGAAACATATACTTGGGTGTTGCAAAATATGCTTGTAGCAATGAACAATAATACTCCTATTTCAGTTGTGACAGATGGGGACAAAGCAATGAGTAAAGCTATTAAAACAGTTTTTCCAAATTCTCGACATCGTTTATGTGTGTGGCATCTTGAAAGGAATGCTTTTGCAAATCTACAAGATAGGGAAGTATATGAAAGTTTTATTACGTGTATGGTACGATATGTTACACCAAATGAATTTGAAGACATGTGGAAGAAAATGGTCGACAATCGCCATTTACATAACCATGAATGGTTGCATGAAATGTATGCTAAAAAAATGAAATGGGCTGAAGCTTACATGAGAGGTCATTTTTTTTCAGGGTGCAGGAGTACACAACGTTGTGAAGCCATGAATGCATTCTTGAATAGATTTCTGGATAGGAAGACTAGGCTTTATGAGTTGTTCCAGCAAGTTGATAGAGCACTTTCACGTATTAGACACAATGAGACGGGGGCAGATTTTTCTTCAAATTATACTGAACCTATTTTGATTACTAGGTTAGCTAAAATAGAGAAAGATGCTGCTACTATATTCACAAGGGAGATATTCAGCATGGTTCAAGAAGAATTATTGAATGAACAAAAATTCATTGTGCTTTACTACATAGATAAGGAAGGTTATCGTACGTACACCTTATCTTAGTATGCATCCCCTGACTCAAGATGGGAGGTTGTGTATTGTCAAGATGACCAATCTATGAAGTGCTCTTGTTTGCTATTTGAGTCGTATGGATATCCTTGTGGGCACCTATTTGCTATTATGAAGGTTGAACATTTGAAACAGATTCCTTCGTCATGTATAATGAATAGATGGCTGAAAACAGCAAAGTCCGACCTGCCTTGCAAACTTGAATCCCAAATGTCTCCTGATATCATACATATGGCACGGTTTAGTGCATTGTCTACCAGTTGTAGTCAGATGTGTTACTTTGGTTCAAGAACAACACAAGGCTTCGAAGAATTGAAGGTTGAAATAGCAAGGTTGACACGCCGCATGGAAGAACTTTATAATTCAAGTAAAGAAGCTGCTGAAGATGGAATACAAACTGCATCCAATAAAGCAAACTTAAATGTTCGTGATCCAGCCATTGTTAAGACTAAAGGCGACCATGGTAGCACGAGCAACAACCATAGCCGTGCGAAAGTTAGGCGATGCAGCAGTTGTAACAATGTTGGACACACAAGGCGCACATGTCCATCTACACATATTCAACAAGGTGAACATGTTGATGGTGACAACGCCCCTGAATCCATGGAGCATCTAGCTGTTGGCTCACCTGATTTGGAAACAAATTATTATAATTTTCTTTAATAGTGAAATGTCGATGGGATATTTACTAGACAACATATGAATTTTTTTTCAGCTGTTAGCATTTTTGGTTAAACTTCATTTTTGGTTATTGTTATCACATTGTTAGTTATTGGAATAAAGTTACTGGATTGTTCAAATTTCTGACTCATACACCCTCACTTAGGATGCTAAAATCATGACTCTTCATTACATATCTCTATCTTTTTCATTTTTCAATTGGAAATACTCTACGCGGTTTCTTGATGAGATTATTCTCTAAATTTTTATTCCTTTTTAAAAATATCAATATATGATTGTTAAGTGCAGTGATCTTTAATTTTCTCGTACAATGTATAGACAATAATGATTGCATTGTAAATTTGTAATGAGTAAAGAAAATCATTACAAACAGATATATAGACAAATGTAGGACTTCATCAAAATGGTCAAAGAGTCTAAACATGTTTCTCCTTCAGTTTGATTCACGTGTGTCTTGAGTTTTCCCAGTCCAGACAGAAGGTAAATATTGCCTTTCCTGGGACAGGCATGGTCCACTTATTATTGCAGAAATCTAAAATTTTCTGTCTCATATTCCGTTACGTTGTGGTTAGGAGGTTAATGTTGACCATGAATTCAACTATGGACAGATATACTGTGGGGAAAATTACTCCCATACAGAGGCCAGAAGTTCGGACATTCGATTTTGGTCCCCGTGCTAGCTTTTGGATGAGTTTTCCTAAAGAAGTGTCCCAATTGACACCACCTCATCAATCAGAGGATTTCAAGTGGAAAGATTATTGCCCAATGGTTTTCAGGTTGGTAGTTGGTCTTTCTGTTATTGCTACTTAGGTTAATCTTCTATGCAGCTCATTTATTTTGTATGATGTGTTTATGAGGCATGCTTGTGATGGTTAATCCCAGTGTTTATTAAGCTGCTATGTTTCAATTAGGATCATAGCTAGGCTAAAGTATACGGTTTAGCAATTTGTTGATACAGTGTTCCTCTTATTTTTTTTTTTTTATAAAGCTGTATTGCATGGTTGTTTCTTATAGGTGGAGAGCTTATGTCATCCAAATTCTTTTCTTTTAAACATGGATAATCTTGATTTATATTGTATATCCTATTTCTTTCCTTATACATACATAGTGCCAATTCTGAAACATAATACTTAAGCCTCCAGATAAGTGCCAATTGTATATCCTATTTCTTTCCTTATACATACATAGTGCCAAATCTGAAACATAATACATAGTGCCGTTTCCTTATACATAGTGTTTTTATTACAACTTCAACTTATGGTGAACATCATCCAGATAAAATATCTCCTCCTGAAACTCTGAGCAAACTCACCAGGCTTCTTTCAAATTCTAAATTTTAGAGAAACCAACTCTAAAATTGGAAACCAACTATAAAATATAGCACAAACCAACACTAAAATTGGTGTTCTTACTGCCAAGGTGGTTGAAAAAAAAAAATAATCTCCTAAAATTGGTGTTCTTACTGCCAAGGTGGTTGCCTATCACATAAGGAAATTTTTTCTGTCAGTAGAATTTAGGAATTGTGGATGTACATATACATAATTTCATGTTATATGTGCTCCTTTCTCTATTAGAATTTAGACATGTAAGAAAGTTATGTAAGTGTATGTGAATGCATCATACATTTAAATTTCCTCCCTCCACATCTCCCTGCTAGCTCATGGGACTCTTTCCTTTTGATGTTTGCTACTGATTTCATATGCACATGCAGTTGCATGAACTCCCTAATGTCTTAATTCATTAAAGGCCAAAAAGAACAATGGAGTACATTATAGAGAAACATATAAAAACTATCTTAGTGGACCTTTCTCTTATGTCTTTAGTTTTTAAATTCTTTGATTTGTTGCAAGTTATGACTGAGTTTTTGCCGTCTTTGAACAATTTTGTGTGTATGATCAATATTTACCATTGTCATGGTCATCACTGTGGACTTTCGATTTTTTATTTATTTATTTTTTATGCAGTTGTGGCAGATACATAATGCTGAGCAGATGATTTCGGATGATTTGGAGGCTAATCCTGAGAAATACAAAGGCAAAAAATTATCTGAGTTAACCGATGATGAGGATTTTGATGAGGAAAACAGTGTCATACACACCAAAGGTTATTATAAGAAAGCTTTACTGCCAAAAGTGATTCTGGTGAGCACTTTTCTCCAGTCATTGTATTGACTTGTATGCTGTTGCATTCACCTGCTTTTTATGTATGTTAATTGGCAGAAAACAAGCGTTAAAGAACTTGACTTGGAGCCTGCCTTTGCTGAGCATCAGGTTAGCCATTCCCTTAAGTTTTTGCATGTTTCTTGGTCAAAATGTTAGATTACCTCAACTATTTGATATTTATATTTTCTGTTCATGTTACTTGATTTTCCATTGCTTTGAAATTTGAGAAGGTCCTTTCCGTTTCCAGTTCTTGTGGATACAGCACCATAATAAACTAAGAAGGGAAGCAGACGAAAGAGGAGAGAAATACAAAATTGACAAGCTGAGACGAAATATTGAAATGGATGAGTATGACTTATTACATTGGCGTCGATCATTTGAAGAAAGGGAAGCTTTGATTAGAGACATCAGCTGGTATTCCCATTGGCATTATTATATTAATACTTGATATTAGATCTCTCACAATCTTATTGACCTCTCCTATTGGGTTCTCTCCATTATGGTGCCTGCAAATAAGCATTTTATTTCAATTTGACCATCATACACTTGAGATGTCCAATTTCAAATATACTGAATTGTGGGTAAGCTGGTCTGAATAATTAAGGTAGTCAACTTTTCCATAGAGAAAAGTAAGTGATGCTGACACGTACCTTTTCCACAGTTTGTTCCTGGAATAAAGTTCGTTTACCAGCATTATAATTGGATTTATATAATATAGATGAAGCATTGATATATGGTGATTTGAGTTTCCACTCCTTATATTTAATTGTGCAACTGCTGAGATATCAAGCTAATTGTTAGACTGATCTCGTGCTTATGTGAGATCAGACTAAGTTTAGAATTTTGATAGCCCTGAGCCTTGTGATGGTCACTTACATAAACTTAATTTAAGCAGCGCAACTAGGTTTAGAGGCATGCATTTAGTTCACAGAAGGTGGATTTCTACTTTACATTTTGGATCAAATATATTTAGAGAATACTGCAATGCAGTATCATTGAACATTTTAAGACCAAAGAGTCCTAAAATGTATCTTGCTTTGCATTTACATGCTATTCACTACCTTCTGTTACCGATTTGCTTTAGCTGTCCCTTTTATATACTCCTTTTACTTACTGAAAGCTGTACTATTTTTTTCTTTGGCAGTCGTCAAGCTCTTGGTCTACCATTGGAAGAGCCAGGAAGGTATAAAGATGCCAGTTTCTTTGGGAAGGATAAATATGACCCTTCAAACCCTCTATATCGATATGACTACTGGGGAGAGCCCAAGAACTCAAAGGAGAGTAAGCAAGAGCGGATGACAGATGCCCACAACAAATCTATTGTGGGTAACGGCGTTGTCTGGTATGAAATGTCACATGATGATTGCATCAAGCAGAAGATGAAAAGAGAAGCTGAGGAATAGGCACAAAAACAAGATTATCATGTCCTTCCCTCCTATACTCTAATTTAGAGTCTTCATCAAGATTATTCCACTTTTTTGTAATCTCATCCTTAACCTGTAATTTTAGATTTTCATACTCAGATATGATGTCCATGAATATGTGAACTAAACAATAATAATAACCTAAAAAAATATAAGTATTATTCAACTTACAGCTTTGCTTATCTTGACAATGCCTTCAGCTTTCATCATTTCTACTTGCTTTTTACTAAAAAACCAAATTGAACAAAACTCACTTTCTTGAATATAACAATAGGATAAATAAAACAAGTGAATATATACTAAATTGCGTGAATCTTACTAAAAAATTATAAATGCTCCTAGTGGTCTTTTCGGGGGCCTAACTTGGAGAGCATCTTGCTCTTCAATGGCATCTTGCCCTTCAGTGTTCTTCAGTCTCCTCATACTCCTATCGCAATATAGCATGAAAAAAAAAAAAAAAAAAAAAACAAGGTAAGCAATAACATGCATTAAAAAGTAAATACATTTCATGGTTGAAAAATCCTACAAACGTTTTTTTCACTCTAAATGGTTGATCATTCTTAAATACATTTCAAGGTTGACTTTGATATTTCATATATTCCAATCAATGAATTATTAAACAAAGAAACAAACATCCTAGAATGAAATGCATGAATGTAATGCTATGCAAATCCTAGAAACAAAGGTCACAAAAGATTGAGCAATGAAGCACAAGGACCATGAAGTCAAGAATGACTAGGGACAAAGAATCACACCAATGACTTGACGAAGAGTTTCAAACTTTCCTCTATCAAGCGGTTTGGTGAAAATATCAGCATTCTGATGTTTAGTTGGAATATATTCAAGAGCAACAATTTTCCTTTCAACAAGATCCCTAATGAAGTGATATCTAATCTCAATGTGTTTGGTCTTAGAGTGTTGAACAGGATTCTTAGATATATCTATGGCACTAGAGTTATCACAATAAACAACCATGGTGTCCTGAGATATTCCATAATCACTCAAAAGTTTCTTCATCCATAGAAGCTGAGAACAACAACTTCCAGCAGCAATATATTCTGCCTCAGCGGTAGATAAAGAAACAGAATTTTGCTTCTTACTCATCCAAGCAACCAAATTAGCACCAACATAAAAACAACCACCAGTTGTACTTTTTCTATCATCAGCATTACCAGCCCAGTCAGAATCAGAAAAACCAGCAAGAGAAAGATTTGACTCTTTACTGTAAAATAGACCATAATCACAAGTTCCAGCAACATATTTTATGATCCTCTTAATAGCATTTAAGTGAGAGACCTTAGGATTAGATTGAAATCTAGAGCAAACACCCACACTAAACGCAATATCAGGCCTGCTAGCAGTTAAGTACAAAAGACAACCAATCATGCTTCTATATAAGGTAACATCAACAGACTCACCTGATGGATCATTTGTTAGTTTCGCATTAGCAGCCATTGGTGTCCTAGCATGTGCAGCCTTATCAAGACCAAAACGCTTGACCAAATTTTGCGCATATTTAGCTTGGTTGATGTAGATTCCATCATCCGTTTGCTTTACCTGCAATCCCAAGAAATAAGTTAGTTCCCCAACCATACTCATCTCAAACATGGCCTTCATTTCATCTGCAAAAGATTGAGCAAGAGAATCATTAGTAGCACCAAAAACAATATCATCAACATAAATTTGAGCAACTACAAAATGATTCTTATCCTTTCGTATAAACAGAGTGGTGTCAGCAAAACCTCTCTTGAAGCCATGATCCGTGAGATATGCAGTTAATCTATCATACCAAGCCCGTGGAGCTTGTTTCAATCCATAGAGAGCTCTCTTCAACTTGTAGACATCATTTGGTCTGTGAGGATCAATGAAACCTTTCGGTTGTTCAACATATACCTCTTCTTGTATCATGCCATTTAAGAATGCACTCTTGACATCCATTTGATACAACCTGAAGTTCATGTGACATGCAATAGCCAAAAGAATCCGAATGGATTCCAATCTTGCTACGGGTGCAAAAGTCTCATCAAAATCAATTCCTTCTACTTGTGTGTATCCTTGAGCAACAAGTCTAGATTTATTTCTGATAACAGTTCCATGTTAATCTGACTTGTTCTTGAAGATCCACTTAGTTCCAATAACATTGACTCCCTCAGGTCTAGGAACTAATTCCCACACATCATTTCGAACGAACTGATGAAGTTCTTCATGCATAGAATTGACCCAATCAGCATCTTGGAGAGCTTCATCCACCTTCTTCGGTTCGAATTGGGATAGGTAGCATGAGTGAGTAATCACATTTAAAGCTTTGGATCTCAATCTCATGTTATCATTCAAACTTCCCAAAATATTAGTAGCAGGATGATTCAACCTGACTCTTGATGATGGACCTTTGACCAATGAAGTAGTGGTACCTTTCTGATCTGATGGACTTTGAACTTTTCTTTGTTCTTGTGGAACTCCATGAACTGGTGTTGAAGGTTCTGAACTTGATGGCACAGATGCTGTATCATTCAAAACCATTAACTCTTCCTCTGTAGGCTTTCCCACATAATTTTCAGGTAGAGAATCATCAACTTCCATTATCTTTTCTTGAACTTGAGGTGCATGTTCTGAATGACCTTCTGAGTTTAATTCATCATTGATCACTACATTTGAGGATTCCATGACTGTTTTGGTTCTCAGATTGTATACTCTGTATGCTCTACTGGTGGAAGAGTATCCCAGAAAATAACCTTTATCACTCTTAGCATCGAACTTTTCCAGGTTCTCTCTATCACGCAGAATGTAACAGTCACTGCCAAATACTCTGAAGTATTTCACTACAGGCTTCTTTCCTCTCCAGAGTTCATAAGGAGTTTGCTTGGAATTTGGTCTGAAATACACCCGATTGAGAGTGTGACATGCAGTATTAACAGCTTCTCCCCAAAAAGATTTAGGCATCTTCTTATTATGGAGCATGACACGAGCCATTTCTTGTACAACTCTGTTTTTCCTTTCCACTTGTCAGTTCGTTTAGACCCCTTAAACCCAAACAGTTTAACCTAGTGAATTAGCCAAGTGATTAACTTAGGTAATTTAATTAAAACTAGGTTAACACAAATAAGAAAAAATAACAAAGAAGCGGAAAATAAATAACACAAAGATATGATGACCCAGGAAACCACACCGGTAAAAACCTGGGGAGGATTTGACCTAGCTATCCTCAAGGTAAACTGAATCCACTATGAAAGAATTGAAGTTTACACGACAAGACTTAGACCACTAACATCTTGTTGCTACCCAAGTGTAGGAAACTTACTACCATGACCCCATAATAGCTCCGAGATCCACGGACTCCTTCTTTCCGGAATTCTTCAGCAAATCCACAAGTGCACCTGCTTGTATATCTTTGTGCTCTATTGATTCTGCAACTGTAATGATCTACACAACTCTTGACATAAATCTCAAGTTTGTAAACCCTAAGTGTATGTGAAGGTAAACACCTCTAGATCTCACAAAGAGATTCACAAACACAGCAAAACAGAACTCTAAAAACGTGGCTAGGGTTTTCCCTTTTAAACTTAGGGCAAAACATAAAACCCTATACATTAAAACGGGCTTGGGCTGAGTTGGAATTTTCTGCAGAAAAACGTTTTGCACGATTTTCGATCGATCGAGTCTAATTTTCGATCGATCGAGTCATACAGAAAGTTAAAGGTAATTCTGCATAAAAACTCGATTCCAACTTTACATTAAGACCCATACTTTGAGCAAGTCTAACACACAACTAAACATTGTTTTGATCATGGTTTGCCAACATACAAAATGAAGTTCTAAATACATTAGTTCCTAATCTTTAGAACCTAATAGAGTTCTTCCCCCAACTCCTCCTAGAGAGCAGCTGATGGATAGGTAATTTATGCAATTACCAATGTGGATACAATTATCAAGCTAGAATTTTATACTTTTTTGATTATCTAGAAATAGAATCATTTTTTAGAACATTATACAAGAGCATGGTAGATCTTTGTAGATGCATATAATAAATAGCTAAACCTGTTTCTTGTGATCAGCAAGATATCATGTGCAAACTTTACTTACATCAACAGCTTAAACAGTGGAAATTGTCATAATACCTTGAGACTTCTTTCTTTTTCTGTCTATGGAAAGCCAAGGACACTAGAAAATATGGCCTAATTTGAGACCTTTTGGAAGATTTAGAAATGCCTTATTTAACCAATACACACATATTCACCAGTCAATTGGATATATAGCAATACCACAGCAATTTCGAGAAATTACCTTTTTTTTATAAGTAAGAATGATATATACACCAAAAGGCTACTCTATGCAAAAAAAGCACATAGCATACCAACAATAGCAAAAAAGAAGGAAAAGACAGAAAAATTACCTCGTTGCCAACAACTGGTAGAAGCAAAGCTAGCCAAAGAAAGTCTGATATTATAAGTAAATTTGGTAGCTGACTCTTGGCTTCGAAACAACAGTTGCGAATAGTTCCAGAAACCTGTAAGCAAAAATTTTTTTTAAAAAAAATATTACTTCACATAAGCTGCTCAACAAAGGATTAAAGCTTAATTTGGTTGTATAGGCATTCATGTTGGCTACTCAAATGTGGCCACGGAAAGCTTTATTACACACTGATATAGGACAAATATCTCTATTTGTCTACGTTTAGTTGTGGTAGGTTTAGGGTAGGAAAGAAGAAGAATTAGAGAGAAGCTAGGACTGTTTAGGGGCTGTGTGAACGGTAACAAGTGAACAGTAACCCTTAGATTTGCCCCTCAATCGTGGTTGATCTAGGAAAAATTAGCACAATGACTTTGATTTACCTTATTGGTTGTCTTCCCCTTTACTTGTGTTGAAAATGTTGAGGCTTTTTCATTATAAATATTTGGCCATGTTTGTTTTACAAATGCAAATATAAAGTAGATATGGTTCCCACTAAACTCACTATTTTTTTAATCAAATACCTGTCTACTGTGATGGTAGTGTGCCAAGTTTCTTTATTCTGAACCCCACTTGTATTCACCCCCAACTTTCTGGCTGATTTGACAGTAATTATGGACTCTGTGGAGCACAGATTGATCAGCTTCAATGTTTCAGATTGTTGCCAAGTATTATGTTTGAATTATAGTCGTCAAAACACTTAGCAAAGGCTAGCTGATGGGCCTACCAATTGCCTAGGCAGTTTCCAAGTTTTCAATTATGTGATTCTAGGCAACTTGATATATAAGAAAAATATAGGGCAGAAAATATTTGTTGGAAGTGTTCTATCAAATTGGAAGATCTTGTATTCAGCCAAGAAAAAAAGGAAATCTGATTGGAATTCTCAAGTAGATTCTGATATGCTTGGCCAAACAGAGTTCTTCAAGGAGGTAACTTGATCAAAACAAAAGGAAATCAAATCAAAATCTGTGAGTACTAATTACATAAGACAAGCATAAGAGGAAAAAGCCAATAATTCTAAATTGTAAACATTCGTTAAAGATGTTCTATATAAAGAACCTGTGGGGTAGAACAAGGATGAAGTGAAAAGAGATGCCATTACACAGCCAAATAATAATATATGTCGCTAAGATGAACCATGCAATTTATTAAGCCTTCAAGTTTTGCTCCAGATTGAAGATGATGTGATGTAATTTTTTGATTAACCAAGTGTTGCAAGTAGTTGGATTTTTAATTCAGAAAGGGGGATTGAGCCAATCATGATGGTTAGTCATTTATTTGGTATCATCTTGATTCAGAGTACCTCACCTCACCTAGGAAAAACCAAAGCTAAAATAAACTCTCAATGAGAAATAATGTAACCTGATTTTTCACAGCAACTGGACTAAAAAAGAAAAAGATAAATAGTTATCTAATCCTAATTTGAATGTAATCACTGGGCTGAACGTGAAACTATCTGTGTAGTGGTCTGTTGTTGCTATTCAGAATTGGAGATGACCTTACCCTGTACTCTGTAATTGTTGTTGAGGTGAATGTGTCAGAGTTGCTATATCTTTGTCCAACAAACAAGTGGATTTTCGTTTTTGTCTCTTGCTACATTCTCTTTCTCTAGGTGCAGTGCTGCTCTACAACTTCTGCGGTAATGTACAAATGCTTTGGGAGCTGGGGGACCAACTATTTGTTACTCAAGTTTAGAGATCGCTGTGTTACTGACTAATTCCCAGTTGAATCATTGCCTTTGGCACCAATTGGCTCTATGCAAAGCCACACTGCTAGAAAGTAGAAAGTAGAAACTAATGCTAAAAGAGGGACACAATTTTGATACAGGAGATAATCTAATTAGGAAGGCTGTTTTTATTACAACTTCAACTTATGGTGAACATCATCCAGATAAAATATCTGCTCTTGAAACTCTGAGCAAACTCACCAGGCTTCTTTCAAATTATAAATTTTAGAGAAACCAACTCTAAAATTGGAAACCAACTATAAAATATAGCACAAACCAACACTAAAATTGGTGTTCTTACTGCCAAGGTGGTTGAAAAAAAAAAATCTCCTAAGTCCATAGGTTCATAGTATCTTGTCCTCCCCACACTCCCAACCAAATCTAATCTTATCCCAACTTATGGATAAGGGTTCCCATGTCTCACTCAAGTTTCACGTCTCACATCCCAATTTCAAAATTGTAAAGATTTTTTTCATGCTTTTATTAAAACATACGAAAACTAATCAAACAGAGCAAGGGGGATAATGTCCCCAGGTAAGTCTTCAAACCAAACCTGACATTCTAATTCTAGCCCAACCCGAGATTAATTTGTCAAATATATAGCAACTGAAGCTTAAACAAAACAATAATATCATAAACCCACAAAGTTTAGAGAAATAATATAAACCCATATCAGCGTTAATCATATGTAAAGAGAGAACCTGAAGATTGTGGGTGGCGCCACCGATTTAGAATGGAAGAGAAGAAGCACCGCCGAGTCGTCCGAGAAGAGATGAAGCGCCGCCGAGTTGGATTTGATATGAGTACGCCGCTGATTTAAATATGGATTGGAAGAGAATAAACTAGAGAGCGGCACAGGGAGTGGGTTGGATGAGAAGAAGAGCCTCCGATTTGAGGTTGTGGGTGCGTCTGGCTCTAAGGGTGCGCCGCCGAGTTGGATTTGATATGAGTGCACCACTGATTTGAATATGGATTGGAAGAGAATAAACTAGAGAGCGGCGCCGGGAGTGGGTTGGATGAGAAGAAGAGCCTCCGATTTGAGGTTGTGGGTGCGTCTGGCTCTGATTTGTGGGTGCGCCGCAGATGTGGTATCAATGGTCTGATTTGAGGGTTTTGTTTAGAGAGGGAAATAGAGCAAACGAAGTAGGAGGTAGAGAAGCAAACGTGAGACGGGAGAAGTGTGATGTGTGTTTTAATTTTTTTTTTTTTTTTGGTTTATATATAAAACCTGTTTAACCGGTAACCAAAACCCTTTAAAATTACATCAATGAACAAGATCAAAATCATGGTAAGTTAACGGCTCAGATATAGGTGGGAACCGTACCCCCCTTTTTTTGAGGGGGGGTATGGTAGAATGACCCATCTTATTAAGGTTTTGCTTCTTAGAGAAGGCAACACGATAAACCATCCTTGCATAAAGTTGATTATTGTTGATCAACCCTGTAATATCTAAACTTTTATACTAAATGTCCATAATTTACGTATGATATATTAATTTGAACACTATTGGATATGAAATAATCAAAACCTCCGTATTGAATTAAGTCTCGGTGTTAATTAAGGTTTTGATTCTTTTGAAAGAGTTAGATACGGGAATCGAGATATGATCTAAATTTTTATACAAGATGTCCATATTTTACATACGATATGTTATTATGAACTCTTGGATATGAAACAATCAAAACCTTCTTGAAAATTAAAAAGCCTCCTTGTTAATTAAGGTTTTGAAAGAAGAGTTAGATACAAGAATCGGGATATGATGGAAGATCTTTTTCCCAACACCAATGATAATGAAGATCTAGTTCTACATTTTCTTTTGACCGCAACCTTTCCTTGACTTCTTCCAGCAATTTTCTATTTTCTTCAAATGAATCTATGATAAATAGTAGTAATTCTTACAACTTGTCTTTTTTTCTTTTTGTGGATTGCAGATTCTTGCAAGCATGAAATGAACCATTTGAGCTTTTCTGAGGTGAAATTAAAGCAAGCAGTAGCATCTCTCTTTGCTGATTGTGACCAAGCAGTAGCATTACCGCTAGTCACCCATTTGAGCCTATTATTTTAGCCATTCTTTCTCAAACCCTTTCCTAAAGTGTTCCAAGAATGAATGCAGCCAAATTGTCTCATTGCAGTAAATTTGTGGTGAAATAGTAAAAGGAGGACTCACTCAAAAAAAAAAAAAAAAAAAAAGAGTCATAAACAGAAAAGGAAACACGTTGAAAAAAAAAAAATCAATGTAAGAGAGGAAGAAATAGAGAATGAATTTGTCGATGAAATTTTGAAGAAAAAAAGAAAGAAAGTGAAAGTGTAATATTCAAGAAACTTGAGAGGATAAATCAATTGTCATATACTCAAAAGAAGTTGTCTCCCTAATTATTCTTGGGAACACTTTTCATTTTTACCTATACCCTTTGTTCTAAATTCCTCCTCTTTACCCTACATTACGTCCCAATGAAAGTCTTATTTGATCTTAAGGAAGGTATGGTTTGGATCTTGACATGACTAATCAATGTGTGTGGTGTAATATGGTATCCTTTCATGAGACTATAAATGTCCTTTATTTTGCTTCACCAGTCTTCATCTTATTTATATGTGAGATATCAGTCTTTGTTCTACATTATTCTGCTCACATATGTTTGAGAGTGTTACACCCTTTTCGGAGTGATTTTATTTGTTGAGTGTTAACAACTGTGAGATTTGAGTTGAAGCATAACTTTGGATAGAAATTCAAGACATGTTTTATCTTAAGACTAAGGTTGTGTTTGTGTTTGCTAAACTATTCACACACTGAGTATTGATGGCATGTGGAATATCTTTGGTGGTTGTTAGTGTTTTTTACCATCGATTAACTATTTATACTAAAGTAATATTTTTTATTATTATTTTGTGTCTTTGTCTCAAGTCGCTTAAATTGCTAGGGACTAGCAATGAGCTAGTTGGACAGTGTGATGATAGCTTAATTTTGCATATTTTTATATCATTATTAGAAAGTATTATCATACTTATTTTGAGTTAATTTATGCATTTTATAGTTGGTTTTGGAATAATGCTGAATAATCAATTTTGTGCTTAATTGAATTTTAATGCGTGAACTTGTCTTTTTAAGGATTATGAAATTAAATAAGTGGATTTGTGCAAAGAAGAAAGCTAATGGACTTTAATTTTACAAGGACCGTGATGAAGTCAAAGAAGGCCAACCCAATTAAATTTGAGTTCAATTGGAGTAAAGAATCAAAGGAAATTTACACCAAATCCAAGTCTAATTCGGATTAGGATTCTAGCCTGCATAGGCTGGAATCCTAACTAAAATAATAATAACTGGTGCGCAGGCTGGAATCCTAATTCGAATTGGACTTGGATTTGGTACAAGTTTACTTTGATTCCTTGCTCCAATTAGACTCGAATTTAATTAGGTTGACCTTCTTTGACATCATCATGGCCCTTGTAAAAGTAAAGTCCATTAGTTTTCTTCTTTGCACAAATCCACTTATTTAATTTCATTATCCTAAAAAAGACAAATTCACGCATTAAATTTCAACTAGGCACAAAATTGATTATTCAATATTATTCCAAAACCAACTATAAAATGCATGAATTAACTCAATATAAGTATGATAATGATTTCTAATAATGATATAAATATGTAAAATTAAGCTATTATCACCACCCTTTCGGGTTTTCAATCTAGTGGGCATTTTTCTTTGTTTATTTCTTCAAGGATTGTACTTCCGGAGTCTATCCATGTTAATAGGCTGAAACATCTCCTCTCCATCTAAGTCCATGATTCTCACGGCTCCTTTAGACAAAATCTTCTTTATCACATAAGGCCCATACCAACTTGGCCATCGATTTCAATGAGACAAAATTGTGAGGTTCACCCATATTCTCACATGTCATGCATTCACCTGTCACCTTAGGATAGATTACATGTCATGTTTACATGTCATTCTAGTCTAGATTTCAAATGTCATTCTCACATGTCATCCTAGGATAGATTACATGTCTTTTTACATGTCATTCTAGGATAGATCCTACAATTGCATGTGTCATTTTCAAAAGCCAACCTAAGACAGACCCCTTGTTTCATTTCATTTCACATGCACTTGCATAACATCCATTCTTTTAAACCAAATGCTAAGTATTTTTAGTTGTTATTTAAAATGGTGAAATTTAAGGTACTATCCTTTTGGATAAGCGTTTTGGGGGTGCTTAACATCTTCTCTACACATAACCGAGTTTCTGAATCCATGTCTTTTGGTTCGAGACATTTTGTTATTTTCAATTTTTGCTTAGAAGCCCTAGGGTTTTCTTAGTTAATTTAGGAAATAAAATTAATTAGACCTAGGTAACCAATCACACCTTAGAATCCCAATTGCTGATGGCAACTCATTAAAATAAATATAGGTGTAAATGTTCACTTGAACATACCCCACCCTAGTGTTGCACAAGTGCACACATTTTTTGCACTTTGCACCAAACACACG
Source organism: Lithocarpus polystachyus (assembly GCA_033629205.1). Lineage (NCBI taxonomy): Eukaryota > Viridiplantae > Streptophyta > Magnoliopsida > Fagales > Fagaceae > Lithocarpus > Lithocarpus polystachyus. The sequence continues at coordinate 78,806,357 of CM066164.1, forward strand.
TTGCCAAGTAAAAAACACTCAAACGGTTTGGGGGACAATATGTTGAATGCGGGCCAACATCCGGGTACAACACTTTCTCTTTCTTGGAAGTTTAAGTGAGAGTGAATGTAATTGGTAAAAAGGAACACTCATTCCTTTTTATTCCTTCAAAACCTCATATTTTAATTTCCTTCAAAATTGGGATGAATTTGATGGAATTGAATAAGGTTTTGTAAAATTTTCACTAAAACTCCAAAAAATACCCTTATATTTTTTCAACAATTTATTTTAAAACGTGGGGTCTAATAATAATATCAATATATATATATATATGTTAGAAGTTTAGACCCCTTAAACCCAAATAGATTAACCTAGATATTTAGCCAAGTGATTAATTTAGGTAAATTAAGCAATTCTAGGTTAACACAAATATATCATATCATGCAAATATGCGGTAAATAAATAACACACGATATGATGACCCAGGAAACCAAACCGGTAAAAACCTGGGGAGGATTTAACCTAGCTATCCTCAAGGTAAAAAGGAATTCACTATGAAAGAATTGAAGTTTACGCAATAGCGACTTAGACCACTAACATCCTATTGCTACCTCGAGTAGGAAACTTACTACCACGACCACGTGACAGCTTCGAGTCCACGGACTACTTCTTTCCTTGAATTCTCAGCAAAGCACAAGCACACCTGCTTGTATATCTTGAAGCACTTGATTCTGCAACTGAAAGATTACCAAGCTCTTGACATCAATCTTGAGATTGGAAACCCTAAGTGTATGTGAAGGTAAACACCTCTAGATCTCACAAATAAGATTCACAAACACAATATTCAGAACACTAAAAACATGGCTAGGATTTTCCCTTTTATACTTAGGGCAAAACATAAAACCCTACACATTAAATGAACTAGGGCTGAGTTGGAAATTCTGCAGAAAAAACATTCTGCACGACTTTCGATCGGTCGAGTCTAATTCTCGATGGATCGAGCCAGGCAGAAATGCACAGTAAATTCTGCAGTAACTTGACTCCAACTTTACATGAAAACTTCATACTTTGAGCAAGTCTAAACAAGACTAAAACCATTTTGATCATGATTTGCCAATATTACAAAATGAAGTTTTAATACATTAGTTCCTAATTCTTAGAACCTAACAATATATATATAAAAGCAGAGACCTCATGTGGAAAAGCATGAGGTCCTGCCATGTGGCACTCTAAGCTTCCATTTAGTTTTTTTAACCTTTTTTACATTAAATTTTTTAACTGTAACCCAATAATTTATAGTAAATTATTTTTACTGTCACATATATGGCCTAAGGTTGACAATGACCAAACAATTGTAATCTTCTAAAAAAAATAACTACGCTGTCAAAGTAGATGAAAAGCCCTTACTAGACCAAACAATTAGGCCATTGCCTAGGGCGCCCTTACTAGAGAAGGCCCCAAATGTGGGGGCAAAATTTTTATTTTATTTTTTATATATAAATATTTTTGGGAGATATTAAAACATTTTAGTTTACATTTTTTTTTTTTACTATTAAGAAAGTTCAAAGAATTAAGTAATGTTAGGGATAGAGATAGAGATAGAGATAAGACAAATTTAAATAAATAGGTCTTATAAATAGACTGTTACTAATCACAAGTAATTCAAATAGGAAAATGTTAAAAATACTATAAATTTTACTACATAACTTTTATTTATTTAATTATTTTTATACAAAATAAAAATTCTACTCTAGCCTAATCTAAATATGTATGTGTGCGGAACTCCCTTTTAGATACTTATATCTCAACCATTGCCCCCCACACTCCACAAGAACTTATACTTGTGGAGTAATCACTGCACCAAGGGTGCATGGTGGTCTCTATAACTTTTATAATTTGATATGACAATGAATATGATAGATGGATTTCAACAACCTATTGAATGCATTTTTGAATGAATATTTGTGATTGGTGATATATCTTTGTAATTCTCATGTTGTAAATTTTATAATATTTCTAGTATTTTTGTAAGCCTCATGTCACTGATCACATTCATTACAACACCAGTTTTTAGTCAAATTTGTTATAAATTTAGCATTTTCTCAAAAAAAAAAATCATATTAAAAAGTAAAAAGAATGGATTTTTAAAAAATCATTATATAAAATGCTAGTTAAATATTATTTAAGTGATAACATAAAGGCCTCATTTGAAGATTTCACCTTAGGCCTCCAAAATGCTTAGGCCGGCCCTGATGAAACCCAGCCAAGAATTCCAGTCACAGCGAACCTCTGTTTCTCTATACAAAAACTCTTCAAATTCTAAGAAAACAATGGTTTCCATTCCAACTCAATGATTATCTCTTCAACTTCTAAGAAAACAATGGTTTCCATTCCAACTCAGTGATTATCTGTACAACCACTCTTCAACTTCTAAAAAAAAACAACGGTTTCCACTCCGACTCGGTGATTATTTGTAGACATAAATGCAGGAGCTTAAAAGATTTCAACGTTTAGTATTTTGGGCTTCAATGCGGCCACTTCCAACTAATTATACAATGCAGTTAACACCAGGTAAATGCCACTTGATTTATGAAATTGAAGAGTTAGTTTCATTTAATGTTGGTTTTGCATGTTGTAAAATCTGTTCTTTTACATATCTCCATCTCCTTATGCCTCAAAACTTATGCCACTATAATTTATCACAATTCATTTTAGAGAGGTATGTTTACTTTCTTAATTTTATGTTCCTCTTAAATAGTTCGTTTATTAATTTATTTTTGAATCCCAAAATACTATGTTCGTTGTTATGCCACTATAATCTTACATCTCATTTCACATTCGTTGTTAATTTCATGTTTCTCTTCAATAGTTTTTTTATTGATTTGTTGTTTATTTAGTTTACCATCTTTGAAAACTATTTATAATTCAATAGTTGTTAACCCACAGAAACAACATTGATTTGTTTGTTGAACCAAAAAAAGAAAACACAAATAAAACAAAACAAAGGAAGTATTTACAATTAATTTCAAATTCCTTTTCAAAAACCATGTTTCTCTACAATAATTTGTTTATTGATTTGTTGTTTATTTAGTTTAGCTATCTTTGAAAACTATTTATAATTCAATAGTTGTTAACCCACAGAAACAATATTGACTTGTTTGTTGAACCCAAAAAAAAAAAAAAAAAACACAAATAAAACAAAACAAAGGAAGTATTTACAATTAATTTCAAATTCCTATTCAAAAACCACGAGGTCCCTTAACAGTTTTGAGTAGAGGAATTTATTGGGGGAAATGGAGGCTACAAGACTTGCGTGCCAAAGAAGGCGTATGATCATGTACAAGAAAAGGATGGCCAAGATGCATTCCACAAACATAGTGTCATCAAAGAAATTTGGAGGTGGAAGCCATAGGAGTAAAAAGCATAAGACATAGAAATGATCCATGGTACAAATAGTTGTAAGCGAGCAAGACTTAACAGGCGAATGGTACTTAACCTTAACCATACTCGGGAAAGTAGTTCAAATGCTTAATGTTTGCGGCGATCAACCCCTTCAGTTATAAATGTTTTTTCTCACTCAGTTGTTGGGCTTAATGGTGATGTTGCTACTACAACTACTGTGCAAGAATTTGGGATACATCTGCCTACAAATCCCAATGCCTTGGATAAGCATCTACCTACAACTGAGCTTACTGGTACTAATTTCATAATTTGAAATAATTGTACTGATATAGTAATTAGCTTGGTTAGAGTATTTCTTTGGTTGTCACTTGCCTAAAAGTCTATTGAATCTTCGCTTAGGCTTTTTATTGCACGATTAATTGTCTTCTGGGTAGTGTAAATGGCCTAAATTATTTTGTGAATTAGCAGGGATCTATTAAAATGAAAGCTACCATGTTATAGGTTTCACCATAAAGGACTGCTGCCTTTTATAAAACCAGTTCATGTTGTGATCTATTATTCAAGCCATGGATCGATTTCCCTTGATAATGTTCATTGTTATTGCTTGCTATTTTTATTTAAATGATAAAGGACTAAAACACATTTTATATAGATGTATATATTTTCTTTTTTTGATTTGAAACATGTTTTAGATTAATGGTGATGGAGTTATCCCAGCCATAGTAAAATGTTTTAGATTAAATGGTGATGGAGTTATAATTTAAACAGCTTTTACAGCCATCAAATATTTTGGTCTGTTATTCATGCATTGGATTGTCCGTAATACTGTTAATAGTAAGTCATGGGGAATTTGAAGTTTTGCATATTGAGAAAATTTAAAATCAAACTTTGCTTTACTCTGTCTCATCCATCTTTTTACTTACTTTGATTAGTTTCATGTCTTAAAATTAAAATCAATGATAATTAAATAGGAAGATTGATTAATAGTTGTACTATTACTGCTGAAATAATTTTTAAGGTGACTTAAAAACTCCATAATTTAAAAATTAAAATAATTTTTATCATTATTTTTATTATTAATTTTCCAAAACTCTTCCTCTATTTTACCTCTTCATCTCCCCACTACTTTCTACCTTAATATTATTCTTTCTCTACCTTTTTGCCTTCCTTTATTTTGACTCTTTTTATTCTCAACATCTTACTATAAATTTGACATTTTCCTTTTCATTCTATGCATAGTTTTCTCACACAAAAAAGGTTACCTCTCTCTCTCTCTCTCTCTCTCTCTCTCTCTCTCTCTCTCAATTTTTTCATTTTTTGTTTTAAGTTGTTATCTATTATATTTTCTATGATTAAATATTATCCTACTGCATTATGCATATAGTATATAATAATATAATGTTATTATATTACATATAATGACTTGGATAATTTGATGTTTATTGCTATATAGTTTATTTTTACTCTTTTTCCTCTCATTTTATTTTATTCAACATTTAAATCAAGTCACATCCTCCATACTATTAAATTATGCGGCACAAATCAAGAAAATGGCTAAACACAAACCTGCCTTCCTTTACTATACGTTGGGGGAATCAATATGAACTACTATATATTATTTAGATAAAAACTTTATCATAGATACATTAATATTTTTTTGCCACATATTTAAATCACGCAAACTTAATAATTTTATATTATGTGTTAACATAGTCTCTGTTTCTTCTTCTTCTTCTCAAAAATATTATGTATCACCTTTAAATGATGCCAACAATATTGACCTTATGGGAAAAGTTACATAAAATATTGAGAAAAAAAAAATTTATATTACAATCTACTAAAAATGTTTTACACATTCATCTATTTTAATTTAGATTTTTTTCCAAACTAAAATTTTAATTTGATATTTATAAGTAAACAATGAAATAATGATTCATGAATAATAATAAAAAATATATATATCTATACATATTTATCTTGTGCAGTTATAACTTTACATATACTTTTGCATTTATATATTCATCTACTTTAATTTAGATGTTTATAACTTAATAATAAAATATATAAACAAGGTGATTAAAACAATCATATTTGTACAATTCAAAAAGTCACAATTTCTTTTTTCAAAAAAATGTCTTTTACATTTCCTTGGAATTATTTTTAAAATTTTTTTATTAAACCTTTGACATACCACTAACCTAACCACTTCATACATTAAAATAATTTAAGGCTCATTATTACTTCCGTTAATATATTATGAATATCTTAATTAATTGAGACTAAATTAGAGAAATATCTTTCATATTTCCTGGAAAATTCAGAAGGGGAAAAAAAAAAAAAAAACCCTTTGACATACCACTAACGTACTACATCTATAACTATTTAAGCAATCCATGATATCTATTTCTTATTGATAACCATAAAATTTACAACTAGCAAGGGAACATACAAAGTAATAAAGAATAAATGAAGGAAGAAAAAAAGAAATGAAATCAAATGTCAATTAATAACTATTATTTGGAAAATAAAAAGGTGATAAAGAGGAGTAAGAAATAAAATAGAGATGGCTATACAGAGGACATTAAAAACTTTATAGTGTAATAAAATCAACAATTAAATATAATAATACAAAATAGTAACTTAAAACTAATCAAATTCTAACTAGGGAAATTATATATATATATATATATGTATGTATATGTATATGTATATATATGTATATGTATATGTGTATATATATATATATATATATATATATATATAAAATCATAATCTTCATACACCATGACTTAAAAATAATTATTGAATAGTTCTACTTTTTATTTAATGTCTATTTTATACAAATCATCAACTAATAAATACATGATAATGGTAAAAAATGTTATAGACAAGATTATGAAAAATATGATAAAATTATTATTTTTTTCTTTTTTAAAAAATCTTTATAAAGCCTAGGGACTAAAATAGTATTTTATCTAAAAAATTATCACACGTAACGCGTGGGTCTGCGACTAATATTTACTAATAGTTGTGCTATGATTACTGAAATTCGCATTTGAATACACTACTTAACCTCACCTACAACAGCCATACATAATAGAAGCATCACACTTAACTTTGTTTATTATTATTATTATTTTTTTTTGGGCAGTTATGGTGTGTAGTTATATATGACTGTGTAGTATTAACTCTGGGAAGTGGTCTGCACATTACTAACTATGAATATTAGGCCCATAAAGGTTATAGGTTTCACCGCAAAGGCCTGCTACTTTTTATAGAACCAGCTCATGTTGTGGTTTATTATTCATGCCATGATTTCCCTTGACAATGTTGATTGTTGTTGCTTGCTATTTTTATTTAAATGATAAACAACTGAAACACATTTATATATGAATATTTTTTTTTAGCCTCAAAACTCATTTTATATTAAATAGTGATGGAGTTATCCCAATTGTAGAAAAGTGTAATTTTTAAACAGCTTCTATAGCCGGCAATTTTTTTGGTCTATTGTTCATGCCTTGCATTGTCCTTAACACTGTTAACTATAAGTGATGAAGAATTTGAAATTTTGGATATTTAGAAAATTCAAAATCAAACCTTGCTTTACTCTATGAATATTAGATCCATAAAGGTATTGTAACATGGAAAACCACCTTCAAAAGCTTTGAAGTATAGCCTGCTCATTTGATTTGTGGAATTTGACTGAGCCACCAATTATAGATTGAGTCTACTTAACTTCCATTTGCAGTTAGACAGAAGTTTTTATAGCTGTCAATTCTCATGTTTCCTTAATTCTCTTGAAGTGTTAGGATTAGTATTGTATATTAATAAGTTGAATATATCATCTTTTATATTTCAGGTTTGGGAATGCGAAATAGAAAACCCATTGACATAGACCTGAGTAAAAGGTCAAACAGCACACAAAGTAAGAGCAAAAACTACTATTTTGGAATTTTATATTCATCGTTATTTTCCATTTTTCTCATTTTCATGCATGCAAAATCACATTAAAGTATTGTTATTTGTAATTTCAAATATTAAAAACAACAATTAAATACTTTTAAATAATTAAAATACTATTTCAAGATAGCATCAATGACAATATACCAACAATAGGTTCAAAATTGTGTCTCCATGTATATTAAATACTTTATTAATTGTATATACATTTTCTAAAAGTTACTTTGATAAAAGTCCTTCATATATTTTCAACCTACCTTATTTCTATTTCTCTTCAAAATTTGCTTAAAAATCCATTTTTTACAACATTACTTGGGACTATATTTCCCTTTGGTTGGCTTCAGCACCTATGTTTCAAAAAAAACTATTGCTAAACTGGGTTGTCAATGAATTGAAAATAATATTAATTTTTTACATATGCTTTTGTATTTTCTATATTTCCATTACATAATTTCATCTAATTATGCTTCATTTTTCCCTATTATCTAGGAAAATTTATAGAGCTGTGGAACTTTGGCCCACCAAGTTGTGTGTGTGAATATTGTAATGCAATATTATGGTACGAAGAGAGGAATCATAAATCCAAAAACACAAAGAATCCTAAATTCTCAATATGTTGTCGAGAGGGTAGGGTGAAGCTACCTTCGTTGAAATCAGCACCTCCTATGCTTCAAGAACTCCTACAACATTTAGAACATTACAAGGCTAATAAAAGGAGGTTCAACTCCATGTTTGCAATGACTTCTATGGGAGGAAATGTTGATGTCCATGCTAATGAAGGACAAGGCCCTTACATCTTTCGATTGAATGGGGAAAACCACCATAGAATTGGGTTGTTACTTCTAGTTGTTGGAAAAGACCCATCTTTTATACAGCTGTATATACACAACACAAAAAAAGAGATTCTTTACAGACTAAGTGCTTTGCCTAGACAAGAATCAAAATATGACCTTGACATTGCTATAGTTCAAATATTATTGAAGATGCTTGATGAGAACAACGTCTTGGTTAAGACATTCCGTATGGCAAGGGATAGGTTCAAGGATTCTAATATGCATAATGTACGCTTGCGATTAATTGGATCGCGATCAAGTGATGGTAGGGAACAAAACATGCCTACTTGCTCTGAAGTTGCTGCTATAATTGTAGGTGATTTGAGCGATGAAAATATCCATCGTGATATTATTGTTGAGAAAAGAAGTGGATTGTTACAACGAATAAATGAATTACACCCAAAATTCATGGCCATGCAATATCCATTGTTATTTCCGTATGGTGAGGATGGATTTCGAAATGAAATACTTAAAAAAGGTCTTGGTGGTGCTGCACCTTTGACAGAAGAATTTGTCACTATGCAAGAATATTATGCACATCAATTACAACAACGTGAGAATGAAGGTGAAACATTGATTCTTGGTCGTAGGTTGCGACAATTTTTAGTAGATGCTTACACATGTGTTGAGGAGTACCGACTAATTTAGGTCAGGAATCATCAACTTCAATTGAGATCAGAGGTGTACTTTGGAATAAAGGACGCTGTATTTTGAGGAGACACTACTCCTTCATCTATTGGGAAAAGAGTTGTTCTTCCTTCAAGCTTTACTAGAAGCCCTACATATATGATTCAAATTACCAAGATGCTATGTCAATTTGTAGATGGGTTGGGTACCCAGATTTGTTTATAACTTTCACGTGCAACCCTAAATGGCCAGAAATTGAAAGTTTCCTTTCTTTAATTCCAGCTCAACGGCCTGAAGATAGACCAGATATCATTGCAAGAGTTTTTAAGATCAAATTGGATTAACTACTACGTGATTTAAAACATGGCAAGCATTTTGGAAAAGTAATTGCAGGTACAAAATACAACTCATTACTGTTTGATTGTTGTTCTTAATGGTTTAATCTATTTAATTATTGTAACATTTTTTGTTGTGTGTGAATACAGTTAACTACACAGTTGAATGGCAAAAAAGTGGCCTCCCCCATGCTCACATTCTTTTGTACCTATACCCAGATGACAAACACCCCAAGCCTGCGGATATAGACAAGATAATTTCTGTTGAAATACCAGAAAAGATTACAAATCCAGGTGATTATGAAGTCATTTCACAGTACATGATTCATGGACCTTGTGGTTTTGCCAACCCAAAATCTCCATGCATGGTTGACAATAAATGTAGGAAGCATTTTCCAAAAAAGTTTTATAGTGACACTGTGATAGATGAAGATGGTTACGCAATTTATAGGAGAAGAGATAATGGGATGATAGTTCAGAAGAATGGTGTTATGCTTGATAACAGATTTGTGGTGCCATACAACATTGACCTGTTAGTTAAATACCAGGCTCACATTAATGTTGAGTGATGCAATCATTCCAAGTCCATCAAATACTTATTCAAGTATGTTAACAAGGGTTTTAATCGAGCAACAGTTGTTTTGTATGAAAACTTACACACAAGTGCTACAAATTGAAGCACAGCATATAACAAACATTGATGAGACTAAAACATATCTAGATTGTAGATATATCTCAACTTCTGAAGCGTGCTGGAGACTTTTTGAGTTTGATATCCAATATAGAGAGCTTGTTGTACAGAGATTAAGCTTCCATATTGAGAATGAGCAAAACGTTACATTCAAAGAATCAAACTACTTGGATAATGTTTTGGAAAGACCAGATATAACAAAAACAATGTTCACTGAATGGATGAAGGCAAACGAAAAGTATGATACAGCAAGAAATTTGACATATTGTGATTTCCCTACGAAATGGGTTTGGCATAGAAAACAAAGAGAGTGGCGCCCAAGGAAATCTGGCCGATGTATAGGGAGGATATTTCATGCTCATCCTGCAAGTGGTGACCGCTTCTATCTTTGAATGCTCTTTAATGTGGTCAAAGGTGCAAGGTCTTTTGAGGAAATTAGGACTATTGATCATGTTATGTATCCAACATACAGAGCAGCATGCTATGCTCATGGCCTTTTAGATGATGACAAGGAATGGGATGATGCTATCAAAGAAGCCTCTAATTGGGCTTCAGGAACGCAGCTACGAGAATTATTCACAATGCTATTTTTATTTTGTGAAGTGACAGACCCGCATGCACTATGGATGGCTAATTGGGAGTTGTTGTCTGATGATATACTATATAGGCAAAAGCGTCTCCTAATGTATGACAACTTACATTTGACAGAAGAACGAATATAGAACCATCCTCTTTTTGAAATTGAACACATATTAGTAAAAAGTGGAAGATCTCTAAAAGAATTTTATGGCATCAAATATCCAAATGTGTCGACAATTAGAGAAAATAACAACTGATTGTTACAAGAAGAGTTGGATTTTGATAGGCTTGAATTGGCTGTAGAACATAAAAAACTTTTAAATGAGTTAAATGTTAAGCAAAGAAAAATAAATGATGCTATAATTCAAGATGTGGCATGCAATAGCAATGGTTTATACTTTGTCTATGGTCATGAAGAAATTGGTAAAACATATCTTTGGAAAACATTAATTGCTTGCCTCTGTTCACAAGGGAAAATTGTGCTTGCTGTAGCTTCTTCTGGCTTAGCAGCTTTGCTACTCCCTGGTGGTAGGATTGCTCACTCCAAATTTCAAATCCTTATCATTGTGACAGAGGAATCAACTTGTGGCATAAAACAAGGAACACATGCTGCTGAGTTAATGACAAAGGTGAGTCTTACTATATGGGATGAAGCACCTATGGCACATCATAATTGTTTTAAGGCTGTAGACTGTTCATTGAGATATCTACTTCGATTTACCGACATAAACAGTGCCGATAAAGCTTTTGGAGGAAAGACAATTATATTAGGTGGTGATTTTCGACAAATACTGCCAGTTATTGCTAAAGGCCATAGAGAAGATATTGTTGATGCATTAGTGAATAGATCTTTTTTATGGAACTTTTGCAAGGTATTTGTACTAACGTAGAATATGCGTCTCTAACAACCTAATGCTGATTGCAACAACTTTGTAGAATGGATACTCAAATTAGGTAACGAAGAGCTTGGTGAAGTTGACAGCCAATCAAATATAGTCATACCCTCTGACCTATTAATTGATGTTAGAGATGATCCAATACAAAGCATTGTGACGCAACATATCCAAATCTTCACAGCAACTATGCAAATGGAAAATACTTGGAAGAGCGATCTATTCTAGCTCCAACAAATGATGTAGTCAATGAAATAAATGACTATATCATAGACTTGCTTGCTTCAAATGAGGAGACATATCTCAGTGCAGATTCAATTTGCAAGGCTTCAAGATACATCCAGAATGATGATGTACTTTTCCCAGTTGAATTCTTAAACTCCTTGAAATTCCCTGGCATACCAAATCACAGACTACATCTTAAAGTTGGTCTTCCAGTAATGTCGCTCCGAAATATTAATCAATCAGTTGGCCTATGCAATGGGACTCGATTAGTAGTTGCTCAATTATCCAAATGGGTGATCAAAGCTAAAGTTATAACTGGATCACATGTGGGAAACAAAGTCTTCATCTTAAGAATAGTACTCTCTCCATCAGACACAAAATGGCCGTTTGTTTTAAAGAGAAGACAATTCCTAATTTCTGTTTACTTTGCCATGACTATAAACAAGAGCCAAATGCAATCACTAAAACATGTTGGATTTTTTCTGCCTAAACCAGTTTTCAATCATGGGCAATTATACATTGTTGTTTCTAGAGTTACTACTAGGAATGGTCTTAAACTCTTGATAATTGGTGACGATGGCAAAACCTCTTCAACAACTAAAAATATAGTCTATAAAAAGGTCTTTAGAAATATACATATAAATATGTGAAACTTCATTGAAGAAAGTTCATCATTCATTGCTAAGTTTCTAACCGCATTTAATTATTACTTTATACTTTTTGTAAAACAAAAATATCATGTTCCAAGCTTCTTTAAAAAACAAACATTTAAATTTGATAATGCAAAATGTAGTCAATTCTGCATTTTACCAAAATAAATTATTTCATTGATAATTATTATAATTTTACTTACTTTTATATATTTTTTTTATGACAACTTCTCTATTCAACTATGGAAATAGCTGTAGAACTACTGATACTAAGTCAAAATGGCAATGTGTTGGACTCCTTTGAGCAAGATTTCAACAGATAGAGACATTGGACAATCAAGGTCAGAGTACTTCATATGTGGGATGCAATCAACACAAAGAACAATGAGTTCATAAGCCTTGATATGATATTTATTGATGAAGAGGTAAGCATAGAACTCAATTTATATTGAGCTGATTCAATTTATTATGCAGATTCAATTCTTTTAAAAATAATTATTTTACCAACTCATCATATAATTCTACATCCATGGCTATTATATATATTCACAAGAAGAATAATGGAAGATACTGACATTTCTCATTATTCTAGGGCTCAACAATACATGCAATTGTTCGAAAAAATCAAGCACGAACTTTTAGACCACAATTGCTTGAAGGCCGTGTTTATACCATCAAGAATTTTAGGGTGGAGAGTACTAAAGGCGAGTTTCGACCTGTGCACAATGATATCAAAATTTGGTTCATGATCACTACTACAATCATGGAGTCCAACAAAGATATGAACTCAATCCAAAAATACTGCTTTAAGTTTGCTGACTATGACCAAATACAGAACCAATGTTACAACTACACATATTTAATAGGTAAATACAAATCTGCAACTATTTCACAATTCCTCTAATATAGTTGTATCCTAAATTAATGATTCAAAATAACCTAACTAGATAATTGCATATAAATAGATGTTGTTGGAAACTTGGTAGCAGTTGGAAATGTTGAAGAGCCTCAAGTTAATGGCGCACCAAGAAAATTGCGCAATCCGCCATTGCTTTTGAAAGAGTAAGACAAAATTTTTTATGTGATATTGATGTCATTATATGTTTATATAGAAAAATCAATTATAAATAAGAAAAAATTACTAATAACAAAAAAATCCTCAATGATTTTAACTATACCAGGGGAAAAGAAATTAGGCTTTCACTATGGGGAACAAGTGTCTGGAAAATCGATGAAGATGTATTTAAGAACAATTCAGGACCTTTTGTCTTAATTGCAACTTCGACTATTGTCAAATCATTTGGAGGTAAGTATAACTAAATAAATTACCAACTATCAATTTTAATGTACTTGGTACTACTATCAAGTTAATAAGTATATTGGTTACTAATTTTAGGCCATAAATTTTACAATGAGAAATGTAATCACTAATTATAACTTTTTTATACTCAAACTTATTCATTTTCAAAACAATATAATGATACTTTTAGAGAATTTCATTCTCATTAAAACATGTCTTCCTTTTTCTCAATTTCAATTCAATACGATTTTGTTTATTATAATGTATTCTGCAATTTTCGCAAGCAAATTCTCTATGTCATCAACCAGTGCAACAAAAGTATATCTAAATCTTGAGATTCCCGAGGTTGTTGAAATAATTGACAGATGCAAATTTTAAAAATTATTAATAACAAAAAAAATATGATAAATAGCATTTTTTATCTCACAAAATACCATTTACATTCTTTTTTCCTTTTTAAAAATTCAATGATAGGAATGTTAAAAAACATGATCCTATACAAGAAATACCAAAAATACATGCAAAACAGTTTCAGAGGAGGATTTTCTTCAAACAATATGAAGACAATACCAGAGCTCAAATGCATTGAATGGGATCCTATGAAACAGGTTTGTTAATCATTTCAAAGTAGACTCATCATTTAAATGAAAATATAATAATACATCATTTACTTAAAAAAAAACATATTAACTTCAAAATTCATTGCAGGATGTTAACTGCTATTGTGTTGCAACAATAAGCAACATTGATACAACAATGGGTTGGTATTATATTATGCGTGTTATGTGGAAAGAAGGTCAAACCACAATTAGGATCGTTTTGGTGCGAAAAATGTGAAACAAAAACAAATCTGCCTATCCCAAGGGTAGAGGCACACACATTAACTACAAAGTTTTAAATTTTTTTTATAAACATATTCATCTTACTATAATTATTATACAATTGCAAAATACTTCAGATACAGGATTCAAATTGAAGTTTTTGATTCAACTGACAAGACAACTTTTGTCATTTTTGATCGAGATGCTGAGAAAATCCTAAATAAATCTCCAAAAGATCTTGCTGACAAACAAACCGAGGTACAACTTATTTAAATTATTAAATTTATTGTAAAACTATAGATTATAATATAAATTAAAATTCCTAATATGCAGATTGATATTGAAGAAGGAATCCCACGTGATCTTAAGAAAATTTTAGGAAGACAATACATTTTTCTACTTTGCTTGAATGAATTCAATCTGAATGATGGTTTTGAAAATTACATAGTTGCTAAGATTTTTAATGCACCTTCAAATGAGAAAAAGGTATGGAACAAAAAAAAAAAAAAAAAGACAAGCCAATATGCTATATTATTTCTTTCTCTACGCTATATTGATGTAAATAACGTGCTCAAATTTAATATGAATGCAGATACCTATGCAAAATCTTAGCGACAACAAATCTGCCAGCACAAATTTTGTAAGATCCAACCAAGAATCTTCCAGTGTCATTTCATCAATGATCAACACAAATGATGCAACAAAAGGAGAAAATGATAAAAGCTCACAAATTGAACAAATAAGGATAGACCAAACTTCAAATGTTGAAGATGAAGAAACAGATGATGATAACATACCCCTCAACATGCTTTACAAACGTCGACATACTTCAAAAAACAAAGCATTCAAGAAACAAAAAAAAAAAAAATAATAATAATAATAATTTCGCAACAAAGCTCTTTATTACATCACAAAATAAATATCAATAATATGAAATGAATTACCATGCTTTTATCTACTTTTATAAAGCTCTTTATTACATCACAAAATAAATAATATGGAATGTTACCATGCTTTTATCAACTTTTATTATTCAATATTACTCTAAAGTTGATTTTTTTTTTGCTGATTACTTCAACAAAATAATTACAATAAATATGTGTTTGCAATTTATAATTGTTACTTCTTATGATAAACTCAGTACTAACAAAGTTTTATAATAAATATGTTATAATATATGTACAATATTCTTCATAAAAAATTGCATAAACTATTATAACATTATCCGTGCATCGCACGGGCAAGTTATTAGTTGTGATTAAATGATTCCATTCATTCCCCCTATGTTACCCTCAACTAAGGTTACTTTTCTTCCATTTCTATTCATTGCTTAAATGAATTCCAAACGTCAATTGGTTTCACTAGGAGATATAAATAAAAGAGAAATGCTACGTCCACAACATTTCTCACAACATTCTCACAACAAATCTTAGTTGGCAGGTTGTTATTTGCTATTACTAGTGGGTAAGAAAGTAATTTCAGTGTTAGATTTAAATTTAAAACCTGTAACAACCTGCCAACTAGGATTTGTTGTGAGAATGTTGTGAGAAATATTGTGGACGTAGCATTTCTCTAAATAAAAAGCTCCCATCAAGTCATTATAGTTTTTTCTCAAAAAAAAAAAAAAGTCATTATAGTTGTTGCAAAAGTGCAAAATTTAAATTCACAACATTAAAATTTAAGGAATTTAATCTGTCACCTTTAGAGATGCCTAGAAGTTCAACGTGCCTGTGCGACTTGGTGAAAAATTCAATTGGCCGGTTTCTCCCGTCGATTTGGTCAGAAGCAATTTGTCATCCATAGATCAGCTAGAGGGGATGTTGATAAATAGGGCATAATGTACAACTTCAGTACTTAACTTGGGTATACAGATGGAGAAAAATGGTGATGATGCTGCATCTAAGTCAATCTCTATGAGTTGCCTTAGATGTCAATGTGTTGGGTGTAATAACAAAGTTAGACACATTGAAACAAGTGCTTGGCTAATGGAATTAGTCCCAACCATATGAATGTGTACAATTGCCTCTTCATTTATTGCATTTCATCAAATAAATGTATAGCTTATATGTAAGGAGTAGTAGGATGATTTAGGGCAGTTATCAATGCATGTACCGAATTCTTTCTGTATGTGCCTTGCTGGTGTTAAAAATACAAGTGCATACTTGTAGAATTCTCAGCATTTTTACATTCTATGAATGTACCACAACAGCATTCAAAACCTTTTTAATTTCATCAACAATGTTGAAAAGCTCAAGATTCACAAGTGCAAGGGTCTTGCCCGTGCCACAAAGGTTATATCCTAAGAAGTACGAACACAGATACAAGTACAAGTATGGCACAACGATATGGCAATTTTTGAAAAATTAGGATACGAATACGACAGGGATACATATATTAATTAATTCATTAATTTATATATATATATTTCAAAGCTTATAAAATTTGTTTTACAAAAAATTTATTTATTTGTTTTTAAATAATTGTTAAAAATTCTTTTAGAAGCATATATAGCCTAGCTACCAATAATATATACATGTATCTACTGTCTACCTAGATAATGAAAAAAGAATTGCAAAAATTTAACTACCTAGTGGTGGACTTTAACACATAAAAGACAATTTTGAAAAGAAGTACTCGTTTACCCATCTTTTGTTCACGTGGGAGGCTAGAGATAAAAAAAGCCCCTCACGTGTGACGGTGTGAGGTAGACAAAACAATAAAAAGACACATGGGCAAAACAAGAAAAAGGGGCAAGAGGGGGAAACTGTAAAAGAGAAATAGATAAAATTGAAGAAGAAGAAGAAGATATCAGCATGGGAGGAGAAGAAGAAGATTGCGTGAGAGGAATAGGAAGAAGAAGATCAGTGTGGGAGGTATTGTGTTTCAGCTTCTTTTTTTTTTTTTTTGGGGGGGGGGGGGGGGGGGGGGGGGGGGGGGGCACAAGCTGTATACTGCTGTGTCCGTCATTTTTCCAAAAAAAAAAAAAAAAAAAAAAAAAGGGTTAGGACACATGCAACCGTGTCCAACGAGTTTCCCATGTCCCATATGTGTCGAACATGAGCACGACTGATGACAGCCTAAATGCTGGGTCCGTACTTTCCAGATAATATCACATAATATGCATACTATTTCTTAAAAAAAGAAACCAATCAATCATTATTTTATAAGTGCTAGGTACATTTATTTCAAAACAAAATCTAGTTAGAAGTCTCTATCTAGAAAAATAGTTTACAACTTTTATTACAACCAACAAGTTTCTTTTCTAAGAAAAGTAAATGGTTAAATAATTAAAGGTAAAAATTATGATAATAAACAGCATTCCCCCCCCCCCCCCGCCCCCTCTTTTTTTTGTTTTTTGTTTTTGAGAATGAAGGTGTCTAGATCTCTTTCAACACCTGACTATTCTCTCAGGCATGTATGGTCTCCCATCCCACACACTAGGTATTCTTGTATTACAAGATAAAAATATAAAAATGATTTACTCATAAGTTGACAATAAAATCAAATGGAGCAAAAATTCACAGGTGATTATTATAAGCTCGAAGCAGGAAAACTGAAAAGTTCATCCGGTTTTAACCCCCTCCCTGCAGACTCTAATGCACTAAAGAAAAGGAAGAGCATTCTCTATAAAGGGTTCAAAAGGAAAATCAACAGTTATTACCTCTTTCCGCAATTCCCCTTTCCAACAATCAATTACACATTCCCTCCAAGAATTTATTATATGAAAAATGAAAGAAAGATAATTATGCTCGATTCTCAGTTTTCACAATACGTCCATTAAGGCCCAACTTATTTCATTAGAACCAGTCTCATTTTAAAGTTTCCAGCCCATATTCAGTATTAAGGCATATTTGAAATATAACTTGCAAAATAATAACAAGAAAACCCCCTCGACAATTTCATAATGCAACTGTTACGGAATCGTAAGCACATTCAATGTTTTTTGCAAATACATATATTTACATATTATCCTGGAAAAAAAAAATCAAAGTAACATCTGTAAAATGTTTCAGGAGTTGTGAACCACCAAGATGAACGGCCAGAAATTCGCTTGAGTCTGGCCATTCAAATATTTGGTAAGAGAATCTGATTTTGTAAAGGAATTTGGTAAGAAAATTCATGAGAATTATATTGTATGGATCTTCAGGGAGCAAGTATATGAAGAAACACGGACAAGATTTTTCAATCACTAGTTTTCTCTACAACATAGGATTAACAAAATAAATGAACTATAGTAAGCTAACCTAGAGACAAAACACATGGTCAACAGGTATAGCATCTGCTAATGAGAGAATATAGGAAGATAATTGGTAGTAGCTCCGCGCACCGCAGCTTCCTTGGCTACTGTAAGCCATTCTGGGGTTCCAAAGTTAGTAAGTTCCCCACAATTTTTTTAAAATAAATAATAAAATTTCATTAAAAGGAAAAATCAAATTCAAAGGCCAATGCACACAGGAAGAAGTTTGCCAAGGAAAACATTAAAAATACTAAGATGCATGGAAAGTACAGTTATCAAGCAAATCAGGCAAAAAAGTAAAGTTGAAAACACCCAATGCATTTGTCCACCCAGTAAAGTTTGGGAAAAAAAAAAAAAGCCTTTAGCTCATGAATTGATCTTTCGGTTCCTTCAAAGACCTGAGCATTCCTCTCCCACCAATGCTCCACATGAGGCAATGAGGGATCATATTTTGAATCACACTATTCCTATGCCTACTAAACTTACCTAGCCAGCAGGTTAGAAGCTCTATGACTCCACTGGGCATGACCCAACAAACCCCAAACAGTGTAAACACCGTGCTTCACATCTCTCTGGCTACAGGGCAGCGTATAAGTAGTATGTGATTAGTGATCCAACCAAGCCCAACTCTAACCCCTAGCCCATTATCTTTCAAACTATCACTTAAGTTGTGCTATGGTTTATAAACACACATGAAGACTCATCTCTAACCAATGTGACAACCACAGTTTAAGTGTTTGAAACACACATACTCCAACAAATACTACACATAACAATAAATATATCAGTTCCATATCCATCCAAGTTAATACATAACCATTCCAAAAAGAATACAGGAACCGATGTTTAATCTTTGAGCAAGTACCACAACTATACTTATCCAAAAATATAAGTTCCACAACTCAAACCAAACAAAGAGAAAGTTCCAAAGAATTTCATTTATGATATAACACTATAACAGTATGATGGCAAGACATGTTTTTCGCAATGAAATGGCCACAACTAGAATGAGTACTAGAAGTTAGTTGATAAATAATAGTCACAACTCATAACCTCTAAAGTGATTTTTCCCTTCTACATAAAAGCAATACTTTGATGTCTACAACAAAAGGAATAAAAACACAGCAATAACATGGATACAAAAACTTCCCAACAGCTTTACTAAATACAACTGACCTCTCAATTAGGCTTTAGCAAAGATATTTGTGACAGTTATCCCTATTGTTTCCATGCTCTAAAGACGGCATCCTAGCAAAGATATTAGCGAGTGCTAGCTATAAGTCATGTAATACTTGCTAAGTTTTCTGTCACTGGAATTGCTACCATCTTATATGTTAGCCACCAGACCAAGATAAGTCAAGACTCTGATACCAACTAATGTGAGATGCAAAAGCATCAAGAAGCAGAACACATCTACTTCTAGAAAACAAGAAACGCAAAACACGTTTGCTACTAAAAATAATCTCAAATTTACGAGGGTTCCTTGAATCCACAAGGAGAAAGGGCCAGGAATCCACTAGAAAGTATAAATTTTTTTAATTGAATAATTGTTAAAAAAACGTTCACAGACTTAGGGCCTATTTAAGGGCTCTGTAAAACTTGACAGAGAAGAAAATATATTCTAAAATAACTCCTAATTAATATCTAAACATAACAAAAATCAAATTTGATCTAAAAAGCATTAAAAGCACCTTAAAAATAAGGAAATAAATGCCCTAAACCTAAGATAACAAAAATTACATAAAAATATCAAAAATAATAAATTACAATAATTAAACAGTAAATTGTGTACTACATCAAATAGTCACAACTCATAACCTCTAAAGTGATTTTTCCCTTCTACATAAAAGCAATACTTTGATATCTACAACAAAAGGAATAAAAACACAGCAATAACATGGGTGCAAAAACTTCCCAACAGCTTTACTAAATACAACTGACCTATCAACTAGGCTTTAGCTTTGAGTAAAATTAAGCTCTCGATGAACTTAGGAGTGTAAATCACCGGTGCAAGATCTCCAATGTCAATATTTTTCTCACCCTGAGTCACAGGGTGAAATAAAAAGAGTTGATTAGGAATAGATGACTTCTTAATCACAAGTTCACCACTGCCAGTGCAGCCAAAGAAGTTCTCAACATCCTCCAACTGTAAAGTTCTTTCAGTCCAGGACTCACCAGCACCATAAACCTTCATTTCACATATGTGGCACACCTCAATCCAATCTTGTTCACGTTCACCTTCACGATCACCAAAAGAAATCCAAGCCAGTGATCCATTTAATTCTGCTAATCGCTCAAACCTTAATCCATCGTACTGCTGTGGCAGTGTTATCTCCGAGAAGTTCTCATTACAGAGATGAAAGGACAAAATAAATTTGTGGTCATGAGATTTTGCTATAAAGTGCAAAGCACCATTGAAACACAAACCAGATGATTGGTCAATCTCAGTAGTAGGTCCTCTAGACCCAATAAATGGCTCCAAACGGTTCCACGAATTGGTTTTCAACGAGTAAACCTGGAAGTCAAGTCCATCAACGGCCGGCAGGTCATTTCTATAAAAACACCCAAATCTCAAAACCTTGAATTCAAAGTCATTGTTTTGAGAATTGTACCCAAGTCCACAAGCAACACCATCAAAACGGTCAGTCATGAGAGCAGGTGGAAGTTCCATAAACTCTCTAATGCTTGGGTTGCACAAATATATGTTGTAAGTCCATGGAAATATACGCCTATCAGGTGGTGAATCACATGGAGCTTCATGTCGCTCTCTGACAAAGCAGAGTATGCCATTGCAGAGGCCAACAATGCGGTCATATTCAATTGGGATTTCAAAGCTAGAGATCTCAGTCAATGTGAGGTCGGTGTTGCAAAGGACCGTACTCAAGCCTCTCTCAATTGTATTACATAGCAGATAACCATTGTTGTTGTTGTTATTATTATTATCAGATAATGATTTGGATAAGTTGAATTTGAAGTGTTCAGAAATGAAACTGGAGCTGCTGATAAGTGAATAACTGCCTCTGGAAATGCACCTGAATCTCAGCAAATATTTTATTGGCACCCCTTGGTTTATCAGGATGTGGGATTGCATATCGGGTTCGAAATAATCATCGAAGCTCCTTTGTGCAGCCATCGCTGGGTGGGGTTGATTAGATATTTATTATGGAGAATCTATCTGGCGGAGATCTGGAAATGCATATAGAAAGGGGAAAGTTAGGGGCTGTTATGTTCTAAAAAAATGGTGCATTTTTTTTTTTTTCATTTTTGAAATTGCGTGTTCATTTTCTGAATCAGAATATAGGATAAAAAACTCATTTTCACATTTATCCAAGTTTAGCACCTTTTTGAATACACGATTTAAGAACAAAATACAGCCTTATACCTGTTTGGCAGTTGTTCCCTATTTTTGAAAAAGCAAAACACAAAAATCACATAACCGTGAAAACCCTCTGAAACCCCCACTGAAAACCCATTGCTTAACAGAGAAACCACATACCCAAGACTCGTTGGAAAGCCTCTAAAATCTACAGCCAACCCAGGAAATCTGACCACAAATTTGTTAACAAAATGAACCATAATTAAGCTATCTCAAGAAATCAAACAGGAAATGAGTGTACAAAAATGTTATGCATTTATTGTATCCAACATGTTCATAACATTGAAAGAAATGAGAGACGGCCAGGAGAAAGAAACAAAAATCATAACAATGAAATCAATGAAACCAAGTAGCTCATAACAGTGAAAGCATCTATCTCAAGCAACAGTGAAAGCAGTGAGAGAAATGGGTTTCATCTAACAAGAAACAACGAAATACAGAGAGACCAGTAAAACTAACCTGGGCTGGTTGGATTGAGGAGACAGGAGAGCTGAGGGACCACCGGACCAGTGAGAGATGTTCAACTGAAGTTCATGACATTGAAAGAAATGAGAGACCAAGAGAAGGAAACAAAAATCATATCAGTGAAATCCATGAAACCAAGGAGGTGAAACTCCTACCATCCTACTACCAATACAGAGAGTACATGGGGCTGTTTGGTTTTTTTTTTTTTTTTTTTTCATCACTCATCACTCCTCACTCAATTTTAATCACTCATTACTCATCACTTATTACTCATCACTTAAAAAACCTCAATTTTCCAAACCCATCTAAACACACTATTCACTCACTTAGTCCGGTTTCAAAAAAAAAAAAAAAAAAAATCCGAAGTCAACAATTTCGGCCACAGTAAGCTTGTGTGGTTGGGATTGTTTCAAAAAAAAAAAAAAAATTCAAAGTCAACAATTTTGGCTACAATAAAATTTTATGTTTAATTACAAAAATACCATTGATTTATTAGTTATGAAAACTGAAAACACATTTTAGTTATTTTCAGTTTCCATAACTCATTACTCAAAAATCAAAAAATTGAGTGATGGAACATAGTTATGATGCTTCTAAATAAACTTTGAACTATAGGTCCTACCATTTTTGAGTTATGAGTTATGAAAACAGAATTATAAATTATGAAAACTAGAAATCTAGGCCGTGTTTGGTTTAGAGACAACTCTATTTTCAATTCTCAAATCTCTTTTCTCGTCACTCTAAACTCTAATTCAATTCTCATATCTATGTCTCTATTTTTCTGTAACTCATTTTAAACTTACGTTTGGTTGTTGTTTCCGGGTGTAGTTCTCACCCAAAAAACCCAATTCTAGACAAAGTTGTGGATCCCACCCACTGACCAATGACAGAGACTAGAACAGACATATTCACTCCCCTTAACGTTTCTTTCTCCTTCTCCTCTTTTTCCTCTTACTCCTCTTTCTCTTTTTCCCTTCATCTATATCTGCCTCTCACTCTCTTCTTTCTCATTAGATCAATTGATCGGGCCCTTGATTGTGTTTGAGAATCCCAGATTGGTATCTTTCTCTCACTCTCTCTCTCTCTCTCTCTCTCTCTCTCTCTCTCAGTTTTCTCTTAGCTTTTGCTTGGTTTCACTGATTGTGGGTTTGCTGATTATGGGACTGCATTTGATTCGTCTTTTGTCCAACTTGATGGGTTGAATGTTGAGTTTACTGATTATGCTCAGATATCAAAATAAAAGCTAGATCAAAGACATGCAAGACCGAAATACTTTATAAAGTTTAGCTATCTCTGAAAAATACTTCATTAAAAAAAAAAAAAAAAACCCCACAGAGCTTTAAATGGTGAAGCTTTGGTGAAAAAGATGGAGGGGCTTGACTGCTTGAGCATGGTTTCAGACTTTGGATGGAGGAGCTTCAGTGACAAAAGACGGAGTAAAGGAAGGAAGAAAGAGGTTTATATCAAAGAACAGAGGAAAAACTTTCTCTTTGCATTGAATTGAATTGAATGAATAAAATCTACAATGTACAATACAATTTATACACCAAAGCAGAGCTGGAAACTAATTCCCAAAATGAAAAACTAACTAACCAACTTTCTCACGTGAGGCACTATACTCTAACAACCATTCTCACGTGCTATAACTAACTAACTACTCAGTTATAAATACATTAAGCTACACACAGTTTTATTGCTTAAGCTACTGTCGTTTTTCAGGTTTGTAGTACTTCTTCCTTCACTGATGCAGCTTTCCTTGTCACTGATCTAGTCAAATCCTCTTGCTTCTCATAATTCTTCTCAACATTCTGATACTCCCCCTCAAGGGAAGCTGCAGAATGGATGTTGATCATCCCCATTCTATGCACTAAACTTGAAAATTGATTGAAACCAAGTGCCTTAGTCAGCAGATCAGCAAGTTGGTAATGAGTTCTAACATGAATTAACTTGATCACCTTCTCAAGAACTTTATCCCTCACTATATGACAATCAATCTCAATATGCTTGGTCCTTTCATGAAATACAGGATTTGACCCAATGTGTAGTGCAGCCTGACTATCACAAAACAGCAAAGCTTCTTTATTGTGTTGAACTCCAATATCCTTTAGAAAATACAATAGCCAAACTATCTCACATGTAGCCACAGCCATGGCCCTATATTCTGCCTCTGCTGAAGATCTAGACACAGTGCATTGTTTTTTTGATTTCCATGAAACTAATGAGTCACCAATGAATATGCTATAACCACTTACTGATCTCCTTGTATCAGGGCATGCAGCCCAATCAGAATCTGCAAAGCCCTTCACATGTAATTCTGACTTTGATGAAAACAGGATTCCCTTCCCTGGTTCATTCTTCAAGTACTGCAATATCCTATAGACAGCATCCAAGTGAGGTTTCCTAGGCTTAGCCATGTATTGACTGAGCCTATGGACTGCATAGGTAATGTCTGGCCTAGTGATGGTCAAATACAACAACCTTCCAATCATTCTTCTATACAAACTTGGATCCTTAAGCTCTTCACCCTCATACTTACTCAATTTAAGGTTCTGATCCATTGGTGTCCTTGAAGGCTTACACCCTAGATATCCTGCATCATTTAACACCTCAAGAGTATACTTCCTCTGACATAAAGCTATGCCTTGATCTGATCTTGCAACTTCAAGTCCAAGAAAATACTTTAAATCTCCTAAATCCTTCAGCTTGAACCTTTGATCTAACAGCAACTTAAAATCAGCAATCTCATCCTTGTTGTTACTAGCCACTAGAACATCATCTACATACACTAGTAAGATCAGGAAAGACTCATCTTTCTGTCTAGTAAATAGAGAGTAATCGGCTTTAGATTGAACAAACCCCAACTCATGAATTAAAGTAGTAGAGAACTTGGCAAACCATTGCCTAGAAGCCTGTTTAAGGCCATAAAGAGACTTGTTTAACCTACAAACCTGCTCCCCCTGGCTATGAAACCCTGGTGGAATAGCCATATAAACTTCCTCAGCCAAATCCCCATGAAGAAACGCATTGTTCACATCAAGTTGAGCAAGAAACCAGCCCTTGACAGCAGCCACTGCCAAGAGACATTTGACAGAAACCATCTTGGCCACAGGTGAAAATGTTTCATTATAGTCAATCCCCTCTTTTTGAGTGAAACCCTTAGCAACAAGCCGGGCCTTATACCTTTCCACAGAGCCATCAGACTTATATTTGACCTTGTAAACCCATTTGCACCCTATAGGCTTCTTGTTGGGAGGCAAAGTAGTTAAAGACCAGGTGTTATTGGCTTCTAAAGCTGCTATTTCAGCAGCCATAGCTTCCTGCCATTTGGGGTCAGCAGCTGCTTGATAATAATGGGTTGGTTCAACAATAGAAGAGATAGAACAACAAAAGGTTTTATAAGAAGAAGAAAGGGACTGATATGAGAGATGAGAAGACAAGGGGTGAGAGGTACCTGATTGAAGAACAGTGGCAGTGGGTGATGAAGCAACCATGTTACAATGATAGTCTTGAAGATAGGAAGGCCTTTTATGAGCTCTAGATGACTGTCTAAGAGGAATAGGATCAAGAAGAGGCTCAGGAGGTTCAGCAGGAACATTTTGCAGAAAATCATCATCAAGTTCATGATGAACTTGAAGGATAGTATCATGAAAATTGGAAGGAACAGAAGGAATGGAGGTATGAGAATGAGATAAAGAAGGAAGATCATCAAAAGGAAGAGTGGAAGCACAAGGTAAAGGTATTGCAGGGGCATCAGAAGCTGAGGAGGGACAAGAATCAGTTGATTTATAAGGAAAAACTGATTCATGGAAAGTGACATCCCTTGAAATGAAAACTGAATGGGACTTTAAGTCAAAAACTTTATATCCCTTGACATTAAAAGGATAACCAATGAAAACACACCTTCTAGACCTAGGATCAAACTTAGTCCTAGTGGCTGCAATGGTAGAAGCAAAGCATTCACAACCAAACACCCTTAAATGATCATAGGAAGGAGGCTTATGAAACAGCAATTCAAAAGGAGTTTTATTGCCTAATAAGGGAGAAGGCAATCTATTTATCAAATAAGCAGCAGTTAAAACACAGTCCCCCCAAAATTGAAGAGGAAGATTGGATTGAAATTCTAATGCCCTAGCAATAGCAAGAAGGTGTTGATGCTTTCTTTCCACAACAGAATTCTGTTGTGGAGTATAGACACAACTTAGTTGATGAATGACACCATTGGAGTTAAAGAAATTAGACATATTAAACTCTAAAGCATTATCAGTTCTGATTTGCTTGATTTTAACATGGAATTGGGTAACAATCATAGTATAAAAGGAAGGAACAAGACATTGAACATCAGATTTATTTTTCATCAAGTAAACCCAAGTTGTCCTAGTGGCATCATCAACAATAGTCAAAAAATATTTGCATCCATCCAAGGTAGAAGTAGAATAAGGTCCCCAAATATCCATATGAATGAGATCAAAGGCAGAATTGCTCATGTGATTATTAAAAGGAAAAGGCAAACGTTTTTGTTTAGCCAAAGGACAAATGTCACAAGTATTATTACAAGCATTTTGCAAGAAAGGAAAAACTTGAGATAAAACTTGCAATCTAGAATCTGAGGGGTGACCTAATCTGAAGTGCCAAAGAGATGAGAGAGCTGTACTAGAGGCAACAGCAGCTGAGAATGAATTGAAGACTGAATTGAGTTTATGACTAGCTAGGAATTCAGCTAGAGCAGTTGAAGTAGTATGCTGAAGACTACTAGATTGTAATAGGTATAGTCCATCAAGTTGTTGACCCACTCCAATCGTTCTCCAAGAGGCAAGGTCCTGAACAAAGCAAAGGGTAGATAGAAAAACAAGGCAACAAGGCTGTGTGTTAGTGATAGTACTAACAGAAAGTAGATTGAATGTGAAAGAAGGTACACATAGGACATTGTTGAGGGTAAGGGAAGAAGACAAAATAATGGTTCCAATATGTGTTACTGAAGCAGTTTCCCCATTAGGCAGTTGAACTATAGCATTAGTAGTAGCAGTAATAGAAGACAACAAACTCACTGAACACACAATATGGTCAGTAGCTCCAGTATCAATGACCCAAGTATCTGAACCAAAAGCCTTTCTGTTCACCACATTAGCAGAAAAAATAGAATGAGAAAGATTAATACCTGACATAGCATTGGCAGAAGAAGATGCTCCATGTGTAAAAGGTAAGTCTTTCCCTTGTATAGCAGAAACAAGTGGAGAAGGAGGAGCAATCAAAGCCAGAAGTTGCTGATATTGCTCAGGAGTAAACATTGAGTTGTTGGTGCTTGTGGTTGTCAGCAACTCTTGGGGCTGAGTGACTGTGACTTGATGAGCCATTGCTGTAGTCTTATTCTTAAACTTAAAGCCAGGTGGGAAACCATGCAACCTATAGCACTTATCTGCTGTGTGACCAGTTTTACCACAGTGAGTGCAAACTGGTTTTTCTTTGTTCTTGTTACCAGGACCATTGCCAGCAAGATTGTTACCAAAATGTGCATTAACATTTGGTAATTTAGCAATTAAAGCAGTAGAATCAACCTTAACAACTGCTGGATTTGTGACTGATCTTTGGGTTTCTTCTTGAATCAATAAGGAATAAACCTTGCTAAAAGATGGAATTGGATCCATAAGCAAAACTTGAGTCCTAACTTGGGAAAATGATTCATTCAACCCCATCAAGAATTTCATTACTGATTCTCGACCTTGTAAATCATTAAGCCTCTTGTTTATATTACATACACACTTTCCACAAGTGCATGAAGGAAAAGGACTCAGATTCTGTAACTGATCCCATAGAACCTTTAACTGAGTGAAGAAATCAGTGATAGACACCTCACCTTGATGAAGCTCAGCAATTTCCTTTTGAAGATTGAAGACTCTTGGTCCATTAGTTTGAGCAAAACGATTCCTGAGATCATTCCAGATCTCTAAAGCAGTATCCTCATAGATGATGCTTGCTTGAAGTTTGGGTGAGACTGAATTGGTTAACCAGGTGCCAACCATGTTGTCACATCTGATCCAAGCTTGCACAGATGAGGGAGAAGACACCAATGGCGATGAAAGAGTAAGAGTTCCATCAATGAATCCCAGCTTATTCTTGGTTAGCAAAGCTTTCCTCACAGCTCGTGCCCATGCTGAGTAGTTTTCTCCTCCAGTCAGGGGCTGCGTAACAAGGACTGTGCTTGGACTCTCTGCGTGGTGCAAGAACAAGGGATCATCCATTGGTGAGTCTTGTGAGGTAGAAGAAGGTGCATTCTCTGATGCAGAATCATTTGTAGTTGCAGCGGAAGCCATTGTGAACAAGACAATGAGAAAATTTTCTTGAAGAAAAAAAATTTTCTCGAGAAAATTGAGAGAGAAAACAGAGAAAGAAAGAACAGAGAGATTGTAAACAAGAAGCTAGGAAATTTGCTCTGATACCATATCAAAGAACAGAGGAAAAACTTTCTCTTTGCATTGAATTGAATTGAATGAATAAAATCTACAATGTACAATACAATTTATACACCAAAGCAGAGCTGGAAACTAATTCCCAAAATGAAAAACTAACTAACCAACTTTCTCACTTGAGGCACTATACTCTAACAACCATTCTCACGTGCTATAACTAACTAACTACTCAGTTATAAATACATTAAGCTACACACAGTTTTATTGCTTAAGCTACTGTCGTTTTTCAGGTTTGTAGTACTTCTTCCTTCACTGATGCAGCTTTCCTTGTCACTGATCTAGTCAAATCCTCTTGCTTCTCATAATTCTTCTCAACATTCTGATAGTTTAGAAAAAAAAGAAAAAAAAAAAAAAAAAGAAAGGAAGAAAGAGAGAAAAAGAACCGTTGGGAGTAACGAGAAGAGTCAGACTTGATGGTGACAAGTCATGCGTAGGTCCCACATAAATGTAGATATTTACCATAATACCGCAATACCTCAGTTTTCATGTTTTGAAAACTACCAAAAATTGTTTTCGTTTTCACTGACTCAAACTCAAAATTCTGAGTTTTGAGTCGTGAAAATTGAAAACAAAAACTTAGCCACACAACTAAACATGACGTGGGTCCCATAAAAAATGAATAATGAGTTATAAAAACTTGTTAAACCAAACATGGCCTAAACGGCCCCTAAAAGACTGATAAGTCTAAATTTTGGACTTTTAAGCTCCGCTTGGGAGGAGGGAATAGAATAGAATGGAAATGAATAAAAAGAATCAATTTAGAATATTCTTTCCTTCTCTTGCTTGAGAGTTTTAATGAAGGGAATGGAAAACTCATTCCCTTGTTTGGGAGTTTTATGGGAGGGAATGGAATGGTTCGGAAGGAATGCTCATTCCTCCATTTTCCTTCAAAACCTCAAATTTTTGTTCCCCTCAAAATTGGGAGGAATGGGAGGGAATAGATTTAGGTTTAATGAAATTTTTGTTAAAATCTCTAAAATACCCCTTTAACATCAACTCTTTTTTTCTCATTCAGTCGTAAAAAAATATAGCTATCATTCTTGCACAATATTGTCTGTCCCCTGCAAAGTGAAGCTGCTACTTTTTCTTTTGCCTGCTGCAATTTTCGGCTATTGCTCAATCCAAGTATGTTTATCTTTATCTTTTTCATTTCGGTTGTTTGCTAGTATATTTTTTTTTCATTGTTATGAACTTTTTGCTAGTCATTCATGAGAGTGATATACAGTATTTTTGTACACCTAAAAACCAAAACAAACTAGCATTCTGTACACCTAATAACCTTGAAAGTGAAAAAAAATGAAAACTGCTATTAGTCGTTCACAATTTCAAGACTTGCTTTGTTTGTGAGCCGAGAAAACCATCAGTGTATTAGTAAAAGAAAGAAGGAAGGAAAAGCTGGGAGTTCAGAGAGGAAGAGCTCCTCTCTGAACCCGGCTTTTCACTTCATACCCGACCCCCCTAATCATTAAAACTCTGTTTGTGTAACTCTTAACTCTGTTTGTATGTTGGTATGGTGCTGGTATGGCACTGTTTTGTTGGCTCTCGAAAACGTTGGAGCTGATGAAGCTGCGTTTGTTTCACATCCAATAAGGAGTGAGTATGTGGGAGAGTCTATAAATTATGGATACACGGGTAAAAGAGAAAAAAGAATATACCAACACAAAAAGTATCACACTCAACACTCTCCTGTACAGCTGAAAAAAAAATTGTATTTAGAAGAGTATTGATCTCCCTTCTCTGTCTCTTTTCTTTTTTTTTTTTTTTCGGGTAAAACTCTTTTTCTGCTAACTTCAAATGGTTTAAACTAGTTTCTGGGCCATTGTAGTGCCTTGTCTTTGCTTCAATTTCAAGAAGAGTATTGTCCACCCACGTGTATGATTGAAAACCATATACTTAGCAATATAAAAAAAGCTAATTCATTCCCCACTGAAGTCAGAGTTTTCATACCTCGTCTTTGCTTCAATTTCAAGAAGAGTAGTCCACCCACGTGTATGGTTGAAAACCATACACTTAGCAATGTAAAAAAAAAGCTAACTCATTCCCCACTAAAGTCAAAGTTTTCAAACCAATTGTGCTACTGTGATACCCGGTTTTCCAAGCAATTTGATAAACTCCTCTTTCTAGTGCTTTACTTTGTCTTTCCAACTCACCTCTCAATTTTTGTCACTTCTCAATTGCTTGGAAGACTTGATTAGTTTATTTGATTATATTTTTTTTTTATCATTAAATGACTATTATTTGTTTATTTTTTTATCAATTTTTAACCAATTAGTAAATTTTTATTTTAGTTATAATACTAGTGTTACAGTTTATCTCTCAAAGGCATTAATGTATGTGTACTTTGAGAGATAATATTATAATTTAACACTTTGAAACCCAAACAAAATTAATGTTTATAGTTTAACAGTTTTAGTTTTAGATTAGTTGTAACACATTCATAATTAGTTAAACTAATAACATAACTATTTTTTTAAAACATGTGCCCATAATTTTCTAAGTTGGACTAATAACATAATTATTTTTTTTACTTAGATGGATTTGAACGATGAAGTACTTAAGACTATAATTTTTTCGGACTTTATGCGGAAACTAGTCTTGGTTCATGCTGCATGCCGTTATTTGTGTTACATTATCCATCAAAGGCAACGACTAAAAAGAAGACGTGTTCCCCACATCCCTACACAATCAACCATAGAAAGACAAAAAGTTCGTGATGAACTAATGTCTCGACTTAGGAATAGTGAAAAATGCTATGATGTAATACGCATGGGTCCACAAGCTTTTCAAGGATTGTGTGACATTTTGCGGAGAGATGGTGATCTTCAAGACACACAGCGTGCCACGGTTGAAGAGCAAATTGGCAAGTTTCTTCACATGCTAGCACATAATCAGACGCATCGTACAATGTCCTTCTTTTTTTGTCGTTCTCGTGAGACCATTAGTCGCCACTTTCATAACGTGTTAAGATCAATAATTATGTTAGAGGATCAATTTCTTCGACAACCCGATGGAACCCAAGTGCCACTTGAAATACTACAAAGTAGTAGGTTCAACCCATATTTTAAGGTAAATATATCATGCATATAATTTATACTTGATAGTAGTTTAGTACAAATATATTTTAAGGTAAATGTTTTTGAGAGATAATGTTAATCTCAGGATTGTATTGGGGCACTTGATGGAACACATGTTCGTGTCAAAGTGTCTAATGAGGATGCACCAAGATATCGGGGTAGGAAAGGTTACACAACACAAAATGTGTTGGCAGCATGCTCATTTGATTTAAAATTCACATATGTATTACTAGGTTGGGAAGGAACTGCTTCAGATTCAAGAATAATTAAGAGTGCTTTAACTAGAAACGATAACTTGAAAATCCCACAAGGTAAATTTAATTCAAATGCGTATTAGGTTGTATTCTTTATAATTAACAAATTTGTAGTATATAATCAATGGTTGTTGTTTTTCATTAGGTAAATATTATCTTGTTGATGCGGGATACATGAATAGAAGTCGTCTGATTGCACCTAATAGGGGAGTGCGTTATCATTTAAAAGAGTACTCTGTTCGTCCCCCTGAAAATGCTAAAGAATTGTTTAATTTGCGACATGCGTCATTGCGCACTGCTATTGAAAGAGCATTTGGTGTACTTAAAAAGAGATTTCCTATCATAGTAAGTACAACAGAGCCTAATTATTGTATTGACACACAAAATGAAATCATTTTAGCATGTTGCATACTTCACAATTATTTAATGGGTGTCGATCCTGATGAAAGTCTTATTGCTGAAGTTGATGAAGAGGGATTCCTCTTTAATTCATGTTTCTCGCCAAATCGACAACATTATTAAGAGACCAAGAAAGAAACAAAAATCATAACAGTGAAAACAATGAAACGCGTCTGTGTTCCGCGTCTTCCACTTTTTTTTTTCCCTGACGCACACGTTTCAGCCACAATTGGTACTGTGCAGCTACTGTGCGGCTACTGTTTATGAATAGTAGCAGCAACTTTTGACTTTTCAACTCTTTTTTACTGTTCACGGACCCACAAATACTACTTTTCAGCAACTTTTTCATTAAAAATGAGTCTCACTACACTATATACACATTTAAAAATTATTCTGCTACAGTGTTTTTCAATTTTCAGTTTTCAGTTTCAGCGGTATCCAAACGGACTCAAAAACTCCTACCAATCTACCAATATAGAAAGTGGAAAAGACTGGTAAGTCCAAATTTTGGACTTGGGAGAAAACATCCATTTAGATTCCGTTTATTTTGTTGAAAATGAAAATTAAAAATATCGTAGCAAAATAATTTTTAAATGTATGAATAGTATCGTGAGATTTGAGGTTTGGATTATGAGATTTGTGCATCTGCGATTTCTCTTTTTTTATTTTTTTTTTAATTGAGAAACACGTGAACCTGCCAGTGGGTCCTGTACTCTGTGCACGAGACCCACTGCCTCTTATCATGGCCAAATTTTACACTGAAATGTGTCACATTATTGGGTCTCGTGCATAGTTCACGAGACTCATAACCCTCTTTTTTTAATAAATTTTCATTAAAAATGGGTCTCACGGTACTATTTACACATTTAAAAATTGAGAAATGATATGTCCACAACATTTTCACAACAATCCTAAGTAGCAAGTTATTACTGGTTATTATTGTTAAGGCAAAAAAGTAATCTTAGTGTTAGGTTCAAATTTGAACCAATAACAACTAACCACTTGTGATCTGTTGTAAAAATATTGTAAAAATGTTATAGACGTAACATCTCTCTTAAAAATTATTTTGTTACAGTGTTTTCAGTTTTCAATAACGAGCCTATCTTTCACATCAAACTCACACAATAGTCGGTGTTTTTTGTTTTTATTTATTTATTTTTTAACATAAAAACGATGGTAGAGAATTTTACTCAATTGATAATAATATTAGAATTTGTTTTGAAATTTATGTGAGTGCGTACAGTTTAATGAAACTCATGTCTTTCATTCTTAGATGTTGGATCCGAATTGGAATTAAGGACGTGTTTAGAATTCTGTAATACAGTAATGTAATAATTATCGTTAAAAATAATTGTTTAATTGTTTGGTTTTATTTTTATTACAACTAAAAATAAAAGTATTGTAAAAATATTGTAACATTTTGTTGTATTCTTAGACTTCATTTTTGGTTTAGTCAATTTGTTGAACCAAAATTCATTGTTTTATGTGTAATTTTTTTAGGTTGATTTTTTTAACACATTGTTTCAAGTTTTTTTTTTTTTTTTTAAACATTGTTTTACACATACACACACACACAAAAATTGACGAAGTAGCACTTTTCTCCTTTATGTTTGTGGTAGTTTCATTCCTCCCTAGATTAATGTTAAATAATTTCCTCCTTTATATTTTGTAAATGAACATATACTTCTACTATTACTCTCTTAGTTAAACAAAACGAAATCTTATAATTCTTAAAATATTCTATTATGCAATGTCTAAAATACTCATACTAAATTTTAATATCCCAAAAAATTTCTTCTTGTATTTTGAATGTGGTAGACTGGTAGTCATACTTAGAAAGTTAGAATAATGATATATGGTGTTCAATTTGTTACCTAGAGAACACAAATTTATTAGGTTTAAATCTTCTTGACTTATAATTTTATCTAATAGAAACTTTGATAACAGATGTCTTTTATTATTTTCCTACTTAAAAGGGTGTTCATTAAAAATAAGTAAGTTAAACATCGTATTTAGACTCATAAAATAAGATAATAAAGAATGTAGTATGAATAATAAAATCTTCATTTTAGATGGTTGCAAGTTTTTAATTTGATGAAGATCTTCAAAAAAGTTGTAGCATATATCATCAATATTCATTGTGAAACTTTAAATATTATGGAAAGATAATGACATTCATTATCATTCTTTGTAACATTTTTGGTGAGTAGATATTACATTTAGTAAATTGGTTATAAGAATTTGTTTCAAATAACTATTTTAAATTTAAGTACATCATTTTATGCTTCTTAAAAATTTAAGTACATCGTTTTTTGCACAAAATTTAAGTACATCATTTTATGCTTCTTAAAAAAAATTATATTAATTTTCTAGCTAAAGGGGCAGCACGTGCCTTGCAAGTGCAACCCACACTAGTGTTTGATAAAAACTGGAAAAAGAAATATGACACACCTTAGTCACCGACACAGATTAACCTAATGGTGGTGACCAGCTATATGGTATAGTTGGTCACCACTTTCTTTAGTGCATGCATCTTTTTCACTTGTTTTCTTTCCCACCTAGCAAGAAGACAAGGCTAGCTAATATTTTCATGGTGACTCTATAGTCTGTATAGTTCTCTTCCCATCAATCACATGGGGGTGGGGCATGAATGTTGGAGAAAGTTTCCTCACTAGTCACTAGTTTTTATTTTTTTACGCAAGTCACCCAAGAGATTAAAATTAATGTTTGCGAGATATCCCATGTTGCAAATCTTCCACAACCATAAAAATTGGAAAGGATTTTGAATAAAATGAATAAATATTGAAAAACCTGACTCTAGAAGCCCAAAATTTTAAGTAACAAAAACTAAGAAACGAGCAAAATATCTGATGAAATTTGTATATATGACATGGAGCCCTAGCCATTATTTTGATAAAGAGAGAGAGGAAAAAAAAAAAAAAAAAAAAAGCGCATGGAATTAGACAATCAAATCAAGTACAAAAGACAATCTTGTTTTGTATTTTTGATTTTCTAATGATTGTATTTGTGATTTTCTACTGAAGTATTACACTATCACTATCTTCGTATAACAGATTTTCTCCATGCCTAGAAATTATCTAGAGCATGCTTTGATTATTTATTTATTTTTTTTGTTGGGAAGAATTAATTTTCTTTTCTTAATCTTTTGATCACAATCATATATTTTTATATATATATTTCTTTATTAGAAATTAATTGATGATAATTTTTCTAACCTAATAGCTATTCCTTAAAAATGAAGAATAATTGTTCCTCCTCAAAATGGTCGTAATAATTATTCTTTAACCTAAGCAATGGCTATCAAAAATAAAATTCTTTAAAAAGCCCCAGCAAATCTTTTGTTCCACCTCTCTCTCTTTGGCATGAGCAATCTTCTGTTGCTTTCTACTGTTAAGAAATGGTGACATATGGTTTTACAATAATTTTAGGGCCCGTTGGGCTTATACACTAAAAATAATACTGGATGGGACTGATTTCATTAACGAGTTAGTGATTCTATCTGGTTTGATTTTTGGGCATTTGCATAGCTAGTTGCTTCAGTGTTCAAAATGAACTTTTCTTTTAAAACTAGAGGTATATATGAACAAGGATCTGTATAAGTCTACCATGGTGAAAAATCATATGGTTTTTTTCCAAACATCATCATGGTGGCTGAAGACTGGAATGGCTTTTAAGAATTTACCTTTTACCTTGTATAGTCTTTCTTTTTCTGGTATTGCAATAATGATTAGAAGAAAGAAGTATGTATCTATTCATTAGTTTTGACGAATTTATCATTCAACATTGAACAAAAACATTTCGTTATGAAGGAAACATGAGTCAGAAGAGCAATATGATTTAACTGTTTTCATTCATTCCAGATTGTTTTTCTTTATTTCATTTCTGCTAACTGCCTCCAATGTCCAATTAAAAATGATGATCTAATTTGACCATTTTTGTGCATTGACATTAACATGGAAGTAAAAACTGCTAATCCACAACCCAATTCTTTTCATTGCTACATCTCTCAACATTACATATCTGTTGTTACATTTATTGCTATAAATAATGGGTAAATACTAGTACACACTTGTTATTACGCACAAACTTACACACATATAAGCACTCAAATCGATTTCAGTGCAAAAAGTATATGTGTATGTTTGTGTGCAATAACAAGTATGAAATAAACATCACCTTAAAATATTAGGCACATGCCACATAACATCATATATTGGTATGTGCCTCACTGTTCCACTGAGAAACATTTGGTATAATATAGATTATATTTTTTTTTTTTCTGAAGAATTGGTATGATAGTTAATGCTTTTTATTCATGAGATTCCTTGTCACTACATGGACACATACATCCATACATGTAGAAACAACCAATTATATGTGCTTGTCATTGTTGATTAGCTAATTTACTTTTTTTATTTTTTATTTATTTTAATTTTTTGTGGAACAGCAGGTGTGATCTTGATCTGTACCAATATGCTTTGGCAGCTTTTTAGCTACTTTAGCAACTGTATATATATAAGAACAAAAAGATTGCCAAATGCACATATGACTTTACAATGTGGTCTATGAGGTTTCCTTGATAGCCTGATGAAACACACAACTTTATAAATATCATCTGTCACCTACATTGTCTTTCCACTTGCATACAATATATTGATGGCCCATTAAATTGTCATATATTTTAAAGTTTTTTTTTCCTGATGAACATTAAATTTGCATATTAGATCACAGATCCTCATACTGTTGTCCCCTTTGTGGGTGCAATAGTTAAGCTGTTTTTACCGAAATTCTTACTTTGTGCAGCTTGGTGTGCAGATAGACCAAAAGGAATGCTATTCTTGATTATGTGCATGAGGAATCTAGGATAAGTGTGGTACTCACAGAAAACAATTGCAGCATGGCCTACTCTTTACTTTTTTTCATACTGAGAACTAGTAGATTGAGTAGACCTTTCTTTTTGCCTGCCACATTGATTGCTGCTAATTCTTTGAAACTGGCCTTTCATTTTTCTTGATTCCCTGCATGTTAAACTTTTGGTAACACCCCATATGTCATGTTGATAAAAGTGGGTCCTGCATATATGTCTTCCAGAACACTTATGGTATACCAGAGAGTATAGAACATTGATACAGAACCTTCTTCTTCTCTGGCTTCTAGTTGTCAATGCTGTAAATCAATGGACCAAGTGAAATTTCAGATGTGGTTGCATTGCCTCAGAATCTGGCATCAACTCTAAATCAGCAGGGGAAGCCAATTGTGAATTATAAAACTTTATAATTTCATAAATGACTATAACACCAACAGAGCATTAAATTTCTGTCAAATTATTAAACTTTAAATTACTTTTTTGGGGTTGAATTTCATATGGTAAATCAAGAGATTTTACAATATATAGGACCATTATGCACTTTGAGATATAAATATATATATATATATATATATTTTTTAAATAATTCAATTCTTATCACAAGTGGGGGAGAGGTATTTGAATTCAAATCTTAATTTTCCTCATAAAAAAAATAAAATAATACCATTAATTTATAAGACTCTTAACTATTACTAAACGTATCTAAAAGATGGAATATAGCACTTATGGAAGAATTAGGCCAAATATATATTAT
This sequence comes from Lithocarpus polystachyus, assembly GCA_033629205.1. NCBI lineage: Eukaryota > Viridiplantae > Streptophyta > Magnoliopsida > Fagales > Fagaceae > Lithocarpus > Lithocarpus polystachyus. Next base: position 78,844,563 of record CM066164.1, read on the forward strand.
ACAATATCAATCTGGGCTACAATGCCACAAACAAACCTTAGATCATATTGACATATTGTCATGATCAAGAACTCAGATCTTGAAAGTATCCAATAGAAACAGTAATAGGTGTCAGTTGAGTTACAAAACTCTTGGTTAGCGCTAGTCTCAAAGGGTACAAGCCCTTATAGCCCATGATTTTTCTTGTTATTGCACCCCTTCATGTGAGCTGTTTCTTGTTATTGGGCCTTCAATTCTGAGCCCAAAGTCAAATAAAACTAGCCCTGTTGTATTATTTGTCAGCCCAAGCCTTAAAAAATTTTAATGCTTAAAAAAACCAACCAAATCAAACACACTTCGACCATTTCAGTGCCTCAAGCTCAAATCCAAGAGAGAGAGAGAGAGAGAGGGACGACGTCGTGCTGCTGCCACAAGTGGACAATCTCTTAATCGGGTGAGGGGGCCAAAATTGGGAATTAACCCCATTTGCCCAACTATATAGTTAGTAGGCACCGTTTAGAAACTATATATTTCACTAACATCTTGAGTTTCTAAAACTCAATTTAGGCCTTATAAATCAAGCTTCAAAGGCTCGGTTTTCATGTTCTAATCAAGTCTGACTTAGCGCTTCTCCATGTGGCGTCCGCCTGGAAATCGAGTCTTAGAGACTCGATTTATATCTCGACAATTAGAAGCTCGATTTATGTTCACACCTGCATCCACATGGATTCTAGCTAAATATCGAGCTTTAGAGACTAGGTTTTTAAAAAGAGTAATCGAGTCTTAGAGACTCGATTTGTAAGCTTTGGCCCACAAGCATCCACGTGGTTAGGGCAACTGCTTTTAGTCCTCATATCTTTGGGTCTCTCCGTTTCCTCCTCCAAAAAACCCAACAACTCTCTCTTCCTTTCTCACTCTCTCTCTTACTCTTCTACAAAACTCACCCCCATTACAAAACTTCAAATCAAACTCACTCCCCATTTACACATCATCATGTCAAGTAAGGTTTTAATAACACTCACTCTCTCTAGTTGTTAGTTACATATATGTATTGTTAGGTTTTTTTATGGGTATGTATCATGACTATTTTTTTTTTTTTGGTTTGATATTTTTCTTTATATTTTTGATAGAATGATTTGAAGGTTTGTAATGGGGTGAGTTGTGTGTTTAGTTTTTTTTTTTTTTTTTTTTTTTTTTTTTGTTTGAGTAGGATTAATGATTTTTTTTTTTTTTAAGAAACAAATGATAATGATTGAGTGTGTTCGCATGTGATAGGGTGAGTATATGCAAATGTGAGGTTTGTATATGCATATGATGTAACAAGTTAGTGTATATATTTGCTAGGCTTTTATAAAAAGTAAAAAATATTGTAGATATATTTGTATTGTTAGGCTTTTTATCATGACTATTTTTGTTATTGTTTGGTTTAATATTCTTCTTTATTTTTTTGTTAGAATGATTGGAAATTTTATAATGGGGGTGAGTTTTGTCTTTAGCTTTTTTATTTGTTTGAGTATGAAATGATAATGATTGAGTGTGTTTGTATGTGATGTGGGGTGAGTATATGCAAATCACGGGTGTGTTTGTATATGCATATGATGTAAGAAGTTGTAATTTTTGTACTTTGAGTAGATAAAAAGGTTTTGTAATTGATGTTAAATGAAAGAGGTAAAATATGTCACTAACATATTCCACTTGACTCTAATAGGTTCACAATCTTTGAAGAATATTGATATAAATATATACTACAATGGACCCCTTGTCAATCCTAATGAGATTGACGGATTCCCATTTGAATGGCCAGGTATTGAATGCTATTACATGATGATACGTTGTAAGTTGAAGCGTTAAATGATTTGAAGATGAAAATAATGGAAGAATTGAATTTGAACCCTGCTTGTTATGACATAAAATTTTTTTACCATTACCCACAAGAAGTCCTTCATGAACAGATAAATTACAGGTATATGACGATCAAAGAAGAAAAACATGTAAAGATCATGTTTAATAGGATCCATAAAATGCCTCAAGTAAATGCTGCTGAGTTGTATGTAAGTTCGGAGCCGCTTGCAAAAGTTGATGCCGAGGAGGTGCAACAAATAACTACATCTTTACAATTTACAGCCCTAGATGATGAATGCACTACAATGGGAGGCCATACAATGGGAGGTTATACACTCCCATCTCAAGATCATGCTGCCAATACTGGTGAAACACTCCAACCTTAAGTGACACATTTAAGGGAGGAAGACGAAGACAAAGATCATGCTACGAATAATGGCGAAAATCGTGATGATATGGATAAGTACGAAGAGAGAATTGAGGAAGGTGACTTTGACAGTGTCAGTTCATTTAGACCCTTTATACCCAACAGATTAACTTAGAGAATTAGCCAAGCGATTAACTTAGGTAATTTAATTAAATCTAGGTTAACACAAATAAGCAAAAACACTAAAGCAGCGGAAAATAAATAACACAGAGATCTGATGACCCAGGAAAATCAAACCAGTAAAAAACTTGGGGAGGATTTAATCTAGCTATCCTCAAGGTAAAATAGCAAATCCACTAGAAAGAATTGAAGTTTACACAATAGCGACTTAGACCACTAACATCCTATTGCTACCCAATGTAGGAAACTTACTACCACGACCACGTGACAGCTCCGAGACCACGGACTCCTTCTTTCTTTGATCTTTGCAAAACACAAACACCACCGTTTGTGACTTTGAGATCCCACTCAAAGGTTTAGCAACACAAACTCTCCTGTTTGTGACTCCAAGACCACCCTTGAAGGTTTAGATCATCAGCACCTTTGATGACTAGAGAAGGCAGCAACTTCAGCAATACCGGATCTTGAGATTCTTCAAGGAACAACACCGGTAGAAGTAATAAGAGAGGTTTTAGGAACAAAACCTTAAATACAAAAGAGGCACACTCTTTTCTCTCTAAAAAGCCTTATAAAAAACGTTCTTAGGGGTTCCTTTATATAGTGGGAGAAGTAGATCTGAAACCCTAATCCTTAATGGGCTAGAACTGCTGTTTGGGCCAACTTAAAATTCTGCAGATACGAGTTTCGATCGGTCGAGCCTGTTTTTCGATCGATCGAACCAGGCAGATTCTGAAATCTTCTTTCTGCAGCTTACATGTTCTTATGTGTTCACGATTTGCCAATTGTTCTAAACTTTTAGAACCTAACAATCTCCCCCTTTGGCAATTCGTGACAAAACTTTCATATAAAATGAAATGTTAAAATACAAGAACAACCTAATACAATAAAATGTCCAATTACATCACAAATCCCAATCTAAGACTCTTAACCTAGAAGTTGCCAAGAAGAGGTAGAAGGTCTTGATCAGAATGCACCCGTCTTTCCTGAAACACTCAACAAACACATCACCGTATGTGTGGAAAGAAAGACATATAAACAATAATATGAAACAGAATATAAAAACAGAAATAAATTCTAACTCTCCCCCTAAGTTAGATACATCAAAAAGTTTTTATATTCTCCCCCTAAACAAGACAAACAGGATTCCCACATTTCATCTATTTCTCCCCCTTTTTGTCACGTATTGACAAATACAACTCAAACAAAGAGTAAAGTGACAGTAAACATGAGAGAAAAAAAACCCAAGGGAACATAAAACAGTTTAGCTCTATAGAAAATAGAGAGAACTCTCCCTATGAAGAGCAACAACTCCCCCTATAAACAACATAAGCCAAAAAAAACTTTTCTCCCCCTATAAAAATAGGAAAAACAAAACAAGTTTTGGGAAAAACAGTTTTGGGGAAAATTTAGGAGGTGAGGATAAATAAAAACACACAAACCTAAAAAAATAAAGTTGAGGATACACATGAAGAAAAATATTCTCTCTTTCAATAAATGCAAACTTGACACTATGTGACCCATAAACAGTTGCATGAGTAGAGAAAATATTTGCACATTGATTATCCATCATATCTCTTAAGAAAAATATTTTCTGTAGTTCACACATCAAGAAAAATAGCATATACTAAAATGTACAAAGGACTCAAAAATTAATCAATCAATTTTTTAATTCAAGTTGAGTACCCAATTTAGCAAAGTGTATGCATGTTATGTGTGAAAACAACAATGAGATATGACTGCAAAACTGCAAGATGGATACAGAAAACAATGCAACTCATGTGATCCTAAACAAATGATGCATGAAAAAAAATTTGGTCAAAAACTCTAAAAACTGAAAATTTTTCAGTTTCGATCGATCGAGCATCGATCGAATACCAATCGAGTCAGACAGATTCAAACCAAAATTTTTATCGCAATTTCGATCTGTCGAGAAACAGCTTCGATCGGTCGAAATTTTGGAAAACTCAAATTTTTGAAAAACAAAGCAATTTAATGCAGTAACTCCTCAAAGCACAATATGTCATGAATGAAATGCATGAGTAGGAGACTAAAAGTTTTTCAAAAACATATGAATACAGCCCAGATCTTCCAAAATTAAGATTTTCAATCAATTTGTTCTTAAAACTCAAATTTTGCATCAAAATCAAAGAACATATAATCTTGGATGGCCACAACAAAATCACGCACAATAACATGTACAAAGTTTAGCAAAGAGTAACTTTGTGTAGTGTGTGCAACTAGCAAAAGCTTGAGAAATATGTGAGGTGATATGTGAATACTAATCAATCACAAAGTCTACAAAATTCATCACATAAATTTGAAAGAGACTATCACCTAAAGAGTTACATCATATAACTCTCACATGTAACTATCACCTAGAATAAAAGCTTGCAATCATGTAAGTTTCTTGATTTGCCTCATAATATACACACAAATTTTAATTAATTTGAATTCATTATAGCCCAATAATGTACACACCAATTTTAGCATTTAAACCGAGGCTACAACTTATTTTCTTTTTGTGCATATGCTACACTTTCTCGAGTACAAAATCTTACGATATGCACTAAGGTATTCATGATTGGCTAGTAAACAGTGGTAAGATGGTTATTTATGCCTTTCTCAATAAGTTCAAGTCCAACAATCAAAGGCATGTGACTTCAAGATCAAGACAAATTGATCAAAAACTATAAACATCTTTCCCACACAACATGCACTACAAAGACTTCAGCTAGTAAAGTGCAATAAAGAAGCTCATCCAAGCTAAACAAGGTACATAAACATGTTATGTAAAGATAATATAATCAACTTTAATTATAAATCCAAGATATATAATACAAAACACATAAAAAAAAATTTGGTTTAAAAAAATTTTATGACCAAAAACAAAAAGCACACCTTATGCTAAATGAACAAAAATGCAAATGCAATGCATGATAGTGCTTAACTAAGCTATAGAGGGTACACAAATAAGAAATATCAATTTCTTAATTAACCCATGAGTACATGTACAAACTAGTACATACAAAAAAAATAAAAAAATAGCTTAGCACTTGTATAACACATACTATTCAAGTTTCTCCATAATGTCAAGCATGTTCTAAATCAAGAGAGAGATATCATAATTCATGTAATCCTCAAGAAAAATTAAAACTAGACACAAAAAAAAAAATTTTTGTCTTTTTGAAATTTTTCAATGTTTTTGGATTTTTTTTATAATAAAAAACAACCTAAAAAATAAAACAACCGAAAACAAAAAACAAAAAAAAAAAACATGTCCACAAATAATTGAAAGAATTAAAACAGGGACAAGTCAATGACACTCACTTTAGAGAATCTTTTCTCACCCATATAGCACGAGTCTTCGGCTTTGTAGGTGAAAATCCATGTGAAGCAGAGTGTATTTGAGGGATTACACTAATCTTCTGAGAAAGTCTGAAATCCTGCAATTTCCTTTCACAAGCCAACAAGCTTAAATTTTTCAAAAGCATATGAAACAATTTATTTGAACTCATGGCAAGAAAAATATCATCACATATCCTAGATTGAAATTCAAAATGTTTAAATTTCAATTTATGACAATTAGGACGAATGTGACCGGAGACACCACAAAAGTGACAAACAGGAACAAATTTAGGAACATCAGTATTCCTAACAGCAAATCTAATCTCAGATTTTGGTTTTTGCCTCAACAAAGAACAATTTGGTCTAATATGACCAACAACACCACAAAGGTGACAAGTAGGCACAAAACCAGATTTATTATGCACACTAGCAGTAGGTTTAGACTTAAGTTTAGAAATTTCAGCGTCTACATCAGAATTTTTACCTTTATCTAACCTAGCAAAATAAGCCTTTTCTTTATTATTCCTCTTGAAAGGAGGGATATAAACTTTTTCAGCTTTAGGCTTAAGAGAAATAGAAACACTTCTGTTATCAACAGCAGGCTTGGTATTAGTCAAATTTTCAATTTTAGCTTTAGATTCAGCTAACTCTTGTTCCAAGCTTTTCATCTTCTAATCTTGAGAGGAAATTTGATTTCTCAAAAATTCATTCTTTTTATTAGATTCATCTAATCTAACAATCAATTCCTCTTTTTCAAGATTAGCCAATTTTAACTCTTCCTTGAATTTCTTAGCAATTCTCATAGTTTTCAATAATTCCTTACGAAGAGTTTCATAGGCATCAAAAAGATTAACAGAAACAATAGTGTCCTTTTTATTCACATCATCACAATAAAAAACAGTAAGACACTTAAAATTATCCATGATAACAGGGATCAAGGATCAACTCTTAGATCAAAAGATCTAAAACAAAAGAGTTACCCGCTCTGATACCACTTGTCAGTTCGTTTAGACCCCTTATACCCAACAGATTAACCTAGAGAATTAGCCAAGCGATTAACTTAGGTAATTTAAATAAATCTAGGTTAACACAAATAAGCAAAAACACTAAAGCAACGGAAAATAAATAACACAGAGATCTGATGACCCAGGAAAACCAAACCGGTAAAAAACCTGGAGAGGATTTAACCTAGCTATCCTCAAGGTAAAATAGCAAATCCACTAGAAAGAATTGAAGTTTACACAATAGCGACTTAGACCACTAACATCCTATTGCTACCCAATGTAAGAAACTTACTACCACGACCACGTGACAGCTCCGAGACCACGGACTCCTTCTTTCTTTGATCTTTGCAAAACACAAACACCACCGTTTGTGACTTTGAGATCCCACTCAAAGGTTTAGCAACACAAACTCTCCTGTTTGTGACTCCAAGACCACCCTTGAAGGTTTAGATCATCAGCACCTTTGATGACTAGAGAAGGCAGCAACTTCAGCAATACCGGATCTTGAGATTCTTCAAGGAACAACACCGGTAGAAGTAATAAGAGAGGTTTTAGGAATAAAACCCTAAATACAAAAGAGGCACACTCTTTTCTCTTTAAAAAGCCTTATAAAAAACATGCTTAGGGTTTCCTTTATATAGTGGGAGAAGTAGATCTGAAACCCTAATCCTTAATGGGCTAGAACTGCTGTTTGGGCCAACTTAAAATTCTGTAGATACGACTTTCGATCGGTCGAGCCTGTTTTTCGATCGATCGAACCAGGCAGATTCTGAAATCTTCTTTCTGCAGCTTACATGTTCTTGTGTGTTCACGATTTGCCAATTGTTCTAAACTTTTAGAACCTAACAGACAGGGATGTGGATGACCATGAACTTGTTCCCAATTTTGCAGAGGAAAATATGGAGTATCACAATGAAGGTGATGCGGACAATGATATTGGCGTCCAGCATGATACAAATACGACCACTGCCTACACACCTCCTGCCGAGTCATTCTATGCAAATACTTGGTAAAATATGGTTGATCTTTCACGTCTTCAGATACCATTTGTTTCTACTTGGGAAGATGGGATGCATTTTAGTAAAGAGTTGACTTTTGCAAATAAAGAGGTGGTGAAGCGTGCATTTATAATATACATAGCAAAGGATAATAGAAAATTTACAATCCGGAGGTTGACCAAAACTAAATTGTGCGCCACATGCATTGACACCAACTGCAAGTGGTACGTTGGGGCATTCATGAAGGCTTAACTTAATAGTCCATGGATGGTCACGTCTTATGTGGGTCCACACAGTTCTATACTCTTTGGCTTACAAAGAGACAATAAAATGATGGATTCTAATTTTGTTGCATCAAAAATTGTGGAAAAATTGTGAAAGGATCACACTGCTTGTATTGATCAACTCTGGGACATCATACATACTAAGTATGATCATGAGCTTTCTTACTATAAGGTATGAGATGCGAAATAAAAGGCAATTGCTAAGATATTCGAGAATTGGGAATAGTCTTACCAAAGGTTGAGAAAGTTGTTGTTGGCATACTTGGATCAGGATCTAGGTACCCAATACAACTATTACACCATACTTGGAAACGTAGCTGGTATCACATTACTGTGCTATGTATTTTGGGTATTCGCTCCATGCATTGCTGCACTCAGATATTGCAGGCCAGTGATCAGTATTGATGGGACTCACTTGTATGGTAAATATCGAGGAGTGTTGATAATTGCAATGGCAACCGATGCTAACAACAAGGTTTTGCCTCTTGCATTTGCTGTTGTGGACAAGGTGTCAGGGCCTAGTTGGAGGTGGTTTTTAGAGTGTCTCAGGATTTTGATAGGGCATGTGATACCTAACAAGGGCATTTGCATTATTTCTGACCGACATAAAGGTATCAAATGCGCCATTGCAGAGTAGCCTAGAGGTGATGAAGGAAGCTTACAGGTATTTCACCGATATTGCCTTCGACATGTTGCTAGTAACTTCAACACACACTTTAATGACCCGACTCTAAGGGCATTGGCCTTAAAAGCTGGATATGCGACTCAGCAAGCTAAATTTAAGTCTATAATGCAAACCATTAAGGATGTCGAGATTAATGCACTTAGGAGGATAGACCTAAATGGTGACAAACCTGAATGCTATATGCTATACACATATCTAATGAGTGAGGATTTGGACAAATGGACCCAATCACATGATGGTGGAAGATGTTACGAGGCAATGACAACCAATATCTCTAAGTGCTTTAATGGGGTACTTAAACGTGCCCGTGGTTTGCCCATTGCTGCAATGGTTGAGTTCATTTGGTGCAAACTTGTTGCATATTTCCATGATCGACATAAACAAATTACTTCTGATCTCTCTCAGGGTAAGGTGTGGAGTGATTATGCCATGGAGATCTATATGAAAAATGTGCACAAAACTTCAGGACACACTATGAGGGCATTTAATCATCAAGCTGGTATATATCAAGTGCTTACCTAGTACAACAATCATAGAGGTGGATGGGGAAACCACAGTCATGAAATAAACATATTCGCTAGAACATGTGGTTGTGAAAAGTGGTAAAACATTAAGATCCCTTGTTCACATGCAATTAAAGTTTGTTAGAGTCTGCGACTTGATGCGACTAGCTATATTGACCCCATGTTACAGAATGGACAACGCCATTCACACATATTCACATCAATTTGTGGTGCCAAAATTAGAGTCATTGTGGAGGGACGTTAGCGGGCCATGGTGGGTGCCTGACCCACAGCTGTTGCGGGCCAAAGGTCATCCTGTGAAGTCAAGAATAAGGAATGAAATGGATGGGGTACGGCGAGAACAGGGAAGCCAGAGGCAAGATTCGGACTTGAGGGAGATTCAACCGAGGCAGCGATGCGGAGTGTGTCATGAAGAGGGGCATAACTGCAAAAGATGTCCCAATTCCCGTTGGGCTTCGATAAGTGGTTCCCGTGGGGCTTCAACATGCGGTAATGCTACAAACTAGGCAAGTGTTGTCACTGTTTTTATATAATACTAGTCGCAGACCTGCGCAATGCGCGGAAAAATATGAAACACAATGCAATAAAAAAGTTATCTCTTATTTTATAGTGTGAGAACTATTAGATTAAGTTGTAACCATATATACTTTATTAATTACTATACAGATACATGTGAATCAACTCTTATATGTATATTTTTCTCCTAAACATAGATCAACATTTCGTTCTTTCTCATAATCAACAAATCATATATCATAAAGTGAAAATATAAAATAAAATAAAATTTAAAAGGCAAATTTTTTTTCATCATATGAACATTTGAATAAATCCCGCAATACATAACTCTTCAAATTCATAAAACATATAATTACTTAGATTATATAGTAAATTAAGACCAACCTATCCATCATAACATTGTAGTATCGTCTAGATATAATTATATAAAAGTCATGTTTTGTTGATCTTGTCTCATTAATCCAAAAGTAACATCTATATAGCTAATAAGATCTTTAGAGAGTAACATGTGACGGAGAATTCTTAGTTTGAATAACCAATTATAGGGACATAAATCATTCAACACAAACGTCTATTAGAAGATGGAATCTATAACTTTAATACAAAAATTTGGCAAAATGATTAAATAGGATACTACCTTTAGAGTAGTGATATTAAGATTTTTTTTTTTTTTTTTTTATAATTAAGGAGTGTACATATTCAACCAAGAGGAATTAATCAAAGAATTTTTAATCACTATCAACTATGTTAGTTTTCTCTTTGTTTTTCATGGTTTCTCTTCCAAATGAATGTGACATTGACAAATTTAAACTACAACAATTATAGAGTAGATACACAAAACTATTCAAAAAATATTATTCAAAACTTTGTACAAATAAATTCATTTTCCTATTCCATATGTTGTACATACTTATGGAATTTAAAAGTTCACTCTCCATTAAGGCTTGCATTACAAATACCAATGACTTCATCATATAAATCAACCCTATTGAGAAGTTTATGTGGTGTAATGCTTAATTTGTCAAAAGTGGGGGCACCTTAGGCATTGTTTCTGTTGTTACCACAACATAAGCTTCATCTGGTTCTATGTAACAGAATTTGTGCAATTTCAAAATCACAAAGAGACTAAAAGGGGGGGGGGGGGGGGGGAACAAAAGATTAATTCAAAAATTTTATATGAATTAAGTATTGCATATATGAAAGATTTAAGCAAATAATGGGACATAAAATTTTATTCAAACTAATACAAACACTAACATTCCTTTTCTTTTTTTTCATAGATAGATGGTAGTGGAGGGGGGATGGTGGGGTTTGAACCACAAATATGGGACACCACAAAGAATGTATTTACCTCTAGGCTATCATTTACACCCCTAAAAATTAATCTAGAAGCCTAGAAAAAGGAATAATTGGAATTCCAAAAGAGAATTAATCACAAGTTCCTCAAGTATATATACATAAAAACATTAATAGCAGAATGATGCTCTAGAGTAAATTATATTTTGTCTTATTCTTTTTTCCTTAAAGATGATCAACTAAGCAAAGATCATCAACTACGCAAAGTAAAAGCTTACCAAAGAAACTCAGATTAACTAAATTTGTGTTGCCAATTCTAAGTCAATTAAGAGTAACAAAAGTCAATATCATTAAAAAATTTGGGAAGGAAAACAGCAAAATCACTTCACATAGACTAAATGTAAGAATACCAAAAAGAAAGGGAAAAAAAAGTTCATTTCTATTTATGCATTTAGCTCACCTCAATGGTCATCCTATTGCCAACTTAACTTTGAAAATCTTTGACAAAAACAATCGATGTCTTCTCAAAATGGTGAAAACTAAAGCTTGATTGAAAAATGTGGAGAACAAATAGTATTGAACTAATTTTGTTGTTGTAAATGATGAGGTGATTGTATCTAGAATGTACATTGGTAAATATATTGTAAAGCTTAAATAAAAAATGATTGATGTGTGAGTGAGAGAGAAATACGGTTGTGAAAAACTGAAAATTTGGAAGAGGAAACATTGTAATTGTAGATAAATGAAGAGACACAAAACTCATCTTTGTGCTGTAGATTATGCTTGAAATTTTAATTGTATCCACTAAAAATATAATGAACTATTCAATTTTAATAATTACTTGAAATTAGAAAGAAGAAAATGAAAAGTTGAAATCAATTTGAGTGGCTGAATAGTCAAACATTTGTATCTAATATATAGTAACGTTTGTATTTTGAATATTTATTATTAGATATTTAGTCTAATAAGCCCACCTTCTATTCATATCTTTTCAAAGAACACAATCCTTAAACATTCAATCTAAAAGTAAGAAATGCAAATCTTGAAACTTAAATATATTTTAATCCTTCATTAATTAAAGATTTTATCTCAGTGAATTTTTGCATTGTCAAATGCAATTTCTAGAAATTTAAGATTCTTTTAACAAATTTCAAATAATTAGATGAAATGTTAAGTATATTTTTGAAAAGATATTAACATAAGTAGTTTTCAAAAATAATCATTTGATTCTTATTTACTTACAATTATTCTGAATTGTAAAGAAAATTTTCAAATTTGAACAATTATTGAAAAATTAATTGTTGAAATTTGCCATATGTCAATCCAAATATGACACATAGCATCTTAGCACCTTATCATCCAAACATAGCTCACTTACAAAGGATAATGACTAACATAGGACAATGTTAAAGTGAAAATTAAATTAATAAGACTATATATTGCATAGAAATTATTACCGACCATAATCACACAAACGAATGTAACAAAAAAAAAAAAAAACATAGAGGTGAAAAATATATATTATCAAAATTATAAAAATTTGTATAAATCAAAGCAACGATTCTTACACATTTATAGAGTTGGAATATGTCCCAACTCCACCACATTCTAAGTCCTCAAACAACAAACAAAGTCTATGGAACACGTTTACTTCAATTTCACTACTTAAAGAAAAAATAAATAAATCCAAATATCATTTTCTATACAATGAGTTACGTATAAAATGTTTCTCAAAAAAAAAAAAGTTATATATAAAACTTTTGAGTTCTAAAAAAATCTAACAATTTATAGTTTAATTATCACTGAATGAATGTTAAAAGAATCAAGTCAATTTAATGTTACAAAAATATCTCCCACAAAATATATTGATATTTTTTCATTCTAAACAACTATAAAAACACTTTAATCTTTATTGGGCACGAGAACTGTGTATCAAGTTGCTTGGAGACACATTGCAAGAAAAAATTCAAAAAGGAATTATTTTAATCCAAGTAACCCATAATTACAATCCCATTACATAAAATAATTCCAAACCCTAATTGATTACCTTATGAATAAAATATGTTTAAAATTATGAGAATCCATTAACACAAAGAAACCAAACAATCAAAATAACAATCTAGATATTTTTTATCTGGTGATTGTAATAAAATATTGAATTGTGAGAATAGAGTAAGAAAGAGAGAGAATAGAAGCTTACTAAGTAGAGCTGTCAAATTCATTAAGATATAAGTCTTTAGAGGGAGACAATTCCGCTATTGAAGAAATGCCAAGTGATTCTATTTGGCTTTCATAGACAAAATATGCCACACATATAAGTTTTATGTTGAGAAAATTTGACATATATACACAATAATTTTTGTGTAAAATAGTTCAAACTTTTAGGTCTACCTAGAAAAGATTGGAACTCCAAACTACTCTAAAAGTCACTTTTATTCTCCTTCAATATCCCTTAAATATTAAAAAAAAAAAAACAAACAAAAATGATGACAACATAATTGAGTTTTTGTTTAGTATGAAATCTATTTGTTGTAAGGGCCAACCTTAAGGGCAGAAAAAAAAAAAGGCGTCAAAAGATTATATATATATATATATATAAAAGTTAGATAGATAAATAAAAACATGATACACATGAGAAAAATGTAATGAGAGAGAGAGAGAGAGAGAGAGAGAGAGAGAGAGAGAGAGAGAGAGAGAGAGAGAGAGAGAGAGAGATACCTCGAAAATAATAAAGGCACGCATTTTTTACAGACTAAAATTTGTATACGTAAAGAAAATTAGTCAAAATACATAGCCAAGAGAAGAGTTCATGAATATTGTTAAACACATAGATAGGGGTGCCAGTGCCAATGGTTGGTAAAAAAAACAATTTGTATTGTGACTAAATGAAAAAACAAAAAACAATTATTTTTTGTTTTTAAAGAATATGAGTTACATTGATTGACTGGCTACCTTCTAGAAATATAACATCATGCACATTGTGAGCAAATTAGCATTTAGTCTGACGTTAAACAAAAAATACTAACCATTGAAAAAGTCATCAAAAGTTGCGATACAAATATAGTGATAATTCAACATTGTGAAACACACCTAAAAAAAAATCAAGAGTGATATGTAAAAGAAATTGATTACCCAAAATTTCAATAAAGAATCGATAAATTCCTCTGGGATTGTAAGCAATAATCAATAGTGGAATTGAATTCTTGATAGTTTGCACACCTTTGTCTTGCATATTTACTGGGCATTGGCTAAGTACAAATATTTAGGGGGAAAAAACTAAAGTGGAGATGGAGACAGAGAACTTACAGGCAGAATATATAAGATTTGGATTAGCTATTGAAAGTGGAAGGGTGATTTGGATAGAAGACTCTAACTTTGCATTTACGTTGCAAAGAAACCATTTTGCTTCCAAATTCCAATTTTAAATGGAAGGATGTGAAGAGTCGTAACCGAAGATAATAACTCATGTTGTATGGATAACAATTGAGATGATTTAGTATATGTAGTAGATTAGTAGCAGATGAATAGTCTTTTCTTTTTTGTTTTTTTGAGAAGGATATGAATAGTCATCTTATTAGAGTGCATCAACATGTTTGCCCATGATCTATATTAATTTTTTTTTTATATAAAAAATAGAGAGAAATCATAAAGGAAAAAAGGATTTTTTAAAAAAAGTATGAGGTGGAGGATGAGGTGGCACAACTGGAGCGTAGTAATATTAAATGCTACGCTTCAGCTTTTAGTAATATATAAATGCTCAGAATTTCATTTGCTTTTGTTCTTCGCATTTGGGAACTAACGACTATAATTTAATGTTTGTCAGGCGAGCGGAGACTCGATTTTGGAATGGCATTGTATGTGGGAGTTGTGGTTATCTTCAGTATGGACAAGTGCTAGGCGACTATGTAGACTATGTTGTATCAATCAGTTGTTATTTTGTTTATTGCTGAATGTTGTTGTAATTGAACTATTCACTATCCATTGTATTTGTTACATTAGTTGCGTTGTGCAGCTTTTGCTTATAATGCCAGCAATATGGAGGGAGTTTATGTCTTTTCTGGTGTAGCTAGTACTTTGGCAAGTTCAACCACAGGGGCCTTGTTTGAAGCAATGATAGTTGCCGCTACTATAGCTAGCGATCATGGCTTTCATCATATTTTGTTTTTAACTGATAGCAGGAATGCAGCTTAGGTTTTTAAGAAGGAAAAGACAACACCAGGGTGGCTGTTTTGTAATGTTTTTTACGTGCCTCATGTAGTGGTTAAATCTGTCTGGTCTGTAGCTAAGAGGGCAACTATAATGCCCATTGTTAGGTTTTAAAAGTTTAGAACAATTGGCAAATCGTGAGCACACAAGAACATGTAAGCTGCAGAAAGAAGATTTCAGAATCTGCCTGGTTCGATCGATCGAAAAACAGGCTCGACCGATCGAGAATCGTATCTCCAGAATTTTAAGTTGGCCCAAACAGCAGTTCTAGCCCATTAAGGATTAGGGTTTCAGATCTACTTCTCTCACTATATAAAGGAAACCCTAAGCACGTTTTTTACAAGGCTTTTTAGAGAGAGAAGAGTGTGCCTCTTTTGTATTTAGGGTTTTTTTTCCTAAAACCTCTCTTATAACTTCTACCGGTGTTGTTCCTTGAAGAATCTCAAGATCTGGTATTGCTGAAGTTGCTGCCTTCTCTAGTCATCAAAGGAGCTGATGATCTAAACCTTCAAGGGTGGTCTTGGAGTCACAAACAGGAGAGTTTGTGTTGCTAAAACCTTTGAGTGGGATCTCAAAGTCACAAACGGTGGTATTTGTGTTTTGCAAAGATTAAAGAAAGACGGAGTCCGTGGATCTTGGAGTTGTCACGTGGTCGTGGTAGTAAGTTTCCTACACTTGGGTAGTAATAGGATGTTAGTGGTCTAAGTCGCTATTGTGTAAACTTCGATTCTTTCTAGTGGATTTGCTATTTTACCTTGAGGATAGCTAGGTTAAATCCTCCCTAGGTTTTTTACCGGTTTAGTTTTTCTGGGTCATCATATCGTTGTGTTATTTATTTTTCCGCTGCTTTACTTGATATGATTGTTATTGTTTTAACCTAGATCTGAATAATAAACCTAAGTATTCACTTGGTTAATTAATTAGGTTAAGCAATCTAGTTTACAGGGGTCTAAACGAACTGACAAGTGGTATCAGAGCGGGTAGCTCTTTTGTTTTAGATCATTTGATCTAATCTACTTTTCCCACTATATAAAGGAAACCCTAAGCACGTTTTTTACAAGGCTTTTTAGAGAGAGAAGAGTGTGCCTCTTTTGTATTTAGGGTTTTGTTCCTAAAACCTCTCTTATAACTTCTACCGGTGTTGTTCCTTGAAGAATCTCAAGATCTGGTATTGCTGAAGTTGCTGCCTTCTCTAGTCATCAAAGGAGCTGATGATCTAAACCTTCAAGGGTGGTCTTGGAGTCACAAACAGGAGAGTTTGTGTTGCTAAAACCTTTGAGTGGGATCTCAAAGTCACAAACAGTGGTGTTTGTGTTTTGCAAAGATTAAAGAAAGACGGAGTCCGTGGATCTCGGAGCTATCACGTGGTCGTGGAAGTAAGTTTCCTATACTTGGGTAGCAATAAGATGTTAGTGGTCTAAGTCGCTATTGTGTAAACTTTGATTCTTTCTAGTGGATTTGCTATTTTACCTTGAGGATAGCTAGGTTAAATCCTCCCCAGGTTTTTTACCGGTTTGGTTTTCCTGGGTTATCATATCGTTGTGTTATTTATTTTTCTGCTGCTTTACTTGATATGATTGTTATTGTTTTAACCTAGATCTGAATAATAAACCTAAATATTCACTTGGTTAATTAATTAGGTTAAACAATCTAGTTTACAGGGGTCTAAACGAACTGACACCCATGAACAGTAACTACTTTAATCCATTTTTTTGCATTTGATGTACTCTCCCTTTGACTGGTATCAATATATATATATATATATATATATATATATGATGCTTGTATCTAGTTGTTTACTACTGCCTAAGTGATGTGTTCTGGATCTGGTTTACTGCTGCAGGGGGGGAAGAAAAAAAAATTCTTAGTGGAAATTGAGTCTTTAAAACTCGATTTCCATTTAGGTGGAATGTTCGTAATAACTACCAGTATTTTAATAAATAAAAAAAACTGCCAATACAAATCGAGTTTCAAAGACTCGATTTATATTGGACTTATTTACCAAAAAGCCATTGAAATGTAAATCGAGTTTCAAACACTCGATTTTCACTGGGAATTTTTCTAGTGGCATTTGGCCGTAAATAATTTTAAACTCTCTGCCTGGCATACTCGTTGCTAATGAACTCGAGTACTAAGTAGAACTCAAGCTTCTAATGCTCGATTTATCTTGTTTTATCCTTCTTCTTTTTTATAATAGAACTCGAGCTTCTAATGCTTGATTTACTTTGTTTTTTCTTTTTGTTCGTAATGGAACTCGAGTGTAAAAGACTCAAGTTCCACTGAGATTTTTTTTTCCCTCCCCCTACAGCAGTAAACCAGACTGTGAAAATAGAACCTAGCTGTAAAAACATGAAAATAAAACACGAAAATAGAACCTAGCAATCAAACATGAGATACGGACCAAACATGAGATCAGGACAATAACCCAGGAATTAGCATATGAAAGTCCAAAAATGCAGTAACATATTAGATTATTACATCTCAATCGGGCTTGTACTTCTACACCCTTTAATTAAATTACAATCTCATGATGAAAAATATTTGCCAATAGAATCACAATCTCTTGCAGGTGTACTCATGAATAACTTGTAGCAAACTTTTAGCAGCAGATTCCTCCTCTAGAAACTTTAGAAGGCGTGCAACTTTCTCAAACCCTGCATGGTGACTATGGTCTTGGCTTGCTTCATGTCTGAACCCTGCATGAGGTCCTGGCTTGCTTCATCTCAAACCCTGCATAAAACCAAAAAATTGGTGAATTAACTGCATTACATTACCTCTTACTTCATACTTTTTGTTCAAAAATTAAAGTAAAAGAGATGACAAAGTTAGGGTGTTCCCAAAAATGAGGATAAAATTTAGAGTGGAAACAATAGAAAGGGGGTAATGGGGGTGGGGATAAAATGCAAAAAGTATGTATGAAAAGTAGGCCAGAGTAGGGATAGCAAATGGCAAGCCTAGTGCTCTTATTATAGTTGCGCAACACTCACTGACAAGCCTAGTGCCAGTGCCAGTGCCACATAGCAACAGAGGCATATTCATCATATCTAGCCTCTATGCCCAGTGCCAACGAACAGAAAGAGAGAGAGAGAGAGAGAGAGAGAGAGAGAGAGAGAGAGAGAGAGAGAGAGAGGTTTCATGGACCAGTTAACAAATAATGAATAAACCCCACTATGTTTTACCTTCTCTCAAGTAAAACATTCTCTTAAATTGTAATTTGCAATTCCATGTACACTAGTTGACAAATAGAGAAAACCAACCATGTAGTAACTACATGTGTACATTCCATACTACTCAATATTCATCATCCATCAATCTATAATTCAAGCACTAAGATGCACTGCTTAAATTACAACATATATCTCATAGTTAGAATCACACTACCATCCAGCAGCAAACTTAGGATCTATAAGCAAATTACCTGTCTATAGAGTCCTCCGCCACCACATTGACCTTGTCCACCAATGGACTTTGAGCCTCTGAACTCATGCTAGTCCCAATAAATTAAAATCCAGCTAAGGGTCAATCCCCTAAAATCACAAACCAGAAAAAGTCAAACTTTCTTGTCATATTATTGCAGATAACTAAATAAAAAAGAGTAGATGACATACACACGCACATACATACATACATACCTATATATACATATTATGACTGAAAAATTATCTAATTTACTATTCGACAGTATATGCATCAAACAGTTATGTAAAAAAACAGAGACTTTGTTTATTTTCCAAACATGGGTGCTTCTTAATTCGATCAGCTTCTATTTGGTTTCTTTCCCAGAAAACTATGTATCCTTTCATTTTTAGTACCCAAAAAAAAAAAAAAAAAAAAAAAACTTTTATGGTTCATTTCCAGGAGAACAAAAAAAAAAAAAAAGAAAGATCAAAAGGACATGTGCCTCATTTTGCATTTAACAAGACCTACAAATTGGAAGGATTTCAACCAAGTTTAGTACTTTTATTGCTTAGAAGTGACTTCAACAATGTCTAGACTTGAACCTTCAGTAAATAGCTTACCTTTTCTTCATCATTGTCAAGGTTGTCCCTGATGGCATGCACCTTTGATTACATGAATCAACCCATTCAAATAGGCTTTGGGAATGACTCCATTTAGTTGTGCTTGGCATTTGAAACAAGTTTTTGAAATCTATTGCATACAAAAATAATTCTATATTACATTCTCTATTGTTAATCTTGGTGTCAGTACCCCTTATGTCCTGTAATTCTTGCACCATATGATAAAATTGTACATTCAGATGCTATTAAAATGTAAAACTAAATGAGTTTTCACTCCCAAAGGAACTTGCATACAAGTTGAAAGTGAGCTGACCTATATGACCAATTGTTCGTTTTGATTCATAAATTTCATGGTTATTTCCTCCCTGCTCAAACAAAAAACCAGAACTCTTCCATTAGAATGAATAAAAGAAGAATGAAATGAAGCATTATAAAGGAATGAAGACATCTGGTGCGAACACGAGGTACAAGCCCCCAATTATACACATGTATGAGAGGAAGAGCAAAAAGAAGACCTGTGGCCTTATGGATGGAGCCTATTAGTTATTGGGCTTGAGATTAAGCAAGCCCAAGCATTTAATAATTAGGGTTTCTTTATGCATTTTATTGTTAGCTATTTAAGCACTTTTTCTGATTATTGCAAGACAGTTTTGAGAATTATAAGATTATTGAGTTTTCTTTTTACACTGGTGCCAACTCTAGTTTGCTTGGTGCTGACTCGAAGCAACCCTTAGATGCTGACTCCTACGGTTTATCTTTGTTCTATTGTTATTTGTGGTTGTCCTATGTCAATTTTGGTATCAAACCAAACTTTTGGTCCATACAACACAACCGTAGGCAAACATTTGAAAGCAAAACCATCAAAAGTGCAAGCCAACCAAATATGTCAGTCCCTTTCAAATACTTACCCCACGAGATTTGCAAACCACAGCAACCCAATTTCTTACCTCATGAGATCTGCAAACCAGAACCTGAACCAATCCGTACCATATACCCCCTTTGGCCACATGAGTTTTTCATCCCCAAACCAACAGAAAAGCCAGCGGCCCCTTCCAAGCCAGTGACTCCCATCCTTGCCCGCCTTTGATCACTGAACCCACAAGCCACCAAAAAAAAAAAGCAACCCACGCAAGCCCATCAGCCACCAGACCAGAAACAGAGGAGTTGGAAGCCCCATGAGAGCCGCCGATGTTAATACCAGATTCGTGCCCCGAGAACCACTGCTTCAAGCTTCGCCGATTCCATCACCGTGATCTGCCATCGAGCTCTGATTTGCACCATCGAGCATTGCTGACGGTGGACGCCGGTGAGCCCATACCTCTGCTCCGCCGTTGACTCTAGTGCCGCTTCGTGCTGCTCCGTCACTTCTCTCTTTTAGTTTCTTTGCTTCTAGTTTCTTTAAGCTTTGGTGCTTTTAATGTTTGTATTTAGCAGACTTTAGTTTTAAACTGTAGTTCTTTCTTTATTGTATTTCACAAAAAAACAAAAACAAAAACAAAACAAAAAAACAAAAAACAAAAAACAAAAAACAAAACAAAACAAAACAAAAGGAAGGAAAAGGGATAACGTGTTGTTGCTACCAGCCCATTGCATGTATGGGCCCTTAAAATGTTTTTTTTCACAGACCCATTTTGTCCAATTAGACCCACTCAATTGAGGAGCCAAGCCCTTGCTATCAAACGCACCAAGTTGGCCACTGACAAGGGTACAATTCTTACTTTCTTTTTGGTGGACTCAATTTTGTCTCATTGAAAAAAAAATTATATTTATATTTTTAATGTGCAAATCCCACCGTACCCCATTTGCCTACCCATTGTGTGCTCAAGTTAGTTATTTTATTATTTGTGCTTTCTTTCAGTACCCATTCTAAAATTCCAAAAAAAAAAAAAAAAAAAACCCCAATTTCTTTGAAATATCTGATTCTTTTTATTAATTGTGGAGCTTATTGGAATTTGACTTTATTTGGGCTATCTCTCAATATTGTGAATACTGTCATTACTTGACTGCAATTTATTCCTTTGATTCAATGATCTAGTCTCTACATGCACTCTAGCTTGACCTTAATTTTACATTGAGAATTGGTTACTTGAATTTTTTGGGAATCTCAACTACATTTGTAAATATAGTGTTGCATGCATCTACGTTCGCATCATGTCAAACCCTGAACATCAATCCAATTCTGAGCCTAGGTCCTCCTTAGAGCAAACCATAGAAGACCTAGCAAAAAGTGTCCATAATTTACTGGATAAGGTAGAGTGAATTGAAGTATCTCAAAGAGAGACCATTAAGCATGAAGGAGATAACATGCTTAGGCAAAATAACCACGGTTACTTTAATAGGGCTCTAAACTTTGAACATGATCACTAAAATCACAATGGCCCTAGGGATTATGATGATAGGATGTCCAAGGAAAAGATAGAAGCACCCACCTTTGATGGATGCCTTGATCCATGGATTTTCACTGATTGGTTGCGTCAAATGGAGAAATTCTTTGACTATTATTATTGGGCTAAGAATAAGAAAGTGAGGTATGCCAGGATGAAAATAATTGGAAGAGTTGACCTTTTTTGGGAAGACCTTGAGGAAACCCTTAGGCGACGACGTGAGCCTCCCATCATTGATTGGCTTGAGATGAAGGATGCACTCTCGAGGAATTATCTTCCTCCAACTTATAGAAGCTCTCTCCTTGAGGAATGGGACCGCCTAAAGCAAGTCACTGCTCCTGTGGCTAAATATATAGAGAAATTCATGGAATTCAAGAGGCGAATTCGAATAGTCGAGGAAGAGGTTGTCACACTCAATAGGTTCAAGAAAGGTTTAAATGCTAACCTACTAGGCGAGATTATCACCCAAGGAGTCATTACCTTAGTAGAAGCATATGACCTTGCTAGGAATTGTGAGTTAGCATCCAAATCTATCTTTTGGCGACGTTTTGAGCTCCGGAGTGTTCCTACCAACCCTCAACCTTTTGGTAGCAAATCTAGATTTACCTTACCCCCTAAGGTCAACCCCAATAGCATTCCAATAAAAAAAGAGGACAAGGGAAAAGGTGTGATCAATGAGCCTAATCTTTCGCCTCCAATGCTTCAAATGCAATGGGGTTGGACACATCGCAGCTAGATGTCCCTCTAGGACCCTTGTCATTCAGGAGGATGATGAAAAGGTAGAAGATGTTAAGGAGCTGGTGTATGATCCAAATGTTGAAGAAACTCAAGATGTTGAGGCAGAATGGGAAGATGATCCTAGCTATCTCGCATGCATTAGAGCCATCTCTCCCCAGGTTGATGACTTCAAAGACTTTGGTGTCCCTAGAGTGAATGTGGTAAGGTGTGCTTTGGCAGAGCAGAGAGACACTGATGATTGGCGAAGGAGTGCCATCTTCCAAACTTACACTAAGTGTGGAGACAAAACTTGCAAAGTTATTATAGATAGTGGGAGTTGCATTAATGCAGTGTCCTCTAACGTTGTTTCCCGCCTAGGCTTGAAATTGACCCCACACTCTAACCCATGTAAAGTTTCGTGGGTGGATACTTCCTCCATAGCCATAAACGAAAGATGTGTTGTCCCACTTCAATTCCTCACCTACAAGGCTGAAATATGGTGTGACATAATTCCTATGGATGTAGGGCATATTATTTTAGGTAGACCTTGGCTCTATGATTTGGATGTCACCCTTCATGGGAGATCTAACTCTTGCTCATTTATGTTTGAAGGTAAGAAGATTGTGCTCAATCTTTTGAAACCCAAGCCAATTAACATGAGCAAGAAGACAGAAGCATCAAAGGCAAGAGGCCTGAACATCATAAGCCCAAAAGCATTTGAAAGGGTAGTAGTTCAAGAATCTATTGTGTTTGTCTTAGTTGCCAGGGAACTTCATGGAGAGACCTGTAAGGAGCAACCTAGAGAAGTGAAGTTAGTGCTCCAGGAATTTAAGGATGTTTTCCCTGAGGAACTCCCCCATCATTTACCGCCCATGCGTGACATACAACACGTCATAGATTTTGTGGTCGGAGCGACCCTACCTGACTTGCCTCACTATAGGATGAGCCCTGCAGAGCATGCCGAGTTGCAAAGGCAAGTAGAAGAACTACTTAGGAAGGGTTTTGTTTGTGAAAGCATGAGTTCTTGTGTAGTCCCTACACTCTTAACTCCAAAGAAAGATGGAACTTGGAGGATGTGTGTTAATAGTCGTGTCATCAACAAGATCACTGTGAAATATCGTTTTCCTATCTCTCAGTTGGATGACATGTTGGATATGATGGCTGGAGCAACGATCTTCTCCAAGATAGACTTGAAAAGCGGCTATCATCAAATTCGGGTTCATTCTGGTGATGAGTGGAAAACTGCCTTCAAGACGAAGGATGGTTTATATGAATGGATGGTCATGCCTTTTGGATTGTCCCATGCTCCTAGTACCTTTATGAGAGTGATGACTCAAGTGCTCAAGCCTTTTATGGGAAAGTTCTTGGTTGTGTACTTTGATGACATCCTCATCTATAGCAAGTCTAGGGAGCAACACTTAGACCACCTAACTCAAGTTTGTACTACCCTTAGAAAGGAGAGTTTATATGGCAACCTCAAGAAGTGCTCTTTCTTCACCGATAAAGTCGTCTTCCTAGGTTTCATAGTATCCTCTCAGGGAGTTTCTGCCGACCCCCAAAAGGTTCAAGTGATTGTGGAATGGCTCGAGCCGAAAAATATCCATGAAATTCGAAGCTTTCATGGGCTCACTTCCTTTTATCGCTGATTCATCAAGGGTTTCAGTACCATTATGTCCCCCATCATTGATTGCATGAAACAAGGGGAGTTTGTTTGGACTAAAGCTGCTGCTACGACTTTCAATGAGGTAAAACAAAAGATGACTAAAGTACCTGTCATGCATCTCCTTGATTTTACCAAACCATTTGAAGTGGAATGTGATGCCTCAGGTATTGGTATAGGGGGAGTACTTAGTCAAGAGTACCACCAAATTGCTTATTTTAGTGAGAAATTGAATGATGCTAAACAAAAATACTCCACATATGATAAAGAGTTTTATGCCATTATTCGAGCTTTTTGGCATTGGCGCCATTACCTATTGTCTCTAGAATTTATTATCTACTTTGATCATAAAGCTTTGTGCTATCTTGATTCTTAAAAGAAGCTGAATTTTAAGCATGGTAGTTGGGTTGAATTTCTGCAACGCTACTACTTTGTAGTGAAACATAAGGCGGGAGTTGAGAATAAGACTGTTGATGCACTAAGTCGAAAGGTGTCTTTATTATCAGTCATGAGTGTTAAAGTTACTGGGTTTGAGTGACTTAAGGATGACTATGAGTCATGTCCAGATTTTGGGGAACTTTACACTGACCTAAGTAATGCCTCATGGCCAGTCCTGGATGATTATACCCTCTAAGATGGTTACTTGTTCAAGGCCAACTAGTTATGTATCTCTCGGTCTTCAGTGAGAGATTTCCTAGTTTGGGAGATACATGCGGGAGGCTTTGCAGGTCATTTTGGCCGAGACAAAACAATTGAGAAAGTGGAACGTCAATTCTATTGGCCTGGTCTTAAAAGGGGCGTTGCCAAGATAGTTAGTCAGTGTCGTACATGTCAACTAGCCAAGCATTGCAAGCAAAACACTAGCCTGTACACGCCTCTACCTATGCCAGATTGCCCATAGCAGGATGTGAGTATAGACTTTGTACTAGGTTTGCCCCGCACCTTTAGGAAGCATGATTCTATTCTAGAAGTTGTTGATCGCTTCTCTAAGATGGCTCATTTCCTACCATGTTCTAAGACCTTTGATGCTTCTAAAATTCCAAAGCTCTATTTTGATGAGATTGTCAAACTTTATGGTCTTCCCAAAACCATAGTGTCTGAGAGGGATGTTCGCTTCATGAGTTATTTTTGGAAGACCTTGTGGCATTTAGTACGCACCAAATTGAAATTTTCCACAGCATTTCATCCTTAAACTGATGGTCAAACTGAGGTGGTTAATCGTAGTCTAGGCAATCTCCTTCGATGTTTAGTGGGTGAAGCCAATCGGAATTGGGATTCAATTCTTCCTACAGCCCAGCTTGCATATAATAGCTCTGTCAATAGGTCTATAAGCGCTAGTCCTTTTAAGGTTGTGCATGGATATAAACCTAGGAAGCCCTTAGAACTTTTTCCATGTCCCCACATGTTTGGATTTCTGAATCTGCTGAGGCATTTGCACGACATATTCATGATTTGCATAATGAGATTCGCAAAAAAAATCAAGTAAGTAATTCTCAATATAAAATTCATGCTAACACTCATCGGCCTCATGTAGAGTTTCAGGTAGAGGATTATGTCATAATTCGGATTTGACCTGAACGGTTTCCCTCTGGGATCGTTAGGAAATTGCAAGCTCGTAGTGCCGATCCATTCAAGGTATCGAAATGAATGGGCCCAAATGCAATTGTCATTGACCTTCCTTATTATTATGGTATTAGCTTCTCCTTTAATATTGAGGATCTAGTTGCTTATAAAAGCCCTACAGTTATTCCTGAGACCGCTTTTGATAAGCCTTTGCTTGATCCTATTGATGCCTCTATTCCTACCCCTTTACCCTTAAATCTGCCCTATGCACATAAAGAATTTATTGACGCTATTTTAGATGAGCAGATTGTTTCTACCAGGGATGGAGGAGTTCACCGTTTCCTAATTCGGTGGCGAGGGCAACTAGATTCTGATTGCACATGGATTACTCGAGATGAGCTACAGCGACTGGATTCTAACTTGCTGGAGTATTATCAGAGCTCTTCAGATTTCCACTCGATGGGGTCGAGTTCTTCTCACTTGGGGGGAGTTGGTGCGGACACGAGGTACAAGCCCCCTAATTATACACATGTATGGGAGGAAGAGCAAAAAGAAGACTGCCCAACCTGTGGCCTTATGGATGGAGCCTATTAGTTATTGGACTTGAGATTAAGCAAGCCCAAGCATTTAATAATTAGAGTTTCTTTATGCATTTTATTGTTAGCTATTTAAGCACTTTTTCTGATTATTGTAAGACAATTTTGAGAATTATAAGATTATTGAGTTTTCGTTTTACACTAGTGCCGATTCCAGTTTGCTTGGTGCTGACTCCAAGCAACCCTTAGGTCTGACTCCTAGGGTT
This sequence comes from Lithocarpus polystachyus, assembly GCA_033629205.1. Taxonomy (NCBI): domain Eukaryota; kingdom Viridiplantae; phylum Streptophyta; class Magnoliopsida; order Fagales; family Fagaceae; genus Lithocarpus; species Lithocarpus polystachyus. The sequence continues at coordinate 78,870,934 of CM066164.1, forward strand.
TATCTTTGTTCTATTGTTATTTGTGATTGTCCTACATCAACATCACTAACGAATTTGGTCATATGGAAAACAAGATTGTAGGTGGCCATCAACCAACAACACATTTAAATGTCACAGAGGAGTATCTGAAGTAAAATTGAGGGCCAATTTTTTAGTTTCAAGTGTGAGAACATGATCGGATTTCACAATAAGATCAGCACAATTTAGATTTAGAGGATATTTGTATATTTTTTTAAGTAGAAATCAAATCCTATGTGGTCTTAGATGTATTGTTGGAAATATTTTAGTGAATAAACAAGTTTTGATACATAAATAATATCTCAAATAATTAGCAAGAATGTCAATAAGCAATAATAAAATAAATTTAAGTAAATTTAGGAACAATCTCACAGTGCTATAGAATCACGCTAAGAGTGTTGTGTTTAAAGGTTGATTCGTGCCACCCAAAGTAAAACTTGGTGCGATTGGTTCTCTTGGCCAAACAACCCTCCAGGATTAGACTATAGAGTCGACCTTTGTGATGTACGCACTTTCACTCACAAAAGGTTTAAGACAACCTTCTATTGCCTTTCATTAAAAAAAACAAATATTCTTGTAGAAAAATATGTGGGAGAAAAAGATAGTAGAATTGTGTATATCTAAAATATAGAATAGTAAAAAGACCCCCTTTAGAAAATGTGTTATGATGAGTATTATATAGGCTACTTATGAAGATAATAGTCTATAGTTATTGGTTACTAATAACCCTTAAAAGCCCAATAACTATATTATCAATTATTGCTTAACGGCTATTTTTCTCATAATTGACCAATAGCTATTTTTCTCATAATTTCCAATAGCTAGAAAATAAATAAGAATAAAAGTGTTTAGAATACACACCCACACCAACATGTATTTCTATATTTGTCTTGTGTGTTTTTCCCCTAGTCTACTAAACCAATTAACTTGCCCCATTGCTGTAATCATTTCTAATCAAAACCATAAAAATTATTACATGTGAAACTAAGGACTAATTTTTCCAATATGACAGGATTAAACCATTACTCAAATAAAAAAAACAGCCAAAATATTTATTAAAATAATCGAAAGAGATAAATGATGAGACTAAAGGGCTGACTTCGTAAGTTTTGTCACCAAAGAAATGGATTTCATGAAAATCATCTAGGTATCTAAAGGGCTGTACTATTGTACTTTTTCCTGCACCACTGGGGCCCACTAGAGCTGTTACGGTTCCACATTTGAGAGTTAAATTTAGACCATTAGGATTTCCACACCAAAGGATAAGAGAAGTGCACATCTGGCCATCAAAATGAGAACACTCATTTACAGTGGAACAAACGGCAATAAATTTATTGTGCAAAAACAAGAAGTTTTATTATGACATCCCATTCTATAGCCAACTTAAGAAAGGATTTATGCAAGCTTTTTCTTAACAAAAAGAGGGGGAAAAGAGAGACACTTAAGGAGAAGCTTGAGATTCACAAGCAGTTAGATACAGCAGAACAACATAGCACATAAGAAAACTACACGCACAAAGTCAATTTTCCATAGAGACACAACCATTTAGAATCCTTATGTTACACTTTATAACAAGCAGAAACTTAATAGAAAATTTCATAAAATGGACTAGGACTTCTTAAAAGGATAATACTTAGACGTGTGTATAAAATTGATAATGTAAACAAAATGAATAAAACTGCATGATTGATACCTTCAAGACAAACATCACCGGACCAAGCTAAGCTACACACGTTGCTAGCTGATTTCAAGGCTGACATATAATGCATATTCCTAGAGAAGATTTTCTCATCGTAATCATTGATGAAGAACAATTTATAATTGTCACCGAGCAATTCTTTTTGCTGCATTTCTCTTTCTACACAATATGCAAGGGCTTCATCAATTTCAATCACAGATAAAACAGAGTTGATTCTCTCAACAGCAGCAAAAGTTCCACAAAGATCTCCAAATGTGTTCACATTTGACTGTGCCAAATAGGTATGCTGGTAAGTGAATGAGTGTGAAAATTGTTCATAAGGATGCATGCATTAAAATTAGCACTCACAAAGATCAAAGCCCTAAGTTGTGCCATAGACAACAGTACACCATAGCCGTCAAACATACCTCAAAAATATGATGGTTTAATAATCTAAATAATCCTTCAATAAGAAATACTAGTTTGATAAAGTAGTCATACTCAAACACTTCATTCAATGCAAGATTAATTCAGAAGTGGCTTAACAAACATATGCAATATTGTGTAACATTATGATTACAGATAGAAACAAGCATAAAAATAGCTAGGAACATGAAATCTACCATGAAAGGCAGCTAAAAGACAAAAGGACCATGAGAGTGCCTCAAATAGAGAAACCATGATTCTTTAGCCATAGAAACTGTAAAACATAAATAGGGTACATATACTTTGGGAAATTGAAAAACATCTCTTCCCTTTCTAATTGGAGTTCTTATACAAGGCAGAAAACTACTTTACTAAGAAACAATGAGAATCCTAAATTGAATATTTTGGAAAACTTTATAACATAGCTATTGATATTCAAAGGTGATATCGTTAAATATAGGGGAGCATAGTAGTTGATGCACTGAATTTGAATTGCATACGACATTTCAAGGTCTAAGACAATAGTCAGCACAGATTCACAAGCCAAATGTGCTTACCGCTTTCACTTTGCTTCCTCCAAGACAATATAAGGCCATTAGAGAAATATAAACAGCAGTTCTTGTCACAGATTCATTTATGGAATTAAAAGTCCCAAGCTTTATGCCACTAGCTTGATAAGAAAGAACCTGCCAAGCTCCATTAAATAAATGCTAAGCATAATGATGAACTTTTCACATCTCCATGACAATAGCTATTAATGCTTGAATTATCTTACTTGTCTACCAAACATTGACATTTGATGCTTTTCACCACCAAAGGATCTTACCTGTAATAATTATGTTACAATTTTAATCATCGAATGTATATCCAAGCTTTAATTACTATGTCATCTATAGAGGTGAAAAAGAAAAAAGTGTAGCAAAGTATTGATTAAGAACTTACAGTACGAATAGCAGAAAATGTTTGTGTCACACAATCAGATATCAATGGCTGGGCCAACCCATGAGCTTTAAAACGGGCACAGTTGATCTCTTGTACACAGCTTCAGAATATTAATGACAGTCAACAGAAGGAAAAGAAAGATTAAACAAACAATGATGCAAATTTTTTTTCCAAATTACCGCACACAGAGCAAGAGGTAACAAAATCCACAAGGGGAGAGAAGAAAATAGAAAAGAGGAGTGATTAACTGACAATAAGCTACATTTGAGTGATCTAAAAGATAGGGGATGAATAAAAAGACGAGCTTATAAAATTTCCAAAGACAAAAATGCGAAACTGATTGCGAAAAAGCACCAAGATGATGTAGAAAGAATTCCTAACCCCAAGCCAACTTGCAATATTGGCACTCCGCAGGTCAACATTGAAGCTCAGGTGATCATCAAAATTTAATGGAGATGATCTAGCTCTAAGATACATTAAGCTCATATCAAGAATCACATTTAAAAACAGATTCCTTTGTTTATTTGTTTTGTGAGAGGGGGATGGGGGAGAGGGAGGTGTCAACCATACTTTTATCAGCCTTATGGATAAGAACAGAACAAAAACTTCTAACATCAAACAAGCTACACAAGCTAAAACATCCAAGATAAATATTTACCAACTGAAACAGATACAGTTAGTATCAGAAGGCCCAAAATAGGTGCAAGTTGAGGGGACAACGTGAATAGTATGCACATTGTCCCAGTGACCTACAAGAAGAAAGAAAACAAGAGATATGATGACCCTTAGTGAAAATAGGTAATAAATTGAAAACTGAAACACAGATAGGAAATTATAAAAGAAAAGTGATAAGGTGAATTCTATATTTGAGGGTAATTACTAATTAGCCTCTAAAGCATTCTGAAACAACATTCAAATTGTAGTATTAAAACAGAAAATTTATGTTACTTTTGAATTATAAGTAATTATTGATGATGTGAGAATCGTCAGTTGTTGTCCAGATGGAATGGGATCCTCATCACTGCACTTGCAAATGTGGAGTAAGGCTTCCCTTAGGTGGTCACTGGTGTGAGCCTACCACAACGCCTCCGATGCCAAAGTTAGTGTACAGAAGCTCTTGAGAAAAATAATAAAGCTTAGAATATCATAATTATCTATTTTGGGTGAGTGTGTATGTACCTCGTCTGGTTCTATCGAGTGTGTATATATAGTTCCATGGTTTCTAGCCGTTGGGGCCTTAATTGTAGCTTTAGGGCTCCTTCCGTAATGCCTCAGGGCTTATTAATGCGAGTTTTGAAAAGGCTACCAACGGTTTGACAGCTAATTGGTAACGGTCCAAGGCATTGAACCTTCTCATTAATGGTTTGCTTTTCCTCGTCCATGCTGTGATAGGTAGACGGAGGTATTTGATGATGTCGTCTGGGAAGGAGAGTTCGTTGGTCCCATCAGCTACCCCCTAGGTTCTGTGGTCGTCAATGCGTGTCATGATGACCATCAAAAGGTGAAAGGTGGTTTGCCCAGACATGACTCTTGGGGTTCTGTTCTGCATTTGATGCAGAGTGGCGGCGCATTAATGCGCAATGGTGGCGTCGTACACATTGTGGCCACGTGGCACGTTATGGCTAGTGGAGTTAATGCTCCACTAGTGTGGCTCTTTAGGTTTCCTGCTGGTTTTCAGTTTTTTTTTTTTTTTTTTTTTTTTTTTTTTTTTTGTGTTTGGTTTTTAAACTTCCTTTTTCTTCTCTTTCATCTTCACTTTTTCCTTTTTCCCTCGCCATTGTTGCTCTGTGCCTTTTCTTCTCCGAGCTGTTTTCTCCTGCGATTTCTTGCATTCTTCCTTCTTGTGGGTGCCTTTTTTGAAGGTACGATTCCTTCTTATCTTTTTATTCTCCGTAGCATAGGCAATTTGTAAGAATTTCTGATTTTCATTCTCGTTTTGAGATTTTAGGATTTTGTCTCCCTTTTTCGTTTTTGGGTTCCATGGTTGGTAGTTTTCAAACTAGGACACTTTGCCCCTCTATTTTGTTTCTTTTTGCACGTTTGGGGGCCTCTCTAAGTGCTTCTCGTACTTTCTGTCCCTCGATTGAAGGTTTTGTGTTTGAGGATAGTGTTTTGGGTGTAGTGTTAGCCGATCTAGTCCCTTTGCTTCGTCAATCCGTTGATTGGTTCGAAGATTTGGTGGGTGAGCGAAGAGGGATGTCAGAGGTGAGATCTAATGAACTTGAGACGGGGCTATCATCTAGCGATGACCCTGTGGAAGTGGAGGAAGACACTGCGGTTTCTGGCCCAAGGGAGGTCGTGGCTTTCTCTACCCTTAGGGAAGAGTGTAGCTTAGACGTTGAGACCCTCTCTAGGTTTAATAGGTTTCAGTTTCCTAAGAGGGTTAGGGTTCGTCGTCCTCGCGAAGAGGAACGAGCTTGTCACTTTTCGGTCGGGGAGGTTTGCTTCTACGAGGCTACCTTCTTGTGTAGGCTGAGGTTCCCTGTCCACCCCTTCATCATGGAGCTGTTAAATCACTTCAATATTGCTCCTGGGCAACTTATGCCAAACTCATGGAAGATAGTGGTTAGCTGTATAGAAATATGGCTGGCTGCCACTGAAGGAGATATGATTAGGGTAGACGAGTTCACCTACTTGTACTGTTTGAAGGAATCAAAGGAATATGGGTACTATGAGCTCGTGCCTTGGGTCAGGGAGGCTAGGAACGTCAGGGGCCTACCCTCGTCGTTCCGATATTGGAAGTCTCGGTTCTTCTTTGTCTCTAGGGATGAGTGAGAGACCCTTTCTGATGAAGTTTGGGGGGACGTCCCTAGGTTGCTTCGTCGGTGGAGAACTCCGAGTCTAGGTGCGTCACTCCTTGCCAGTCCTTTTGTCCATCATTCTTTTGCATATATTTTGTCTCTGCTAACCCTCTTGTTTGTTGTCTTGTGCGCAGTTAAGTAGCGGGCTAAGCTCAAGAGCGAGTACAGGTTCCGTGTTAAAGTAGCTATTGAGTACACGAGGACGATTGACAATTTTGAAGATTTGGTCAACCCGCGAACCCTATCTCTTCACTTCCTTGGTCCCAAGCCTTCTGCTTACGTCCTACGCTCTATAGAGATTAAGGAGAAGAAGAGTAAGTGTTTACTAGGCTCGTCGGCGCTACTGTCTCTTTCCTCTTCTCATTTTTTTTAACAAGTGTTTTTCTTTTGTAGAGATGACAACGAAATTTAATCAGGGCATGTACACAAAGATGAGGTCCAAAAAGAATGAGCTCCTTTCCAACCTCAGGGAGAGGACAGTGCGTGTTGTGGAGAAGGGGGTCTCCGTCACTCCCCCTACCCCCATCACTGAGCCGATGAGGACGGCTTCCCCGACCACTTCAGTGGAAGAAGTTACCCTAATCCCAAAGAGGCAGCGTGTGGCCGATAAAGGGAAGGAGAAGGCTACCTCCCATTCTTCCAGTGTTTGGGATGACTCTAACACTACGTTGAAGAGAGCATAAGATGTCTTCACGGCTGAGGAGGTCTTCTCTGGTGTGCCCTCTAACGAGATTGTGGACCACCATATCTACAAACTCATCCAGGTAGTGTACTTGTGCAAAGATTCTCCCCCTTCTTTCTTTTTTTTTTTTTTTTTTTTTGAAAATTGGATCTTATTTTCAGGTATTGAAGGAGACCATCCATATCACCTCGAAGTACTTAAGCAACAAGGCGAAGGCCACATCAACGGGGTCTTGAGTGGTGGCTTTGGAGGTGGAGAACTCAAAGCTGAGGAAGGACCTTATTGCTGCTATGGATGATGTCATTACCTACAAGGAGAAAGCTAAGGTCCTGTCTGATGATTTGAGGGCAAAGAGGTAGCTGACTCTGGAGAATGACGAGTAGCTTCTAGGCACGAAAGAGAAGATCAAGACGATAGCTGCTAAGTCCGTCAAGGCCTTCCAGCTGACTGAGGAATACAACACTGTGCTTTTCAACTTGTATTATAAAGGTTTTGAGCTCCTAAGACGATACCTCGTCAAGCATCCCTCTGGAGTGGATCTAGAGAATTTGGATCTTGAGGAGGTGGACAAAGAAATGACAACTGACGAAGCCTCCCAGTCCATGGCTCCTGAGGATGATGCTCTAGAGAATGCTCATCTGCCTTCTCCTGCCAGTGATGGTGCAGCTACTTGATCTTGCTCGTGTTCCTGCTTCATGTTTGCCTCTTTCTTTCTTTTTTTTCTTTTTTTTTTAGGTGCCCAGCGTGTTTTTTGGGCTTTTTTATTCTACTTTCAGAACAATATTTTTATTCTAATTTAAGAACAATGTTTCTTGCCCTGTGTTTTTGGGCTTTTAATTATATTAACTATTCTATGCTTACTAGTTTACTTTCCTGTATTGTTGTGCATGATTCTTTTTGACTGCATGTGATCTCTGTCGTTTGTTTTCCCTTAGCTCGGGGGTTTGTTTGATTTAGGAAATGATTTGTATTCGTCAATAGTCTATTTCCGTCTGGACAGATTTTCCTTAGTCAATTTTTGCGACTTATCCCTTATGTGTTAATAACTTACATCCATCTAGGCGGAATCTTGTTATTTGGCCAATTTTTGACTTACAAACACTGAAGGGATCTTGTCATTTTTTGGCTTCGTCAGTAACTTACATTCATCTAGGTGGAATTTTGTTACTTAGCCGATTTTTTTTTTAGTTATACCCACTGAAGGGATCTTGTCATTTTTTGGCTTCGTCAGTAACTTACATCAGTCTAGGCGGAATCTTGTTAGTTAGCCAATTTTTCTGACTTACACCCACTGAAAGGATCTTGTCATTTTTTAGCTTCGTTAGTAACTTACATCCGTCTAGGCGGAATCTTGTTACTTAGCCAATTTTTTTTACTTACACCCACTGACGGAATCTTGTCATTTTTTGGCTTCGTCAGTAACTTACATCCGTCTAGGTGGAATCTTGTTACTTAGCCAATTTTTTTTTTTTTTATACTCCTAGCTTTACACACATCACGTTGGCTGAATAATTATTTTATTGCTTTATTTCAAACATGAATACAATTGTTCATTACATTTACTGGTGGTATTGTTTCAAATGCTTGATATTCCATGGTCGCAACAGTCTCCTCCCGTCTAACGTTTCCAGGTGATAGCTGCCTTGCCTGGAATAATGGGCAACTTTGTAAGGTCCTTCTTAGGTTGGGCCAAGCTTCCCTTGGGTTGGATCCTTGGTAGCAGGTGTGACTTTGCGCAGGACAAGATCTCCTATGTCGAGTTGTCTGAGCTTCACTCTCTTGTTGTAGTACTCAGACATCTTCTGCTAGTATTCCATCATCTTGCGAGATTCTCCTTCTCTGGATTCGTCCAAGCAATCCAAGTTGACTCTTAGTTGATCATCATTGTTGCCCTCATGGAAGACTTCTCGTCTCATGCTGGTGATTCCTACTTTAACTGGGATTACTGCTTCGGTACCATAGGTGGGATTGAAGGGGGTCTCTCCTGTTAGGGTTCTCGCTGTAGTCCTGTATTCCCATAGAACGTTGGGCAACTCTTTCGGCCATGCGCCTTTTGCTTTGTCTAACCGGGTCTTGATGATTTTGAGCAGGGTTCGGTTCGTCACTTCTATCTAGCCGTTAGCTTAGGGGTGACTAAGCGACGAAAATTGATTCTTGATTCCTAACCCCGAGCAGAAGTCCCTGAATTCTCGATTGTCAAATTTCCGCCCGTTGTCTGATATGATTGTCCGTGGTATCCTAAATCGGCAAACTATATTCCTCCACATGAAGTTCTAGACTTTCGCCTCCATTATGGTAGATAGTGCTTCTGCTTCAACCCATTTCGTGAAATAATCAATGGCAACTAGCAAAAATTTTACCTGTCTTTTACCTTGTGATAACGGCCTGACGATGTCAAGTCCCCACTAGGCAAACGGCTATGGGGAGGCTATTGTCGTCAATCTCTTTGATGGGATGCGTTGGACGTTTCCAAATCTTTGGTATTTATCGCACTTCTTAACGAACTCCTTTGCATCATTCTGCAATGTAGGCCAAAAGTAACCTGTTTGGATAACTTTACTAACTAAGGATCTCGGGCCTATATGGTCTCCACAAATTCCTTCGTGGATCCCCTCCAGAATATATCTGGCTTCCTCCTCGTTGACGCATTTCAAGTAAGGCATGGAGAAGCCTCTTTTGTACAGGGTGTCATTTAGGATCGTGAACCTCGCCGCCCTTTTTCAAACCTTCCTGGCCTCCTTGACATCCTGTGGAAGTCGTCCGTCCTAAAGGAAGGACAAGATTAGGGTCATCCAGCTGCTTTTACTCTAGATTGCGAAGGTGAGGACCTCTTCGATGCTGGGACGTTTTTGGACCTCAATCTTTAGTTCTATATTCGACGGTCCTTCTTCTGACGATGCCTGCATTGCTAGCTCGTCTGTCCCCATATTCTGGCTCCTGGGAATTTGTGTAAAAGCTTCGTCAACTTCAAGTACTTTTGCATCTTTTCCTCTTTTGCTTCGAATTCCCCTTATATCTGACCTACGACGAGCTTTGAATCACTTTGGATGAGCAAATTCTTGACTCCTAGCGCCTTCCCGACCCCTAGTCCCATCAGTACTCCTTCGTATTTAGCTTCATTATTAGTGGCCGGGAATGTTAACCGAACTCTGTATTTGAGCATCTCTCCTTCTGGGGTGATAATAATGACCCCTACTCCGCCCCTCTTTCAGGCCAATGAACCATCAGTCTGAATTGTCCATCTTTCCTCTTCATCTGTTGCTCCCTCCTTATCTAGGATTGTAAACTCGGTGATGAAGTCTGCCAATGTCTTCGCCTTAATAGCTGTCCTAGGGTGGTACTCAATGTCGAATTAGCTGAGTTCGATAGCCCAATAGATTATCTTTACTGTAGCCTGGGGCTTGTTCATCGACTTCTTTATGGGTTGGTCCGTCATCACCAAGATAGAGTTCGCCTAGAAATAGGGGTGGAGCTTGCGTGAAGCTACAATCAAAGCGAATGCAATCTTCTCGATACGTGGGTAATTGGCTTCTGCCCCTTGGAAGGCCTGGCTGACATAATAAACTGGGAGCTGTTTTCTGTCCTCTTCTCGAATCAAAGCTGCGCTTGTAGTTGTAGCTGAAATGCTAAGTATAAATACAGGTTTTCTCCCTCCTTGGACGGGCTTAAGAGGGGTGGATTACTCAGGTAACGCTTGAGTTCCTGGAAAGCTTTTTCACACTCGTCTGACCAAGCGAAAGCCTGTTTCAACGTCTTAAAGAAGGGTAGGCATTTGTCCGTTGCCTTTGAGACGAATCTGTTGAGCGCCGCTATTCTGCCTGTGAGCTTCTGGACTTCCTTCACGGTCTTAGGCGATGCCATCTCTAGTATGACTCGTACCTTCTCTGGGTTTGCTTTTATTCCTCTTTGGGACACCATGAACCCTAAAAACTTTCTTGACGCCACCCCAAAGGTGCATTTGCTGGGGTTTAACTTCATCTGATATTGTTTGAGAGTTGTGAACGTCTCTTGCAGGTCGTCCAGGTAAGCAGACTCTTCCTTACTCTTGATGAGCATGTCGCTACGTACACTTCCATGTTCCTCTCGATCTGTTTATTTAAAAATTTTGTTTACTAACCTCTAGTAGGTTGCTCCTGCATTCTTTAGCTTGAAGGGCATTACCTTGTAGAAGTAGAGCCCTTGGCTCATGATAAAGGCAGTTTTCTCTTGGTCTTCTTCCGCCATTTTGATCTGGTTGTACTCCGAGAATGCGTCCATGAAAGTCAGGAGTTTGTGTCGTGCTATGGAATCCACCAGCTGATCTATCCTTGGTAGGTGGAAGCTATCCTTTGGACAGGCCTTGTTCAGGTCTGTGAAGTCCACACACATCCTCAATTTCCCATTTGCCTTCTTTACAAGGACGACATTGGCCAGCTAGTCCGGGTAGTAGACCTCGTGGATGAAGCTCGTTGCTAGCAGTTTATTTACTTCGTCCATGATCGTATTCAAAAGTCTCTCTACGGCTGAAGAATGAGCATGTTCTTGGGCCATCATAGAAATTAACATAGATAAGGTCGACGACGAAACGAACAACGAAACTTTACAACAACTTTTTCGTACACGTCTGGTTTCATTCCAGAGCAAACACTCATCGTCTCTGCTAGACGGGCTTTTTCTCGGGGTCAACATTTAGCCTGTGTTGGATAATCTCTGTTGATATACCTGGCATGTCCTCATGGTTCCAGGCGAAGATGTCCAGGTTCTCCTGAAGGAATTAGACTAATTTCCTCCTCATGTCTGCACTCATGGTCGTCCCTATTCTTGTAGTCTTCATTGGCTCTCCGTCTACCAGCTCCACAGTTTCTAGGGCTTCTACCTTCTTCTCTTCTTTTTCCTCGATTATCCACGTATGGTTTTCCTTTGCAGCCAACACTACTTGGTAGCACTCCCTAGCTAGTACTTAATCTCCTTTTACCTCACCTACACCATTTGATAGGCCAAGAATGTATTGACCCCTTTTAATGAATTAATTGATTAATTACCAAGTTTATTAATTAATCAAATTAACATGTAAACGCGTGGTAGCACAAACAAATCACCACTCCTAAGAATCCACTATTATCACAACAAGCGGTTACAAGTAAAGGAATCACAGTACCTTATACCAACCTACAGTTGAACCCTTACCCTAATACCCAATTGGACTTGGTCTGTAGTGACAATCTCTCCTTTTCAATGCACGACTCCCAGTTATGTTTAACCAATTACGCAGATCCCAGTACACGACTTCAATCACCAACTAAAGAAGGATGTTGGCTGCAAAGTTCTTCAGTTCATCACACGATGAAGATCAAAAAGATGCTTAGTCACAAAACTCTACGGTGTACAAACACAGCAACTTCTTCACAAGAAAGATGAACTAGGGCAAATTCAGTCTCCGGTCACAATTTGCATGAACAAACTTTGCCACACGCATAAGCTACCTTTGACGGCCCTTAAAACAATCCTTATATATGTTTAAGGTTGTGAAAAAAGAAAACCCAAACATACAATTATGGATTGGAGTCAAAACAGAACTGAAATTCTGTTTTTCATAGACCTCGACAGATGCCCTATCTGACGAGCTGCTGTCGAGCCACGGGACTGGGATAGTTCTTCAAGCTCGATAGATGGCTAGCTATCGAACTTTAATGATAGGCACTTTTCAGACTTGAATCTTGGACAAACTTACATGGCTTCAACACTTGATTTTGAAACAAAGTTTCTTGACGTATTAAACACATCCTAGATCTACCAAAATACAAGTAAAGTGCGTTTTGTCAAAGGATTAGTCAACTACATAAAATAATGACATATGTTCCTAACAAGTGAATCACATATATCCTAACAATCTCCCCCTTTGGCAATCCGTGACAAAACCACAACAAACAAATGAATATATGAGAGAAGTCATAAATCACTCAACTCATATTTACTTGTTGAATACAATAAAATCTATCCTAACACAAACTCTTGAAAAACTTTGCAAGAAGAAAGTTTATGGCAAGTAGACTTTGACAACCTGTATTTTTTGAAACACTTTAAACAAAACTCATCAAGGCATCTTTGTGTGAAACAGAAATAATAGATTGCATACAATTATAAGAAACATGTGTATAAAGAAAGGAAAGAAACAACACATAGAGAGATAGGTGAAAAAACTGTAATAGCAATCGCAAATGCATATATATAAACAAGTACAAGGTTTGCTATCACAATATAATCACAAGATCTAAGGTACATGAACAATGTATCTAAAATAAAAAGAAAAGAAGAGATACATGAAAGCCTTACTACATCCCTCAATGTGCACACTTCCCCTAACAAAAGTCTCTTATACTGACCCTCCCCCTAACTATGACTACTCTCATAATTAAACCTACTCCCCCTTTTTGTCACAAGTGACAAAAGGTAAGAGTGTCAAGTAGACATCTCGTCAGAGCTAGAAGAGCTAGCATCTCCATCCTCACCATCATCATCGTTGTCAGAGTCGTCGTCCTTGAATGCCTCGAGCGGAGGAGAGGGAGACTCTACAAAGCCACCAAGGTGGGCCTGTCGTCTAGCAATACAGTCGACACGAGTGTTCACCTAACACAACTCATCAGCAAGAGTGTCAAGGCGAGCATCCATGCGTTAAAGCTGCGCTATGATCGCGTCAAGAGCCACACCTCCTGCTGAAGTAAAAGGAGCAGAGGTGGATAGAGCTGAAGGAGTGGGAGGAGCTGCAAGACCGGACTGCCTCAAATGAAACTGCACCTCGCTCCGTTTAACTGTAGCGTAGTCAATGGCACACATAACAGAGAAGTGGTCGAAAGAGGGAAAAGGAACAGAAAAATGGCATAAAATCCGCGTGATAGCTGAATGGAAGATGAGCTTATCACGAGTAGCCATATCCCTATACACATCTATAATAGAAAGAATAAAATGTGAAGGAAAATCTATAGTGAGATGCTCTAACAAGCAAAGCAAAAATCGAGCACGAGACTCTGTGATAGAGTTATAGTGAGAAAGAGGGTGCAAAACAAAAGTCATCATTATGTTCATGAATTTGGGACCTTTAGCAAAGGTCGAACATGGTGTAAACTGACGATCACCCCAATCAAAAGGGCGCTCACAGAAAGCAGAAATCATCTCGTCTTTGGACATAGTCCTTAGACGCTCACATCCAGGATAGTCAGGATGTTCTACCCTCGGGACATGGAGCACATCGGATACCAACTCCGGTGTGACCACTATGCGTGTACCTCGAAAGTTTGTATGAAAGAGAGGTATTGAATAATCAAGTCCATGCATGTTGGAGTAAAACTCCTGAATCAACACGGATGGACATGTGACCGGGACGTCACACAGTGACTCCCAACCCCGACTGTGAATGACAGTGGGTAGGTCAGTGTCGGAGAAGTTCGACAAAATGACTCAGCATTCCGAATGAACACCTCGTCGAGAAAGTTCTCCAAGAAGTCCTTTCGGGCTTGCTCATCACGAAACTGAATAGTAGAAGGAGTAGGATCGGAAGAAGTGGATGCCTTAGAACGAAGAGGGTTGCAGGACGGAGCAGGCTTACGTTTTGGTGCCATTAACGCACTAACATAAACTAGAAAGTGAGGGGGAAGAAAGAAACGCTCAGAATTGTCTCAAACAGTCCAAATATATAGAAATATATTGAATGGAAAGGACGTATGCATGAGAATGCATGAGCATGTGATATGCAATAGTAATTGCATCATGGGCTCAACCCAATCCAATCCTACCAGCACACAAGCAATTTAACATATATAACACACATCTAAATGCATGAAAATATAGTTATAATGCACATGTGATGCAATGCATGGAGTTTAAAGATCATTTGAAAAAAAAACCATCCCAAAATTTCAACAAAAACTCAACAATTTTGAAAAACCCCAAAAAATTTTCAAAACCCAAAACCTAGATCTAAATGCATGAAATGTATGAAGAATGAGTGAAATAGAGATCATACCAAGTGATTTGAGACAAGAAAAGGTCGAAAATCACATGGGTTGAAGGTTTTGAGAGAGAAGTGAGTGTTTAGGAGGTGAAAAGACTGAGTTTGTCGAGAGAGAGATCGAGGAAAGTGAGATCAGAAATCACGAGGAACATATTTATAGAAACCTCATAAAGCTCGATCAATCGGGATGTGTCGAGGAGCTGTTGAGGTTTAAACGCGTATCCTAGCTATTGAGCCAGCAAACAAGGATCCGTTGAGGATCAAATCAGAAAAGATCATAAAGAAGCTCGATCGATCCACCTAGCTGTCAAGAAGCTATCGAGAAGACAAGAGAGTTCTCGATCGATCCACTTAACTATCGAGAAGCTATCGAGGAGACAGGAGATTTTTCGATCGATCCACCTAGCTATCGAGAGGCGTCGCGATTGTGATAGAATGCAACAGATGAGCTCGATAGATAAGCCAGGTATTGAGAGGTGTCAAAGAGGTGTCGAGATTGCTTAAAAATAGTTTTTCAAGAAGGGAAAAACACAGATATGAGTGCAATCAAACATGCAACTCAACCAATGATCCACACGACATTTTGAACTTTCAAAATCATCTCTTAACAGTAGAAATGTAATCATATAGATCCCAAAACACA
This sequence comes from Lithocarpus polystachyus, assembly GCA_033629205.1. Classification (NCBI taxonomy): domain Eukaryota; kingdom Viridiplantae; phylum Streptophyta; class Magnoliopsida; order Fagales; family Fagaceae; genus Lithocarpus; species Lithocarpus polystachyus. Next base: position 78,886,111 of record CM066164.1, read on the forward strand.
CACACACACTAAACAAGTCTAACCAATTTTATATTTTAAAAATGAGTTAAGACAGTTTAGTGAGCATACATTAACATATGTAAATCTTGTGATGGCCAAATCACATTGTACCTGCACATGTATCAAGAGTAACAAAGAATATTGCGTGTTGTGTGTGAAAAACATCACAAGATTGCATAAATGTATACATGTTATGACGATTTGAGATAAGAGAAAATCACTTTAACTCACACATAATCATAACTATTTGATGGGGACTATCACCTTCGTAGTACATCCTATAACTCCCACATCTCTTAGAATACACGCTTGCAATCATATAAAGCATTTTGTTCTTTTTGCTTTTTATTTTTCTTTGCATATAATTTTTTTATTAAGCAGATCATGCATGGGCATATAAAAGAGAGAAAAGAAATACCCAATGATGTTAGGCATTTGACATTGCACTTTTGCTATGTCGAAGCATACAAATTTCATTGACATTGCACTTTTGCTATGTCGAAGCATACAGATGTCATATTATGATTGGCGGGTAACAGTGGTGAGATGGTTATTTATGCCTTTCTCTTAAGATTTTCTAGTCCAACCAGTCAAAAAGAGTGATACGAGTGTTAAGTATAAGAGACTACTTAATCTTACTTATTACAAACACGAGCCACAAAGCTCACTTGCTTAGTTGTGCATAGAGATGCTCATCTAAGCTACAAAAGATACAAAGTTTAGAAAACCTTGTTTTAATGGCCATCCAAGGTACACAAGTACCAATGCACATAAACACACACTGTTTTTATATTTTTTTGATTTTTCAATTTATTTTTATTTTTATTTGAAAAACAAAACAAAGCAAAACTGAAAAATAACCAAACAAAAACAAGTTAAACAAAACAAAGCAACGCATAAAACTAGACTGACTCAAAAACACAAAAGTAAAACACATAAGTAATGCAATCAAAAACAGAGAGAGAGAGAGAGAGAGAGAGAGAGAGAGAGAGAGAGAGAGTGATAGAATCACTTGGACCCCTTTTCCTTCCACACTTTGGAAGAACCTTTCCGTCTAGAAAAACCTTGATCCGGCGGTGAGGGAGAAGAACTAAAACCGTTCAAGTTCGAAAGGAACATGAGGGTTTTGAGAAGATCTCCAAGAGGAGCAAAAGAAGATGGAAACTGATTCTGGTTTCCTGATGCGATCATGCCATTGCCCTGTTGAGTGGCTAACCACTTATAGCAATTAGGTCAAGTATGACCAGCTGCTCCATAGTGATGACAGAGATGATGCTTCTTTTGTTTAGGCTTTTGAGAGTTAGCCTTCTTTGCCCTAGGGTTTTTAGTCTTATTCTTAGCAAGTTTAGGGGGTGCTCCTAAGGTAGACTTACCCTTGTCTATGTTCTCACTAGCTAAGTCATTTTTTACATCATTGTTCTCAGTTTCAACATTATTAGCAAGAAGAACAAAAACAGTAGTACTAGAAGAGGCAATATTAGAGGGAGAAAAATCATACCCTAAACCAGTTCGATTTAAAGCAGATTTCTGAAGACTAAGCATTTCATCGAGCTTAGCGCTTGAAGTCCTTACTAGCTAAGCTCTGACTTGGAACTGTTTTGCCTCAAGCTTCTTGATTTTCTCAACCAAGAAGTTATTCTCAAACCTCAGTGCTCCAATAGTCTGATTGGATTCATCAAACTTTGTGGAAAGCTCTTCACGCTTAAGCTCCACAGCATCTTGGTGGTCAACCTATACAACCTTTCATGCTTTTCTGAGTCCTTGTATAACTTTGCATAGGCTGTGTGGATGTCATATTGTTCATCCATCTTCTCAAACTTGGACTCCACCAATTCTTCTTCTTCATCCACATCTTCAACAATCCATTCAGTAGGATTGACTGTGGCAGTGAAGGCATTTAAGATTCCATCATCCTCATTGTCGGAATCATCCTTAGGCTCAGTGTCACTCAATGTAGCAACAAGTGCCTTGCTCTTCCCAATAGTCTTGAGATATTTGGGGCACTCCTGTTTCATATGTCCAAAGTCTTGACACCCGAAGCACCTAGGTCCTGAGGGAACAATGTACTGACTGCCATCCCTTGAATCCTTCTTCCCTTTGTCTTGACTCTTAGACTGAGAAGAACTTAACTATCTACGGTCCTTGTCGAAGCCCTTTACATTAGCATTTTTCATAAACTTCTTGAATTGCCTTGTAATGTAAGACTTCATCTTAGAATCCTCATCATCTGAAGACTCATCAGTATCACTGCTCTTGGCCTTCAGTGCTATGCTCTTGCTCTTACTCTTGCTCGACTTCCTGATCCTAGACAAACCTAACTCACAGGTCTGCAGATTTCCAACTAGCTCTATCAAAGGGATTTTGTCAATATCCTTTGATTACTCAATTGCAGTGATCTTGGCATAGAATCTCTCGAGTAGAGATTTGAGCACCTTTCTCAAAATCTTGGGTTCAGGAATGGTTTCCCCAAGATTAAAAGCTGGGTTCACTATGTCCTTAAGCTTGGCATAAATCTCATCAAATGACTCATCCTCCTTCATCTTAATCTCTTCAAAGCTAGTAGTGAGCCTTTGAAGCTTCGAGTCCTTGACAGCCATGGTTCCCTCATAGGTTGTTTGGAGAATGGTCCATGCTTCCTTAGCAGCCTTGGTTCAAAGCTGAGTTCACTATGTCCTTGAGCTTGGCATAGAACTCATCAAATGACTCATCCTTATCCATCTTAATCTCTTCGAAGCTAGTAGTGAGCCTTTGAAGCTTCAAGTCCTTGACAGCCTTGGTTCCCTCATAGGTTGTCTGGAGAATGGTCCATGCTTCCTTGGCAGTTTTAGTAGAGGATATCTTCTTGAACTTCTCATTGGTGACTGCACTGAATAAGGCATTCAATGCTCTGCTGTTTAAGTTTTCCACCTTGATCTTAGCATCATCCCAATCGGCCGGCGCTTCCTTTGGCTTGGTCCAGCCAATCTCTACAGCTTGCCACACCTTCTCATCTAGAGACTACAAGAAGGCTTTCATGCGTACTTTTCAGTATGCATAGTTAGTGCCATCAAATAAAGGAGGTATGATAAGAGACTGTCCTCTATCCATGACAAACAAGGGTCAATGGATCAACACAACAAAGATTAATCCTAATAAGAGTGTGCCTGCTCTGATACCACTTGATAGACCAAGAATGTATTGACCCCTTGTGATGAATTAATCAATTTAATTACCCAAGTTTATTAATTAATCAAATTAACATGCAAACACGTGGTAGCACAAACAAATCATCAATTAAACTAAGTATACAGCGGAAAATAAATTGACAAGGTAATTTTTTCATAAATGGGGAAAACCTACACAGTAAAAACCAAACGCGTGGTAGTACAAACAAATCACCAATTAAACTAAGTATGCAACGGAAAATAAATTGACACGGTGATTTGTTTACGAATGGGGAAAACCTACACGGCAAAAACCCCACCGAGTGATTTTAAGGTCACCACTCCCGAGAATCCACTATTATCACAACAAGCAATTACAAGTAAAGGAATCTCAGTACCTTATACCAACCTACAGTTGAACCCTTACTCCAATACCCAATTGGATTTGTTCTGTAGTGATAATCTCTCCTTTTCAATGCACGGCTCCTAATATGTGACTAACCAATTACATGAATCCCAGTACGCGACTTCAATCACCAACTAGAGAAGGATGTTGGCTGCAAAGTTCTTTAGTTCATCACACAATGAAGATCGAGAAGATGCTTGGTCACAAAACCCTACGGTGAATAAACACAGCAACTTCTTCACAAGAAAGATGAACTAAGGCAAATTCAGTCTCTGGTCACAATTTGCATGAACAAACTTTGCCACACGCATGAGCTACCTTTGACGGCCCTTAAAACAATCCTTATATATGTTTAAGGTTGTGAGAAAAGAAAGCCCAAACATATAATAATAGATTGGAGTCAAAACAGAATTTAAATTCTGTTTTTCATAAACCTCGATAGATGCTCTATCTGTCGAGTTGCTGTCAAGCCACATGGCTGGGACAGTTCTTCAGGCTTGATAAATGGCTAGCTATCGAGCTAGCTATTGAGGTTTAATGACAAGCACTTTTCAGACTTGAATCTTGGACAGACTTGCATGGCTTCAACACTTGATCTGGAAACAAAGTTTCTTGACGTATTAAACACATCCTACATCTACCCAAATACAAGTAAAGTGTGTTTTGTCAAAGGATTAGCCAACTACATAATATAATGACATATATTCCTAACAAGTGAATCACATATGTCCTAACACCATTTTCCGTTGGAAATTTTACCTTCAGGCAATAGATGGACGTGACGGCTTTCCAGTGGTTGAATGTGAGCCTCCCAATGATCACATTATATGAAGAGGAACAATCTACCACAAGGAAGTCAAACTAACGAGTCAACTGTTGTGGATAAGACCCCACTGTGACCATCAAAGTCACTATGCCTTCAGGATACACCCTGTCCCCACTTAAACTGACGAGAGGGGACTCAAAAGGGCGCAGCCTTCCTAGATCTAACTTTAGTTATTGAAAAACGGATAGGTAAATGTTGTCTGCGGAGATACCATTATTCACGAGAATTCTCCTGGTATTGAACCCTTCTATCGTGAGCATTATGACCAAGGGGTCGTCATAGGGCTGCTTTACTCCTCTGGCATCTTCTTCTGAGAAAAACATGTCCCTGTCTGTCCATCTTTGCTTCAAGGGTGGAATCCTATGGATGCTATTTACCTACCTCTAGTATGACTTCTTAAGGGATCTGAACGACCCACCTATAGATGGCCCACTTGTGATTGTCTTTATTTCTCCGATCACACTTGGTGGACGTTGGGATGCGTAATCTTTGTCCCTTGGTGGGGCTTCGTGCTTGTCCTTGTTATCATCCCTGGACCTACTGGGTTCTCCTTTCTTTACAAACCTCTGCAATTTCCCTTTTCATATAAGTTCCCCTATCTGCTCCTTCATGTCCTTACAATCTTCTATGTAGTGACCATGACCCTTGTGGAAACGACAATATTTTTTTTTTTGTCATATACATTGGGTGACGAATGTAACAGCCTTAGCCATTTGAGGTAATGCTCATCTTTAATCTACGCCAAAATTTTGTCAACAGACAGAACTAAAGGAGTGAACTTTACCGTCTGAGGAGCTTTATCGTCTTTCCTTTTACCCCCATCATTATTTTGACAATCTGAACGCTCCCTTTTTCATCCTCTCCAATCGTCTTCCTTCCTCCCCTTTTTATTGGTCTTTTCTACGTCTTTTATCGCTGCTAAGGCATCTTCAGCGTTCATGTACTTCTGTGCCTTCAGGAACATCTCTGCTATCATCTTTGGGGGATTCTTCACGAGTGAGACCACGAACTCCCTGGATTTTAATCCAGCTTTAAAGGTTGTTAGCTGCACCTTGTCATCAGCTTCGTCAACCTCCAAAGTTTCTCGAGTAAAACGCTTCATGTATGATCTCAGGGTCTCCTTTTCTCCTTGTCTGATGGTAAGTAAATGGTCTGCTGGCCTCCTCGGCCACTGCCCCCCAACGAAGTGGCATAACAAGGAATTGCCCAACTGCTTGAAACTATCAATGGACGACGTAGGTAACTTTGTGAACCACTCCCTTGCAGCTGCTTTGAGAGTGGTGGGGAATGAACGGCACAGTATTTCGTCAGAAGGCTGTTAAAGGCCCAGGGTCATCTTGAAAGTGTTAAGGTGATCCAGGGGTTCTTTTAGTTCGTCAAACGGTTCCAGCTGAGGTAGGCAAAATTTCGACGGCACTGGGCGTTCCAAGACTGTTTCCGTGAAAGGTGAATCTGTTGTCCTGACCATTCTATCCAGGCTTCAATCCGTTTCCCCTTTAATGGCGTTCCTTAGCTCGTCCATCTCCTTTCCCATTTCCTGGAGAAGATTCGAGCTTGGTCCTTCTGGAGTGTTTGGTCTTCGACGGTCACTCCTTCTATGACTATCTCCTTTGTCCTCTTGATTGGTCCTAGACTAGTTCTCCTCCTGCTGAAACCGCAACCTCATCTCCTGGTTCTACCTGGTGAGTTCTTCCACACTAGCCGTAAGTGTCTAGATTTGCAGGGCTAATGCTGCAGAATCTTGGTTGGACTCTATCTGAATTTGGGAATTGACTGGAACTACACTTTCTAACTGTTGAGGCTCATTTCTAAAAGCCCAATAAGGAGAATAAGCCCAGCAACATCAGGAAGAAATAATCAAAGAATAAACAAAAGAGCCCATCAAATCTGAGCAGCAGGAATAATAGAGTATAGGTCCGTAAAGCAAATAAACGAGTCTTGAAGAAGTAAATGGGCTTGAAAAGGTCCAAAAAGAGAGAAATGAAAAATTATGGGCCACGAATGTAGAAAAGTGAGAATGGGCCACACCAATTGCGACAGGCCCAAAGTAAAGCAAGTATATAGAGCCATGGGAAATCTATGGACTTTAAAGGAAATGAGGAATAGCTGGGCCGGGGAAGCCCAATGAGGTAATAAAGGCCCATGGAAAGCACGAGGTTGCAAGGGGCCAAGGACACCCTAAAGAAGGACAAATGGGACACGAGAGCCCGCAGGCATGTTTGGCAAGAAAAGCCCAATGGGCTTATTAAGCCATTGAAAAAGAGAGTAAACAGTGGACCTAAAGAGGCCCAATTGTATGAAATGGTCATCTTGTTAAAATGGCACAGCAAGAAATAAAAGAAAAATTGTGGAAAACAAAACACGAAAGGAAGCAAGAAAACCAAGGCCCACGATCAAGGGCGAGCCCAAACCACGAATGACGAACCCAGGAAGAAATAAGCCACACTACAAGAAGTTAGAAGTAAACGGCAGGATAAGAAGGCAGACGTCCAGGCCGCGTCAAACGCATGACCAGCAGGCATACTTTGGACGAACATGAGAACGGGGCACGCGCAAGGCCCAGGTCTCACCAGCCTGTACCCAGCCAATACAGGTGGAGGTGGGCCATGGGTCAGAGGAAAAGGGGGTGTGGTTTGGCAGAGGGGAGAGGGAAGAACCCATTTCAAGGCTCCCGCTCAGGCCACTTTCGGGTGAGTGTCCTGCTGGGATGACATAGGAACCGAAAATGGCAAAGCTGAGTTGGAACCTTTCGGTTCATGCCATGAGGGAGAGGGAGAGTACTCTGCCATGAGGGAGAGGGAGAATGCCACGGTAAGGTAACGAACAAAATGCCCTTGTCTTTGTCTGGTGATGTGGTGCGACGCGGCCAGCGCAAGAACGTGGCGCTAGCTGAGTACCTGACCAACCAGTAATGGTCGGCAAGTACACGCATCGGACAAAGACAGTTAAGGGGGTAAAAGAGTAAAAGTAGTGCCTCGACAGGCACTATATAAGAATGTTCCTTGTGCAAAAGCCAGGGGGAGGAGGCCAAGTAAGGAAGAATTAAGGAAAAGAAAAGAAAACAGAGCAAGTAAAAAGAAAAAAAAAACAGAGTAAGAAACGAACGGGAAGAAAGTGAGAGGATAGGCATGCACCGAAGTGGGTTGTTATTCTCTCTCTCTCTCTCTCTCGAAAAACCACACTTTCTATTTGCTCACGCTCGGAACAAGAGTCATCTAGGACCGTTCCTTCAAAGCCATTAATTTCTCCTTTGAGAAATTAGTTGCATTGAGGGAGTGTTGCTTCCTTTTTGGCTTGGGTTCCTTTAACATACCACGGCAGACTAATAAGCTTGCTGTCATTTCTTGTTTATTTCTTTTCTTACTCATTCCTTTTAAGTTCATCTGCATTGTTCTCTTTATGCGCTCATTCCAATGCTTATTTATTTATAGTATGGCAAACGCATTTCCCTTATATTTATAATATACCTGTCTGCGGTAATTGTTTTTAAAAGGATCTGCCTGCCATAACCATGCAACATAAAATTGTAACAGGTCAGGGCATAGCTTGCGCACAAGCCGGCTCAGGGTGAGTTACAACTGGACCGGTCCCGACTCTCCAATCCAAAACGTTTTGGGCTTAGTACGGCAGGATAAGATAGTCCAGCCCAATGTCACAGTAGCAGCCCAAGTACCGTAACAAAATTGACGACTTCACTGGGGAGTTGGGAAATAGACAGGGACAGAGATTCCTCGCAAGCAAATGCCGCCGAAATCCATGGCAACGCGAAACATAAAGCGCCGTGCCTTCCCAAGCAGAATCCAGACCAACGACGCCTCACCAACGTCAGTCTAACCAGGCGGAAGACGCTATAGGAGTGGGGGCTGGGCCTCAACCGCAGGCCAAGAATCCCAATGACAATACCTTTGTGGAAGTGCTACAAGTGCTTCAACATTCACAACAACAAATGATGGAAGAAATCTATCAGCTGAAGACGGATAAGACAAAAGAAAAAGGAAGCCAGCATGACCTAGAGCATGCGGCAGACAAAGAAGAAACTCCCGTTAGAAGTGCCCCGCCTAAACGCAGAGCAGCGCTACATCACAATGGCGGAAGTAGCTGCTCTCCTGGAACGTGAAAGAGCTAGAGTACCAAAAGAAAGGTTTTATGCACGAAGACCGCCTTACCCGCTAAGAGTACTCAGCAAGCCATACCCGGAGAAGTACGAACCGCGAACCTTCGCACAATACGATGGCAGGAAAGGGAGTGCCGTTGAACATGTGAGCAAGTTTATCGACACTCTCAGACCTTATGCAACAGATGAAGACCTATGCCTTTGGGAGTTTTCTAAGTCATTATGTGACCGCGCTTACACCTGGTATACCGGTTTAAAGCTAGGGTCAATCCCAACTTGGGATGACATGGTGGATGTATTTTGTACTAAGTATTTCCATGGGAAGAAACAGTGACGCTTGCAAATTTGCAAGCTACCAAACAAAGGAACGGTGAGGATCTAATGGAATATATCAAAAGATTCAGAGATATAGCACTTGACTGCTATGACCACTGTGAGGAGAAGACATTAGTAGAAATGTGCATGACGAATATGATCAGAGAGTATCGAGATATTCTAGAAAACTTGGAGATTTCTCAGTTTGCACAACTATTGCAAAAGGCTAGGAGGACCGCTCAATCAGTAAGGCTAGCTTCTGACAAAAGAAACGCCCCACAAGCCATGACAGCCTCCACAGGCGAAAGAAAGAGAAAGTCAGACGGAAAAGAGCGTGATACTCCCCCACCAATACCTTGCACCCCAAAGGAGTTAGATGTGCTCCTGGACAGGTGGATAGTTGATGGAGTCTTTAAGCCCAATCAAGTCTCTAGGGAGCCCACAGAGGAAGAGCGAAGGGACCCACGCTTCTGCCGGCTGCATAACTACGTGCAACATCCTACCGCAGAATGTTGGGCACTCCACAGGCTAGTACACCGCAGGATCAGAGAAGGAACTCTGGAGTTGACATAACAAGAAGTTCAAAGGAATCTACTCCCGAACCACAAAGGGAAAGGTGTAGCGGCGGTAGTAATCTATGCAGACCTCAGGGAGGACAAAGAGGAGAGCCCAAACTTGCCTACCGTAGCAATTAGCACCCTGCAGAGAAGCTCCAACTTCAAGAACTTGTTCGATCAATTAGGCCTCACAGCGAAGGAGTGGAGGCCCTGGTAAGCATTGCCTCCGAAGCGCGAATAGAATGTTTAACCGCAGAAGTCACAGATGACAGAGCTTTCTTGCAAGAATCAAGTGAAATCACTTTCAGTAATGAAGACATAGAGATGGGAAGTCCCGACCACAGAAGACCCCTTTATCTGGCCGCATCAATAAATCAAATTCCTATCAAAAGAGCCTTGGTAGATACGGGCGCCTCGGTAAATCTAATTCCGTTAACCACCCTGCAAGCAGCAAGAATTTCAGAGAAAAGGATCTAGGGGTGCCCAATGGAAGTAACTGGGTTCGGAGGAAGTGGGGAATACACCGCAGGCCATTTTCAATTATGGCTAAAAGTAGGCCCCATAGCTTCTTTAGCCCGGTTTCACGTGGTAAAAACAAAGGTTTCATATCATGTGCTATTAGGAAGACCATGGCTGCATAAGCACAAGCTAGTCCCATCCACCTATCACCAGTGTGTGAAGGGAAGGAAAAATGGCAGGATGATACGAATAGTGGCCAACCCATCACCGTTCGAGCAAGCAAAGGCCCATTTGGTGGAAACCATGTTCTATGACCAGTGGGCGCCATCAGGAGAGAGTTTAGTGTCAAAATCGCAAGGCACCTTCGTTCCCAAATGGGAGGATATCCGAGACGAACCAGAACCTGACCTAAGAAAGCTCTTATCTTGAAAAAGGAAGAAGAAAGAAACGCCTGCCGCAGAGGCGGATGATGCACCCCGATGTGTCAGGGTTCGAGGCCCTGACAGCAGAATTGTATACCGGTTGTGAAGGTACGAGGGGCCCACAAGTGAAGCACATGCGGGCCCCGGATGGGAATGGCAGCACAAAAGCCTAGTGTGTTGCAAAGTTCAAGAGAGGTTGGAGGAAAAGGACAGCGACGAAAGAATTGCAGCAGAAAAAGACCCGCAGGTTGTGGCAGAAGAAAGGTTAGAAGAAGTCAACTTGGGAATTGACTCGCAGGAACCAAAGCCCATTTCAATCAGTTCGAAGTTGTCAGAAAAAGAAAAATTGGAACTAATAATGTTGTTGAAAGAATACAGAGACGTTTTTGCATGGGACTACAGTGAAATGCCCGGATTGGACCCTGGATTGGTAGTGCACATACTAAACGTAGACCCTGGAGCTAAGCCGATGATTCAGCATGCCAGAGTATTCCACACCGAGATGGAAGAACAAATAACCAAAGAAGTACAGAAATTGCTGGCTGTGGGATTCATCAAACCCATTCAGCATCCTCGATGGTTGTCTAACATTGTGCCAGTAAAGAAGAAGAATACGCAAATAAGATGTTGTGTAGATTTCAGAAATCTCAACAGAGCATACCCAAAAGACGAATTCCCACTGCCAAATATGGATTTGCTGATAGATTCTGCGGCAGGAAGTGCCATGTTCTCATTCATGGATGGGTTCAGTGGGTATAACCAAATTAGAATGGCACCAAAGGATGCAGAGAAGACTGCTTTCAGAACACCCATAAGCAACTTCTACTATACAATAATGCCATTCGGGTTAAAAAACGCAGGTGCAACTTATCAGCAGACGATGACGGCCATATTCCATGACATGATGCACCGGGAATTAGAAGACTATGTGGATGACATAGTAGTAAAGTCAAGAGGACGAAAAGAGCATGTCCAGGTACTAAGGAAAGTATTCGAAAGGTGTAGAGCTTTCAAGCTAAGAATGAACCCTTTCAAATGTGCATTTGGAGTGTCCTCTGGAAAATTTCTGGGCTTTCTGGTCCATAGCAAAGGAATAAGCGTGGATCCGGCCAAAGCCACGGCCATAGCAACCATGAAACCGCCAGCTACGGTTAAAGAATTGAAGAGCTACCTGGGGAAAGTCTCGTATATACGAAGATTCATCCCGGGACTGGCATCTATTACCTCCGCATTCGGCAAGCTGCTCAAGAAAGGGCAAAATTTTGAATGGAGTAACACACAGCAAGAGGCCTTCTAAAGGCTACAGCAGATCATGATGAACCTTTCTACTGTACAAGCCCCAATCCGCAGGAAGCCACTATTGTTATACTTGGCCACCAACCAACATGCTGTGGGTGCATTGATTGCCCAAGAAGATAGGAATGGCAACGAACAACCGGTGTACTACATCAGCCGTGCCTTGAAAGATGCAGAAATTCGTTACCCGAGGCGGAAAGGGCATGTTTGGCCATTGTGTACGCTTCTTAAAGACTACGACATTATTTCTTGGCCTATGAGGTATGGCTGATGACCAAGTCTCACGCTATAAAAGCCCTGCTACGGCAGCCAATCCTCTCCGGCAGAATATCCCAATGGTTGCTACAATTGTCCCAATACGACCTGAAGGCAGGAACACCCAAGGCGGTAAAAAGTCAAGCTATAGTTGACCTGCTGACACAATTTCCAGGAGAGGAAGAGTTCCCATTGGATGATGAAGTCCCAGGAGAAATAGCCATGGCGGAAGAAGTCAGGGAATAGTGGGTAATGAGATTTGACGAGTCCTCTATCACCCAGTCAGGAGGAGTGGGAGTAGTTCTATACCATAAAGAAAACGAAGCAGTGGCACTATCCTTCAAATTAGAGTTTCCATGCTCAAACAATACGGTAGAATATGAAGCTTATCTAACTGGGTTAGCTACAACCCTTGACTTAAGAGTCAATCACTTAAGAGTAATAGCGGACTCGAACCTAGTGGTCTGCCAAGCCAAAGGGAGTTTCTCTTTAAAGGAACCCAACCTAGCCCCGTACAGAGTGATGGCCCAGAAGATGGAGGAAAAGTTTTTGACCTTTGAAATAGAGCATGCCCCGAGGAATGAAAACCGGTTTGCATATGCGCTAGCTGCGCTGGGTTCACAGATAATTTTTGAAGGAAACAGTGTGCGGGTAGAAGTTAGCAAGAGGGAACAGTCCATCATTGAAACATTGAAGGAAAGATTTCAAGAGGAACGCTGTGAAAAGGCCTGGCGGAATCCAATAAAAGAGGCCTTGACGAAGGAAGAAGATAATATGGATTTTAAAGTATTAAAAGATTATGTCCTGGTAAATGGAAAGTTGTACCGCAGGATGCCAGGAGGAGTTCTATCTAGATGCGTGGGACAGGTGGAAGCCCAGAGGAAATTAAAAGAAGTACATGACAAGACTTGCGGATCTAGCGGAGAAGTCAACCTTTACCGCAGGCTTCAGAAGGCAGGTTTTTATTGGCCGAGTATGGGAAAAGATGCGAACCAAGTCCAAGTCCAATGTGAGACATGCCAACTGGTGGCAGACAGGGAGGAAAGCTACGCAGTGTTTGTTTGCGAAGACTGGAGGAAGCCATTCACTCAGTACTTAGCAGAAGGAATCCTGCCACAAAAGCACAGTGAACGGTACAAACTCAAAAGATTGGCAACACGCTACTTTCTACACAACGGGGTTCTCTTCAAGAAGGGATATGATGGAGACCCATTGCGTTGCCTGGGTCCCAATAAAGCGAAAGAAATGTTGAAAGAAGTACACATGGGAGAGTGTGGGGAACACCAAGGGAAGAAGAAGCTATACAGATGCCTGCTACAAATGGGTTATTACTGGCCTGCCATGAAGAGGGACACGGCAGAATTTGTAAAAAAGTGTCACAGTTGCCAAGTACAAGCTAATTTAATCCATACCCATCCTCAGAACTTGCAGAGCATGGACACCCCATGGCATTTCCATACTTAGGGGCTTGATCTGGTGGGGCCGATCAATCCACCATCACGCGGTTATGTATGGATCTTGGTAGCTACAGAATATTTCACGAAATGGGCAGAGGCAGTACCACTCCGTAAAGCCACGGGAGGAGCAGTGGCGAACTTCATCAAGGAAAACATAATCGTAAGGTTCGGAGTGCCCCACAAGATCATCAACGATAACGGTACACCTTTTGTCAATAGAGACGTAAGGAAAATGTTGGAGTTTTGCCAAGTGAAGCACCATCGCTCATCACCTTATTACCCTCAAGGAAATGGGCAAGTAGAGGCAATGAACAAAATCCTTATAAAGATCATCAGTAAAATGAGTCAAGAGTACACGAGGGGATGGGCAACACACCTACTAAACGCTCTTTGGGCTTATCGAAACTCATCAAAGTCAGCTACTGGATTTTCGCCCTTTTCTCTAGTTTATGGGACAGAAGTGATGAGCCCGGCAGAAATAAAAACTCCATCGTTGAGAACCATGCAGATGCGCGAGAAGGAAAAAGAGGAAGGAGTCTTTGCCGCGGAAAGGTATGAAGACTTGGAGGGACTTGATGAAAAAAGAGAAGAGGCCCAAGAACGTAGCCACAGATACCGACAGAGAATGACGGAAGCTTATGGCAAGATGACCAAAGAAAGGGTGTTTGCAAAAGGACAACTCGTGTTAAAAGTGGCAGACTATGTCAGGAGAGGTATGACAGGACCATCTAAGTTCGCACCGAAATGGGAAGGGCCCTTTGTGATAAAGGAGGCACATCCAACTGGATATTACCGTTTAACTCAGATGGACAGCAGGGACTTGAACAATCCCATTAATGGGAAATGGTTAAAACGTTATTACACTTGAGGGCGAAAGCAGTATAGTTATTTTCTTTTCTTCTTTTGTCTTTTTTTTTTTATTGACTGAGTCACAAAACATTATTGTAACGTGCTTTTCATTGCAATAGAAAGAAGTATGAAAAATTACAAAAAAAAAAAAGAAAGAGAAAGCATACCATAGCATAGCAATAAGTAGTAGCAAGTGTAGCATCTTAGTTACAAACCCAAATTGTAGCAAATCTTTAAAAAAAAAGGGAGGGGGGGGGGGGGGGAAAGACATAAAGAAAGAAGGGAGAAATAACGTCCAGGGGAAAAGATAAGTAAACTAAGAGCAGGGAAACCACATCATCAACGAAGTCCGGAGATAAGGGATTGATCCTCAAAACGGCTGGATTCACCGACGCCTAAAAAATGATGCCCACGGCGAGCCTCCAAGTCTGCCACCTCTTTCTTTAGAATCTCAATGCGTGCATCAATGGCATCAATGGCTGGCTGAACCTTCCTCATGAAAAGAGCACAGGCAACCTCTCGCAGGTGGTTAAGAACGAAGTCCACGGCAAAACCAACACTAATAAGCTCTTGAATTGCGGCCCTCCACTGAAGGACCCTCTCAGGGGAAATGGTGTCCACAAAGTTGTGCTCAATATCGTTCAGCACACTCCCAAGCATCTTTAGAAAGTGTTCTCGAACAGAGCGACCCAGGCAGAATCCCTGCATGAAATCACCACGGCTACTGTGGATTGCCTCCAAATGAGAAACGCAGTCCTCAGGGACTTTGAAGCCATGAAAATCCACATAAGGTGGACCGGAACCCCAGAATTTCGCAGGATCAAGATCATTAGTTTCAAGCTGATCCAAGTGGGTGAAAAAGGTTGCGGCCTCGCTTGCTGGATCTATGGTTGCGGAAGAACTGCTACCTGACTCAAATTGGGAAGGAATGGGAAGTGGTGGACCTGACAAAAAAAAAAAAAAAAAAAAGGAAAGAAGGTGAACCCGTGAGAAGAGAAAGAGAGAAGTAAGAAAATAGCAAAAAAAAAAAAAAGAGAAAATAGGATAAAAGAAGGAAACGGAACCGAGACCTGTAGAAACAGGGGCCGCGAAGGTAACAGGAGCAGGCGCAGTGGGTATAGCAGGAGGAGCAACAATGGGCGCGTCTGCTGCAATTTCTGGCTCATGAAAAGTGTCTGCGGGAATAAAAGCACAAATTAAAAGAGCATTACAAAAGAAAAAGAAGTAAGAAGAAGAAAGAAGATTCAGCAGGATAAAGAGTACATACCCACAGACTTAACTCCGTGCTCAATATCCTCATCCTCCTCGGAATCAGATACTACCTTCTTCACGATGGGTTCATCATCACGATCCTCAAGGATGTCTTCAGAGCCTTCGGAAGACAAGTCCATGTCAGGCCCCCGTGTGGCGGAGCTTGGAATAGAAGGAGTAACAACCAGGGAAAAGTCATCTTTTGCCGCTTGAGAAAGGGCCAGAAAAGGGTCGCTGGTGGAAATAATAAGAGGAGTAGCAAGAGAAATGGTCTCAGCCTTAGCGATACTTGAAGGAGCAGTCTCCTCAACTTGCTCAGATGAACACCCTCGCTCATGAATGTTGGCTCAACAGGAGGGGTAGGGACCTCGGTTAAAACTCTTGGTGCAGTAGTCGCAGGAGTAGGTGTCGCAAAGGCCACATCAGTCCCGCCAAAAAAACCTCCTAAGGGGTTCATCAACTGATATGGGGTGTGTGGCAGCGTATCTTCCTTGAATTTAGACTGCAAGGGAAGGAAAAGGCAAAGATAAGAAGATGTACCAACAAACATATAAAGGTAAAAAAAAAAAAAAAAAAAAGAGAGAATAAGGTCAAAAGCAATTCACCCATCGCTCAGTGGTAGTAATCACAAGAGGGGGGAGAGACTTCTTTTTGCTGCCTCTTGTCCTGCTAGAAGAAGGAGCACCAGTAGAAGATTGTGGGGCAGTGGACTTAGACTTGCTGACCGTAGGTTACACATCAGAAGAAGCTTTAGAAAGATCAACACTCTTTTTGGCAGACTTAGACTTAGCGGATCCCTTTTTAGGCGCCGAGATGTTTGTCACTTTCACTTTCTTTTCCCAACCTGGTGGGTAATCGCCAGTATGCCAATACCAACCTTTCTCTTCATCATCTCACTCAAAGATAGCGGACCGGTTCTGCTTTCGGGCGTAGGCTAACACAGACTTGGAGGGTAAGAGCAAACGGGGATTGGCTGAGACAACTGCACTGAGCCCATCAGGGGGAATGAGGGAGAAACCACAGCTGCCCACCAACTCTTGTTCAAACGAAGTCATCACGGCTTGCCAGTACCCGTGCATCACAGGAGTATAGATGCCCTCCCTCGATGAACCTGGAACAGTGACCGCGGCACAGCGCTGACTCCAAAATGCAAAAGCAGTGTGCCTCAAGAACGGAAGGACGGATATGGGGGACTCCATGAGAAAGGAAATATTGTCGGGGATATCTTAATCCAACCCAAACTGCCTCCTCACTCGATTGGCAGGATAATGTACAAACTGGAGACCCTCATCAGCAAGGTAGGGCAGCCACCCGGCATTAGTAGCCGCCAAGTAAGTAATACCGGTCTCATCAAAGGCGGCCATAGGAGTGGTGGTGCCAACGGTATCAAAAAACAAACCCATGACGGAATCGGCGCACGTATACCCTGCGCCCAAATTCTTGTAAGCCCTCCAAGAAAATCCAATTTCTCGATCAAAAGATTCAACAACAGAGTAGTCAATGGGCTTCAAACCAACGCAACGAAAAGCCAACGGAAAGTCGGACTCAAATCTACCGCAAAAATCAGATATGACTTGAGGACAGGATTGGTACTTCTCTTTGGCGAAACGAACAGGCCTGCATCTCGCCAACTGCTTAGCACAATGCTCATAAAGTAGATGCTGCAAAATGGTACTATGAACACAGGAGGTGACTATGTGGCAAGAACTGGCTTAGCTCTCATAGCTCTGCAGGATATCAAGTTGAATATACAAGTTTCCCAAAAACATTGGAGCCAGCGGGAAACTTACCCAGTTGAAATTTTAATGGCTAGCTGGAAATACAAAGGCTTGATAGCATAATGAAGGTGGGAAGCAAAAACAAACTTACACAACCAAAAAGCGATAAAAGCCGCGCGTCGGGCAGCGGTAGAAAGCTTGGCAGGAGAACTGATCCAAAAAGACAGCTTTGCATTACCAATCATCCTCTTCTTCAACTCGGCCTCAATAGCCTTTTCCTCCGGCGAAAGCTCCAGAGCACCGGGGTCGGCATCACCAAGAATGGGAAGGAGTAGTTGATTGACCACGTCTTCCAGGGTTACGGTGACCTCACCGTAGGAGAAGAAGAAGGTATGAGTAGTAGTGCACCACCTGCGGACTAGATGTCGCAGATTAAAGAGATCTCTAAAGTTCAATAGGCAATGGCAAGAAACAACGGCCTTCAACACACCGGCCCGTTGAAGCAAACCCATAAAACCTTATCCGATAACTCTCTATCAACCCACTCTTTCCAACCCAAGGCGGTGCCGGATCCATATTCGAAGTGAATGGGTACAGGGAGCGAAACGCCTTCACGGATAATGAGATCATAGATCGAAGAAGTCAAAGGAGCCCACGAAGTGTCCGTATCTCGCCGGCAAAGGGCAAGCCATACACGGCTAGGCGGCGGCGGCGCGTACTCACCAGGAACTTTAGGGAAATGCGGATGGATGTCATACCATGGGTCGATGAGAGGAGCACACTTGCTGTCCGGGGCGCATTGAGACTCTTCCTCATCAGATTGGTCTGATTCGGAGAAAGCGAACTCCTCGCCTACATCGTGAGAAACCGGAGGGTCACGAGCAACTCTTTGACCTTTCACCGGCGTCATAGTGCGCGGCTTGGATCGGAGTAAAATGGAAGGAAGTGATTTGGGAATAAGAGACGGCGGAGTGGAAGGAATAGAGATGATATTTGCGCTGAAAGGAGAGAGAGCGCTTGAAGGAGGATTACAATGAGATTTGTCTTTGGGTATCAGTGTAATTAATAGAGGCGTGAAGAAATGCGATGGGTCAGCCATTGGAAGAAGAATGAAATTAATGAAGTGCCGTTTCAGAATCAAGATAACTGCTAAATGAGGAATGCGAAGAGACAGAGCTGTTCGCAACAGGAATGTATATATATCTGAATATGTTTGAACAAACATATGAGTGGGGGACTACTGTTTGAAAAGCCCGCGAAGGAAGAGAAGAAACACGACAGGAAGGGTAGAAAAGTCTTTTTTTATTCACACATGAACTGCAGAAGCACTTCATATGCTCAGGGGGCTAAATGTTGAGGCTCATTTCTGAAAGCCTAATAAGGAGAATAAGCCCAGCAACATCAGGAAGAAATAATCAAAGAATAAACGAAAGAGCCCATCAAATCTGAGCGGCAGGAATAATAGAGTATAGGTCCGTAAAGCAAATAAACGGGTCTTGAAGAAGTAAATGGGCCTGAAAAGGTCTGGAAAGAGAGAAATGCAAACCATGGGCCACGGATGTAGAAAAGTGAGAATGGGCCACACCAATTGCGGCAGGCCCAAAGTAAAGCAAGTATATAGAGCCATGGGAAATCTATGAACTCTAAGGGAAATGAGGAATAGTTGGGCCAGGGAAGCCCAATGAGGTAATAAAGGCCCATGGAAAGCATGAGGTTGCAAGGGGCCAAGGACACCCTAAAGAAGGACAAATGGGACACGAGAGCCCGCAGGCATGTTTGGCAAGAAAAGCCTAATGGGCTTATTAAGCCATTGAAAAAGAGAGTAAGCAGTGGACCTAAAGAGGCCCAATTGTATGAAATGGTCATCTTGTTAAAATGGCACGGCAAGAAATAAAAGAAAAATTGTGGAAAACAAAACACGAAAGGAAGCAAGAAAACCGAGGCCCACGATCAAGGGCAAGCCCAAACCACGAACGACGAACCTGGGAAGGAATAAGCCACGCCACAAGAAGTTAGAAGTAAACGGCAAGATAAGAAGGCAGACGTCCAAGCCGCGGCAAACGCATGACCAGCAGGCATACTTTGGACGGACATGAGAACGGGGCACGCGTAAGGCCAAGTCTCACCAGCTTGTACCCAGCCAATACGGGTGGAGGTGGGCCATGGGTCAAAGGAAAAGGGGGTGTGGTTTGGCAGAGGGGAGAGGGAAAAACCCATTTCAAGGCTCCCGCTCAGGCCACTTTCAGGTGAGTTTCCTGCTGGGATGACATAGCACCCGAAAATGGCAAAACTGAGTTGGAACCTTTCAGTGCATGCCATGAGGGAGAGGGAGAGTACTCTGCCATGACAGGTGAGAATGCCACGGTAAGGTAACGGACAAAATGCCCTTGTCTTCGTCTGGTGATGTGGTGCGACGCGGCCAGCGTAGGAACGTGGTGCTGGCTAAGTACCTGACCAACCAGTAATGGTCAGTAAGTACACGCATCGGACAAAGACAGTTAAGAGGGTAAAAGAGTAAAAGTAGTGCCTCGACAGGCACTATATAAGAATGTTCCCTTTGCAAAAGCAAAGGGGAGGAGGCTAAGTAAGGAAGAATTAAGGAAAAGAAAAGAAAATAAAGCAAGTAAAAAGAAAAAAAAAACAGAGTAAGAAACGAAAGGGAAGAAAGTGAGAGGATAGGCATGCACCGAAGTGGGTTGTTATTTTCTCTCTCTCTCTCTCGAAAAAACACACTTTCTATTTGCTCACGCTCGGAACAAGAGTCATCTAGGACCGTTCCTTCAAAGCCATTAATTTCTCCTTTGAGAAATTAGTTGCATTGAGGGAGTGTTGCTTCCTTTTTGGCTTGGGTTCCTTTAACATACCACGGCAGACTAATAAGCTTGCCGTCATTGCTTGTTTATTTCTTTTCTTACTCATTCCTTTTAAGTTCATCTGCGTTGTTCTCTTTATGCGCTCATTCTAATGCTTATTTATTTATAGTATGGCAAACGCATTTCCCTTATATTTATAATATACCTATCTGCGGTAATTGTTTTTAAAAGGATCTGCCTGCCACAACCACGCAGCATAAAATTGTAACAGGTCAGGGCATAGCTTGCGCACAAGCCGGCCCAGGGTGAGTTACAACTGGACCGGTCCCGACTCTCCAATCCAGAACGTTTTGGGCTTAATACTGCAGGATGAGATAGTCTAGCCTAATGTCACAGTAGCAGCCCAAGTACCGTAAGACTAACCTAAGTACGGAAATGTCTTCTCCACAGACGGTGCCAAACTGATGATGTGAGAATCATCAGTTGTTGTCCAGATGGAATGGGATCCTCATCACTGCACCTACAAATGTAGGGTAAGGCTTTCCTCAGGTGGTCACCGATGTGATGCCAGCCACAACGCCTCCGATGCCAAAGTCAATGTACAGAAGCTTTTGAGGAAAATAATAGAGCTTAGAATATTAGAATTATCTATTTTAGGTGAGCGTGTATGTACCTCGTCTGGTTTTGTTGAGTGTGTATATATAGTTCCATGGTTTCTAGCCTATAAGGCCTTAATTGTGGCTTTAAGGCTCCTTCTGTAACGCCTCAGGGCTTATTATTGCAGGTTTTGAAAAGGCTACCAACGATTTGATAGCTAATTAGTAACGGTCCAAGGCATTGAACCTTCTCATTAATGGTTTGCTTTTCCTCATCCATGCTGTGATAGGTAGATGGAGGTATTTGATGATGTCATCTGGGCAGGAGAGTTCGTTGGTCCCATCAATTATATACTTGCTTAAATGTAGACAACACAAAGCTCACTTGTGCATGGTGTAGAGTTGCTTGCCTCAGAAAGTGCCCTGAATCCACGATCCCTTGAAATGTTCTCACTCACAACATCTTTAAGAGAACCCAAATCAAATGTTAGCAAACTAGTAAGTTCACCTACCTATAAGGTGCAAAGCCCAAGTTAGGTGAAAATTAGGTGAAATGAATGACAGACATACAAAAAATGGACAGATAGATGTTGATGTGAGTAACCACTCTGAAAAATTATTTTAAAAAATAAAATAAGAGGAAAGGAAAATAAATTCACCAGCAGCTAATAGAAAATTTGTAAAACTAAATGAAACATAAGAGTAAAAATGGTAAGAGAATGTAGGTAGTACCAGTTATCCTTTGTGACATCACATTCTGCTTCCTAGCAGAATGTCCCAACTGTATCATTCACCTAGTTCCAATAATGTATGTTAAAACGATATTGAAAACAAAAATAATATCATGAAGTATTCAACACCAGATTGAAATATGAAAAAGGAATACCAATCCACTGCACAAGACCATATATGATTTTAATCAAGAATAACCAACGGGGTCACATTAGTGTTTTTATAAAGAAGCCATTGACTTTGACAAACTAGAGCTAACATATGCATATCAAGGCCTTTCCTCTCCATTGCTCGTGTATACCAAATTAAATAGAAAAACATAACTATCTAAAAAAGTTCATATTTCCAATAGAAATACAAAAGTTTTTAGAACATTAAGCTTTGTATGTTGTTTCACTAGAATTTTTTTATTATTGTTATTGGTAAGTTATTCATGTTAGGATTAGTGCCCTTAAATCCTATTGTATGATGCCATGTATGATACTATGTATGACTTAATATTATAATTAATAAAGTTGTTTTGTTATTATCTAAAATAATGGTAACATGAATATTCGGACATTATCAAATAGTCCATGAGATGAATAGTATGTGATTTATGTGAAAAGTCATAGAAGATATAAATCACAAGTTCTTTGTAAACTCGAAATTATAATTCGTAGTCGGTAAAGAAATTGGGCATTTCATCTGCGAAGACTATAACATATTAACTAAAATGATTTGTCTTGATCATGGAAGTGGAGACTTCTAGTTGATGTGTTGATATGTTTTAAGAGTTAAGACATATTGAACTGGACCGCAATGAGATTTATTATTCTTCTAACGACTGTCAATTGAATAATAAATCTCACAACTTTTATTCACATGGACTCTTAATCCTGAGAGAATAATGGACCTGATCATGAAATGTAGGTTGCTTTGATATATCAAGAATGAGATCTAAAGTAACAGTCAGAACCTCAGTATGTTGGGCAGCCACATTTAGTGTTGATGAAATATATATTCTCAAGATGGAATTCATAGTCTCTTAACAGAGATATAAAATATTCCCTTGAGATAAGTTTAATGGATTTAGTTATTCAGAGAGTTAGGCCTAACCACTTTAGTAAGACTAAAGTATATATTTATGAAATTAGATTTCATAAATATATGATGAATAACTTAAAAGGATTAAACCGAGTACTCAAGGATTAAGATGTAGTAATTTACAAAGTTGCAGTCTATATTCATAACTTTGTATCACTACGAATATTTTATGAAGGGGTTGCATGTATAATAAAGTCTTGGGATATAATTTATTAATAAGGCCTAGAGTGCAATTATATTTATATAGTGGTATTAAATATAATTAATGGTAACTTTGGACTTGTCAAGAGTTGACAGAAAAGCCCAAGGCCCATTGGAGCTAGTGTCTTATTTGTTCTCTTTTGGTCCCACCTCAAGCCACACACTAGAGCCCAATTGGGAAGGCCCAAAAGGCTAGCCCAATTAAGTAATCAGTTATGTAGAGAGAAACATACAAAATTTTATATATTATAATGAAATGGTTTGTATGTTCATGTATGTAAGTAAGAGACTTCTTCATATTCTCTCAAGAAAAAACACATAGAACTGATTGAGAGACCATACATCTTAGGCATCAAGTGGAATTGGAGTGAAGATTAAAAATGTTCCCGAGTACTTCTAATTTTTGTTTTGAAATTCACCATACCAAGGTACACTCTCTTGTTCTTATATTTTGAAATTTACATTGCGCATGTTATCAATTGCGAGTGAAGTAGATCCGTTAATTTCTGCTGCGTATGTTCTGTATGCGATACAAACATGTTATTTATCCAACAATTCATGCAACCAGTGGATGTTAAACCCACAACCTCACCCTCCATTTCACTCTTACAAAGGAATAAGGTATCATTTGAGTTACCTTTTTTGAACCTTACGCTGCCTCGCACAATAAAAAGGAGGTCTTGCATGTCCTTCATCAGATGCCTTAGGCCCAGCTTTGTGTCCATGTTTGTGCCCCCCGTCCCATAAGAAGGTGCCTTTGATATGTGTTTTGGCAGACCTTCTGGCACTGCAGGTAACCCAATAGCCTGCTCAGCCTGAACATGGTGTGGGTCGATGCCCGAAGAAGGGCCGGTAGACATACTGTGGAAGGGTGGCTCCTGCTGCATATCAGGAGGGTTTAGATCAATACCCAGGTCAAAGGATGGAATGGGTAACAACTCAAGAAATGATCGTGGGGTGGGTAGACTGATGTCAAACCCAGGACATGGATTTTAGGTGGGTGAAGGGATGTTGGCGGTAGGAGATGGATGTGGGGTGGGTGAAGGGATAGTGGGGTTAGGGGATGGATGTGGGGTGGATGGAGAGGGATCGGGGGTAGGGACAACCTGAGGGGTAGCAACAAGCGGACGAGAGCGACGTCCAGCAGAAGCTGCTGTCATAGGAGTAGCTATCTCCTCATTTGAGACCTTAGGGATAGGAGGTTGTACACGATCAATCTCCCGCACTACCTTTAGTACATCAGTAATGTCCTTGTGGTCCTCCACGCCCACTGGGTGATGCCTCAACAAATAGATGTATCCTTCAATCTACACATGGAAAAACCACATATATTAGTAATGTAATACCAAATCAACATATATATATATATATATACCATAACTCTAAAAGTTGAAACAGGAAATATGAGCTAAGAGCGTCTCAAATTAGATTTTTAAATCAACAAAATTCTCTATAAGGAATCTTAAGCAGACAACAGCTTTAAAAGGGAGATTTGATACTAAGCAGACATTGGACCACATATATCATGTTCTCTAAACAGTGGTTTCATGCTAAGAAGTATGGTAAGATGTAGAAGACATGGAGAAGTTAACATTAGAATCAATTTAGCACCAGGGTGATTGATGAACCTTCGACCTACCCTTTTGAACCAGTCGAAGTACTTGTGTTGTGGAGGCATATCACCAAGCACTTCTTCACAACGCCATTGAAGGTGATTACCCCACTCCATGATATGCCCAACAAGTTTTCGCATCCAATCAACACCGACCTTCTCCCTCAAATCAATGTCATGAAGCACTGTGTCAGTGTCAACATCACGGGGAATTTCTTGGATCATCCCAAATTGACGAACAACACAATTCAGTGTATGTTTCTCTACTAGGTGGAAACATACAAGCGGCACCGTTGTTGTTCACATGGCCCTCCCTGCAACTCACCACAGTGGAAGGTCCTCTAATTCAGCTTCATACGGCTACCACACCACCTACAACAACCAAAAAACAAGTATGCAACACACTAGGCAACAATGTTTATATTTCAAAGTTCACCAAACGTACATCTTGTTCCTAAACATGTAAAACAAGGCATTTTCATACCTGGCCTGACAACATTGAAGCTATTTGCTCACGATACCTTTTCAGGAAGATGTGGGCGGGCCTGTTTTTCTTGCTTGGGACCCACAACCACCTACAATCAAGAACAATAGATCATTAACTTTGTACAACTTTCCCACTGAAAAATCATATGATTAAAACTATAATGTAATCAAGTTAATGTAATGAAGTTGTAGGAAACAATTTGCATATAAACTCTCTAAGTTCCAAATCATGGTCATTACAACTAACAAGAACATGTTATTGGGTAGAGCTTGGTTAATGTACACAGTAATTTTAAATAAAGTATTTATAACCTTAGCCCACCCACTTACTTTTCAACTAATCATTACAAACGTACTTTGTTATGCTGTATTTAGAGTATGTTTTCTAATAAGATAGTTAATCTAGTAAACTGAAGCTTGGTTAACTAAGTAGTTTTTATATACTTATAAAATAAAAATAAAAATAAAAATTAAGAAGAAGTAGCATATATATTAACCTAATAATATAATTTAGGAAAGTTGACACAAAATTAGAGTATATTAACCTAATCATATATATTGAACCTCTGTTTAAAACTGTTTAATATTGACTTAAATAATTCCTAGAAGCCTTTAAAATAAATTCAAGTTACATGAAATGTATGAGGTAGAGACTTACTTTAGGGACATTGGACCACGCATTAGAGGACCATAAGCACCCACTGGTGGGCCATGCTCAACTGTCGGGCACAAATATGGGAACTTGGCCCACGCCCAATACTGGACCAACAGCAAGCACCCACCAATCTGACTAGCTATCTTATCGCTTGCCCTGCATAGCTCTCTATACAACCATGCAAGGCAAGCACTTCTTTAACTGTACCTTTGTGGGTTGCGAAGGTCCTCCAACTGCTGCACCCACATTAGATGCACCCTATAACCGGATTTGTCCATGAAGATCGTGTCCCCTAGTAGCGCTAGGATGTAGCATCATGCGTACTTATGTAGCTGATCCTCTTCAGCATTAGGCAGCAATGGACCAACAACTTGCTCCAAAAGCCGTTTGATGACAATCCTCTGGCCAGTAAGTTACTTTGTCTTATCATTTATAGGAACAAAGCCAAGGAAGTCCTGGCACATATCCCGCCACACTTTCTGCGTGCTCCCTATTATAGGATCACCATCAACAAGAAGCCCGAGAAGAACCTCCACATCCTGCAATGTGATGGTGACCTCACCATGTGGCATGTGGAAGGTGTGAGTCTCGGGCCGCCATCGCTCCACTAAGGCCGTTATTAGGCCATGGTCAATCTCTCTACCCGGGGTCTTGAGGAGTCCCTCCAAACCAAGTCCCTTAATGATGTCAACAACTCGGTCGTCCATCATTGGCTCTAGCTTGGAGAACTCTTCA
Organism: Lithocarpus polystachyus; assembly: GCA_033629205.1. Classification (NCBI taxonomy): domain Eukaryota; kingdom Viridiplantae; phylum Streptophyta; class Magnoliopsida; order Fagales; family Fagaceae; genus Lithocarpus; species Lithocarpus polystachyus. The sequence goes on from CM066164.1 coordinate 78,912,095, forward strand.
CTACAACTGCGATAGGTAAAGGCCCCTGGATCCTACATAGAACAAAACCATGGATTAATATATGACAGCAGGTGTGTGTACATTTATGAATTAAATGGGGTACCATAAGAAGGATGCAGTTCAGAACAACACATTCAAAAATATCATCAAAACAATAAACAGACAAATTCTAGAATGTTATTTATTTTTTTTTTTAGAAGAAAATTCTAGAATGTTATAGTTAGCCAAGGTCTTATAAGGTATGGGATAGGTGAAAAAGATATAACTTATATTTTAAATATACTTTCAATTCTTAATTTTTGGTTTTTTTTTTATTTCTAATAAATTAATTTCTAGTTTAAGTGTAAACATACCTTCATTTCACTGAAAATCTCTTAGAAACTAATAGAGGTAAGTGCAGTTGACAATGAGGCCTTAGGCACACAATAGCAAAATATATGTGTAGACGACTAAATTTCTCGGTTCGAAATAAATCAAACAAGTAAAATAGTTTCACAAATGCGAATTTGTATTGATGAATGTGTGGTACAATTCTCTGTGATTACAAAAGAGTGATCCTCTGATTTGATCTCCTTGAAAGATTTGTTGATTGGAATTATGGTAATGTGATTTAGATCCAAACACCAAATATACTTTAATTTGACTGAAGCATGGATCGAAGATCTTTGAAACAGAATTACAAGGAATCTCTGGCTATAAGCTTGTTAGAAATCCTTTGTTCTTTGCGTTCTTCGTGTTCTTCATGTTCTTGGTGCGTTCTTCGTCTTTGAAGGTTTGTAGTGGAAGTTCTTCGATGCTTTAGAGGCTTAGATCCGTAGAGCTTTGTTGATTTATGGTTTGTTGAGGCTTCTAGAGGCTTCTGAGCTTAAGTCCAACAAACTTCAAGATCTAGGCTGACAGCTTGGATGATTCTGCTTTGAATGTTCCTTGCATTTGAGTTTGAAACTCTTGAAGTTCCTAGAGGCTTCAGGGCTTGATTCCAGCAGATCTTCGATACTTCTGAATCTTCTTTGATGCTGCTTGTGCTCTAAATGGCTTCCGTCCCCCTTTAATGCCTTAGGAAGGCTTCTATTTATAGGAGTTTAGAGGTAGGTGAGCGACACGTGGCGGAGTTTGATTGGTGACACATGTCACAGCCTGATTGGTCTGCTTGTATCATCACTTACATGTACTGGACTGCTTGTGTCATTGCTTACACGTGCTGATGTGTGATTGGTTTATTTCAATGACACTTGGCAAATTTCTGTTGGTTTCTGAGTAGTGATAGCAAAACTTAGCAGCAGTATGTGGCGCTTTGTAATCGGCTGTATTTTGTGGATTTGGTAGTTTGATGTGTCAGCTTGTGATAGGTCGGAAATTTTCCCTCTCTACAAATGCCCCATCGAGACTCGTTCATGCACACAGTTTTGGAGTGTGGTGTGGGAATGAGTTTCGAAAACGAATTTTTACACTTGACTCTTTAAAGGTGGTGAATTTTTCAACAAGATGAGATAATTTTCGAAGAGTAGACCCACCCATATGAAAGGCTTTGATGAGACCGAAAAGGGGTCTGCCTGTATTTGAATGTGCTTGCGTGACCGAGCCTTCTCAACAGAGGTTAGGTTGAAGTAATTTCAAAAGAGTGTTCCAGGGTACTTGGAATGGGTTGGTGAGGCTGAAAGTTATTTGCAAGAAGTTGGATGTGTTTGCAAGATTGAATCATTTCAGCAGAGGTTAAGCTGAGGTAATTTCAGAAGAGTATTTTGGATCGTTGGCAGCGATCACAGGGTGTGGAAGATGGGGAAGAGGCGAGGATGTTGGCTGGGTACAGCATGCAGAGCTATAGGGCTAGCCTCGTGTTTTTAAGAACTCCTGGTGAAGTTATCTCAGAGGAATCTTCTTTGGATTACGGCGAGGACATGTGGGAAAGTGGTTGAATGTGCATGTGTCATTGTATCACTCAGGTTAAGTTGAAGTAATTTCACAAGCATATGATTCTGGGTTGGGGGAGATTGTGAAAAGAAGAAGACGATGGAGATGGAAAGGAGATGGTGACTGTGTGAAACATACCACACCATAGAGCTGGCCTTGTACGTCAAGGAATTTCTGGTGTAGATGTTTATGGGGAGTACACCTTGGGATATGGAACCGACTGCATGCTTGGTGATGAAGAAGATAGGGATGAAGCAAAGTGAATGGCTAAAACACATGACACCATGGCGCTGGTCCTGTATGATGAGGACTCTCTAATGTAGATGTTTCTAGGGAGTACACCTTGGGATATGGGACCAACTGCATGCTGGGTGAGGTCCAGTGGCCAGTCGTAGAATGCGCCTGTGTGATAGGACCATGCCAACGGACGTTAAGTTGAAGTAATTTCAGAAGAGTACTTTCTGAAATACTTCAAGCAGAATTTAAGTTGGAGTAATTCCAGAAGAGTGAGTTCTGAGGTACCGGCAACGACGACCTTTGGGTCCCACACTGGTGGGGACATGGAATAAGGCTTTGGTGACCATTTACCAGCTCTAAAGGCTAATCTCTGATGAGCTGGTACCTTGGTGGTCGTCATAAGTGTTGGATGGAAGACAATTTGTAGGATACCCCAACACTTTTTACCATCTTCATCTATTGTCACTTGTTGGAAAAGCACAAAAAAATGAAATATGGAGCTAACTTGTGATTTTGGTCTTAGAAACCAGCCAAGTTGCTGTTTGTTCTGAACCACTACTTCTGCTGGAAGACCAAGCAATTGGAGAGAGACTATGAGAGCCATGAGTTTAGGAACAGGTGTCTCTACTGGACTTAGATGTCCTGGTCAACCAAATCCGAGGAAGCATGGAACGACAACACATGCCTTGTTATGAATAATTTTATGGACAGATGTGGTCGTTAAGGGGAGAAACAAAATCTGTTTGGATCTCAAAACTACAATGACGTTGTGAAGAGGGTTTCTACTGAACCATGAGAGGGTTAATTTCAAACTGATTGCGAAGCAATATTGGTTGCTCGGTGTTGAGAATGATGAGGCTATAATGAGAAATGGCTGTGAGAATGAGGGTTTGAAAATTTGAAAGAAGCGAATATTCATTTCATGATTCAATGTGTTTTTCTTGATGAGCTTCAATGAATCCGAACCTTTTATTTATAGCGAAGAGACGAAAAATGGTAGATAGGTAGCGGATGAGAAATTTTTGGTGAGAATGGCGGATGAGAACGGTAGGCACCGAATGGGAATGGTAAGTTGGAGACTGGTAGGCACCGAACAAGAGTGGTTGAATTGGTGACCCGAAGTAATTCTCAGTTTAGGACACACTCGTGATAGTTCGTCTATTTTTTTGAAAGGGAAGTCTTAACGAAGTCTAAAGAATAATCTTGAGGGAATCCTGACCAAATGGATGAATCTCCAATTTTGATTTTGGGAGCTTAAGTTTTGTACACTGCTAGTACTTCGGAGAAGTGGGTCAAATTGGTGGTTACCAAGTCCAAAACAAATAAGCGAATTTCAAAATCAGAATCTTTGCGAAAATCTGAATAGGACAAGCTTTGCTCGGACATCATGATCCTCGATCATAGTTCACATTAAAGCCAACAGTTGTAGAATCACACCATTTGAGAAATTTTGGATTCTTAAATGAAGAAATAGACCCCAAAATCGAAATCTATGCGAAAAATTGGGCAAGACAAGCCCTTTTTGAAAATTCTGACTTTTGGTCTGGATTTGTGCAAAAGTCAACTTTTTGGAAATTGGATTGTTTGCACGATTTTCGAGTTTCAAATGGAAAAATGGATTCCGAAAATGGAATGTACTCAAAAAACTGAGTGGGACAGGTCCCTTTTGGAAATTTTGACTTTTTAGTCAAAGCCAAAGTTTAATTTGGTCAAAGCTTTTTTTTTTTTTTTAGACGGTTCGGACCGGGTCAGGATGCGTGGGTCAAACCGAGTCAGCATGCACAACCGGGTCAGACCGTAGTGGGTGATGACATCAGCCATGATGTCATAGAACTGGAACGCTTGTCAACATGTGGCGCGTGGGACGCGTGTGGCGCGTGGGACGCGTGTGGCACGTGTGGGAAATTTGCCGGCGCATGGTTCGTCGAGCAGCGTTTGTCGGAGCTTCTAGTGGCGCATGGAGGCACGTGACTTTGTTTCTATGCCTGAAATTTTCAGGTTTTGTAGTTCTTAGGCCGTACAAGATCCCTGTGGAGTTAGTTTTGTGAAATATTTCTCATATTTGCACAAATTTGAATGAGAAATCCAGGGGACGTTGGGATTTTGTGGCCGCGCGTGGTGGCGCGATATGGCTCCATTGTGGTCGGTTTTTCTGGGTCTTGTAGCTCAAAGTCTTTAGAAGATTTCTGTGGGTTGATTTTTGTGAGATCTTGTCAGTAGTTGCTAGAAATCCGGAAGAGGAAACAACAAGCATTGTTTGAACTTGTTGCCATTTTCGTCTATTGGCTCTGACAGTGTTTGATATTGGTAAATCAACAAGTGTCTCTACTTTCAAGGTTGGCAGCACAATTGCTTTGAATAATATGCAGGCTAGAACCTTATCTTAGGTCTAGTGCATCATTTTCTTTCCGGCAGCATGAGTGCATTTGAGTCGTAAAGTTTGACTTCCAATAATCTGTTTGGTGGCAGCATGTAATGGCTTGCCTCATTTCTTTTTGTCTGTTATTTCAAAAGTTTTCTATATAAAGCCTCCCGAAGCATGCTTCAGTTTGTACCAGCATAGTCTCCAGAGTGGGTAGCATAATACATAGAGAAATTACGCTTTTTTTTTATTATTATTTTTTTTTTACGTGCTTGGTTTGTACTAACCCCTTTTTTTTTAATATATATATATATATATATATAGCTATCATGATGCTCTTTTTCAAGGATTCAAAGATTGGTCGAGAACCAGCCTTGTTCATTTGTAAGGAGAAAGATGACAAGGATGCAAAGGCCACAACTTTGATTGTTCGTCCACCCATAATCAGAAGATTTTTGGAAAGGTGGAGCCATAAATTTTATCCTCCCAATTTGCCAAAATGGTCACAGGTTGTTCCTTCTGATGGCAGCTCTAACTTGGAGACAATTATTCTTCTTGCTTCGCATCACAAAAATTTTGCTAAATCAAGGCCATACAACACTTTAGGACGAGAGATAATTGCAAAGCACGCCAATTGGGATCCTTCCTTTAGCGCGAACGGAGGGTTTTCCTACTTTCCCCTTTATTGGGATTGGCTAGAAGATGTGCTTGGTCGGTGTAAACATCTCCTTGATGCAATCCACCTCTATAATGTTGTCTTTTCCTCTTTGTTCACATATGATTATGATGAGAACCTTATGAAAGCATTTTGTGAGTGTTGGAGTCCATCAACCAATACCGCCCATACCTCAGTTGGGGAAATTTCCATCACACCATGGGATCTTTTCATTCTTCGTAGGCTTCCTTCCACAGGTGAATTTTATGACGAAGTGGTACCCAATGTGCAAGAGTTGGATGGAACCAACAACCAAGGACGACCTTATCTGCCGTACAGCTGTCGCTTCCTTTTCATGGCATATCATCACCTTCAAAAGCAGCTGAAGAGACAAGGGAAAGTGAGCGTTCGTGACTGGATTACTTTTTGGTATAGAGGAAATAGCAGGTACCCGGCTCCTAGAAAATCAGTAAGACAAACAATTGTTCCCAAGTGTAGTCAGAATCCCCTTGGCAAGATAAATGAGCATGGACCATGGTCTGATAAGGAACACGGGGTCTTTGTAGATCTCCAAATTGAGGATGACTTAAAGGAGGAGACTTATTTATCAGCACTTCTTTCCTGTTGGCTATGCATTTTTGTCTTTCCTAGCAAGGATCCGAATAGCATCCGTCCCAGTACTTTCAAGATTGCTAGTTGTATGGCCAACGGTCGTTCATTTGGCCTTGCCCCCTCAGTATTGGCTAGTATTTATCATGGACTTAACACCATCTCTTCTTCTCCTACTCCAAGCAAGTCTGGGGCTAGTTTTGCCATTCATTATGTTTATGCCTGGCTAGGTCATTTTTTCAGAAGCAATCGCATCACCCATGACAAACTATCTTATCCTTTGATGACTAAATACTCTGGCGTAGGCTATGCCTCTCCGTTTAGCGAATTCTCCGTGCGAAAGCACATACGAACCGCTACCGACTTCCTTTGGCACGGGGCTGCCCTCAAGAAAAGCTATGACCAGACATTCATTGACAATGATCATTTATCCACTCAGAAGTTTGACTACTTTGTAAGCCTTCGCTCGTTGTACTTGTCACTTCGATGTGAAGACCAACACATTGTAGAAGCATATAGTCCTCACAGATTCAGTCGGCGCTTTGGATTTCATCAAGACATCCCAAGTGATTTGAAGGAAGAAATTCACACAGGCTCTTTAAAAGATCTATACCAATTCTACCAATCTTTTACTTGTTGTAACACAGATTCCAAGGTACTCATTTCTGCTTTTGCGACAGACTTTGGAAGCCGGGTTAGACATAGCTACAAACAATGGTGGGAAGGAATTTGTAGAAATGATTTTACCAAAGGAATAGATTTTCTAGTTGAAATCGCGTCCTCCCATGTTAAATCATTGACGTTCAAAAAATCTCAGAAGGGAAAGAGGGAACTACAAGACTCGTACATTCCACAGCCCTTGTCAAAGTCTGCATGAAGTCAAGGCATCAAAAGCCTGCTTGTTGTACCAATTAAGGATGCCATTAAAATTTCTAAAGAAGAGGTGTGTAACGACTTTGACCACAATTGGAAACATTTGAAGAGTCCAACTAAAGGTGTTGATACAGGGATTTCTACTAATCATGCGCATCTTCTCACAAATAGCAAGTCTTCTACCTCAATACCCTCTGCAGAGAGTTCGGATCTCAAGAGGCGTAAGTTTGCTGATGCTAGCACTTTGTCCAAATTTCCTATTGAGACCGAAAGGGCGTCTCTTTCATCCTCGTAACCGACCAACCTTCCGGAAGTTTCTAAATTTCAAGCCAAGGCGCATATGTCTTCCGTATGTAGGAAAGGAGCTTCTATGCTAGGGGATGTTCTTCTAAATAGGCTTTCGAATCTTTCTGTAGACAAAATCCTCCCACAAACTGAAGTACATGAAATTTATAATAAGGTTGAAAGTCTAGGAATGGACCCTCAACACTTACGTGAAAATGTTGACAAATATTGCGGGGGTATTGCAGACTATTTGAAGATGAAAGAATCTCTGAACAAATGTCCAAGTCCTGTTACCTTGATTCGACGTGAGGCTGAAGTTGAATTTCTCCTTTCTGAAGCATCGCACAAGAAAGCATCTTTGAAGATCGAGCTTGACACTGTTAGATTGAGGATGGCTGACCTGCAAACCGAGCTCGTCCAGCTAAAGCAATTGCTGTCTCAAACTAAAACTCATTAAGTTGAACAAGATGGTGTTGTGCAAGCCTTAGAAGAACAACTTGAAGAAGTCAAATCCGCTCCTGTTGTTGAAGATCAGGATATGGAGGCTTTAGAGAAGATACAAGCCCTTCTGGAAGATAATCGTTCCAGCTTGAAAGACTTGAAATGGTGTTGTAATCTTCTTGTTTTAAGTTCCTTCAACCATGTCATCATGCTTTCCCTTGTACTATTTTCCTTTTGTTAATCAATAAAGAAGACTTTATTCTCTACTCCTTATTTTTTTTTTTAATAATTTGATAATAACACTTTTTTTTTAGTGTGTGACTGAACTTAGCGAAAGATACTAAGTTGCCTACGTACCCTCGATAGGGATCAAGTCATTACATAGTTCATTAGATTTATATATATATATATATATATATATATATTTTCTCTCTCTTTTTTTTCTTTTTTCTTTTTTTTTTTGCAAAAAGGGAGGGCTCGGTGTGTAATAGTGGGTATCACCACTAATCGAACCCGATACCCCTCAAGGGCGACATAGGCATCCAACCACTACGCCACACTAGCAATTGGTGACATAGAGTGGGTTTAATTTCTCCTTATTGGTACGCTTTCAAAGGTACTGGGAAGACATCATGTACTCTTGCAGCGTTACAGTGGGTAGTTTAAGCTCTTACCGGGGAGCAATCCTGGATTTTCAAGCATAGAAGCGTTTGAGGAACTTCCCATTAATGGGGCCGATCCTTATACCCTCATGATCAGTCAACTTGTAAGCTCCATTGGTGTAGACTTCTTGCACAACATAAGGTCCATCCCATTTTGAAGTGAACTTATTGTCTGTACGATGAGTTGTGATGATAGGTCTTCAAACGGTGAGGACTAAGTCACCTACTTGGAATGATCGTGGTTTAACACTTTTATTGAATGCGCTTGAAAGACAAGCTCGATAGCACTCAAGGCGTTGTTAGGCCTCAAGTCTTTTCTCATCAAGTGCCTCTAATTCTTGCAATCTGAGCTTGGCATTTTCTTCTTCAATCAACCCTTCTTGAATGGCAATCCGTAATGATGAGATTTGGCGTTCTAAGGGAAGGACAGCTTCCACTCCATAAACAAAAGAATATGGCGTTGCTTGAGTAGGCGTTCGAAATGTTGTTCGATATGCCCATAATGCTTCTCCTATTTTTTCGTGCCAATCTCGCTTTGTTTTGGATATCACCTTTTTTAACAAACTGCCAAGTGTTTTGTTAAAGGCTTCAACTAATCCATTTGCCGGGGCATTGTACATAGAGGAGTTGTATTGTTTAAATCCAAACTTCTCACATAACTCCATCATTAGCCTATTGTAGAACGGCTTGCCATTATCAGTTATGATATACTGAGGGACACCATACCGATAGATCAAGTGAGTTCGAATGAAATTGACCACCGTTTCTTTCTTTACTTCCCTAAGAGGCACAGCTTCCGCCCATTTCGAGAAGTAATCAGTTGCAGCCAAGATGTACAAATGGCCACCGGATGACTTTGGTAATGGCCCTATTGCATCAAGTCCCCACGCATCAAAAGGCCAAGAGGCTACGGTTGGGTGTAGAGGTTCTGGCGGCTGACGGATGAAGTTTGCGTGATACTGACAAGCTTCACACTTCTTAGCATACTCCAAGGAATCTTGCACCATCGTAGGCCAATAGTAACCCATTCGTTTGATCCTGTAGTGTAACTTGGGACCTGATTGTTGTGCGCCGCATATTCCAAAATGAGCCTCTTCTAAGGCTTGTTTAGCCTCTTTCTCTCCTAAGCATTGGAGAAACAAACCATCAAAGGAACGGCGGAAGAGAGTGTCTTTATAGTAAATGAATCAAGCAGCCCTTCGTCGTACTTCAGTCTTGTGGCGTATATCATCCGGGAGTCTTCCATGTTGAAGGTACCCAATGATCACTTGTCGCCAATCTTCTTTTTCAACAAGGCATACAGAAATGATGTTGGCTTGCTCTTCTTCTTCTTCTTCTTTTTCTTCTTCTTCAACTAAGAGAGGTACCACCCACCTCTAGGAAACAGCAACTTTGGCTGTCTCTTCCTGGGATAATGCTAAGGCAGTATCCAAATTAGCTAACGCATCAGCCTGTCTATTCTCATTCCTTGGTATATGCTCCAATGTGATGGCCACAAAATTTTCTAGCAACTTCTTCGCATATTTGCAATAAGGGAGAAGGTTTTCTTTCTTGACATCATACTGTTCCAAGATTTGGTTGATAACTAATTTGGAATCCCCAAAGATCTCAAGTTGCGATATGCCCATCTCAATGGCCATTTGTAGACCAATAATCAACGCTTGATATTCAGCTGCGTTGTTAGAGCAAAGTTCACTTAACGAGAACGAGTATAGAAGTATTTGCCGTTGTGGAGAAATAAACACTACACCTGCCCCCGCTCCTTCTCGACGTGCAGTCCCATCGAAAAACATCATCCATGGTGGCATTACTTCAATGAAAAACACATCTTCATCCAGGAAATCATCGGAGAACTCCCAATTAGATGGAACTGGGTGATCAGCTAAGAAATCTGCCAATGCTTGTCCTTTGATAGCTTTTTGTGGGACGTATGCAAGGTCATATTATTGTAGCAAGACTGCCCATCGAGCTATACGACCCGACACCACTGGCCTGGAGAGGACATATTTAATTGGGTCCGCTTTTGCTATTAAACAGACCGTATATGCTTGCATGTAATGCTCCAGTTTATCTATGGCAAAGAAAAGAGCGAGACACATCTTTTCAATTGGAGAATAATTTAATTCAGCCCCATTGAGAGTTCGACTTAGATAATAAAGGGCTCTTTCCTTGCCCTCTTTATTTTTTTGTGCCATAAGAGCACCTAGAGACTTTTCTTGTGCCGCAATGTACAACACCAAAGGCTTTCCTGGAATAGGAGCACCTAAGACTAGAAGATTAAGTAGGTATCTTTTGATGCGTGCAAAAGCATTGCTACAAGCCTCATCCCATTCAAAGTGCACATCCTTCTTCATCAATCTATGGAAAGGTTGACATCGACCAGCCAAGTTCGAAATAAATCGTCGTATGTAGGCTAGTTTTCCCTGCAAGCCTCTAAGTTATTGCAGATTCTTGGGCTCTGGCATTTTTTGGATAGCTTCTATTTTAGACTGGTCAATTTCAACACCGCGGTGCCTCACAATGAAACCAAGAAATTTCCCAGATGTTACGCCAAAAGCGCATTTGCGGAGATTCATTTTAAGCTGATACTTTCTTAGGCGTTTGAACACAGATTGAAGATCTACCAGATGGTCTTCCCTCCTTTTTGTTTTAACCACCAGATCATCGACATAACACTCCACATTTTTATGAAGTACATTATCAAAGATCTTTTGCATAGCCCGTTGATAAGTAGCACCAGCGTTCTTTAGTCCAAAAGGCATCACTTTGTAACAGTAAATGCCCTTAGGAGTACGAAATGCTGTAAGCTCTTCATCTTTAGGATTCATTCGAATTTGGTTGTAACCTGAAGAACCATCCATGAAAGATAAAGCTTCATGACCAGTAGTGGGGTCAACCATGACCTCAATGATGGGTAATGGGAAATCATCCTTGGGACATGCATTGTTCAAATCACGGAAGTCAACGCACACCCAAATTTGTCCATTCTTCTTTTTGACAGGGACTATGTTAGCGATCCATTCCGGATACTGTACTTCACGAATGAAGCCCACCTCAATTAGCTTATTGACCTCAGTTTCTATTTGAGGGATAAGCTCCGGCCGAAAGCGTCTTTGGGTTTGTTTAACTGGGCGCACACCCTTCCTTACTGCCAAATGGTGTAGGGCAATACCTGGATTGAGCCCAGGCATTTCTTTGTAAGTCCAAGCAAACACATCTTTATATTCTCCTAGGAGCTTGAGGTATCCTTCTTCTTCTTCAGGAGTGAGAAGCGCACTGATGAAAGTTGGTCGAGGTTCCTCAATAGTTCCTAAATTGATCTCTTTAAGTTCATCAACTGTAGCCTGTACTCCATCTTCCAAGGCTGGGGGAGCTTCATCGACTTCTTCATTGGTTGCTTCGGTATCTGAAAGTGTACCCTCTTCTATTGTGATATGAAACGAGGATGATACTTCCTCAATTTGCTTATTGTGTACAAATGATTGTCCAGTGTGTACAATCGTTCGCCTTTTGACTTTGAGCGATCCTTCAGTGCTAATGTCTAGAGTAAAGTTACGCTTCATGCGTGAAGGAATGCTACTGCGGATCCCATCATTAGCTTTCTTCTCCTCTTGAACCTCAAAGTTTATTGAATTCTGAGGATGACTATCAACAAGCCTTCTTGTTGCCCCCAATCGATCAAAGATTGATTTATAAGCAAGAGTGTCTCGATTTTGTGTTAAGCAAGTTGTACTTAACCTATCAAACACTGTGATTCGTGATGATGAGGCCTCGATGCGATCGAACACTGAGACGCGCGATGAAGAATGATCTTCTCTTTGTTTTGAACCTTCGCCGACCTCCACTATTATGTATTGGGAACTTGAAGCATTGCTTCTTCTTTTGATCCATATTTGAGCCGATTGTTCTGGAGTATAACCTAATCCGGTCTTTGGGATAGGAATTCTATGCCCTTCAAGCCGCATTTTCCTTTGTGTTTTGCTAAGGCCATGCATCTCTTCTCCGGTGGCTTCTAGAATTAGTTTCCCTAGGTCCCCTTGTTTTGAGAAGTCGTAGCCTGCTCTGGCTAACAACCTATATGCCTTTGGGTCGAACCATTCTTTCGTCCGTTCATTTGGTAGAATACCATCCTCTGTCAGACTTTGTGAAGACCTTACGAATCCATTTAATGGCTTCGAGGGCAAAGGATTTGTGGATGAAGTTAAAGGCATGACATGATTTTCTTTCAATAGCTACATCCTCCGTCGTGAGCTTTGCAGGAGCCCTTCCTATGTCTTCGGTGGATTGAAGGCATTCTGCGAATGGTGATTGTCCATTCTTGCGGCGTGATAATGGTACATAACGGAGGAATGGAAGGCTATTGCAACGATTTGGCATTTCCGCTCTTATTGGATTACTAGTAGATTCACTAGAATGATCGTTCCCATATCCTGGACCTTCCTTTGGGGAAGGAATATCCTTTCTAGCGATGAATTTAACATGCTTATTTTCACCCTGCTTGCTTTCCATGGACAGAATCTCAACTGGGAGGACTTCACTAGGAATGTCATCTTCTACATAAAATTTCGCATCAGCAAAGTGAGCTTCAGTCTCAATGAAGGGCTTTAAATTGGCATTGACCTTTTTTATTCCTCTTTGAAAGAACTTGAAACATTGATGCAAAGTTGATGGCACTATTCTGTTTCCATGGATCCATGGACGTCCTAACAACATGTTGTAGGTTGTCTTGGCATCAATGACATGGAACAAAACGTTGCTTGTTAATTCTCCAATGATTAATTCCAAGTGTATCATGCCGATTGCGCGTTGTCCTTCTTGGTTAAAACCTTGAATGACCAAACGACTATGCGATAATTCCTCCATAGTAAGACCAAGTCGTTTCATCGTCATTTTTGGTAGGATATTAACAGCTGAACCTCCATCAATGAGGATACAATCGATCTTTTGTTCACGAGTGTAACCGGAGACATAAAGTGGACGATTGTGGGGCTTAGAGCCTAACAACAGATCCTCATCAGTGAAAGTTAAGTCCAGAGAGCATGCGTAACATCCCTATGCTTGTTGAAGCATACTAGTATAAGAGGTGTAGATCTTTGGCTTTTCAAGAGCTTGGGTGAGTACCTCTTTTGATGAGGTGGAGGATTGCGAGGATTCGACTTCATTAACCTGAGATTGGAGTTCCTTTAAGGATCACGAAGTCTCATTTGGACCACCATGGTCTACATCCTCCTTTTCGTCATGAATTTCATGACGAGAGACCATGTGAACGGCCTCTGCTGAGTCATTTTGAAAAAAAATTTTGGGGAAGAATTCTTCCAATGTGATGAGCTTTCGAGGTTTCTGGGTTTGTGCCAAATCATCATACATTTTTGTTCCCGGACTCTTTTGCCTCTTATTACTCCTTCTTCCTAACCAAGGCTGAATCTGGCTTTGTGCTTTTCTAGACTCTTGGGTGATCAGATGAAGAGGGAATGCTCGTTTCTTCTTCCATCTCCTGCGAGTAACCATCGTCCAGCCCTCTTCCTCATCCACTGTTGACCCTTTATCCTCATTTGCGTTATAATCAGATGCTTTTTGTGAGAGCTGAACTTGGACAGGTTCTAGAGAACCAAACTGGATGAGTGTGGCATTTGCACCATGCTTAGTAGTTGGAGACATGCAACTAGGCAACACGCAAGCAAATATAGCAAGGTTTGACTGAGCAACATCATTAAAATCCAGGTCGATTTTCCTTTCCTTGGCTAGCTTTATGATGAGCTCTTTAAGAACAAAGCATTTTTGGATTGGATGGCTTATGATGCGATGATACTTACAATAGTTCGGGTCATCAACTTTCCCTATCTCTCCTGGTCGTTTGCATTCTGGCAATTCAATTAATTTCAACTTGAGCAGTTGTTCTAGCATTTCGGGCATATCGGCATCTAGGAAAGGATAAACCTTTTGTTCCCATTCCTTAAGTGATGAGCGACGCATCTCACACCGTTGGCCTTCCTCAGGTCTCTTCTCATTAGTCTTCACATTTGTTGAAATTTTGACTGGGGCCGGGATAATATTCATTGAGTCTTTGATATTACTTTTTGCATTCTTGTCCGTTTTCCTTATTTCCTGTCTTTCTTTTCTTTCCTCAAGTATGGAAGGCTTTGTATTTCCATGGCTAGAGATACTCAATTCCATGTCATGTGCACGAGTTGCTAATTCTTCAAACGTTCGGGGCTTTATCCCTTGAAGGATGCATAGAAGTCCCCAATGCATACCTTGGATGCACATTTCTACAGCAGATATTTCAGAAAGTCTATCCTTGCAATCCAGACTCAAAGAACGCCACTGATTAATGTAATCAACGACAGGCTCATCTTTCCATTGCTTGGTATTGGTAAGCTCCATCATGCTTACCGTGCGACGTGTGCTGTAGAATCGGTTGAGAAACTCTCTTTCAAGTTGTTCCCAACTATCGATTGACTCAGGTTCTAAGTTTGTATACCAATCAAAGGCATTCCCTTTTAGTGAATAGACAAACTGCTTTACAAAGAGGCCTCTTTGTGTCCCTGCATTCTCACAAGTTTCGACAAAGTGAGCAATGTGTTGCTTAGGGTTTCCTTTGCCATCAAATTGCAAGAACTTGGGGGGTTGATACCCATTCGGCATTCTCATACTGTCAATGCGCTTGGTATAGGGTTTCGAATATACGAGAAAACTTGTAGAAGAACCTCCATATTGTGCTCGAATGGTGTTCGTTATCATGTCCTACAACTGTTGGATAGATATTGAGGCCATTAAGGTGGAATGTCCGTGTTGAGAAGTGCCTTCACCTTCTTTGCCCTTATCTACCCTAGCGTTTTCTCCTTTCAAGGTAAAGCCAGGTGGGTGCTCAAGGTTAAGACCTAATTCACCAGAATCTTGTACCTCCAGTTTGTTCATCAGGGTTGCAATTTGGACATCCTTATCTTCAAGTGCTTTTGTGAGAAGGGTGACCCTTTGTTCCATTTCGGCCATCTTTTCTTCCATGGTAGAGGTGTTGGTCATCATCACTGGCATGACCTCTAGATATGATGGAGAAAATGATGAAACAAGATGAGTCAGAGGTACTTCATTCCTTAAGATTCTCATTATGGGTGAAGATTTGATAGAAAAGGTTTTTGTTGTGGATGATTCATTATCAATTTCCAAATCTTCCGAGACAAATGAATACTTGGAGGTAGTTTCTCTATTTGCAAGAAAGTCTAGAGAGATGACAGTATGAGGTTCACTTTCTTTGGCTGCTTGGGGTTGAAGTCGATTAAGTGCCTTGGATCAACTGCGAGTGATCGGGCCGACATAATCATCAGCAATGGAAGCATCAACCACTGATTTTCAAATGTTCTTGCTAGAGGCCATTGAAGCTGGTAGTAAATTGAATTTCTTTTCTTTTGAAAGAGAAAGAGATGAGAGGCAGAGATGTCCCACCGGGCGTGCCAGAATATGTAGACGACTAAATTTCTCGGTTCGAAATAAATCAAACAAGTAAAATAGTTTCACAAATGCGAATTTGTATTGATGAATGTGTGGTACAATTCTCTGTGATTACAAAAGAGTGATCCTCTGATTCGATCTCCTTGAAAGATTTGTTGATTGGAATTATGGTAATGTGATTTAGATCCAAACACCAAATATACTTTAGTTTGACTGAAGCATGGATCGAAGATCTTTGAAATAGAATTACAAGGAATCTCTGGCTATGAGCTTGTTAGAAATCCTTTGTTCTTCGCGTTCTTCATGTTCTTCGTGTTCTTGGTGCGTTCTTCGTCTTTAAAGGTTTGTAGTGGAAGTTCTTCGGTGCTTTAGAGGCTTAGATCCGTAGAGCTTTGTTGATTTATGGTTTGTTGAGGTTTCTAGAGGCTTTTGAGCTTAAGTCCAACAAACTTCAAGATCTAGGCTGACAGCTTGGATGATTCTGCTTTGAATGTTCCTTGCATTTGAGTTTGAAACTCTTGAAGTTCCTAGAGGCTTCAGGGCTTGATTCCAGCAGAGCTTCGATACTTCTGAATCTTCTTTGATGCTGCTTGTGCTCTAAATGGCTTCCGTCCCCCTTTTATGCCTTAGGAAGGCTTCTATTTATAAGAGTTTAGAGGTAGGTGAGCGACACATGGCGGAGTTTGATTGGTGACACATGTCACAGCCTGATTGGTCTGCTTGTGTCATCGCTTACATGTGCTAGACTGCTTGTGTCATTGCTTACACGTGCTGATGTGTGATTGGTTTATTTCAATGACACTTGGCAAATTTCTGTTGGTTTCTAAGTAGTGATAGCAAAACTTAGCAGCAGTATGTGGCGCTTTGTAATCGACTGTATTTTGTGGATTTGGTAGTATGATGTGTCAGCTTGTGATAGGTCGGGAATTTTCCCTCTCTATAATATGATGCAAGATAAAACTCTATGTGCATTGTAAATACAAGAGGAAAAAGAAAAAGAAAACCCTTTTGTCTGTTTCTTATACTAAAATGTATAACTGTGGCAATCATAGCACTGTAAAACTAACAAATTCTTAAGAAAGTTTATAGGAAATCAATTTCAGCGGTTTTTGTATTATAATTATTTTTAAATTTAGATTGGTAAGTACACTTTTCATGAATCCATAAGTTGTCACCTAACTCTCCACCCCTAATAGGTGGAGGGGATGCCATGTGGGCCAAAGACCACAAGTGGGTATGATTAGTATTTTAGATCTGGGATATTTTATTATTTGTATAAAAGATAGTACATACATTTGTTTTGATGAGTCAAATTACAAATTATGGTGAAAGTATAAAAAAGATACTACATTGATTGATATTTCACACAAACATTAGGAGAGACAACTAGAAGAGATACCCAGGAAAGCTCTCTGGTGAAAATGCATTCTCAAAGGTTCACAACCTCTTTTTCACACTGCAGTTTATGAAAACTATGCCATTTTTTTTTTCTCTAAAATATCCATTTTCCCACTATATCCTACAATATTCTTCTTGGACAACTTGTTGCACTGTAAGCAAGGCACTAATGGCCTAAGTTTTGTTGTATATAAGTATAGTACTACGTACTACAAATTCCATCAAAATTAACAATCGTATTCAATCTCCATCCTTTTTCAACCTCCATTCCACTCAATCCCCGTCCTCATTAAGAGGAGTATGATACCATTACCTTCTTTCTTACCAAATAACAATCTTATTCTTATAAAAGTTGTGCCACCTCTAAAATAAAGTAAATGACATTTTCAAAAAGTCACTACATCTTTCTTCTTCCTATCAAAAATCATATCATTTCAAACCAAGACATTTAAATTTAAATTGGGAGTAAATAGTTTCCATTAGAATACAAAATCAAACCAAGTGCAATCCATATATAAAAAAACATTTAAAAAAATGGCATGTGAAGTAAGCACATACATGTCACTGGGCATAGGTTTCAAATCTAAATTGGTTAAATCTTTAGTGTTGTGCTTTACCTACCCATTCCAAATAGCTTTTGACCGATGGTCGGCCTGCAACGTCAACACCGACCTGTCAATGGGGCCAGGTTGCGCATGGTCAATCTGTCCAGCATTTGCAGCAGCCATACTGCACAAGAATGATAATCAATTAGCATGTAATAGACATTATTGAAAACAAAAACAAAAACAATCTAAGAAATATTCTCAAAAAACAAAAATTTAACAAAGTGGCAATCCCACAATACACAACAAATGCAGGCCTAATCTACGCCCAAACAAGATAACTTATAATTCATATTTCCTAACTGAAAGAGCCCTTGCTCTAATTCCTAATTGAAAGGGCGGCCAAGTAATGCAACCATTATTAAGGGCTTTTATCCAAAATGGATCCAAGAAATAAAGGCAAATGCCTTAAGAATGAAAAATAAAAACTAAAAAAGACCTGTATTGGTGCCAAGGAACAACATACTACCAACTTCGGTAAATGTTGAGATGGATGACATCCATGAGGATGACAAAAGGAGGATCATCTATAGGAATAAGAAGGCATTCTGCCATTTTTTTTCTTTTTTATGAATGATAAAACTTCATGGATTGCAAAAATTTCTAATATATAAAAAATGCAACTTCAACAAGCAATGAACTTAATGTGAGTATTGAAGAAACTTACACTATGAGTTCTTTGTAATTCTAGATTACAAAACCAACTTATATGCTTAGAGTATTGAACAAATCCTCAGAATTATGAGAACCATTCTGAGAAAATTAGCTTCATATAATGCATTATGTGATTATTAAAAAATATATATGTATAAAAAAATAGAAGAATGAAATGATTGGTTATGGTCATTTGCAATAATCAGGTAGATGAGGTGAAGTGAAATAAAGGATCATTTCCTTGGAATTGGGAAGTGGCTTATGACTATAACTGAGGGATGTTGAACAGTTTAAGGTAACCAAGCAAAAAGATTAATTACCTATTGATGGTAACAAATTGAAACTACGTTTACATTTAAATCATGCCTTAATCTAAATCAATCAAGCTTTAACCTAAATCATAATAACTCGTTGATTCACTCTTTTTCCCCCTTGAATCAACCTACGCCCTGTTGAAGAACTTCCTTTTGGGTTTGTATGGTTGAAACAATCTTGGATGTTTCTACCCATGGAAAGGAGCAACAATTAGAATTAGCAATCTTAATACATTGATTGTCAACTTTGTTTAGGCTCACTTAATGGTTTGAAGGTAAAGACAGTGATTTGCTAATACAATTTAGAGTTTGAGCTTACAAGACCTTAAAATTGATTCGATTTCTGGATTTAGGATCTCATAGTCATTTCATATTTTGCATTTTTAAAAAAAAGTAGTGCTCAGGTATTTCTATGCTCACAATGTTTAGAACATTGGCCAATTTACATAGTCAACCCAAGATTTCTGCCAAAAGGGGCACTGCCATCACTAGCTACATGTTGACTAAAACTGTTGCCGTATGAATGGGCAACCTTTCATGCAGCAGAGCACATTTTTCTTTTCCTCAAACTTTCAGAAGCATACAAAGGAAAACATCCATTGACCCAGAAAGCATGAATGTTATCAAATAACAGTGTCAATTGTACTTCTAAAGTATTAAATTCAATGTGATAGAACCAACGTAATTGGTTGAACATTGTAATGCCAATGGTCATTGCAACCACGCAACCATGCATTTAATGGTCAATGCAACCAAGCATCTATATATTACTAAAAGTTGAAACGTAGCGTTTAATGCTGCTGCGCTCATATTGAACCACGTCAGCATCCACGTCATTATCTTTTTTTCTTTCCATTTTCTTATAATTATTTTTAATATTTTTTTATTTCATATTTACACTTCTCCAACCTTTCTCTCTCTCTTAACTTTTCATCTCCCCACTGCTTCTCCAACCTTTTTCCTTCCCTCACCTTCTCATTTCTCCATTACCTTCTACATTAATATCATTCTTCATCTTTCCCTTCATCTTCTTTTATTTTTGTCTCTTCTTATTCACACCTTCTTACTATAAATTTGTCACTATCTCTTTCATTCTATGCATAGTTTTCCCTTATAAAAAA
This sequence comes from Lithocarpus polystachyus, assembly GCA_033629205.1. Taxonomy (NCBI): domain Eukaryota; kingdom Viridiplantae; phylum Streptophyta; class Magnoliopsida; order Fagales; family Fagaceae; genus Lithocarpus; species Lithocarpus polystachyus. The sequence goes on from CM066164.1 coordinate 78,931,671, forward strand.
AAAATGTTCTCTCTCTCTCTTTCTCTCTCTCTCACACACACAGACACACAAAATTTTTGGGTGGATTTTTATTTTTTATTTTTCTTGCATCTTCGCTTTAGGTTGATAATTTTTTATATTCTTTAATCTACTTTAGGTTAATGCAATTCAGTTTTTTTTTTTTTTTAATTGTTGTGTTTTTTTTTCTCTCTCTTTGATTGTTAAATGTTATCCTATTGCGTTATAATGGATTAAATATAGCATATAAAAATATAATATTATTCTACTACATAGCATGATTTGAATAATGTAATTTGGTAGTTATTGTAATTTGATAGCATAATTTTTATAGTGCTCAATTTAGATGTTAAACTATGAGACTTTAATCATTTTTGTTTATTTTTTAATCCTTTGTGATGGACAAAGTACTCTTAATAATTTTATTAAAAGTACTCTATAATGCCATTTATTTAGAGAAAAGCAAAGGTTGGCCAAACAAAAATTATTGGATGAGAGACAAATTTTATCTATCACAATTTTACTTTAATTATTATTATTATTATTATTATTATTTTATAACAAAGCATATATAAAAATTTAATTCTTAGATTTTGCTAATAATTGTTTATTTGATAATATGTTTTAGGTGGATGAAATTACAATTTTTGCAAAAAAAAAATAACCTTAGTAGATTATAAATAACAAATTGTTTTCCTAATTGGTCCAATTAATCATAGTTAAGTTTTATTAGTTTTTTTAGTAAATGCTGAAGTGTAGCATTTAATGCTGCGTTCACGTTGAGCCATGTCAGCGTTCACGTTGAGTCATGTCAGCATCCACGTCATTATTATTTTTTTTTTTCTATTTTCTTATATTTATTTTTAATATATTTTTATTTCATATTTACACTTTTCCAACCTTTCTCCCTCCCTTATCTTTTCATCTCCCCATTTTTTCTCCAACCTTTCTCCTTCCCTCACCTTCTCATCTCTCCACTACCCTCTACATTAATATCATTCTTCATCTTTCCTATCATTTTCCTCTATTTTTGTCTCTTCTTATTCACACCCTCTTACTATAAATTTGTCACTATCTCTTTCATTCTATGCATAATTCTCCCTTACAAAAAAATGATTCTCTCTCTATCACACACACACACACACACACACACACACAATTTTTGGGTGGATTTTTATTTTTTATTTTTCTTGTATCTTTACTTTAGGTTGATAATTTTTTATATTCTTTAATCTACTTTAGGTTAATGCGATTCGATTATTTTTTTTTTAATTTTTTTTTTCTCCCTCTCTTTAATTGTTAAATGTTATTTTATTACGTTATAAAGGATTAAATATAGCATATAAAAATATAATATTATTCTACTACATAGCATGATTTGGATAATTTAATTTGGTAGTTATTTTAATTTGATAACATGATTTTTATAGTGCTCAATTTAGATGCTAAACTATGAAACTTTAATTATTTTTGTTTATTTTTTAATCCTTTGTGGTGGACAAAGTACTCTTAATAATTGTATTGGAAGTACTATATAATGCCATTTATTTAGAGAAAAGCAAAGGTTGGCTAAACAAAAATTATTAGATGAGAGACAAATTTTATCTTTCGAAATTTTACTTTAATAATAATAATAATAATAATAATAATAATAATTATTATTATTATTATTATTATTATTATTATTATTATTATTTTATAACAATGCATATAAAGAAATTTAATTCTTAGATTTTGCTAATAATTGTTTATTTGATAATATGTTTTGGGTGGACGAAATTATAATTTCTACAAAGAAAATAACCTTAGTAGATTATAAACAACAAATTATTCTGCTAATTGGTCCAATTAATCATAGTTAAGTTTTATTAATTTTTTTAGTTACTTTTTTCAGTGTTTTGGATTGTAGGAAGGAAAAAAAAAAGTTTGAGAAAGTTTGTTTAAAACTGAAAGAATAATTTCCAAATTTTATATTCTTTTTAACGATTCACAAAATGTTATAAATAACTTTTATAAAAAAAAAATATTTTCATTAACTTGCCTTTTGAATTTCTGAGAAAAATTGTATTTTTTTTTCATTTTAGTACAACAAAAATTATTAAATTTATGATTTATGATTGTTTCTATATTATATTTATAATTATTCTTATAATAAATAAAAATATAATTACAAAATACATTACTCTTTATTAAATTATTTTTAATTGTATAAAAAAATTTAATAAAACCACCATAAAAATAATTATCATGCGCAACGCGCGTGTTCGCGGCTAGTTTAAATTTAATTCGTAAAATTAATGTACTGCACCCAAATAGCTGTATTTAAGTTTCGGCCGATGCATAAGATTCAAACAGAGAGTAACACACAAAACAACTGCTATTCCTAAAAATTTCTCAGTTTCCTCATTTTAAATTTTCTCAAACACACCAATGCCATCATAAAATGGAAAACTTTCTTGTCATTTCCTAGTCTTTTCCTGCATTTTCTGGGGAACCAATCAGAGAGTAACACACACAAAAAAGTTCTAAAATAGTAAAGTCAACAATCAAAACAATCATAATTATGGCACAAAAACCCTAAACTTCTGTTTATCCATCTAAATAGCAAGAAACAACAACAACAACAACAACAAGTTCTAAAATAGTACAGTCAACAATCAAATCAATCATAATTTTGGAACAAAAACCATAAACCCACATGAAAAAATCACACAATTAGAAAAACAATAGAAAATGTACTTCAAAAGTGGGTTTAGGAGAAGAAAATCACACCTGAGAGAACTGGAGAAGGTTGTGAAAGTGGAGGTGCGTGAGAGTGGAGACTGAGTGAGCGTGGAGAGGGTGCTTGAGAGTGGAGACTAAGTGAGAGTGGCTCGGTGAGTGAGAGAGGCGTGAGAGTGTAGAGGTTCTGTGTGAGAGTGAGAGGGTGAGTGAGAGTGGAGAGGCGTTTAATTTTGAAAATGCCCTATATGAAATCGAGTCTTAGAGACTTGGTTTCCAGGTGGCTTCCACATGGATCAATCATGTCACATACAAATCGATGCTTAAAAAGTCGGCTTATAAATCGAGTCTTAAAGACTTGATTTCCAAGTGGGCGTCAATGGAAAAAACGCTACATTAGACAATAGAGCTTAGTGGATATGATTTTGCACAGAGAGAGAGAGAGAGAGAGAGAGAGAGAGAGAGAGATAGATTAGAGAATTACAGTTAGAATTAGTTGTAACAGTTTGGATAGTTATGTTCATTTCTACTGATGTTATGCAAAATAAAACTATAGCTTCAATTTTATTAAGCAAGTGGAAGAAAAAGTAATAGGAACTTATATAAAATAGAACGGAGCTTCAATTTATATAAAATAGAACGGAGCTTCAATTTATATAAAATAGAACGGAGGAAAATAATACACGTGGCCGAACCTCCTTAACTAAACTCTTGAGAATCCATAACTGATCCCAAAAACTTGGAATTGAAGTAGGAAAACTAAGTTCATGACTGTGAACAACTATAGGGAGGATATCTTAAACACGTGTTTAACTTACACGGGTAGCTGAACCTATAGAGGTCGAGCCTTGGTACGATGGCAAGTGCCTTCTACCAAAATCAATAAGGTCTTGGTTTCGAGTCTTGGAATCAACCTCTTCAAGTAATCCATTAACTCTCCTAGACCCTACGGAAGTGGGAGTTTTGTTAATTGGGTACCACCACCTCTAGTAGCTGAACCTATGGATGAGGTAGCGTCATGTGTTTTCCTTAAGAGAATATGAGATCATTGTTAGCCTGCTCAGTAGGTAACATGCTTCAGGTCTGTTAGCTAACAACATAATAAGCTGAATGGTAACTATTCAAGTAGAAATAGTGGCTCCAGGTAGGCAAATACTTGGGCTAATTCAATTCCAAATGCATGCCACCATAATTTGAAGTTTATATTGTCCATGTTCTCATAATCTCATTAGGTATAGCATCCGTAGAATTGGTTTGAAGTAGATACAAGTTGGATATAACACAAAAACATCACTGCTAACCTACTATTTGAATAACACTGCCTCTTCATCCTCTGCTAACTTTGAAGCATTAGCCAACAATTCCTGAGGGAATAATGAAGGATCCACATTCTGTTCAGCCCAACTGGAAAGCATAGAATAAGAAGTCAACAAATCACCAATTCCAAATTCATGAAATTTCTGGGGAATTGACACAGCAAAAATTGTAACATGTGTGGACTCCTTAATTCATTACAAGCCTTGACAAAATTTGCCAACTTTTTATGAGTCTTTAATCATATGCATGTGGTTTTGGTTAAATTTTTCAAATGAGAACAATGATATGCAACTTATCCACCAGTTTACTAATTTATTTACTGTTCACATTTAGGAAATACAATTTGAACACTGAAAATTGAATTTAGTCATCGTGAACATGAAGTGATTTTTTTTGAATAAATAATTCTACTTATCAGAAAAATAATTGAATTTAATTATCAAATAACGGAAAATTCTGAGTATCATACCCAGAGACACCATCAGCAACAGCAATAACTCCCCCATTGTAGTTGCTCACAAAAAAAAAAAAGCATCCTCCCCACCTCTCTCAACTTTCAGAAAGATCAAGACTTGATAATATGTTAAAGAAACAAGTAGAAATAACAAAACACTTTTTTTTTTAAACCCAAAATTGTCTCCAAAAAGCGATAGGAAGAGTGGACCATAGAGGGGATACAAAAGGTGGTTTGTTTGCAGTGTGCAATTACCGTGTTGGGGTGTGGAATAAGGTGAGTGCCAGCAGAGAAAGATACCTCTTACCTACAAAATTAGCAATATACATGAACTAACTTGTTAGGCCATTAACAATAGCTGTTAGATGGATTACAACATTAGACTCATTTCCAAATGAATCAATGACCATATTTATCTGAAATATTGATCATCTTGAATGCATTCAAGATTTGTGTCCGTTTGCACATCTTATTTTTCAGCTTTTTAAAATACGGCTGGTGTGAAAAAGTTGTCGCTAAGAAATTAGTATTTCAGCCAAATCAAGAGTGACAACGTCATGCGATTGCCACCTGCCTAGACAACTCCCAATCGAGAGAGATAATGTCGTGCTGCTGTCACGAGTCGAAAATCTCCTATTGGGGTGAGCATTTATCATTATTATTCATTTTTCCTCTTCCCAGTTCACTCGATTTTTATTTCTGTAGCATGTAAGATATGTTGATTTGCATCTGGTTTTTTTTTTGGGGGGGGGGGGGGGGGGGAATTGATTTTTGAGGTAGAACCAGTTGTAACAGTTTGCATTTATTTTTTAAAATCTATAGCATAGTAGATGATAGAGCATAGAGGATATGATTTTGCACAGAGATTATAGAATTAGATTGGCTGTTGGTAATGGTGTGTGTTATGCAAAATAAACTATAGCTTCAATTATAATGATAGAATAAAAGTAATTAGATTGGCTGCTGCATTAGAGGTGACTGCTAAATATGATTGATTTCAACACTGTAATAGAATGTGATTGATTTTTCTTGATTTGAATGTGATAGTCGTGCCCTAGCCCTATGAGCAAAGCATAAGTTTGGATTAATGGGTAATAATCCATATTGCTTATACCAGTTAACTGTATCTATTGGCTTATTGAAAAAGAATTATTTGTCCTGATTATGTTAGAATATTTAATTAGGATTTAATTAATCTAAATATGCTATAGTGAACCAGTTAAAATCTCAGAAAAGTTGCTTTATATTTCTCATTTGTTCACAAGGGACTAATGTATCGTGCCAAATTTACTTTTTTCCAAGGATTCTATAACATATATTATCATTACTGGTGATTTTTGTATTTTGTTGGATGGATGATAGAATCTTATGACCCTTGATCTGATCCACGGGACCCTCTCGCCAATCCTATGTAGGATCCCATTCTTGACAACCATGCCTCTGATTTGCTGGTCATGAACTCCTTCAGAAGCGTTGCAAAGCACTCAATAATTTCTCTGATAGACTCAGTTACCACCCTAAAAGAGCTGAAGCAAATCCACTCCCAACTGGTACTTAACAGTCTTCTTAGAGACCCTCATCTGTTGGGCCAATTTATAGCTACCATTGCCCTCAACAACCCCTACAATCTTGATTATTCCAATCAAGTTCTGGACCAATGTGACAACCCAACCCTCTTTGCCTTAAACTCTATGATCAGAGCCCACTCCAAAAGCTCAACACCTCAAAATAGTTTTCGCTTCTACAAAAAAATTCTTCAATCTAATCACAATCTCTCACCTGATAACTACACCTTCAATTTCTTGGTTCGCACGTGTGCTCAGCTTTCAGCACATGGGACGGGTCTGGCAGTACATGGTGCACTAATAAAACATGGGTTTGAACATGATCCACATGTTCAAAGTGGTTTGATTTTCATGTACACTGAATTGGGTTGCCTGAGTTCGTGTCATAAGGTGTTTGGTAAAATTCGAGAGCCAGATTTGGTGTGTCAGACAGCTATGGTGAGTGCTTGTGCAAAATGTGGTGACATTGGTTTTGCAAGGGAGCTGTTTGATGTAATGCCTATGAGGGACCATATTGCATGGAACACAATGATTGCAGGGTATGCACAATGTGGGCAGCCGAGGGACGCATTGAGTTTATTCCATTTGATGCAAATGGAGGGTGTTTGGGTGAATGAGGTGTCTATGGTTTCGGTTTTATCTGCGTGCACCCACTTAGGTGCATTGGATCAAGGGAGGTGGGCACATGCTTATATAGAGAGAAACAAGCTAAGGATGACGGTGACACTGGGGACTGCACCGATTGACATGTATGCGAAATGTGGAAATGTGAGTAAGGCCATGGAAGTTTTCTGGGGAATGAAAGAAAAGAATGTGTATACTTGGACTAGTGCCATGGGTGGGCTAGCCATGAATGGATTTGGAAAGAAGTGTCTTGAACTTTTTTCTCTTATGAAACATGATGGCATTCATCCCAATGAGATCACGTTTGTTTCAGTTCTTAGAGGTTGTACTGTGGCTGGACTAGTTGAGGAAGGCCGTGAGCATTTTGAGTCAATGGGGAAAGTGTACGCAATTGAGCCTCAGCTGGAGCACTATGGGTGCATGGTTGATTTATATGGTCGAGCTGGCCGCTTAGATGAAGCATTAAACTTTATCAATAACATGCCCATGAAACCTCATTCTGGTGCTTGGGGAGCTTTGCTTAATGCTTGTAGAATGTATAAAAATATGAAACTGGGTGAACTTGCCTCTAGAAAGCTAGTGGAGCTGGAGGCCAAGAATCATTGTGCTTATGTTCTTCTGTCAAATATGTATGCTGATAACAAGAACTGGGAAGAGGTTAGTTCTGTGCGTGAGATTATGAAGGCTAGAGGTTTGACAAAGCTCCCTGGATGTAGTGTTATAGAGGTTGGTGGTGAAGTTCATGAGTTCTTTGTTGGGGATAATTCTCATCCACGGTATGATGAAATTGAGATGATGATGGCAGAGATATCAAAGCGATTGAGACTAGCTGGTTATGTAGCTGACACTAACCCTGTTCTGTTTGATATAGAAGAGGAAGAAAAAGAGGATGCTTTGTTTAAACATAGTGAGAAGGTAGCCATTGCTTTTGGTTTGATCACTTTAAAAGAAGGTGTACCCATTAGGATTGTGAAGAACCTCAGGATTTGTTGGGATTGTCATGAAGTAGCAAAAAAAATATCTGAAACTTTTAACAGAGAGATTATTGTGAGAGACAGGAATAGGTTTCACCATTTTAAAGACGGTGACTGTTCTTGTAAAGGTTATTGGTGAAAGAACTGAAATGTATACTCTCTTCACTTTATTTAGTTAAGGATGATTTTAGTTAACATATTCTGTGACTGACATATCAGTTGTAATTCTTTGTTGTACTTCCTAAAACAAATAAGAAATTTGCAATACACTTCTTTGAGTGTCTGTCTTTTGGTCTGTCTTAGGAGTCCAATATCTTTTTATGACAGTACCATAAAAAAGATTGTATTCACCATTCAGTGCACAAAATTGCCACTTCTATGGATTTGGAAAAGGTGATTGGTAACCAGGCTTACCTCCAATGTTTTTTTGTGGGTGACGCTGATTCTCAGATTCAATCCTGTGATATGCCGCTTTGACATAATTGAGATTTTTAAAGAGGCAACTTGGAGATAAGCAGCTAGGCTTCAGAGAAGTGATTTGATGTAATTGCAATCAAAGATTTGACCATTTCCTTATAAATGCATATTTTGTAACCTACTCCTGCATTTTAATTCAAGTCAGATCATACAATATTTCTTACCAATACAAAATTCATTTTGGTCTTGTTAGTTAAATTTGCCTTAACCAAGCGAATTGAACCATCTTACGCAAGTACTTTCCTTTGCAAATCAGTGGCTCTGCTCATTTCTTTCATTTGATGATCACAGCCAACAAAAAATTGGTTGGTTCTTTCCATTTGCTGTCAAGCTTTTTGGAACATTGAAAAAAAAAAAAAAAAACTTGTATAGGATGTACAGATAAAAAGAATTTGAAATGCAGAGTTTGAAAAGAAGGAAGTTTTGAAAAAATAGAGAAAAAAAAAAGAAGAAGACTAATTAGTATCTCCCTGACAATTAACAAGCAATCATCAAATTGAAAGCCTTCCCAATTGTTGGGCCGTACCTCCTATGAGGAGGTGGTTTCGTCAGCCCAATCAATTAAAATACCGAGAAAGAACAAGGAGTGCGTAGTAATAGACAAGGCTGCACAGAGCCATGCTTAAGAGCACTCGCAGCAAGCTTTATGAACTAGCAATCTAGCATTTTAGTAAAATTTTAACGAAACTCGTGTACAAGCTAAGCCCATTAACCTCATTAGTTTATCCCAAAAATTTAAGATCTGCTCTAGCTATAGAAAAGGGCCAGTTTACAACAGGATTTTGTTATTTTTTGTATTAATGCTTTTAAATCTAGATGGGATGGAGTTGTATTATAATTGTAACTACATCTTAATTGTCAAAAGTCTTTTTTTGGTTCAAAATTGTCAAAAGTCTTATGGATCAATTGTATTGCCTTATGCCTACTCTCATTTATTAGAGAAAATAAGGGTTTGAATTTTTCATTGATCAAATTATTAAAAACTAAAAAAACTGCAACTTAATCTAATGAATTTCTACTATATATATAAAAAAAAAAATTGTTTCTTTACGTAACAATGAAGTTGAGAGAGAGATTGAATTAGTGAAAAAAAGTTAGCCTTTTCTTTAATAATTGATCACTTTAAGCTAAGATAAGATGATTGTTTCAAGATGGATTTTTAGTATTTTGTTCATGGTGACAAGAAATTCGTTTTAAATAGTTCGATCTATTAGACCCCTTCTCAGATTCGTGGTTTTTAACACAAACGATCTATTAGTTGAAATAATTGTTATTTGTAAGCCAATGATCATGTTATTGATGTTTTTATGCCTCGTGTTAACTAGTAAAGAACAATTGTAACTCAATTCATTTTTTGGATAAAAGTTGGGTCCAATGCTTTTGTGTATTAAACCAATTAAGATATAGATATATGACATTTATTTGACATTTGTTTAAATTCTAATCGGTTTGGTGTACAAGAGCGAGTCAGTTAACGCATAGGCCTGTTTGGATGATTTTCCTTTTCATATTAAAGGGTTTTGTTTTATATGTAAACTAGTTAGTCAAATGTGCAATACATGGGAAAAATTAATATAATATGACTTTTTTTTTTTTTTCTATATATGATATTCAACTTCCTCTCAAAAAAGAAGAAGATATTCAACGATTTTAATATAGAATAGAATTTAAATTTCATTAAAAAAAATATTGTAATATTGATATAGAACTAAAATGATCCTTTTATGAAATTCAACAATTAAAAGGATTTAAATATATAATAGAATTTAATTTTTATCAAAAAAACATAATATAATATAGGTATGTAAAATTGTAAGGTCTGAAAACTTGTAAGACACAATATTATTAGGCCAACCAAAAATCAAATGTTTTTAGTTTTATATAGATTTTGATGTGATTATCAAAAATATAGATTTTGATGTCATATTATTATGAACTTTTACTGAATTTTAATATTTATGTTAACTATTTTTTTAATTGACTTTATTTGAAATTAGTCAAATGACACATTAAATTCTTACAAAAAGAATAAAAAGGAAAATAATTTTGTTGCTTAATAATTCACGTTTTTCCTCAACGTCAACGTGCTCGTTGAAAATTCTTTGGAAAAAAAAAAAAAAAAAATGAGGAAAGAAGAATGAGGCGGGTTCTTTCGAAAGCAATTGAAACTGATAACATTTAATGAGACGGTAAGGAACTAAAAAAAAAAAAAAAAAAAAAAAGACTTTTGAGAGAATAATTTGACCTCACATTTAGCTAAGGTACGTTGGGATTTCTAGCTCTAATATTATGATAAATTATCATTTATCTCAAAAGTTTAATTTATGGTAGTATCTGACTCATACTTCTTAATATGCAAAAATTATAATAGTCAGGTTGAGTAGTTAGTAGTGGCACGTCTTACTATGCATGGGTAGTTGGTGGTACCTATGGGCTTACGAAAAAGCCCAAGTGACAATGTACCGTGGGATGTGATCCGTGGGACAATAATTATATAAGTGAGTCAAAAAAAAAATTTTTCTCAAAAAAAGAAAAAAGAAAATTAATATGTACATTAATCTCCATTAGAAGAAAAACCAGTGTAAAAGCATTTCCAAATATGCTTTGTGTGAGAACTAAAAAGTCTCTGGGTAAAACGTGAAAGAAAGGAGAGGGAGACTATTGCAACTGCAATTGATAGTTGAGAACACGACTGACAATATTTAATGCATGAGTTGGAGTGAAAGAATAGTTGGAGCTCAAACCCAGAAAGGCTCCAGTGATACATATGACACGTGTCGATGAGTTTACACTAGAAACCTTATTTTATTATTTAACCCAAAAAAAATTAAAGAGTTGGAGTTTGGACCTCATGTGTTATATTGCTGATATTGTTCTAAACCAAGTCTGTCCAAAAATTGTGATCTCTGCAAATCTTGCTTATAGCTAGGAATCTTTGAAGATAAAACTTGATGAAGTTTATTCCTTACAAATTGGGGTTCGAATCGTTTTCCATTGCAAAAAACAACACATATATCAAGTTATCAACTGAGGCGGCTGGTTCCAAAGGTCACATGGACTCAAAAAAGATGGACTTTAATTAGTGTTATCTTCTAGTGGATTGACTTTTATTAATAAAAGCAAATAGAAAGGAAAATCGTGTTTCAACAGACAAAAAGAAGAAAAAGTATATGGACAGAAAATTATATTGATTCTTGTGTAGTGAATTCCAAAGAGCTTAAGATAAGATCATAAGAACTTTTAATCTGATAAGGAATATAGTTGAATTTGTCATACTACTTAAACCTTTGTCCCAACTATTTAATCAAGCTTAGAAATCTCTATATAATGCCAAAGCTATAGGATGGTTGATTAATTAGTATATTAATTAATTACCGTATCTTCTCCACCATGTAATAAAGCAACTAAGTTCTTTTGATCTAGTCAAGCATATATGGACTTTGGAAGTTGCTTGTGAATTAAGAAATCAAAGTGACGGTAATGTAAAGACAAAACTTAAGTCGTTAAGGTATCATACATTAACTTCTTTAATTAAAATTAATTAAAAAATATGTTATTTTTTTTTTAAAACATTTAAATTCAACTACAGAATTTATTGGTCAATAGAACTACTACATGATTAAATTCAATTGAAGAATTTAAGTCACAAGAACTAAGAAACTATATGAAGCGTGTTTCAGCTAACTCAACTAGAATTAAACTCTATTTACACTAAAACTCAACTAGTACGTAAGAATTATTATCATAAAGTGGACGTTAGGTGTTTGAATGTTACAGTATCAAAAACACAATTATACATAAATTTTGTTGGTAATATAATAGAATTGTGAAGAAAAAGACCAAATCCTCAAAAAGATCTACGCATGCGGGGGTGACAAGTTAGGCTCTGGCGGCAGTTGCCTTTACTTTTCATATATATTTACATGTTCCAACTTCCAACTTTCAAGTTTAATCCGCGTTTGGTTGGCTTAACTTTTTTCTTTTTCTGGTCTGTGCACTTTTGACCAAACTTTGTTTTTATTTTTTGTTTTTTTAAAGCTTTGGAAAACGTTTTGTTGTGAATTATGATCTTCTTGATCGTTCTTACACGATGACCCAATAGAATCCAATTCCTCTGGCATGAACTTCCACGACTACTTTTTAAACTTTTGTATAATAGATTCTACAACATGATTACACATGTATTGAAGTTTGGAATTTGCAGTCTTTAGCTTTAAATCAAATATCTATTGCAATGATGACGGTCCCATGATTATAACCCCTCTCTACCTAATCTCCTATTAAAAAAGAAAAAGCATTTTGGATAACGCTACCACCTTGACTAGCAGAGCTTCGTGCGTTTGGATTGGTTGTTTTGCGGCTTTTGTCCAATTAGTGCGTTTTGCGTTTTTTAGTAGGTTACCGTTTATTTTTATACCAAACTAGCAAATTTATACAGATTTCAATGCATTTTTAGGTTCTATGGTATTATTTATACTTTTCAAAATTATTTTGTTACATAGTTCTCGATAATAAATTTTTAGTTTTCAGCAAATAAGCGATATCTAAACACACCAATCTCTTAGACTATGAAAAATTTGACTACCCACTCCACTCATTTGTGTATTGGAAGACGTTGTGTTCAGTGCATTAATGCACTAAATATGTTGAGATATGAAAATTTAACTTTCTATTCCACGCATTTCTTCATTTGCATTAACATTAGAATAAAAAGTCTCCATACCCTCGTCATTGCGTGAATCTCTTGAGGTCCATTTGGTTGGAGGAGTGAAAAAGTGGGAAAATAAAAAATTAGTGGGAGGATGGAAAAGTGGAAGGATAGAAAAAATTTAGTTTTCCCTCATGTGTGTTTGGTTGGGGGTGGAAAAGTGGGAGTGTGGAAAATTTTTTTGTTTGGTTGTAGAGAAAAAGGGAAGGATAAAAAATGTAATTTATATAAATTGACTATTATGTCCTTATTATATAATAGTGGGAAAGTGAGAGGAGTAGGTGAGTATAATAAAGTGAAGGTATTTGTGTAAATTACATCATTGACATCTTTTCCTCTCTATTTTCCTCCCAAATTGGGAGAATAAAAAAGTGTGGACCCGGAGGGATTATTTTCCTCCCCATTTTCTGTCTCTCTTGTTTTTTCTCCTAAACCAAACGGTGAAAAATACCATTTTTCACCATATTTTCCTATCCTTATTTTTCATTCTCCCTGTTTTCACCCAAACTAAACATACCCTAATTAGAATATGAAAATTTGACTGTTCAATAAAAACCATTTTGTTCATTCACAAAAACATTTAAATAATTTAGTGTCTGCCTGGCAAGTGTTTTTTCTTTTAATTTTTTAATTTATTTACTTATGTACAATTTTTTAAAAGTCTTTATTTTTATTTTTTATAGATAGAATCATATTTTAACCAATTTTTAGCAACTAAAAAAATCACTTGTATGACTTTTTTCTAGTTTCTAACTTCAGTTGAAATAAAAAGATTATTTCCCATGCATGGACCATATTTCTAAACATTCTAAAATATATTTTAAATTTTTTTATTATTAAACAAGCTTGTGTGACACCGTAACTGGAATTCACAGAATTTGCCTAAATGCCCAGTTCTAGAGGCTTAAAAAACTAGAATTCACTCCGGTTTCCAGTTTTCCCGGTCGGACCGCCCGATCTGGTCTGGGTTTCAAAACCCTAGGTGACATATTGTGATCAGAACAACATTATTTTCTCAAGAGACCAACTTTACATCATTTTTGTTACACACCAATCACAATATGTCACATCAACAATTATGAAATTTGTTAGGCGATTATTGATTATACTTATTGAAAAACAGCTATGCTAGATATTATGAAGAGTGAGACAACGTTATTGTTCCTTTCCCAGCACATGACTGACATGGCAGGAAGTATCACTGTAATAAAAAAAATGTATAAAAAAAAGCAGAAATGAAGATACAAAAAATATGAAAAAGAGAAGAAGAAATAAGATATTAATATTTTTCATTATATAAGTATTTGGTTAGAATATGATAGAAAAGTGGAGACCTATTTTCAATTTCTATAATATCTTTGTATTGAATTAATTTTTTCTTATTTAATAAATTAGAAATATTAAGTTTTTTAAAATCATTAATGTAAGATATTTTCATCATTTGTTATTTCAATTTTTGGAAGATTAAAAATGCTACATTTGAATATAAAATATTTATCTTTTTTTAATACATATTTCTTATATACTTTTCTACTCTCTAAAAAAGGAGAAAATATATATTTGAGAAAAATTTATTTATGAAAAAAAAATTAAACCTATGGATAAGAGATCATACAAGGATTTTCCTTCTCAGGGAAGGTAACATAATAATCCACCATTTTATAAGGCTTATTTTTATTTCACTTTGTACTCTCCTTCTATGGGCTCCATCCAAACTGGTAATTGGATAAAACCTCATTGTTAAGGTTTTGAAAGAAGAGGGTTAGATATGAGATAAGAGATCATACAAGATGATTTTCCTTCTCAAAGAAGACAACATGATAATCCACCCTTTATTAAGGCTTATCATTATTATTATTATTTTTTTCACTTTGTACTTTCCTTCCATCCCACTCCGATATCCAAACTGGCAATTCGATAAAACCTCATTGTTAAAGTTTCTAAAGAAGAGGATTAGATATGAGATGTGACTGAAAAAAACTTTTTCTCGACACCAATAAAGATTTAGTTCTAGCATTTTCTCTTGGCCACTACCTTTCCTTGACTGTTAATAATATTTCTAATTTTTACAATGAATCAATGATGTATAGTAATTCTTACAACAATTTTTTTTTTTTTGGACTACAGATTCCTGCAAGCATGAAATGAACCATTTAAACTTTTTTGAGAGGTGAATGAAAAGCAAGTAGTACGTAGCATTTTTTGCTGATTGTGTCCAAGCAAGCTGAATGGTAACTACTTTCCTAATAAAGAAGAAAAGTACACTATCAAAAGCCTTTCTTTTTTAATCGAAAGTTTATTATGGTTAAGCTTATCATTGCGCCTTTTTCGAAATAATCAGTTAATCACTGTTAAGCGTGGCACATACTTTTTGGAAGGAGTGAAAGCTTTTCAATTCAACTTACTTCGGTTTGTTTTTTGTTTTTTTTTTTTTTTTCAATTTGCAATTTTGTTTTTTTTTTTTCCTTATAATAATATAATAAAGCTTGAAGGAAGAAAAAAGTTTAGATTCAAATATGTTTGGAGTTATTTTCTTTTTAGCAGTACTACGAGCACAATATTTTTACAATAATTTTATAACAAAGTCTAGTTGCTTAGTGTTTACTAGTTTCATTTACATCCATCACGGACATTACTTTTTTAACTTATCATTAATAACTTATTATCACATTTAAGTTTTGTTGTAAATTTGTAAAATTTTTGTGTCCATAATTTTATTCTTCCCCTCCAAACTACTATGTAGCGATTGAAGAAATTGTCCGCGTATAATTTTAGTTGCATTATTTTTAATAAATTATATAATTTGTTTAAATAATATACATAAGTAATCTTAAAAATCCTTACGCAGTGTACTTGAGGAGATTTCTCTAAACTTTGGAGCTAATTTTTGTCCATCAAAAGAAATCTATATATGTATATGATATACAAACATATAAGCAGAACAAACAATCTGATTTTGTGCCAATATAAGAAAATTTCACATGATGTAATCTTTTGTCAAAGTATCCCATCAATTTAAAGAAAAATATATATGTAACTAATTTAAAAATATTTCAAGTCCTAAAACTACTATAGCCTATTATATTTAACAGCTCTTAAAACAACGCCAAACGAAATTTATTGAAAACTAAGATTTTTTATACGATTGATTCATAGTAGAAGTTTCTGATGTCATGATGTCATCCTATATCATATTTTTGATAAATTGTTGATCTTCATTATCATTGGTACAAAGCTAATCATGCTTCACTCTTCAAAGAAATGCAAATTAATTTCTCCAAGGTCAATGGTTCAATGACTTTTTTTTTTTTTTTTTTGGTTGAGAAAACCAATGGTTCAATGCTTGAAGAGCTAAGCAATGAGATTTAATTTAAAAAAAAACATACAGTCTTGCACGTTAATTTGCCTTCATTGTGGATTTGTGATAATCTCTTAAGACCAGAATCTCATCTGCTTGATCTTATAAAAATTGCTGTGTATTTTAGCATAAAAATTTATTATATATATAATTTTACATATTTACATTTTTAAACCACCTCACATCACATCAAATTATTTATTTTATATTACATTTCATTAAAATGTCAATTTTTTTTATTTAATTTTTTTCTCTTCATTCACACACAACAATCACCACTTATCATATTCATTCACCCTCAAGATATGTAAAGAAAGAATAAAAAAATAAAAGCAAAATGAATAGTGTCAATGTAAATTTACACTGGTACTGTAACGATCATGTATTTTTGCATAACTTTACATGAACTAATATGAATGAATTTTGAGTTGGGTTAGCTAAAATGTGGTGCTTTAAAAAAAAAAAATTATTATACAAACACGGAGCACCGATGCAAGTGTTCTTAATTAGAGAATTTGTTCTTTAAGTCCAACAATTCATTGACAATTGTGCTAGATAGTTTATATTCCACCAAAAAATAAAAATAAAAATAAAATAACAATGTTATAGACACAATAAATTCATATATATATATATATATATAACATTTTTTTTTGAAGTAGTATTGTGGTTAATGCAACATTGCCCTCCCGTGATGAAACAACCACTTACATCCTTTTATTATACACTAACTACAATCTATTTCCTCAACAATTGTGATTTAAAAAAAAAAAATTGTTATATGATTAGACTTATTGAAAAACAACTGCACCAGATGTTACGAAGAATGAAATAGCATCCTTTTATTATACACAAACTACAATCTATTACCTTAACAATTGTGATATATATATATATATATATATATATTTGAAATTTGTTATGCGATTAGGCTTATTGAAAAACAACTGTACTAGATGTTATGAAGAATGAGATAGCATGCTTCTTCCTTTCCCGACACATGACTGACATTGTAGGAAGGATTAGAAAAAATAGAGAGAGAGAAATGAAGATATAAAATATGAAAAAGATGAAGAATAAGATATTAATGCTTTTCATTATATAAGTATTTGGTAAGAATGATAAAACAAAATAAATGGAAAGAAAACATATCTTCTTTTAAATTTCTAGTATCCCTTTGTATTGAATTGTTTTTAAATAAGTTAGTAAGATCTAACATTGTTAAAGCAATTACGTAAGACATTTTTCCTCAATTTTTCTTTCAATATTTGAAAGATTAAAAAAGGTATTTTTTTTTTCCTCTTACTTTTCTACTCTATCGAATAAGAGAAAATATCTATCTATTCTCAATTTTCTCTTCACCCTTTGCAAACGCACACTTTGTTATAGAATATAATACCTATGGAATGCTGGAATTGGGGATATATATACCTATTCATTGGAATAATATATTTATATATAAAATTTTTTTTAAAGTAAATCTTTGGGTAAAGGATCTTATTAGGGTTTTGCTTCTTAGAGAATTCAACATGATAAACTATCCTTGCATAAAGTTGATTATTGTTGCACAACCTCAGTTGTAAAACATTTCATGTAATATCTAAACCTTTATACAAGATGTCCATATTTTACATATGATACATTAATATGAACACTCTTAGATATGAAAGTATGAAACAATCAAAACCTCCATATTGAGTAAAGCCTCAATGTTAATTAAGGTTTTGAAAGAGTTAGATACAGGAATCGGGATATTATCTAAACTTTTATACAAGATGTCCATATTTTACATATGAAATATTAATATTAACACTCTTGGATATGAAACAATTAAAACCTCCTTGGAAATTAAAAGTCTCAAATTAAAGTTACTGTTAATTAAGGTTTCGAAAGAAGAATTAGATACGGGAGGGAATCTGAATATGATGGAAGATCTTTTTTCCCAACACCAATGATAATTAAGATCTAGTTCTAACATTTTCTTTTGACCGTTACCTTTCCTTGACTTCTTCCATCACTAGTTCTATTTTCTTCAATGAATCTATGATAAATAGTAGTAATTCTTACAACTTGTCCATTTTCTTTTTATGGGTTGCAGATTCTTGCAAGCATGAAATGAACCATTTGAACTTTTCTGAGAGGTGAAATTAAAGCAAGCAGTAGCATCTCCTTTTGCTGATTGTGACCAAGCAAGTTGAATGGTATCTACTTTCTAAATAAAAAACAAAACTGCACAGCAAAAGCCATCTATTTGTAGAAGTTTTTACCCTGGTTAAGCTCACATGATTTGAAATAACTCTTCATTCTCAAGATAATAATTTTTAGTTAATCATTGTCAAGTGTAGCACCAAATTTTGGGTGGAAAGGAATCTTTTCTAGTTTCCAGAAGGGAATTCAAACGCTGCTGTTTCCAATTTACTTTCTATAATAAAGCTCGTAGGAAATATATATATACACACACACACACAAATATTAATCTTTTAACTAGTGCCTTAACAAAGACCCTATATATATACACACAAATATAAACAGAATAAAGAATGCAATTTTTTGCCATTTATCCATTTTCAATTTAAAAAAAAAAAAAATCCAACTCACTGAAAAATATGTCAAGTCCATCTAAATCTGCTATTGCCTATTTAAAACTATTTCAAAATTATTATTAATGATGTAAAAACGGAATCTTAATAAAGGATCAAAATTAGATTTTAATTGTATTCTAATTTTTGTGTCAAGTGTCATTTCAATTATATTTCTTATGCTATAATTCAAAAACAAAAAACAAAAATTCACAGTCATCTAAAATTACTTCTAGTCCACTTTAAACTATATCTTCAATTTTTATTTGAAACTAATCCAAATTTTCATATAAAAATTTAATATTAATTTAAGAATAAATTTAAATGAAAATTTTTATTATATTTTAAACAATTAAATAAGTTGTTGCCAAGTGCCTTATAGTTTAACTAACACTTTCTAATATTTACAAAAAACATTTAGGATTCAAATCTCCCCTCTCCTTGTAACAATTGAATTAACAAAAAAAAAAAAATTGATCTTTTTTAATATCTTTTAAAAATATATAAGTTAATAAATGATAGCTTAATATTCATAACTTATTTGAAAAAAGTAAATATTAAGTAAATTCATTACACCATAATGACAAAAATTACATTAAGAAGTGACAAAATTCTTTCGTCTAGGATTCAAATTCCCATATCCCAACTATCGAATAATTTGTATACTCTACCAAATAATATTCTTATAATCCCTTTTCAAGAGTTGACAAAAAAAAAAAAAAGATAGTATTCAACTTACGTACGCATTTAATATGTATGATGGTGTTGTTTTAAATGCGTATCAAGCAATTTATTCATCAAACTTTTGGTTTTAAATCCTTAAACCGAGCAAGAACCTAAAAGACCACGGCATCTATATGGTGGAATTTTTCACATCATAAGAGAGAGGGAGGATATGGAAGTTAGAACAATGACAACCTTACATGGTGGTAGTGAAAAAAAAGTTCTTCATGACATCAATTACAACTTCTAGTTTGGGAATCTTCCTCTTGCTGGGGTCTCTTTTCAGCACCAACGAAACATTCATGGTTTGAAATCTAGGAAACAAACAAGTAATTTACATAACTTGATGAATCATAACTTATATTTAATTAGAATATAATTATTGCACTATAAGAAAGTGGAAAGCTCGTATCAAAAAAAAAAAAGAAAAAAAAGAAAAAAAAAGAAAGTGGAAAGCTAGCATATGATATGACCTATCATTTTGGTCACGTCTTGTGTTTGTGGTGAACCAGGCCAATATAACAAACTAGATCACCTGAGCAATGGATAATGATGCGCGTAGCTAGCATAGGCTAGCTAAAGCTGCTCAATTATATTCTTGAATTCTTGTTATCAATATGCCATTTTTTTGGCTGTGAAGGAATAAGAATTTCTGCATGGAAAATGTTCATTGCGATCCTTTTATGTATACTTTCGTTTATTACTTTAGGAAGGTAGTATTTATTATAAGCCACATCCAGAGAATATCTGATAATTCATTGATTCCTTTCCACTTTAGTCATTGTCATTTTATTTGAACTTCATTCTCTGTATTTGGGGACATTTTTTCTTAGCTCTAGGGCCATGGGTTCCATGACTTCCCAACCATTCATTTAGGCCTCCCCCATTTACAGGAATAGATTCTGAATTTTCCCAAGAAAATTGTTATTGTAAATTTTTTGTTACTTTCAAAACAGATTTATGGTCATATTATCCTTAAATTAATTGAAGAAAGTCAATATCTTACAATGGGGGCAAAGGTCAGAAGACTCAGAATTTAAGCTTGTTTGAAGTTTTGATTATGCATAAAGTCTATATTAAGGTGCCGGATGGGGTTGAAAGTAAAATCAAGAAAAAAAAAATTGTAAAAGGTCCCTTTTGAGATTTGCATAATATAACAATAGAAAGTTTGGAAATTATAACTTTAAGCATTATGCAAAGAGGAAACTAAGAAAATCTGAACTTGATATATATGTCATTGCTTTCCCTACAATGAATGGCATTTCTTATATAAATCTGAAGAGAGATGCATGAATAAAAACAACACAGAATCCCCTAGTACATTAGGTGGCACAGAGAGAAGACTAGTACATGTCTAAGTGCCCTTCCATTACATGTGTATTTACAACTTCATCGTTATCTACCCCGGTTAATAATTCAGAAGTATCTTTATTTATTTACAGTGTATAATCTTTCTGGCACATCATCTCGTATACTCTCTGGTGTAAGTAATCATTATCTCATTCAAGCCAAGTTGGATCGAATACCCTCTAGATAGGTTCAAATTGCCATCCTTGTGGTTTTGGATGGATTATCTCCACCACCCTCCTTTCCTTCTTTTTATTATGCTTTATCAAATCATGGAAAGTCTCAATCCTCCTATACTAGTCTATGTTGCATATATATATATATATGTTAAAAAGATTGTAATATAGTGAGCTACTCAAGTGGGGTCTTGGGCCCACTTGAGCAAGACCTATGTGGTTCAACTTTTAATTGGCAAATAGAACAATATTGAAGTGTCAATTAGTAAATAAAGCACCTTTTGAGTACCGTTTGGTGAGGTAACAAGCCTACTCGAGCAAAGTGATTGTAGGGGTTAAGCAAAGCCTAGTTTACTCTACTGAATTGACAATTGCAGTAAAGGTGGCTCATTAAAGCCCACTCAAGCAAACCCTTTGCATATGTTTTGTAACTACTTTTTTTTTTTTTTTTTAAATCAATTAAAGTGACTTTCTAAAGGTGACTATTAAAGGGTCACACTTCAATAACTCTTTTTATTATAAAAATCTCTCTTAAGAATTCTCAAATGTTTCTGCTTGATTTTCAATTTTTTGCTTAGTTGCATCACACCATTGAGTAAAACTTATGATGAAGACAAGTATTGTCTAAGAACAATGCTGATTCATGCCTCTAAGCCATTATCTTTTGTTTGATTCATTGTTTCTTTTCTTGTTTACCCTTTTGATTTTTCAACAGTTTATCCATTCTATTTACTTTCTAACCAACATTACCTAAAAGAAAACTAAAAGTAATCTTTGAGTGAATTTTATTACCAAAGTTCAATAAATTTTAAGTACTATTCAGAATCAATTTTAACTACTAAAAAAAAGAAAAAAAAGAAAAGAATGAAAGATTAAAGAAGGATGTCTCTAAAAGAGAATAAAGAAAGTGACATGATTTATTTTTAAAATATTTAAAAGAGATTAAAGAAAAAAGAGTTTATAATGAGAGAAGATTGTGAGAGTTACAGATACGATTGGAGCGGCGGTGACTTTTGGGGGAGGTTCACGTGGATGATTAATGTCAGTTCCAGCAGAAAATTAGAATGGACCTGGGCAACTGGACCCACCTAATTCACCCCACCAAATTCGTTAGCGTGGTCAACATGTAATTGCAGAAAACTGTAAATGTACATTTCAAATTATTATTATTAATTTTGTTTCCTTTTGGGTCAGATAGCAACACATATATACTTCATACACAATAAAAACAATAAAAACAAGTATCACGTCATTTAAATGCGGCAGTTACTTCACAAGTATAAGTATTTATCGGATGAAAAGAATAAAGGTTAGGTTTTAAGTTTTCAGAAAAGAACTTCATACACATATATATATATTTAAGTTAGATTAGAGTAGAATTTCAATACAGTATAAAAAAACAAAAAAAAATAAAAATCATCATAAAATAATATCTAAATCAATTTGACTCGATTAGTTCTAAAACCACAAATTATTCTTCAAGTTTTTTGCAATAACTCTAACGTGATAGACTATGAGTGGCCATTTTTTCTTTACCAATCGCACTCTGTCACGTTATAGTTGTGATAAGAAGTGAAAAATTGCGTGTTCTTAGACTTTTCCATTTTGTGGAGAAACAACTTTGTACTGTTTAGATTGCGTCTGTGTCTTGCGTCTGCGTTGCAACTTTTTTTTTTTTGGAGAAGCGTTTTTCTATGGTTTTATGTCACACTAGTGGATCCCGTGCACTGTTTATGGAACTCACAAACCTCTATTTTCAGCAAATTTTTCATTAAAAATAGGTCTCACGATACTATTCACACATTTAAAAATTATTTTGCTACACTGTTTTTAATTTTCAGCAAAATAAACGGTATCTAATGGACCTTTAGATTTTTCTTTGGACGTTGCTTTCATTTGTGTCTTCCCCAGATTCAAACTTTCAATGCATATACACCACATTACGTTCAAATCATATTTAATTAATGCAGACTCATTCTGTTTCCTCTCACCTAATTTGGGTCCCTCTATTAACATTTTGTCCCAAATAACTAACATTTAATCCATGTGGGTGTGCTGCTTCGTGCATCACGATTTCCTTCTATTTCCCTCTCATACAATAAGGAACACTTCAAAGTTTCAAACTCTACTTTCGTGGGTCACGTTTACTTACAAGTTACAACCTAAGTACATTGTAGAAGAGTTAGAACTTGGTAATTAAGCCGAGCATTCCTTAATCCATATTAACAAGAACTTGGTGAGATTTTGAGAAGCTGTCTTTGATTGTAGAACTAATCAATTTAGTAAATAATATAAAAAAAATTGAAGAGAAAATTCATGTAAATAATTTTATGTGTTTTTACGGTGTGCTTGTATTGATAAAAGTGATGACGGAAACAAATAGAGTTTACTATATATAGGACTTAATTTATTAAAGAAATTGGACAAAAGGCTTGAATTAAATAAATTGAAATTTCGAGGACTTAATTGAATAAAAATAAAGTTAGAGGACCGTGTTAGGGACATATTCTATGTAAATTGGCTAATCATTTGACAAAACGCGCTTTACTTGTAATTGGGTAGATCTAAGATGAGTTTAGTATTTCAAGAAATAAGTGTTCAAGTTAAGTATTGAAGTCATGTAAATCTGACCAAGAAACAAGTAAAGAAAATGCTGTTCTTTAAATCTCGATAGAAGTCTCGACAGAATCCTTTCTATCGAGAATTAATGTTGAAGTTCGACAGATTCTCGACACAAGCTGTATTTGTCGAGAATTACAAAATCAGACTTTTCAAGTCTGATTACATGCATATTCCTATGTATTTGTATAGGATTTCTTTTCTCACAACTCTAGACATGTATAAAGATTATTTTAAGGGCAGTCATAAGATGATGCAAAAATAATACATGCAAAAAGTGCCCTAGTTCGTCATTCTCTCTGTAAAAGTTAATGCGTTTTTACGCCAAAGGTTTTGTGACCAAGAAGTTTCCTGATCTTCATTGTTGATGAGCTGAAGAACTTTGTAGCCAATATCTTCTTCAAGTTTGTAGAGTTAGTCACATATTGGGATCCGTGCATCATTGGTTTGTCACGTACTAAGATTTATGTATTGAACGGAAAGATTGACACTATAATACAAGTCCAATTGGATATTGGGATAAGGGTTCAACTGTAGGTTAATATTTCGGAATAGGCCAAAAGGTTTGGTAAGATTCCTTATACTTGTAACCGCTTGTGATTGATAATAGTGGATTCTTGGGAGCGGTGACCTTAAATTCACTCGGTGAGGTTTTGCCTAGGTGGTTTTCCCCATTCGTAAACAAATCACCTGTGTCAAATTTATTTTCCGTTGCATTTATTTTATTCGGTGATTTGTTTGTGCTACCATGCTATTGCATGAAATTTGATCTAATTAATTAACTTGGGTAATTAATTAATTAATTGCAAGGGGTCAATTCATTTTTAACCCAACAGACCGAAATAAATTTCAATCCAACTTAGAAGGTGCAATTTTTATTCTGTCACTACACACAGTTGGCATGATGATCACTCCATAAGTATAAGTGCATATGAGATATGAAGGGGTAAGGGTTAAGGTTCAAGTCTTTCGAAGAAATTCAAACACATACACTTAAATTAGATTAGAGTAAAATTCTATCTCAAATTTTTTTTATTTTTAAATTCTCAATGTACTTTCTCAGGTCTCTATAAGTATTACATTTTCATTCATAATGTAAGTCAGTATTTCTAACTAAGTAAAAATTTATTGCTTATAGTTTATTTGGTTTATGTATAATTTTCTAAATTTTTTTTAGATACAATTGTATTTTTGCCTAACTTATTAATATTTTTTAAGTTACATGAACCAACAAAAACAAATTATACCAAACCAACACTAATCCCACCCCCCCAAAAAAAAAAAAAAAACCGAAAGAAGATCTTCATATATATATATATATATATATATATATATATTTGCTTGGCCTTGAAATTACCTACCTTATTAGGAGACTAGCTTTAATTTCACTTTTGCATCATTTGAGTATATATTATATCCTTTGATTGAAGCTAACTGAAGTTGACCTGTTCCTGACAATAACTTCCAGTCTTCCACGTTGCGATTTTAAGTTTGCAATCATCTTTTAAAATTTTGAAAGGGACATTTTGAAATTTCTTCGGATATACCTGTAATGATGCAACTATATTTTCTTTTTCTTTTTTCTTTTCTTTTTTTCCCCTATAATGCAGCCATATTTGGAGTCTAAAGGTCATTGCTTGTGAAATAAATCTATTCGTCATTTTGGTTTACAATATATAATGTGGACATCATTTCCCCCCTACGTGTTAATCTTAATCATCATATATGATATTGATAGGTGGTACGTAAAAGTCATTCCTATAACAAAATTCTGAAAGAGATTAAAAAAAAAAAAATATATATATATATATATATATAAAATGGAAAACTTCATTATCAAATTTAAGGGTAATCATTAATTTTAGCTCACATCTCACAAAGATTACAATATAAGAAACGTACTGATATGAGTAACATCATTTTCAATTAGATTCACCATTTTTATTCTATACCAATTATATTAAATAATATCTGCGGTTATGAAAAAAATTATAAAAAATATTGTATTTTTGGACTTATTGACACCGGAATACATTCAAGGCAAACTTTTCTTATAACATAGAAATAGATCCTTTATTAGAAAAAAGAAAAAAGAAAATTACCATCTATTTAAATATATAAGAAAATAGAGGAAAAAAAAAATGTAATATACAAGAATGGAAAATATTCCCTCAACACTTAAAAAGCTCTCTTACCCTTCCAAGTACCAAGACACTGAACCCAAGTTTGAATTTGATTTGTCTAACCTAGCTAGGTCCAATTAACGAAGGTGAATCGATCGAATACACACTTAATTACTTTGAGTATGTTCTTAATTCACTCGCAACACTGCCAACTCCAAGAGAGAGGACAACAATCCAAGGTGTTGCCATTGTAGGTTTGATCTTTAGAGTTGGTGCCATGGTTTGTGGGTTAGGAAGAGTTACCGTGGGTTGTTTTTCTTTACTTATTTATTGATTATTTGTTCTTTAGATTTTGATTTATTATATTGTTGGATTATTACTTGAGGTTATGGAGATTGTTGTAGTATTGATTTTGTTTTGGTTGTGACTTAGGGCTTAAATTTTCTAAAATTTTCATTGTAGTTTTTGGTGTAAAAATTATAATAAAAAAATGGAGTGAGTAAAAAATAAAAATATTTTGATAAAATTGCTAAACAGGTTTTTTAAGAGTAAAAAACACTAAAAAAAATTTCGAGAACAAATTCTCATAATAATAATCTTTTTATTTTTATTTTGAAAACACAAAACTACATCCAAATCCTTAATAGCTACATTGTTTGTTCTTGTTCAATAATTCATATGACCAGATAGCTACATTGTTTGTTCTTGTTCAATAATTCATATAACTAGTTTCTTTCTTTTACAAAAGTAGTAATAAGTTAACAATCGTATTTGGAAGTGAGGTGTAATCACAAGATTGGGCTTCAAACAGCATATATTTAAGGACAATGACCATCACGTGATCTATTACGTATCAGTTTTTGATTGGCTAAATTGAACACTGGTATCAGAAACTTTTGAAGACGAGGGAAACCCCGTGTTGAATCTGCTATCATTTGCTTGTCTCTTTAGTTTGAAGGATAAGGTGCCCAATCCTATGCTGTTATGTGGCTTTGCTCTGCGGTTGACTCAAGAAAAACCTTGTTTTTCTGTCGGGTAAGGCTGCTAGCTAGAGACTAGAGACTACAAGTGTACCTCTTCAACCTTACTAGCTAACAAAGAGAGCTTTGTCATGATTTCAGAATTTTTTTTTTAATAATTCAAAAAGGGAATATGTCTTTGAGTGTCATATATTTTGTTTACAGTAGACCTCATATTTGGAAAAAAGAGATTGATTATGTTAGGTTAATAACTAACATCAAAGGCGGCTCTACATGAAAGGCAGGGTCAGGAACAGAGCCACTATTAGACTAGGGGCAACATTGAAGCTAGAGTTAGGGATGGAGCCACTATTAAACTATGGGGCAGTGGCCCCCCTAATTTTTTTTAAAAATTATTATTATTATTATTATTATTATTATTATTATTATTATGTGTACTAATTTTAGCAATTTTGTTTTATATAATTACATTCTGCTCCCCTTAAACAATATCATTAATTCTTTTAAGAGTAACGCTGTACTTACAAACTTTTTTATAACATTTTTACAAGCCGTTTTGATAACAAATTTTTATTGGTTCGCATATGGGCTCATCACTTACGTTATTTTTTTACTTACTAATAATTACTTATCATAACAGTAATTTATAAAAAATCTATAGATCTAAAATCTAAAACAAAATATACAAGCCCCAAAAAAATTAGCTAAACAACAAAAATTACCAATAATAAAACTAAAAAAAATTAAGCTCAATCAACCAATTTTATCCAGAATAAACAACCCTAACCTTTAAAAAAAATTCTAAACAAAAATAATGTTGTTCTTACCCACACAAAAACCGCCGCACACAGTTAACAGTAAAGTCGCCTCCTTTAACCTAAAGTTCTGGCTCCGTCCCTGGCTAGGGTAGTCACAGGAGTGACAAACCGCCCTGGTTTTGAAAAAAATATATAATTATTATATATAAATGGATCAATTATTCATACACATTGAAGCATCCTTTAAAAAATATATGGCAATTATGACTAGCATCAGGACGGCTCTACGTTGAAGCCAAGGTGGTCACATGAGTGACAGGACCACCCTGATCTTGAAAAAAAATATAATTATTATATATAAATGGATCCATAATTCATACACATTGAATCATCCTTTAAAAAATATATGGCAATTATAACTAGCATCAGGACGGCTCTACATTGAAGCCAAGGTGGTCACATGAGTGCCAGGACCACCATGATCTTGAAAAAAAATTATTATTATTATTATATATAAATGGATTCATTATTCATATACGCTGAAGCGTCCTTTAAAAAACATATAACAATTATGATTAGTCTGTTAAGTATTTATAGTCAATTCCAAAATTTTGTGACTAAGATTTGATTATTATTAGTATTAATTATGATTGAAAATAGAAGTTCTTTTTTCTTTTTTTTCTAGAAGAAAAACTCACACCCAAATGAGAGTGAGTAGATCAAAACTAAGCTCATAGGAGTTGGAAGTGTAATAGGTGTCCTAACAAAGTGTTACTAAACCAAAAGGCCTAATATGTTTTAAGAAGAGTTGAAATTTGAAAAGCAATATTGCACTACTAAAGTGCTGAAATTTGACAAAAAATGTTCTCCCAAAAGGAATCGCAACAATCGCTCCCTCCCCTCCTTTTTCCCTGTTTCCATATATTTAACTCGCATTGCTAGAATATAAAGCAGTTGAAGAATGTGCCTATATCATATGTATTTGCCTGCACAATCAGATTGATTATTCAATTAATTGGCAAAGTCATACCATGTTCTTAAAACAATGGTCAAAAAGAACAGTGAAAGTGTCTTTCACAGGCCAAAAATGGAATCATGTGGCACTACTAGGAGGTTGCTGATGAACGAGAAGTTGAAGTTTTTTTTTTTTTTTTTACAATAAAAAATATTGATGACTAGACATTATAGTTGATTTTTGGCTTAAAAAAAAGCATAAAGATTACTTTGGCTAATAAAATTAATAGAATCCCCTTCCCTTTTTCTCTCTCTCTTTTTGTTATATATATATATATATAGACACAAACTGCTTGCATACCAGATTACCAGTGCTTTATAGTTTATATAATTATATGATATATTTATTCAAAATAATCAACTCGCAAGCAGTAGTTTTCAATATATACACATATCTCAACAACTTAAACAATGTAATTCAAATGATAAAAAAAGTATTAACTTTCAACAAACCCAAAATCATTTGTTTATAAACTCGTAACATTATTTACTATAGTATTGAAAAGGATTTAATAAGAAATAATGTTAAAAGTTTTTTTTTTTTTTTTTTTTTTTTTTTTTTTTTTTTTTTTTTGTGCTATTGTGTGCTGGAGTCGTATTCGTATTGATGTTTGTAGTAAATTGTAGAACTTCTTGTTAAATAACTACTTTATTTTAAGTGATTATATCTCTTTTAATTTATAGGATCAAAGCATTGCATATGGTAATACCTAATTTTTTTTAAGGGAATAGTAATACTTAATTAATTCAATTCAAAGCATTTTCACCTCTCTCTCTCTCTCTCTCATGCACATGCACATGCACGCACAAACACACAAAAACTAAACAAAAAGTTTTGTGTCAAATCACACATGGCGTATCAATTGTTATTGATATACCACAACTTTTACCCCCTTAAAATTGGGGTTATTTTCATTTTGATCTTTTATCATTCTTCACATATGTTCATAACTATTCAAAAGTGTCAATATTTTCCTAATATTAGATGGTAAAAACATGTTGTAAACAATAATTAACCATATACATATAATATATGAGAGAGAGACGAAAGTGAAAACTTATCCTATTTCTTTTTTTGTTATATAACGCACTACTTATTGTACACTTCTTATACACACATTTCAATTATAATTGAAAATGATGAAACTATCTTTTCAAACACAATTTTTAGCTAACGTGGTATTGTGTTGTCACGTAATTAAATACAGTGTGTATTTATTACCGCTCTATATTATATGTGCTAACAAAAAACGCCAAAGATTCGACTCTGGCCATAAGGCAGGACAATTAGATTTTAAGTTATTAAATTCTTTAATTCCATCCAGCAAGTAAAACTTTGAACTCCATGTTCATAGGTAATAGTTTAAAGCCAAGTCCAGTCGTACCACTAGCTCGGTTTACTTTAGTGGAGGATGGTGGGTATGTTCTTAAAAGTAGAATTTGACTCACTTTCGGTCCTCCATGACCTTTCCTTCGGTTTTTTCGCGACCCTCACAAAAATCAAAATGCGCATTCCTTTTAACCAAAATCAGCAAAGCTCCACTCTCTCATGCACACTGGATTCCATGATTCCATCTATTGCTCTTCTTTTTATATATTTTGATGGTGAAATATGATGAAACTTATATAATCCAATGGCCATCAAAGACAAAAGTTTGGATCATCATGTTGTTCATCTTTTTATATATCTTCATGATCCACCTAATAGGTCTAGTTCATTAATTAGACGATCATGTTGCTACGCGTTTATAAATTTGAAAGAATCAAAACTTTATTTTATTGTTGTATGGCCACAGATTTGAACTCCAAGTCTAAATGATGAATGGACCAGCCTAAAAGACTCAAAAACAATGAATTTGTAGAGAGTAAGTTGAGAAAACTAGACTAGGAACGAGTTAGACAATGAACAGGACAGATACAGATGATAAGTAAAAGAGAAATAACAAGTTCAACCTAATAGGTCTAGTTTATCTTTTTATATATCTTCATGATCCACCTAATAGGTCTAGTTCATTAATTAAATGATCATGTTGCTACGCGTTTATAAATTTGAAAGAATCAAAACTTTATTTTATTGTTGTATGGCCACAGATTTGAACTTTAAGCCCAAACGATGAATGGACCAGCTTAAAAGGCCTAAAAACAATGAATTTGTAGAGAGTAGGTTGAGAAAATTAGGTTAGGAACAAGTTGGACAATGGACAGGATAGATACAGATGATAAGTAAAAGAGAAATAACAAATTCAACTTTAGAAAAAATGTCCTCAGCCAATGTTCAGACATCATTTCTCCATTAATGTGGTCAGGGTGTTAGTTGCAGGGCATTAAATGCGGTGGTAGTAGCTTTTCTTTTAGATATTTTATAGTTCCTAGCTATGTCATACGCTTGTAAGATTCGTTCTTAGTAATAAGACCTTCTTGCACCTCATCCTAAATAGCAAAGTATACATCCTAACCTTTGCCTTATTAAGTTGATGATCTATTCCTCCTCAGATTACCACCTGATTCTTCATAGTAAAAAATTGGTAGTGAAGCCTACTATCTGCTTCCTCTATACTATTGACCCATCCTTGAATATTTAAACCTCCTCGGTCGGACCTAAGACCCAATATATGTATTTGGGCCACTGGCCCACACAATTGTAATTTATACATAATTGATAGGATAAAAGTAGAGTGGGGAGAGGAAAAAAAAAGAAAAAAGAAAAAGACAAGTTTATTGTGGAAATAAAAAAATGGCTCCTTTTAACATTCACATTCTGTGAAATTTTTTATATACTAGCTTCTGAGCACGTGCTCATACGTGTACTCAGAGGCTTTTTTATTTTTTTTGGTAAAGATTAATAATTTACATCTATTATTATAATTTAGAATTATTTTTTTCAAACAAATAAAAAGAATAAACTCTAGAGATAAGTAGTAACTGTAATTTCTTTTTTAAACGTGAAAGGAAAAAAATCCTAAATTTTAGAAATTCTCTTTTTTAATTCAAAATGAAATTTGTTATTTGATATTCATGACCCTATTTCTAAATGAAGTTACCTTTCATTAATGAGGGTATTTTTAAACCACAAAAAAGTCCAGTTGAAAGGAGGGAATCTTCTTTACAAACACACACACACACACACACACACACAAGCCTCTAAGCACGTGCATTGCGTGTGCTCAGAAGCTCTTTTATTTTATTTTATTTTTGTAAAGATTAATAATTTATATCTATTATAATCTGAAAATATATATTTTTATTTTTCAAACAAATAAAAAAGATAAACTTTACTGATAAGATAAATGTGTGGGGAAAAAAGGCTAAATTTTTAGAGTTCTCTTAGTTTTTTATTTTTTAAATTGGGGGTGTTTTACTTTTATTTGAATGAAAATTGAATAAAAAATGCTAAATTTTAGGGAATAAGAAGATGAACGTGAAGGGAAAAAGATCATAAATTTTAGGGGTTCTCTTTTTGAATTTAAAATGAAATTTATTATTTGACATTTATTATCTTATTTCTAAGAGAAGTTACCTTTTATTAATGAAAGTATTTTTAAACTAAATAAAAATCCAGTTGAAAAAGGGGAATCTTCTTATATGTAGTGTATATATAATTCCATTATGTGAAAGCTAACGCGCCATAATTTAAAAAATACAAAAATTTTACCAAAATATAAAAGCAAAGATAGGTTCCTTTTAGCATTGCCATTCTGTGAAAGGTTGAAACTTGAAAGCTAGCATACCATAATTAGGATGGTGAGGGGTCAAGAACTTTACATTTAATATATTGGTTTTTAGTCAAACAAGGCAAGGGTTCCCTAATTCGCTAGTATATCTCTTTTCATTTTGGTGTGAGGATTTGATGCTTCTCTCCTTACCTATCTTTCATAATTTTAGAAATAAACTACATATTTTTGGGTGTGACTTATGTCTAGTGCTCCAGTGCACTAGAGCCGCACCGATTATGACATGTGTCCATTTTTGAACATGTGTCACAATCGCAACTCATTTAGTGCACTGGAACACTGGATGTAAGCTACGCCCCATATTTTTTAACCAAGCTATTGATCCCTTTCCCTACCAAGGCTCATAGCTCGGTTGGTAACCTTACCTCTTTTTAATAGTAAGTTCAATACCTAAAGTTGAAATTCTCTTAAAGATTTATCCATATTTAAAATAAATAAATAAAATCCATTTCTCTTACCATGCGCAATCATTAGGTTAATTATGTTTATGTGGACTTGATTCAACTATTAGTCCATTAAAAATGTGGTGCCTTAACATCCAAACTGTTCCAATTTAAAATGACTAAATCCGAATTTTTTATGAGGGCCCAAAATCGAATCCGTGCCAAATTTTAGAAACCAAAAATATATTTTAAAGAAATGAAAAAAAAAAAAAAAAAAAACGCACACACACACACACACAACAAAAAAATAAATATATAAAGGAAAGGAATTATGAGTGGAAAACATAGGGAGAGTGAAATTTGAAGGTATCAAAGCCTTTGTCTTGTTCTAGACCATTCCCCGCCCGAGTTGAACCCTTTCATTTCCCCACCTCTTTATATATATGAGATATCTCCCCCCACTAGTCATCACACTCTTACTTTTATCAGCAAAGTCCTCTCCACACTTGGGATCCAAACCAATCAACCCAACTTGAAAAAGAGAGAAAAAGAGAGGAGATAATGGTGGGTTCCTTTTCGTTTCTCTCTCTCTCTCTCTCTCTCTCCATCTCTCTTTCTCTTTCTATCTCTGTATGTTAATGATTTCCTTAATTGGAAACCACAACCAATATTGCTTTATTTTTTGTTTAACTCCTCTAGAGTTCTTATGTGCAGGAAGAAGAGCACCAGTTCAGCAGATGGGAAGGCTATGTGAACTGGAGGAACAAACCAGCTCTCAGAGGCAACCATGGTGGCATGCTTGCTGCTTCTTTTGTATTGGGTTAGTGCAAAAAAGTTCTCATCGCCCACAAGCTGATCTTTCTTTTTAAAAGTTACCACATGATTCATGTTTTTCAATTAATTCACAAGAAAATATCTTAAGTGGGTGCGTGTGTGTGTCTATTTGTGTGGAAAAGGTTTTCCCTCTAACGGTATATATATATATATTTGTATATATATTGCTAAAACAAAAAATCATTTGGTTTTGCTTGTAGTGGTGGAGATACTGGAGAACCTGGCATATTTAGCAAATGCAAGCAACTTGGTACTATATCTATCAGAGTACATGCACTTCTCTCCTTCCAAATCAGCCAACAATGTCACAAATTTCATGGGGACAGCTTTCCTTTTGGCTCTCCTTGGGGGCTTCCTATCTGATGCCTTTTTCACTACTTATCACATCTACTTGATAAGTGCAGTCATTGAACTCCTGGTAAGTTATACTCTTAATTTTCAGACCCTCCTCTTTCACATATACACATATTTTAGCCATAAAAATTCTCTTTCTGTTAAATATATAGTACTAGTGAACTAGTTTGGATTTTCCTAAAGATTAAACTTTTTTTTTTCCCCTTTATTTTTTTTTTGGGGGTAAAGGGTTTGTACTTCAATCTTGTTATTTAAAAAAAAAAAGAAAAGCTAAAAAGATTTATACAGAAAAAGGCTGCTAAAACTTTCTTAATGGGAATCTAAAGTAGACGTGGCTTGCATTAAGCAATTATTATGAGCCAGAATCAGTCACTTGTAAAGTGGGTTGCATGATTGCATCAAATATTAATGCAACAAATCAAAATCACGAAATTGAAAAGTATGATTCAAGTTGGTTTATTTTAATTACCTCTTATTCCAACTCCATTTCTTGTTGCTTCTGCTCCATTTGGTGACATTGTGAGAGAAAAGAACTTGCATGAAATTTGAATGTCATTGGAGCTCAAAGCATACAATTCTGGGGTTGTAATAAAGGTACCCCAACTTGGATTTCAGGAACATTACTTGGGCACTCTCATTGGTGAGAGTAGTAAATGGATGCACTCAATTTTCTGAAAATTGCCAATTAATTCACCTGTCTATAAATTTTCCTTTTCTTTTTGGCTTGAAACAAGTTAGAATTTTTTTAAAGAAAAATACTTTTGTAGGGCCTGTTTAACTTTGTATTTCATAATTCATAGCCCATGTTTTTTGTTTTTTTCTTCCACACCCTCTTCCCCATTTTTTTACCAAGATTCTCAACTTTGATTTTTGGACCACAATAACTTTGAAAACAAAAACTAATAACATGACCTCAACTAATAATTTTTAGATTGTAGAATGGATGATTAATTAGAAATTAGAAACTACTACACGCCTTGTAAGTTGTAACTCAATTGTCTGATTTTTCTTATTGGGAGAACACGGTTTTAAAAAACCGCCTTATTATTGGTAGAGACAATAAATTTGAAAGGTGAAGTAAGAGAATATAGATAGAAATCATTTATTTCTAGTTTGGTGGTACGAAACAACAAAGTTTACATGATTTCTAGCTTAAAAACATTTGCCGTTTTCATTGGACGTTGATATATGGACAAAACTTATGGTTGGTTTGGATTGAGGGGGAGTAAAGTAGAATAAAGTAGATTTAATCTAAAATTAGCTTATTTTTAGCTAACTCTATTCTCCTCTCCTCCCCCCTCCTTCCCTCCTCCATCCAAACGGGCCATTAGGTACAGTAACTTAGGTGCTGTTCTTTAGATTCTTTTTTTAAAATTTAGCTATGTAGTTACTTAACTAAAAAATACACTTCCGTCTCATAAGAAAAAATCCACATGACAAAATTTTAAAAGGAGAACTTAAAGAACAGCACCTAAGTACTGTACCTAAGTCTTGCTCTTGATATATTATATTCCATTAACCAAAAAAAAAATACAAATTTATCATTTGTTCAAGGATTTTCCCACGAAGAAATCGATTAAGTCATCAAGAGCAAATTTTAATTAAGTTGAAGAAAACTTACAAATCATACCAAACTTATCAAAATTTAGGCACACAAAAACACAAACATATTTAGAACATCTCGGTCCCACACATACTCCTCATGCAACGTATATCCAATCACAGTGAGTGTCTCATGGTCCCATATTTATTTCTGTTTTGTTAATACATAGGGAAACTTCACTTTCTCAATTTCAGCTCCAAGGCCACATCTACACAACGATATTGTCCTTTGCTTTAAAATCTTGTCACCTAACAAAAAAGAGTATAAGAACAGTGTCAAAAATAGTCTCTACCACCTTATACAAATGAGCCCTCGTAAAGGACAGAATTTGTGTCCAGTGCTGTAATGCACTGAACACAATGGGATCCAGATCAGACACGTATCCGTGTTTTAAGATTTGGTTTACTTTCAGTACTTTTTTAATTAAACATGTTTTTTTGTTTTAAATGTACAATAATAAGTTGTAGTGAGTTTTAATCCTCACATTTTATTTAGTTTGTGAATAATATGACAGTCTCTTATTAACAAAAAATTCATTTTAAAAAAGTATTGAAAATAAGTTCAACCCCAATTTTAACATGTTCACTGTACTGATGCACTAGACATGAGTTTAACCCCTGTTAAAACTCACCCGACGCATGTCATATATTTTTGAGCCACGTGGTACCTCACACTATCTGATCGTTGTAGCTAGGGTGTTAGGATCCACGTGTACAATTATCATCCTTATATCAGATATGGTAATTTTGGTGTACAGTGACTAAACAATAAAGTATATGCAGCTGTGGCACTGATCCATATAGAAAATTCATTCCATACCATATGGATTATGCTTTTAGTGGATCACGTTTATAAGTATAACGATCTATATATAGACGATCCGTGTGTGGCATGGACCACATGTAAAGTCTCCATCTTGATAGAGCAGAATTCAAGTCCATAAAAGTAGGCCCATACCTCAATCCCGGCCACTTCAAGACCCAACAACATTTCAACAGTGACATCTCATTGCCTAATACGACAAATGTGTCACTGTCTTTGCAATACAGTCCAGCCGTACAGGAGTTCCTGTGGGGTCAACACGTGATCTATGGGCCCAGTTCTGTGGGGGCCAACCAACTAGTTTGGTCCTACTTTTAACAAATTATCTTATGGAGCAGCTCCATAAAACTATTCTCTTACAACTTGTGATATTCGTGCGTACCTCTATACATATATATGTTTCACATGTTATCAGAGAATAGCCTAATTTTGCATAGCAATTCCATGAAATACCCCATATTTTTATGCTACCTAGCAAAGGGCTTAATTGACCTTAATTTTTTTTTTGATGAACTTGATTGATCTTAATTTGTTGCAAAGTAAAGTGTTTTTTTATTTTATTTTTTTGAGTAACTGTTGCAAAGTGAGGTTTATAGTTCAACCCATGGTACTCCAATGATGGTCATTAATTGCCTTCTAGATATTTTTTATTTTATTTTGCTTTTATGTGTATGTGTGTGTGTGTGTTTCTCTCTTTTAATTAAAACACCTAAATTAGGAATACTGGCAGTGTACAAACATAATGTTTAGTGGGAAAAGGATTACTCAAAAAACAAAAACAAAAGCAAAAACAAAAAAGTGTGAAAAGGGTCATTTTCTTCTTTTTCTATGGGCCCAAGGAAAAGGGTCTCATTATAGAAACCTTGTTTTGTTGTAGTAGTGCTTTTCATCTTTAATATGGGCCACTTGATTGTACAGGAAAATATCTCATGCAAATATTTGGGCTAGTCATAAACCATTGTCTCACTAAGGTGGGCTACCTTTCTAGATTGGAAGTGACTGGGCAATTTTCCTGGCCTTAAGTTTAGGATAAGGGCCCAAAAAAATGATGAATTTTGTTAAATGTATCCAACTAAATGACCCTTAGTACGTGGTTGATAGGATAAGGGCCCCAGTAGGTTCTTTTTAAAAAAAAAAAAAAAAAAAAAAATTTAGTACGTGGTGGATAGGATCAAGTTTAGATTTGGCTCCAAATTAAAAGAACAGTTTATTTTACTATTTAATTTATTTTTACTATAATTTATGAGTTTCATTGTACTTTTTGGTACTATTCATGAGTCTTAGTGTACTATTTCAGCTAATTTTTATCTTTATTTACAGTACTCTCAGCAAAAAATTTTCAATTTCAACATCCTAAACAAATTTTTAAGGTCCGTTTGAGATCCACTTATTATGCTAAAATTGAAAACTTTTTACTGAAAGTATTATAGATAAAGGTAAAAGTTAGTTGAAATAGTACAATAAGACCCATGAATAGTACAAAAAAGTGCAATGAGACCCATGAATAGTAGCAAAAATAAATTAAATAGTAAAATAAGTTACCAAATATTAATCTATCTAGAAGCCACCTTAAAAAGTCCAACTAAATGAATAAACAAAAAAATTTGCAAAACGTATTTACTGTCAAAGAGTATTCTATACAAATTCAAAAATGCATATTTAATTAGTAGAATTAATAAATATAAAGTTGAATTAGAGAATTTATAGAAAATCACTTGATAATAAGTTCTAATTAGTTTTTTCTTTAGATACAAATTCTAATTAGTTTAAACTTAGTTTAACACTATTTGAAATTCCTAAATTAAATTGAAATATATATATTAGAATGATAAGCCACTGAACTTTATGAACTGTGTACATTATATTCTGTTCCTAATGATGCAACTACTCAAACAGGGTTTGATTGTACTCTTTGTGCAAGCTCGGTCACCTTCACTAATGCCACCAGCATGTGACCCAACCAACCTCAATATTCCTTGCCAGGAAGTTTATGGTGCAAAAGCTGCAATGCTGTTTATAGGGCTCTATCTAGTGGCCCTTGGTGTTGGAGGGATAAAGGGATCACTACCATCACATGGGGCTGAGCAATTTGATGAAAGCACACCACAAGGAAGGAAGCAAAGATCAACCTTCTTCAACTACTTTGTTTTCTGTCTCTCATGTGGTGGCCTTATTGCAGTAACATTTGTGGTGTGGATTGAAGACAATAAAGGGTGGCAATGGGGTTTTGGATTCTCTACCATTAGCATATTCTTATCAATACCAATCTTCCTCGCCGGTTCAGCCTTTTATAGGAACAAAATACCTTCTGGAAGCCCACTTACAACCATCTTCAAGGTAAGTTGCCTTTGGCACAATATGGATAGCTCTAGTTTGGTGTGCATAAATTATGAAGGCTAAGCTGATTTCCAATTGTTTTATCACCCACCACAATGCACCACATCATGGAATAGGCCTTGTCGCTTCACTAATTAAAGCAAGAGTACTTTGATGAACCACTTAACTCTGCCTGCAGCACTACTAAGAGTGGCAAGGTTGCAAATGTGTTCTGCAAACCAAAGAAACAACTTCCAGGACAATCCCATTAATAGTCTTCAATGATATTCTAACCTTATAAACCAATCTAGAATGCTCAATTTTGCTCATTCAGACCATTTAAGGACTTCCCAATTGAGTATGCATTCGAATGAGTTTAATAGCAAAGTTTAGCTTCATCCTTCCATGTAAATAGACTATGTTTCTTTAATCACAATTTAGCTTCATCCCCCCATGTAAACAGACTAAGTTTCTCTTATGATTAAAAAGGTTTTGGTTGCTGCCACACTCAATTGCTGCACGAGCAGAAGCCCAAGCAATGCAGTTGCAAGCATGACCACAAACCCTTCTTCTCCAACTCCGAATGGCAAGGAATCAGAAGAAAATGCCAAAAAGATGAAGTATAGTCAAACTGCAACAGAAAGTCTCAAATTCCTAAATAATGCAGTGGTAGACAAACCAGTCCACAACGCACTAGAATGCACGGTGCAGCAAGTAGAAGATGTCAAAATTGTGCTAAAAGTACTTCCAATATTTGCTTGCACCATTATGCTCAACTGTTGCCTAGCTCAGCTGTCCACATTTTCTGTCCAACAAGCTGCTACAATGAACACCAAGCTTGGTTCCTTAAAAGTCCCACCAGCTTCACTTCCTATTTTCCCAGTAACATTCATCATCATCCTTGCACCTCTTTACGACCATTTCATCATCCCATTTGCTCGTAAAGCAACTAAATCCGAAATGGGAATCTCTCATCTCCAACGGATTGGAATTGGTCTAGTACTTTCAATTATAGCCATGGCAATAGCAGCTCTTGTTGAGATAAAGCGGAAGAGAGTGGCTACCAACTCAGGAATGCTTGACTCTGAGAATCCATTGCCCATCACATTCTTTTGGATTGCTTTCCAATACTTGTTCCTTGGTTCAGCAGATCTTTTCACCCTGGCTGGTTTGTTGGAATTTTTCTTTACAGAGGCACCCGCAAGCATGAGATCCTTGGCTACATCTCTTTCTTGGGCCTCCTTGGCAATGGGGTACTACCTCAGCACAGTCATTGTTTCAATAGTTAACAATGTCACTGGTCACTCCAAACACAAGCCATGGCTTTCTGGTAACAACATAAATCATTACCACCTGGATAGATTTTACTGGCTCATGTGTGTGCTCAGTGCATTGAATTTCTTGCACTACCTCTTATGGGCCTGCCGGTACAAATACACAAGAGCACAAAAGTAAAACAAAGTTATGGTGACTAGTACATGAACACACTGCCTGTTTATGCATACATGGTCACTTAAACTTTTCAATCAAAAGCAGCCTCTTGGTAACATATCATTTGTGCGCGCCAATGCATCTCCCTTACTTGCTTATGCAAAAGATTGAGCAATTCTAAGGTAATTGAATCCTTGCCAATGCAAAGAGTGAGAGCCGCAGTACTTAGAAGTAGTAATTATTGTTTCTCTTGTAATAGCAGGATTAGTAACTAGTTCACGATGTTAGAAAGGAAAAAAGAAATAGCAAGTTCATCATTTGCAATTTTATGAGATTTATATTTTGCAGATGACTTCACATTTTCATACCAAAACCTTGTATGTGCAATTTTGACCATGGCCAAAGGAGTTTATGTACAGTACACAAAACTTGAAACTAATTAATAAAAAGAGCAAACTTAGCAAAATCATCTGCAAGATTTCAAAACTGCACTTGAAAAGAACATGTAGTAAAAATATCAGTTCAATGGGACAAGAGGCCGAGCGCCCAGTAAAATTTTGATGATTCAAATCAGATTCTTCATTGGTAATTCACACACACACCCAATTGGTTCTTGAATCATTAACTTCAACTTCCACCTTGCTCTTTCAAAGTTAAAACTTTCTTAGTCGCATATGCTATATTTATAAGGATTCAAATTTTTGCAATAAAGGAACAGGGAGAAGCGTATATAAATAATATTCCTTAAGGTTAAATTGACTTGAGCAAGGAATTAACAACATCAGGTTGGTTGGCTATTTGACATGATCAAGGAGATTAGCAAAACAATCTTTCTTACAAGCAAGAAACTCTATGTTAACCAAATTCAAAGGCATTCTGAAATTCCACCAAACATTTCAACATGGCACACAACAGTGTTGAGGAAACAGTCCAAATAGCATGGTCTTTTAGCTCCTAAATAAGACCAAATTACTTGTCAAAGATATGGATATATATCTTTTGATAGCATACAAGCCAGTTGATTCATATAACTAAGACGGCATAACCTTTACTCCCTTCGTCCCACTTTTTTTGTCATATTTGAAAAGTTAAATTTTTTAAAGGAACATTATTTATTGTTTTGCCTACTTTTTAAAAATGTATAAGTTTTCAAAACTGCCCTTAAAAAAATTTATCAAAAAATTGAATTAGTAAATTAATAGGGGTATAATAAGAACATTAGTAAATTAATAACTTTTTTTTTTTTAAACAAG
Organism: Lithocarpus polystachyus; assembly: GCA_033629205.1. Lineage (NCBI taxonomy): Eukaryota > Viridiplantae > Streptophyta > Magnoliopsida > Fagales > Fagaceae > Lithocarpus > Lithocarpus polystachyus. The sequence continues at coordinate 78,972,912 of CM066164.1, forward strand.
ACAATATTTTGGAATATCTCAAAATAAAATAGATGACAAAAAAAGTAAGACCAAAGAAGCATTTTTTATCCCTACGGATTATTTACAACATTCTCACGTCCAAAGCACGTGAGGTGTGAATCCAGTTTTTTCAATAGTAGAGCTAAAATTAACAAATGAGGACTCCAGCTAAAAACAATTCATACAAAAAGAAATGAACTTCTATATAGCTTTTTTTTTTGGATGGGACACCAGCGATTGAGGCACCAAGCGAGAAACATTGTTGAATGGGGTGATCAGCTCGTACGTTTTTAGGGGATGAAAAACGAGAAGAGAAAAGCCTATTCTGTTCTCTAACCATTATAGAAATATTTGAGAATTTAACATCAAAAGGGGATGTAGCTCAGATGGTAGAGCGCTCGCTTAGCATGCGAGAGGTACGGTGATCGATACCCCGCATCTCCATTTTAATTGACATTTTCCTGGAGCGTGCCTTCTCTGTGTTGGGCCTTGTTGTTTTGAATGTGTCCATGCAGTATGCTGCTGATAATGAAGCACATCAATGCCTAAATACTACTACCATATAATATACATATTGCAACGTTTATATATATGATTGTCACACTGGTTTTTTAGCAGAAAAAACTTGGAATCCATTTGGGGTTACTTCAAAATAGCTGGGCTCTTATATTTTCAACTTTCATTTACCCTTTTTTGAAATGCATTAAACTGATAACAACTTAACATTTATATTATGGAGTATTTGCTAAATAAACTGTACCTTATAAAGAAAATAAAGGGTGTTTGCGCCCAATTGTAAAGTTATCCCAAAAATTATAGAACAAATGACAACATATCAAAATAATTGACCTAGATAATTAAGGCGAAAATAAATGACAACATATGACAACATATCAAAATAGTTGACCTAGATAATTAAGGCGAAAATAAAGGGTGTTTGCATCCAATTGCAAAGTTATTCTAAAAATTATAGAACGAGTGACAACATAACAAAATAGTTGTCCCAGATAATCAAAGCGCACTACTAATTAATAACCATTAAGTCTCAACTATAAATAAGTCTCGTATTCTATAAATTAGGAAGTGTTTGTTACACACATGTACACTTACTAGTGTTTTACAATTGAAAACGTGAGTTCAATTTTTTGAGATGGTCAACATGTCCAATGCCCATACTCTGCCGTTTTTTTAGCCTTGGCTTAATGGAATGGACTTAACAATGACGACTTCAAAGTCTTAATGTCCTTGGCCTCGTCTTGTAAGCCAAATTAATGAGAGATTACTCTGCTAGATTAAGGAAATGGAAGCCATGTGTCCTTTTTAATCTGTACATTCTCCCCATTCGTAATTAATCTCCCTAGCTTGACAAATACTCCTCCAAATATATGAAGAAGTTCTATGGACTGGATCATGCATAAAAGTTAAATTGGGAAGTGTATATATATATATATATATATATATATATATATATATATAAAATCTTGACTAGTCTATCGTGTGTGTGTGTGTGTATATATACACGATACACTACAAAAAACAGGGCCTTTAGGCCCCGTTTTTTTTGGGCCGCGTTTGCAAAAACGCGGCCCAAAACGGACTGAAGCCGCGTTTTTGCAAACGCGGCTTCAGTCCTAAAAATGGGCCGCATTTTGCGAACGCGGCCCAAGCCTTTAGGTTGCGGCCGCGTTTTTACACGCGGCCTCACGTGTTTTTTGAAGCCGCGTTAATAAAACGCGGCTTCAGTTGGGCTGGGGCCGCGTTTTATTAACCCGGCTTAAACGTTTAGCTTAAGGCCGCATCTAAAACGCGGCCTCAAGCGTTTTTTTTTTGTATTTATACTCTTTTTGACCGGGTTGAGCAAAAAACCCTAGCCTCATCATTCTCCCTCATCATGTCCAGACTCCAGAGCCTCATCAGATGTCCATCTCCGAGTCTCCCACACACATCGGAGATGGAGGCTTGGATCTCCAAGCCTGGTTCTCCGAACCGATCGGAAATCGGAGATGGAGGCTTGGAGCTCCAAGCCTCCATCTCCGATCTCCGAACCGATCGGATCGGAGATCGAGGCTTGGAGATCCAAGCCTGGATCTCCGATCAGTTCGGATCGAGAACGAGGCTTGGAGAGATCCAGGCTCGGATCGAGAACGAGGCTTGGATCTCCAAGCCTCGTTCTCGATCCGAACCGATCGGAGATCCAGGCTTGGATCTCCAAGCCTCGATCTCCGATCCGATCGGAGATCGGCTTGGATCTCCGAGCCTCGATCTCGGATCGAAGATCGGAGATGGAGGCTTGGATCTCCAAGCCTCGATCTCCGATCCGATCGGAGATGGAGGCTTGGAGAGCTCCACCTCCGAGCCTCGATTCGACGGCGACCGGGTTTTTGCTGGGTTTGTCGCTGGGTTTGTGTTTTTGCTGTGTTAATTTGTATTTAAATTTTTGCTGGGTTAATTTGTATTTAATTTTTTGCTGGGTTTGTGTTCAAATAGTGCTGTTCTTGTATATAGTTGCTGGGTTTGTGCTTAATTTTTGCTGGGTTTGTGTTTAAATATTTGTGTTCTTGCTGGGTTTGTGTTTAATTTTCCGCTGGGTTTGTGTTCAAATCTTGCTGGGTTTGGGTTCAATTATTTTTTCTTGAATATTAATTCTGAAAATTGAGAAAATTAATTCTGAAAATATTCAAAAATATTTTTGAATATTTTCAGAATTATTTTTTTGGAATAGTCCTTGGTCTTAGGCCGCGTTTTAAACGCGGCCATAGCCTTCGGTTTTAGGCCGCGGTTTTAAAAAGTGCGGCCAGAGACCCCGGAGGCCTATAGTCTCGGGGTTTAGGCCACATTTAAAAACGCGGCCTAAAAAACTGCGGCTATAGCCTTAGGCCGCGTTTTTTGGACCTTAGGCCGCGTTTTTTAAACGCGGCCTAAAGCCTTTTTTTTTTATAGTGATAGACTAATCAAGATTTTTTTTTTTTTTTTTTTTTTTTGAGAAACTAATAGGATTTAAGAGTACAGTATAAAGAAGCCATCTCCACCATTGTTTCGCCAATAAAGGCAAGTTGAAGAGTTTAAATTAATAGGTTGCCAATAAACTAATGGTCCTTCTTAAGTTTATAACGTAATCAACATCAATATTACTACTTATGAAATGAAATTAATAGGCCCAATAGCACTACAATTACTTCTTAATTACTAAAAAAATAGAAGTAATAATAAGTTAGTTGATTACGATATATAGACAATGAAATGAAATTTTCTTAGATAAAACTGCTAATATAATACGTTACTTACTTTCCATTGCTTTTATATATATGAAAAAAAAATTCTCTTCTTCCATATACTAGGAACTATATATATGTGTGTGTGTGGGGGGGGGGGGGGGGGGGGGGGGGGTGTTTGCTCTTTCAAACGAGCAAAAAATCTCTAGTCTCAAACAGCAACAAAGACGCTCAGTAATTAATGTTGCAGAAAATTATTATTTGCTAGCTTTTACTTAATCAATAATGCATGCATAACTACATATTCAAACTCGAATTAGATTAAAATAGTTCATATGTGCCCCACTGAACAAATAAGAAAATTAGAAAATCATACTAGCTGAATTGCTCTAAAAATTTAAAAAATAACATTAATAAGGGACCTAAATATTCACCAAAAAATCCTTCACCCATGACTGCAAGTTGAAAGAGGGGGTTTCTTGTTACGGTATTTTCAATAGGAACTAAACGGAATCAATAACATTAATTTAGAGAGATTGATAAAGAAGTTTTTGAGAGTTTTCAAGCTCGGAATTAGGTTGAGGTTTGGATTGACATAGGAAGATGTTTGGGAAGTGATGCAAATTTTAGTTTATTTGAGTCTTTAGCTTTTTTTTTTTTTTTTTTTTTTTTTTTTTTTTTGGGAACTATTCATGAGTTCTACATGCTATTCAGTTAGTTTTTAACTTTTTATTTTTACGCTTTCCGTAAAAAGTTTCCAATTTCAACTAAATAAATTGATGAATGTGAGTTGAATATTTTTATTTTTTATTATAATAGGTAGAAAATGGGTGAGAGAGAGGTGGGGCATACAGAAAAATACCATTATGCCTATTACCACCAAATATTGTTAATGATACATGAATGTATTTAATATCTTAATTATGGCATGCACATGCAGTATGCCCATTCAGTTAACAGAAGTTACTAATAAAGTAATTGTATTTGTAAGGTGGTTTAACGTAATGAACATGGATGTTACTAATTTTGAAATGAAATTTAATAGAATCCTAACCTAATAGCATTACAGCTAATTTCTAATTAAAAAAAAAAAAAAAAAAGTCACCAATACGTTACTTGACTGCATTTTATGAAAAGACAGTGAGCTAAAATTTCACTTGTTAAAACTGTAAAATACATTACATCCATTGCTTCACTATAAGGAAAATTGTCAATATTATAGATTTGCTAGCTTCTCTTAATCAATGATGCAATTACATATTCAAACTAGAAAAGCAAATTAAAATAATTCATGCCCACAAAAAGAAAAAAACAACAAAATTAAGAAAGTAAGATTAACCAAAACGCTTAAAATCTTAACAATAACATTAATAATAGCCCAAAAAAAAAAAAAAACCTCTACCTGTGCATATATCTCATCTATATAATAAATTTATGCATTCAAGTGTTAAGGAGTAAGTCCAGTATCACAATAATTTCTACTACTTTTACCACAATTTGCTTATGTAACGAGTTATAAGTAGTGGAAATAAAATGTTAAGTCTATGAGATCCATGATTCTACCACTCACGGATCACCATGTGTCAAAATTATGACATAATTGTGGAATTAATTATAATAGCAGACTTACTCTACATTAAAAGTGAACAAAATATTCACTAAAATTAAACCACCTTGACCCAAACGGCTTGGCTGGGAATGCCAGCGTGGACAACAAAGAGCATGTAGTACCCCGGTGGTGCCACCGTGGCAATGGGTGGCCCACGGGCTGTCACTTTATAATCATACGTGGACAGTTGGCGCACTTCAATCACCTCCAAAAATATCAACCTTTGGTTCATACCGTAGGAGTGCGTAGTAAACGACGGCGTTACGAGGCTCACAAAGATTTGGCTCCCTGGATTGTACTGATTCAACTGAAAAGTAACGGAAAACACTTGCTTGTACAAAACGATGCCGTCGCTGGTCTCCACGGACAGAATCGAAGGCCACATGGTGGAGACACGTGGCTTTAGGTAATGGGGTGAATAAGCCTCCAAGCTCAAGTCGGTTGGGTAATACGATGTGAAGTTGTACTTTTCGTGTGGGTTGCTCCCGCCCACTAATACTCTGCCATCTGGCAACAGTATCGCTGTGGAGTGGTACATTCTAGGAATCTTCGACGGGCTGAGCACCACGAATCTCCGGGCCGGGTCGTGTAGGTAGTACTTGTACAGAACCGGGTTGAAAACCGGGTTTGTCCCGTCCTCCCAGCCAGCTGTCCCGTTCATTGCGCCATTGATGATTATAACCTCACCGTTGGGTAACAGCACCATGTCGGACATGACACGTGGCATCGGGATGACCTCCATGACCCACTTCGGGTCCGGGTCGGTCAGTTTCATCCGCCCGCAAGTGTTGGAAGCGGGAACGAACACCCGCTTGTAATTTGAGTTGTTAAACGCACCGTACGGCGCGCCGCCACATATCATGACCTCCGCTTCCGGTAACACGTCTCCGTTGAGTCTCAGCGGAAGCAAAACGGAGGAGCCAGTGCTGGGATTGTTAATGTATATAGTGTTATGGGCTTTAGGCCCAACCTAGTTTACTTGTAGAGCACTTATATTACTTGTACAGCACACACACATCTTGTACTACACTCTGACTTGTACTGCACTCATATGACTTGTACTGCACTCATATGCCTCCTGCCTCTTATATAAAGGCGCACTCATGTATATTCCCATTTGAGAAATACAATACAATTATTCAGTATTTCTAACATGGTATCAGAGCCACTGCTCTGATCCTTTTCTTAGCAGTCTTGTCTTCCTTGGTGTTACTCCACCCTTGTCGCTTCCGCCCTCACAACGACCTGCAGCCGTCGTCGTTAAGGAGTCCCGCACCACAGACCACTGCACTCACCGTCTCCGCCGTGCTTCCTGCTCCGATCAAAATTTTGAAGGCACCACAGTGATCGTCTCCCCCCGATCTACAAATCCGTGGAAGCCTCGAAGCAATCGGAGCTGTCACGCGCTCTCACGCGCCACCCAAAGGTTCTGCTCTGCAGCTCACGCGCTCACGCGCCGTCACGCACTGTCACGCGCCGTCAAGCGCTCCCACGCGCCGTCACGCGCTCCCACGCGCCGTCACGCGCCTCCACGCGCTTCAAGTCACCTGCTGACGTCAGCCCTAGGTGACGTCATCACGCGCACGTCATTCGCTGACGTCATCCTCCACGCATCTGCTGACGTCATCGCGACCATTGAACCGCGTTGACCGTTGACCGTTGACTTTGACCGTTGACTTTCTGGGAGTTGACTTTTTCAAGGCCAGGTGCTCTTTACCCAGTTTTTCGCGTAGATTTCATTTTTGCAGTCCATTTTTGCATATTTTGCTTCTAAATGAAGAATAAGGACAGGTCCTCTTCCTTTTGCAACAATCATCGCCGAAAGTCCAAGAAACGTTTTTGCAATTTTTGCAAACGTTTTGGCCATAATATGGAGACTTGCTATCAACGCAACAAATCAGCTATTTCGTTTTCTGCTGCTACTGTTGCTACCACTGAGAGTGTCCAACCAATGGCTTCCATCATTGCACAGTCTCATTCTTCTGGATCCACCTTCACCATTTCCAGAGATGACCTTATAAACATCATCGCCAATGTCATTCGTATGGTTGGTAATGCATCTTATTCCTCTTCTCTCTCAGCTTTATCTGGTATGTCTCCTTCTTCTTGGCTTATGGATTCTGCTTGTTGCAATCACATGACACCTCACTCATCCTTATTTTCTGAACTTCAACCTGCACCACACCCTCTTAATATTCGCACAGCCAATGGTTCCATAATGTCTGGTCATAATATAGGTTCTGTTTCGACCTCCAACCTCTCTGTTCCTGGGGTCTTTAATGTTCCTGACCTTTCTTACAATTTATTTTCTGTGGGACAATTAGCTGAGTTGGGTTATCGCATTATTTTTGATTATTCTGGGTGTATTGTGCAGGATCCAAGGACGGGACAGGAGCTTGGGACCGGTCCCAGAGTTGGACGTATGTTTCCCGTGGACAACCTTCGTCTTCCACTTGTTGCTCCTATTTCTGTTGCTGCAGCTGCTGCAGTTTCTTCTACTCCTTCCCTTGCACTTTGGCATGCCCGACTTGGTCACGCATCTTCCTCTCGGGTACAACAATTGGCTTCTAGAGGTTTGTTAGGCTCAGTGTCCACAGAAAATTTTGATTGTGTTTCATGTCAATTAGGAAAACAACCAGCTTTGCCTTTCAATACTAGTGAATCAATGTCCACTGATATCTTTGACCTAATTCATTCTGATGTTTGGGGACCTTCCTCTGTTTCTAGTATTGGTGGGTCTCGCTATTTTGTTGTCTTTGTTGATGATTATTCCCGTTATAGCTGGATTTTTCATATGAAACATCGTTCTGAATTATTGCAAGTATATTCTAATTTTGCAAAAATGGTTGAAACTCAATTTTCCAAACGTATCAAAATTTTTCGTTCTGATAATGCTCTTGAATACACTCAATATGCCTTTCAAGCTATTTTGCATTCCTATGGCACTGTTCATCAACTAACTTGTCCAGGTACCTCTCAGCAAAATGGTAGAACCGAACGAAAACTTCGTCATATTCTTGACACTGTTCGTGCTCTCCTTCTCTCTGCCAAAGTTCCTGCTCCTTTTTGGGGCGAAGCTGCACTTCATGCTGTCTATACTATTAATCGTATTCCCAGTCCTGTCATCCAAAATCAAACTCCATATGAACGCCTTTTTGGGTCATCTCCAGATTATCATCACCTTCGCTCCTTTGGTTCTACCTGTTTCGTTCTTCTTCAGCCACATGAGCATAACAAACTTGAACCTCGGTCAAGGCTTTGTTGTTTTCTTGGCTATGGCGAAACTCAAAAGGGGTATCGGTGTTATGACCCTGTTTCTCATCGTCTTCATGTCTCCCGCAATGTTATCTTTTGGGAACATCGCCTCTTTGTCGAGCTCTCTCACTTCCGTGCCTCCCTATCTTCCTCCTCTGTCTTAGATCTTTTTCCAGATGAGGCTTATAATCCTCCTGCAGCTGCTCCTGATTCTCGTGTAGACTTCTCTGTCCAACCACCAGATATCATTGATCCCTTTCCTAGTTCACCCTTTAATGAACAGGTGGAAGATGAACAGGTTGAAGACGAGCAACCCAACCCCAACCTTGAGCTTGGGTCCCCTACTCCTGCTCCGCCTGAAGATCTTGCACAAGACATTTCACCTCGTCACTCAACTCGGGTAAGATCCATTCCTGCACATTTACTTGACTATCATTGTTACACTGCCCTTGCTACACTGCACGAGCCTCACACCTATCGTGAGGCTTCCACTGACCCTTTATGGCAGATTGCAATGAAAGAGGAACTTGATGCATTATCTAAAAACCATACTTGGGATTTGGTGACTCTCCCCCCTGGGAAATCTGTGGTTGGTTGTAAGTGGATCTACAAGATTAAGACTCACTTTGATGGGACCATTGAGCGCTATAAGGCTCGTCTTGTTGCAAAAGGTTTCACACAGGAGTATGGGATTGATTATGAAGAGACTTTTGCCCCGGTTGCTTGTATCTCATCTGTTCGTGCCCTTTTAGCCGTTGCTGCTGCTAGTAAATGGGATCTTTTTCAGATGGATGTTAAAAATGCCTTCCTCAATGGGGATTTGAGTGAAGAAGTTTACATGCAACCTCCTCCTGGTCTCTCTGTTGAATTAGACAAGGTTTGTCGTCTTCGACGTGCACTTTATGGCCTTAAACAAGCTCCACGAGCTTGGTTTGCCAAGTTCAGTTCCACCATCTTTCGCTTGGGTTACACTGCCAGTCCTTATGATTCTGCCTTATTTCTTCGTCGCACTGATAAAGGCACTATTTTACTTCTCTTATATGTGGATGATATGATCATAACTGGTGATGACCTCAGTGGCATTCAAGAACTCAAGGATTTTCTCAGTCAGCAGTTTGAGATGAAAGATCTTGGACATCTCAGCTATTTCTTGGGTCTTGAAATCACTCATTCCACAGATGGTCTTTATATTACTCAGGCTAAATATGCTTCTGATCTTTTGTCTCGTGCAGGACTCACTGATAGCAAGACTGTTGACACTCCAGTTGAACTTAATGCGCATCTGACTCCCTCGGGGGGGAAACCATTGTCTAATCCTTCTCTTTACAGACGATTGGTTGGCAGCTTAGTTTATCTCACAGTCACTCGTCCAGACATTTCCTATGCTGTTCATCAAGTAAGCCAATATCTGTCTGCTCCACGATCGACCCACTATGCTGCTGTTCTGCGCATTCTTCGATACTTGAAGGGCACTCTCTTCCATGGCCTTTTCTACTCAGCTCAATCTCCACTTGTACTTCGTGCATTCTCTGATGCTGATTGGGCAGGAGATCCTACTGATCGCAGGTCCACCACTGGTTATTGCTTCTTCCTTGGCTCTTCTTTAATTTCTTGGCGAAGTAAGAAGCAAACCTTCGTGGCACGCTCCAGTACTGAAGCAGAATATCGTGCTCTTGCTGATACCACATCCGAGCTCCTTTGGCTGCGATGGCTTCTTAAGGACTTGGGTGTGTCCACATCCTCTGCTACTCCTCTTTATTGTGACAACCAGAGTGCCATTCATATTGCTCATAATGATGTCTTCCATGAATGGACAAAACACATCGAGATTGATTGTCATTTTATCCGTTTTCGTCTTGTCCATGGTGCTCTCCAGCTCTTCTCTGTCTCCTCCAAAGATCAACTTGCAGACATTTTCACCAAGTCACATTCTAAAGGACGCCTTCGTGATTTAGTTGACAACCTCAAGCTGGTCTCACATCCACCTTGAGTTTGAGGGGGGCTGTTAATGTATATAGTGTTATGGGCTTTAGGCCCAACCTAGTTTACTTGTAGAGCACTTATATTACTTGTACAGCACACACACATCTTGTACTACACTCTGACTTGTACTGCACTCATATGACTTGTACTGCACTCATATGCCTCCTGCCTCTTATATAAAGGTGCACTCATGTATATTCCCATTTGAGAAATACAATACAATTATTCAGTATTTCTAACAGGGATAATTCCGTTTGAACTGGCCGGGAATGACCGGGAACTCTTTCAACACCCGGTTGCGATTGTAGTCAAACAAGATTGACCTTTCGTTAGCGAAAACGTAAAGATTCCCATCGGGCAGTAGATGAAGAAAAGGATAGAGATTGTTCTCGTCGCCATAACAGTCGCACGTTTCCACCAAGAAACTCATGTGAAAGGTTGCGGCAGCGTCGGTTTTTGGGAAAAACTCGCACGTGTAGGAGCGTCGGCCGCCGACGATGATCACGCGCCCGTCCGGGAGAAGCTGGTTCGACGCGTACCATCGGCGTTCGCCGAGCGCCACGGCGAGCTGGGTCTAGTCGCAGGAGGAGTCATCGCACGGAGTCAACGTGCGTACCACGCGTTCGCCTTCGTGGTACCCACCCGTTTGGACTAGGGTTCCGTTTGGGATCAACGAGCCCGAAGAGCACCACGTGTCGGTCTCGACTAGGAGGGGACGAACGGTGTTCGAAGCGACGTCGTATACTATAGAGTGAGCTGTGCAGTCCGCTGGCTGGTTCGGTTTTTGAATGCAGGCGTTGTTTGGGAGAGAGAGGTTTGAAGGACCCATGTCCAGGCGGTCGAAGATCACGACCATGTTGTTCTTCAACAGTTGCATGTGCATGGCGGAGATGCCAATGCTAGGTTGGAGTAAAACCCAGTCACCTTCATCGTTAGAAGCCACATCTTTCGACGAATAATAATAAGAAGATGGAGATGAAGAGGCTGGGAATATCAGAGGCCATAAACCTAGAGTCATAGAGAGTAGCAAGAAGAAGAAAGAAGGGTTCTTGGATGCCATGGTTGGTGGCTAGCTTTAATAATTAAGGATATGATATTCATAAAAAAGATCATTTATAGTAAATAATCAAACTTTGACTGTATATCTCAAATTGAAATAGAGTGTCAACCACAATTGATTATAGATAATAAAATTAATTTTTAAGATTGTAAATTTTTTATATGTTTTTATTATTTGTTAAAGGATTATCCAATAAGTCATTTGTAATTTTGTTTTATATTTTGGGATATTGATATTGTATAGAAATAAAACTTGTATATTTATTTTACTTATCTTTGTGTTATTTTGTTTTAGATAACAATGTTAAGATTGATATAATTTTGTTAATAAGTTTAACTGAGTTCATTCTTAATATAAGTGGTGAATTCAAAATAATGTCATTTTACATCAAGTAATTTATTGTATGACTTTTCAAGTGACAAATACATGTTTTTTTTTTATTAAAAAAAAATCATGTGAAAAAATACGGGTCAGCCTGACCTGAAACCCGATCGGCCTGAATCCCTTTTTAACCCGCATAAAATGACCCTTTTTTACCGACAACCCGTTTGACCTGTAACCCAATTGACCCGACTTGACCATTTTGCCATGTCTAAGGCCTTGTTGTTTTTGTATGTGTATACGTAGTATGCTGCTAATAATGAAGCACATCAATGCCTACATACATCCATTTCAGTTTACGCCAAAATAGCTAGCCTCTTACGTTTCAACTTTCATTTCCCCTTTTTTGAAATGTATTAAACTGATAAGAGCTTAACCTTTACATTATGGAGTATTAGCTAAACAAACAGTACTTTATAAAGAAAAAAATCTCAAAAATTATAGAACAACTGGCAACATATCAAAATAGTTGTCTTAGATAGTCAAGGCACACACAGAGTATACAACAACTACTAATAAGTAATAACCGTAAAATCTCAACTATAAACAAGTCTCGCATTCTATAAATTAGGAAGTGTTTGTGACACATCTGTACTTACACATGTTTTATAACTAAAAACGTGAGTTCAACTTTTTGAGATGGTTGTTGGCTTCCATAAAACAACACGTCCAATATTTTCTACCTTTTTTTAAGCCTTCGCTTAATGGAATGAACTTATCAATGGCGACTTTAAAGGCTTAATATCCTTGATCTCAGGGACGAACTCAGGATTTCAGGTTAGAGGGGATTGGAGTGTAAGAAAAAAAAAATTCCAAATAGGCATCCATATAGTATTAACAAATTATAAATACACAAAATCATTATATATTTCTTAATACATTAAAATGCAATCATCTACCAACAAACGACAAAAAAAAAAAAAACAAAAAAAAACAAAAACAAAATAATAATTTTTTTTTACTACTAGGCTAGCTAGGATTTTTTTTTTTTTTTTTAAGTTAGAACATTCACAGTAGTGGTGCTAAAAAATTTAGCTTTTAGCACCTAAAAAAGCTAATTTATCTATTTACCACCTTACTTTACAATACACCCAACATCAAATGTTCTATTTTTTTACCACTTCATTTAAATAATATGAACAACTTATTAAAATAATAAAGGAAGAGAGAGAATTTGAGTTTTTTAATTGAAGGTAGAGAGATAATCTTAATAAAATATTGTATTTTATTTTTAACAACTTGCTACAGTCAACTGGTACTTATATCAGCTTACTGTAGTTGCAAAAAATTTAGTTTTAATTTCTCCAATAACACATGGTTTTTTGGTTATTTGGTGGTAAAATATTTTTTTTTCGCTAAAATACTGTAGAGACGCAATTTGAATGCCTGGTCCGTAATTTGGATGGACATAGGCCCGAAAAGCCCAAAACAATGAATTTGTAGAGAGTGAGTTAAAAAACTAGGCTTTAATGAATCAGACAACAATCAAAACGTATTCAGAAGATAAAAAGATGAAGATATATCAATTCAACTTAAAGAAAATCGTCCTTGGCACAATCCGAGAAGACCAATTCTTATATATTTCTCTTAAATGTGACTACTAGTTCAACTCTTCATTATTACAGCCTTTTTCTCTTGATTCCTTGATCCTCCTTATTCTAAGTGCTCACTTCTTCCTTTATACTCTTTTTTCTTTTCATCTTCACCCTCCACGAGCAGGTCAGATGGTTGGTATTGATATTTGTCATATCAGCACCTTCCTGAAGTCTTTGGATAGCAGTTGTAAGGCTAAAAATTACTGTTTAGACATCATTTCCTCGTTAATGCGGCCAGAGAGTTAGCTGCAGATCATTCAATGCGGTGGTAGCAGCTTTTCTTTAAGATATTTTCTCAGCTCCCACCTGCCTTGTACGCCCAAAAGGTACAACCTCACCAATAGAATCTTCAGATATATCATCACTAAAGAAACATATACTTTGACCGTCGTTTTACTTAGCTGAGGATATAGTCCTCCTCGGACCACCTTCATCAGCCTACACAGTTGTCATTTACTTGTGAAGTTCACAGCCCTACATTTCCTACATCACTAACTCGTCCTCAGACATTTGGGTCTTCTTGGACAAGCCCAAAGCTCAATATAGATATTTTGGGCCTCTGGCTCTTACAAATACAATCATCATTGTGAATGTTTTATTGTTTTTGTTAAATTTTTTGGTTGAATATTTACTAGTTGGCGGGGGCCTAAGGTTTTAGACGAAGGACAACTACAAAATGATGTATATAATTTGTAAAAAAAAAAAAAAAAGACCCTTGCCCCTTGGGCCCCACCTAGGTCGGTCCATTCTCCCCTAGCTAGATTAAGGAAACGAAAGCCATATGTCCATTCTCTCCATTTCCCAATTAATCTTCCCTAGCTTGACAAATACTCCCCAAGTATATGAAGAAGTTCTATGGATTGGAGCATGCATTAAAGTTGAATTGGGAAGTATTTATCCTTATATATATATATATATATATATATATATATATATATATACACACACACACACAAATATATATACACATACACACACGATAGACTAATTAAGATTTTTTAAATTTTTTTTTGAGAAACTAATAGGATTTAAGAGTACAGTATCATGGTTGTCAAAAAAAAAAAAAAGAGTACAGTATCATGAAGCCATCTCCACGATTGTTTCGCCAAAAAAGCCAAGTTGAAGAGTTTAAACTAATAGGTTGCCAATAAACTAATGGTCCTTGTTAAGTTTTCAACGTAATCAACATCAATATTACAACTTATGAAATGAAATTAATAGGCCCAATAGCACTACAATTACTTCTTAATTACTTAAAAATAGAAGTAATAAATACGTTAGTTGATTACAAATTATAAAAAGACAATGAAATGGAATTTTCGTAGACAAAACTTCTAATATAATACGTTACTTACTTATTCCATTGCTTTTATATATATGAAAAAAAAAAATCTCTTCTTCCACATACTAGGAACTATATATATATATAGACACACACACACACACACACACACACACACATATATATATGGGAGTCAGGTTCAAGTTACACCTGGTGTAACTCTAAACAATATTACACTACTCAATATTTCTTAATTAGATGTGAATTTTGACAAATCTACCGTTAGATTACATTATTTTCATATATTCTCCATACTTGCAAAATTTCAAGGTGATCAAAGATTAATAGTTATGTCTGTTTAAATTCAAGTTTTTGTATTTTAAAATAATGCATAAAAGATGAGTTTATGGATCGAATAGTAAACTACATTCGATTGGCATGAAAATTGGCATGCTTGTTAAGAACATATAAAACATGTAATTCAGTAGTTGGATTTTAAAAATATGAATCCAATAATAAGTTATTGGGTGGTGTCACATTGCTTAAAGTTACACTAAGTGTAACTTGAACCCAACTCTCTCTCTCTCTCTCTCTCTCTCTCTCTCTCTCTCTCTCTCTCTCTCTCTCTCTCTCTCTCTCTCTATATATATATATATATATATATAGTACGCTCAGCAATTAATGTTGCAGGGGTAAGGTAAGAAATAATAACCAAATTAATATTTGCTAGCTTTTATTTAATCAATAATGCATAACTACATATTCAAACTCGAAATATTAAAATAGTTCATATGTGCCCCCACCGAACGAATAAGAAAATTAGAAAATCATACTAACCGATTGCTCTTAAAATTTTAAAAATAACATTAATAATGGACCTAAATATTCACCAAAAAAATCCCTTGACCCATGACGGCAAGTTGATCGAGGGGGTTTCTTGTTACGGTATTTCCAATAGGAACTAAACGGAATCAATAACATTGGTTTAAAGAGGAATTGATAAAGAAGTTTTTGAGAGTTTTGAAACTCGGAATTAGGTTGGGAATTGGATTGACATAGGAAAATGTTTGGGATGTGATGCAAACTTCAGTTTATTAGTTTTTAACTTTTTTTTTTTTTTTTGGGTACTATTCATGAGTACCATTGTATTATTCAGCTAGTTTTTAACATTTTTTTACATTTTTAGTGAAAAATTTTTAATTTCAACTAAATTAATAAGCTAATGAATGTCAGTTGATTTTTTTTTTAATATAAATGGTAGAAAAATGGGAGAGAGAGAGAGGGGTGGGGCATAAAAAAAAAATACCATTATGTCCATTACCACCAAATATTGTTCATGATACATGGATGTATTTAATATCTTAATTATGGCACATGCAGTATGCCCATTCAGTTAACAGAAGTTACTAATAAAGTAATTGTATTTGTAAGATGGTTTAATAGAATCCAAACCTAATAGCTTTACAGCTAATTTCTAATTAAAAAAAAAGTCACCAATACGTTACTTGACTGCATTTTATGAAAAGACAGTGAGCTAAATTTTCACTTGTTAAAACTGTAATATACATTACTTCCGTTGCTTCACTATAAGGAAAATTGTCAATAAAATATATTTGCTAGCTTCACTGAATCAATGATGCAATTACATATTCAAACTAGAAAAGCAAATTAAAATAATTCATGCCCACAAAAAGAAAAAAAACAACAAAATTAAGAAAGTAAGACCAACCAAAACGCTTAAAATCTTAACAATAACATTAATAATAGCCCAAAAAAAACAAAAAACTCTAGCTGTGCATATATCTCATCTATATAATAAATTTGTGCATGTGTGCATTAAAGCAATAAGTCCAGTACCACAACAATTTCTACTACTTTTGTCATAACTTACGACAAATTGTAAATGGTAGAAATAAAATGATAAGTCCACGATTCTACCATTCACATATCATCATATGACAAAGTTGCGAAATTAATTGTAGTACCAGACTTACTCTATATTAACGAGTGAACAAAATATTCACTAAAATTAAACCACCTTGACCCAAACGGCTTGACTGGGAATGCCAGCGTGGACGACAAAAAGCATGAAGTACCCAGGTGGTGCCACCATGGCAGTGGGTGGCCCACGGGCTGTCACTTTATAGTCATACGTGGACAGTTGGTGCACTTCAATCACCTCTAAAAACATCAACCTTTGGTTCATACCGTAGGAGTGCGTAGTAAACGACGGCGTTACGAGGCTCACAAAGATCTGGCTCCCTGGATTGTACTGATTCAACTGAAAAGTAACGGCAAATACCTGCTTGTACAAAACGGTGCCGTCGCTGGTCTCCACGGACAGAATCGAAGGCCGCATGGTTGAGACACGTGGCTTCAGGTAATAGGGTGAATAAGCCTCCAAGCTCAAGTCGGTTGGGTAATACGATGTGAAGTTGTACTTTTCGTGTGGGTTGCTCCCGCCCACTAATACTCTGCCATCTGGCAACAGTATCGCTGTGGAGTGGTACATTCTCGGAATCTTCGACGGGCTGAGCACCACGAATCTCCGGGACGGGTCGTGTAGGTAGTACTTGTACAGAACCGGGTTGAAAACAGGGTTTGTCCCGTCCTCCCAGCCAGCTGTCCCGTTCATTGCGCCATTGATGATTATAACCTCACCGTTAGGTAACAGCACCATGTCGGACATGACACGTGGCATCGGCATGACCTCCATGACCCACTTCGGGTCCGGGTCGGTCAGTTTCATCCGCCCGCAAGTGTTGGAAGCGGGAACGAACACCCGCTTGTAATTCGAGTTGTTAAACGCACCGTACGGCGCGCCGCCACATATCATGACCTCCGCTTCCGGTAACACGTCTCCGTTGAGTCTCAGCGGAAGCAAAACGGAGGAGCCTGTGCTGGGATAATTCCGTTTGAACTGGCCGGGAATGACCGGGAACTCTTTCAACACCCGGTTGCGATTGTAGTCAAACAAGATTGACCTTTCGTTAGCGAAAACGTAAAGATTCCCATCGGGCAGTAGATGAAGAAAAGGATAGAGATTGTTCTCGTCGCCATAACCGTCGCACGTTTCCTTCAAGAAACTCATGTAAAAGGTTGCGGCCGCGTCGGTTTTCGGGAAAAACTCGTACGTGTAGGCGCGTCGGCCGCCGACGATGATCACGCGCCCGTCCGGGAGAAGCTGGTTCGACGCGTACCATCGGCGTTCGCCGAGGGCCACGCCGAGCTGGTTCCAGTCGCAGGAGGAGTCATCGCACGGAGTGAACGTGCGGACCACGCGGTCGCCTTCGTGGTAGCCGCCGGTTTGGACTAGGGTTCCGTTTGGGATCAACGAGCCCGAAGAGCACCACGTGTCTGTCTGGACTAGCAGGGGACGAACGGTGTTCGAAGCGACGTCGTATACTATAGAGTGAGCTGTACAGTCCGGTGGCTGGTTCGGTTTTTGAATGCAGGTGTTGTTTGGGAGAGAGAGGTTTGAAGGACCCATGTCCATGCGGTCGAAAATCACGACCATGTTGTTCTTCAA
This sequence comes from Lithocarpus polystachyus, assembly GCA_033629205.1. Lineage (NCBI taxonomy): Eukaryota > Viridiplantae > Streptophyta > Magnoliopsida > Fagales > Fagaceae > Lithocarpus > Lithocarpus polystachyus. Next base: position 78,990,818 of record CM066164.1, read on the forward strand.
CAGTTGCATGTGCATGGCGGAGATGCCAATGCTGGACTGGAGTAAAACCCAGTCACCTTCATCGTCAGAAGCCACATCTTTCGACGAATAATAATAATAAGAAGAAGATGAAGAGGCTGGGAATATCAGAGACCATAAACCTAGAGTCACAGAGAGTAGCAAGAAGAAGAAAGAAGGGTTCTTGGACGCCATGGTTGGCCGCTAGCTTTCTTGGGTTTTCTTGGTTTGTGACTGACTGTGTGCGCGGTTTAGTTATATATACATATTGGCGTAGGGTAGGGTTTATGAGTTAGAAACTGAAGGAATAGAGAGGAGCTAGAAGGGTTTTTCGTATGTATTGGTATATACATTTATTAGGAGCTGATTGCTCTATTCAAACACGTGTGTATTATTATTGGTATTCATACATATACGCGTATATTTATACGTGCAGTTAATATATCCGTGTGTAGGTTATTTGAATGTGATGAATACTGTATTAGATGGATTTTCTATCTCTTGGGTTGGCGTGGCCTACATTTAATGATTACACCTAAAATCGTTTACGTTGCTAATTGAATGATTTCCTCAATAATAAATTTTAGACATGTAATTTTTTTTTTTTCACAAATTTTATAACACTTGAAATAACAAGTTGCGAAAAAAAATGTTGAAATAAAAAAGTCATGTGGCTAGAATCTGTCATCTCTAACCTAATAAAGGCCAAGACTTACATATTCTGTTTTATTGCTTCAAATATGAATTACTCATTATCTAATATCTAATACTTTCTCTGTTTCAATTTGTTTGTCATGTTTGTAATGTCAAATTTTTTAAGAAAATATCATTTATTGTCTTGTTTGCCTTATAAAAAGGTGCCCCAATTAGATTGATTTTTAAAAAAAATATTAGTTAGTTTCTTTTCAAATAGTAGTTTTGAAAATAAAGTAGAGGTATAATAGGTATATTAGTAAATAAATAACTTTTATTTTTAGAAACATGATAATATTTTGGGACATCCCAAAATGGAATTGAGGACAAACTAACTAATATTTTTTGTCACTTGATTTAGTAATTATTAAGATAAATTACTATTTTTTTAAGAACTTACTCCATATATATTAAATTTTATTACCAATTTTAAAGTGGTTTACTAATTATTAAGATAGTCTAACATCGACTATCTTAATAATTAGTAAACCACGTCTATCTTAATAATTAGTAAATTGTATGAAAAAAAAGATAATCTAATATAGATAAATTTTTTTTTATAAAAGCTTTAGAAGAAGAAGAAGAAAAGAACTTAAGACTCCAATTAAAATTATATTACCAAAAATGTTAATTAAATGAATTATTATTAAGACAACCTACTTTGTGTATTAAATCTTGATATCAAAAAAAAAAAAAAAAAAAAATTTACTTTGTGTATTGAATCCTATTACCAATATCTCTAGTGGTTTACTAATTATTAAGATGATTTACAATAGTTAAAATTATATTTTCAATAATAAAGTTTAGTTACAAGCTAATTTAGAGCTCCTAAAAAAAGGGGTTGTCTCCTCAACCTACTATGTTGTTATTTATAAAAATATTTGCATATATTATTTAAACAAGTTATGACATTATTCATTTAAAAATTCATATGACTAAAATTATCCGTTTATGATTTCTTCAATCACCATATAGTGGATTAGAGGAAAATAATTTAATTTGAAGCTATACTTTTTTCTATTATTCTAAAGCTTCAAAAGAAGAAAACGTAAAGAGTAATGTTACAAACATAAATTATTTTACAAAATTTTTACAAATTATTAATATAATAAATTCTTACTAGTTCTCAGCTAGACCCACAACTAACATTATTTTTTTATTTACTAATAATCATTTGCCACATCAGAAGTTTGTAAAATAATTTGTAACTTTAACATTTTCCAACTTAAATAGCTAGCATACTCCAATTAAAATTATATTACAAAAAATTTCAAATTCAATAAATTTAAAATAAAAAGTAATTATTTATTTACATTACTATTAACCCCATAAGTTTTTGTTTTGATTAATATAAGAAAAGTTACATTATATATATTTGTACAATTGTACATGAGCCAAGTGGCTCAATGTAGGTACAATATACATTGCATTTTTGTCATGTCATTTATTAATGATTAAGATTGTTTATTCTAGATTTAAGCAAAAGATTGTTTATTCTAGATGAATTTGTATCATCTAAGTTTTATGTAATTCACTTATTATTAAGATAATTTAATCAATGTAATTAATTATTTAATACTCTTGGAAGTAGAATTCATGCATGTTCTTTTCTCTCACATGAATGGTAGATCCCACCAATAATTTAATTGGTGGGATCCACAATTACTCATTTAATATAGATAAAATCTTGTTACTAGAATTCAAAGAGATTTAAAATACTATGCCAATTAAAATTTTAAAATAAAATTCATTTTTTAAATTATTTTATCAATCTACCATAATTTTCATTTAGATGTCTAGTATTATTTATTCAAAATACCCATGTGCACTACAAAATAAAGACTTATTGCGGCGGGTCAAAAGTGCCGCTGAAGCCCCGAAAATCGCCGCTAAAGGTACATTTGACCTTTAGTGGTGGGTGCAATTGCAACGGTTCTTTCCACCACTATTGTGGTGCCGCTATAAATCTATTGCGGCAGTAACAATTTTACTTGAGCCAAATGGGCTTCTTTTTGCCGATATATTTGTACAATTGTATTTGAGCCAAGTGGCTCAATGTATAGCGGTGCTTTTTGACTGCCGCTATAGGTTTTTTCTTTTTCTTTTTCTTTTTTTTTTCAGTGGGTTTTAAAACCATTGTTTGTTAATAAATAAATTGTTTACAAACCTGTTACAAGAACCTGTACTAGTTTTAGCTCTACTAACACAATACCACAAATGTAACTAATTAACAACACCACAAATGTTTCAAAACTAACGTAATATTAACATAGAAATATATTATCAAATACATAACATTATCTATAACCACCATTATAAAATTAACAAAAAAAGATGTGGTCCTTGGAATAAAAAAACCGCTCGAATTAAGCTAATACTATAATCAAAGTTCCAAAGTGTTTAAAAATATCGTTCAACAATTGCAAAAAAATGCGGTTGTTCTTCCATAGTTCTTTGCACACAAGAAAGTCCTCGAACACCAAGATAAAACTTATAAGCTGCTTGGTTGATGAGATGTAGCTGATGATTTTTGGAGAGCTGGAGATTGTTGGACCGAAGGAACATCCTACATACAAAGCATGATTACTCAATAAGTGCGTATAAATGGAATAGAATGACAAGAAAATAATACTGTACGGTCAGGGCCCAATCTTTTACTGGGCCTCAGGAATAACGTTTCGCTGCGCGGCCCATAAGCCCGATCAGTCCACCTTAATCCGGGACGGGCCGGACATCATTGGACCCCCAAAGATGGGTTTTGACATAATTGGCAGGAACTCTATTGCCCACGAACCCTTCATTGTCACACGGTCGGCTGTTTGGACCGTCCTTATTTCAGTAGTAAACGTTCCCGTGGGTATTTATGCACGGGGGAGCATGGTGTTCGACTTGGCCGGCAAATCACCCGTGAAGTCATTGCCGTACATACTACAGCAACGGTGAGCAAGTTCCAATGCCACTTTTGCCACTTAACTACCTAATTCCCACTTAACAACGACGATATTGGATCCTCTTTTCCATTATCATCCAGAGCAATCATAATCCCTCCACCCAATGGGGGCTATAAATAAGAGAGGGCTATGAAGAAGAAGGGGGTTGAAAGAAAAAAGGGAACAAAGGAGAGAGAGAGAGAGAGAGAGAGAGAGAGGGAGAGGAAATTCATCAGGGGAGAATGAATTAGCTGAGAAGTAAGGTAGAAAATTGGGCCTCAGGGTGTTGAGCGTCCCATTGTAGGAAACACAAAACCCACGTCACAAATAAATTGAGCCCAAGCGAGAGTCTAGCCCAATAACCTCTCGACTGGCCCGCACAATTACCAAGGCAAAAAATGAGAACAAGTTAAATGAAGTCATGTCTCTTATGTTTTAAACCTCTAAAAGTCATTTTAAAATTGACATGCCTCTTTTTAATATGACTTACTCTTTTTTGATTAATATAACTAATTCACTTAATGATAGTTGGGTTGAATTTATATTAATTCATAGGCCTTCTTATAAGTGGCGGGAAAAATAAGTACAATTCATATATGTTTTTTCTAAATAATAAAAAAAATCACTTATTTCTCCCACATTTTGGAGCCTTTCTCATAGGTCCTTGGATTATGGCCGAAGTGGCCTGTAGGCCTAGGATTTGCTTTCCCCCAAAATAAATAAATAAATAACAAGCAGGCAAACAAAATATGTTGAGCAAAAATTCTTATTTGATGTCAATTTGTTAATTTATATTTTTAAATTAGCTCCATTAATTTTAAATAAAAAAAAATCTAATGGTAATACTATTAGTCTATATAATTATGTAGAGTCTTCTCAATCCTAAACTCTCTCCCTTTAATAAAGTAGGGCCCTAGATAAGAAAAAGAGTCACTACACAAAACAATTACTTTGATTATTTACTTTAAACCCCAAATTTTATGGCTTATTCAATTTTAAGCTATAAGCCCAACTGTTAATATACTTGACCAATAATTGACATAAGTAAAAATAAATAAACACAATAGCAACCCCAATCACAAAAGAAATCAAGCACTCACAACAACAACGAAGTGCTTACAAAGAGAAAAACATTGATTAAGTCTTTGTTAATATACCCGATTGCATTGTGAAGAAATTTGTTGCATTTGTTGAAGCATGCGAGCCATTTTTTGCTTCATTTATTTGAATTGACTAAGTATTTCCTTCATTTCGTCAAAACTTGATAGTTTCTCCTCCATAGTAGCCAAGGAAGTCTTCAGTTGTGCAACTTCATTGTCCCTTGCTTGACTTGAGTGTATTTCAATGTCCGTGAGAGTACTCTTGCTACTTCGACCACTTGGGCTTAAACCAAATCCTACCCCACGAATATGATATTTGCACTCCTTACCCATCACTTTGGCAAACACATCATGTTGACCATGCAATGCTACCACTTGTGTCAAATGACTGCAATTGATTCGAAGGCTCAACCAACAATTCCTTCATTTTGTTGTGATATTTGGGTTTGAACAAAACAAAAAAAGTTAGAAATCATATAGTTAAAATGACCCCACAACATATATATACATATATATAGGATGGGACAAGCAAGCACCAATATGTATCAGTAACCCTCAAGAGAAAATTGACAATCTACAGGCAACTCATCACATGAACCTCTCCAAAAAAAAGAGGAAGTCATACACATCCACTGGGTATGCTGTAATATAATATGTTGTAATATAACAAAGGCACTAAACATAGAGGCCTTAGCTTAGTAAGAATTACATTTCCACAATGAAACGGAGTTTGCTATGTAATCCAACAATCAAATGACCCCACAATAAAAAGGAATGCGAATTGGCTAACATCAAATTGAAATATATCAATTTAAAAATTAAAAGAATAATTAATAACAATTATCATTGATTCAAAATAGTTACACAAGTGTTCAAACAACCACATGGAATTTCATCTTATGCTTGATTTTTGTCAAAAAAAGACATGCTGGTTCAAAAGTTATATACAATATTTTACAAGACTTCTTAGACTTGAATTATTTGAACAAAGCTCATCTTTGAGACAACTTTGTAGGGAAAAACAATAATATTATTTCTTAAATTCGTATTTTGTTTACCCCCAACTACAATGGAGGAATTACTCACCATTTTTGCTTGCACTATAGGATTAACTGCAGATCCATCTGTATGAGTATGTAATATTTGATATAATATTGCACACATTATGAACAGCATATTTATGTAATGACGAATATTGGTTCCACATAAACTTTAGGAGAATTCAAAAACATTTAAAAAATAGTCATAATACTTATTACCTTTTTTGCAACGTGCACAACATAGTTACAAGAACCAGCAGTATGTAAGTCATCCTGTTTAGAACGACAGTCCTTATTCTTCTCTGACTCTATCTACATTCAACAAAATTACATATTTAGCTAAAGCCAAAAGTGGCTTTGAGTATCTAAAGCCACTTTTAGCTAAAGTCAAAATGCTCAAAAATATCATTTGCTATCTGTAGGGGTGAAAGGTCCAATATCAGGTAATGGGCCGCGGGCTTGTCCGAGGAGACCTGTACATCCGAGGACAACAAATCCTGAGGAGTGTGCCCAGCCTAACTCAATTCTAAAGTGTAAGTCACGGGAAAAAAGACTGATCCGAGAAGACTTGCCTGTTCGGATTGTCAAAAGGGTGATCCAAATGAGTGCTCCAATACCAATCCTAGCTCTTCCGGAGAATTCCTTGACCTATATGGGCAAAAAGGACAGGTGGCAAAGATCAGATATTAAGCAAAAGACTGCTGCCACCGCATTTATAATCCTGCAGCTAACATCATGGTCGCATTAATGGGGAAAAGACACATGAACAGTAACCTTCATCTTTTACAGCTGCCAAGTGAAGACTTCAGGTAAAGGCTGATGGGACAAGTATCAAAGAAGACACACCTAACTGGCACAGGAGGTAAAATTGGCATATAAATAGAGTGGGAAAAAAAGAGAAGGGACATTGAACAATCCGGAGAAAAAAAGGAGAAGAGAGAAAGAGCAAGAGAAACATTGAGTCAACTACTAAGGCAATCTCCTCGGACCAAGCCGAGCAGCATCCGAGGCAGTTCCAACATTTCGTCTCTACCAATCTGATCATAGCCAGGGTTGGGCCATCAACCAGCTTTCTCTCAACCGAGTTTACTTAGCCCACTCTCTTACAAATTCATTGTAAGAATACTGTTTACTTGTTGGGCTTGAGTCCATCTCTCTTGCCAGCCCAAATTGTAATTTGTGTCTCTACAATTGGCGCCGTCTGTGGGGAAGTTAATGATTGCCTGAGTAAGCTGAAGCTTGAACCATGGCTGGATCAGGTCCTAACAGTGCGGAGTCAGATGGTTCGCAACATCTTGACCATTTTTCAAGACTCGAACGAGAAAGAGACCGTGAAGGGAGCGTGCACACAAATCACACCGGGCGGAGTCGACGTCGAGGTAAAGGTGACGAGCTTCATAAGGACACCACGAAAGGCATGCAACACAAGATCGAGCGTCTAAAGAAGAAGCTGCGCCATGCACGGAGGAGGCGCAGCCCATCTAGCAGTCCATCCATTACGGATGACTCCTCCGACGATGATGATGATGCTAGTTATAGACGTCGCTCCAGGACACCTCCTAGTGAATCTTTCTCTCATGAGGAAGAACGTCATCATAACCGTAGGGGCAGAAACGCGTCCTCAAAGGGTGCAGGAAGCGACGCAACGAATAGCGCACTCAACCAGATCTCCAGGTCACCCTTCACACGCAGCATTGAAGGAGGAAGTCTGCCTCGACGTTTCACTCAGCCCATCTTCACTGCATATAATGGGCAAACTGATCCCGTGGAGCATATGAGTCATTTCAACTAGAAAATGGCTGTCTACTCTCGGAACGAGACCCTCATGTGCAAAGTGTTCCCATCCAGTTTAGAGCCTGTAGCCATGAGATGGTTCGATGGCCTCGCGGCTAATTTTATTGGATCCTTTCGGGCGCTCACCAGGGCCTTCTCTCGGTTCGTAACGAACACTAGGGTCCCTCGGCCACTAGATTCGCTACTATCTATGTCTATGCGATAGGGGGAGACGTTGAAAACGTACTCAGACAAGTACTGGAAAATGTTCAACGAAATTGAAGGGAGTTTCGATGATGTGGCCGTAAGAACCTTCAAGGTCGGCTTACCAGCCGAGCACGAACTAAGGAAGTCATTGACCAAGAAGTCCATGAGAAATGTACGCCGATTAATGGACCGCATCGACGAATATAAGCGGGTTGAGGAAGACCAGATGCTCGAAAAGGGAAAAGCTAAGGTTATCTTTCAGGAGAGGAGGGATTTCAAGTCGGACCGGTACAGCAACAGCAGGCCGCAAAGAGACTATAACGTGCAGTCTGGGTCTACTACATCACAGGCAGTCCATGCCGTGTTTCGAGAACCGATTCACCAGATTCTGAAAAAAATACAGAACGAGCCATACTTTAGGTGGCCCAATAAGATGGGGGAGACCCCACAAAACGCAATCAAAGCCTTCACTGCCCGTATCATCAGGAGCGAGGGCATACTACAGAAGACTAAAGGACTTTGAAGAGCCCCTTGGAACAACTTGTGAGGGAAGGAAAGCTGCAACAGTTCGTCTATCGCCCAAATAACCAAGGAGACCATGTCAGGCCAGGGGCTTTGAGGACCGCCTCATCAAGGCCCCCGTTGGGCACGATTAACGTTATCTCCGTGGCCCCCGGAAGAACCGGATCGTGCCCTTCCAGGGTGATATCCATTTCCAGGACATCCGCCGAGGACGCAAATCAAGAGTCGAAACGGGCAAGAGTGGAGGCCCGACCAGCCTTAAGCTTCTCGGACGAAGACAAACTGGGGACAATACAACCCCATGATGACGCTCTAGTTATCACCCTTAGAATAGGAGGGTACGATGTGAAGAGGGTGATGGTCGATCAGGGGAGTGGGGCTGAGATCATGTATCCGGACTTGTACAAAGGACTGGGCTTACGTCCTGAAGACCTGGCAGCATATGATTCGCCCCTGGTCAGCTTTGATGGAAAGACCGTCATCCCTAAGGGCCAGATCAGGCTGATCGTACAAGCAGGGCCCGAAGTGGTCGAGGTAGACTTCATCATTGTGGATGCGTATTCTCCCTACACGGCCATTGTAGCCAGGCCTTGGCTCCATGCCTTAGGGGCTGTTTCATCAACCTTGCACTTAAAAGTTAAATTTTCGTCTGGAGGACGAGTGGAGGAGATTGTTGGAAGCCAACCTATGGCAAGGCAATGCCTCATAGCTGCCATTACTCGTAGCCTAATGCCGAGCCTACAACCACCTTGGCCGAAGACTCGTAGCAATCAAAGATCCCGATTCCCCAAAATGCCGTAGAACCGGACCAGGAAAAATGTGAGAGGTTAGAGAAAGTTACCATCGAAGGAGATCTAGAAAAGTTTTTCCAGATTGGGGCTCATTTGCCCACATCGGAAAAGGTAGAATTGCTGGCGTTCCTTTGAAGAAACATCAACGTGTTTGCCTGGAACTCTTACGAGGCCCCGGAGATGGATCCGGAGTTTATCTGCCATCACCTTAACGTAAGCCCAGCTGCCCTTCCCAAGAAGCAACCACCTCGGTGCTCATCCAGGGAGCATTCGGACGCTGTCAGGGACGAGGTGAACAAGCTCAAGCAGGCAGGAGCTGTTAAGGAAGTATTCTATCCAGAATGACTGGCTAATACGGTGGAGGTGAAGAAGAAGAACGGGAAATGGCGCGTATGTGTGGACTTTATGGACCTAAACAAAGCCTGTCCAAAAGATCCCTTCCCCATGCCTAGAATTGATCAACTGGTAGATGCAACCGTAGGACATCCACGAACGAGTTTCTTGGACGCCTTCCAAGGGTACCACCAAATCCCCTTAGCCCTGGACGATCAAGAGAAAACAGTCTTCGTAACCCCCATTGGGAACTATCATTACAAGGTGATGCCATTTGGTTTGAAGAATGCAAGCTCCACCTATCAAAGAATGATGACCAAAATGTTTGAGTCGCAGCTGAGGAAACGTATTGAGGTTTACATTGATGACATGGTGGTCAAGAGTAAGATAGAGTCCGAGCATGTTAGCGACCTCAGGAGCATCTTTGAAATCTTATGAAAACATAAATTGCGACTCAATGCGTCAAAATGCTCCTTCGGCGTTGGATCAGGAAAGTTTTTGGGCTACATGGTCACCCATCGCGGAATTGAGGTGAACCCCGACCAAATAAAAGCAATTAATAGTCTGCAGCCTCCTCGGAACCCAAAAGAAGTACAGAAGTTGACTGGGATGACCGCTACTCTCAACCGGTTCATTTCCAAATCTGCAGAAAGATGTCGGCCCTTTTTCCAGCTGCTGAACAAATGGAAGGGGTTTCAATGGAATGAAGAGTGTGTTCTGGCTTTCCAACAGCTAAAGGAATACCTATCCCGGCCCCCCATCATGTCCAGTCCTGCAACAGACGAGGTCTTGTTCGCCTACATCGCTGTAGCTACCCATGCTGTGAGTTTGGTACTTATACGAGTCGACAATGGCGTTCAGAAACCTGTGTACTACGTGAGTAAATCCCTTCACGAGGCCGAGGTCCGTTACCTGCCACTTGAGAAGGCCATCTTCGCAGTAGTTCATGCCACTCGTAAGCTCCCTCACTACTTCCAATCACATACGGTTGTGGTCCTTACCTAGCTCCCGCTCAGATCATTGCCTCGGAGTGCGGACTATACGGGGAAGATTGCAAAGTGGGGTACCATCCTAGAAGCTTTTGACATAAAGTACATGTCTCGCACCTCGGTCAAGGGGCAGATACTGGCTGATCTTGTGGCCGAGTTCGCTGAGCCCGTGTTAGAAGAAATTGTCGAGATGATACACATGGACAAAAATTCAGTTGGCCTAGTGTCTATGCAAGAGTCCGCACCCTGGAAACTATATGCGGACGGTGCAGCCAATCAGAGAGGCTCAGGCATAAGGCTAGTTTTGATATCTCCTAAGAATGTTGTCATCGAAAAATCCCTCAGACTAAACTTCTCGGCTACTAACAATGAGGCTGAATACGAAGCGTTGCTAGTCGGAATGGCCATGGTCAAAAGAATGGGGGGGAGCTCAGTGGAAGTGTTCACGAACTCAGCACTGGTCGTCGGCCAGGTCAGGGGGGAATTAGACGCACGTGACGAAAGAATGCAGAAGTATCTAAAGCAGGTCAAGCAATTGCAACCATGGTTCAAGTCATTTAATCTGCAACATATTCCTCGGACGGGGAACACGCACGCGAACTCCTTGGCCACTCTTGCAACCTCTTTGGCTCAGGGGCTACCTCGACTTATCTAGGTGGAAGATGTACAAAGGCATGCCGAGGAGAAGGAAAGGTCCAACATCAATCAAGTTCGAGTAGGACCAAGCTGGTTGGACCCTATGGTGACCTGCCTCAGGGACGATGTCTTACCAACAGATAAGGCCGAAGCCGACAAGGTACGAAGAAAAGCTCCTTGGTTCTGGCTATCCGAAGACAGTAAGCTATACAAACGCTCTTTCTCTAGACCCTACTTATTGTGCGTGCATCCTGAAGCCACGGACCTACTCCTCAAAGAGCTGCATGAAGGGATTTGTGGCAGCCACACAGGAGGAAGATTTCTAGCACATAAAGCCTTAACTCAGGGATACTGGTGGCCAAACATACAAAGGGAATCACAGGAATATGTAAAGAAGTGTGACCAATGACAGAGGTTTGCACCAAATATACATCAACCAGGAGGAGTTTTGAATCCTTTGTCAAGTCCATGGCCCTTCGCTCAGTAGGTCCTGGACATTGTAGGCCCTTTTCCTAAAGCAGCCAGGAGTAAGAAGTACTTGGTCGTCGCAACAGACTATTTCACCAAATGTGATGAGAATCAACAAGCATTCAAGGATCCATTACTTGTTCCAGTTGGGCCAATTACAAGAGCAAGATCCAAGAAGATCAAAGAAGCACTTAATGGGCTAATTCAAGGGATTTGGGCTGATTCAAAAGAAGATGAAGGCTTAATAAATTTAATCCAAGCTATTGGGGGCTGATCTGATGTGATTGGGCGTTATTTTTGGACCAGATCTTCCTTAATTTCAGGCTTTTATTATTTAGAACGTTTTTTAGGGTTTTCTACATTCAGCCATGCACTCCTTGTAATAGATGGATTAGGAATGTAGCACTCCTTGTAATAGATGGATTAGGTTTTCTACATTCAGCCATGCACTCCTTGTAATAGATGGATTAGGAATGTAGCACTCCTTGTAATAGATGGATTAGGTTTTCTACATTCAGCCATGCCTTATAAATAGCATGCACTGCTTGTAATAGAGGGAATATTGAATTGAATAAAAATCAGAAAAGGTGAGGCTTTGCTCTTCTCTTTGGTTCTTCAAGAACTGTGAACTTATCAAGGATTCTTCCTTGTGGCGTTCAAACTTATACCTTTGGTTCGTGATTCCTTTATAATCATTGGGTCAAGGTCTGTAACTTATACCTTTGGTTCGTGATTCCTTTATAATCATTGGGTCAAGGTCTGTTACTTATACCATTGGTTCGTGATTCCTTTGTAATCATTGGGTCAAGGTCTGTTACTTATACCTTTGGTTCGCGTTTCTCTTATAAACGTTGGGTCAGGGTTTCTATTAAATCTGAATTTTAGCTTTCTTGGGCAATATTCCAATATTGTTTGTTGGGTCTCAAAGCGAGTCTGTTGAGGTTCGCATCATTTGGTATCAGAGCTCAGGTTCTAAAATCAGTTTTCTATCCTTTTTTTTCTTTTGTTTCCAGTTATCTTGTTTCGTTTCTGTTCTTTGTTCTTCGTTCTTATTCTGTGAGGTGCACTAGGTTAAAACTGTGCACTGAGTTTCAAAAAAAAAAAAAAAAAAAAAAAAGATGGTAATTATTGAAAACATTGTGGAAGATTCAATTGAGGTCAAATATGAGAATGAGTCCACAACTCACAATCCTCAAGTCTCAGTTGATTTGTTGAAGATGACAATACAATATATTGATTTTCTTGGAGTAGAAAATTTTAATTTTATTATCAACCCTTTGTTGATTGATGTTGCAAATAAATTGAAAGTAGATGAGAAGAAATTTTATGCTACACTTTATAAAGGATTCAAGCTTCAGAACCGTATCAAGTTATTAAAGCATTCGAAGTATTTGTTTATTTGGAGCGGAAGATTTCAGATTTCAAAGATCAACTCGAGGACGAGTTTGTTTCAAGAGGAGGGGTCTGATGTGACGATTCGAGGACGAATCCTTTTGAAGAGAGGGGGAATGATGAGAATCAACAAGCATTCAAGGATCCATTACTTGTTCCAGTTGGGCCAATTACAAGAGCAAGATCCAAGAAGATCAAAGAAGCACTTAATGGGCTAATTCAAGGGATTTGGGCTGATTCAAAAGAAGATGAAGGCTTAATAAATTTAATCCAAGCTATTGGGGGCTGATCTGATGTGATTGGGCGTTATTTTTGGACTAGATCTTCCTTAATTTCAGGCTTTTATTATTTAGAACGTTTTTTAGGGTTTTCTACATTCAGCCATGCACTCCTTGTAATAGATGGATTAGGAATGTAGCACTCCTTGTAATAGATGGATTAGGTTTTCTACATTCAGCCATGCACTCCTTGTAATAGATGGATTAGGAATGTAGCACTCCTTGTAATAGATGGATTAGGTTTTCTACATTCAGCCATGCCTTATAAATAGCATGCACTGCTTGTAATAGAGGGAATATTGAATTGAATAAAAATCAGAAAAGGTGAGGCTTTGCTCTTCTCTTTGGTTCTTCAAGAACTGTGAACTTATCAAGGATTCTTCCTTGTGGCGTTCAAACTTATACCTTTGGTTCGTGATTCCTTTATAATCATTGGGTCAAGGTCTGTAACTTATACCTTTGGTTCGTGATTCCTTTATAATCATTGGGTCAAGGTCTGTTACTTATACCATTGGTTCGTGATTCCTTTGTAATCATTGGGTCAAGGTCTGTTACTTATACCTTTGGTTCGCGTTTCTCTTATAAACGTTGGGTCAGGGTTTCTATCAAATCTGAATTTTAGCTTTCTTGGGCAATATTCCAATATTGTTTGTTGGGTCTCAAAGCGAGTCTGTTGAGGTTCGCATCAAAATGGGTTGAAGCCGAGCCACTGGCAAACATCAGGGATGTAAATATCCAGAAGTTTATATGGAAGAATATCATAATCCGGTTCGGAGTACCACATACTCTCATCTCAGACAATGGTCTTCAATTTGACAGTAAAGCGTTCAGAAGATTTTGCTGTGGACTAGGCATTACGAACAGGTACTCCACCCCTGCGTATCCTCAAGAAAATGGCCAGGCTGAAGCAGTGAACAAAGTCATAGTAAGTGGTTGTAAGAAGAGGTTGGATGATGCCAAAGGAAAATGGGTGGAAGAACTACCGCATGTCCTCTGGACCTACAGGACAACTCCTCGAAGATCTACAGGCTAGACCCCATTTGCAATGACGTATGGTGCTGAGGCTGTTATCCGCATAAAAACTGGGTTCCCCATACTTAGAACCAGTTCATTTACCTCGGCCGACAATGACAAACTGCTAAAGGACAATCTGGACCTAGTTGCCGAACGTAGAGAAAGCGTTGTGGTTCAGCTAGCCTACCATCAACATAAACTCAAGCAGAGTTATGATGCCAACGTCAAGCTAAGACCACTCGCACCAAGGAACTTGGTTTTACGGAAAGTCGTGGGCACAGCAAAGAACCCAGCCTGGGAAAAACTAGGACCCAATTGGGAAGGGTCATATCGCATCCTATCAGTAGCCAGAATAGGGGCCTTTTACTTGGAAGATTTGGATGAAAGAGCTGTACTACACCCCTGGAGTGTAAATAATCTAAAAAGGTACTATTATTAATAAAAGTTTCCATTCTCTCATCGAAGTCTATTATATTACTTATACTCCTAAGTATTAAACAGAACATTGGTCATGCCTAGTCTCTCGAACCATGTACCTTGGGTAAATTAATACACCTAAGTATTAAACAGAACCTTGGTCATGCCTAGTCCCTCGGACCACGTACCTTGGGTAAATTAATACACCTAAGTATTAAACAGAACCTTGGTCATGCCTAGTCCCTCGGACCACGTACCTTGGGTAAATTAATACTCCTAAGTACGCCTTGGGTAAATTAATGCTCCTAAGTACTGAACAGAACTTTGGCCATGCCTGGTCCCTCGGACCATATGCCTTGGGTAAATCAGCAATTTTCTTCATTTTTCTAAATGCTGTATAGAACCTCAGGCGTGCCTAACCCCTCGAATCATACACTCAAAGTCATATCACCATAACACACGTATCACTTAGTACTATGCAGAAGTTTAATCTTTCATACTCACTCAGACTGCATACTTTGAGTTACTGTTCTCATTCAATTTTAACGAGTCGACAATAAGACAGTTGATTGTGCTTGCTTGAATTCATACTCATTTGCTGAGATAAAATTAAGTTAATTAAATGTCTTTGATGTGAACGTTAAGGCTTTCTATTGCTATTTTAGTCTGTGAACTTAGACTTTTCACAAGCAAATAAACAAAATTGGGAACAGTTGAAAGTAAATGAAATATTTTCATTGAATCAAAAATTGAAGTACATTATCCCAACACACAAAATAGTCGTTACATTAACAAAAAAAAAGGGGGCAACAAACAATAACAACTACAGCAACTAACAATCCTAATCCTAAGCCTATCTAATCTAAGAAGGAAGGCTGCCTATTCCGCTCGGCTCCACTACAGATGATCCGGCCTCGACCTCCGAGGGGGCTGCGTCACTGGCCTTATCAGCATCCACATCGACAGAAGAAACGTCCGGAGTTACTTGTTCAATTGGGGCAACTTGTCCCTCCTCAACCGCCTCGACGGCTTCATGAGGGACAAGCGCCAAGCTTGCTTGCTTGCTCCGGAGCTTGAGAAGATAAGGGGGCGGGGTCAGCCGGGGTTAAACTGATGTGGGGATGATAGTATATCCTCCCCGGCTGCCTTAGGTCCGAGTCAGCTGGGAATTCTGCCAAGTTCAGGGCTTCCTCCCATGTGAACTTGCAATAGTCCCTACATACCTCAGAGACCTCTTCCGCCAGCCTTGTTTCCGTCTCTTCGATGCCGCGGATGTACTCGGCCTGCTTCTCAGCCTCATCAGCTCCAAGGGCCTCCCGAGCCTCCTTTTCCGCCTCCTCAGCCTTTTTAAGGCTGGCCTTGAGCTCCAAGACCAGCTGCCTTTGGGTTGCCAGCTCTATTTCTGTAGCATATAATTTTTTCCTCTGGTCCTCGGCCTGATCCTAGGCGCTCTTGAGGCCAGCCTCGGCGCTCCGCCTCTCCCTCTCCTTCGCAGTTAGCTTCTTGGCTAACTCCTGTTTTTCTTTTTTCAAAGCCTCTATGCTTCTCTCTACTTCCAAGCGAGACTGGGTCTCGGTCCTAGCCAAGTTTCGTGCGTCCCTGACCCAGTCCTCGGCCACGTAGACTTGTTGTATGAGCTGCACAGTAAGAGAGACAAAATTGTATCACTAACGGTATAAGAAAAATATACAATACACACCTAACTTAGTCTGCTATGCAGCGAGGTGATCAGGAACTTACCATGGCTAGGTCTCTCTTTATTGACATGAACAGGTCGACTTGCCTCCACGACCTCACTGTCTCCATGTCTTTGGGCAGAAGGAGAGGGCGCTCTAGGGCCTCGGCAATGTAGCCCAAGCGCCCCCTTGGAAATTCCCTAATGGAGGCAGTGGAGGGAATGGGCGCACCATCCAGGTCCAGCCTTGGGTTCTAGGCCAGAGGCAGTTGAACCTCTCAAGAGTGGGAATTGCTCCTATGCTCGGGCGGGGAGACCCTTCTGTCTTCTCTCCCACCCTTATGTTGCTTGGGAGCTTTCTGTTGAGGAGGGGGCACTTCACCCTCCTCTTCGTCGACATCCACCACCTTCCTCTTCTTCTTTAAGTCCACCATGGGAAGAAGACCAACCCCGGTGGCGGGGAGAGGAGGGGGTGGAGGAAGCTAGTCGGTGGTCTTCTCCCTGGGCGCCTCGGTGGAAGATGCACCCTTGCTCCTCCCAGCAATAAGAGCCTTTAGTCCTGCCCTGAGCTTGAGAGGCATATCGTCTTCCTCCTCCTCGGTGCTCTCGGACTTTGGAATATCCTGAAGCTCGCCCTGCACCTCCTCTTCACCGTCAAAGCGGAATCCGTTTATCTCTTCCTCCAAGGACAGCAGAGGTGAAGCAGACCCTTCCCTTTGAACAGCGGGTTGAGGAGCAACCTGTCGGATTGGCCACTCAACGGGTGGAAGATCTCTCTTGGCCAGAAAGCCCGGTTGCGAAACGTCAATCCTGTTGATTCTTTTATCGCTTGCTCGGATGGAGTTGCCGACGTCCAGAAAGCTATCCGTCAAAGGAGTAAAGTCCAGTATAAGGTGGACAGCACGTAATTGGCCGTCCGTGTGCACACACACCTCGGACCTTAAAAGCTTGTTAAGTCCCAGCACGTTCATGAGGCTGAGGTGGGGAGCGACGAACTTCCTATCTGCAATCACGACCACAGAACATGGAATTAGCTACATCATTTCAAAACCAGGTGATAAAAAAACACGGAAAAGTGAAGCCTAGAACCTAGATTCTAGGTTAACTCAATCTAATCCTAAAGCATCCCACCTAGCTTCCCCTCCTTAGTCGGGCAATGGTGACCATCATGCTATGCCCTAGAGACGATGACATAGTCGTCCTTCATGCCCTTGTTAGACTTCGGAAGGCACGACACCATCTTAACGATGGGAGACCAGGATTTCAAGTAATATCCCCCGTCGGCCTGGGAGTGACACTCGTACATATGTATGACGTCGTGCCAGGTGAGCTGCAAATCCATCATCTGGTTAAGGGCATCGACGCAGCCTAAGACCCTAAACAGGTTAGGAGCACATTGGTGCGGACACAACCTATGGTTCCTAAGATATTCCCGGGTCACCGTGCTCATCAGAACGGTCATCCCTCCTTCCAAGAAGGCTATTATGGGAATAACCACCTCACCAGTTTTCCTATGAGTCATAATATTTTTTGGCGGGCAGTAGCGAAGACTAACCCCCTCAGGTATATGGTATTTTGCCTTAAAGAGCTCTATGGCCACAGATGTATCAACTAAGTTCTTAAACGTACCCATGTTGGTATGTAAAGAAATACTAAGGGAGTCTCCTAAGATTAGAAAATGTAAAAAGGGAGAAAGCTGAGGTGCTCGGCCGAGGAGAAAAGAACTTGGAGGCCAAGTACTTACAGAAGTAATTGGTACTTCTAGTTCAGAAATTTCTTAAAACACCTAGGATTCTTTGTTAGAATGTCCTCGGACTACTTAAAACCAGTAAACGTATGTTGGCAAGGATGCTTAAGAACGCTGGAGTACTTGAACGTATACAAAATGGGCAAAACTACCTCCTAAGAGCCCTTTTTATAGTAGGCGAAAGTGGGTGGGAGTTATCCCGCTCGAAATTTCACGAAGAAATCTCAGCCATACGATCTGCATCTCACCATTAATAAAAGAGACAAAGCGCCACCCAGAACAATAAATGACGCGTTGCAATTTTTGAAGCGTCATCAGAAATTGAAAGACTCGCGAAACGGCGCTTCCACGTGGAGGAGCTTAGAGGTTTGATGGAATCGACTCTTGGAGAAGTCAAAATCCCGTCCTTATCCTCGAATAAGAGGGAAGGTCAGAATTTTGAGGGGCTATTGTAGGGGTGAAAGGCCCAATATCAGGTAATGGGCCGCGGGCCTGTCCGAGGAGACCTGTACATCTGAGGACAACCAATCCTGAGGAGTGTGCCCAGCCTAACTCGATTCTAAAGTGTAAGTCACGGGAAAAAAGACTGGTCTGAGAAGACTTGCCTGTTCAGATTGTCAAAAGGGTGATCCAGATGAGTGCTCCAATACCAATCCTAGCTCTTCCGGAGAATTCCCTGACCTGTATGGGCAAAAAGGACAGGTGGCAAAGATCAGATATTAAGCAAAAGATTGCTGCAACCGCATTTATAATCCTGCTGCTAACATCATGGTCGCATTAATGGGGAAAAGACACCTGAACAGTGACCTTCATCTTTTACAGCTGCCAAGTGAAAACTTCAGGTAAAGGCTGATGGGACAAGTATCAAAGAAGACACACCTAACTGGCACAGGAGGTAAAATTGGCATATAAATAAAGTGGGAAAAAAAGAGAAGGGACATTGAACAATCCGGAGAAAAAAAGGAGAAGAGAGAAAGAGCAAGAGAAACATTGAGTCAACTACTAAGGCAATCTCCTCGGACCAAGCCGAGCAGCATCCGAGGCAGTTCCAACATTTCGTCTCTACCAATCTGATCATAGCCAGGGTTGGGCCATCAACCAGCTTTCTCTCAACCGAGTTTACTTAGCCCACTCTCTTACAAATTCATTGTAAGGATACTGTTTACTTGTTGGGCTTGAGTCCATCTCTCTTGCTAGCCCAAATTGTAATTTGTGTCTCTACACTATCTATTGGAAACCAAAGTAAAAGAATGAGAGGAACCGCATGATGATAAAGAGTAACAATTTGATAATTGAAGCTTTACTTGCAGCAATATGGTGGATAGCAAATCATTACTAAATGAGCTTCCCATTATAGCTTCCCTAAAGCAGATACATTTTATGTCAATCTAGAAAGAAAAAAGGACATAAAGAAATGGAGAAGGCAGTCAATTATGACCTAAACAAATTATGACAAATTTTGTCATAATTCTCACTTCCACTTCGTAAGATTCAAACGGCTAAATTACCTGAACAACATTATTGTCATACCAATTCAAAAGCTTAATACCCACTATGAGATAATTACAAGCCAACAACCACCTAAAACATCACTAATTGCAAAATGCATAGATTAAAAAAATTATTTTAAACATTAGGAAAATAAAAAGAAGAAGAAGAAGCCCACATCCAACCTAATGAAGAGGAAAATAACGGGAAAGATAAGAATTAGCACAAATTTCAGAGGCATATATGTAGAAATGAAAAATGTACTTTTACTAACTGAATTAAACTATAAATAGGTCCATACTCCATACTAATTCGAATCTTAGATATAATAGAGGAAAAAAGGAAAAAAAAATCAAAAAAAAAAAATTGTAAGCTCAGCATCATCTGCATGTGGACAAACTATTAGCTCCAAATTAAACAATAACAAAAAACTATTTACAAATTACTATAATTATATTCTTCCATATCATTAACCCATAAAACACAAAACCCAAAAAAAAAAAAAAAAAGACAAATTGAGCAAGACCCAACTGATAAATCACTGAAATAAGAAATGGGTATCTAAGAAAAAAGAAAAAGTAGCACTAGATTTTCTAATATTAGGAATAGAAAAGAAAGTTCAACTAGAAAAAATTACCCGAGTTCAATTAAGAAAGAGTACTTAATACTCTATAAACTACCTAAGTTTATAGTTCTTTTTTTTTTTATCTATATTTGAGTGATCATGATTATGATGTTTGTGTGGTAACAATAACTTAAATTGCAAGTGGAGCTATGATTATCTTTATAGGATTAGTTGCAAGGTGGCTAGATTTGCATGTCTAAACCTTCCATTTGGACTAGAAGCTTATGGTATGTTTGGTAATTGTTTTTTTTTTTTTTTTTATTCTCTTATTTTCTGTTTCTAAAAACAATTTTGTATTTTTGAAACTAAAACACTTGTTTGGCAACTTAAAATGGACAGAAAACAAAAACTGTTCTCAAAACTCAATTTGTGAAGGAAACCGAAAACATGCAAAAGACTGTTTTTAGTTTCTAATTTTCAAAAGTCAATGAAAATACACATTTAATTTAATGAATATTTTTCATTTAATGAGTTAGCATTAGAGTTCAAATCCTAGTAACAACATATTTTAATATTTTCTATTTTTTTCTTTAAAAAACTTTTTTTTTTTTAATTTTAACTAACCAAACATCTTTTTGATTTAAAAAATAAAAGAAAATTGTTTTTTCTTTATATTCCCAAAAACAAGTTTTTGAAAATAGAAAACAAAAACTGTTACCAAACATAACCTTAATGATTGATATAACTGTATGGATTTGATGATGAATACTTTTGATAAATGAGAACAAGGACCTTTTAAGAAAGCTAACTCATTTTAAGAAATATCATTATAGGCCAAAGCAAAAAATCTTAAAAGAAAGCTAGAACGTATTAAGAAAATCACTCCACACCACACACTTGCCTTTGTTTTTGAACCTTGACAAACCAACATTTACCACATCCAAGACTTCTACCAAATTAAACAAATATGAAATGTGAAACACAACTTCTCATATATACCAATTTCTCAAAAAGCCCACATAAAACTAACAAATCCTATCTGAAAGCAATCCAATATGTATTCTCTCAATTTCTCAATAATTATCCTTCTTTTGGTATGATCCATGATGGAAAAGAGAGAGAAAACAAACATACCACTGCATCATCAGTATTCCAATGATCAACAAGTATATCCTAATCTTCTAGTATGCATCCCTTGGGTCGGTTGTTCTTTACCCATGTTTTGTTTCTTGAATGCAGTATATAATGCTTAGTCTTCAGCCTAGACTTATGATCCCTCCAAGCCTTCCCAATTTTTTGTAAGGTAAATGTCTTCAGAGCCGCATATGCAATAGGATTAACAGGGACACAGTATTTTCGCTACAATCAAATAGTCAAGTTATCAAATTACAAATGTTTTCATGCTAAAATATTTATGTAAAACCTAGTACAAAATGTCATAATTACAAGTATTATAACTTCTTTAATACCTCTACAACACGCCAACACTCTTCTTTAAGTTCTTCTAGCATGTCCTTCCAATTAAGATATCTAATCGGGCACATGTGGGGTTTTCACGCAATCGTACCCAAGAAACTAGTGAAAGTCCTCTCCCCATCATCAACCAGCTGATGCATACTATTTAGCGGCAACTCAATTTCTTTGTCATCGAGAAGATCCCAAATATCAAGTACTTGCTTGGCCCCTGAGTGACATGTACAGCTAGTTGCACATCTGAATTTTGAAGGAGACAATATCAACCAATGTCAAACAACAAATCATGCAAAGCTAAGGATGAGTCTAAATATTCTATTAAACAAGTGGTCATTATACACTAAAGAATATAAAATATTAAAAACATGTTGAAAAACTAATATATTTCAAGAAACAAACAAACAAATAAATTTGCATACAATTTATAGCAATTTGCTCCCAGTGCCACTTCATAGCAATTTGCTCCCAGTGCCACTTCGTAGCAATTTGCTCATTGTACATGCAAACAAACATGTAAAATCTATTTTTAAATAAATTATGTTATGCACATGATGAAGTTGATAGTGTAAGTAATATTATTGTGAAATGCCTTATAAGATGTGCTATGGGTGCAACCTGTACCTGTGCATACAAAACTTTGGTGGATCAAACCTAAAACCTGACAAAACTTTAGTGCAAGTAATTTACACATACTCAATCTTTTTTTTATATCTGAAAATATTTTTGACATTTTAAAGAGATTTAAGCATAATAAGATGGATTTATATTGTAAGCTATCACCCTTTCTGATTCAAGGGTTTTCGTGGCTAGAAATAGATAAACAAACAGAATGTATGCTAAGATTGTTATTGGAGCCTGACCACTTTTCTATGGGATAAAAGATAGAGAACCTAGCATTACCTAGCATTTTATTCCCCAAACATTTTAAAGTAGGCAAATTTTGGAAAATCCAAAGAATACAGCAAGTAAGGAGGAGAAAATAGAACTACTGACCTAACCAGGCAACCTCTTTAGATTGGGATAGCACCTCTTCCTTCGAATGTTGAGTTTTTTGCTTTTATTTTTTATTTTATTTATTTATTTTTAAATGAGATCACACCCAAGGAAGTCAATACCGTACCAGAGGCTGTACCAGTTTGGCCACCGGTACGATATATTTTGCGTACCTGTCAATACCGGTGTACCGTTTCGGGTTTACCGCTATTTTATATATTTAATACACACACACACACACACACACACACACACACACACACACACACACACAATCTCTATTTACCATAAAACATTACCTCCTGTTTACAATAAAACATTACTTCAATTGTTCATTGCATACAAAGAAAAAAAATACAATATAAAAAACAAAAAACTTAATTATTCATTGCATACAAAAAAAAAACAAATAATACAAATAATTAAGTTAACACAAACTAAATAGGATCATCTACTCTCATTCATCAAAAGGATCTACTTTAGGACCATAATATACATGAGTATTACCATCCTGCCCTTAAAAAATTGCCACAATTACAAAAAAAAAAAAAAAAAAACACAGCATTTTGTGTTCCGATCCGGTACGAGGCCGGTACGGCCTATACGAAGCCGGTATAGCCGGTATTTTTTCTAGAACGAAATAAGGGTGTACCTGTACCAGTGCACTGGCCGGTACGATATGTACCGGCCGGTACGATACGGTATTGACTCCCATGATCACACTTAGTGCATAAGGCTTCTACTTCTATAGGGTATGAGAGAAGTGTTTGGTACACAATGTTACATTCGATTTTGGAGATGCTAATTCCCAAACTTTGAACTTTGTGACGCTTTCTTTTCCCCTCTACAATTTATGCTAGATATTGACTTCTAGATTTGTTGGGGTTTAATGCAAGGGTCATGTATCTAGACTGGAAGGTAGAAAGGCTTTGAGATTAAGGAGACTACCTAGATCTGATGAGAGTCCATTCTAGAAAGGCTTTGAGATTAAGGAGACTACCTAGACCATTCTAGATCATTATAAATTAATTGTTTGCCCAAACAGTAACCAAAATTATTATTTGGACTACCAAATAGTAGTAACTCCTATGCAAATAGAAGAAACCCCATACTGGGACAAGATCTAGATTCTACACACTTTGAAGCCATTCAGAATATGCTCGATTTTAGCACTAATTATAAAGAGGAAGGGAGAGAGAGGAGTTTTCCTTGATGAAGACCCCCTCTCTAGTTAAAAGAAACCATGCAGAGAGCTATCGACAATGACAGAGAAATTTGAGACTAATATTTCTTGAACTAGATTTATCCAAATATAATTGAAGCCAAAACTTTTGAGAATCTTATACAAAAAGCCAAAGCTTTATAATATCGTATGCATTCTTTATGTCCAATTTGACCATTTAATCCTCATGTCCAAGATTGTGAGGTGATTAGGAAAAAGAAGACATACTTTCTATGCTATATAAAACTCTTGAAATTCATGGCACAGTAGTGGAGAAGTTCCAAACTATTTTCTTAACTTTTGTTCCAAGTTTTAAATAGCGTCAATCTATGAGAAGTGTCCTTGATGTTTTTTCTATATTTTTGTATCAATTATTGTAACTTTATTTGAGATGTTAGACAATATGTTGTATCTGTTTGTTCTTCTCTAATGTTAGGCAGTATTATATGTTGTGCAACATAATATATATTTATATATATATATATATATATATGGTGTGAAGCAGATTTATCATAACCATACTCTTAGCTATTAACATGTTTCTAGTGTGAGTCAAATAGCCTTCCTTTTAAGGCTGCATGATGCAGGATCTCAGAATTAACTCTCTAAAAATAATCTAAGAATTTTGTGGCTGGTAATGGTTGAGAGGAAACCAACTTACATGCCCATTTGTTTCATAAAATTTCATATAAGGGTTCACAACTTATATGCCCATACCTTGTGTATGAATGGTAAACTATTAAGTAAAAAGTCCATACCTTGTGTAGAAGCTTCATGCGTTTCTTGGTCCCCCACTTCATCCACATCTTGTGAAGAAGCTCTTTCTAATGTTACACTCTTGGAACGCATGCGCAGATATGCCTTTCGCCTTGCCATTTCAACTGTCAAAGTCTAAAATAAACAAGTATATAAGCACAATGACAAGTAATGGTACAAGTAACTGCAAATACAACTACTCCAACTACTTTCAACACTAAAACTTCTCATAAAGTAAATGTCTATAAGACTACCTTTAAACAACACAAATACAATATTTTCAACAAGAGCCCAAAATATCTCTCTTTTTTCAGCAACATATAGCTCATTTATAAAATACAAATGGGCTGTCTATTCACATCCAAACTTCATGCAATTTTACTAAGTCACTCCTCTGGATGTCTAGTAGATACCATATTAATTTCAGAGACAAAGCATAAAACCATGATTTATTAATAATCATACAAGACAACGTGCTCAAATTTGTCCTGACAGAATTTTATACAACTTAGAAATTAAACCATTATTTTTATATTGATTCAATTACTATGAGGCCACTTCCATTACAACCATGTGTGTCTTAAAATTCATACGAACTACTCCTAGTATCCTAATTTACAGAATATGATTTAATACAGATTTTTCATGTTGTAAACACTGAATCTGTCATAGTGACAACTTTAACATATTTTCTAGCAAAATCATCAAATAATTGCCATTGGCCTTCATTTTGTGTGGGTGTTTTTATACCTATAGTATACATGTTAGAAGACATTAATAAGCATCCAATTTACCATAATATCTTCAACCTTTCAAATTGCTAACACAAGACCACAAATTTCAGCCTCTAACAATCAGATTAGAGAACATAGAAGGGAAACTAAAGAAAACAATTACACCATCAAAATACCCGAAATAAGGTAAGATTTCATAAATAAATTTTCATGCAATTTTACAAGCATGGAAACCAAGGCAGAAAATATAATGAGTGATACAAAAGTATTAACTAGAGTCATCATCACTAGAGTTATAGACTTATCATCATTGGACCCCATTATCATTTTGTCAAATATCAGACAACTTTCTCTACAAACCAAAACAAAAAGATGATGGGTGAATATAAACCACCTTTGTTCATTTCTTTTGTTAACGGCAATTCCTTTCATGTTTAATTAAATATAGTTTATGTTATATTAACTGTGTTATTTTGGTGTGTTTTTACTTTATTTCTTTTGTAAATTATAATTTTGAAGGAAAGCATGGAGGTCTCACATCAAAGGTCATAACAGGGTTGGTCAGATGGTAAAAGACCCTTTCATGGCTTGGTACAGTCAAAGGAGCAGATGGGCAGTACAGAATTAACACTTAGCTTAGACAATGAGAGAGGTGAGGCAGAAGGGGATGACATTGATCTTAGCCTCAAACTCTAAGAAGGTAGCTTACCAAGAATTGCAAGTCTCATTTTCAATGTTAGTGCCTTGAATGTTTAAGGTGTCCAAAACAAATTACTTAAGAGGTATAAAATAATAAAGCCATGTGATCAAGAATTTGAGAAAAGAGTTGGGAGTAGATGGGTGACATGTGAGAGAGAGACTTCCTAAACATATGAGAGAGATTGTCAGGTTTGTTTCTTTAATCATTAAAATTTAGTAGTTTTTTTTCTTTTGTGGCTTCCATAAATTATATAGGAGATTAAAAAATAAATAAATTTGCACTAGAACAAAAGTTACTAGAATGTGATTGGTTTTTAAAAAAAAGTTGCCAAATAGAGACAGATTGCTGCAATGGAGATATTGATATGATCCAATGTTTCTTCTATGCTTGGTGCTCTGACCAATTTTGGAGTTTTGGGTTAGGGGTGAGAATGTTGAAGGTATTCCGATACCCAGATGGGCTATACTTATCATTTTTTCAACAGATACAATAGGATTTGAAGCTATGACATCTATTTCCTGATGTTTACACTTTCACCATTAGAGTTATACACCAACTAGTTTTTACCATACATAGAATCCAATGTTTCGAACCCGATTTCTTATTTGGCAAGGACAGACTTTACTAGAATTAATTAGAGCCCACGGATTGTGTTTGGTAATTGAGATGGTTGTGGTGGTGGGTAGATAGAATTATAAATACGAGTTAATTATTGTGAACTTGTAAATTAGCATGTGGAAGGGGATGAGCCACTTTTTATCACACCATTTAATATAGGCCACTTTATGTAGTGCCATAATGGAGAAATCATTACGTGATGTGATTATTGACTAATGCTTCTAATTTTTGTTATCATATTGTTGATCTAGTACTTTTAATTTTGGCCACTGTTTTAATATTGGGGGAACCTTTATGCTGGAAGCACACAAAGAGGAATAGATAGGAAATAGAGATTATAAATTAGAATAGTAGATGGGTGACATGTGAGAGAGAGATGTTGTCAAGTTTGTTTCTGTAATCATTAAAATTTAGTAGTTTATTTTCTTTTGTGGCTTCCATAAATTATATAGGAGATTAAAAAATAAATAAATTTGCACGTGGACAAAAGTTACTAGAATGTGATTGGTTTTTAAAAACAGGTTGCCAGATAGAGACAGAATGCTGCAATGGAGATATTAGGATGATTCAATGTGTTTGTTTTTGAAGACGAAACACAAAAGGTAGGAATTAACTCTTTTTCAAGTGTGGTTTCTCCGGAAGAGTATAGAAAGCCCTTATGAAGAACTTGATAACTAAGTCCGAGGTGGAGTAGGTCTCAATGCTTTAATCTATAAGTTGGTTTGGGGACTAAATTCTAAATGAAGAAAGCTTAATAAAGAATATAGGCTAGGGAAGATAAGGTGACTAACATATCTATCATATATGAAAAACAAGACAGCTGTTACTCAAAATTTGATGACACTATTTGAAAAGATTAGCCACTTGTTGGGAGTGGTGAACATGACTCCTGCAAATGTTATTGGAAACTGCTAGGAAAGAAAGACAAAGAAAGAAGAAACTGTTAACATGTAATTTGTAATTGACAAGTGGCTCTCTATGTGTCAAAGAAAGAAGTAACTGAATTCTAAGTGTCAACAAATGAAGAATCCAGCACCAAGCAAGCATGCAAGTAGACACCTCATGGACAAGTGTCAATTAAAGAGAAATGAAGCAAACTTCTTGAAGCTTGTAGTCATCCTAAACTTCAAACACATCTATATATAGATGTGAGTTGTAAATGAAGTTGTAACATCCGAAAAAGAAATAAAAATTGCAATGAAATTGAGTTTCAGCAATAGAGTTTTTCTGCAATACTCTGTTTTTTTTCATATCTAACATAATAGCAACTAAAATACTAAATTCTACTCCAAGCCATATTGTTCAAACTTGCACCCAACAGAAACACAAAGAAAGTGGAAAACAAAAAACTAAATTGTAGTCCGACTATGATGATGAAGAAATCAAAAGAGAATAGGACAACTCAAAGGATACTGATAAAAGCAGCAGTTAGGATTTAGTAGTTTAGATTTCACGGTTGTCCATGGCAATGGTTTTGTGTGTGTGTGTGTGTGTGTGCATTTTATTATTAATCTTTTTCAGGTTCATTTCTTTTTTAACCGTAGTGGTCTCTTAATCATACATTATTTCCAATGAATTACCTGTACCAGCTACTCCTTTTAATACAAAAACAGTTAGTTTAATTTATATTTTACCATACATGTGTCCTAATTATGGTCAATATGTCCCAATTTACAAAGCAGATTTAAAAATCAGAATCATTAAATCACTAAATAAATTCGGTAATAAAGATGCTAATCAGTTTAAGTAACTTAGACTAGATTGTTACAACAACGAACGTGAAATTTAGACAGTTACTCTAAATTCTAGCTTCAACATAAGACATAGATCCTTTGAATTTACAGACCACTGTAACATTCATCAATATTGACTAGGCCTGATACTCTAATTAACTCCTTATTTTAATTTTCTTTTCAACTAATTAAATCTATCAAGACAATCAAGGTCCTCAAAATCAGCATATGTACATCATTAGCCTAAAAGAAATCAACACTATTCTGAATTGGACTTTAAAAAAAAAAAAAAAGGTGACATAATGTTGAGGGGTAGAATTAGATTATTTAGGTAGCTTCCAATGTCATCAATTTTGCAAATCTTTTTAAGGCCAAAAGTGTCTTCCAATTCAATTGCCAAGTGACGAGTAATCTAGGTATTAGTGACACTCTACAAACCTTTTTAAAGGGTGTGACACCCCAAGGATTATCCAGTTGCGCAGGTTGACCAGATATGACCAAGCATCCAGCTGGATCAGACTAAACATGCACCTATATTACATAGAATAAGGATGTAATCAATAGTAAAGCAAAAACAGAATATAAAAGGCATCAAAAGTGTGAGCTTCACAATTGGAACTATGTCCTAGAACTGATCTTGTACTTTTCTGTTTTTTGGTTTTAGTTTGTTAATAACAAATTTACCAATAAAATTAACTACCATAGAACTGTGTTTTGCAAATTTAAATTGTTTCACAACTATTTACAATTTTAATTTGTAAGGAACTTTATTATTTACTAATTGGGTTGGATTGATCTCAAGCCCAAACCCAGCCAAAGAAAATTTTACTTAGTTGTTCATAACTTACCTAGCCCCAGGTATGGGCCACAATTTCTTTCATTTGGTCTTAAGATTATATACCATCATCTTAGTCACTTATCACATAAATACATCTATGTAGTTTCTCTACATTTTGGACCTTGGTGCATCAACCTATCTCTCATTATCTCCACTTGGTTCATAATCGAAAGTCAAAATCAAATTGAACTCTTAAATGGGAATAATTCTCCATTTGAACCAAGCACGTGATGTCTATTTTGTTTCCATTTAACCACCATGTTATTGACAGTCTACCTCTTCAAAACAGGAAGAATTTCAAATGTACATGCAAGCATTGCATCATTGTAATAGAAGATTAGAAAATGAGATAAATGAAGTTCTTTCCAAGCATATACTGACCTCCTCACGCAGAAGCCCAGGAACAATCCTACGGCAACGAAGATGGAGTTGATGGTGGAGGTGAGGACGATTGGGACTCAATGCGAAGCTTAGGGTTTCGTGGTCCTCCTAAGCTCGACAATGCCAAGCGAAAGGTACACCTTTGTGAGATTTTGAACACAATATCCACACAAGTTTAACCCATAAATCATTCATGCCTAGAAACTGTTTACCATAACGCTCAGCCCAAAAAAGGTTAGAGTTTCCCTCGAAAGCCGACACAATATCAGCATCATCGATCTCTAAAAGGACCCATTCTCTCTTGGACCAAACGCCGGAGCCATAAGGCTAAGTGGGAGTAGGACTTGTCGGAGGTTTGGTGAGATGGGTCCGGGTTGAAAGGGACGTATTTGGCGGAGAAGAGGTGGGAGTATGTTGGGTTGTTGCGGCGAGCCTCGTCACGGATGTTTTCGTCGAGTGGGCAGCGAGGTTTCGAGACTGAGATGGGTTTGGGTGTTGTTATGATGACACAAAACAAAACTTAGGGAGAGAGTGAAGAGATTTTCAAAGTGTTTGAGAGAGAGAGAGAGAGAGTGTGTGTGTGTGTGTGTGTGTGTGTGTGTGAAAGACTAACAAAATGGCTAAAAATGAAAAGGCGCTAAAAATGAAAAGCCAAATGGAAAGGGACACAAAAACAAAGGGAAAGTTTAGGACTAGGAGCAGGCAATTCAAAGGTCTATTGTGGCGGTCCAACCCGCCGCTATAGCTAAGAAAACGAGCCGCAAAATAGGTATCTATTGCGGCGGTCATTGACACGCCGCTAAAACTTATATATTGTGGTGGTTTTATTGTTGGGAAATCATCATGTTTGTATCGCATACAAAACATACGCAGCGGAATATAAACGGATCTACTTCATTCGCAATTGATAACATGCACTATGTAGGTTTCAGAATATAAGAACAAGAGAGTGTACCTTGATGCGGTGAAATTCAAAACCGAATGAAGAAGTACTCGGGAAGACTTTCAATCTTCACTCCAATTCCACTTAATGCCCAAGATGTGTGGTCTCTCAATCAGTTCTATGTTTTCTAGAGAGAATATGAAAGAGTGTCTCTCTTCCTTATTTCATTACCATAATTATGATTATTAAACATACAAACCATTTTATTCTATATAAAATTCTGTATGTTTCTCTCCACATAACTGATTATCTAATTGGGCTAGCCTTTTGGGCCTTCCCAATTGGGCTTTAGTGTGTGGCTTGGAGTGGGACCAAAAGGGAACAAATAAGACACTAGCTCCAATGGGCCTTGGGCTTTTCTGTCAACTCCTGACAAGTCCAAAGTTACCATTAATTATATTTAATACAACTATATAAATATAATTGCACTCTAGGCCTTATTAATAAATTATATCCCAAGACTTTATTATACATGCAACCCCTTCATAAAATATTCGTAGTAATACAAAGTCATGAATATAGACTGCCACTTTGTAAATTACTACATCTTAATCCTTGAGTACTCGGTTTAATCCTTTTGAGTTATTCATCATATATTTATGAAATCTAATTTCATAAATATATACTTTAGTCTTACTAAAGTGGTTAGGCCTAACTCTCTGAATAACTGTACCCATTAAACTTATCTCAAGGGAATATTTTATATCTCCGTTAAGAGACTATGAATTCCATCTTGAGAATATATGTTCCATCAACACTAAGTGTGGCTGCCCAACATACTGAGGTTTTGACCGTTACTTTAGATCTCACTCCTGATATATCAAAGCAACCTACATTTCATGATCAGGTCCATTATTCTCTCAGGATTAAGAGTTCATGTGAATACAAGTCATGAGATTTATTATTCAATTGACAGTCGTTAGGAGAATAATAAATCTCACAGCGGTCCAGTTCAATATGTCTTAACTCTTAAAACATAT